>JBAMJR010000114.1:1235000-2512500 GCA_038501785.1 Myoxocephalus aenaeus
GTATTAATATAGTTGAAACGTACATCTTACTCTGTAAGAAGTTATACTTTTGTACAAGACATACTTTCACATTGACTTCACGCGGCGCAGAAAGCCTTTAACGGGTTGTAATGTTGTATGTTGTAATGTTGTATGTTGTAATGTTGTATGTTGTAAATACGTCTGCACTATGCATGTACAGGGACTTTAGAGTGTTTCATTCACACACAGGAGATCGTACAATATTTTTGCTATTTGAAGTGCTAACAAATATGACTTTAATCAGCAAAGCACTTTTTGTCAGAGTCACGTGAAGATAAGGGAGCTCAGTGTCTAGTCTAGTGTCTGTACCTGAAAGATGTACTTTGTATATTTTTACTAATGAGATGAGTATTTATTTGGTGCCTGCTGTAAGTTATTGATAATTCTATTTCTGAATTTGACCAATGTTGCTGTTTGTTTGATAGTTTTCTCCAATATAAAACATGTGGTCCTGACCAGGAAACAACTGACCTGTTCCAACCTTTCTGTGTTTGTTCACACGTTTCCATGTGTGTGTTCTGAGAGGAGAGGTTGTGTAGAGAGACATCATCTCTGTGATGAAACACTGACACTAACAGTCCTCTCAGTGAAGCTTCTAAAGCCACATGTCTGCTTTGGTTCTTTAAAGGTCACAAAGGTTGTAATTGTGAAAGAAATTTCTTTCTTTTTTTTTTTTTTTGAGCTGATGAAGTCTCAGTTCCATCTTTTCTTTTCTTCTGTTTTCCAGCGGCAGCTTTACGAAACACAGCATTCTGTTTTTAACAACGAGGGCAAAGCAGCTGGAAACCAACGTGCCGCTCTTCTTTCCTTCATCGCATTGTTTTACCATTCATAAAGATAACAATACATCATCACGTTGTTTACCATTCATAAAGATAACAATACATCATTGCATTGTTTTACCATTCATAAAGATAACAATACATCATCACGTTGTTTACCATTCATAAAGATAACAATACATCATCACGTTGTTTACCATTCATAAAGATAACAATACATCATCACGTTGTTTACCATTCATAAAGATAACAATAGATTTACATTTAATTTAACTGGAACATAACATCTATGGTACTGACATCACAATGTAAACGATCAAACTAAAGATTCTTTCATAGTTAGCTTCTTGTCCTAAAACACCTAAAGTGTGATCCTCCTCTCTCTCTATGCTGACATTACCCGTCTCTCTCTCTGTGTGACACTATAAGACACACACCTCGTTCCTCTCAGCATCAGGACTATGTGGTGTTCAGGTCTCTCCTGGCTCCGTCTATAGGTCTCTGCGTATGAAGCCTGTTATTCTATACCTGCGGCTGGGAGGCTTCCTGGCCCGGACAATGGCTCCTCCCAGGGGGGGCCTGGGAAGCCATGAGACTTTTGGCTTTTTTTTTTTAAACACTGACCAAAAGCCACAGAGTCGACAAACAAGACCGGCTGAAAGCAGAAGGTGTGCTACGGCTCTAACGTTACTGCACAGGAACATATTCTGCAACACGTATGTTGTGAGTCTGTTATCCAGGACTAAAGGGTCTCCTCAGACCCTTCAATAAGAACAGCCTTCATCTGCAACATCGCTGCACGGCTGCTGAGGGCAGCGATTCCTTCCAGAGCGTTTTGGCTTGGCATATTTACATATTTCATAAATAATTGGAAGCCCATCATTCAGAAAGTGAAACAGAGAAGATCCCTTTTAACTTCAGTAAATGGGACACATTTGTTTCTGATCTTCCTTAGAAAACCTGTGTTCATTCAGCTCATTCAGAAGCTTTACAGCAGGTTTACAAGTTGAAACCAATGGCATGCACTCAAGTTATGAAGTTATGAAGCGTTCCATGAGAGATGGTTGTGTGAGACTGGACCGTGTGAACACGGACTTTTTAACGGCTGCTTTATGCTCTCGTCATGTTACGTGATGAGAACGTGAGCTGAGAGTGATTCATCAGGATGAGACAGGAACAGTCCCTGAGCTCAGCGGTGACGGCAGTGCACGATGGTCTCTTGTAAACAGCGCCCCCTAGAGGACAGTGGCAGCAGTGGTCTCAGTTTGGCAGAACACAGTTAACACAGGACATTTACAAATATGTCTTTAGTTGTAACAAACAAACAAACTACATACAATGTTATTCTTCATTATTCTCCAACAAACATCAACATGTGAATCTCTTCACCAACAGAATGAAAGTGTTTCAAAGGACAACAAAACCAAAACCATGTTGAAATAAATCATAGCTGATCACAGTTACAAACCATGTAGCCATAATCTGAATATAGAGAACGAAAAATTACTTTTAAAAACTACAGATATCCTGAAGAGCAACGTATTGTGCAGAGGACCTTCAATGCCTGCAGGGCTCAATGAAGCTCAGCAGAAGCAGCTTGAATTGCGTAATAAATTCATTGGTAAGTCAGTAGTGAGTTCCATGACAGCTGTCAGCTGACTGGGCCGACAATACCGGAGGAAAGATCCCGTCCTCACACGGTCCAGTCTCACACAACCATCTCTCATGGAACGCTTCATAACTTCATAACTTGAGTGCATGCCATTGGTTTCAACTTGTAAACCTGCTGTAAAGCTTCTGAATGAGCTGAATGAACACAGGTTTTCTAAGGAAGATCAGAAACAAATGTGTCCCATTTACTGAAGTTAAAAGGGATCTTCTCTGTTTCACTTTCTGAATGATGGGCTTCCAATTATTTATGAAATATGTAAATATGCCAAGCCAAAACTCTGGTTGGATTCACGTGACATGACACACATTCACTGAGAGGTAGACACCTGGTACAGCAGACGTGTGTGTGTGTGTGTGTGTGTGTGTGTGTGTGTGTGTGTGTGTGTGTGTGTGTGTGTGTGTGTGTGTGTGTGTGTGTGTGTGTGTGTGTGTGTGGTACAGTGTGTGGTACAGTGTGTGACACAGTGTGTGTGTGTGTGTGTGTGTGTGTGTGTGTGTGTGTGTGTGTGTGTGTGTGTGGTTCAATGTGTGATAAAGTGTGTGTGATACAGTGTGATATACAGTGTGATACAGTGTGTGTGACAATGTGTGATACAATGTGTGATACAATGTGTGATACAATGTGTGATACAGTGTGTGATACAATGTGTGATACAATGTGTGATACAATGTGTGATACAGTGTGTGATACAATGTGTGATACAGTGTGTGATACAGTGTGTGATACAATGTGTGATACAGTGTGTGATACAATGTGTGATACAGTGTGTGATACAGTGTGTGATACAGTGTGTGTGGTACAGTGTGTGATACAGTGTGTGATACAGTGTGTGATACAGTGTGTGTGATACAGTGTGTGTGGTACAGTGTGATATACAGTGTGTGATACAATGTGTGATACAATGTGTGAGATACAGTGTGTGATACAATGTGTGATACAGTGTGTGTGGTACAGTGTGTGTGGTACAGTGTGAGATACAGTGTGTGATACAATGTGTGATACAATGTGTGATACAATGTGTGATACAATGTGTGATACAGTGTGTGATACAATGTGTGATACAATGTGTGAGATACAGTGTGTGATACAATGTGTGATACAATGTGTGAGATACAGTGTGTGATACAATGTGTGATACAATGTGTGATACAGTGTGAGATACAGTGTGTGATACAATGTGTGATACAATGTGTGAGATACAGTGTGTGATACAATGTGTGATACAGTGTGTGATACAGTGTGAGATACAGTGTGTGATACAATGTGTTAGGCTGCTTGATTACTGCAGCATGGATGCAAGGAATAAGGGGACACAATAATTGAGTGAATTCTGCCCTAATAATGACAAAATTAGGTTTTGATGACCACAACATTGAGACCTCACACATGTTACCATATTTTCAATGTTGGAAAATGACTTTTATCTGAGATTCTTCCATCATTTAAGGTTGATTTGTGATTGAAATAAAGTCTTGGAGCAAACCACCAGACAAAAGCAGGCTTCCCCTCCTTTAAATGAGTGACAATGCTTTTGGATTGAAAGTCAATTATGAATCCAGGACCATCATTGTCCTGTATTCAGAATCACAAGAAGAAGCAGCGCATGGAAGTGTTGAATAAACAAGTCAGAGGATGAATGCTTGTGTTGAATGTTGAGACATTTTAAGATCTGATTGCAGCTGTCAGCCAGTGAAATGTAAAACCTTTTCCCTCAACATGATTCATTGTGGACATGTAACCTGAAACTTCAGTGCAACATGAACACTAAATAAAGCTGTAACTTACCAAGGAGGGACACATGCAACACTAGTTTATTTAAGAGTGATGATAGGAGATTACAGAACCATGGACAGAGACAGAACCTGCTGGTACTCAGCTCACACGCCTGCAGGTCCTTCATGCACCACATGTCCATGCTGAGGGCTTTGGTTCACCAGAACCAGGACCTGTAGTTATCAGCACCACAGGATGGTCTCTACCATCTGACTGCCTTCATGGAGACATGTTGCACAAAGAAACAATGCTGCTGTACGTTGAGGATCAGCCGCATGTGAACGTGAGAACAGGTTTCATGAGGTCAGCGAGCAGCCGGCCTGAGACCAAAGAACCCTGGTCTGAGAGAAGAAGACCTCCAGGACTGCAACCAGACACCTGGGGGACTACAGCTCAATGTATCTGAGCCGGTAACAGCAGTGAGGTTGATCTCAATGGACACCAGAAGCACCGGGGCATCTGATGATCTGCAGGGAGCTGGTTTCATGTTTCCATCAGAACCAGAATATAAAACACACAGAGGGTCTATGAAGACACAGCAGCATCAAATAATGAGAACAAACAAGACAAACTTTTTATATATATATATATATTCTCGTCATACAGGTTTATATTAGTGTTTAATTACACAAACCAATACACGCTCTATTGACATATTACAGAGAGTAACTCCGCTGTGACATAACAATGACAGCCACTTGTCACTGTTGACTGTTATTGTGAGCATTGTGCCCTGAGGGCCCGGACCCCGGAGCCCGAGGGCCCGGAGGACGTGGCTCCCTCCCCGTCTTAAGAGCCGGTTCATTTGGCTGAATCGGACCTGTCGTGTTTTTTCCTGTTATTGTTCATTTATAGAACTGTCTCCTGTCTGGACACACGGTCTGTTTCCTATTTTACATCCTCCCATACATCAGTACGATATTCTGCTGCTGATAGTGAACGCCTCACAAAGAAGTGGTCTTAATCATAATAAGGCCTTTATTCATGTATTCCTGACTTTTCTCCCAGATAAGACAGCTATTATTTGATTTCCATAGAGCTCCATCCTGCTTGGTGTGTGTGACGTCATGGGCTCCAGCCTGCTTGGTGTGTGACGTCATGAGCTGCAGCCTGCTCGGTGTGTGTGACAGCGGGCTGTGACGTCATGATCTCGGGTATAAATACGGCGCATGGCGCCCCGCGCGCCGCTCCGGCTCAGTGCGCGTGTGGGTCTGGGAATGCGCGCAGCGTCTCGCGCTCCTCGCCGCTCCTTCTTCTTCTTGTCCTCGCTTCAGTGACCGATAACGCCGGGAGGCTGCTCCTGGACCCGGGATGGGCTCTCTGGCGGCCCTGCGGACCGTCCTGGTGCTGGTCCTGGTGGCTGGACTGTTGGGATGCGCCCGCGGCTCCAACAGCCCCGCGGCCCGCTGGGAGGCCCTGTACTCCCGGTCTCTGGCGCGGATCCCAGGGGAGAAGCGGGACGAGCTGAACCGGGACAGCGACTACCTGCTGGGCATCACGCGGCTGCGGCGCCTCTACTGCAACGTGGGCATCGGCTTCCACGTCCAGGTGCTGCCGGACGGCAGGATCACGGGAGTCCACGACGAGAACCGGCACAGTAAGTCCTGCATTCATCATGTATATGCAGCTTATTCACGTGCTCACTTTGGACACTTTATTCTAACTATTCTGCTTACATTCTATTGTTTTTAACAACAGTAACGTTAAAGTTGATCACATCTTTAAGGAAATAAACTAAATGATAAACCATATCATTTTCCTCTGCATGTTTCATGACATGCTGTCAGTGACCCGCTACAGATGACTCAGTATTGATCCACGGTTCCAACATCTGGCTCCTTGTGTGTAACAGAGCTCTGAGACCCAGACCAGCACCTAAAGTTAGGACCAGGCCTGGACCATCTGTTAGGATTAAAGACACTACACTGCCTCACATTTGCAGACACGTAGAACAACAACACACATTCTGTATCGGGTCCCATGTGAGCCCGTCCCGTGTGAGGCCAGTCAGGGTGGAGGACCTGGACCCGACAGGCTGCCGGAGAACGTAGAGCCTGTTGGGTTCTGTGCTGCCTCGGGACTATTTTGAGACAAGGCACAAAGATTCAGGGAGATACATTACAGAAAATCTCTGCGAGGAATTCCAGCCAGTGTAAAGCATTTTAAAATGTTAGCAGGAACAAAGGAGCAGCTCGTCAAGGCCACGGGAGGAAACCAGCAACGCTTCAAATACCTCTGATTATTACAACTGACCTTACAGACGAATACAATAATGACGGACGCCTGACAAGATGTTGTTATGTTAGCAACCAAAGCTTAGAGGAATTATTGGTCTTTTGGGACTTCTGAATTATCATTTCATATCAAACAACATGAGAGTTTTATAAAATATTGGGAGATCTTTAATAAGGTTTAAACCCAGTTCAGGGACTAGGATCGAATACCTTGGTTAAGCGTACACTTTTGATTAGGATTTCATGACACTACTTTTGAGTCCATACTTTTTCACACAGCTGTGTGTATGAATCAATGAGATCAGCTTGCAGTGCCACACCTAGCCAACCCCAACCAGGTAGAATACACAGCTGTCTGAGGAGCTCTCCTCCAGCTCTTCTGTTGCACACACAGCGTCAGCGTGTTGCTTCTCTCCATCAGACCAGGATGCTTCAGTGTGATCTGTTTCCCCTGAAGGTCTTCTGCAGATCTCTCCGGTGGAGAGAGGAGTGGTGACTCTGCTCGGCGTTCGCAGCAAATTCTTCGTGGCCATGAACGGGCGGGGAAAGCTGTACGGATCTGTGAGTACGACCGACTCATTGTGTATTGCTTTGCTGTCGTTCAGGCTAAAAGTCCTGCAATGTGCATGTATTCGTCGATGTTAGCTTTCAGTGACACTCAGAAGTCTTACAGGAAGATGAATACAAAATCAAGGTGGGGCTCAGGAGCCGGTTGCACCACTTCTTCTTAAATTTAGCAGTGTTCTAACAAAGTGTTATTTAATTAGTCATTTCACATCCCTGAATTAATAAGTAATGAAATTAGAATGAAAGCAGGTGTACCACAGAGAGTAGTTAATACCAAAGGTTTATACCCAACGGTTCTTAGCGTGCATTAGCTTGCTAGCATATGGCCTGTTTAGATTAAAGAGTGACCTGACACTTAATCAACATTATATGTATTGTATAAATTGAGAAGATGTTTACCAAAATAACACAATATATCTCAAATGGCAAAAATGAATATGCTAATAGCGTAAAAATCAAAGACTAAATATCAGATATTTCCCTCTAACGTTAACTCTAAACTGTGAAACACACATATTGCTTCATGTATGCAGACATGTGAAAAAGTCATTACTACATTTACACAGAAGCAGCATTTAAGTGGATTGTGTGGTTTGTCCCCAAAGATGGATGAACAGCTGGGACGTGCTACCGATGTTTGCTAGCAAAGCGAAGCTGTTTAGTACGTTTGAAGCACAATTCAGTTGAGAATTGAACCCCCGGCTTGAATCCAGCTAGTCGATGCTATGAGCTCGTAGAATTGAGAAAGACAAACTTACTGCTGACGTCACGGATACCTGACGCCACTCGATCCACCTCTGTGAGGACAAACAGTTCTTTAAAGGTGCAATGTGTAAGGACTGGCCAGAATTTGAGTTTAAAACATGAAAGGAAGGAACATCAGCAACAGAAGAGGTTGCCGTGTTGCCGTTGTTTCAAAGACGTCTGTGCGTTGTGTTGCTGAGATATCTAGTGAAACGAGCATGCTAGCAACTAGCCCACCGCGCAATAGTGAGTCCCGTAGCGGCCCTCAAGTCCAGCAGGAGAGGACAGGAAGTAGAGCTGTCCTGGGGCCTTTCAATAATACATGCAGGGTCCTTGCATGGACATTTTAACAATTTGTTTATTGGATTAAATCCAAAGTGGAAGAGTGGAGCTCCGTTCGCTTCATAGGGAGGAGGAGGTAGTTTTCTCCTTTAGCTAGCTCCTTTAGCTAGCTCCTTTGGCTAACCCTTAGTGGAGCTCCGTCCGCTTCATGGAAGGAAGAGGTAGTTCTCTCCTTTAGCTAGCTCCTTTAGCTAACCCTTAGTGGAGCTCTGTCCGCTTCATGGAAGGAAGAGGTAGTTCTCTCCTTTAGCTAGCTCCTTTAGCTAACCCTTAGTGGAGCTCTGTCCGCTTCATGGAAGGAAGAGGTAGTTCTCTCCTTTAGCTAGCTCCTTTAGCTAACCCTTAGTGGAGCTCTGTCCGCTTCATGGGAAGGAAGAGGTAGTTTTCTCCTTTAGCTAGCTCCTTTAGCTAGCTCAAACGAAGGTGAAAACCCTGGCCCTGAGGTTAGACCCAGTTGGGAGTCCTGGCGCTCAGCATATAAGGGTTTCTGGCCCTGCTGTCACATAGTAGTTTGCTTGCTAAATGTTAATGCTAATGTTACTGAACATTTTAGATTATATGGACTCAATAGTAGAGGTGAGATGCGGCCCCTGTTTCTTTTCTCGATATTAAATGCTGCACCTTTAAAGAATACAACATTCTGAAACACGTTAATTACTTAATTCAATTTTAGAGAGCCTCATGAAGCCAGATCACATCCTATTATTTCCCTTCCAGTCAGAGCATGGTGTCCTGAGTCCTGCCTCATTCACATCATTCATCATTTGAGAATCAAAACCTCTAACGTCTAAATCTCTGACTATTCTTTTTGTTTTTTTTGGGGAGTTTTTCCTGATCCGATGTGAGGTCCCGGGACAGAGGATGTCATATGTGTACAGATTGTAAAGCCCTCTGAGGATAATTTGTAATTTGTGATTCTGGGCTATACAAAATAAACTGAATTGAATTGACTGAAACAACTACTGTACAATAGTCTTGTAGTCAGAAATAAAGCAATTGTTTGATAGTAATCACAAAGAACAATACAGCCTTGAAGACCCCCCCCCCCCTCCCCACACACACACGTCCCAGAATCTTTGTTTTGTCTCGGTCTTCAAACAATCAGCATTTTAAAATGTGTGTCCCTCTTTCCTCTCTCAGTTACACTACAACAACGAGTGCAAGTTCAGAGAGAAGCTCCTCGCCAACAACTACAACGCCTACGAGTCCGAGGCTTACCCGAGGATGTTCATCGGCCTGAGTAAGAACGGCAAAACAAAAAGAGGAAACCGAGTGTCACCCGCCATGACGGTGACACATTTCTTGCCAAGAATCTAGTGGCTTCATAAATAGACTTCACCTCAATATGGAGACGGGGGGGATTCCAAACCATGATGCACTTTCACTTATGCAAGTGTATCATATTTCTTTAGCTTTGTATATATTCCTTTTTTTTATTTATGTTTAACCATTTTTTAAGTCTTGTCACCGTTTGGGGAATGCGTTATTTATGTTTTCATTTTCTAATTTATCAGATATTTGCTGCTACTTGGGTTCCTGTCGGTTTTTTACTTTGCACTGATGGGGAAATATGCAACAGTGCACGTTTATGGCTGTACAATGTTTGTTTTCTAAATATTATTTTCAACAAAACAGGACCTTTTTGAGCCTAAAAAAATTAGAAAAAAAAAATAGATGAGGCAGGAGTGTCTTTGGTGTCAGTGACACTGATCGCTAACGCTCCAGCTCTGTTGTGTGGCACTGGAGCCTCATTCCTAATTGAAGCAGTAGAAGCTTACTGCTGGGTGGTGGTAGAGGAGGAGGAGGAGGAGGAGGAGGACGAAGAAGAACCCCCACAACCTCCACCGGGCTGTTTATAGATCTGCCGGGGTGGGGGGTGAACTCTGAACTTTTCTGCTGTCAGTCTCAGTCAGACCTATAAGACTGCAGATAGAGAGCGGCATCCTCTTTGACATTCTATAAGTGTGGAATTTAGGCGTTTGAAGGCAAGGTCAAAGTGCTGCAATGCAACGGAGGAACTGTAGCCGTGACTGTGGAAGAGGATTATCCTCTGAGTCAAGTTATGTGTGTTGTCAGGTAGCTTCTGGACTGGTCTGAGTCCGTGAGACATTTAGCACATGCTGCCGGTGAAGATGTGTCATTCCCCTCATCGCCTCTGCCTTCACTTAAAGTCACGCTGTGTATCTGTTGAGAGAAGACATATCAGTCTTGCTCTTACAAATGAAAAGTTGAATTCATAAGCAATAAAACACTCCTAACTCAGTCAGATAAACGTTTAACTTTTGCCGCTGTCATTTTATAACAGCAAGAAAGCAAATAAACATATTTCTCACACTGTCAAATGATTTCTTTAATAATCTTGAAGCACAATCTTTCTCAGGCTATACATCATGTCATTTACTAAGTGCATTTCCTCTCCCGTCACTTCCTCCTGCAGTTATAAACAGCAACACACTCAGGATAAAATAAGCTCATTTTGTTGAGGATACACAGTTTGGCACAGTTCCAGTACAACCAGCTTCCAGTTCCCTGTTGTTCACTACAGCAACACGTCCTCCAGCATTACTGTTCATCCTTCTCTTGCTGGTCTCTTCTGTCTCAGAGGACGGCTCTGGCGGCCATGTTGTCCTCGTTGCCTTGTCACGTTCCGGCTATCTTTACCCGGCAATATACTTTTAGAAAGGATAATCATGGGAGAAATATTCACAGACAGCTGTTGGACTGTTCTATATGCTCAGCCTAGTAACACTATATTTTTCTTTATATATTTTGTAAATATAACCTGGAGTAACTGAAGGTGGAGGACGGCTTTAAGCCACTGAAGCGGCTGTCTGGAGGTGAACGGTTTTCTGTTTTTTATTCTTTACTATGCTCTCCTGTTTTTGTATTCAGTCTTTAATCCAAGAGGTTTGAAACCTCAGCTTCCACATTCCTCAGAGATATATGTATGTAACCAGAGATATGTAACCTGATAGCATGTAACAGCACAGTTTCCTCTGTGGAGGAGTCTGTAGTCACAACATGAGAGCAGCGGAACGCACTCACTAGTATTGAGTTGCAAATAGCTCAAGCAAATATCATGCAAACGGTGTCTGTGGAGCCTTGAGGCTGAGCGTCCTGCAGACCAGCATGGTGTGGAGGCGGGGCCAGGCCGAGCCATGCCGAGCCGGCTTGCAACTGGGATGTCAAGAACAAGTCCCAGTCTGCTCGTCCTGGCCGTCTCCTGTTACAGGGTCTGTGAGTCTCCTGTCAGCAGGGATGCGTTCAGGTGTACCGGTGTGTCTGGTGCTCACAGCTGTGCTCAGCGTTCTCCGGTATCACTGGTTTGCATGCTGGGCCTCGTGTTTACAGTAGAATACCTTTCTGCCCTCTACTCTGGCTGCTCATTTGGTTATTCAGCTCCAGACCAAGAGGTTCCTGCTGTGGCCACTGTGCTCAGGTGGAGGCTGGCGGCTGGCCATGTGGACTCTTCCAGAAAGGCTGCTGCTCGCTGATCACAAAACACTCCTTGGTTGTATAACACTGCCCAACATCACCCCATCTTCCCAAATATCCTCCGAGTTAATTCACCCAAATTACAAAAAAGCTTCTCCGCCATCCCTCTTGGATTCTAGTGGTCATCCGGGGTTGGAGACCTCCTCCTGGAGACACTGAAAGCAGTGACCCTTTCACTCTGGATAACCACAACACCACATGGAACTACTTTCTCCTGAAGAAATAGTGCCAATGAGGATGTTATGAGGATTAAAGAGCAGCAGCAGCAGCACTGGAAGTCATTTCAATGTCTTTTCTTTTCTTTTGGTTTTTAAAAGTACAACAAAAGATGGAGGGAGAAATCTGAGAAACAAACCTGGACAGAAAAATAAATACTATGAATGACTGGATGTAGTGAACATGTTTATGTTGTATAATTTACTTGATCTGACCATTTAGCAGTGCCATTGGGTGTGCATCAGGAAGTTGTCCTGTAGCTACAGAACGGACCCTATTGTATTGCTCAACTGCTTCTGAACTGTAAACTGTTGATATGTTTCTCTCTCACTCTGGACATTTGCGTTCAGGGCTTTCTTTTGTGAAGTGGTGATGTGATACTGTACTGTCTGTATTCTGAGTCCTGTGGTCTTATGACAATGTTGTATCAAGTGTTTTTATCAGTCGTCCTGTAGTTGTATACAGGGCTTCATAAAAGGTCCCACTGTATGTGCTGTGCACATGTAGTCCAACTGAATGACAGTAAAACCATGAAGCCGTGAATGTAATGTCCTTACCTGTGTTTTTGTACCAAGATGACCTTTTATCATACAGTTCTTTTTCAATTAAACGGTATTTGTGTCCAAAATGGTATTCATTAAATAATGCAAACTATTGGGTGTTACAAATAACATTGCTTTAATTACAGATGTGCTGGATGGCATTGGGCCGCAACCCCTACAGCATGAGGCTGGTTCTGACACAGACAAAGGAGCTCAGCTTGTTTAAACTCACATTTCAGTTACATTATGAACTGAAAGTCCACACCTTTCTTTTTTATTTTTTTTATAGTCACAGGTTTGTCTCCGAGGACATTTAAACTTTTACAACAATTAGCATCATTGAATTGTATTAACCCACATTCTCTGCTGACCTTAAAAAGAAGCTCCAACAAGTGTTCCACTTTAGTTGAAACTTCTTTATAAAAAGAAAGAATGGTGAGAATGATCCTGACTTTTACAACCCTTCTATGTACCCTAGCTAATTACAGATTATCTCCTCAACCACAAGGGCTATTTGAATAATCTCAAAAGGTATAACATACAGAAAACACTTGTGATACTAGTTAAGAGGTTCATATAGCAGTATATGAGTTACTGGTTTATTGGTTGATGATAGAACACAGGAAAGAAAAAAGAAGGAAAACAAATTAAATTATGCATATCCTAGCTTTGTTTTGTTTTCTACTATAAAATATCACTATGTGTTAACAGTATCTCTGCAACGTTTGACTTTGATGAAGTTAAATATTTTTAGTAATTAATTTAGTGCACATTTCGTGAACCGTAGGTTTAGGTCCGCTGAAAGCCAAAATGCCCTAACTTTCTTCCTGGACCTTGAACGCATCTGGTTCCACAACAGAGGGGCTCTGCTCAAGCAGATGCACCAATACATACCTAGCAAATATTGTTTATCCATAAGTAAGAACAATACTTACCAAGTATCGTTTATCCATAAGTAAGTACAATACATACCAAGCAAGTATTGTTTATCCATAAGTAAGTACAAAACATACCAAGCAAGTATTGTTTATCCATAAGTAAGTACAAAACATACCAAGCAAGTATCATTTATCCATAAGTAAGTACAATACATACCAAGCAAGTATTGTTTATCCATAAGTAAGTACAATACATACCAAGCAAGTATCGTTTATCCATAAGTAAGTACAATACATACCAAGTATTGTTTATCCATAAGTAAGTACAATACATACCAAGCAAGTATCGTTTATCCATAAGTAAGTACAATACATACCAAGTATCGTTTATCCATACGTAAGTACAATACATACCAAGCAAGTATCGTTTATCCATAAGTAAGTACAATACATACCAAGCAAGTATCGTTTATCCATAAGTAAGTACAATACATACCAAGCAAGTATCGTTTATCCATAAGTAAGTACAATACATACCAAGCAAGTATTGTTTAACCATAAGTAAGTACAATACATACCAAGCAAGTAATGTTTATCCATAAGTAAGTACAATACATACCAAGCAAGTATCGTTTATCCATAAGTAAGTACAATACATACCAAGTATCGTTTATCCATACGTAAGTACAATACATACCAAGCAAGTATCGTTTTTATCCATAAGTAAGTACAATACATACCAAGCAAGTATCGTTTATCCATAAGTAAGTACAATACATACCAAGCAAGTATTGTTTATCCATAAGTAAGTACAATACATACCAAGCAAGTATCGTTTTTATCCATAAGTAAGTACAAAACATACCAAGCAAGTATTGTTTATCCATAAGTAAGTACAATACATACCAAGCAAGTATCGTTTATCCATAAGTAAGTACAAAACATACCAAGCAAGTATCGTTTATCCATAAGTAAGTACAATACATACCAAGTATCGTTTATCCATACGTAAGTACAATACATACTGTACTGTCTTCGCTAAAGATTGTTGTGAGAAACATATTCTTCAGCTTTCCAGCCAGCTTGACATATATATTCTCCAGCACCGTATTCTCCAAGGAACAGACAGGTTGTTGTAGTTGGCAGAATTTAATGTAGGAAAATATATAATAATTTTGTAAAACTGAAAGAGCACAAACACAACAACACATCCAAATGTAGTTGACAGTAAATAAACATCAAACAATACTGTATTCAACCAAATACATATTCAGCTAAACATGTTAATATAACTGTAAATAATAGATGACTTACAGATGAAGCCGATTTTGTGGACTTTAAACCAAGGATTGCAAGGATTGTAAAATGAGATTCTCTCTCTGTGACCTCATGGGCAAACAGAACTTCCTGCACATCACTTCCTGTTACTTATGATTAGCTCGCTTCCTCTTCAGTGCAGCTATACACAATCACCACTAGGTGTTGCTATAGAACTTATAACATGAACCAATACATTGGTTCCAACACACTCCCCGCCTGACATATTAAGAAATATGTCACTAAGTACATATTAACACACAGTCCTTTCTAGTCCGAGTCTGTACAGGAGAACAACCGCTATTGTACCAAATGTCTGAATGCGGTTTTGCAGTGAGTTGACCACGCTGCTCTGTTATTGACCTCCATGCTGCAGAGACTGATGTGTTGAATGAGAACTTGTTGGCGTTTCCTTTTCTTCCTGGGAGAACAGCAGTACCACCTCAGAAATGGGTCTGGAGAATATCTTGACCGTCTGATTTCTTGTCACTTTTACTTCCACCTTCCTTACCAGTCCATCTTTACTGGGAATAGCAGTCACAATAACTCCCATTGGCCACTGATTTCTTTTTGTCTGGCTGTCCTTCATCAGAACTATGTCTCCCTCTTTGAGATTGGGTTTTGGTGCTTGCCACTTTTGACGTTGTTGTAGCGTGCTCAAATATTCTTGCCACCACCTAGACCAAAAAGTCTCTGCCAAGGCCTGAACCCTCTTCCACTGGTTCTTGAGCAAATCTCCTTTTGAAAACTCGCTAGCTGGACAAAGAGATGCGCCCTTTTCTGTGTCAGTAACATGGCAGGGGTTAGAATGAGGGGAGCCTCTGGGTCAGTAGATACAGGGATTAACGGTCTAGCATTCACGATAGCGCTGACCTCTGCCATAAAGGTGATTAGCACTTCATGTGTGAGTTTCAAAGGTCCAACTTGGAGGAGCATGCAATCTAGAATTCGCCTAGAAACTCCAATCATGCGCTCCCAAGCGCCACCTATTTAAGAGGAGTGAGGAGGGTTGAAAACCCAGGTGCATTTTTGTTGAAGAAGGTAGTCTTCTATGCTTGTATCTGGATTACACTGTAAATCCATTTTCAGCTCCTTAGATGCTCCAACAAAATTGGTCCCGCAGTCTGATCGAAGCTGTGTAGCATGGTCTCTGATGGAGAAAAATCTCCTGAGGGCGTTTATGAAGCTCGAGGAGGTCATTGTTTCGATTACCTCAATATGAATGGCACGTGTGGACATACACGTAAACAGAACTCCCCACCTTTTATCCCTAGCTTGGCCAGCTCTGGTGCGACGTGTGATGACCTCCCATGGCCCAAAAACGTCAAGTCCCACATAGGAAAATGGAGGGTCTACCTGCAAACGTTCAACAGGTAGATCAGACATTTGTTGTTGTTCCATTCTTCCTCGCAGCTTTTTGCATGTGACACACATATAAATGCAGCTGCTGATGAGACGTTTTCCTCCTACTATCCACAGACCACTGGCGCGGATTGCACCTTCAGTGAAGTGTCTGCCCTGATGTTTCACACATTCATGATAGTGGTGGACAAGCAGAGTTGATATGTGGTTACGACCTGGGATAATGATAGGATGGGCTTCACAACTTTCAAGTTGTGCTTGATCGATGCGTCCACCTATTCTCAACAGGCCTTCACTGTCGATGACTGGCCGAAGTTTATGAAGAGGACTGGTTTTAGAGCGGTCACGGTTTGACCTAATGCATTTCAACTCTTCTGAATAGCTTTCATGTTGCACACACTTTATGATGACCTGCTCTGCTTTGATGATGTCAGCAACTGACATGTTCTTGCACATGTGCCAGGCAACACAGCTTTGTTTATTTGATGGGAGAGAGAAGCATTGAGCTATGTGACAGAGGCGGGCCACAGCTTTGGTGAGTGAGCTCCATTTGGAAAAACGCTTGAACCTCTTTGAATCCAGTGGTGAGGGATGTTACTTTGCCGCGAATCTCAGCATCAGAATCTGGATCTACGAGGACATATGTCATCTCCTCTTCAGTGTTGACTACTGTACTTTCCAGCTTGGTCAAGAAGGCAGGTCCCGTCAGCCATGTGGTGCCTGTAAGCTTGGCAGCAGGAACAGATCGGGATCCATGATCTGCTGGATTTAACTCAGAGGGAACATAACTCCACTGCTCCGGTCGTGTTGACTGGATATGTACCTCTTTTAGTGCTGGCAGCGATTCATGCCATCTTCTCCAATCTTCAGATTTGGCCTCAGGAAGACACGTGTCCCATTCTGTATCTTGGGTCAAAAACTCTCTGAGGAGCAGTCTGCCTTCAATAGTGACAGGAGCCAAGAAACCCAGTGGATCAAACAGACTGTTTACTGTTGACAGTACGCCTCGGCGTGTGAATGGTTTTTGACCTTCAGGAACATGGAAAGTAAAAGTGTCAAACATAATATTCCAGTTTACCCCAAGGCTCCGTTGGACAGGTAAGTCGTCTACAGAGAGGTTGAGCTCTTTGATGTCGTTTGCTCTTTCCTCTGCCGAAAAGGCATTCATCACTTCTGTTCGATTTGAGGCTATCTTGTGTAGCCTTATGTTTGACATAGCCAACATTTGCTGTGTTCGACGCATCACGTCAATGGCCTCAGCTTCGGTTGCGAATGATCGAAGACCATCATCGACGTAAAAATCCCTCTCAACAAAGTGCCTCGCATCACTGCCATAGCCTTCCTCTTGGTTTTTTGCTGCTCTCCTCAGGCCAAAGGTTGCCACTGCAGGTGATGGGCTGTTCCCAAAAACATGAACTCGCATGCGATATTCCACCACTTCTTTGTTGAGATAAGTTTCTCGGTACCACAAGAACCGTAGGAAGTCTCTGCAATCTTCACGCACCACAAAACAGTAGAACATTTGCCGTATATCTGCTGTCACTGCAACAGGTTCTCTTCTGAATCTGCGAAGGACTCCGATGAGACTGTTGTTAAGGTCTGGCCCAGAAGGCAACACCTCATTCAGTGAGATTCCATCATACTGTGCACTGGAATCAAACACCACGCAAATCTGTCCTGGTTTTTGAGGGTGATAGACTCCAAAGGTAGGGAGATACCATCATTCCGTCCCCTTTTTGAGTGGCAGTGCAAGCTCAGCATGCTGATTGTCGAGCATTTTTTGCATGAATTCAGTGAAGTGCACTTTCATTCCAGGCTTCTCTGTAACGTCCGTCGCAGCGACATCAGACGGCCGTGAGCATAATCCCTATTGTTGGGCAGACATCTCCGTGGATGACGGAAAGGAAGAGGAGCAACCCTGCTGTTTGTGTCATCTTGTGTTACCTCTCGTTCCATGATCTGAAGGAAGGCTAGATCCTCAGCAGAGTGAGCGAGCAGGTTGTCATTCTCGGTTGTACAGAAAACCAATTTTGAGCGTGGCATGGTTGTTGGTGACAGACGGGCCGGTCTGAGTATTTCACAATCTGCTCAGTTACTGGGATTTTCACGCACAACCATTTCTAGGGTTTACAAAGAATGGTGTGAAAAGGGAAAAACATCCAGTATGCGGCATTCCTGTGGGCGAAAATGCCTTGTTGATGCTAGAGGTCAGAGGAGAATGGGCCGACTGATTCAAGCTGATAGAAGAGCAACTTTGACTGAAATAACCACTCGTTACAACTGAGGTATGCAGCAAAGCATTTGTGAAGCCACAACACGCACAACCTTGAGGCGGATGGGCTACAACAGCAGAAGACCCCACCGGGTACCACTCATCTCCACTACAAATAGGAAAAAGAGGCTACAATTTGCAAGAGCTAACCAAAATTGGACAGTTGAAGACTGGAAAAATGTTGCCTGGTCTGATGAGTCTGGATTTCTGTTGAGACATTCAGATGGTAGAGTCAGAATTTGGCGTAAACAGAATGAGAACATGGATCCATCATGCCTTGTTACCACTGTGCAGGCTGGTGGTGGTGGTGTAATGGTGTGGGGGATGTTTTCTTGGCACACTTTAGGCCCCTTAGTGCCAATTGGGCATCGTTTAAATGCCACGGCCTACCTGAGCATTGTTTCTGACCATGTCCATCCCTTTATGGCCACCATGTACCCATCCTCTGATGGCTACTTCCAGCAGGATAATGCACCATGTCACAAAGCTCCAATCATTTCAAATTGGTTTCTTGAACATGACAATGAGTTCACTGTACTAAAATGGCCCCCACAGTCACCAGATCTCAACCCAATAGAGCATCTTTGGGATGTGGTGGAACGGGAGCTTCGTGCCCTGGATGTGCATCCCACAAATCTCCATCAACTGCAAGATGCTATCCTATCAATATGGGCCAACATTTCTAAAGAATGCTTTCAGCACCTTGTTGAATCAATGCCACGTAGAATTAAGGCAGTTCTGAAGGCGAAAGGGGGTCAAAGACAGTATTAGTATGGTGTTCCTAATAATCCTTTAGGTGAGTGTACATCCCCTATGATAACCCACCCAAGGTCTAGCTTTTGTGCATATGGTGCATAGTGAGGGCCATTGTACTGTTTACGAACCTTATGGGCTCTTATGATGTCCCTTCCCAATAGCAGCAGGATGTCAGCGTCGGGATCCAGAGGTGGGATTTCCGTTGCTTCTGTCTTAGGTGTTGGTGGTGGTACGCAGCTTCTGGTGTTGGTATCTCTGATCTATTGTTGGGGATTTCATTACACTCAGTTAGTGTAGGTAGTGGGATGTTTATTTTCCCATCTATAGATTCTACTGTGAATCCGTGAGCTTTTCTGCCAGATGTTTCCACCTTCCCTGCACAGGTTTTGAGTGTGTATGTCACTGCTGCTCCCTTGATGTTGAACATTTAAAAAAACTCTGATCGAGCTAATGACACATTTCTCTGGTCATCTAAAATGGCATACATTTTTCTCTGTAGGTTGCGATGACCATTGGGGTACACGCTCACAGAGCAGATCTTTGAGCAGGATTTTCCTTTGAAGTCCTCACCACATACTTTGGTACACCTCGATGTGATATCTGGCTGCCTTGTGTCCTCCCTCTCCCCGCCGTTCTCTGAGTAGGGGAAGAAACCTGGCTGGAATTGTGGAGCAGGACATGGGTGAAGAGCCGCGAGGTGTTTATTGCTGTCACAGGTATCCGTCTCTTTTGGCAACATCCAATTCTATCAGTAAGTCTGCCAACAAGTTTTTTACTATCTCTGGTTTGGATTTTCGAGAAGTTCTCTACTTTACTAAACAGAGCTCTCTCTCTAATACTTCTGGAGATCCGTATGTTTTGTTTAATCTTTCCCAAATAGTTTTGAGACCGAGGGAAGGTTCTCTGATATTTACAGACCTAATCTTAAGTGCCTGCTCACGTGAATCCTTACCCAGCCATTTGATCAGCAAATCCATCTCTTCACTTGTTGACAGCTCAAGGTTTTCAATTGTGTTGATGAAGGTCTCTCTCCAAGCTTGGTAGTGTTCAGATAAATCATCAAACTTTGTCAATCCTGAGGACACCAGCTGGTTTTTAGCAAGAAACTTGGCAATATCAGCTGATGCAGTGTTGTGTTGTCTGAGTGTGATGACTTTGGGGGGGAAGCACTGCGCTGATGGTCATAATTCCCTTGCTGTAACACATCAGTGGGAAGCTGCTGTGAGTCCCTTTGTTGATACACTGGTCTCCTATTGCTGATGTGCAACTGGGTTTGAGCACTGTCGTCGTGTTGGGGAGTGAGTATTGGACGTAAGGGGTAGACATCCTTCTCTTCACTAGGTCCCTGTGTGGAGTGATGCCGGGCATGTTGCATGACATAGTCATATGTTCTTTTTTGTGCATTTTCTTGAAAGGGAAAGAAATCAAGTTCTTTACTATGGTGCGAGCCATCCATATCTGCAGCTGCTCTCTCCAGCACTACAGCTTCTGCATGCGCAGCTTCAGCTTCTCGCTCTAGTTTAATGGAGTCAATTCTGGCTTCCAGTCTGGCTTTCTCAATTTTGAGTTCACTCTCCTTGCTTGTGAAGGCCAGCCGGGTTTTGGCTGCCTCTGCTTTAGCACAGGCCCTTGCTGCTTCTAAGCTGACTCTAGAGCTTGTCGATGAGCGTGAAGAGCGAGATGTTCTGGAGCGATGGTGAGAGATGACTGTACCTGTCTCAACACCATCTTGTGAGCCTTCTCCTCTGTGTTCATCTGGAACCTGTGACCTGGATGTAAATTCCATGATAATGAAGCACAGTGTAGCTTGTCTATCTTGAAATCCTCCTTGATCATCTTTTTACTGTACTGTCTTTGCTAAAGATTGTTGTGAGAAACATATTCTTCAGCTTTCCAGCCAGCTTGACATATATATTCTCCAGCACCGTATTCTCCAAGGAACAGACAGGTTGTTGTAGTTGGCAGAATTTAATGTAGGAAAATATGTAATAATTTTGTAAAACTGAAAGAGCACAAACACATGCCTTTGTAAGTACTACACAACAACACATCCATATGTAGTTGACAGTAAATAAACATCAAACAATACTGTATTCAACCAAATACATATTCAGCTAAACATGTTAATATAACTGATTCATGGGAGTACGAGGACTTGGAGAGTGAGGAAGACCGCCTGATGAAGAATTTGCAAGCTTTTTGCAAGCTGGTAAGGTCCAGACTGGACCTGCAGACCTTTTAGGTCCAGAAGTGATGGTGTCTGTCTTGAAGCAGATGGGACTCTCTCCTGGGACAGTGATATGTTGAAAATATCAGTGATGACATCAGTAAGCTGCTTGGCACATGTTGTTGGTATAAGACCAGAGATGTGTACTCATAGGTACTCTCCTCGCATCCTCTGAGGACACTGACAGTGGCCGGTCCTCTGGAGGTGGGCAGACGTTCTGGATCTCCTGCCACATATCTGGAGGGTTGTTGGTGAGGTCTCCGACATTTATGGCAGTGCAATACTACATTCTTGAGCTACTCCTTTAAAGTTACTTTAAGGGCATTTAAAGGCATGTTGAGATCCAAAATAATGATCCAAAATATAACGTGCTCTTATTATCACAGAATTATTATTTCATAATCAATAGTAACAACCATGGGATCTGAGCCTTGCATTAAACACCTATGGAAGGATTCTCTGACGTGAAGCTCATGATTCTAACAAAGCTAGAACGCTATGCTTTTCTTCATCTTTCTTCCATTATCTGCTGGCTGTGATGTCTGCAGCAATGTGGTCCCACAACAGGACAGGCTTCCACATTGCTTCATACATACATCTAAATACATATGTATACCCATATGTATTTCTATACCTCCATTCAGCTGCAGCCAGGGCTAAAACGGCCCAAAACCAAGGCTGGCCTGGTGAGCGACTGTAAACCAGACCAAAGATGGAGGCCGGCCCCCTGCCTCCTCCTTCCTGTTGTCTGCAGGCTGCACCAAGCACACACCTGTGGGATGAGAGGCTGGAGAGAACGTTAAGAAGAACAGTAAAGATAGCTCCATAGGAAGCAGTGTAGCGGCCTGACAGCGTTATGTTTCAGGCGAGCAAACAAGAACCAAACAGTGCTGAAGGAGCTGCTGGTTCCAGTCCAGAGGCAAACCAGCGCTTACTGGGAGCTTTCAAATGTCCTGATAGGACACCTGCTGCTGCAGCTGTCAGTCAATATCTCTCTCTCTCTCTCTCTCTCACACACACACACACACACACACACACACACACACACACACACACACACACACACACACACACACACACATCTGGATGTTCAGGTTAAGTTGTCTTCGTTAAAACAGGCCAATGAGCTGCCAGCTGGCAGTTTGGATTCAATTGAAAGACGGCTACACACATTTATTCTGTTTCATACCGAACATTTAAATATATTACGTTCTTAACTGCCAAAATACTGCACAGTCAACATGTTTCCAAAGGGTTAAGTTCAGAGTATTACTGGTGTGAAAGTCAGGCAGATTAAGATGGTGTTAAAGGTCAGGACACTTTCAATCATAGAGCCTTATCAATAACAAAGTGAAACACACCTTTAAGTGAAGGCTGGTCCACAATCACATGAAAATTAAAATTACAATTACATGAAATGATTAGACATGTATTCTACTGACACAACGCTGTCGCCTGAAGACAACATGAACATTGGAGAACTGTGACTTCTTTAGTTTGAGGTCCCATGTTGAAACAAGTGGGATGTTCATGTCTTGTTTCATTATAAAGGTCAATATGAAAAAAGTATTGAAAAGATAGATCTGGTGAAATCCACAGCGCCCGTATTCAGACACTGTGTTCAATGACCATCAGCATGAGCAGACACTGATGTAACAGACCTGATGAGGGTGACTGTGCCTCAGTGGTTAGCATGCCCGTTTTTCAATCAGATGATCGGTGGTTCGAGCCCCGGCTCTGCTAGTCCGCGTCGATGCGTCCTTGAGCAAGACACTTGACCCCAAATTGCTCCCTGTTGCTGTGTCTACGTTTTATAGAGCAAAATTGAAGTCGTTTTGGATAAAAGCGTCAGCTAAATGTAATAAAGAGCTTATTGAACGTAAAACATGTGAACGTGTTCTAGGAAATGAGCAGAATACGTCTCCTTTAATTGAAAACACATTTCTCAAAGTAAGAGAACAGAACAGATATTGTTTTGCAGTTAGTTCTGGTGTCGAATAGTTTATCATCCCAATAGAAGAGCCTCAAGGACATTTGTCTAATCACTTTAAACAAAGACAAACAAAGACTCCAAAAATAAGGAAGTCAAACTAAAACAGTCACTCTGAAGCTGTGATTTAAAATCACATTTCTTCACATGCAGTTTTTGTTGGATGACAAATAAACTAAAAGCATAGAGAATGTTTGTCCGTTTCTGTCTATTAAAGAGTCTTAAAAGCACATTTCTCTCTGGTGTCTCGGGAGGTGATCACATCGTCACATGATGTTTGATTGCAAACATCCTTCCTCAGCCTGGAACCTGCTTAGTTTAGTTCAATACCTTCATTTGTATTGTTAGACAAAGTAAACCTGGCCGGTATAAATCAAAGCATCAGCTAAGTGTCAGAAAGTCCTCCTCTCTTTCTGTAAAGCGTCACCGCTGCCCTCTGCTGGAGGAAATGTATTAATACCACTCTGGACCCACTCTGGTCATGGATTATTTTGAGTGGATTACAACGGGTCACAATATATCTGTCTCCATGTTCATAGTACAGCCGGAAATATCAGTCGATGTATTCACTTAATAATTAATAATCGTTGTGTTTGCGTTACAATTTTCTCCAGTGTTGTTTTTATGCATTTTATGTTTTGATTTATATGTTTTCACGTTTCTATTCACATTTACTGGACTGTAAAAGTTTCAAATAAAAACCCATGATAATCAATGTATTTCCTGATAGCGGGTCGGTGTGTGTGACCCCGTGAAGCGGTTGCTTGCACAGCTGCACACAGAACTTTGGTGTCCTGACATCATGATGTCAGAAGGCTCTCAGGTCAGCTCTGACCACCATCACCACCATGCCTCTCAAAGGTCAGCGGGTCGAGTCCCGTTGGATCGGTCTGCTGTGCGGGGCTCATTTGATCTGTTACCAAGTAAACACACATGACGAACTCTGGACAACACATCATACAGGCTGGAGCGAGGGATGAGTTCAAACTGGAGATTACCTGTTCCTTTCATGACTGAGAAAATTAATACTCATTAGATTCTTTAAAAATTGCTAGTTTATTTTAACAGGGCAGCAATTTAAGAATGTCTCACTAACGGTATGGTAGTGTGTATTATTTGAAGCATGTTTGTACTGCGTTAGTAGATTTTTGGAAAAGTCCCTTTGGTCCACGCTGTTCTCATTCATTGTTTATGCCGATAAGAAGTCAGGATGTGAAGGGCTGCCTCTGAGGAGGTGGCGTCGTATAAAGAGGGAGGAGGATGAACGGCTCAAACAAACACAGGACTTTCACCCAGGAGACGGCTGCGTGTGTCCCGTGTGAAAGCAAAAGTCAACATTGACTTAGTTTACCTTGTGTTGGAGCCATAATGTAGTCTGTTGTTTGAGGGAAACACTGGGTGAATGGGACATGAAGTTCCTGCATTTGAACACAGGGTGGCACGTCCAGTTCAAAGGGCACATAAGTGCTGCTAATGGGAACAGGTGTGTGTGTGTGTGTGGATGAGATTCAAGATTCAAGATGTTTTACTGTCATATGCACAGATAACAGACAGTTATTCTATACAATGAAATGCTTATTTTGCTGGGTCCTCCTAACACACAGAATTAAAATAAACTTAAGATAAAAAATAAATAAGGCACGAAATATAAAAGATATAACAGTATTGCACAAAAATATGATAATAGTATTGCTAAGTGTATAACCAGCCTGATGGCCTGCGGGTAGAAACTGTTTGTCAGTTTCGTGGTTCTGGAGAAGAGTCCCTGATGATGGGGTGTGTTGTGTCCCTGATGATGTGGTGTGTTGTGTCCCTGATGATGTGGTGTGTTGTGTCCCTGATGATGGGGTGTGTTGTGTCCCTGATGATGTGGTGTGTTGTGTCCCTGATGATGGGGTGTGTTGTGTCCCTGATGATGGGGTGTGTTGTGTCCCTGATGATGGGGTGTGTTGTGTCCCTGATGATGGGGTGTGTTGTGTCCCTGATGATGGGGTGTGTTGTGGGAAAAGGGGTAGGAAAGGTGGCAGGGGCGGGAACTGTATTCAGTAAAGAGATCGGCTGACGCTGCCACTGAGATAACGTCCTCGTCTGGGACGGCTCAGCCGCGGGTGGATCTGATGCCTCAGTCCTCCCAGCACTAGGGTGGAGGGTCAGGAGAGCTAGTTCGGCGGTCACCAGATCCACCCTAGAAGCCAGAATGCTGGACCTAGCCCACTACTACTCCCAGTGGTGTATAGTAACGAAGTAGAAATACTTCGTTACTGTACTTAAGTAGTTTTTTGGGATATATGTACTCTACTTTACTATTTATATTTCAGTTTACTTTTACTTTTACTTCACTACATTTTGCAAAGAAAACTGATACTTTTACTCCAATACATTTCCCCTGAAACCTTCGTTACTCGCTACAAAATCAAATCTATCTCTAGAAAGAAAAAAAAACACATCCGGGACTGTGGTGGAACACAGACTCCACCAAGCAGGTTTTGCGAATCACAATATTCTGCATTTTCCCTCTGCATCCTCTAGTCCAGCGCTCCCAAACCTTTATGCGCGACACCTGACGTGTGTTCGTTATGTCCAGTCTACTGACTCTACTGCTAACTAAACCTTTAGTCCAGTCTACTGACTCTACTCCTAACTAAACCTTTAGTCCAGTCTACTGACTCTACTGCTAACTAAACCTTTAGTCCAGTCTACTGACTCTACTCCTAACTAAACCTTTAGTCCAGTCTACTGACTCTACTGCTAACTATACCTTTAGTCCAGTCTACTGACTCTACTCCTAACTAAACCTTTAGTCCAGTCTACTGACTCTACTGCTAACTAAACCTTTAGTCCAGTCTACTGACTCTACTCCTAACTAAACCTTTAGTCCAGTCTACTGACTCTACTCCTAACTAAACCTTTAGTCCAGTCTACTGACTCTACTCCTAACTAAACCTTTAGTCCAGTCTACTGACTCTACTCCTAACTAAACCTTTAGTCCAGTCTACTGACTCTACTGCTAACTAAACCTTTAGTCCAGTCTACTGACTCTACTGCTAACTAAACCTTTAGTCCAGTCTACTGACTCTACTCCTAACAAAACCTTTAGTCCAGTCTACTGACTCTACTGCTAACTAAACCTTTAGTCCAGTCTACTGACTCTACTGCTAACTAAACCTTTAGTCCAGTCTACTGACTCTACTGCTAACTAAACCTTTAGTCCAGTCTATTGACTCTACTCCTAACTAAACCTTTAGTCCAGTCTACTGACTCTACTGCTAACTAAACCTTTAGTCCAGTCTATTGACTCTACTGCTAACTAAACCTTTAGTCCAGTCTACTGACTCTACTGCTAACTAAACCTTTAGTCCAGTCTACTGACTCTACTGCTAACTAAACCTTTAGTCCAGTCTACTGACTCTACTGCTAACTAAACCTTTAGTCCAGTCTACTGACTCTACTCCTAACTAAACCTTTAGTCCAGTCTACTGACTCTACTGCTAACTAAACCTTTAGTCCAGTCTACTGACTCTACTGCTAACAAAACCTTTAGTCCAGTCTACTGACTCTACTCCTAACAAAACCTTTAGTCCAGTCTACTGACTCTACTGCTAACTAAACCTTTAGTCCAGTCTACTGACTCTACTGCTAACTAAACCTTTAGTCCAGTCTACTGACTCTACTGCTAACTAAACCTTTAGTCCAGTCTACTGACTCTACTGCTAACTAAACCTTTAGTCCAGTCTATTGACTCTACTGCTAACTAAACCTTTAGTCCAGTCTACTGACTCTACTCCTAACTAAACCTTTAGTCCAGTCTACTGACTCTACTCCTGACAAAACCTTTAGTCCAGTCTACTGACTCTACTCCTGACAAAACCTTTAGTCCAGTCTACTGACTCTACTGCTAACTAAACCTTTAGTCCAGTCTACTGACTCTACTCCTGACAAAACCTTTAGTCCAGTCTACTGACTCTACTGCTAACTAAACCTTTAGTCCAGTCTACTGCTTAACTTATAACGCGCTGCACAAAGACAGGATGTTGGAATGGAAGCAGGTTCTCATGCTTTTTTGGCGATCTCAGGATACTCTGCCTTGGTTTTAATCCAGAACACCGGCAGAGTTGAAACAGACTTAAGTTTCATTTTTAGGGTAACGTAACATATTGACATGTGTCAGAGGTTCCGTCTGAGGTTACCACAGACGGATGTATCTGGTCATTTTTCATAATAAAACATTTTTCCGGACTTGATTTTTTTAATTTAACTTAAATTTTTCATTCATTCTTTCTGTTCCGGGCGGAATGAGCATACTTATAACCACACTGTTACAACTCCTTCATAGTGTCATATTGCTTTTTGGAGAATTATGATGATAAGTTCATAGTAGATGCAAAAGTATACTTAGGTACAATATATTATGTTGAACATAATATATATGGATGGATCACAGCTGTAGAACATACGTCTATGTTCATCTTGTTTAAGTAATGTTCAGATTGAATTCCGATAACTAGACACGGCGCATGCGTATAGTCAGAATGAATATGAATGACGAGCATGACTCACGTTGCCTGTAATGTCTTCTCAAGTTCCCGAGTAAAGAAACTAATTACACGGAGTCCGGAATTGTGTCACTCGTCTTTCAACATGGTGTCAGAAGTTGAGGTTTGGTCGTGAATGGAATACCTGCCTACGACGTGGTAAGACGCACTTTTCTCAGCGCTTTGAGGACGTAGCAAACAGCCAGCTAGCGCTGCACGTCTAACGTAGCAAAGGCTAACTTCCGACGACAACGACCATGGCTGAAGGATTCCGTAGACCAGAACAGCTGATATTTGATGGAAACATAGCTGAAGGATGGCGTGTATTCGAGCAAGAATATGAAATATTCATTGCAGCTGCTCACTCCGATAAGGATGCTCAAACTCGAGCTTTCATACTTTTGAACTTAGCTGGTTCGGAAGCTATTGAACGAGAACGTGCTTTCGTCTATGCACCCGCTGTTCACGCGGGGGAGGGAGACAACAGACGTTTAGTGACCGCAGCAGAATCGAGAGAAGATCCTGAATGTCTCAAACGAAAATTCCGCCAACTTTGCAGCCCTCAAACAAACATAACAATGTTAAGGCATAAGTTTAATACAAGAAACCAACGACCAGATGAAACAGTGGAGGCGTATGTGAGTGACCTGAAAATCAAAGCTAAGAACTGCAGATTTGGTGAACTCAAAGACGAGTTAATCAGAGACAGAGTGGTGTGTGGCATAATGAATGATAGCATGAGAAAGCAACTTCTGCGTGACAATGAGCTAACTTTAACCAAAGCCATTGAAGTGTGCCAAATATATGAACAGACCGAGCAACACACAAAAGCCCTTGCAGCTCCAAAGCAAACACTTGCTAAAGTGGACAGTTTACAACACGCAGTCAAAAAAAGACAACCACAGAAGCTAAAATCAGGCATTGAGCAGCGTGCATCACAATCACATTCAGACCAGCGTTACGCTTCGACATTTAACTGCAACAATTGTGGAAACAAGCATGAGGCCGGAAGAGAGAAATGCCCTGCTTATGGTCAGCAATGTCACAAGTGTGAAAAATGGAACCATTTCCAGAAATGCTGTAAATCATCACAAACACAAGGCTACAAAAAGAGATATGTCAATCAGGTTGAAACTGTGCAGGCCTCTAGCAGTGATGAAGAACTGTACTTTGTGGATGGAGTTAGTGCGGCAAGTGGAACTGTTGATGCTGTCGACTCCCATCTGATGCATAGGAGTGACATATTCTCCACTGTGCACATTAATGGAAAACCTGTAGAACTCAAAGTCGATACTGGCGCTAAATGTAACATCATGGCAGCTGATCTTTTTGCACAAGTGAGAAAACATGAAAAACTCCAGTCATCACAGGGTACTAAACTGGTAGCTTATGGGGGTGAGGAAATCCACACAGCTGGAATAGCCCTACTTTCGTGCCACTCTGCAGGCGGAACATACACCTTGCAATTCTACATAGTAAAACGAAACGTACAACCTCTCCTTGGCCTACCAGACTGTCTCCGTTTAAGCTTAATCACCTTGAATAAAGAAGTTCATCAGATAGGCATCAGCAAGGAAACAAGTTTCTCACGCCAGATGTTTACAGAGTATGCTGACCTCTTTAAAGACGAACTTGGCAAGCTTCCGGTCACGTATTCCATGAAGCTAGACCCGGAGGTCCATCCCATGGTAAAACCTGCACGCAAAATACCAGTGCCAATGCAAGATAAGGTTAAAGCAGAACTGACCCGGATGGTCAACTTAGGTGTGATCACCCCTGTCACAGATCCCACTGAATGGGTTTCGTCTATGGTCGCCACTCACAAGAAAAACTCAGATGACATCAGACTGTGCATTGATCCAAGGGATCTAAATAAAGCCCTGAAACGTCCACACTATCCTATGCGTACCGTAGAGGAAGTAGCTGCACAAATGCCAAATTCCACAGTCTTCTCTGTCCTCGACGCAAAATGCTCATTCTGGCAGATCTCACTTGATCACAAGTCATCCATGTTAACGACTTTCAGCTCTCCATTTGGCAGATTCCGCTTTCTGAGAATGCCATACGGAATCAACTCAGCCAGTGAGGTGTTCCAGCGCGCGATGGAGCAGATCTTTGCTGGATACCCCTGCGCTGTCATTGTGGACGACATAATCGTCGGCGGAAAAGATGACAAAGAGCATGAACAAAACCTCAGAAAAGTGCTAGATCGTGCAAGGAAAGTGAACCTTAGGTTTAACCCCTCAAAGTGCAAATTTAGACTGAGAGAAGTCGGTTATGTTGGACATGTGTTCACAAGTGAAGATTAAAGCCAGACCTTACAAAGACAAAGGCGATCAGCGAAATGCCCATACCGGAAAACGTCACAGCCCTTCAGCGTTTCTTAGGGATGATCAACTATTTAGGAAAATTCATTCCTAACTTCAGCGCGATCTCAGCCCCGCTGCGTGAGCTTACATGCAAAGACATTCAGTGGTGCTGGCTGAAACATCACCAGGAGGCATTCGATGCTTTGAAACAGTGCCTGTCCAGTCCACCCACTCTGCGCTACTACAATGCAAGAAACCCGTCACACTCACCTGTGATGCCTCACAGTATGGACTCGGAGCAGCATGTCTTCAGGAAGATGCTCCGATTGCCTACTCATCCCGGACATTGACACAGACAGAGATGCGCTATGCGCAAATTGAAAAGGAACTGTTAGCAGTTGTTTTTGCATGTTCCAAGTTCAATGATTACATCTATGGGAAGCAGATCCAGATTGAGACTGATCATCAGCCATTAGTCACAATACTCAACAAGCCCATACACTCGGCTCCAGCCAGGTTGCAACGCATGATGCTGAGGCTGCAAAAGTACAACTTCAACATCGTCTACAAAAAAGGCTCACAGATGTACATCGCTGATACCCTGTCACGTGCCCCCAGAACAACAACAGAGCAGCACAACGAGACAGGTGACTATGAGATCATGTCAGTCCAACACATCTCATCCTCCAGGCTGACTGAATTGAGGCAACACACTGCTTCAGATCCAGTTCTACAGAAACTGAGCGGTGTCATATCAAAGGGCTGGCCTTCTAAACAAGCTTGGTTACCTCCAGAGATCCGCCAGTATTTCCCCTACAGAGATGAACTGGCAGTTGAAGATGGTGTCGTTATGAAAGGCCCAAAGTCTGTCATTCCCAAGTCTTTGCAAAAGGACTACATCACCATTCTCCACAGAGGCCACCCAGGCTCAGAATCCACTAAACGCAGAGCGGGTGGAATAGTGTTCTGGCCCACAATCACTGAGGACATCGAAAAAGAAACAACTACATGTCCGGTGTGCAACAGTACAAAACCTCACCAACAAAAGGAGCCACTCAAGCTACATCAAGTGCCTGACCTACCGTGGTCAACAGTCGCAACCGACATCTTTGAGTGGAATGGCCAACACTATTTAGTTATAGTTGATTCCTATTCAGGTTGGTTTGAGATCGACCTACTTCGTGACCTAACAGCCAACACTGTGATTACAAAACTAAAAAGGCACTTCTCTATCCATGGCAGCACGCACAAACTTATTTCCGACAACGGCACTCAATTCACCAGCCAACGCTTCACAGACTTTGCCCTAGCCTGGGATTTCAGTCATGTAACAAGCAGCCCAGAATATCCACAAGCCAACGGGCTAGCTGAACGTGCCGTTCGTAGTGCAAAGCAGCTAATGGAAAGATCGAAGAGAGACGGAACCGATGTCTTTCTCAACCTGCTCAATCTTCGAAATGTGCCACGTGACCGCACACTTGGCTCCCCAGCCGAAAGGCTGATGTCCAGGCAGACACGAACCACCCTACCTGTGAGCAAGAGACTGTTGGTCCCAAAGTCCAAGAACAACACAGTTGTCAGGGCAGGGCTCGTTCGTAAACGCCTATCACAAAAGGAATGCTATGACAAGTCCAGCAGACCCCTTCGTCCCTTACACCAAGGCGAAGTTGTGAGGATGCAAACCCCTCTTGGGCATGACCGCCTAGGAACCGTCAAGGAAGTCTGCAAGGAACCCAGGTCATACATCGTCCAATCAAAAGGAGGAGAATACAGACGGAACCGCAGGCATATCCTCCCCGTCTCGGAACCTCCACCACAACAGGGAGACCCCCAAGACTTCACTCCTGCATTTCAGTCACCCGCCTTCCGTCCTGAAGAAGAACAAACACTCAACCACACACAAAACATGAGCCAGTACCCTGTCCAATCCCCCAATGGGACAGCAAACAATACATACATCACCCGCTCTGGAAGAGCTTGCAGGCCAAATCCTAAGTATGTGCAGTAGGCACTAGGCCAATTGGACTGTTAATAAAAATAAAAAAATATATAAAAATATAAAAATAAAAAGGATATGTGAAACTCATGATGTGATATGTGACATGCCAACAGTATAATTTGCCTTACCTGTGATTCAGTTTGAGTTTAGAATTAACGGATTTAGTTTCAAGTGAAAATGGCATTGAACTCATTTGTTAATACACATGTATTAGAACATGTTTGTTTATTGATTCCCACAGCCGTAAGCTAAGGAAAGGGGATGTAGAACATACGTCTATGTTCATCTTGTTTAAGTAATGTTCAGATTGAATTCCGATGCATGCGTATAGTCAGAATGAATATGAATGACGAGCATGACTCACGTTGCCTGTAATGTCTTCTCAAGTTCCCGAGTAAAGAAACTAATTACACGGAGTCCGGAATTGTGTCACTCGTCTTTTAACAACAGCCAACCCAGTTATTTTATCAACACAACTCCTTGTCCTTGGTCACGGTGGCCACAGCACTTAAAAGAATAAACTTCATAATTCTCAAAATTCTGACCCATTGCTTTTTTATTAAAAGCATGTACTTGTACTTTTACTTTCAATACTTAAGTACATTTTATATCAGAAAAATACTTTTGATACTTAAGTACAGAAAATATCAGATACTTTAAGACTTTTACTCAAGTAGTATTTTAATAGGTGACTTTTACTTTTACTGGAGTAATTTTCCAGTAAGGTATCTTTACTTTTACTCAAGTACGGCTTTTGGGTACTTTACACAACACTGACTACTCCCGAGAGCCATCGTTTAAAACTGGTAGGTTGGGCCGGATTTGACTGCCCCTCAGGTGTTCCACCACGACCAATCTAGCGTCCCTTACTGCGTAAGACATGATGCCGCAGTTCATGCACGGGTTCTCCGAAAGGCCCTCCCTCAGGTGCTTGAGGCCAAGACAAGGGGGGCAAAGGTCATGGCCGTCTTCAGGCTGGAGAGGAGCCATACAGACACTCTCCTCACTAGTACGGTAGCGGTGATTATTGGTGTCCACCAGTAAGCTTGAGCGAGAACACTGTGCTACTGTAAATGGACCCGTACTTGTATAGCGCTTTTTCTAGACCAATTTTATTCACCTTATATATGCTTCCTTTAGGAAATATTATCAGAAAACACTCACTGCTATGCCGATGATACTCAACTATATCTGTCGATCAAGCCAGATGAAATCCACCAGGTCCCTAAACTTCAAGCATGTCTTAGAGACATCAAAACCTGGATGACCTGCAACTTCCTACTGCTGAACTCGGACAAGACTGAAGTTATTCTACTCGGCCCAGAACACCTCAGAAATCAATTATCTGATGATATGGTTTCTCTGGATGGCCTCGCTCTGGCATCCACCACCACCGTAAGGAATCTCAGAGTTATTTTTTACCAGGACCTATCCTTTGGCTCGTGAAACAGATCTCAAGGGCTGCCTTTTTTCACCTACGGAACATCTAAAAAATCTGGCACATCCTGTCTCAAAGTGATGCAGAAACATTGATCCACGCATTTGTTACTTCAAGACTGGATTACTGTAACTCCTTATTATCAGGCTGCTCTGGTAAGTCCCTTGGGTCTCTCCAGTTGATCCAGAATGCTGCAGCTCGTGTACTAACGAGGACGTGGAAGAGAGATCACATTACTCCTGTACGAGCTGCTCGCCACTGGCTTCCTGTAAGATCGAGAATCATATTTAAAATCCTTATCTTTACCTACAAAGTCTTAACTGGTGATGCACCATCATATCTTAAGGAGCTTATAGTGCTATATTACCCCACTAGAGTGTTACGCCCACTGAATGCAGGGTTACTTGTGGTTCCCAGAGTCTTAAAAAGTAGGTTGGGGGCTAGAGCTTTCAGTTATCGGGCTCCTCTTCTGTGGAATCAGCTTCCACTTTCAGTCCGGGGGGCAAGCACGGTCACCTCATTTAAGAGTAGACTTAAGACTTTCCTCTTTGATAGTGCTTATAGTTAGGGCTGTTTCAGGCTTATAGTTAGGGCTGGCTCAGGTTTGCCCTGGTCCAGCCCCTAGATATGCTGCTATAGGCCTAGACTGCTGGGGGACACCTTAGGATACACTGAGCAACTCTTCTCTTCTTCTCTTTCACTCCTCCTCTTTCTCTCCTTCTGGATGAATTATTGTCTCTTCAATGCACATTACTAACTCTACTTTCTTTATCCATGGATTCAGGGCTGCCTGGAACCGGTCCTGCCTGCTGTCATGGCCCTGCTGATGGAACCGGCCTGGAACCGGTCCTGCCTGCTGTCATGGCCCTGCTGATGGAACCGGCCTGGAACCGGTCCTGCCTACTGTCATGGCCCTGCTGATGGAACCGGCCTGGAACTGGTCCTGCCTGCTGCCATGGCCCTGCCGATGCCCCCTCCCTCCCTCCCTCCTCTCTACCTCCTTCTGCTTCATGGATCGTGTTATCTGGATCATGGACCATGCCTACTACTCATTATATGAATAATTTCTGTCATATTTATGTAATGTGCTGTAATTCCTCTACGTTATTCATTCTGGCCACATGACATCTATTGCTTCTGCTCCTCTGTTGCTCTCCTGAAGGTTTTTCACTATCTTTATTAGGGAAGTTTTTCCTGATCTGATTTGAGGTCCCGGGACAGGGATGTTATGTGTACAGATTGTAAAGCCCTCCGAGGCAAACTTGTATTTGTGATGTTGGGCTATATAAAATAAACTGAATTGAATAGTCTTCCAACCACTCAAAGCACTTTAACACTACATGACATCATTCACACACTGAAGAGAGGAGCTACCATGAAGGTACAACATCAGGATTATCAACCATTCATACACCGTAGAACAGCTACAGGAACAATTTAGGGTTAAGTGTCTTGCTCAAGGACACATCGACATGGGCTAGCAGAGCCGGGCATCGAACCACCAATCCTCTGATTGAAGGACGACCCTGCTCACCACTGAGCGACAGTCGCCCGAAAACAGTGGAAACAGGTCAGAAAACAGTCTTGTCTAGTGAGAGGGGCGTCTATAGTGAGGACACTCTTCACTAGTCCTGGTAGCTGTCAGAATTAGCGTGGCCTCAGTTAGCCTGAGTGGAGACACTCTGCTAGCTATAACAGCTGCAATGTTACCAAAGTCAATGTCCACGCTCAGTATCGTCATCGACTTAATTAACCTCAGTAGCGTCCCACAGAGTCAGCCTGAGCGGGACTCTGCTCACTGACGCGCTCTCGTTAGCGATCCACTCGATTAGCGGGAGCGCTCTGCTGTTGTAGAAACAATGTTAGTTGATCTCACCCGTTGATGTTTCACTAGGGTGACCAGACGTCCCCTTTTTCCCGGACATGTCCTCTTTTCGAGACATAAAAAAAGCGTCCGGCAGGGATTCCAAAAACGTCCGGGATTTTGCTACGTCCGAGAAAATAGTTATTACCCACTTACAAGTTTTGGAAATGGTACGTCCGGGATTTTGCTACGTCCGGGAAAATAGTTATTACCCCCTTACAAGTTTTGGAAATGGTATCTCCCTCACGTTCCACCTTCTTGCGCAAGCTCTGACTGTAGAGAGAACTGTCATTGGTCGACCGATCTCAACGTAAATGTAAGTTCACGGCATGCTACACACTACTGCTACGTGGAAAGCACACCGTTCCCTCTTAGAGGGACAGCTTGTCGCAGCCTTTGGAGGGCGAGAGATCCGCAAGTTCAGCTTTAGCTGATGCGAATGTGACCACGGGCCACGACCTGGCCTTGATCAGGTTCAATTTATACTTGTACTGCACCTTTAATACTGCTAAAAACAACTAAAGAGCTTGCAGTTTAAAAGGATCCATGTGGCAGTGGATGGCTTAATGACACAAAGGATTATTTCAAGAGTATCACATTTATTATAATCAACAACTTTGACACAATATTAAAATACAGGACGTCCAGCACATCTAAAAGGTTAAAACCAATACAACACAAAACCATGCAACACAAAACTAACTAAAACAAAACCATAAATATAACTAAATTAATGAGTTAAACAAAACAAAAGCAGCGTCAGTCAGCGTCTTGAGCCTGGAGCTGGACCTAGAGTAAAAGCTAACATGGTAGTTAGCTTGCGTAACGAGAAGATGAAAAAGGATCTCAGGATGACGCCGGAATTTATACCTGGCTGGGGTCATCCAAGGTCACAGGTGACTTTGTTGTAATGAATACTCGACCTGCGCGTACGCGAGATGGAAGATATCCAGCGATAAGCACTGCCTCTGGAAGGAAGGATGAAATAGAACTCAAAACATGACACCTAACACGGGGCAGAGCAGCGTTGGGGATGTGACCACATGGAGAGATGAGAACGTGTTGGTTTGTTGTTGTTTGACAGCTGTACATTTATTTATTCCAATCAACACCTGCTAATACGAGATGATTCTTCATCACTTTTGTCCTTTCAGTTTCTGGTATTATAGTTCTGTTCATTTCTGTTCTGTATAAAGTTCCTGTTGTGTTGAAGAAACACAAACAGAATAAAGTTAGCTCATTCAGATCTTAGACTGCCATCTAGTGACTGGAGCTGTGCAGAGACTTTTGGCACAAGGGAAAAGCGCTTGTCAAAGTGCCCAAAACACAGACAAGATCAATTTACAAATCTAAAAAGCAAAAGATAAGGTTTTGAAATCCGAGCCGTGTGGTGAGTTGTGATGTTTGCTCTCCATTACAGTTTAACTTGTGGTGACTGATGAGGAGCGGAAGCTCAGGCCAGAGCGCGATAAGAGCGGAAAGAAGTGTGTTATTTAGTCTCACAGCTCCGCTTTGATTCAGACCAATCGGTAGACTTTACCCTATCCACCAATAAAAAACGTGCACAAACGAGTACATTTGGTGGTACTTTATGTAACATAATTATGCAACTCACTCATTAATATAAGACATAGAGTCTATAGGCAGGAGCCGAGGTTCACTGAGGCTGGAAGCGTTCCTTCTGCTCCTGACTTATAACAATATAACTGCTGTAACGTGTACTACTACTACGACTAATACTACTAGGATAACATATACTACTTGTACCACTCGTCTTACTACAACTTCCACTAGTACTACTGCTGCAACGAGCCCACTGCCACTGCATTGTGTATTTAGTGTTACGCTGACTTTGAAGAATGACTTGATGAAGCACATTGTGTCAGCCTGAGTATGACTACTACTAGTACTACTACTACTTGTTGTGATGTACAACAGTATAACATATTTTATAAGCTTATCACATTTTTATGTTTAATACAATATTCCCCTCGTTGTTGTGGTGGAGCAGAAGTGGAAAGGAGCATCAAATGAAAGTACTCAAGTACCAATAGGTCTACCACAGACAGCTCCTATAATAAAGTATATATAGTGTACTAGTATACATGGTACACAAGGTACTCCCATGCTTGGAGCAGCAGGTGAACCCTCCATGAGTCCAGTATTGAGAGTTTATACAAAATGCAAAGTGTCTAAGTGTATGTTTCCTCGCATGTCCACAGAGCATGACCGCTGCTACATGTTGTGACTTTGACTAAATCATTAGTGTCTTCTGGCACATTCCACATGCTAATCATTTACCAAGAAACAGTCTAATGACAGTGTTCTGACTCTACACGCATGCTGCCACTACATCTACTCACCTGATGAAGTCATTGAGAGTAACAATGTAATCACAATGTCATCAAATAGTTATTATAGGATATATGGATGAGTGCCGTATTAATAGAGGGCTTTAGAACATGTCCTGAGTCGTATTTTATAGAGAGCACGTTTGGCCATATTTAATATCACATTGAATTGCATGAAGATCCAGTGTGGATCAGACATGTGTCCGTCAGGCAGTCCATGGCCAATGGGAGCGGTGCTCCAGTTGGCTGTGGTGCAGGGGGTGTTGTGGTCTGCTTCTTGGAACTGGCTTTGGGAAACAGGGTTATCTGCTGCTGATAAGGGCCACATGTAAAAGCCTGGCTCGGGATGAGCCCAGCTCGTTTCGCTCTAGCAGAGGAAAGGAGAACATGCGGCTGCTCGTGGTCAATATGTTTCTCGCTGTCGGGGTTGTTTGCGGGCCTCTATCGGACCAGGGCCCCCAACCCACCCACAGGTGGGGCCCGCTGGCCCGGCTCACGCACCTGTACTCCGCCAGGCCGGGCCTGCACCTGCTGATCAGCGAGGACGGACAGATCCACGGCTCTGCCCAGCAGACTCCGTACAGTAAGTGGGACATTTCAAACTAAAGACCTAAAAGCTGTGGTGAGCGCAGGAGGTTCGGTGCTTCCCTCTGACCCTTTGACCTGCAGGCCTGCTGGAGATCTGGCCGGTGGACCCGGGCTGCGTGGTCATCAGAGGGGTGGCAACCGCGCGGTTTCTCTGCATCCAAGGCAACGGAAGACTCTTCTCATCGGTGAGGCTCATATGGAGACACCTGTTTATTTACTGTTGTTCAGGACTCATAAGCAAACACGTTGAACAAGTTATTATTCATCCCAACAATTATTCATTAGACTAATTTAATTTTTCATATTTATGAAAAGTCACGTGTCAGAGAAATGTTATTTCTGTCTACTGATGTTGATAAGGATTTATATTTATCAAATTGATCTGGTAAAATATACAGCCTCATAAAACACTTTTATTTAACCATTAAATTAGAATCTCTGAACATAGCAGGACAGCATAATGGCCAACATCAAACAAATACAATGAAATAAATAATCATATGAATGAATACCGCTCATAAAGTAAAATATAGAAATGTATTATTTCTCAGTCCGTCACCTCCTCCCTCCTCAGCCCGTCACCTCCTCCCTCCTCAGCCCGTCACCTATTCATTCCTCAGCCCGTCACCTCCTCCCTCCTCAGCCCGTCACCTCCTCATTCCTCAGCCCGTCACCTCCTCCCTCCTCAGCCCGTCACCTCCTCATTCCTCAGCCCGTCACCTCCTCCCTCCTCAGCCCGTCACCTCCTCATTCCTCAGCCCGTCACCTCCTCCCTCCTCAGCCCGTCACCTCCTCCCTCCTCAGCCCGTCACCTCTTCCCTCCTCAGCCCGTCACCTCCTCATTCCTCAGCCCGTCACCTCCTCATTCCTCAGCCCGTCACCTCCTCATTCCTCAGCCCGTCACCTCCTCCCTCCTCAGCCCGTCACCTCCTCCCTCCTCAGCCCGTCACCTCCTCCCTCCTCAGCCCGTCACCGCCTCCCTCCTCAGCCCATCACCGCCTCCCTCCTCAGTCCGTCACCTCCACCCTCCTCAGCCCGTCACCTCCTCCCTCCTCAGTCCGTCACCTCCACCCTCGTCAGTCCGTCACCTCCTCCTTCCTCAGTCCGTCACCTCCTCCTTCCTCAGCCCGTCACCTCCTCCCTCCTCAGCCCATCACCTCCTCAGCCCATCACCTCCTCCCTCCTCAGCCCATCACCTCCTCAGCCCATCACCTCCTCCCTCCTCAGTCCGTCACCTCCTCAGTCCGTCACCTCCTCAGCCCGTCACCTCCTCCTTCCTCAGCCCGTCACCTCCTCCCTCCTCAGCCCATCACCTCCTCAGCCCATCACCTCCTCATTCCTCAGTCCATCACCTCCTCCCTCCTCAGCCCATCACCTCCTCATCCTCTCAGCCCGTCACCTCCTCCCTCCTCATCCTCTCATCCTCAGTATTCAGCCTCTCTTCGTGCTGTGATTAGTGAGCAGAGCCACCGGAGAGAAGGAGACGCTGAATATCTTTGAGTCTTTTCCCAGAACATCTTTGCATCACATCACTAGTTAGTGCTCTGAGCTCTCTGCTAACGTTGAGCCAGATACATGACGAGGTATTGTGTGTGTGTGTGTGTGTGTGTGTGTGTGTGTGTGTGTGTGTGTGTGTGTGTGTGTGTGTGTGTGTGTGTGTGTGTGTGTGTGTGTGTGTGTGTGTGTGTGTTGGGATGTGTGTTCTGTGCACGTGTCAAATGTGTATCCCTCTTTAGGCTCTTAGTTTATCCCATTAATATTGGCGGTTTTGATCTCTAAGATCATAAATAAATAGATAGACCATTGAGCATGTTACACCTGCTCATACGACATGAAAAAAATAATTACTCTCATAATTGTACTTATTATTGCTCACTTTGAACTATTGTTACAAACAACAAGAGTAAAACAAGCGTGATCTTTGGTATCCCAGCCAGCATGTCCATGTGGGGCCCATAAGGTTTAAATTTGGGCTGCAGATAAGGGTCCCAAGTGGGTTTGTCCGCAGTTTCCACAGTGGCCTCACCTGTGTTTGCCCATACGGGTTTCAAGTTGGTGCGGACTGGGTTTATTCACAGAAACCCATAATGTAGCCTATTTGGATCCCACTTAAAGCCCAGTCAGATCCCTCTTAAAGTCGGTGAATAAACCGGTGAATAAACCCAGTTCGCACCAACTTGAAAACCGTATGGGAAAACACAGGTGAGGCCACCGTGGAAACTGCAGACAAACCCACTTGGGACCCTTATCTGCAGCCCAAATGTAAACCTTATGGGCCCCACATGGACATGCTGGCTGGGAAATTTATCATTTAAAAATCTAGAAATGCAGCTAAGAAATGCTTTGACCAAGCTGAGGATCTTCAGGAACACATTCCTCCAGGAAGCAGCTTCATGCTGTGCAGCAGCTTCATGCTCATACAACAGCATGCAGTCAGTCATTCACTGAAACAGACAGCAGTTCATCAACCTTTGTCCAGCGGCAGGAGGATGTTTGCAAAGAGGAACAGCTGAATGAAAGGAGCAGCAGCAACAACCTTGGCCTCTGACTCTCTCTGGCTCAAAGTAAACAGACATCCAGGAACTTGCAGAACCATTTTAGATTTTTTTTAAAAGGACCTTTTATCTAAAAACACCATTCATGGAAATCCTAATGGAAACTGCCATTATAATTTAGGATTCATTTTCAACTTTCTAGCATGTATGGATACTAGTCAATACAACCAGCCTCACTAGTTCCATATTTATATTATATTATAGCAAACGATAGACTAAAGAAAACCTGCCATTGCAAGGTAGGCCAAACACAGGGAAATAAATCATTTCAATAAACAAATAACAAGTAAAAGTTCATGTGTTGGTTGTAAACAAGGTTATGGCCAAATGAACCTGCTGGGGAGCCCTGCGGCAAAAATAAGACGGGACCCTAATAACCCCTCATTTCTCATTCATAGCTACATCAATATTATATAATTATATAATGTGCTGTCATACATACACATTTCTTGACAAAGCTACGTTGATTGATTTGTCCCATAGCTTGCGTACTTGAGCAACGCCACTCCCCAACAACCCAAACTAAAAGTAGTTGTGTTGTGTAAACCTCAATAAGTTGTTTCCTGTGAAGATGGAAGTTTATTTTGAAAAGTCCGTGTGAAATTCACAGGTTTTACTGGCTCAATTTACATATCCCTAGCTTATTGGCACACATGAATGGCAAAGCTTTCTGGAAAGCTTACGACCTACAGAATCCACCAAATGCCTTGTGAGAGAAAGATCTGCAAGATATCAACCACATTGCAGCCAAACAACTGAAATATTACTTATGGATAAACGATACTTGCTTGGTGTGTGTTGTACTTACTTAAGCAATAAGGTACGAGAGGCAGTACTGTGTCGTGCAATAATGTACTGTTCAAGGGAGTTGTTGGGCCCGACAGAGTTGTTAGCTGCCTTTCAGCACAAAATAGTTGTAGCCACCAAACGTTGTGTATTGCATTTCAGCGACAGAGAAAATAGTCCCATATCATACGGGACGCACATACGGGACTATAAAACTGACTACAGGCCGGTTGAAAGCAGGGTGGAGGATGACCCTCAGCCACCGATGTAAAGAAGTGCTCTCGCTGCTTCTGTCCGTCTTTTCTCCGTCATGTTTCTCCTCCATGATGTTTAGAGAACTTGCCTCGCGTCGGGAAATTACCGACGTAATTATCTCTCACTGGAAATTATCACGATTTTTTGATCAAACCCTTTTCATTCCTCATCTTTAGGTTAGGGAGGAAGTGACGTGTGTGTTGTCGTTAGTTATGCTAGTGTGGGGGATGCTAAGTGAGCTTGTTAGCTGTTCCGTTTGAGCTACTGCTAGCGAAGAGCCCCGTTGCAATCCTGTGAACACTCAAGCAATAAACCTGCAAGTTAAGGAAACCAACGTCTGCGAGTCGTTGCTGCGGACGTTACAATATCAAAGTTTACACCAAACATGTTTGTAACTGTCAAGCTTGAAACGACAACTAACGGTTGCGCAATTTAAATCTAGCTGTTATTTTAAGTGTTCACTGATATGGAACGCTCTAAATGTAAACAGGCTGTACAGTACTTTATGGCTGAATAAAGTACACCCCGTGACTCACTCTCAACCAATCAGAATGCTTGATTTGATCTACCCGTATTATAATTATGGATAAATGATACCTGCTTGGTATGTATTGTACTTACTTATGGATAAACGATACTTGGTAAGTATTGTTCTTACTTATGGATAAAAGATACTTGCTTGGTATGTAATGGTGCATCTGCTTGAGCAGAGCCTCTCTGTTGTGGAACCAGAGGCGTTCAAGGTCCAGGAAGAAAGTTAAGGCATTTTGGCTTTAAGCGGTCCTAAATCTACGGTTCACGAAATGTGCACCAAATGAATTACTAAAAATATTTACCTTCACTTCATCAAAGTCAAACTTTGCAGAGATTCTGTTAATTTTGTTTTCTTTCCTGTGTTCTATCATCAACCAATAAACCAGTAACTCATATACTGCTATATGAACCTCTTAACTGACTAGGAAACAAAAAGAAAAACAGGAGGAAAGTCTGCTGCTATAGAAGAGCACATAAAAAACACATTGACAGCCGCAGATAATGAAGATGCATGGAAAGTCACATAAAATAAATACATTATCACAGCTAAAATGCATCCAAAACAAAGCCTGCGGTGATGCAGGGCCACTTGAAGTGTAACTTCAGGAAGTGTATGAACATCTTCTCTGTGTCCAGCTCACCTACAGCAGAGACGACTGCACCTTCAGAGAGCAGATCCTGCCGGACGGCTACAACATCTACGTCTCCGCCGGACACGGAGCTCTGCTCAGTCTGGGGAACCACAGGCAGAGGCTGCAGGGTCGAGACCGCGGCGTACCGGCTCTGGCCCAGTTCCTCCCGAGGGCCGGCACCGCGGATCAGGCCTCGGCCCTTGGACCGGACGTAGCGGAGCAGCCGCAGCAGAGCACGGCACAGCCAGAAGAACCTGTGGACTCCATGGACTCGTTTGGAAAGCTGTCCCAGATCATCCACAGTCCCAGCTTCCACGGGAGATGAGACAGTCGCTCCGAGACGCCAGTAAACGGATGTATCACGAGGTGGCCTGAAACCTGCACTCATCCCTGCATGTTGTAGAACCAGCAGGCTGCATGTTCTGCCAGCCTGCAGCCGGGAAGGTCGCCATCCTGCCAGCACGGTCCAGTCGGACAGGACAGGACGCAACACAAGGGCAGTGTCCTGCAGAGTGGAGAACGATCCTGTACTGGGTGTAATGTTCTGTTCTACACTTTCAGGAACAAGCTTCACTGACGGAACAAACACCCACAGGGTCCTGGTTCCTCCTCCACAACAAGCAGCCTGCGGCACACAGGGAGGATGTGTTGGACCCTCTGCTTAGGAATAAAGACTGGTAGCATGCTGGGTGACGACAGACCACCTCCCAGTAGCCCCCACAGAACCGTCCATAGGTCCCGGTGTTGGACCAGCAGTGTGTGAGCAGCGCTCTGCATCGCACACCAAGACACAGCAGGAACCTCAGTGGACTGTAAGAGGAATACTTTGCTCCCTGCATGAGGACCAGCATGTTGTTATTAAAGGTCCAGCAGTTTGACCGTAAAAACCTTGTATGCTTTATTGACTGCACTGTTGCATTTTCTGTATGTGTTTCCTGTTCTGTAAAGTCGCGCTTTGCATTGCTTCATGTTTCATTTGACAGATTTGGAATAAAGTCTTCAAAGCATTTGAAGCACAATGTGTGATAAATGTGTCTAATTAGGATGAAAATAGTTAAAAAATATATAATTTACAAACATATGAAATCATATGCATTTCAAATGAATGCATATGATTGTATATGTTTGTAAATTCATATCAAAGCATATGCATTTATTTTATTTGTTGATGAATGATTTCATATGTTTGTAAATTAATCTGGATTGGGCATAAACTGGTTCGTGACTGGATAAGGATGGCAACTCAGGACACTTTGAAGAGGATCAAGACCTTCCTGAGAAACACCATGACACAGGATGGCCTTAATGCTCTGGCTATGCTCTCCGTGGGACATGCCTGACTTCAGGGTCATTGAGAGGTTTGCCACTCAGAAGGACAGAGGAGCAAAGTTCCTTTACAAATAATTAATTAGTCATAAAAACATGCAGGTTTCCTCACCACACTGATTGGTGTTTCCCCAACAAACAAGGTTCATATGGGCATCTTAAAATATAAACTTGTTCTATTAGACTATATATATTGTATATTTCTATTTTATTATTATATATTCATGATATTTATATTGTATATTTATGATTATATTATATGGTGTTTATATATCATATTATACTAAATATTATTATATGATATGTATATATATATATATATTAATATACTGAATTGTATGAATAAGATGTCCTTATGTCAGTGTTGGAATGAATGAGACAAATGTACCGTACTTTTCGGGTTATAAGCCGCTACTGCCTTCGGTCAGTGTCCCCGACAGCTCCCCGCTGTAGCCAGCTGGGGCTCCTGCTAGCGCTCCGTCACTTCCCAGCTAACTTCCGCTAGCTCCCTGAAAACCACCGAAGGTAGCGGGACCAGGCTCGACACCCGACTTGGGCAGAGGGGACGCGGGCAGTAGCAGCAGCAGTGGCCGGTAGCAGCAGAAGCGCTAGCTAGCAGCGCTACTAGCAGCGCTAGCTAGCAGCGCTACTAGCTTGCTACATCGGGGACACTGATCAGCCGTAGGAGCGGCTTATAACCCGAAAAGTACGGTAACTGCAAAGTAGTAATGTGTTTTTGATACCTTTTTTTGCATTGAATCATACTAGGATGTTTGGTGAAATTGATTGGCTGGCCCTACCCAAAAAAAATAATCCACCAGCCGCCACTGCTCCTTGGTATAGTTTACTGTGAGATAAACTCCTTGGTATAGTTTACTATGAGATAAACTCCTTGGTATAGTTTACTGTGAGATAAACTCCTTGGTATAGTTTACTATGAGATAAACTCCTTGGTATAGTTTACTGTGAGATAAACTCCTTGGTATAGTTTACTATGAGATAAACTCCTTGGTATAGTTTACTGTGAGATAAACTCCTTGGTGTAGTTTACTGTGAGATAAACTCCTTGGTATAGTTTACTGTGAGATAAACTCCTTGGTATAGTTTACTGTGAGATAAACTCCTTGGTGTAGTTTACTATGAGATAAACTCTTTGGTGTAGTTTACTATGAGATAAACTCCTTGGTGTAGTTTACTGTGAGATAAACTCCTTGGTATAGTTTACTGTGAGATAAACTCCTTGGTGTAGTTTACTGTGAGATAAACTCCTTGGTGTAGTTTACTGTGAGATAAACTCCTTGGTGTAGTTTACTGTGAGATAAACTCCTTGGTATAGTTTACTGTGAGATAAACTCCTTGGTGTAGTTTACTGTGAGATAAACTCCTTGGTGTAGTTTACTGTGAGATAAACTCCTTGGTGTAGTTTACTGTGAGATAAACTCCTTGGTGTAGTTTACTGTGAGATAAACTCCTTGGTGTAGTTTACTATGAGATAAACTCCTTGGTATAGTTTACTGTGAGATAAACTCCTTGGTATAGTTTACTGTGAGATAAACTCCTTGGTGTAGTTTACTGTGAGATAAACTCCTTGGTGTAGTTTACTTAAGCAATACGAGAGGCAGTACTGTATCGTCAATAATGTACAGTTCAAGGGTGTTGTATGGCAAACCCTTGAACTGTACATTATTGTAGACACAGTACTGCCTCTCGTACCTTATTGCTTTTATAATACGGGTACCTGCGACTTTATAAATAGTAATAGTAAGCTCCCTTTCAGCACAAAATAGTTGTAGCCACCAAACGTTGTGTATCGCATTTCAGCGACAGAGAAAATAGTTCCGTATGTGTACGGGACGCACATACGGGACAATAAAACTGACTCCCTGGTCATGACCAGGCCGGTTGAAAGCAGGGTGGAGGAGGACACTCAGCCACCGATGTAAAGAAGTGCTCTCGCTGCTTCTGTCTGTCTTTTCTCCGTCATTTTTCTCCTCCATGAAACTTGCCTCGCGTCGGGAAATTACTGACGTAATTATCTCTCACTGGAAATGATCAGGATTTTGTGATCAAACTCTTTTCATTCCTCATCTTAGTTTCCGGTGTTATGCACTCTCTCCCCGCTAACTAGTCTCTCTCAGAGCGTTATCTGCTCTCCTGATGGTGAGCCGTATCAACGTTTGACTGTACAGCAGGAACAGGGACCACAGATACATTATTCACCGCTGACACTCTCATCAAAAGTCATTCCCCCCAAAATATCAAAGTTTACACCAAACATGTTTGGTAACTGTCAAGCTTGAAATGACAACTAACGGTCGCGCAATTTAAATCTACCTGTTATTTTAAGTGCGCACTGATATGGAACGCTCTAAATGTAAACAGGCTGTACAGTACTTTATGGCTGAATAAACTACACCCCGTGACTCACTCAACCAATCAGAATGCTTGATTTGATCTACCCGTATTATAATTGGAGATAAACTCCTTGGTATAATCCTGCTGTCCAACGACAGAGATGTCAACGACGAGAGATGTTACTTGGCAGAGTGAGAAAGCCAGCGCAGCAGCCTCCCCAAGGTCCTAGTGCCCTATTGTCAAGTATGATGAGAGGCTATTGGATTGTAATTTGAAGGGGAGAAAACATACAAACCAGAACACACGCACATATGTAGCATGTTAGAGTTATAAATAACTTGTCCATGTGAGAAACAATAGTTTAATCACCAAAACAAGATACTTTTTTTTTCAAGCCAAATTATTTGGGGGGGCTGAAGAACATTCTCAAAAAGAGGCCTAACGACGCCTCTGGAAGGAACTATCAGAATTGTTAACTTTCATAACTCATGTAAGAGACTTTGAAATAGAATTAATGGACATTTAGAAATAGTGTAATTTCAATGCTCATAACACACTATGGGGTTGCGGTAATGATGACAATTGATTGGTAATGTAACATTAATGGAGATTAAACAATAAAATGGAAGTTTGACGAGAGTTAACATCAGAACAGGCACAGACTCAGCCATCGACTGAGTTGAGTATCTGATTCACCTCTGACGATATGGTTTCCCTGGATGGCATCGCTCTGGCATCCACCACCACCGTAAGGAATCTCAGAGTTATTTTTGACCAGGACCTGTCCTTTGGCTCCCACGTGAAACAGATCTCAAGGACTGCCTTTTTTCACCTACGGAACATCTCAAAGATCCGGCACATCCTGTCTCAAAGCGATGCAGAAACATTGATCCACGCATTTGTTACTTCAAGACTGGATTACTGTAACTCCGTATTATCAGGCTGCTCCGGAAAGTCCCTTGGGTCTCTCCAGCTGATCCAGAATGCTGCAGCTCGTGTACTAACAAGGACTCGGAAGAGAGATCACATTACTCCTGTACTAGCTGCTCTCCACTGGCTTCCTGTAAGATCGAGAATTATATTTAAAATCCTCCTCCTCACCTATAAAGCCTTAGCTGGTGATGCACCATCATATCTTAAAGAGCTTATAGTGCCATATTACCCCACTAGAGCGTTACGCTCACTGAATGCAGGGTTACTTGTGGTTCCCAGAGTCTTAAAAAGTAGGTTGGGGGCTAGAGCTTTCAGTTATCGGGCTCCTCTCCTGTGGAATCAGCTTCCACTTTCAGTCCGGGGGGCAGACACAGTCACCTCATTTAAGAGTAGACTTAAGACTTTCCTCTTTGTTAGCGCTTATACTTAGGGCTGTTTCAGGCTTATAGTTAGGGCTGGCTCAGGTTTGCCCTGGTCCAGCCCCTTGATATGCTGCTATAGGCCTAGACTGCTGGGGGACATCTTAGGATACACTGAGCTCCTCTTCTCTTCCTCTTTCGCTCCTCTTCTCTTCCTTTTTCACTCCTCCTCTCCTCTTTCTCTCCATCTGGATAAACTATTGTCCCTTCAATGCACATTACTAACTCTACTTTCCTTTTCCATGGATTCATGGCTGCCTGGACCCGGGTCCTGCCCCCCGGTCCTGCCCCCCGGTCCTGCCCCCCGGTCCTGCCATGGATCCATGGCTGCCTGGAACTGGTCCTGCCTGCTACCATGGCCCTGCTGATGGAACCGGCCTGGAACCGGTCCTACCTGCTGCCATGGCCCTGCTGATGGAACCGGCCAGGAACCGGTCTTACCCGCTGCCATGGCCCTTCTGATGCCCCCCTCCTCTCTACCGCCTTCTGCTTCATGGATTATCAGGATCATGGACCATGCCTAATACTCATTATATGAATAATTTCTGTCATATTCATTGAATGTGCTGTAACTACGCTATTCATTCTGGCCACATGACATCTATTGCTTCTGTCCATCCGGGGAGAGGGATCCTCCTCTGTTGCTCTCCCTCAGGTTTCTTCCCTTTTTTCCCTGTGAAAGGGTTTTTACTATCTCTTTAGGGGAGTTTTTCCTGATCCGATGTGAGGTCCCGGGACAGGATGTTATGTGTACAGATTGTAAAGCCCTCCGAGGCAAACTTGTATTTGTGATGTTGGGCTATATAAAATAAACTGAATTGAATTGAACCTCTTGGGAGGTAATAAGAGGAACTGTAGTTTAGAAGAATATGAAGGACTACAGAAATGCTTTCAGTCGTGCTGACTGAAAGAAATTTAGAAGTATCGGTGATAACAAAATGGAGAAAATGTATATCAATGAGGCTGTTGATAGTTTAAAGACAACTATTGATAAAGGATGCAAAAGAATTGAAAAAAAGAATTAACGGGATCTCACGAGAGATGAGGAGAAACGCTTTGTTTGAGGTGGGGCAGACTTGACAGCTGACTGTGATGAAGTCTTTAAATATAGTTTTTAAACGTCCTACTCATATGTTACTACGGTGGAGACGTGTGGACGCTGGTGGAACCCTGGCCACGCCTCTTCTGTGACGCAGCAGGGTGCAGAACCCTGGCCACGCCTCTTCTGTGACACAGCAGGGCGCAGAATCCTGGCCACGCCTCTTCTGTGACGCATCAGGGCGCAGAACCCTGGCCACGCCTCTTCTGTGACGCGGCGGGGCGCAGACATAATGTGAGTCACATGACAGGCCAACCTCTCCGGATGATCTGACACCACCTAATAACCATGGTAAGCACCTTTCCCAACAGACTCCTCTCTGCCCCGCATGTCTGCTGCCCGGCCGCGGTGCATCCCGGCCGGGGGACTAGCGCGCGCGTGTCGAGTGTGTCCGTCTCCCGCTGAAGAGAGCCGTTAGTCCGGGGCCTCACGGCGGACAGCGGCTAGCGAGGCTAACCGCTGCAGCTGACCCAAGCTAGCAGCTAACGTCAGGTGTTTCACTGAAACGCGTGTTTTATTCACGTTATTTGGACAGCATTGGTCACATCCTCAGAGTCCGTGTAATGTGTCGGATGGACTGAGCCAGGAAGGGTGACGTTACCCTCTGGTATCTCCTAACACCGGGACAGTGTGGAAGCTAGCGCTGGCTGTTGTTAGCGTGCCTTCCACTTCCGCTCGGGGTGTCATATTTCACTGAAGCTTGATGTTGTTGCCTCAGCCCGTTCCACTGGAACAAGTCAGCTGGTGTATGCTGTACTTCACACATACAGTGTATATATAAAGTATGTTGAAAAGTAAAGTTTATATTTTTTAAACTTGTACAATTTACGAGCAGGTGGCATAGCATCAAGCTAGCTCAATACTATGACACCTGTGTATTACCTGTGCAGTTCACTCTCTACACAGGCAATACACCGGTGTCATAGCATGGCCTGACAGCATTGGTGTCCAATGGCAGCTTGATTGTTCAGCACTGTGTAAAAACCAAATGTGTTTAAACTGATCTTCAGATAAGTTGTGTTTCCGCTGTCTTGCTCTTGCAGCCGACCACACAGCAGTCTCCCCAGGACGAACAGGAGAAGCTTCTGGATGAAGCTGTGCAGGCGGTCAAGGTCCAGTCCTTCCAGATGAAGCGATGCCTGGTAGGGTGATTTCAGTATTTCATAGATGCGTTGTGGTTGTGATCATTGGTTCTCAGCCCCGTGCCGAGCCCACATATTCGTGTCTTTACCTTGCAAATCAATAATCAAGTCATTCAGCCCGCTAATGCATTTTAGACTGCAGCATTTTTGTATTCTTCCCCCAAAGAAAGCATTTTAGCTGTCTGGATTTTTCAAGTTTACCACTCTCTAAATCTCTCCTTCAAAACAATGTGTACAATTTGGGTTCAGTCAAAACCTGCCTTAGAGGCCATTCACACATGCATGGAGAGCAATAATCTGCCGTTTAGTTTGCATGGACCCGGCGCTACAGCGACACCACTCGCTGACGTCCAGAGACTGAAAGGATGCTCAGCGGCACCACAGAGGATAATAAAGCAGGGCTCAACTTTATGCAAATTAACTTTGAGACACTGCAACCAACAATCATAAGGGAGCCAATCAAGCTTGTTTTGAGTCCTTCAGAAACGGAAGCACGAGTTGCTTCACCACGAGAGAAGTGACAAACAGACACAGAGCTCAGTCTTGTATATTGAAACTGTTTCAACAATGCATGGTAAAAAAAAAAGGCAGCAATTCTGTTCTCAGGGAAACGCATTGTGCAATTGCGCTGCAAAAAAAGACAATGTCCTTATGTGTAGTCTGTAGCTATTTTAGAAAATGACCTTTGTCAAGTCAGAGCAGAGAATGTAAACTACATGCTGACTGCAACACACCCACAACGCTATAGATGTATGAAAGGCCAGCTACCGCCTACTACTTTGTATGAATGAATGCTGAATTTTGGGATTCAGCTGACTGTCCAATATTCGAGGTAATAGCTTGTTGTGGTTCAATTGTATGCTCATAGTTTAATTATGTGTCTGCAGGACAAGAACAAGCTGATGGATGCTCTGAAGCACGCCTCTAACATGCTGGGGGAGCTGAGGACATCCATGCTTTCTCCAAAGAGCTACTATGAGCTTTGTATCCTTTACACGTCTAAGTTATGCATGATGCAAATTACATTAAGACGGATACAGGGCTATGTATCATGCGGCGGTCACAGCTGATGACTTCGTCTCCACAGACGGCGAAGAGCAACGTTCCCCTGTTTGCACTGCCAGTTAGCGCTGTTAGTTAGCGCTGTTAGTTAGCGCTGTTAGGACCGATGGCTACAAGCCGCCGCACTCTACTCGGTGCACCTTTCTACTTTGTGTGTGGATGAATCATGGTGGCTTTGTGCTGGTCCCTGACAGTCTTTTCAGATATGGCTATCTCTGACGAACTCCACTACCTAGAAGTCTATCTGACTGATGAGTTTGCCAAAGGACGCAAGGTGGCGGATCTCTATGAGCTGGTCCAGTATGCTGGCAACATCATCCCTAGACTGTGAGTATCACTTTTAAAATAGAAATTTGTAAATGTCGTCGATTGAAGCAATACATTCCTCAGTTCGGTTATATTGACTGAAAGGTGAGTTTCCCTGCTGGGGCGAGGAAGACCTCAGCTTCTCTGGCAGCCAGCGTGGGAGCGCCATGCTCAAGATGGCTTAAAAAACCTAACTTCACAAACCTGTTATGAGTTCCATTATGTAAATAGTTACAGAAAAACAACAGAACTTCCTTCTCTTTGCTTGTATTGCAAACTAATTGACTACTCTATATATATATATATATATATATATATATATATATATATATATATATATATATATATATATATATATATATATATATATATATATATATATATATATTATTTTTCCAGCATCCCTTCTTCCTTTTTATTTAGTAGCAAGTGACTACTAATATATATATATTATTATTTTTAATTTATTTTAGTAGTCACTTAAATAAGTAATAATACAAAAAATAATAGGGATGCTGGAAAATTACAAGCGCCTCAGTTCTTAAGTTTGATTACACTGATTACCACAGCGCTGTTCCATCAGTGTCTGATTTAATATAGAATATATAACATTTAGTTTAAGAACTTACACTTATATTATTAAAAAATTTAAAGGATTTTTGAATTGATGCTAATTTTAAATACAATTTTTTTTAATTTCAAGTACCACCATTTGAGAAGCACTGCTTTAGAGTGTGTATGAACTTCTCTCTCCCCAGCTATCTGCTCATCACAGTGGGCGTCGTGTACGTTCGCTCCTTCCCTCAGTCTCGGAAGGACATCCTGAAGGACCTGGTGGAGATGTGCCGTGGTGTCCAGCACCCACTCAGGGGCCTCTTCCTCAGGAACTACCTGTTGCAGTGCACCCGCAACATCCTGCCAGACGACGGAGAGCAGCCAGAGTAAGTCCTTGTGTCTCTAACCCACAAAGCTTTTCTGAGATGCCACCGTCAGAATTCACTGTGAAGCTGCTGAGCGTCCCCGGTCCCTTCAGGTGTGAGCATGAACAGGAACGTGTGGAGAGATGGGGAACGACTAGAATAAGGGTTTCACTGAAATCCCAAAACATCCGAAGTATATGGAAAAATGACATTATAATTTTTTTTATTTAAGCTTTTTTTCTCAGCACTGATGGCTGTCATAAATAAATAATCCGTTTGAAATATAATTCTATACTTCACCAGTCAATAGGGAGCACACTGTTAGACAACAAAAGATCCACTAGATCAGTGGTTCTCAACCTTTATTCAATGGTGTACCCCCTGTGAAATATAAAAAAATATTTTTTAAGTACCCCCTAACCAGCGCAAATCATTTTTGGTAAAAAAAAAAGTAGTAATACACAGCGCTGTGCCGTCAGTGTTGGATTTATTAAACTGTCAACAATGAATATTGCATTGAACTGAATGCTTTTTCATTTACATTTTAGTGAGAAACTTGTGCTTCACTGAGGATCTTTGTCCGTCTTGGTGACAGGGAGGCCACTACTGTGATCAAGGTCTTCTTCAGGCACAGTCTGCTTCTTTGCTTTGTTTTGATCAGTCATTGCAGAGAAGGAGGCCTCGCATACAGATGTGGAGTCAAAGGGTAGTAGCTGCTCCAAAGCTTTCTGTCCCAGGTCAGGGTGCTCCTGCTTCACACACCCACAACACTGTAATGACAGGTTGGGTCAAACCATCCTGATATGGGGGAGACTCTGGGTTTTTAGGATAATTAAATTAAATAGCCTACTTAATATAAAATTCAGTTTATGAACTTACACTTATGTTTTATTGAATATTTATGAAATAGCTATTTTTAAAGGATTTTTGAATGGATAAAAATTTTAAATAGATTTTTTTATTTTTTTATTTCACGTACCCCCAAGAGTGCCTTCACGTACCCCCAGGGGTCCACGTACCCCCATTTGAGAACCACTGCACTAGATGGCAGGAGGGTTCTTCAGGTCCACCTTTAGGGACCGTGCCGGGCTTGAAGTGGGTTGAACCGCCTCAGAGTCTTTAGTCGCTGCGTTACCCCAGTAGACGGAGAACAAAGCGATGTTCCACCAGCAAGCCTTATATCAGCCGCTAAAATGGTCTTCGGCGTCCGTTAGACCACGTTATCTTGCTGTCGGACACGATGACGGAAGCGAACTAAAGTGAAACGCAGAACAGTGGAGACGGCTTTCACTCTCCTGTTGGCATGTATTCCTCGTGTCAGTTTATCTACCATAGTTTAGATGCCTTGTTTGCCACAATGTATCTTTCACAATCTTTTCTAAACTCGGTGCATTTCCTCCACAGGGGAACCGAGGAGATGACCGGTGACATCAATGACTCCATCGACTTTGTCCTCCTGAATTTTGCGGAAATGAACAAGTTATGGGTTCGAATGCAGCATCAGGGTCACAGCCGGGACCGAGAGAAGAGAGAAAAGGAACGGCAAGAACTTAGGATTCTGGTGGGAACCAACCTGGTTCGCCTCAGCCAGCTGGAGGGTGTCAACGTGGACAAGTACAAACAGGTATGTCCGTTTCCAATTAGACTCACTTCTCAACCGGTTCAAGTCATTAGTACGTCACTTTGCTCGTAAGTCTTTAAACGAATGAATAAATAAATATACTGTAGTCTATGCTCACATATAGACATACAATAAAATCCAGCAGAATGAGACCTCGTCAAAGCAGACAGTGTGAACGCCACAGCAGTGGTGGAGGTTAGTAGCTAGCTGGGCTAGTAAGGTACATCTGTAATAAACATTAAAAACTGTTAACTGTATTAATTGGGATGCTAATTTTGGCCAGCAAAAAACAATCCATGTATAGTGAGTGCAGACCTCTATACACTCTATCAGTGCTGCAACATTAAATGGATAAAGTGATTAGTTGTAATTCATTTAGTACATTTCACTGTCTCGAAGACTCTCTCTCCTCAAAGACTCTCTCGACTCGACAGAGACGCCGTCACTGGTAGTCGGGGGGGGGGGGGGGGGCTTCTATTGGTGCTCAAAGTATTCAAAGGTATTGAGGCTGGTGTTTTAAATGCTGACCATGGCTTTTCACCTGCATTGTGTGACGAGAGAATTCCCTAAACGTGTGTGATGGTGCACGTTCTACTCTACCTCTGGCACAACTCCATTTGGCTCTAAACCATGTAGAGAGAAGGGACGAGGCTCTCCCGGGTTTGTAAAGCAAAGAGGAGGAAGTTTGGTTTCATTCCAGACTCTTGAACAGCCACAGTACAAGTAATGGTCCGTATACATTGTGTTAAATATAATAATAAAGTGCACTTTCTAGCTTTGACACTTGTGATATGTATTTCAGTTACTAATTCTTGTGTATGCATTTTTGTCATAAATGTATTTTTGAGATTCTTTAATGTGTACATTCAGCTTGAATTGCCCCTTTGTGGCCAAACTAACAGTTTAAGTTGAGTCCTCCTCCTCACCACCGTGCATGCTGGGTGGAGGGCATTGACTCGACTTGTTTCATGGCCAGTGTAAACAATGCAGGTTATCATCTACAGCTGATAACATGTAGATGTGTTGTCACTGTCTGGAACGCAGACGGCTTCTTCCAGGATTAAAAACATCCCCACAATCTGCTGACATGGCTGCTAAGATTCTGCTGATTGATTCTGGGTCGTCTCTGCTCTTCCCTCTTACGTGTTTTATTTGACATGTTTACGGACGTACTGTACAGTCATTTAGCCGTTTGTTTCTCCCCACAGATTGTTCTCTCTGGAGTGCTTGAACAGGTTGTGAACTGCAGAGACTCGTTGGCTCAGGAGTATCTCATGGAGTGCATCATTCAGGTAGACGGGTTCAAGGTGTTCTTGTGTTGTCATTATGCAATACAAGATTGCACAATAACATGTAGCTGTAGCTACCTCCATGCTACACAAAAACATTGTTAGATATAAAATGACTTATCTGTGTATTCAATGCAATTCTCTGGTTCACCATAAAGTGTCTGCTCCTTCATGAAGAGTATACTAGATGGACTGTTTCTGTAAATCCATTTTAACAATCCAAGGAAAGCTCCTGAACTAAAATGGTGTTGTCAGGTTTTCCCAGACGAGTTCCACCTTCAGACCCTCAACCCTTTCCTCCGTTCCTGTGCTGAGCTCCATCAGCATGTCAATGTGAAGAACATCATCATTGCCCTCATCGACAGGTACATTACCAACGCTAATGGAAATAGAAAGTCACTTGGTTCTCTGTTGCAACATTTAAAATGTGACGAGGATCGATGGAGAGTATAGTAAAGTAATTGTACATTGAGTTAACAAACTCAGAAACTGTAGATGTATTGTGAAGTTACTCTTTAAAGAAAGACTGTCTCTGTGGTTCATGTGTGTGCGACTGCATTTAGATTGTCTCCTTTCGGTCTTGTGTTTCAGACTCGCGCTCTTTGCCCATCGAGAAGACGGCCCTGGCATTCCAGCTGAGATTAAACTGTTTGACATCTTCTCTCAGCAAGTGGCCACTGTCATTCAAGTAGGTTCAATCAAGTTGACCCAGTCTGCCAGACCATGTCATCAGTCTGTACTCACTCAAAATGTTGTCCCAGTCGGCCAGGATTTATTTCTTGTGCATATCTGTATTTTCTGGCTCTACTTTACTTCGATTCCCTGACTCATGTTTGTGTAAAAGTCCAGCGATCTGCTAGATTAGACCTTGTGTCTGTGACTCGAATGCAGAATGGCCTTTATTGGTCATGTGACTGTTTTTGTGAGCTGTCTTGTCCCTCCCAGACCTCGGGGACGTAGAAACAACCTGCTGACGTTTCCTTTCTGTGGTTCCTCCTCAGTCTCGCCAGGACATGCCCTCAGAGGACGTGGTCTCTCTGCAGGTCTCCCTCATCAACCTGGCCATGAAGTGCTACCCGGACCGCGTGGACTACGTAGACAAGGTCCTGGAGAGCACGGTGGAGATCTTCAACAAGCTGAACCTGGAACAGTAAGGAGAGCGTGTGTGTCCTGGAGTGAGTGTGTGTGTGTGTGTGTGTGTGTCCTGGAGAGCATGGTAGAGATCTTCAACAAGCTGAACCTGGAACGGTAATATGTGTGTAAACTCTTCTCCTTGCTTGGTTCCCTCTCTCTCCCCAGCATAGCGACCAGCAGCGCGGTGTCTAAGGAGCTGACCCGGCTGCTGAAGATCCCGGTGGACACCTACAACAACGTGCTCACGGTGCTGCAGCTCAAGCACTTCCCTCCGCTCTTCGAGTACTTTGACTACGAGTCACGCAAGAGCATGAGCTGCTACGTGCTGAGCAACACGCTGGACTACAACACCACCATCCTGGCCCAGGAACAGGTGAGAGCCTTCACTCGGCTTCCTGCACCACCCTGTTCCCTACGCCGCCGCCCTGTTCCCTCCCTACGCCGCCGCCCTGTTCCCTCCCTACGCCGCCGCCCTGTTCCCTCCCTACGCCGCCGCCCTGTTCCCTCCCTACGCCGCCGCCCTGTTCCCTCCCTACGCCGCCGCCCTGTTCCCTCCCTACGCCGCCGCCCTGTTCCCTCCCTACGCCGCCGCCCTGTTCCCTCCCTACGCCGCCGCCCTGTTCCCTGCCTACGCCGCCGCCCTGTTCCCTCCCTACGCCGCCGCCCTGTTCCCTGCCTACGCCGCCGCCCTGTTCCCTCCCTACGCCGCCGCCCTGTTCCCTCCCTACGCCGCCGCCCTGTTCCCTGCCTACGCCGCCGCCCTGTTCCCTCCCTACGCCGCCGCCCTGTTCCCTCCCTACGCCGCCGCCCTGTTCCCTGCCTACGCCGCCGCCCTGTTCCCTCCCTACGCCGCCGCCCTGTTCCCTGCCTACGCCGCCGCCCTGTTCCCTGCCTACGCCGCCGCCCTGTTCCCTGCCTACGCCGCCGCCCTGTTCCCTCCCTACGCCGCCGCCCTGTTCCCTCCCTACGCCGCCGCCCTGTTCCCTCCCTACGCCGCCGCCCTGTTCCCTCCCTACGCCGCCGCCCTGTTCCCTCCCTACGCCGCCGCCCTGTTCCCTCCCTACGCCGCCGCCCTGTTCCCTGCCTACGCCGCCGCCCTGTTCCCTCCCTACGCCGCCGCCCTGTTCCCTCCCTACGCCGCTGCCCTGTTCCCTCCCTACGCCGCCGCCCTGTTCCCTGCCTACGCCGCCGCCCTGTTCCCTGCCTACGCCGCCGCCCTGTTCCCTGCCTACGCCGCCGCCCTGTTCCCTGCCTACGCCGCCGCCCTGTTCCCTGCCTACGCCGCCGCCCTGTTCCCTGCCTACGCCGCCGCCCTGTTCCCTGCCTACGCCGCCGCCCTGTTCCCTGCCTACGCCGCCGCCCTGTTCCCTCCCTACGCCGCCCTGTTCCCTGCCTACGCCGCCGCCCTGTTCCCTGCCTACGCCGCCGCCCTGTTCCCTGCCTACGCCGCCGCCCTGTTCCCTGCCTACGCCGCCGCCCTGTTCCCTGCCTACGCCGCCGCCCTGTTCCCTGCCTACGCCGCCGCCCTGTTCCCTGCCTACGCCGCCGCCCTGTTCCCTCCCTACGCCGCCGCCCTGTTCCCTCCCTACGCCGCCCTGTTCCCTCCCTACGCCGCCGCCCTGTTCCCTCCCTACGCCGCCGCCCTGTTCCCTCCCTACGCCGCCCTGTTCCCTCCCTACGCCGCCCTGTTCCCTGCCTACGCCGCCGCCCTGTTCCCTGCCTACGCCGCCGCCCTGTTCCCTCCCTACGCCGCCGCCCTGTTCCCTGCCTACGCCGCCGCCCTGTTCCCTCCCTACGCCGCCGCCCTGTTCCCTGCCTACGCCGCCGCCCTGTTCCCTGCCTACGCCGCCGCCCTGTTCCCTGCCTACGCCGCCGCCCTGTTCCCTCCCTACGCCGCCGCCCTGTTCCCTGCCTACGCCGCCGCCCTGTTCCCTCCCTACGCCGCCGCCCTGTTCCCTCCCTACGCCGCCGCCCTGTTCCCTCCCTACGCCGCCGCCCTGTTCCCTGCCTACGCCGCCGCCCTGTTCCCTGCCTACGCCGCCGCCCTGTTCCCTCCCTACGCCGCCGCCCTGTTCCCTGCCTACGCCGCCGCCCTGTTCCCTGCCTACGCCGCCGCCCTGTTCCCTGCCTACGCCGCCGCCCTGTTCCCTGCCTACGCCGCCGCCCTGTTCCCTCCCTACGCCGCCCTGTTCCCTGCCTACGCCGCCGCCCTGTTCCCTGCCTACGCCGCCGCCCTGTTCCCTCCCTACGCCGCCCTGTTCCCTCCCTACGCCGCCGCCCTGTTCCCTCCCTACGCCGCCGCCCTGTTCCCTGCCTACGCCGCCGCCCTGTTCCCTGCCTACGCCGCCCTGTTCCCTCCCTACGCCGCCCTGTTCCATGCACCACAGAACATTGCCAGTGGACAGAAATTACTGCTGCGCAATTGTCAAAAGTTAACTCAATTTAAGCCCAAATAATAGTTGATGCAGGAGTAAATGGGAGTCCAACCTCAGATAATGATGGTGTAGGTGTATATACTTTAATTTAATTATTAACTAACATCCTGCTGTTAGTGGAGCAGCAGGGAACGTTAGTGATGTCATACACAAGAATAGTTTAATAAATGAAAGCTAATCACTAAGCTAATGAAGCTAGCTAGCTGTGAATGTATTTTAAAGATTTTTGAACTTTTTGTATTGCTCAAGAAGTTTAACAATAATAAACCCAAATCGATTATTTTTCAATTGAATTTCCTTTTTCTTTTCTTTTTCTCATATTAATCAAAAGGAACCAATACAAGTAACGATAAGGAACTGAACAGATCACCAGTATGTCACTGCAGGATATTAGTCTCTGACTCTGTACCTCATCAGCCAAAAGCAGGAAGGACCTCTGTAGAAAAGGACATCAAACCAAAACGCTCTCCCTCCCTGGTTTCTATAGGTGGACTCCATCTTAAGCTTGGTAGCCACACTGATCCAGGACCAGCCAGACCAGCCAGCTGATGATCCGGACCCAGAGGACTTTGCTGAGGAGCAGAGCCTCGTGGGTCGCTTCATCCACCTGCTCCACTCTGAAGATCCCGATCAGCAGTATCTCGTGGGTCCTTTCCTCAACATGAAATGAGCTAGAGAATGAAGTGCATATACTCACTGTTGCTGCTGTACATACTTCTGCACACAATTTGATTCATTTTTTTAAGTATTTTTCCCATCGTAGCCAATTCAGGCTTGATGGACTGGGTTACTTCAGTCGATTCTAAAAGGTATAGAGTATCGATACCTTCAGTCGATTCTAAAAAGGCTCAGGGCTGGCTATCGATACTCTATACCTTTTTTAGAATCGACGGAAGTAACCCAGTCCCAAGTAGTATCCACACTTCTCCAGTCAAACCACCCTTGTTGTGCCCAGATAGAGAAAACAAGCATTTAAAACTTGTGTTTCGTTAACTATCTAATCCCAAACAGTGACTTTTTGATTCACACCTTTGCTGTTGTTAAAGTTAACTCTCTGATTTGTGGCCAGATTCTGAACACAGCCCGGAAACACTTTGGCGCAGGTGGAAACCTCCGGATTCGCTACACACTGCCTCCCCTGGTGTTCGCTGCCTACCAGCTGGCCTTCAGATACAAGGAAAACTCCTCATCGGTGCGCAAAGATCCTTTTTCACCCCATCACACCAGCTGCAGTTCTAGTTTTGTCCATGTGTTTTAAATTGGCCCAAATGTGTCTCCCATCAGGATGACAAGTGGGAGAAAAAGTGCCAGAAGATCTTCTCCTTCGCCCACCAGACCATCAGCGCTCTCATCAAGGCGGAGCTGGCTGAGCTGCCTCTCCGACTCTTCCTGCAGGGGGCGCTGGCTGCAGGCGAGGTCGGCTTTGAGAACCACGAGACTGTAGCTTACGAGTTCATGTCACAGGTACGATGCTTAATGGCTCTCTGGCGCGATCAGGCTGCACCATGAACGTCTTTGATCCTCAGCAAATTAACCCAAGTGCAGCTGTGGAGGTTAAGATATCGTGGTCTCTTTGGCCTTCTTCTCTCCCCTCAGGCCTTCTCTCTGTATGAAGACGAGATCAGTGACTCTAAAGCCCAGCTGGCAGCCATCACCCTGATCATCGGTACCTTTGAGCGAATGCGATGCTTCAGCGAGGAAAACCACGAGCCGCTGAGGACTCAGTGTGCGCTGGCGGCCTCCAAGCTGCTGAAGAAGCCGGACCAGTGCCGAGCCGTCAGCATCTGTGCCCATCTCTTCTGGTCGGGGCGCAGCACCGACAAGAGTGGTGAAGAGGTGTGTTGGAATTATATCTGGGGAAATGTTCATCCTAGAAGGAAACCAAATGTGCCGGTATACTCACTGTGAGCTGTCATTGTTCATTGTTAGATTCGTGACGGCAAGCGGGTGATGGAGTGTTTAAAGAAAGCCCTGAAGATTGCCAACCAGTGTATGGACCCGTCGCTGCAAGTCCAGCTCTTCATTGAAATCCTCAACAGATACGTCTGCTTCTATGAGCGGGAAAACGACGCGGTAGGACTCCCGTTCCCTGTGTGTTGGCATGCTCGTGGGTAGCCGGGTTACACAGATGTACATGAGAAAGCTGGTCCTGTATTGGTGACGTCTCCTGGCTAGAGCCCATATGACGTGGCTGGGTTTCACATTGACTATCCGACAAAGCATTGTGTGGCAGTGACCTTCCACGTAGACAAAATGATTACATTCAGGGATAGATCCAAACTACAACTGGCATCAAGCCAAGTCCATGCTGGGGCAGCTCTATGAAGCAGAGACAGGGTGGGATCTTTATGTGTACACACGGATTCAGATGAAGTCAGAGCCGATCACCATTGTGCCGTGTTTATATTCACGTATGCTAGCTTGGTTTCTTCTTCTTTTTGGGGCGGCTGTAGCTCAGGGGGATGAGTGGTCGTCCAGTAACCACAAGGTAGCTGGTTCGATCCCCAGTCCCCCCATAGCTCACACGTCAAAGTGTCCCTGAGCAAGACACCAAACCCCCAGCTGCTCCCCGGGCGCCCCACAGGGCTGCCCACCGCTCCCCAACCAGGGATGGGTCAAATGCAGAGAAGAATTTCCCCAAGGGGATTAATAAAGGATAATTTCTTTCTTCTTTCTTTCTTTCTTAACTGTTAGCGCCTTGCTACGTGTTGTTACTGCCACGCTGTCCATCAGCAGGACTGAGACAGTCAGGAATGTCTACTCCACCGGCTTCTTTACACAACCTCTAAAAGTCTAAATATGGTGTTTTTCAGGGACTTATTGTAACATTCGATCAGCATAGGCACATGCGTCTTCCACATCATTAACCTTCACAACACGTAGACATATAATGTGAATGCAGTAGAGGTCTCACTAACAGGAAGTCTGACGCTGTCCCCATCCTGCACCCCTCCAGGTGACTGTGCAGGTATTAAACCAACTTATCCAGAAGATCAGGGAAGATCTTCCCAACCTGGAGGCAAGCGAGGAAACGGAGCAGATCAACAAACACTTCCACAACACGCTGGAGCATCTCCGCCTGCAGAGGGAATCCCCCGAGTCCGAGGGCCCGGCCTATGAGGGCCTGGTTCTTTAAAACCAGTGCAGGTTGGAAGGAAGGCCATCCTTGGATGTTTCACTATATTATAAATATACAACACACACAATATCCCATCCTGTAGGCCAGAGATAAAAATTTAAAAAATGTCAAGAGCTCAAAGAAGAACTCACTCCTTCATTTTATGATTCTAATTATTGTTCATGTTCATGCATCAGTTCCTCTTCACGTCCCTCACTAGCAGAACTGTCTTCTGCAACCGGTTGGAGATGTTACATTTTAAGAAGCATGTGCCTGCAGCACTGCACTAAGGCTCAGTGTGCACTTGTGGCAAGTCATGGGCATTTATATTCCTTTTATGAATTCCTGCTTGGCTAATTTGTCTTTAACCTCTATCATTTTATCGTCACATTAGACTTGCTAACTGACTAGTGCCTCACTCGTTCACGTCGTTCCATCTGGAGGAGAGTGATAATAGTCGTGGTGTCCAGCTGTATTGCGAGCTAGCTTCCACCCTTAATAATCATCTATAACTCTGCTGTTCTTTAGGATGGCTTTGTTGTTTTAAAGCGGTTGGGACCAACCCACCTGAAGACCAGACAACTGAAGCGTAAGCTAACCAGAAAGAATGTTGTTCCCCTCCAGGATGGCTGCTTTTCATCTGGTCTCAATGCAGTTTCTGTGTTCATGAGGATTTAGCATGATCCTTAATTACTCTGCTCTTCCAACTGGGCTGCAAATAAATTACAAATTATTACCAAATAAAACTCACAAATTGTCATATATATTTTGTTTTTTTATATATAAAAATCTGATTTGTCTCTCCGTCCCGCTATGGGCTCTATAGTTGATGTATTTGTTTCTTCTCTCCAGTGGTGGACACACCAGGCCTGCAGCATGTGTTCGCATGCTGCAGGCCTGGTTTCAGGTCACTGACTCTTTCATGATCAATGAACCCCGTTGCTCGGGACAGTCGTTTGGGATGGATCTGGGTTGGGAGTGATTCCTCAGGATTGTTGCTGGTTGATGAGGAGGACCTCTGATGTACATGTCTGCTGCAGTAACTGTCTGCTGATTCTCTTACTTTGCTATTATTGTTCTGTTGACACATTTCTTCCCCCTTTTTAAATCTGTGTAAACCTACTTGTAAATCAAATAAAGATTAAATAGCAATTATCATTGTCATTTGCTGAAATAAAATTAATATTAACAATACACATTTTCCCGTCGCTAATTGTACACACAGATACAGACGTATGGACGCATCCCGCTCACAAACACGTGACTGACATGAACCGGGAACTCTGCTCAGTGCAATGGAAGTGCCTCAAGCGGTTCATGGGTTTCCCGTGGTAAGAAAATGTGTTTAGAAGTGACGCTCCTCTCTGTTATCGGCTCCTCTTATGCCAAACCCCCTTTTTGCCAATTGGCATGAACACAAACATCAGCCTCCTTGAGCAAGAACTGGCCCAAGAGTGGAGACATTTTTGTGGACTGAGCTTTCCGTCTGTGAATAAGAGCCAGTGAGGTAGTCTCATTGTGTAACATGTTATCCAGGGTCAGGGGCATGTCTACCAATTCCAGAAACAAAGAAATTCCACAACCCTCTGTCAGCCTTGGTCACACAGAATGGAAATAGATGTATAAAATGACCGGAGTGATCGGGTTGGGTCTGTATTAGTGTTGCTGTAGGTAGTAGAGGGTTCTCTGTGGAGCACCATGCACTGCATCAGGTCATGCCTTACTGGATACAAGGGAACCAGGCCGAGTGGCAGTCCATTGACTGTCTGAGATATCAGTCACCAAGTCACGCTCCCAGGAGTCCTTGCAGTGGGGGTTAGATTCAGTCAATTTGGCTATAAATAAAAGAATGCTGCAGCTCGTCTACTTACAAACTCAAAATATATCACATTATTCCTGTATTAGCAGCTTACTGGCTTCCTGTAAGATCAAGAATCACATTTAAAATCCTTCTCGCCTACAATTGGTGCACCATATCTAAACTAGAGAGCTTATTACCAAATGACCCCACTAGAAAGCTTATAGTGCCCATATTACCCCACTAGAGAGCTTATAGTGCCCATATTACCCATGGTACCATATTACCCCACTAGAGAGCTTATAGTGCCCATATTACCCCACTAGAGAGCTTATAGTACCATATTACCCCACTAGAGAGCTCATAGTACCATATTACCCCACTAGAGAGCTTATAGTGCCCATATTACCCCACTAGAGAGCTTATAGTACCATATTACCCCACTAGAGAGCTTATAGTGCCCATATTACCCCACTAGAGAGCTTATAGTGCCCATATTACCCATGGTACCATATTACCCCACTAGCGAGCTCATGGTACCATATTACCCCACTAGAGAGCTCATGGTACCATATTACCCCACCAGAGATATTATAGTACCATATTACCCCACCAGAGATATTATAGTACCATATTACCCCACTAGAGAACTCATAGTACCATATTACCCCACTAGAGAGCTCATAGTACCATATTACCCCACTAGAGAACTCATAGTACCATATTACCCCACTAGAGAGCTCATAGTACCATATTACCCCACTAGAGATATTATAGTACCATATTACCCCACTAGAGATATTATAGTACCATATTACCCCACTAGAGAGCTCATGGTACCATATTACCCCACTAGAGAGCTCATGGTACCATATTACCCCACCAAGGCAAGGCAAGGCAAGTTTATTTGTATAGCACATTTCAACAACAAGGCGATTCAAAGTGCTTCACATAAAACCATTAAGAGCATCAAAACATAATGCAGAGAAAACAGGATTTAAAACAGTTAAGAAAACATTAAAACAGTAGAAAACAGGATTTAAAACAGTTAAGAAAACATTAAAACAGTCAAAAAGCTAAATAAAAAATAAAAATTGAATAAAAGTTGCAGTGCAGTTTAAGAAATAAAATGCAGTAGTGAGATGCAGCAATTGAATTTGGATCAATTAAAGGCAAGAGCAAAAAGAAAAGTCTTCAATCTGGATTTAAAGGAGCTGAGGGTCTCAGCAGACCTGCAGCTTTCAGGGACCTTGTTCCATATGTGGAGCAGAAAAGCTGAACGCTGCTTCTCCATGTTTAGTTCTGACTCTTGGAACAGAAAGTAGACCCGTCCCAGACCACCTGAGGGGTCGGGATGGTTCATAAGGTAGCAGCAGATCACAAACATACTTAGGCCCTAAACCATTCAGTGCTTTATAAACCAGCAGCAGGATTTTAAAGTCAATTATTTGTTTGAAAGGAAGCCAGTGCAAGACCTCAGAACTGGTGTGATGTGATCCACTTTCCTGGTCTTAGTGAGGACTCGAGCTGCAGCGTTCTGAATCAGCTGCAGCTTTCTGATTGACTTTTTACAGAGGCCTGTGAACACACCGTTACAGTAGTCAAGTCTACTGAAGATAAATGCATGGACAAGTTTCTCCAAATCCTGTTGAGACATAAGTCCTCTAACCCTTGATATATTCTTCAGGTGGTAGTAGGCTGATTTTGTAATTGTCTTGATATGGCTGTTCAGGTTGAGGTCTGAATCCATAACTACACCTAGATTTCTGGCTTGGTTTGAGGTTTTTAACGTCAGTGATTGAAGCTGAGCGCTGACTTTCAATCGTTCGTCCTTGGGACCAAAAACAATTACTTCTGTTTTATCTTTGTTTAATTGAAGAAAATTCTGGCACATCCAGTTATTGATTTCTTCAATGCATTTAGCCAGCCCTTGTATGGGACTATAGTCCCCTGGTGATATAGTTATGTAGATTTGTGTGTCATCTGCATAATTATGATAACACACTTTGTTGTTTTTCATAATCTGAGCCAGTGGAAGCATGTAGATGTTGAACAGAAGAGGCCCCAGTATTGAGCCTTGGGGAACACCACATGTCATCCTAGTCAGACGAAAGCCGGACTGGAAGACATCGAAACAGTTATTTTCGGCCAAGAAGTTGTTCAGCTGTTGAAAAACCACTTTTTCCATTATTTTACTTAAGAATGGGAGGTTTGATATTGGCCTATAGTTTTTCAATATTTCAGGGTCTAAACTAGCCTTCTTTAGGAGTGGTTTAATCACTGCAGTTTTTAGGGCTTGAGGGAAGACACCTGAAAGAAGGGATGTGTTTACAATTTGTAAAAGATCAGCGGTCATGCAGTGTGAAATGTTTTTGAAAAAGTGTGTTGGTAGAATATCCAAGCAGCAGGAGGATGTTTTCAGATGTTGTATAATGTCTTCTATGCCTCTCTGGTTAATTGAGTCAAATTGTGTCATGATATTTGAATGGCTGTTAGATGGGGACAACACATATCCTGTGGTTGCTGTGGAGCCACCGACTGCTTGTCTAATTTTCTGAATTTTGTCAGCAAAATAGGAGGCAAATTGATTGCATGCACAGGTGGATTGGAGCGTAGCAGTTACCGACACCGGAGGGTTTGTTAGCCTGTCGACGGTAGCAAATAAGGCACGTGTATTGTTATTGTTTTTGGTTATGATGTCAGAGAAGAAGGACTGTCTTGCATTTCTACGTTCCAAATTATAATTGCGAAGTCTCTCTTTATAGATACCACAGTGAACCTGGAGATTAGGTTTTCGCCACCTGCGCTCTGCTTTCCGACACTCTCTTTTCTCTATTCTGACCAGCGTGGCGTTTCTCCAAGGGGATCTTTTCTTACCCGAGACAACCTTCACCTTACTGGGTGCAATGGCATCAATAACATGTTTAACTTTAGAATTGAAGCCATCCACAAGCTCATTGACTGAGATGCAAGAGAGGGCTGGTGTGGAGGAGAACTTCTGAATAAATAGTTCACTGGTATTTTCAGTGATGTAACGCTTCGTCACAACCTTGGTTTGGACATTTGTGTGCAGGGAGATTGCTCTCTCAAAGAAAACACAGAAATGATCAGAGAGTGCAACATCAGTCACAGCAACCTTGGAAATGTCCAGACCTTTGGTGATGATGAGGTCTAGAGTGTGCCCCTTGTTGTGGGTGGGACCTGTTACATGCTGAGTCAGGTCATAGTTATCAAGGACACCACATAGCTCTATAGACCCTCTGTCCTGGGGATTATCAACATGGATATTAAAATCACCAACAATGACAACACAATCAAAATCAATACAGATTATAGACAGCAGTTCAGCATCAAAGAAGGTTGCACAGTATTTAGGAGGTCTGTAAATGTTGAGGAATAAAACTTGAGTGGAATTGAGAGCCACATATTCAAAGGAAGTAAAATGACCAAAAGACATCTGCTTGCATTGAAGAGACTCATTAAATAAAATAGCAACTCCACCTCCTTTCTTATGCGCTCTTGTTTCACTCATGAAACTGAAGTTGGGAGGTGTTGATTCAATAAGAACAGCTGCACTGTTATCTTGGTCTAACCAAGTTTCGGTTAAAAACAAAAAATCTAGTTTGTGCCTAATAATGAAATCATTGATTAAAAATGTTTTTCCTGACAGAGACCTGACATTTAATAAAGCTAAGTTTAATGTATTTAAAACTCTATTTGCCCTATTTCTTTGGATAGGCTGACAAGGAATGAATGTTAAATTTGATAAATTTGCAGATTTACTAATGTTTCTTTGCAGCCTCACCTTTTGTTTTCAATAAGTCAGGACAGGAATTAAGAAGGCTAACTTCATACAGGGCCCAGACTGTTCCTGGAGATAATCAGTAGTGTCATTAGCCTTGTAGTCCGGACCCAAAAGATATCAATTCGTGGCATCAGGTAGGGGAGATAGAGGATGGTTGTGGAGCCGTTGTGGAGGCGGGAGAGGGGCACGGCGCTTTAACTTCGGTGTTTGTGTCAAAGCACTTAGAACCAGTGGCGGAGGTCTAGCTGGAGGGGTTTCAGCACAGGAAGTGGGAGTGCGGAGGGGAGTGAGTTTGGTTCCAGCAATGACCATCTCGTTCATGCGGTCAGTGAACTCCATGAGGGGGGACGATGGGGAGGAAGTAGAGAGGAGAGGGACCTGGATGAAGTATGGGGGGTGGAAGTAGGTGCTGGTGAGGGAAGTAAAGACTCGTCCTCTCCGAGAGGGGGATCAATCCTTGATGATGATGAGGGTGGAGACTCCTCCTCTCCGAAGGGGGTATCAATCCTTGATGAGGGTGGAGACTCCTCCTCTTGGCTCTCCTTTGGCATCCTTCCCATGAGGTCTCCACGGCGATGCTGTGTGGTTATCTCTTTTTATATATAATATTTTAAATATTTTTGTGCAATACTGCTACTATATTTTGTGCCTTATTTTTATTTATTTATTACCTTACGTTTATTGTAATGCTGTGTGTTAGGAGGACCCAGCTAAATAAGCTTTCATTGTACATAATAACTGCCTGTTATCTGTGCATATGACAATGAAAATATCTTGAATCTTGTTTGACCCAAATCTGTGTTCCTTGACATGTTTGGAGCCACTATGGGAAGCTGAAAGCACAGCGTCTTCTGTGTCTTTTGACGTGAACCAGTGTGAAGAGCCTGACGTCTACCATGTTTCCTTATGTTACCTGAATGCAACACACCAGCAGAGGAACTCTTCCTGCGCATGCGCCTACTGTTCGCCCTACCAGTGTACTGTAATGTGTGCTTCTAAAAGGTGTGTTGTCGTTTAGCCACATCGCGGTGTGTTTCTTATGCGCGTGTCCTCTGAGCTCGTCGGCTTCCGTCCATGTATCGCGCAAAGCAGCTGTAGCTACCGTACAGCCGGAGGGAACGGACTATGTCTGCGAATAAAACAAAGAAAGTCAAAATGGCTACTAAATCTTGTCCTGAATGCGACCAACAGGTGAGGGGAATACTTGTTTCAGCTCTGAACCCTGCTGTAATGTCGCTGCTCACACACAGACCGAGTCCCCGTCCGACCTGCGTCTGTTCCGCAGAGGAACCCGTGTGTGTTCCTCTGGTTCTGCTGGTGGAACATGAGAGCACCCGTCCCGTCCAGCCTCTGTGTTCTAGCAGCACCACGTCCTTCAACTTAGTCCAGCAGCACCACGTCCTTCAGTCCCGAGAGGGAACGACGTGCTCTAGTTTCTGGAGAAGAGCGAGCACACACGTGACTGGTTCACATGTAAAACATGTTATTATTGCATCGTAAATCCTCATATTGACTCATTTAGCATGCTTACAGCATTCATCTGTTTCTGTCAGTCAGTTTGTTTCTGAATGTTGTTTTTAAAAGGTTCTGCCAATGTTCTTTTCGGTTTTCAGAAGGTTCTTATGAAAACACAAGAACCTTATGAAAACAGAAAATAACGTGGCGAGAACCTTATGAAAACAGAAAGTAATGTTACAAGAACCTTATGAAAACAAAGTAATGTTACAAGAACCTTATGAAAACAGAAAGTAATGTTACAAGAACCTTATGAACACATAAGAACCTTATGAAAACAGAAAGTAATGTTACAAGAACCTTATGAACACATAAGAACCTTATGAAAACAGAAAGTAAAGTTACAAGAACCTTATGAAAACAGAAAGTAATGTTACAAGAACCTTATGAAAACAAAGTAATGTTACAAGAACCTTATGAAAACAGAAAGTAATGTTACAAGAACCTTATGAACACATAAGAACCTTATGAACACAGAAAGTAATGGTACAAGAACCTTATGAACACATAAGAACCTTATGAAAACAGAAAGTAAAGTTACAAGAACCTTATGAAAACAGAAAGTAATGTTACAAGAACCTTATGAAAACAAAGTAATGTTACAAGAACCTTATGAAAACAGAAAGTAATGTTACAAGAACCTTATGAACACATAAGAACCTTATGAAAACAGAAAGTAATGTTACAAGAACCTTATGAACACAGAAAGTAATGGTACAAGAACCTTATGAACACATAAGAACCTTATGAAAACAGAAAGTAAAGTTACAAGAACCTTATGAAAACAGAAAATAACGTTACAAGAACCTTATGAAAACCTTTACTTTCCGTTTTATAACGTTATTTTCGGTTTTCATAAGGTTCTCGCCACGTTACTTTCTGTTTTCATAAGGTTCTTGTTATTTTCCAAACATCCTGAGAACGTTGCAGGAAGGTTGTTTTCTGAACGTTCTCTGGGTGTTGTTTTCACAACATTCTCTGAACGTTGTTTTGAGCGTTTCTGAATGTTGTTAGAACATTTCTGCGACTCTTTCAGGATGTTGTTTTCCTAACATTCTGAATGTTCTGAACGCTGTAATCCTAACGTTGTTTTCCGTATGTTTCCAGACTTTGGTTTTACAAGACGTGGTTTTCTGGAATGTTCTTGTAACATTCTCAGCTTGTTATCTTAATGTTGATTACCGTTATCGTAATGTTCTTTCTAGAATGTAGGAGATAGTTGTTTTCAGTTTCCTATCGTTCTTCTTGGTACGTTGTTTTCAGAATGTTCTCAGAATGTTGTATTACTTTTTCTCTGAAAATGTTGATTTCGAGAAAGTAGTTTTTCGGAAAACATACTTGGAACGTTCTCAGTTCAGGATGTTCTTGGAACATTGATTTCCTATCTAATTGTTTTCTTGAAACTAAAATGTTTTTTGTACATTGTATTCCTAACATTCTTGGAATGCTATATCCTTAACGTTCTCGGAACCGTGTAGTCGTAACGTTCTCTGAATGTTTTTTTAGAGCGATTGGGGAACGTTGTTTTCTGAACGTTCTCGGAAGGTTCTTTTCCGTAACGCATTCTTATGTTTTTTCAGTCTTGTTGTGGATTGTTCTCAGGATGTAATGAAACGTTCTCGGACCGCTGTATCCAGAACGTTCTCAGAAGGTTGTTTTCCGGGACGGCAAAATAGTTTTTGCAATCTTGTAGCATTATATCTTTGATATTCTTGGAATGTTTAATTACTAACGTTCTCTAAACATTTTCAAAACCCTCTCAGAATGTTTGTGTTCCTAACATTATTGGGATGTTGTTTTCCGAATGTTCTTTGGATGTTGTATTCCTAACCTTCTGGTTTTCAAAAACCTTCCCGCAACATTGTTTTCTGGAATGTCGGTTCAGATTGTCCTCTTAATGTTGTATTCCTAACACTCGAGAAATGTTTTTTTTTTAGACCGTAAGGGGAAAGTTGTTTTCCTGAACATTCTCTAAATGTTCCCGGAACTTCTTTTTTTTAACCTTGTTTTGGAACGTTCTTAGTTCCGAATGTTCTCTGAACGTTTGATCCCTAACGTTCTCAGAAAGCCTTCGCAGCTTCCTTCTTTAAATGTGGCTGCTATTCTCTGAGCTGTTCTGTTTGCCATCCTTTGATCACATGTAATCATCTGTGTGTTTCCTGTTTGATTCTCTCTAGATTCCAGTTGCGTGCAAGTCCTGTCCATGTGGTTATGTGTTTATTAGCAGAAAACTTCTAAATGCCAAATTAAACGAGCGCTCTTCTCCAGCTATAGCAGGTAAGGTTCAGCCTGCATGAATTATGCCTGATATTGTCTGACCTTGTGCTTTAATGTTCCTTTGATTGTGCAAAGAAATGAAATAATTGTTATTTACTTTGTAAAGTCTCTGTGTGAATGAAGCATAGAGATAAGCTCTACAGGGCCGGAGACCAGGGCTTTGAAAAAGAGTGCAGTCTAGAATGTTGATCTTTAAATGGATGCTGTTAAGCAGGGGCTCCCCTCCTCCAGGAATTTATTTTGCGTCAAACACTGAAACTTCATCAACATCTGACAAAGAACGTGGGGATTGGATTAACTTTGAGACGATCAGGGCCCACGGCCGACCAGCCAGCAGACCTGCTACACCAGGGGTGGGCAAACTTTTTGACTCGCGGGCCACAATGGGTTCTAAAATTTGACAGAGGGGCTGGGCCAGGACCAGATGGATGGAGTGTTTGTGTGAACTAATATAAATGACATGTAAAAATCATTACATGAAAGGATTTGGCCTTTAACAGGTAGCAAAGCATTTATTTGCAAGGCAATTTAACAAATTGCACGAATTGCAACTAACGATTATTTTAATAATCGATTAATCGGTTGATTATTTTTTCGATTAATCGGATAAAAACATCAAAAAAGCATTAATTTCCAACCCTTTATTCAAAAACAGAACTGACAGTGCAAATTCACAGTGCAAAACATCTTCAGAAAGCACAAACAGGTTGCTCCTTGAACATCTCTGAGCTGTTAATAAAAAAAATTAAATAAAAATGGACTAACACTAAAAACATGTATGCTTTTCATTTGCCAAATGTGAGCCCCTTTTACTGTAATGATCTCCTTGGAGCAGAGGCTGCATTTAGCATGCCCTGCTTCATCAATATGTATGAAATACTGGAACAGAGGAAGCTGTACTGCTCCTCTCACGTCTGTTCTGACCTCTTCATCTCAGCTCTGCATCAAGCTGCGCTGCATAGAGCGTCCTCTTCCTTAAACTATTTAATTCTGGGTCTCTTACGACCACGACATCACGTTGTTGGCTAAGCCCAACGACGTGATTTGATTCATTCTACTTTGAGTAAAAAAACAACCTGCAGCCAGATCCTCCGGTGTGCCGGTGTACCAGACCGGGGGGTTACGGCATGTTTCATTTTACAAGCAAGACTGAACTGTAACGGAACATAAAGTAACTTTAACGACAACACACAACCCAAACACGTTAGCTAACGTGATAGCAAGCTGACTAGCTTCCATTAAAAACAAGTTTGAGGGAAATGAAGACGCTGTCGACATCTTAACGCTGATTGGCCAAGACTCGACACGTCACATCCAAGATGTTCTATTTTTCTCAGTGTCTCACTCCAATCTCAGAAACGCTGCCGGCCAGTTGCTCTGCTCCGCTCTTTTTTTTTTTTTTTCTTTCTCCGCGACTTATTGACTGGCGTAATAATCGCGCGACACAACGAATCGATAATGAAATTCATTGCCAACACTTTTGCTAATCGATTCGTTGTTGCAGCCCTAATAATAATATTTGGACAAGTTCGGCGGGCCGGATTAAAAAGCCCAACAGGCCGTATACGGCCCGGGGGCCGTACTTTGCCCATGTCTGTGCTACACCCAGAGCTAGAACTGCCCCAGAGAGGGAGGCTAAGCTAACCCAGCTAGGACCTGAGGCTACTCCACTACCCAGCATGCTCTCTGTCTGATGCCTGGTCGCAGAACAACGAGATGATGAAAGCAGCGGGAGGTCGGTGACGGCCGAGCCCACATCTTCACAGAGACCTGGATCCTCGTGGTCCAGGATCAAGCTGCCGGACTCCAGGGCCGAGAGGAGCTGGACTGTGTTCACACCAGGATGCTGGTGTCAGACCCACAGAGCTGATGGACGAGGTTCCCTCATGCCCAAGTTTACATGTGAAGCCATATCATCTCCCCAGAGAAGGTTTCCTTCTTGCTGGTTCCTTCGTGGTGGAACTGGGATGCAGCTGAATTGCCTTGTTCATCCCTGTGTTGCGTAATGACAATAAATGATCCTGGACTTCCTGCATTCTGCTGGATCTTCATGGTGGAAATGTCCTTATTTATGTTAAGAAAAACCAAATGAGAGGAAGTCTATATTGCTTTCAGTTATTCAACTACTTTCATGTAATGTTGTCTCTGCTGAGGCCACAACATGTCGGCTTGATTTCCTCTCCTGTCATGTTTGAGGAGTTAAACTCTTTGGATGTGCATGTGGACCGATTCACTAAATAATAGACTTCAGTCAACACATCTAAAGGGTTTTAGTATCGGCAAGGTTTCTGCTCTTGCTCTAAACTTTAAGCAAAATGCAAAACCAATATACCACACACCTCAATCGAGAATGAAGCAACATTTAGAAATAATCTACTGTTCATATATCACCAAGTATGATTTTACTTTGGTTTAGTTTTTGTGTGCTAAGTTACTGCAATGCGCACGACTGTGCCGTCATGTGGGACGGCAGGTCAACCATCACATAGAAACCATGACAAATAGGACAGTGTTTTATGAATGTGTGCATAAACTGTTGCAATAAACTGGACAATCAGCTGTTGTGTGTGTGTGAAAGAGAAGAATCGTTTTCTGAAGACCTGAATGGATAATGGAGAGGTCACCTCAGAACAAATGATTTGCTCATAAATCCATAACAAACATCACCAAACTAGCTGCATGTTTTAATTTGAGCTGTTGAAACATGTCCTCAAATGCCATGAAAAAGACTGGCGGGCCTTTGAGTGAGTGATCGCTGAAGGTTGCATACATTGTGAAGATGAATAGTTCTCACTTCTCTAGCCGGAATGAAACCGGCTGAAGTTGATTTAGGCAACGGAGCTGCTTCCTTCTGTTCAGCCACAGAGGTTCTCAGCCGGCTATAAGCAGCGTTCCTACCCTCATGGAAAACCTGGAAAAGTCATGGAACTTTAAAATGGTTATTTCCAGGCCTGGAAAAGTCCTTGAAAAAAGAAATAAGCAGGCATACATACAGGCATCTATATAAATGTTTATTCTTTTAATCAAACTATTGTCTCATTCATTTGTGTCATTTAAGGTTTACTGTATGCTTTGTATTCTCATTGTTAGTTTAAATACTACATTTACTCACTTTTTCATGTTTACACCCAGATTTCACTAAATGTTTGGTCATGGAAATTTGGTTTAAAGTCATGAAATCCACTGGTCACAATGTGTATGAACCCTGAAAATGTATTCCTCAGAACTATTTTAACTTCCAACGACCATATGTGGAAGTTAAAATAGTTCAAATAAAACACGTTAAAATAAAACACATTTTAATAGCCTTACTCTCGTCTAACCCCTTGTGATGCGACCGTTCTTATGATGCGTGTTCTGCTTCAGACAAGCTGGACTTCAAGCGGAGGAGGACCGAACGCATCCGCAGAGAGAGGAGCGACTCTTCTTTGACCGGAGACATGGAGAACAGGAGAAGATCCCGAGCCAACAGCCAATCAGATCCCATCCGGAGGGGGCGGGGCCGACCCAAGACAGTGGGACTGAAGAAACAGGAAGAGGAGAAAGGTAAAGGAAGTGATTGTTCACACTTTCTTAGTAAGTCTCGCCTCTCAACTACTTTAAATAATTGTGATAAACTTATTGTCATTAAAGAGTGTGTGTGTGTGTGTGTGTGTGTGTGTGTGTGTGTGTGTGTGTTCACAGAGAAACAGGAGAAGGAAGTGGATATTTACGCCAGTCTTTCGGACGAGAAGGCCTTTGTTTTTTCCGTGGCCTTGGCTGAGATCAACCGCAAAATCATGGGTCAAAGACTCATCTTGTAGATGAAGGCCGAAATAAGAGAACCCGGACACGGAGAACCTATCGTAGAACAACAGCAAGGACCAAAGAGGGCAGACCTGTCTCTGGTCTGGAGGACGAGACTCAGACAGCTGCTGGAGCGTCAGCTCCTCAGCACCTGATTGGATATGATAGTAGGACACGCCCACCAGACGTGCTCACACACGGTTCTACTGAATGGTTGTGTGCTGTAACCACACAGAGAACCAAGATATTTCCCAACTGTTCTGCAGATGCACACGTCTGCAAGAAATACTCCATTCATCTGCAATAAAAGGCCAGCAGGTGAACGTCCTCAGTGGACAATAGCTCCCTGTTAAGGGATGGGACCAAGACATTTTGTAGCTGCGTGCTTTCTAATAACTGAAGATGCAATAAAGATCTGTGTTTTTATTGCCATTGTTAAGTGATGTTGAGCGCGTAGTGCCTCCTATGCACAATACACAGCATGTATTTATGAGTTACTCTTATGGACTATGGCAAATGGTCTTATTTAAGATGAATGTCACCTTTCTCCGAGTTAAACTAGATAACATTTACAATTGACTAAAGACGGTATCCAGCTTTCCTAGATTGATAAAGGCAGTCAGAAAAATATTGCTCAGATTGTGAGGTAGTGCTTATGTAGTAAATATGTTCTCTTTTAAAATAAAATGAATCTGATCAATCAGTCCAACTGTGATTCAATCAGCAACTTTTGTTAATTGATGAAATGATGTTCAATTTGATGGGCCGTGTGTGTGTGTGTGTGTGTGTGTGTGTGTGTGTGTGTGTGTGTGTGTGTATATCCATCCATCCATTATCAGCCGCTTATCCGGGGTCGGGTCGCGGTGGCAGCAGGTTCAGCAGGCCGACCCAGGCTTCCCTCTCACCCGCAACACTTTCCAGCTCATCCTGGGGGATCCCGAGGTGTTCCAAGGCCAGCCGGGAGATATAATCCCTCCAGCCTGTTTTACTGCTGCAGCCGCACCGATCCGCCTGTCCATCTCCCGCTCCACCTTACCCTCACTCGTGAACAAGACCCAGAGATACTTGAACTCCCTCGCTTGGGGTAGGCAGTTTGTCCCCACCTAGAGGGAGCAGTCCACCGGTATAATATGAATAATTATTTATATATGTATAATAAGAATAATGATAGTATTTCCACATAAGTGAAAAGACACCAACAATATGGCAGACTGCAGAGCACAAGCTTCTTTACAGATTTTTTTAATCCTGTCTCAAGAGTCACCAGAGATTCTGTTCTATGACTTCAAAATATTAAGAACAATTACAACAAGGTTATTGTACACTTCTCAGTGTTTAGTTACAGATATGAGATGAATACGGGTCATGAGGATCTATGATGCTGTCGAGGTGATGAAACAAACCACCCTTCACTGAAAGCAAGTTGTGGAGGATTTTGGATTTTAAAATCCAAAATGAAAATGTTAATGTCATGAATGTATCACATGGGTCAGACATCTTCGCGTTGTTCCTCTACTCTTCCCTGGACTGTCAGAAAACGATCTCAACTGAAGCAGATGTTCTAGAAAACTGGGACAAAACGGATCGTTTCTCATTCTCACTGAACACGACCTCCATGTAAGACTTGTGTCCTGACCCCAATCCATCAGATACTAATGCACCTGGCTAGCATAAAGTTATCCCCGTCATTATACTGTGTTCTGCATCATCACTGTCCTCTGACGTCTGGAGAGACTTTAGAAACAACGACTCGGCATTACTCTCGGTGTTCTTTCCTATGACTAAACATTGAGCACCGCCGGTCTGTAGCCAGTCTGTGTGTGTTTACTGGTCCCTCCTGTGTGTGTTTACTGGTCCTCCTGTAGCCAGTCTGTGTATGTTTACTGGTCCCTCCTGTGTGTGTTTACTGGTCCTCCTGTAGCCAGTCTGTGTGTGTTTACTGGTCCTCCTGTAGCCAGTCTGTGTGTGTTTACTGGTCCCTCCTGTGTGTGTTTACTGGTCCTCCTGTAGCCAGTCTGTGTGTGTTTACTGGTCCTCCTGTAGCCAGTCTGTGTATGTTTACTGGTCCCTCCTGTGTGTGTTTACTGGTCCTCCTGTAGCCAGTCTGTGTGTGTTTACTGGTCCCTCCTGTGTGTGTTTACTGGTCCTCCTGTAGCCAGTCTGTGTGTGTTTACTGGTCCCTCCTGTGTGTGTTTACTGGTCCCTCCTGTGTGTGTTTACTGGTCCTCCTGTAGCTGGTCTGTGTGTGTTTACTGGTCCCCCTGTGGCTGTGTGGGTTCCCAGTCCATGCACGTGTGACAGACATGAGCCGTTAAATGAAGGACTGGTGTGATGTGAGTGAGATGGGGCCGGTCAGCGTCACCCTGGTGACAGACTAGTGACAGACTGGTCCAGGTGGATCCACCACGGTGGGCCGGTGAGGCCATGGATCATGGAGTTCAATTCAGTTTATTTTATATAGCCCAACATCACAAATACAAGTTTGCCTCGGAGGGCTTTACAATCTGTACACATAACATCCTGTCCCGGAACCTTACATCGGATCAGGAAAAACTCCCCCAATAAAGATAGTAAAAACCCTTTCACAGGGAACAAAGGGGAAGAAACCTGAGGGAGAGCAACAGAGGAGGATCCCTCTGTTGCTCCGGGGGGGATGGACAGAAGCAATAGATTGAAGTGATACATGTTAAAGATTACATGATGCATTTTGAACATAAGGACCTAAAGATTAGTGTCAATAGATGTAATACAAACACTAAAGGCCCTCAGGGACGATCAACGGTGGCTCTGGTCAGATGGACTCCAACAAGCAGACCAGACACTGGAGCTCTGCCCGACCTCTGACCTCAGAAGACCTTCAGGGTTCAATAAAAAGGCAAAGGATGTGTAAAGAAACAGGAAGCTGCCACATAACCACCATCAGTGAAACAAAAAGAATAGATGGTATGGCCTTATTGGCAAGACATATGATATGTATATCATCTTTGATCAGTATCTTTGGACAAATCTTGCCAGTGGCTGTTGGGATGGTTGTCTCTGTCATGTGGGTCTGTCTCCAGCATGTTGTCTCTGTCATGTGGCTCTGCCTCCAGCATTGTTGTCTGTCATGTGGGTCTGTCTCCAGCATGTCTGTCATGTGGGTCTGTCTCCAGCATGTTGTCTCTGTCATGTGTGTCTGTCTCCGGCATGTTGTCTCTGTCATGTGGGTCTGTCTCCAGCATGTTGTCTCTGTCATGTGGGTCTGTCTCCAGCATGTTGTCTCTGTCATGTGGGTCTGTCTCCAGCATGTTGTCTCTGTCATGTGGGTCTGTCTCCAGCATGTTGTCTCTGTCATGTGGGTCTGTCTCCAGCATGTTGTCTGTCATGTGGGTCTGTCTCCAGCATGTTGTCTCCTTCATGTGGGTCTGTCTCCAGCATGTTGTCTGTCATGTGGGTCTGTCTCCAGCATGTTGTCTTTGTCATGTGGGTCTGTCTCCAGCATGTTGTCTCTGTCATGTGAGTGTGTCTCCAGCATGTTGTCTCCTTCATGTGGGTCTGTCTCCAGCATGTTGTCTGTCATGTGGGTCTGTCTCCAGCATGTTGTCTCTATCATGTGAGTGTGTCTCCAGCATGTTGTCTCCTTCATGTGGGTCTGTCTCCAGCATGTTGTCTGTCATGTGAGTGTGTCTCCAGCATGTTGTCTCTGTCATGTGGGTCTGTCTCCAGCATGTTGTCTCTGTCATGTGAGTGTGTCTCCAGCATGTTGTCTCTTTCATGTGGGTCTGTCTCCAGCATGTTGTCTGTCATGTGGGTCTATCTCCAGCATGTTGTCTCCTTCATGTGGGTCTGTCTCCAGCATGTTGTCTGTCATGTGGGTCTGTCTCCAGCATGTTGTCTCTATCATGTGAGTGTGTCTCCAGCATGTTGTCTCCTTCATGTGGGTCTGTCTCCAGCATGTTGTCTCTTTCATGTGGGTCTGTCTCCAGCATGTTGTCTCCTTCATGTGGGTCTGTCTCCAGCATGTTGTCTGTCATGTGAGTGTGTCTCCAGCATGTTGTCTCTTTCATGTGGGTCTGTCTCCAGCATGTTGTCTGTCATGTGGGTCTGTCTCCAGCATGTTGTCTCTGTCATGTGGGTCTGTCTCCAGCATGTTGTCTGTCATGTGGGTCTGTCTCCAGCATGTTGTCTCTATCATGTGAGTGTGTCTCCAGCATGTTGTCTCCTTCATGTGGGTCTGTCTCCAGCATGTTGTCTGTCATGTGAGTGTGTCTCCAGCATGTTGTCTCTTTCATGTGGGTCTGTCTCCAGCATGTTGTCTGTCATGTGGGTCTGTCTCCAGCATGTTGTCTCCTTCATGTGGGTCTGTCTCCAGCATGTTGTCTGTCATGTGAGTGTGTCTCCAGCATGTTGTCTCTTTCATGTGGGTCTGTCTCCAGCATGTTGTCTGTCATGTGGGTCTGTCTCCAGCATGTTGTCTCTGTCATGTGGGTCTGTCTCCAGCATGTTGTCTGTCATGTGGGTCTGTCTCCAGCATGTTGTCTGTCATGTGAGTGTGTCTCCAGCATGTTGTCTCTGTCATGTGGGTCTGTCTCCAGCATGTTGTCTCTGTCATGTGGGTCTGTCTCCAGCATGTTGTCTCTGTCATGTGGGTCTGTCTCCAGCATGTTGTCTCTGTCATGTGGGTCTGTCTCCAGCATGTTGTCTCTGTCATGTGGGTCTGTCTCCAGCATGTTGTCTCCTTCATGTGGGTCTGTCTCCAGCATGTTGTCTCTGTCATGTGGGTCTGTCTCCAGCATGTTGTCTCTGTCATGTGGGTCTGTCTCCAGCATGTTGTCTCTGTCATGTGGGTCTGTCTCCAGCATGTTGTCTCTATCATGTGAGTCTGTCTCCAGCATGTTGTCTCCTTCATGTGGGTCTGTCTCCAGCATGTTGTCTGTCATGTGGGTCTGTCTCCAGCATGTTGTCTCCTTCATGTGGGTCTGCCTCCAGCATGTTGTCTGTCATGTGGGTCTGTCTCCAGCATGTTGTCTGTCATGTGGGTCTGTCTCCAGCATGTTGTCTCTATCATGTGAGTGTGTCTCCAGCATGTTGTCTCTGTCATGTGGGTCTGTCTCCAGCATGTTGTCTCTGTCATGTGGGTCTGTCTCCAGCATGTTGTCTCCTTCATGTGGGTCTGCCTCCAGCATGTTGTCTGTCATGTGGGTCTGTCTCCAGCATGTTGTCTGTCATGTGGGTCTGTCTCCAGCATGTTGTCTCTATCATGTGAGTGTGTCTCCAGCATGTTGTCTCTGTCATGTGGGTCTGTCTTCAGCATGTTGTCTCTGTCATGTGGGTCTGTCTCCAGCATGTTGTCTCTATCATGTGAGTGTGTCTCCAGCATGTTGTCTCTGTCATGTGGGTCTGTCTCCAGCATGTTGTCTCTGTCATGTGAGTGTGTCTCCAGCATGTTGTCTCCTTCATGTCGGTCTGTCTCCAGCATGTTGTCTCTATCATGTGAGTGTGTCTCCAGCATGTTGTCTCTGTCATGTGGGTCTGTCTTCAGCATGTTGTCTCTGTCATGTGGGTCTGTCTCCAGCATGTTGTCTCTGTCATGTGGGTCTGTCTCCAGCATGTTGTCTCTGTCATGTGGGTCTATCTCCAGCATGTTGTCTCTGTCATGTGGGTCTGTCTCCAGCATGTTGTCTCTGTCATGTGGGTCTATCTCCAGCATGTTGTCTCTGTCATGTGGGTCTGTCTCCAGCATGTTGTCTGTCATGTGGGTCTGTCTCCAGCATGTTGTCTCCTTCATGTGGGTCTGTCTCCAGCATGTTGTCTGTCATGTGAGTCTGTCTCCAGCATGTTGTCTCCTTCATGTGGGTCTGTCTCCAGCATGTTGTCTCTATCATGTGAGTGTGTCTCCAGCATGTTGTCTCTGTCATGTGGGTCTGTCTTCAGCATGTTGTCTCTGTCATGTGGGTCTGTCTCCAGCATGTTGTCTCTATCATGTGAGTGTGTCTCCAGCATGTTGTCTCTGTCATGTGGGTCTGTCTCCAGCATGTTGTCTCTGTCATGTGAGTGTGTCTCCAGCATGTTGTCTCCTTCATGTCGGTCTGTCTCCAGCATGTTGTCTCTATCATGTGAGTGTGTCTCCAGCATGTTGTCTCTGTCATGTGGGTCTGTCTTCAGCATGTTGTCTCTGTCATGTGGGTCTGTCTCCAGCATGTTGTCTCTGTCATGTGGGTCTGTCTCCAGCATGTTGTCTCTGTCATGTGGGTCTATCTCCAGCATGTTGTCTCTGTCATGTGGGTCTGTCTCCAGCATGTTGTCTCTGTCATGTGGGTCTATCTCCAGCATGTTGTCTCTGTCATGTGGGTCTGTCTCCAGCATGTTGTCTCTGTCATGTGAGTGTGTCTCCAGCATGTTGTCTCTGTCATGTGGGTCTGTCTCCAGCATGTTGTCTGTCATGTGGGTCTATCTCCAGCATGTTGTCTCCTTCATGTGGGTCTGTCTCCAGCATGTTGTCTGTCATGTGGGTCTGTCTCCAGCATGTTGTCTCTATCATGTGAGTGTGTCTCCAGCATGTTGTCTCCTTCATGTGGGTCTGTCTCCAGCATGTTGTCTGTCATGTGAGTGTGTCTCCAGCATGTTGTCTCTTTCATGTGGGTCTGTCTCCAGCATGTTGTCTCCTTCATGTGGGTCTGTCTCCAGCATGTTGTCTGTCATGTGGGTCTGTCTCCAGCATGTTGTCTCTGTCATGTGGGTCTGTCTCCAGCATGTTGTCTGTCATGTGGGTCTGTCTCCAGCATGTTGTCTCTGTCATGTGGGTCTGTCTCCAGCATGTTGTCTGTCATGTGGGTCTGTCTCCAGCATGTTGTCTCTGTCATGTGGGTCTGTCTCCAGCATGTTGTCTCTGTCATGTGGGTCTGTCTCCAGCATGTTGTCTCTGTCATGTGGGTCTGTCTCCAGCATGTTGTCTCTGTCATGTGGGTCTGTCTCCAGCATGTTGTCTCCTTCATGTGGGTCTGTCTCCAGCATGTTGTCTCTGTCATGTGGGTCTGTCTCCAGCATGTTGTCTCTGTCATGTGGGTCTGTCTTCAGCATGTTGTCTCTGTCATGTGGGTCTGTCTCCAGCATGTTGTCTGTCATGTGGGTCTGTCTCCAGCATGTTGTCTCTATCATGTGAGTCTGTCTCCAGCATGTTGTCTCTGTCATGTGAGTGTGTCTCCAGCATGTTGTCTCTGTCATGTGGATCTGTCTCCAGCATGTTGTCTCTGTCATGTGGGTCTGTCTCCAGCATGTTGTCTGTCATGTGGGTCTGTCTCCAGCATGTTGTCTCTGTCATGTGGGTCTGTCTCCAGCATGTTGTCTGTCATGTGGGTCTGTCTCCAGCATGTTGTCTCTGTCATGTGGGTCTGTCTCCAGCATGTTGTCTGTCATGTGGGTCCGTCTCCAGCATGTTGTCTCTGTCATGTGGGTCTGTCTCCAGCATGTTGTCTGTCATGTGGGTCTGTCTCCAGCATGTTGTCTCTGTCATGTGGGTGTGTCTCCAGCATGTTGTCTCTGTCATGTGGGTCTGTCTCCAGCATGTCTGTCATGTGAGTCTGTCTCCAGCATGTTGTCTCTGTCATGTGGGTCTGTCTCCAGCATGTTGTCTCTGTCATGTGGGTCTGTCTCCAGCATGTTGTCTCTGTCATGTGGGTCTGTCTCCAGCATGTTGTCTCTGTCATGTGGGTCTGTCTCCAGCATGTTGTCTCTGTCATGTGGGTGTGTCTCCAGCATGTTGTCTCTGTCATGTGAGTGTGTCTCCAGCATGTTTTCTCTTTCATGTGGGTCTGTCTCCAGCATGTTGTCTCTGTCATGTGAGTGTGTCTCCAGCATGTTGTCTCTGTCATGTGAGTGTGTCTCCAGCATGTTGTCTCTGTCATGTGGGTCTGTCTCCAGCATGTTGTCTCTGTCATGTGGGTCTGTCTCCAGCATGTTGTCTCTGTCATGTGGGTCTGTCTCCAGCATGTTGTCTCTGTCAAGTGGGTCTGTCTCCAGCATGTTGTCTCTGTCATGTGGGTCTGTCTCCAGCATGTTGTCTCTGTCATGTGGGTCTGTCTCCAGCATGTTGTCTCTGTCATGTGGGTCTGTCTCCAGCATGTTGTCTCTGTCATGTGGGTCTGTCTCCAGCATGTTGTCTCTGTCATGTGGGTCTGTCTCCAGCATGTTGTCTCTGTCATGTGGGTCTGTCTCCAGCATGTTTTCTCTTTCATGTGGGTCTGTCTCCAGCATGTTGTCTGTCATGTGGGTCTGTCTCCAGCATGTTGTCTCCTTCATGTGGGTCTGTCTCCAGCATGTTGTCTCTGTCATGTGGGTCTGTCTCCAGCATGTTGTCTGTCATGTGGGTCTGTCTTCAGCATGTTGTCTCTGTCATGTGGGTCTGTCTCCAGCATGTTGTCTCTGTCATGTGGGTCTGTCTCCAGCATGTTGTCTCTGTCATGTGGGTCTGTCTCCAGCAGCCCAAAGAGACTTGTCTTCATCTCACGGTCAGCATATCCACTATGATGTATAACATGTGGAACCCTTTACACACCGGGTTCTATGCTCATCTACAGATGGCTTTGGACTTGGTGCGTTCTGTCTTCACTGGTGATGTTGTGTAATATCTTGTAGTGGTGTTGTTGTGTAATATCTTGTCTTTAGTAAACAGGGTGCATACACATCTTGACCAGTGGATTTCATGACTTTTCCATGACTTTAAACCAAATGTCCATGACCAAACATTTAGTGAAATCTGGGTGTAAACATGAAAAAGTGAGTAAATGTAGTATTTAAACTAACAATGAGAATACAAAGCATACAGTAAACCTTAAATGACACAAATGAATGAGACAATAGTTTGATTAAAAGAATAAACATTTATATTGATGCCTGTATGTATGCCTGCTTATACTTTGAGCGTCTTTCTTTTAAAAGCATATTAATTATTTCAAACTCAGCGTAAATGAACGTCATGAACACATGAATATAAGACATTTACATGACTTTTACAAAACTTTTGGGGTTTTATTTTTTTCAAGGACTTTTCCAGGCCTGGAAACAGGCCCGGGGTGGGTAATCGGGAGAATCGGGAGAGTTCCCGGTGGGCCGCTTCACTTCTGGGCCGGTCGAGAATTTTATTTGTTGACATTTGTCACGTTAGTCCATCTTCTCTTAAAGTGGGCTACACACGTTCTGCATTCTGACAGCAGCCTCTGCGTGGGTTGTACCATGCGAGGAAGTTCACCCCTCCCAAATAGAGTCTGTTCGGTCCATTATGGAACCAACCAACTCTATTTGGGAGGGGAGAACTTCTTCGCATGGTACAACCGGTGTACCATGCAAGGAAGTTCTCCCCTCCCAAATAGATTTGGTTCGGTCCATAGCCCGTCTTTTCCAAAAAGTTTTCTCAGATAGGCTACGATAGCTGGGCCGGCCCGACCGCAACGATACGCGTCAGGGAGGATGGACGGAGGAAGAGGGCAGGAGGGGCTGAAAAAGCCAGGTTGAAAAAAAGAAAGGCATTGGAGGAGGATGCTGCCAAATGTGCCAAGCTTACCGATTTATTTTCAAGAGGACAAACACAAGTGGCAACTGGTAAAGAGAGACAAAGGCCTAATGATTAGCAACGTCACTATTCGGCTAACGTTGTAGCCTTGATTCATATCGTTGTAGCGTTGTCAACCTATTCCCAAGCAAAATATTAAATTGAATTAAAATATTAGCCTTTTTATATCACCCAAAATATGGCCATCCATAGACTTATTATGCAAATATTGATATATAATATTGATATTGACGTATGCAGTAATATGTTCTTTGTAGCTTCGGGGCAGCAGATAAGAGTCTCCTGCTGAAAATGATGAGCCCGACATTTGCAATGAGGAGGCCATGACTACAGGGACAGGTAGAGAGGATAACAGAGGAAACAATATGAATTAAAGTTATATATTGTAAGAAAGAGCAGTATATGACAGTACTTGATGAACCAATATGCATTGTTTGCTCAGAAGTGGGTGTAGTAAAGGAGTAAATCACCACTATATAATACTCATGCAGAAAAATGCGTTGGAATGCTAAAGAAAAACTTGGAGGCGTTCATGTTAATGTGCACAGAGAAGGAAATCCTATAAGCAACGACACAGTTATATATATAGTGGCTGAAACCAGTGCACTGCTTAGGCGGTTACTGATGCTGTAGATGCTGTTGGTGCTATTCACAATGTAACTGTATACTGTACTGTGAGTTGAACTGTAAACATGAGTTCAATATGCCTCTTTGTTGAAGAGTGGGATACGTTTCAAATGTTTTATTTATTTATTTCTGCTTTTGTTAATTTATCAACCTATCCTTGTGGAATATTTTTTATTAACTTCTCATCTTTAGTGGATTATTATTGTTGTATTTAACCTTTACATTATTTGTTGGACCATGGTATTAATAAAAAAAAAACTACAGGATAGTAAGAGCTTCATTTATCCAATTTCCACTACCATGGAAAAAGTGGGCCGGTCTTGAGCCTGAAATTCCCGGGCTGAAAAGTGGCCCCACTCCGGCCCTGCCTGGAAATAACCATTTTAAAACTCCATGACTGTTCCAGGTTTTCCATGACGTAAGAACCCTGTTTAAAGTCTTTACATGTGGTTAGAGGGTGAGTCTTAGTCAATAAAGTTTGATTGAACAAAACAAACAAACATGGTCGATGCTCTGCAGTCTATGCTGAACGTTAAAATAGTGCGTGCGTGCGTGCCTAGGTCTTAGCCAACGCACGCACGCACGCCTGCCTAAGTGAGGAGCGAGCGTGCGTCAGCAGAAAGCGCGTCACACGATACGACGTCTGCACCGTGACGTGCCCGAGCCGACCGGAGGAACATGCATCTCGTGAGACACTTGGCGCGCGGGGGTCCGCTGGCCCGCCGCCGGACCCCCGCGCGCTGCCCGTCTCTGTGGCCGCGGTATGAGCCGGTGAGGGAGCGTTTCAGCACGGCGGAGGCTTCTGCGGAGACGGGAGCTCCCGCCCGGCTGAGGGAGAGGTCCCTGACCATGGACACCCTGAACCCGCACGTGAAGGCCGTGGAGTACGCCGTGAGAGGACCCATCGTCACGAGGGCGGGAGCCATCGAGAGCGCGCTGCGGCAGGTCAGTCTAGCCGGGGATGCGCGCTCACTGCTGTGTAGCAAAGCGGAGGGTTAAGTTACCCATGCGCGTGCACGAGGATGCGGCTCCTCGCAGCAGAGCTCGAGGAGAACGGTTGCGTCATCCTCTGATGCAGCGACCCCTGCAGGCTGGGGCCCGCCAGACAAACCTGTAGATGTGTTGTGTACCTGTAGATGTGTTGTGTAGATGTGTTGTGTACCTGTACATGTGTTGTGTACCTGTAGATGTGTTGTGTAGATGTGTTGTGTACCTGTAGATGTGTTGTGTAGATGTGTTGTGTACCTGTAGATGTGTTGTGTACCTGTAGATGTGTTGTGTAGATGTGTTGTGTAGATGTGTTGTGTAGATGTAGATGTGTTGTGTACCTGTAGATGTGTTGTGTACCTAATGTGTTAAAGAACTACTTCTTGTCTCTCCAGGGAGAGAAACGGTCTTTCACTGAAGTCATCAAAGCCAACATTGGGGATGCTCACGCCATGGGCCAGCAGCCAATCACATTCCTCCGTCAGGTGTGTAGCCAGCCTGCAGCAACACGGAGGTTATGACGTCAACATGTTTCCAGCTTGACAATTATTATGGCAGTTCAACCCAGTACTGGGAAGTTGTACCTAATTGTGTGTGTGTGTGTGTTACATTATTTATTTATTTATTTATTTATTTATATATATATATACATTTATAATAAATAATTTATATATATATATATAATTATATAATATATATATATATATAATTATTTACTGATGTGCACACATTATTTACTTTTCAGCTTTAATTTGAGGGTATTTACATCCAAATCAGAGGCCTGTCTCATGAAGCTGGATTTCGGTTTAGCGAGGTAACTTCTGGATTAACTCTGGGTTTTCCGTCTCACGAAGCTGGTTCACTTCTTATCGGGGTACGTTGCCCCGGTAACTTACGCTGAACGCCTAACCTGCTCCGGAGCAGGTTAAGTTCCCGGATAAGATCTCAGGGTCTATAAGACGCCTACTGGCCAATCATTGTCTTGGAAAAACGGCCTGCCCATTTCTACAGAATCCCGTTGAGGAAGGCGCACGGATAGTAAGAGCAGCGCTCCAGAGAGCGTCTCTTCATCTGTTGCCTCCTCAGTGGCCGACATGAGAAGTGGCAAAAGATGTCTTCCTCTTTAATGCACGATCAGCACCAACAGATTGCTTGTAAGTGTATGACAGTTTGAATTTACTGTTACCTCTATCACGGATGGCATTGGTCTAGGTAGCAGCGTGACCCTGAGGGTCTCACTATCCACTGTGGGGGGAAACCCCAACCCAACCCACACGTTACTCAAGTTACTTTCACAATAGAAGGATAATTGTATAATATTGTTCACATCATACATGTAGCCTGGAAGATATTATAATAAACTTACTGACCGCTTTGAACTATGTTCTTATATTTGGTTTTAACTTGCGCCCATGTTCTTTTAGCTGTTCCCAGTAATTTATGTATTGACGGAGTCGGCGATTTTTTGCCACGATTTTTTGCCACGATTCCTTGCGGCTTCTGGCTGCTGCAGCAGTGTTGCTTTTTGCTTGTATTCTTTCTCTATATTGTTCGTACATTCTTAAGATTATGGGTTGCTCCTCCGTTGTAAAATGCGTTGCTCTCGGCGGCTTCTCCATGGTGCACAATTGGTGTAACGGAGTTAACTCCGCCCCTTTTATGTGCACGAGCACAGATCTAGATGATACGCTCCTGGGTTCACTTAACGAGTTGATAACCGGCTTCGTGAGACCAATAAGCGAGACCGCGGACATCTGGTTAAGTGCAGCTGGATAACTGAGGGAAACCCCGGGTATGTTAATCCAGCTTCGTGAGACAGGCCTCAGGTGAACGGTGTAGGAACTACAACACATTCAAATGTGGCCACCCTCTTTTTAAGGGACCAAAAGTAATTGGACAATTGGCTGCTCAGCTGTTCCAAGGTCAGGTGTGTGTAATTCCCTTGTTATTTCATTTACAAGGAGTAGATAAAAGGTCTAGAGTTCATTTCAGGTGTGGTATTTGTGTTTGGAATCTGTTGCGGTCAACTCTCAATATGAAGTCCAAAGAGCTGTCACCATCAGTGAAGCAAGCCATCATTAGGATGAAACATCTAAACAAAACCATCAGAGAGATAGCAAACACATTAGGTGTGTCCAAATCAACTGTTTGGTACATTCTTAAGAAGAAAGAACGCACTGGTGAGCTCAGCAACACCAAAAGACCCTGAAGACCACGGAAGACAACTGTGGTGGATGACAGAAGAATCATTTCCCTGGTGAAGAAAAACCCCTTCACAACAGTTGTCCAGATCAAGAACACTCTCCAGGAGGTAGGTGTATCTGTGTCAAAGTCCATCATCAAGAGAAGACTTCACCAGAGTAAATACAGAGGGTTCACCACAAGATGTAAACCATTGGTGAGCCTCAAAAACAGGAAGACCAGATTAGAGTTTGCCAAAAAACATGTAAAAGAGCCTGTACAGTTCTGGAAGAACATCCTATGGACAGATGAGACAAAGATAAACTTACGTACCAGAATGATGGGAAGAGAAGAGTATGGATAAGGAAAGGAACTGCTCATGATCCAAAGCATAGCACCTCATCAGTGAAGCATGGTGGAGGTAGTGTTATGGCGTGGGCATGTATGGCTGCCAATGGAACTGGTCCCCTTGTATTTATTGATGATGTGACTGCTGACAAAAGCAGCAGGATGAATTCGGAAGTGTTTCGGGCAATATTATCTGCTCATATTCAGCCAAATGCTTCAGAACTCATTGGACGGCGCTTCACAGTGCAGATGGACAATGACCCGAAGCATACTGCGAAAGCAACCAAGGAGTTTTTTAAGGCAAAGAAGTGGAATGTTCTGCAATGGCCAAGTCAATCACCTGACCTGAATCCAATTGAGCATGCATTTCACTTGCTGAAGACCAAACTGAAGGGAAAATGCCCCAAGAAGCAGCAGGAACTGAAGACGGTTGCAGTAGAGGCCTGCAGAGCATCACCAGGGACCAAACCCAGCGTCTGGTGATGTCTATGGAATCCAGACTTCAGGCTGTCATTGACTGCAAAGGATTTTCAACAAAGTATTAAAAGTGACAATTAGATTTATGATTATATTAATTTGTCCAATTACTTTTGGTCCCATAAAAACGGGGTGGCCACATTTGAATTTGTTGTAGTTCCTACACCGTTCACCTGATTTGGATGTAAATACCCTCAAATTAAAGCTGACAGTCTGCACTTAAAGCACATCTTGATTTCATTTCAACTCCATTGTTGTGGTGTACAGAGCCAAAATAATGTGTCAATGTCCAAATAGTTATGGACCTGACTATATATATTAGGGCTGGGCACGTTAACGTGTTATAAAAATGGCCAGTGGTGTGAGGAACAGGGCCCTGCTCAGAAAAAAAAGAAAACAGATTTATATTCTGTTGTTAACTTGCTGTTGCTCCAGAGGGCCTGTTATATTGTTCTGATAAGATTACTTTAAAATAAAAGCGTGCAATACACTAGTTTTTACTCCATTATAAAATTTTGCGCATAATGCGATTAATCTGTTAATCACAGAAAAATCATGCGATTAATCAGTTAACTTTTTCAACTTTGCCCAGCCCTAGTATCTATACGATATGTATGTATGTATGTATGTATGTCTATTTATATATATCTATACTTCTATTTTCTATCTGAGCTCATTTCTCTGTTCACCTTCTAGAGCTCTTCTTAAATACTGACTGGTTGAGTCCACTACGAGCAAACCTTTTGCTCTGTGCCTCCATCTCTGATGGTCTGTGTGTCTGAACCTCATGTTCCTGGTTCCTGTTCCTGTTCCTGGTTCATGTTCATGTTCATGTTCATGTTCCTGGTTTCTCCCCCTGCAGGTCGTGGCTCTGTGTTGTTTCCCAGAACTGCTGCAGAGTTCGTCTTTCCCCGACGACGCCAAGCAACGAGCCCAGCGCATTCTGCAGGACTGTGGTGGACAGAGCCTAGGTGTGTGTGTGTGTGTGTGTGTGTGTGTTTATATTGAGGCCTATTCACCAAGAACTATTGAACATGCTGTGATCCTCCCTCACAAATTATACACATACACACATACAGTCTGAACTGTAGTACTGCATTCAGTTATATATAGATTGATATACAAATACATGTGTGTGTTATAACCATGAGGTGTGTACTGTATGTTGTGTCTTTGCTCTTCAGGCTCGTACAGCGCCAGCCAGGGAGTGGAGTGTATCCGTAGAGATGTTGCTGAGTACATCACACAGAGAGACCAGGGAGTTCCCTCTGACTGGAACAACATCTACCTCACCACCGGGGCCAGCGACGGCATCATGGTACGAGCAGGGTGCATGATGGGTCATGGGAAAGCATTATGACTTGGTAGGGATTGCAACTGTGAATCCCATACATCCTGCCTGTTGTCTTAGAGCGTCCTGAAGCTGCTGGTGTCGGGGCAGGGCCCCTCCAGGACCGGCGTGATGATCCCCATCCCTCAGTACCCGCTGTACTCTGCAGCCATATCGGAGTTGGAGGCCGTGCACATCCACTACTACCTGGATGAGGAGCATTGCTGGGCCCTGGATCTTGAGGAAGTGCAGCGGGCCTTCCTCAGTGCTAAACAGCAGTGCCAGCCCAGAGTCCTCTGCATCATCAACCCTGGAAACCCCACTGGTAGGACATTAGGATTTGTAACACTTTATCTATTTCACTTCATGTTGTTCTTAACATTTTTATATTTGATATTTGTTCGGAATTTAAAGCAAAACGACTAAAAAGAGTATAACAAAAGTTCTTAACCTAGAACACTAACGTTACAAATAGTAACACCATCGCTAACGTCGGGTATCTTTCACCAGACATAATGTACCTGATAAAATATACTTCTCATCAAAATATATTAAAATACAACAATACAAGGCAAGTTGAAGTACTCTTCTTTTATTTGACCCTATAGAACTGGGGTGCCCACACTTTTTTGGCTCGCGAGCTACTTTTAAAATGACCAAGTCAAAAAGATCTACCTACATTAATAACGCATATATATGTGTGTGTGTGTGTGTGTGTGTGTGTGTGTGTATATATATATATATATATATATATATATGCAGGGTTGCATAGTCCAGACAGTAGCTGCTGGTAGTCAGCCTCAGGCAGACCAAATGGTCATCAGTCATGGTGGAACGGTGTTTGGACTTAATATTTTTCATGTGGGAAAAGGCTGACTCTAGGGCTGCAACTAACGATTATTTTCATAATCGACTAATCTATCGACTATTTGTTCGATTAATCGACTAATCTAATGACTATTTCCCATAGCAAATTAAAAATAATAACTCAAAATGTTGGAATTTGAACTTCAAATGTATTTGAGTAACAAGATCAGAACATCATCATAACAAATAAATTAAATAGTAATACAAATTAAAGTGCAAATATGCTTTAAAAGTAAAGAAAAACTACAAATAAAGCTTTAAAAGTAACTCAAAATAGCAATCAAGCCTCTGAAAGTGCAAAATAACTAAAGAATAACTGGGCTGCAAGTGACATTCAAAGTCCAAAAGTTAAAAAAATTGTCCATCCTATCCGACAATTAAAGTGCAAGGGTTTAAAAGTAAATGAAAATGACTTATTGCAGTCCCATGTCTTGCTGCTCCCTCCTTCAGGTGAACACACAATTTACACACGTTTTAGATTGTAATGCAGAAACGTGAGCATATTGACATGCTCTTAGTTGGTTGTATTCTGCATGTTTAATAACATGGAGAAACTCCTTTATCTCCGGACAGAGCTCTATAAGCCATCTCAGCTGTTTTTTTTCAATTTATTATTTTTGACGATATTTTTTTTTTTAAAGGCACGCGATCTACCCGCACTACCTCCACGATCGACCGGTAGATCGCGATTGACGTATGCGGCACCCCTCCAGGACCTCTCATGAAACCAAAAACAGGTATCATGGGAGGCCCTGGGAAAAAAGACTCAAAATCGGGTGAAAAATGAGGGAATCGTGAATAAAACATGAAACATGAAAATATAAATAATGAAAATACGAAGTTGTTCTTTGATCCACATGTTCCTAGGACATGTGAGTCTTGTCCTGTGAAGGAAAAGTCTCCTTCAATGTTAAAACCATCCAGAATTGTTTCACCCTCTTATCACTAACGTCGGGTGAAAATCGCCCAACGTTCACTTTCAGACCATGTATGGACATCATGTATTTGTGTCTATTTACTGGGGAAACGTTTCCATAGTGTGTTTAGATATCGTTGACTAGCTTGCATGTGGAGCGCTCCATAGAAGCAGATGTGTTGCTGTAGCCCTGACAGGCATTCACTGCCAGTGTTCATAGTTCTGTTCTCCAAACTCTGTTCTCCAGGTCAGGTGCAGAGTAAGAAGTGTATCGAGGAGGTGCTCCACTTCGCCTTTGAGGAGAACCTGTTTGTCATGGCTGACGAGGTAACGCCCAATCCTGCACATCCAGGTTTACATCTGTTGGAGTCATTTACCCCTCAAATGTTAAACCATTCATTGAAAATGTCCATAAATAAATGATAACTATGTGATACCGAGCTCCCTCGGGCAGCCATGAGTCTGATGCAAGGCGGCACGGAGCTGGTCTTGAATGGGAGTGACCCGTACATGTGGCATGCTCTGTGCTGTTGAAGAAGAATCTCTAGGAGCTAGTAGAGGGTTTTGAGGACCAGCTCCCGGGTCCAGGGCCCTGTTCCTCGTACCTGGCTTACTGAGTTAGCGGGCTGATTGTCAGGATAAGATGACGTAGGTCAGGCTTTTCGATTCCACGAAGCAAGTTTAGCTAAATCACCATAGCAACACAGCCAAAAATGTAAACCTGCTCCAGTGCAGGCTAACTGAAATTCACTGGATAAGCTGACCACTCCCACCGGACAAAAAAGGCAGCTCCCTTCCTCATTGATGAAGGAGCGATATTAGTTATATTAGTTTTATTGGGAGAGAATTCTTTGAGATCGCCAAGATCCGTCCTCACATCATCATGACTTCCTGTACGTCCTCACATCATCATGACTTCCTGTACGCGGCGCGATAGATTCTGCCGACAAGGAATCATTTATTTAAGAGAGCTTCTGGAGCCGCGGACACTGATCACCACAGACGCAGCCGATCACCGTCTCACAGACAGAGACTCTCAGCAGCTGCATGCCGCACTGTTCTTAAGTTTATTTAGCGCTTAAGAAACTTATGGATGTGTTGAAAGCACTCATAATTATATGACAGTGTTATTAGTACACCATACATATCATTATTGTAGAACATGATTAAGGTGGACTCATGATAAGAATACAGAGAATCACACACAATTTATGTTCACTGCTTCAATTGATTGAATTTCTGATTATGAATAATACATATATACTGATCCGCCCATACACATATTCAAACTCCTAGTTATATGTAATCTACACATACATGTTTATACACATAGTACATGATACATATGCGCATACAGTACATATATCCTCATAAGTATATATTTATTCGTATACTACTTTTAAATAAATATAATCTGATTTGATTTGGGTGATGAAGCACTTAAAATTTGCCGCTACATTTTCCCAACACTGACGCATTTAACTTATATTTGCGACGCTTGTCTCGCAGCGGGGGCGCTGTTAAAGTTGCGTTCACAGCAACAATGTCGCAACATTTTTGGTGTAGGAGCCATTAGTTATGTCTGTGTATTTTATTTTGGTAGTGTGTATTTTTATTATGACGCGTTCCACATTATTATGCAAATTACACTTTGCTCAGATTTTCCTAAATAGTAATGCACAGTCAGTCAGTATAATTTTCAAGTCATCAACTGTTAGAGTATAAGTCAAATTCTATTGAACAAACCTCCTAATGATAACAGTATTTTTTTCAAAAATTAAAAACTCAAAATGCAGTGTTCCAAATTATTATGCAGAATTTCAGAGTTTCAGAGTTTCAAGATATTTTATAGGTTGTAAAGAACAAAAAATTGTCATTTGTTGAATTTGCAGCATTAGGAGGTCATATTTACTGAAATCAAGAAAAGTTTGAATCAAAAACATCTTAACAGGTCAAGTTACATGTTAACATAGGACCCCTTCTTTGATATCAACTTCACAATTCTTGCATCCATTGAACTTGTGAGTTCTTTGATAGTTTCTGCTTTAATGTCTTTGCAGGATGCCATAATAGCCTCCCAGAGCACCTGCTTGGATGTGAACTGCCTTCCACCCACATAGATCTTTTGCTTGATGATGCTCCAAAGGTTCTCAATAGGGTTAAGGTCAGGGGAAGATGGGGGCCACACCATGAGTTTCTCTCCTTTTATGCCCATAGCAGCCAATGCCCCAGAGGTATTCTTTGCAGCATGACATGGTGCATTGTCATGCATGAATATGATTTTGCTACGGAAGGCACGGTTCTTCTTTTTGTACCACAGAAGAAAGTGGTCAGTCAGAAACTCTACATACTTTGCCAAGGTCATTTTCACACCGTCAGGGACCCTGAAGGGGCCTACCAGCTCTCTCCCCATGATTCCGGCCCAAAACATGACTCCGCCACCTCCTTGTTGACGTCTCAGCCTTGTTGGGACATGGTGGCCATTCACCAACCATCCACTACTCCATCCATCAGGACCATCAAGGGTTGCACGGCACTCATCCGTAAACAAAACAGTTTGAAAGTTAGTCTTCATGTAGTCCTGAGCCCACTGCAACCTTTTTTGCTTATGACCTTGGTTTAGGGGTGGCCGAATAACAGGTTTAAGGACACTTGCAAACCTCTTGAGCATCCTACATCTTGAAGTTCGCGAGACTCCAGAGGCACCAGCGGCTTCAAACACCTGTTTGCTGCTATTCAATGGCATTTTAGTGGCTGCTCTCTTAACCCTACGCATTTGTTTGGCAGAAATCTTCCTTATTTTGCCTTTGTCTGAACGAACCCGCTTGTGCTGTGAATCGGTGACAAATTTCTTCACCGTCCGATGATCACGCGCAATTCTTTTGGAAATATCCAATGTTGTGATACCTTGACCAAGGTATTGCACTATTTGCCGCTTTTCAGCAGCAGAGAGATCCTTTTTCTTCCCCATTTTGCCTGAAACATGTAGCTTGCTTAATAATGTGGAACATCCTTCTTAAGTAGTTTTCCTTTGATTGGGCTCACCTGGCAAACTAATTATTATTATTACTATTTGGATGATTTCAATCATCCAAATAGCCCTGAGACACAATACCATCCATGAGTTTCATTGAAAAACCAAAAAATGAATGTTTATGACCCTTAAATACAATTTGCCTAATAATGTGGAACGCGGTGTATACGAGGCACAGGTGAAACGGCCAGGTGGGTAATTATGCATGGGTGACGGGGAGATCGCACGGTTTTTACCGCTAACAACACAGGAGACCGAGAATGTACAAATTATATGTATAACCTGCAAATAATTAAACGGGAACATCACCCAAATATACGAACAGCCTGGACTCTCACCTGTAAGCAAGCGCGTAGGAAACAGGACCTCTCCCGCGCCCAGCCGAGTGACTAGCGGAGATCAGTCACTACAGTTGGAATATTCGCAACATGTTTGCTGTGAATGATCAAGGTAATAAATTCCTCATATGCGTTCATGATCATCTCCTGCTTCTCAGCAGAGAACAAAAAAGAGGTTCCTCTAAGTTTATTCGCCTTTGTACTGTTAGAACACCGTGGTGCTCGATTATTATCCCTTCTGAAGAGGAACGGGCACGCGCATTTATCCAGATGACTGACGTCTGGTTAGAATTAACGAGACCGTTTCAGCGCGGATCAGCTGTGAAGAAACCCAGATAGCCTGATGTCAATCATCTCGCTAATTTAAGATGGAGATTAGGACATTTTCTTGACTTTGTTGAGCCAGGTACGAGAAACAGGGCCCTGGTCCCTGGCCCTCTGAACGAGTCCCTCCCCTCAGAGGGGCTGGTGTCTATGCAGTCTGGGTCCTGGTGTTTGATGCATAGAGCTTCTGCCGTATGAAAGGCCTTGAAGATGGACAGTGAAGGTTCGGCAGGAGGGGACTCACTTTGTCTGAAGTAATTAGGGTTTCATCATGAAAGAAGCTCCTGGAGGACCAGGAATACACAGCTTCTTATGGTCCTTGTACTGAGGAGCAGCTCTGGCATTATGGAGGCTTTCCTCTGGGTTCTAAGACTCTTGCCAGATCCTTTCAACTCTCTGTGTTAGCATGCAGCTACTTCCTCTGTGTACTGTCTTCTATAGATGAGCATAGAGCATCTCCCCAGACATTCCACCACTATGGAGGCCAGCCTGTGTTCATCCCATCAAATGATCTGCATCGCATCCAAATCAGAGGTGTTTTTTCTGAGAAACCCCATAATGTTGAGAGTGTAGTTTTAATGTTGAGGAAAAGGTTGTTCTATGTCCAGATGGGAAGCAGGTGAGATGTATTCTCATGACATGTCCTGTAATTAAAGACAATCATTACGGCCCTGTTCCATTTAGCTGGCTCACTGGAATCGCTGTGACTCACTACATAGATGGGGACCATCATTAATTCATTTGATCAATTCCACCTGTGTGCTATGACATGTCAAAAGGTCAGTGGTTGTTTTCTGTGTTTCCAGGTTTACCAGGACAATGTGTACGCGTCAGACTGCCAGTTCCACTCCTTTAAGAAGGTCCTCTACGAGATGGGCCCGGAGTACTTTAACAATGTGGAGCTGGTCTCCTTCCACTCCACCTCCAAGGGCTACACTGGAGAGTGAGTAACCACTGCATTGAACACACACTCAGCCACAGGGGGTCCTACAAAGCTACACCATTAGCACTTAAAACTACATTTTCATTAAGGTCAGAATGTGTCAAATGGTCTTCTTGTAGCGTGAGATGCTCAGATTGACTCCCTCTACGTAAAGATGGAGTTACAATGCCTGCAGCTCATTTATGAGACACGATGGCCTGACGGAGGCCCACACGAGTAGAGACACTTCCTGCTGTCATTTACACCATCTGTAATAACGGAGACATAAATAACTGAAATAATGCTGGTGCACAGTGTTTGTAAATCCAGGAGCCACCTTTACCTCCGGGGTGAGTCTGACCTGTTGGGTTCTGAGGTTTGGTACCCGTTCTCTTGACCTGTCTGCTGTCGCTGCTCTGTTGTTTCTCAGGTGTGGGTTCCGGGGCGGCTACATGGAGGTGTTGAACATGGACCCCCAGGTGGAGGCCCAGCTGGTGAAGCTCCTCTCGGTGCGCCTGTGCCCCCCGGTCCCGGGTCAGGCAGCGATGGACGTCATCGTTAACCCCCCCAAAGTGCACGAGCCCTCGTATGCTCAGTTTACCAAGGTGTGTGTGTGTGTGTGTGTGTGTGTGTGTGTGTGTGTGTGTGTGTGTGTGTGTGTGTGTGTGTGTGTGTGTGTGTGTGTGTGTGGTGTTCCTGAATGCATCCTGTGGGATGTCACCTTCACAGCTCTAGAGGACATGTAGAGGTCAGCAGCCCTGTGTCTCACCTTTGCTCCATTCAGGAATACAAGAGTCAAGGCTGGCATCAAATAACACTGTTTATTAAAACATGGTGTATTGTTAAAATAGTAAAGAATAGAATTATGTTAGTTTATTTTGAGTTATCCGTACATATCCGTACATAACAGGATAAAGCCCCTGACTACTTCAGTTCTCTGTGTACCTAAATGGAGAACGTGTTCCTTTCGGCCGCTCACATGTTTGTGTGGAGCTGTAGTCAAAGCCTTCCAATAGAACCGAACCAATCAGCTTGCAGGGAGCCGTCTCAGTGTTTGTATTGATGTGACTGGACTGTGTTGGAACCAGAAGCTGATGATGCAGTGTGATGCTCTTTCAGGTGAGGTGGACCTGCATGTGTGTGTGTGTGTGTTGTGGACGAACACACTCAGGTTGTTTCAGGTATAGCAGTTGTGTTGTGGTTGTGTTTCATTGTCTTCATTGTCCTGAGGCCCACTGGGGTTGATGTCAATGAACTGGCTTTGGATGCAGAGAAGGAACCCAACAACCTTTACTGAGACAGTACACTTACTTTTAAGATAAAATAAGATAATCCTTTATTAGTCCCGCAGTGGGGAAATTACAGGATTACAGCAGCATTGCTCACAAGTGAATAAAAAATAAACCAAGTAATATAAATAAACAGTAATAGACAGACTGAATAAAAAAGTACTTATACGTATTGCACGTGTTGGATATTGCACCAGGTGAATGACTAAAGTGTTCAAGTTTTGAGGCATCTTTAGTCTGGCCCCTCTGAAGCTGTACAGAGGAGATTATCGGGTTTGTTTATCCCCAACATGTGTGGATCAACAACAGGACAGGCTCGTTCCATTCCAATAAACATCTCACACCACATGTGGTGTCAGCACCGCAGCCATGGCCATGCGATGAACCTATCTCTGACTCCAGCATCAGAAACCCTGCGACACAAGACGTGGGCCACACAGTGTTGTTTTCCACCTGTTGATGCCGTGTGTGTTGTGTTGGTGTCCAGGAGAAGAGCTCAGTCCTGGAGGTCCTGGCTCACAAGGCCATGCTTACAGAGCGGATCCTGAACTCAGTGCCCGGGATCAAATGCAACCCAGTCCAAGGAGCCATGTATGCCTTCCCTCAGATCTTCATCCCACCACGAGCAGTCCAGGAAGCCCAGGTGTGTTACTACCAAACTCAAAACTATCCACCACACTGTATGTCAGCTGGATAGGAGAGAACATTCAGGTGTATTACTTCAGTCTTTTATTCAGGTGATTCATAGCTTGTAGAGAAATGTTCTCTATGTCTTTGCCAGCTTGTGTCAAAAATCAAATCTCTTTATGTACGAACACTTAAGAATGAAGCTAATGACATCCTCTTCTATCCCAGCATGCATTGCATGTCCCTGAATATGTCTCCGGTCTGTGGGCAGATGGGAAGCAGCTGACTGTGTTCTCTGTTTGCAGGCCCTGTCTCTGGCTCCTGACATGCTGTACTGCCTCAAGCTGCTGGAGGAGACGGGCATCTGTGTGGTTCCAGGAAGTGGGTTTGGCCAGAGGGAGGGAACCTTTCACTTCAGGTCAGACATCAACACTTTAGTATTCAAACATAATGTTACTTCATATAAAAAAAAGATTTGAGATCACGACATTTAGATGTCCAATTCCCCTTGACTGTGGCTGTGATCGGATCAGTTATTTCTTTAATTCATTAGACTTTTTCTGTTTGTGGTTTTCTTTTATTTCTGCTTCAGGTACTTTCTGTGATAATCACATTCAACATGCAGGTGGTCCTGAGTTGTTTTTAGCACAATTGGGATACCAGAGGAATAAACCCTATATTATTTGATCAATTCTAGCGCCACCTGGAGGACAAAATGACTCAGCAAAGTTCATCTGCACATCATATTAAAATAGGTGGTGCAGTAAGCCGGTTGACGTAAACGTTAACCCTGCAGCTTAGTAGACCAACCACGTTTCACTGAATAATGAATGCGTTGGTAGGAAGGAGGGCTGCACCCGAAGGTGGGGATCGTTGTTCTTGAGGCAGGTATTTGGTATTTTTTTAACCCCTCAAGATGGCAAACATGCATGAGATACACCAAACCTTTTGGGGAAATGAACAAAAACACAAACAACAATGCTGACAGAATGCGTCCTTCAATCAGAGGATTGGCGGTTCGATCCCCAAATGTCTCCCGTAGCTCTGCCTACGGTGTATGAATGTGTGTGTGTGAATGTTAGTTAGTCCTGATGGACAGGTGGTACCTTCATGGTAGCTCCTCCATCAGTGTGAATGTTAGTTAGTCCTGATGGACAGGTGGTACCTTCATGGTAGCTCCTCCATCAGTGTGAATGTTAGTTAGTCCTGATGGACAGGTGGTACCTTCATGGTAGCTCCTCCATCAGTGTATGAATGTTAGTTAGTCCTGGTGAACAGGTGGTACCTTCATGGTAGCTCCTCCATCAGTGTGAATGTTAGTTAGTCCTGATGGACAGGTGGTACCTTCATGGTAGCTCCCATCAGTGTGTGAATGGGTGAATGATGACATGTAATCACCCTGTAGCGGGGCTACAGGGTGATTGACAGGTCATGACCAGGCCATGTACAGCATCTCTTTAGTGGACTTTCTAAGTCATCAGCTCCAACAGCCGAGCTGCAACAATGACCTTGGTCCATATTGAAGGAGTGAACCGTTGGACCAGCGCCATGCGACTCTGTCTGAGAGCTCTAAACAACGAGTGGAACCGCACGTGTAGCGGCCACTTGGTGTTAGTTGGGAGTGCAGAGTGTGTTGTGTTGTGACGTTGTGTTTATGTTTATGTTTCTTAGAATGACCATCCTGCCGAGCCCAGAAAAGCTAGAAGTCCTCTTAGGGCAGCTCAAGGAATTCCACCTCAGATTCCTTGAAGATTATTCCCAACAGGAACCTCCGATCAAAAGCACCCAAGACCAACACAGAGAAACGTCACAGCAACCCGACTGATGCTTCAATTGGCAGCTTGTGTAATGTTGATATTGCTAACGATTGAGTTTACTTGAGTTTCAGAAATATTGTGCCTTCTCCTCATTGTTTCTGAAGCTTTCTAGGCAAGTGGCCCTTTTACAAACCTCTGCTCCTTTCCATCCACACACATCCATCTGATGGCTGGCTGAAGACTTCTAACAGCCGGTTGCTCCAGACATCAGCTGTGTGAGGAGATGAATCCTCTAGAAAAGCCTCTGTAGAAGCGCAGCTACAATGTTATTCAAATATAATGTTTGCTTTGATTTGATATTGCCTTATACACCATTAAAGGGTTGGTTCACCCGCATCACTATATATATATCTGGTATTCAGCCATGCAGATAGTTTTGTTCTAACTGCTTTTCAGATTTCTGCCTCCCATACATTTCATATTGATTACATTGATAGACAGTTCCAGGAATGAAAAAGTTTGGCCAAATCATTACCGTAAAAGTCGGGTTACAAGCCGCTCCTACCTCTGGTCAGTGTCCCGCTGTAGCAAGCTAGGAGCAGCGCTAGCTAGTGCTGCTGCTAGCTCCCTGCTGCTGCTGCTGCTGCTACTGCCCGCGTCCCCTCTGCCCGAGTCGGGTGTCGAGCCGGGGCTGGTCCCGCTACCTTCGGTGGTTGTCGGAGAGCTAGCGGAAGTTAGCGGGGAACTAGCATGAGCACCAGCTGGCTACAGCGGGGAGCAAACGGGGACACTGACCGAAGGTAGTAGCGGCGTGTAACCCAACTTTTACGGTACAAACATTTGAATGTGTAAAATCAGTCTAAAATATCACATCTAATATGCGTTTAATAAGTGTTGCGTGTTTTTTCAAGTGTTTGTGTGATAAGATACTGCTCTGGTAAGTGTACTGTGCTAAATAGGCACGTTGTACTGAAGATACTGAAAGGACATCACCATAATGGAAAGATTGCTCACCTCACTTAACAAAAACCATTAAAAATACTATTTACAATAAACACTGGAAAGGGCTTTGCAGGGTGTTCAAGCCTGACTATTCACTGCATGCATGTTTGAGCCTGACATCCATCGACACTGGGGTGGAAACAGCATCAAGACTTTCTTGGCCACTTTGGGACAAAATGTAACAACTTTGTTTGGGTCTTCAATCCTTCCTGTAACCTCTCTCACCATGAACTACTAAATCTCCCATGTGTGGACAGTTTTGGGCAGCCGGTCACAGTTTGATGGTGAATATATCTTACTGCATCAAAGCGTCCTTGATCAAAACGATGACCGGCCACATGGCAAAATCTCCCTAGCTTCATAAATATGCAGCTACCATTTTAGTAGCCTTTTGTTTTGATTACATGTATTTCTAGAGTTGCAACATTTCTTTTCAGATTAGTGGATTGGGAGTATTTACAATAATTCCAATGCTGGCTCTCACTTCTTACCGCATATTACAGACAGTAATAAACATGTCCTGGGCCGTGTTGCCGGGTCCTTTGGTGGATGGGGAGGCGAGGGAGGACCAGGCCTGAGCGGCCGACTGTCACACCCAAAATGAGAGTTTTGCCGAAGATACTAATGGTGCTTGGAAACATTGCTGCTTTTTTCCCCACAAACAACAAAATTAAAAAAGGTCCTCATATTAACTTTAAAATACAGTCGCCCAACTGTGCAAATATCAAAGCCCGGGGTAGTTAAAGTATGGTCACCTGCTCTTTTAACACAGCTACAGGGAGACGTGCAGGAAGGACCAGGAACGTCATATCAAGACTTAGGGTTGGACACAGTGGGCTGAACAGCACTGTGAAGAGGACACAGGACTACTGTGGGCAAGAGAATGTAATTGTACACAAAATATGAACGAGAAAGGAGAGCATGTTGGACACCTCAGCAAGATAAAGTACATTTTGATATAACAGATCTTCTGAAAAAGAACTCAAGAAGTAAGTGTTAGCATGTACTATTTCAGTATCTTAGACTAACTAATATTATTGAGAAAATATGAGCCCGATGTTTTTTATTCAAAATGTTGTATTAAATAATATAATGCGCGTCCTGGTCCACCCTCCATACCAGTTGGTGGCGGTAATGCACCAATTTGTGGTTTAACGACCGCTAATAACCCTGAAGAAGAAGAAGCAGTGACGTCACACCCTCCTGTGTCGTAGGTGGCGGTATGCACCTTCAAGCCTTTAATCTGAGAGAAGAAGAAGATAAATGTATCGACACAGGACGCCGCCATGTTTCTTCTTCCACTTCCGCCCGGAAGTGGAAGAAGAAACATGGCGGCGTCCTGTGTCGATACATTTAGGGCAAACCGATTTCAGTCCCAGAGACAGCGCTCATGTCTCCAGTGACGCGGCCGCCGTGTCGGTACGATGTGGCCGAGAGCCGCTCTGCGCGCGCTGGCCCGCACGCGGCTCAACTGCAGGCTCGCGTCCTCGTGCGGACCCCCGTGGAGGCTCCTGTTCTTTGGCTCGGACCACTTTGCCGTGGAGTCTCTGAAACGCCTCACGTCCAGCAGGTGCGTGCGCACCACAAGAACCTCCGACGCTGTATGAATGTGCCGGTGTCTACTAAACATACGGCGCGTTCAAAGACCTGCTTCTCGCCTGGAATCCAGAGAGAGCAGCAGGAGGCGTTCACAAGAAACTGCAGTCAAGTCGGACTGCCTTCAAAGTACACACAGGAAGTCACAGAAAACATGACTTCCTGTTATTTCCGATCTGTAGTCTACTTGTAGTTTATAGACGTCGTTCTGATTTATTCATGCGTTTGTAAATATATATTTATGTAGAAATGTGTGTAGCTGCATCCTTTGTTCTTTTTATATCTGAAATGTGTTACTACTGGTTTTGATGTGTGTTGTATAAATAATCTTTCTTATTATCAACCAGATGTGTTTTTAGATTAAACATGAGATGAATAGTCAACAATCCAGCGTTAAGTATTACACTACACATAAAATAAGGATTTTCTACAACACGTGGTGTTTGCTGTCAGATCTAAGAGCCAATCAGCTCTCTGGTGTGGCGACACACCATCATGCACTGGGCCACGCAGTCTGTGGAGGGCTACTGCGGCACCTGGCTCTAAAATCGGCGGCCGCCTTGCTCTCGTGAGATTATCGTTGACCACGTGTGCATGACATCAGAGCAAGTCGGACACAAATCTACCCAGCGTGCATTGCGCGCCGATCAATTCTGCGCAGAACTGGCTCATCTCGAACGAGCCTATTGTTAGACAGGAGGCAAAGCGACACCTTTCAGGTAGAGCATCATCATCATCACCCTTCTACAACGAACATTGTGTATACATGTTTTGTTTTTCCTGGTAAAGAAGACAAGGTCACAGTTCTTCCATAGTTTTGCTTGAGCTCCGTTCACAGTGAATGATGGGCGTGTTCAATGTGTTTAACGTATTTAAAGGTTAGCCCGATCGATAGGTACTTTGAGGCCGATAACAATATTTGAGTTTGTCAAAATTCAGATGATGCTACAGGGCTCCAGACTAACTTTTTTTACTAGAAGCACAGTGGCCCCTAACTTAAAATTTTAGGGGCGCAAGCAGAAAATTTAGGGGCGCACACTATAAATCGACTTGCAAAGTTTTCCTATCATTTTCACTGTATTACTGATAAATACTTTGACAATAAATGCATACACTACAATCTTAGGTGAACTCGCGCAGCCACTCATCGCGAAAGCTGAATTTCCTGCCTTTTTTCGCCACGACCGTTTCCTCACAATCTGAGTCTGACTCATTCTCGGGATTTGTCTTCTCTAGATCATTAGGTTTAAGAAGAAAGTACGAACTGATAGTCTGGTTCGCCATTGTCCATTGTTTACAGGAGACACCGCTATGTGAAATCTGTGGATTCGCGCGATAAACCCCAAGACCCGCCTCTTTTCACACATTAGCCTATCACAGTGGTCATTCGCCCCCCCCCCCAGGCATTACCGCTAACCAGGCACGCGCACAAACATTTTGGGGGGCAGGTGCTCAAACCCAAAGAAAATTAAAAACAGTAGGATATTTTCAACTTATATATTTATTTTTGTTAACAAACTAACTAAAATTGAATAAATGAATAACAGGCAACTTTCCGTGTCCTCTCCTGACCAGGCACAACAGTAGGTAAAGGAATGTTGAGCCTCAGCTTCTCTGACGCACCTTGAAATATCTCCTGAACTTCTCCTCAGACCTCAATGCTTATTGTGTGAGTTACACCATCAGTTAGCTTGCAGGCTGTGGAGCGGTCCAGGCTTTCTTGTTGCAGAGCGTTTGATGAAGAGCAGTGACTTCACATGCTGGGTGCTGATTTCCATGCAGAGGATGAATGCCAAGTTAATCGCATTTTTGTAAATTTTTTCTAGCTGTGAATTCTCGTGACATTTATAAACACGTCGGACCAGTTGCGACGTAATGTTTTCAGCGGCGTTAATGTTGTGGTTAATTTATCACCAAACAACGTCGGGGGATTGCACAAACACCGTCACTTCCCGTTTGTCTGACGCTGCGGGTCAGAGAAGAAGTAGCTGCACCCGTCTGGCGCTCAGCGCTGCATGAGCACTACGTGGAGGAGGAGGAGGAGGGGGGCACGGGGGCTCGTGAGCGCCGCGGAGCATGTCGGGGCGAAATTCTCACAAGAACTCAAATAAATGCAAAAGGGCAGGTGCTTGAGCACCACTAGGGGTCTATCTGTGCACGTGCCTGCCGCTAACTATAGTGGGCTGAAGTGAAGAACAAGTTTGTCAGCAACAAAAATATTTAATAAAAAAAATATATATATACTGGTCGCGCATGCGCGAGTAGATGAAAAATTTAGTCGCACTGTGTCTAATTTTAGGCGCAAAATGCGACCATTTGGTCGCAGTCTGGAGCCCTGTGCTATATCGTTCAACCCTTTTGTATCTGTAGTTATCCTTTATCCTGGAGTTTGGAATAAAGGTGAGGTTAGGTTGCCATTCCACTCGCAGAAGGCTGGAATATAATATCGTTGGGCGTCTTCATGAGCCTCATCTTCATCATCTGGGATAAGGGAAGTGAGTGCATGACATAACCTCCATGTTCTGTTTGTAGGAGCTCCATTGGCGGGCTAGTGGAGTCCCTGGAAGTGGTCACTTTGTCTGGGGACGTCCCAGTGAAGAGGTTCGCTCAACAGAACCAACTACCGGTCCACAGCTGGCCTCCCGACGACGTGGAGGGACGGTTTGATGTTGGGGTGGTGGTATCGTTTGGCTGTTTACTCCACGAGGGACTCATCAACAAGTTCCCATAGTGAGCATTGGTTTTGGTTTACAGTTCTGATGCCAGATATCTGTGTGTGGTCAACATCTCTAAGAACAGGTCAGACCTTTCAGGAACCACCAGGTCACCAGTAACCAGCAGGTCACCAGTAACCAGCAGGTCACCAGTAACCAGGTCAGACCTCTCAGGAACCAGCAGGTCACCAGTAACCAGGTCAGACCTCTCAGTAACCAGCAGGTCACCAGTAACCAGCAGGTCACCAGTAACCAGGTCAGACCTCTCAGTAACCAGCAGGTCACCAGTAACCAGGTCAGACCTCTCAGGAACCAGCAGGTCACCAGTAACCAGGTCAGACCTCTCAGGAACCAGCAGGTCACCAGTAACCAGGTCAGACCTCTCAGTAACCAGCAGGTCACCAGTAACCAGCAGGTCAGACCTCTCAGTAACCAGCAGGTCTCTTAAAATGATAAATCATTTTAAGAGACAACTTGCTGTAGTCAAATCATTATTTTATTATCTACAGATTTATCACACGTTTACACAATGGTTGAATGATGATATTTAATCACAAATAAAGTAATGAGAATGATTTAACTAAATATCACAGAAAAAGGATCTTATTGATGATGAAGGATGACTAAAAGCATAGACTCTCCTACTCCGGACCCTTGTTGAAGAGAAAGCAGTCAGCTGGTGGAATCCCCAAATAGAAACTGTGTAAATAAATAAATAAACATTTAATAACGTTAGGATCAAAGCATCTCCACCTGGAGGAGCACTCCTCTGTATCGTGTGATGGATGGATGTATGATGGATGAACCCCCACAGAGCTGGAAAGAGAAATCAGTGTTCAGTGTTTATGCTGACAGGGCGGTGTTAATGACTCATTAACACAGTGTTTATGCTGACAGGGCGGTGTTAATGACTCATTAAACAGTGTTTATGCTGACAGGGCGGTGTTATTGACTCATTAAACAGTGTTTATGCTGACAGGGCGATGTTAATGACTCATTAAACAGTGTTTATGCTGACAGGGCGGTGTTATTGACTCATTAACACAGTGTTTATGCTGACAGGGCGGTGTTAATGACTCATTAACACAGTGTTTATGCTGACAGGGCGGTGTTAATGACTCATTAACACAGTGTTTATGCTGACAGGGCGGTGTTAATGACTCATTAAACAGTGTTTATGCTGACAGGGCGGTGTTATTGACTCATTAACACAGTGTTTATGCTGACAGGGCGGTGTTAATGACTCATTAACACAGTGTTTATGCTGACAGGGCGGTGTTAATGACTCATTAAACAGTGTTTATGCTGACAGGGCGGTGTTAATGACTTATTAACACAGTGTTTATGCTGACAGGGCGGTGTTAATGACTCATTAAACAGTGTTTATGCTGACAGGGCGGTGTGTTAATGACTTATTAACACAGTGTTTATGCTGACAGGGCGGTGTTAATGACTCATTAACACAGTGTTTATGCTGACAGGGCGGTGTTAATGACTCATTAACACAGTGTTTATGCTGACAGGGCGGTGTTAATGACTCATTAACACAGTGTTTATGCTGACAGGGCGGTGTTAATGACTCATTAACACAGTGTTTATGCTGACAGGGCGGTGTTAATGACTCATTAAACAGTGTTTATGCTGACAGGGCGGTGTTAATGACTCATTAACACAGTGTTTATGCTGACAGGGCGGTGTTAATGACTCATTAAACAGTGTTTATGCTGACAGGGCGGTGTTATTGACTCATTAACACAGTGTTTATGCTGACAGGGCGGTGTTAATGACTCATTAACACAGTGTTTATGCTGACAGGGCGGTGTTAATGACTCATTAAACAGTGTTTATGCTGACAGGGCGGTGTTAATGACTTATTAACACAGTGTTTATGCTGACAGGGCGGTGTTAATGACTTATTAACACAGTGTTTATGCTGACAGGGCGGTGTTAATGACTCATTAACACAGTGTTTATGCTGACAGGGCGGTGTTAATGACTCATTAACACAGTGTTTATGCTGACAGGGCGGTGTTAATGACTCATTAACACAGTGTTTATGCTGACAGGGCGGTGTTAATGACTCATTAAACAGTGTTTATGCTGACAGGGCGGTGTTAATGACTTATTAACACAGTGTTTATGCTGACAGGGCGGTGTTAATGACTTATTAACACAGTGTTTATGCTGACAGGGCGGTGTTAATGACTTATTAACACAGTGTTTATGCTGACAGGGCGGTGTTAATGACTCATTAACACAGTGTTTATGCTGACAGGGCGGTGTTAATGACTCATTAACACAGTGTTTATGCTGACAGGGCGGTGTTAATTACTTATTAACACAGTGTTTATGCTGACAGGGCGGTGTTAATGACTTATTAACAGTGTTTATGCTGACAGGGCGGTGTTAATGACTTATTAACACAGTGTTTATGCTGACAGGGCGGTGTTAATGACTCATTAACACAGTGTTTATGCTGACAGGGCGGTGTTAATGACTCATTAACACAGTGTTTATGCTGTCAGGGCGGTGTTAATGACTCATTAACACAGTGTTTATGCTGACAGGGCGGTGTTAATGACTCATTAACACAGTGTTTATGCTGACAGGGCGGTGTTAATGACTCATTAACACAGTGTTTATGCTGACAGGGCGGTGTTAATGACTTATTAACACAGTGTTTATGCTGACAGGGCGGTGTTAATGACTTATTAACACAGTGTTTATGCTGACAGGGCGGTGTTAATGACTTATTAACACAGTGTTTATGCTGACAGGGCGGTGTTAATGACTTATTAACACAGTGTTTATGCTGACAGGGCGGTGTTAATGACTCATTAACACAGTGTTTATGCTGACAGGGCGGTGTTAATTACTTATTAACACAGTGTTTATGCTGACAGGGCGGTGTTAATGACTTATTAACAGTGTTTATGCTGACAGGGCGGTGTTAATGACTTATTAACACAGTGTTTATGCTGACAGGGCGGTGTTAATGACTCATTAACACAGTGTTTATGCTGACAGGGCGGTGTTAATGACTCATTAACACAGTGTTTATGCTGACAGGGCGGTGTTAATGACTCATTAACACAGTGTTTATGCTGTCAGGGCGGTGTTAATGACTCATTAACACAGTGTTTATGCTGACAGGGCGGTGTTAATGACTCATTAACACAGTGTTTATGCTGACAGGGCGGTGTTAATTACTCATTAACACAGTGTTTATGCTGACAGGGCGGTGTTAATGACTCATTAACACAGTGTTTATGCTGTCAGGGCGGTGTTAATGACTCATTAACACAGTGTTTATGCTGACAGGGCGGTGTTAATTACTCATTAACACAGTGTTTATGCTGACAGGGCGGTGTTAATTACTCATTAACACTGTTTATGCTGACAGGGCGGTGTTAATGACTCATTAACACAGTGTTTATGCTGACAGGGCGGTGTTAATGACTCATTAAACACAGTGTTTATGCTGACAGGGCGGTGTTAATGACTCATTAACACAGTGTTTATGCTGACAGGGCGGTGTTAATTACTCATTAAACACAGTGTTTATGCTGACAGGGCGGTGTTAATTACTCATTAACACAGTGTTTATGCTGACAGGGCGGTGTTAATGACTTATTAACACAGTGTTTATGCTGACAGGGCGGTGTTAATGACTCATTAACACAGTGTTTATGCTGTCAGGGCGGTGTTAATGACTCATTAACACAGTGTTTATGCTGACAGGGCGGTGTTAATGACTCATTAACACAGTGTTTATGCTGACAGGGCGGTGTTAATGACTCATTAACACAGTGTTTATGCTGTCAGGGCGGTGTTAATGACTCATTAACACAGTGTTTATGCTGACAGGGCGGTGTTAATGACTCATTAACACAGTGTTTATGCTGACAGGGCGGTGTTAATGACTCATTAAACACAGTCTCATCTACGCAGACAGCACTACATAAAGTCACCTTGTTTGCAGCGGGGTTCTGAACGTGCACCCCAGCCTGCTGCCCAGGTGGAGAGGCCCCGCCCCCATCTTCCACACCATCCTGCATGGGGACACTGTGACGGGGGTCACCGTCATCCAGATCCGCCCCCACAGGTAACCCCACCTGTTCATCCTGTTCTCTTTCTCCGCTAAAACAAACTATCGGATTAAGAGTCGTCCTGGTCCCTCAGCCAGTTTAAGACCGTTATTCTGAAAATAGGATTCCGGTCGCCGAGCCGCAGCTCTTTGGTTTGGTGAACCGCTAACGGCACATTGTGTCATCTCTTCCCCTCCCAGGTTTGACGTGGGGCCCATCCTCAACCAGGAGCTCCACCAGGTCCCTGAGAACTGTACTGCGGACGAGCTGGGAGCCGCCCTCGCCTCGAAGGGAGCCCACCTGGTGAGCCCTCCTGGGAGAGGATGCTGAGATTCGGGGACTCGTTGCTTTTTGTTTGTTTCATCCGTGTTGTTGTTTTGCAGCTGATCGACACGTTCATGACGCTGTCCGAGAGAATAGCTCATAAAAGGGAGCAAAGACAGACGGGAGCAACATTTGGTAAGTACATAGACACAGTCGTGCTTACTATAAAACAAGAGTAGTTCTTCCAACGTCCACTTTCCCTTCATTCAACAGCCCCAAAGATCACTCCATCCATGAGCTGGCTGGTGTGGGAGGAGCAGACCTGTGAGCAGGTGGACCGTCTGTACCGGGCCATCGGGTCCCAGGTGAGGGGGCGTTCAGTGTGAGCTGCAGGGCGGAGCGTCACGGTACTGATCCTCTCTCTGCCAACAGATCCCGCTGAGGACCACGTGGATGGGCAGGACCATCAAACTCCTGGACTTTGTAGGAAGATGTCACATTTCATTATCAGGTAAGTTGCACCATGAATATCTTTTAAGTAGACGTGCACCAATGAGGCTTTCGGAATGTGTGGAGATAAAAATCATCCTGGTTTCAGAAAGTGAAATAAGCCTCAATCCTGTTTCTGTGAATCTGAAACATGCTAGCTGGGTTGCTCCCATAGAAACATATGTAGTAGTTTAGTGAAAGCTAAATATCTGTGCAAAGAATATAAACCAGTATTCTTACTCTGGTGTTCTGCATCAGCAACATGGAGGTTCCCATGCACAGTGCTCTTCTCTAACGGAACATGCAGCTCAACAAGTTGGCATGACTAGAACCAATGGATCTGTTCTACCTCCAAACACTGAAGAGAGCTCTTCCAGGTCTGCCACCAGGTCCCCAGATTGAGACAGAATGGGGACTCTATCTCGTGTGTGTGTGTGTGCTATGCTATGCTATGCTATTAATGTGCTAAGAAGCTGAACTGTCACATCACTCCCGTCTGCAGATGAGAGGAGGAAACCGGTGCCTGGTTCAGTGAGCTACCAGAAGGAGTCCAGTACTCTGGCCGTCTGCTGTAAGGTCTGTTCAGTTTGAACATGAAATGATATTAATTCAGTTGTTTTTACATGATGTGTAAATGTCATAACCTGTGTGAATGCATTCAGTGGTTATTGGTGTCCTTCCCTGATTGGTATGTAAGGAAACGACTATTTGACTTGTCCACAAGGGGGTGCTCAATCACCATTTAGTGTGTGTGATTTCATGGTGATTTGTTATGACATGTTCTTCCCAAGCCACACCTTCTTTGGTTTACTGTTATTCATTTCACTTAATACTATTTACAACAACAAAATTCAAAAACCATCATAATGCACATTTCCACAGCACATCCACAAAGTCATGTGACACTCAACACTGCTGCTCTCACTTTGCCTTTACCACAAATAGTCTCAAACCACCTCTACTTTTAGTTTGCAGCGCTGGTAAATGAAGCAATTCCCTTTCAGCCTGAGTGTTTTTATTAAGAAGAGAAGTGTTCTGAACACACTACTGAGTGTTAATCTGTGTTCCATGTCTCAGGACGGCTGGGTGGGATTCAAGGCAGTGCTCCTGAAGAAACGTCTGACAGCCACTGACTTCTACAACGGGTACCTGCATCAGGTGGCTCGGGGCGCTGCAGCACGGTTCGGTGAGGCGTCTCCTGCATCAGGTGGCTCAGGGCGGGACGGTGAGGCGTCTCCTGCATCAGGCGGCTCAGGGCGGGACGGTGAGGCGTCTCCTGCATCAGGCGGCTCAGGGCGGGACGGTGAGGCGTCTCCTGCATCAGGCGGCTCAGGGCGGTGAGGCGTCTCCTGCATCAGGCGGCTCAGGGTGGTGAGGCGTCTCCTGCATCAGGCGGCTCAGGGCGGTGAGGCGTCTCCTGCATCAGGCGGCTCAGGGCGGGACGGTGAGGCGTCTCCTGCATCAGGCGGCTCAGGGCGGTGAGGCGTCTCCTGCATCAGGCGGCTCAGGGCGGTGAGGCGTCTCCTGCATCAGGCGGCTCAGGGCGGTGCAGGACGGGTCGTTGGCCGCCATCAAGGACCTGAAGCCGTCAGAGAGGGAACTCAACCACTCACTTTCTACCTGGATGAACACGCCAGACATGTTGCCGTATTGAATGTGTTACTCTTGTCTGTTTTAAGACATGTGCATGTACGTTCATACATGAATGTGCTGCTGTCTGAGGAGGGACAACCATGAACTCATGTCTATTTAAACTATTCTAATAAGTTAGTTACCCTTGGATCATTCATTAAATGGTAAACACACACAAACCTAAGTGGAATGTAAATGACTGACAGTCAGGAAGTCTATTATGATCTTTTTTCTTCTTCTTATATTTGGCTCCTTTATTAATGTTCATGGATTACGTTCCTTCAATGTGACCCAGTCTGAGGAAGACATGAATAAACTGCGATGCCACGACTCTTTGAACCGTTACAATCCGTACACACACCTTTGTGTCCAATGCAAAAGATTGCATATTGCATATGTAGGCTACTTTCTGCAAAAAACATAATTGAGGCTGTGAAGACTAAGTCATAGCTTATAATTGTATTTTTTTAAATATGCTTTTACAGCATACATCAGTGGGGCTTGCATCCTGTTTGTGCCACAGATCGCTCCTGATGCAGGGATTGACCCAGTGCTATAGTATATAGTAATTATATAGTATAGTCATGTAGTGTGAAAGAGCTTTGAGTGGTCTAAAGACTAGAAAAGATCTTTACAAGTACAGGTCCATTTACCTGAACACATTTCAATATGTTCAATATTGGTCCATCTTACTGGCCATTCATAAGTTACAGTTATGACATGTGTATACACAGTGAGGTGAAGAGAACGTCGCGGCTGAATGTTTTACGGCTACTGACCCATTTGAAACATGTTGGGTTTAAGCAGAATGAGAGTTTATGTTCATCAAACTTCCAGCTGGTGTTGCATTACTATTAAAAGTAAATGTCTCCAGACGACGTTACGCCACATGTTCCCTCCTGAGGACAGTGACCCGTAAGAACTTTCCCTGCACATAATGCTTACATTGTCTAGTCATTGATCTTCACCAGTGTGCCGTGAGAGATCGGCAGGTGTGCCGTGGGAAAATGTCCAATTTCACTTAATCGGTCCCAAAAAATATGATTTAGTTGCAGCAAATAATGTTCCATTGTTGAGCGTCTGAGCCTGCGATATAGTGACTGGCCTAGTAATAAATACCCTTCCACGCCAGTAGGTAGCGCAATACTTACCGTGTTAATTTAAGATAGAATGATGAGAGGTTGTGGTGAAGAACGGCGATGGAGAAATAGTTCAAAAAGACGTGTAACCCAGAGGAAAAGCCCAGTAGCAGGGCGTGGCGGCCGGCCAATAGAGCCACCAAAAAAACATTTATAATATTATTCATTATAACAATTATAATTAGTGCTGTCAAACGATTAAAATATTTAATCGCGATTAATCGCAATTTTTTATTTTTTATTTTAATGCTCTTATCAACATGAAAAAGTGGATTGGCTTGCTTTATGCAAATGTTTTATTTTATTGAAAAACAACTGCCAAACAGGGTGGTACGAGAGAGAGAGAGAGAGAGAGAGAGAGAGAGAGAGAGAGAGAGAGAGAGAGAGAGAGAGAGAGAGAGAGAGAGAGAGAGAGAGAGAGAGAGAGAGAGAGAGAGAGAGAGAGAGAGAGAGAGAGAGAGAGAGAGAGAGAGAGAGCTAGCTGTGAACATAGCAGTCAGGCCTCTTATTTCGGAACAATGAACCGTAACAGTTAGGTTACCAATAAAAGGTGAGCCTCCTACTTCTTTGTTTTCAGCTACAAGCTACACACAAGCCTGTTGACATGTTCAGACTACAGTGAAGCTGGCTTCTTTTGCACACCATGCCCAGACACTGAAAACAACCTTTCAGAAGGTACTGATGTTGCCGGTGCTGCTAAGTACTTGTGTGCAAGGCGGGCCATTTTGCTGTGTGCCCCTTCATGTGTGGACCACCATTCCTGGGGACAGTCATCCATGCTAGTAAGAGGCCCTGCCTGTAGCGCTCCAGACATTGCTCAATACTGTCCTCTTCATCAGATGAAGACTCAGGTGCAAGCATGAGAGTTGGTTTCTTCGTAGGAGACTCGGGCGTGACTTGGTTATCCGGCTGTGCGGCCTCCCCCTCATCGCCTGGAGCAGGGCACGGATCGTACCCCACACCTCAGCCCTGGCAGGTTTGTTCAGACACTTGAGGTCCTTAAACCTTGAAATGAAATTAAAGGCAACTTTAACACAAGTACAGGTGCAGGTATAACAAAATTGCGACAATACCCCTATCTTTACAGTGCTAATTTCAAAAATACAATACTGTCCCTGACCACCTGAGGGCAACTCAGACACTGAACTCTTTTAGACTGGCCTAAAAACCTTTTTATTCAGGAAGGCATTTTTTTACCTTGAGTTAATTTATTGTCAGCTATTACATTCTTATTTTTTTATGGGTTGCTTTAACTATGTTTTAATCGGTTTTATCTGTTTTTACTATATGTGTGGCACTCTGAGATTCTTTTGAAGGAAGAGTGCGATAAAAATTAAATGCATTATTATTATTATTATTATTATTATAAGAAAGAATGAAGCATGGCAATCTGACCTTGGGTCCAGTGCTGTTGCAACTCTCAGCCATGTGATGTTAGTCTTCTCTTTACGACCCTCCATGTCTGCTGTAAAGGTTCCCTTGAACTTGATCATGTAAGCTGGGTCGTCCTCAGTGACCTCCATCACTCGCGACAGATGACAACGCTGGCAGCACCACTGAGCAAGACACAAACTTCTCTCCTAGAAGTTCAGACACATACCTGCAATAATAAGTTCTCTCTCTCTCTCTGAATAAACGTTACATACACAGTGACTCAAATATATGACGTCTCCGAGTGAATCTATAGCATTACTCTCCAACACAGACCTATATTGATTATTAAACAAATAGATATACACACAACACGGATACACAATAAATGACCTGCAAGGCTCCAGCACAGCCTCGAGCTTCTTCAGTTTCTCCAGCTCAGCAGCTGTTGGCATGGCGACGTTGGTTGTGTGCAGGGCCAGTGCATCTCTCATGCTTGATCATTTCCAGGGTACTATTCCATCTAGTTGACACTTCCTGTGCGAGTGACTCTTTCTTTTGATGATGGTTGACTTGTTGCTGCTCGAGCTCCGCTTGGTTTGCTGGGCTATGCTTAAAATGACCCACCACTCTTCTGCACTTTGCCAACGCACTGTCAAACGGGCTGTTGGTAAGAGACACCGCGACGGCTCGGTGCACACTGTGCGAGGCACGGCATGTGCTCAAAGGGGAGCTGCCATCATGTTATGTGCACTATCCGTTGTCAGTGAGACAACTTTGTGTTCGATGTCCCACTCTCCAGCTACTTTCATGAAGTGCCCTGCAACAGCGTTAGCGAAGTAACTCTCTTCTGTCTTCATAACAGTCAAAGCATACGACTCAAGTTTCCACTGTGGATCAAAGAAATGGGCTGTGACCCCGAGGTAGTGGTGATTACTGAGGGACGTCCAGTAATCACCAGTGAGCGCGACTGCTTTTGTCTTCTCCAATGCCTGCTGTACCTCAGACTTCTCAGGTTCCTGCAGCTTCTGAACGTGGCTTGTAATGGTGGCTCTGGAAGGCAATTCATAGGTCCTGTCGTTGGATGCGATGCGTATTCTATCAGCTAGACCCTCGTCCTCCACAACGTTAACAGGCCTACACGCAGTAGCACCATTTAGCTATGGCTGCAATAAGTCTGTTCTTGTTGTGGTGTCCATGTGTTTCTGAAGTCATCCATTCTCGTCTGCTATGACGAGGGGGCGCAGAGTTAGCATCAGCTGTGTGTTGGCCATCAAGTGGTGTTTCAGACTGGATAGGCTACGATGATAGCTCAGTTCACAATGACTAATGGCACATACCACTTTCGTCTTGTCAAGGGAACCATCTGACAACTTCTTGAAAGTAAACTTTCCATTCATTAGCGTCTCATCATTCATTTTGCCGTATCGCGCTCACCATTCATTCATTTCAAACCGTAACGTTAGCCTAGCTTCCAAGCCCAAACGGCGTGCCTATTGTTTTGCTTCCAGTTGAGCTACATCCGGCGTGGCGCTCGCGAGAAAAAAATTAAAATGCGTTAACGCCGTTAATAAAATTGACGGCGTTAAAATTGGTTTGCGTTAACGCCGTTAATAACGCGCTAATATGACAGCACTAATATATATATATATATATATATATATATATATATATATATATATATATATATATATATAGGTATTTACCATTATTAATGTAGGTAGATCTTTTTGACTTGGTCATTTTAAAAGTAGCTCGCGAGCCAAACAAGTGTGGGCACCCCTGATATAAACTAACCAAAGTCTGTGTTTCTTTTCCGTAAGTGGCCATAAAACACATCTCCAAGAGGAAAAAAGTTCAGTGCACATTAATGGTAAGTGATTTGATCTTCGTCCTAATGCCAACAGGTTATTCATATCTCATGATTTAAATCTATACTGGTACAAAGGGAACATATACACATGTTCCTCTGGTTCTTCACACACTCAAACAGTTACAATACTGTTAGCCTTTGTGTATAAGTGTACATGAAGGTTTCATTCTTTGCTTCCTCCATTTCTCCATGTCTGGAGGGGAAATGAGGATTACCCTTTGGAGGTTCCCGCTGCCGCTGCCACAGCCAACCCCCGCCCCCCTTATCCTGTCGGCGCCCTGGCCATAACACACATCTCCCTACCGGTTCCCGCTGCCCCCTACGTGGGTTCTGTAACTGTCTTGAGTTTTGTTGTAGTTTTCTGTTTTATTTTGAAGGTCTTTGTCTCTTGTTGCTCGGTTCCCTTCATGTTCTGTCCCTCTGATTGTCTGCCTGTCCCTGATTGTTTCCTCTTGTGTCTAATCACCTGCACCTGTGTCTAAACCCTGTTTGTCTCCTGACCCTGACTCTGACTTTTTATTTAATATTTTCCAAAATGATAGGGAGGTCCCAAATACCTGCATATGTATGTGTTGTATTGACTTCAATGTAGGCCTATACATGCCAGTGTTTTTGTAATCCTCTTCATAAGAGTTTGATGTTGTTATGACAGGTAAAATAGCAACACAATGACAATAATTGTCTTTATTCTTGGTTTCTAACTTCATAAATACAACAAACTATAGTTTTGTATACATACTATGACTATATATAAAGCTTTATAAGCTGTGATATCAAATAGCTTTCGTGGCTCCAGACACATTTTATTAGGTGGAAAATAAAGCAAAATGGCTCTTTGATAGGAAAGGTTGACGACCCCTGGTCTATACTCTCGAAGAAGCTACATATCAAAATGTATGAACAAGTGTGATTCAGAGACCTCATTAAGGGAACTCGTAGCCTTCACAATAAGAGCCCCAGACGCATACACTGGAACACTGCTTCCTAGAGACCTTAAGGGAACTCGTAGCCTTCACAATAAGAGCCCCAGACACATACACTGGAACACTGCTTCCTAGAGACCTTAAGGGAACTCGTAGCCTTCACAATAAGAGCCCCAGACGCATACACTGGAACACTGCTTCCTAGAGACCTTAAGGGAACTCATAGCCTTCACAATAAGAGCCCCAGACGCATACACTGGAACACTGCTTCCTAGAGACCTTAAGGGAACTCGTAGCCTTCACAATAAGAGCCACAGACGCATACACTGGAACACTGCTTCCTAGAGACCTTAAGGGAACTCTTAGCCTTCACAATAAGAGCCCCAGACGCATACACTGGAACACTGCTTCCTAGAGACCTTAAGGAACTCATAGCCTTCACTTAGCAGCTCCACAAAATAGCTTCCAATTCTATGCAGGCTTTCCCCTCAGAAACTCGTCAACAATGTGGACATGATGACGTCGTAGTCACGCAGCGTCCCGTGTGTGTGTGTGTGTGTGAGGCGGTGGGCGGTGGCAGAAGCTTTGCGGAAGTGTAGCTGGAGTCATATGACCAGCACGCAGCCGGAGAAAATGCTACCTAGATATGGATAAAATCCCTCGGACACGGTGACGGACATCCACACGAACACGGTAATAGTACCCAGCAGTCCCCGTGACGCAGTGCATGACGTTACTTCGGCCATTAGTCAAACGGACACACACTCTCGTTGATTGTTATCTTGACAAATGCTCACAGCCCGCTAGCTGCTCCGCTAGCAGCGTTATGCGCTGTGGTGCGTTCACGGCCGCTTCTGAGCTGTTTGCTGAATGTTGGTCTGTAGTGTGTCCTGATGTTGGTCTGTAGTGTGTCCTGATGTTGGTCTGTAGTGTGTCCTGATGTTGGTCTGTAGTGTGTCCTGATGTTGGTCTGTAGTGTGTCCTGATGTTGGTCTGTAGTGTGTCCTGATGTTGGTCTGTGATGTGTCCTGATGTTGGTCTGTAGTGTGTCCTGATGTTGGTCTGTAGTGTGTCCTGATGTTGGTCTGTAATGTGTCCTGATGTTGGTCTGTGATGTGTCCTGATGTTGGTCTGTAGTGTGTCCTGATGTTGGTCTGTGATGTGTCCTGATGTTGGTCTGTAGTGTGTCCTGATGTTGGTCTGTAATGTGTCCTGATGTTGGTCTGTGATGTGTCCTGATGTTGGTCTGTAGTGTGTCCTGATGTTGGTCTGTGATGTGTCCTGATGTTGGTCTGTAGTGTGTCCTGATGTTGGTCTGTGATGTGTCCTGATGTTGGTCTGTGATGTGTCCTGATGTTGGTCTGTAGTGTGTCCTGATGTTGGTCTGTAGTGTGTCCTGATGTTGGTCTGTAGTGTGTCCTGATGTTGGTCTGTAGTGTGTCCTGATGTTGGTCTGTAGTGTGTCCTGATGTTGGTCTGTAGTGTGTCCTGATGTTGGTCTGTGATGTGTCCTGATGTTGGTCTGTGATGTGTCCTGATGTTGGTCTGTGGTGTGTCCTGATGTTGGTCTGTAATGTGTCCTGATGTTGGTCTGTAGTGTGTCCTGATGTTGGTCTGTAATGTGTCCTGATGTTGGTCTGTAGTGTGTCCTGATGTTGGTCTGTAGTGTGTCCTGATGTTGGTCTGTGATGTGTCCTGATGTTGGTCTGTAGTGTGTCCTGATGTTGGTCTGTAGTGTGTCCTGATGTTGGTCTGTAGTGTGTCCTGATGTTGGTCTGTGATGTGTCCTGATGTTGGTCTGTGGTGTGTCCTGATGTTGGTCTGTAGTGTGTCCTGATGTTGGTCTGTAGTGTGTCCTGATGTTGGTCTGTAGTGTGTCCTGATGTTGGTCTGTAGTGTGTCCTGATGTTGGTCTGTAGTGTGTCCTGATGTTGGTCTGTAGTGTGTCCTGATGTTGGTCTGTAGTGTGTCCTGATGTTGGTCTGTGATGTGTCCTGATGTTGGTCTGTAGTGTGTCCTGATGTTGGTCTGTAGTGTGTCCTGATGTTGGTCTGTGATGTGTCCTGATGTTGGTCTGTAGTGTGTCCTGATGTTGGTCTGTAGTGTGTCCTGATGTTGGTCTGTAGTGTGTCCTGATGTTGGTCTGTAGTGTGTCCTGATGTTGGTCTGTAGTGTGTCCTGATGTTGGTCTGTGATGTGTCCTGATGTTGGTCTGTAGTGTGTCCTGATGTTGGTCTGTAGTGTGTCCTGATGTTGGTCTGTAGTGTGTCCTGATGTTGGTCTGTGATGTGTCCTGATGTTGGTCTGTAGTGTGTCCTGATGTTGGTCTGTGATGTGTCCTGATGTTGGTCTGTAGTGTGTCTTGATGTTGGTCTGTAGTGTGTCCTGATGTTGGTCTGTAGTGTGTCCTGATGTTGGTCTGTAGTGTGTCCTGATGTTGGTCTGTAGTGTGTCCTGATGTTGGTCTGTGATGTGTCCTGATGTTGGTCTGTAGTGTGTCCTGATGTTGGTCTGTGATGTGTCCTGATGTTGGTCTGTAGTGTGTCCTGATGTTGGTCTGTGATGTGTCCTGATGTTGGTCTGTAGTGTGTCCTGATGTTGGTCTGTAGTGTGTCCTGATGTTGGTCTGTAGTGTGTCCTGATGTTGGTCTGTAGTGTGTCCTGATGTTGGTCTGTGATGTGTCCTGATGTTGGTCTGTAGTGTGTCCTGATGTTGGTCTGTAATGTGTCCTGATGTTGGTCTGTAGTGTGTCCTGATGTTGGTCTGTGATGTGTCCTGATGTTGGTCTGTAGTGTGTCCTGATGTTGGTCTGTAATGTGTCCTGATGTTGGTCTGTAATGTGTCCTGATGTTGGTCTGTAGTGTGTCCTGATGTTGGTCTGTAGTGTGTCCTGATGTTGGTCTGTAGTGTGTCCTGATGTTGGTCTGTAGTGTGTCCTGATGTTGGTCTGTAGTGTGTCCTGATGTTGGTCTGTAGTGTGTCCTGATGTTGGTCTGTAGTGTGTCCTGATGTTGGTCTGTAATGTGTCCTGATATTGGTCTGTGATGTATCCTGATGTTGGTCTGTAGTGTGTCCTGATGTTGGTCTGTAGTGTGTCCTGATGTTGGTCTGTAGTGTGTCCTGATGTTGGTCTGTAATGTGTCCTGATGTTGGTCTGTAGTGTGTCCTGATGTTGGTCTGTAGTGTGTCCTGATGTTGGTCTGTAGTGTGTCCTGATGTTGGTCTGTGATGTGTCCTGATGTTGGTCTGTGATGTGTCCTGATGTTGGTCTGTAGTGTGTCCTGATGTTGGTCTGTGATGTGTCCTGATGTTGGTCTGTGATGTGTCCTGATGTTGGTCTGTAGTGTGTCCTGATGTTGGTCTGTAGTGTGTCCTGATGTTGGTCTGTAGTGTGTCCTGATGTTGGTCTGTGATGTGTCCTGATGTTGGTCTGTGATGTGTCCTGATGTTGGTCTGTGATGTGTCCTGATGTTGGTCTGTGATGTGTCCTGATGTTGGTCTGTAGTGTGTCCTGATGTTGGTCTGTAGTGTGTCCTGATGTTGGTCTGTAGTGTGTCCTGATGTTGGTCTGTAGTGTGTCCTGATGTTGGTCTGTGATGTGTCCTGATGTTGGTCTGTGGTGTGTCCTGATGTTGGTCTGTGGTGTGTCCTGATGTTGGTCTGTAATGTGTCCTGATGTTGGTCTGTAGTGTGTCCTGATGTTGGTCTGTGATGTGTCCTGATGTTGGTCTGTAGTGTGTCCTGATGTTGGTCTGTAATGTGTCCTGATGTTGGTCTGTAATGTGTCCTGATGTTGGTCTGTAGTGTGTCCTGATGTTGGTCTGTAGTGTGTCCTGATGTTGGTCTGTAGTGTGTCCTGATGTTGGTCTGTAGTGTGTCCTGATGTTGGTCTGTAGTGTGTCCTGATGTTGGTCTGTAGTGTGTCCTGATGTTGGTCTGTAGTGTGTCCTGATGTTGGTCTGTAGTGTGTCCTGATGTTGGTCTGTAATGTGTCCTGATATTGGTCTGTGATGTATCCTGATGTTGGTCTGTAGTGTGTCCTGATGTTGGTCTGTAGTGTGTCCTGATGTTGGTCTGTAGTGTGTCCTGATGTTGGTCTGTAATGTGTCCTGATGTTGGTCTGTAGTGTGTCCTGATGTTGGTCTGTAGTGTGTCCTGATGTTGGTCTGTAGTGTGTCCTGATGTTGGTCTGTGATGTGTCCTGATGTTGGTCTGTGATGTGTCCTGATGTTGGTCTGTAGTGTGTCCTGATGTTGGTCTGTGATGTGTCCTGATGTTGGTCTGTGATGTGTCCTGATGTTGGTCTGTAGTGTGTCCTGATGTTGGTCTGTAGTGTGTCCTGATGTTGGTCTGTAGTGTGTCCTGATGTTGGTCTGTGATGTGTCCTGATGTTGGTCTGTGATGTGTCCTGATGTTGGTCTGTGATGTGTCCTGATGTTGGTCTGTGATGTGTCCTGATGTTGGTCTGTAGTGTGTCCTGATGTTGGTCTGTAGTGTGTCCTGATGTTGGTCTGTAGTGTGTCCTGATGTTGGTCTGTAGTGTGTCCTGATGTTGGTCTGTGATGTGTCCTGATGTTGGTCTGTGGTGTGTCCTGATGTTGGTCTGTGGTGTGTCCTGATGTTGGTCTGTAGTGTGTCCTGATGTTGGTCTGTAGTGTGTCCTGATGTTGGTCTGTAGTGTGTCCTGATGTTGGTCTGTAGTGTGTCCTGATGTTGGTCTGTAGTGTGTCCTGATGTTGGTCTGTAGTGTGTCCTGATGTTGGTCTGTAGTGTGTCCTGATGTTGGTCTGTAGTGTGTCCTGATGTTGGTCTGTAGTGTGTCCTGATGTTGGTCTGTGATGTGTCCTGATGTTGGTCTGTGATGTGTCCTGATGTTGGTCTGTAGTGTGTCCTGATGTTGGTCTGTAGTGTGTCCTGATGTTGGTCTGTAGTGTGTCCTGATGTTGGTCTGTAGTGTGTCCTGATGTTGGTCTGTAGTGTGTCCTGATGTTGGTCTGTGATGTGTCCTGATGTTGGTCTGTAGTGTGTCCTGATGTTGGTCTGTAGTGTGTCCTGATGTTGGTCTGTGATGTGTCCTGATGTTGGTCTGTGGTGTGTCCTGATGTTGGTCTGTGGTGTGTCCTGATGTTGGTCTGTGATGTGTCCTGATGTTGGTCTGTGATGTGTCCTGATGTTGGTCTGTGATGTGTCCTGATGTTGGTCTGTGGTGTGTCCTGATGTTGGTCTGTAGTGTGTCCTGATGTTGGTCTGTAGTGTGTCCTGATGTTGGTCTGTAGTGTGTCCTGATGTTGGTCTGTGATGTGTCCTGATGTTGGTCTGTGATGTGTCCTGATGTTGGTCTGTGATGTGTCCTGATGTTGGTCTGTAGTGTGTCCTGATGTTGGTCTGTGATGTGTCCTGATGTTGGTCTGTGATGTGTCCTGATGTTGGTCTGTGATGTGTCCTGATGTTGGTCTGTGATGTGTCCTGATGTTGGTCTGTGATGTGTCCTGATGTTGGTCTGTGATGTGTCCTGATGTTGGTCTGTAGTGTGTCCTGATGTTGGTCTGTGATGTGTCCTGATGTTGGTCTGTGATGTGTCCTGATGTTGGTCTGTGGTGTGTCCTGATGTTGGTCTGTAGTGTGTCCTGATGTTGGTCTGTAGTGTGTCCTGATGTTGGTCTGTAGTGTGTCCTGATGTTGGTCTGTGATGTGTCCTGATGTTGGTCTGTGATGTGTCCTGATGTTGGTCTGTAGTGTGTCCTGATGTTGGTCTGTAGTGTGTCCTGATGTTGGTCTGTAGTGTGTCCTGATGTTGGTCTGTAGTGTGTCCTGATGTTGGTCTGTAGTGTGTCCTGATGTTGGTCTGTAGTGTGTCCTGATGTTGGTCTGTAGTGTGTCCTGATGTTGGTCTGTGATGTGTCCTGATGTTGGTCTGTAGTGTGTCCTGATGTTGGTCTGTAGTGTGTCCTGATGTTGGTCTGTGATGTGTCCTGATGTTGGTCTGTGATGTGTCCTGATGTTGGTCTGTGATGTGTCCTGATGTTGGTCTGTAGTGTGTCCTGATGTTGGTCTGTGATGTGTCCTGATGTTGGTCTGTAGTGTGTCCTGATGTTGGTCTGTAGTGTGTCCTGATGTTGGTCTGTAGTGTGTCCTGATGTTGGTCTGTGATGTGTCCTGATGTTGGTCTGTGATGTGTCCTGATGTTGGTCTGTAGTGTGTCCTGATGTTGGTCTGTGATGTGTCCTGATGTTGGTCTGTAGTGTGTCCTGATGTTGGTCTGTAGTGTGTCCTGATGTTGGTCTGTGATGTGTCCTGATGTTGGTCTGTGATGTGTCCTGATGTTGGTCTGTAGTGTGTCCTGATGTTGGTCTGTGATGTGTCCTGATGTTGGTCTGTAGTGTGTCCTGATGTTGGTCTGTGATGTGTCCTGATGTTGGTCTGTGATGTGTCCTGATGTTGGTCTGTGGTGTGTCCTGATGTTGGTCTGTAGTGTGTCCTGATGTTGGTCTGTAGTGTGTCCTGATGTTGGTCTGTAGTGTGTCCTGATGTTGGTCTGTGATGTGTCCTGATGTTGGTCTGTAATGTGTCCTGATGTTGGTCTGTAGTGTGTCCTGATGTTGGTCTGTAGTGTGTCCTGATGTTGGTCTGTGATGTGTCCTGATGTTGGTCTGTGATGTGTCCTGATGTTGGTCTGTGATGTGTCCTGATGTTGGTCTGTGATGTGTCCTGATGTTGGTCTGTAGTGTGTCCTGATGTTGGTCTGTAGTGTGTCCTGATGTTGGTCTGTGGTGTGTCCTGATGTTGGTCTGTAGTGTGTCCTGATGTTGGTCTGTAGTGTGTCCTGATGTTGGTCTGTAGTGTGTCCTGATGTTGGTCTGTAGTGTGTCCTGATGTTGGTCTGTAGTGTGTCCTGATGTTGGTCTGTAATGTGTCCTGATGTTGGTCTGTAGTGTGTCCTGATGTTGGTCTGTAGTGTGTCCTGATGTTGGTCTGTGATGTGTCCTGATGTTGGTCTGTAATGTGTCCTGATGTTGGTCTGTAGTGTGTCCTGATGTTGGTCTGTAGTGTGTCCTGATGTTGGTCTGTGATGTGTCCTGATGTTGGTCTGTAGTGTGTCCTGATGTTGGTCTGTAGTGTGTCCTGATGTTGGTCTGTAATGTGTCCTGATGTTGGTCTGTGATGTGTCCTCAGATGGAGGAGATCAGAGTGTCTCCTGACTACAACTGGTTCAGAAGCACTGTGCCCCTGAAAAGAGTGAGTACCTCATGACGTGTTGTGTGTGATGCTGACACACACACACACACACTGCATGTATGTATGTACACAGCAGTAAACATGTAACCTCTATGACATTGTTGTCTTGAGGTGCTGGAGAGGAATGTGTTCAGATCCTCACGAGTACAACATGAATGATACATTTTGGTTATTCTGTTTAACACGTTTAATTATTATCAAAAGCAGAGCTACAGTAATTAAACGTATAGTAAGAATCTCCACTCGGCCTTTGGGATAACGACTGTTATCACAGCGCTATGACTTTGTAACTGATTAACACTTTGAATAGCAACACAGTTTTAGTGTCGTTGAATTATTCTTAGTTCACGTGTAACACTCATTGAAGGATCCAGGTTGATCACCACAACCTGCGGTTACGGTGAACTACATCTGAGGGTTGAATGAGGTCTGGAGAAGGCGTCTTTGTTTCAGTATGAATGCTAGTCTTCGTAGTGCACATGCTGGGAAAGGGAGCAGGTTCTGGTGAGAGTTCTTATGAAATACCAGGATCTCAATCTCAAGAATTCAACCTTCTGAGCAAAAATGAAAATCCTCCAAAGTGAGCTGCTCTGAAATGAAGCAGATTTAAACACAATAGATCAGCTGATGGCAAAGCTGCTCCACTACAGGAGCTGGTGACTACTGGCCTCCTGTTTGTAAGCAGATGAAGCTTTATTTTGTATTTATGTACTTTTTAAACACACAATTACAAAGTGCTTCCCTCCTGAAACCATTTAAAATATTTAGGTCATAAAGAGATTGCAATATAAAACACAGACCAAAAAAGAATATAGAATATAAAACACGTGTAGCACTAAAGCGTAGGATCAAGCCGTAGGAAAGCACATTACTGAGGAGGACTGAAAGCAGGCAGCTGGATAGTTAGCTTGCTTGCTACTACCGCCATGTTTAATGCTACACGTATTGCAGAAAGCCAGCTAGCGGTCACCCCGCCTCATTTTAGAGGAGGACAAGCCACCTAGCTTCTTTTATTCTAGTCAAGTTCTGTTCTACTCCTCTTCTATTTCTATGGTACCGCCAACAGTTCATTATCATCAATAAATCCAAGTCTGACACAGACCCAGTCCCTCAAGGTTCGGTACTCGGCCCCCTCCTCTTCCTCCTCTCCTTGGTCTCCATTTCCACTGCTACGCCAACACACAGCTCTCCATCTCCACCAACACACAGCTCTACATCTCCACCAACACACAGCTCTCCATCTCCACCAACACACAGCTCTACATCTCCACCAACACACAGCTCTCCATCTCCACCAACACACAGCTCTCCATCTCCACCAACACACAGCTCTACATCTCCACCAACACACAGCTCTACATCTCCACCAACACACAGCTCTCCATCTCCACCAACACACAGCTCTACATCTCCACCAACACACAGCTCTCCATCTCCACCAACACACAGCTCTCCATCTCCACCAACACACAGCTCTCCATCTCCACCAACACACAGCTCTCCATCTCCACCAACACACAGCTCTACATCTCCACCAACACACAGCTCTCCATCTCCACCAACACACAGCTCTCCATCTCCACCAACACACAGCTCTCCATCTCCACCAACACACAGCTCTCCATCTCCACCAACACACAGCTCTACATCTCCACCAACACACAGCTCTCCATCTCCACCAACACACAGCTCTCCATCTCCACCAACACACAGCTCTACATCTCCACCAACACACAGCTCTCCATCTCCACCAACACACAGCTCTACATCTCCACCAACACACAGCTCTCCATCTCCACCAACACACAGCTCTCCATCTCCACCAACACACAGCTCTACCCTCACCTGCCTCACAGATATAAAGACCTGGATGCAAGCCAACTTCCTCAAACTCAACAGCGACAAATCTGAAATCCTCATCATCTTTATCATTTCCATCTTCATCATCTCCATCCTCATCATTGGCCCCAAATGACAAAACAAATCTCACCACAACTTCTCCCTCTGCACCGGTGACCTCTGTTCCTGCCTCCACACACGTCTGTAACCTTGGCGTCATCTTTGATCCAACTCTCTCCTTTAAACGCCACGTCAAGCACATCACAAAAACATCGCCCGTCTACGCGCCTCCCTCTCCTCTTCAGCCGCTAAAACACTCATCCTCGTCTTCATCACCTCTCGACTGGGCCACTGCAACACTTCCTGTACGGCACAATTCTGGATATATTATTATCAGACTTTCTATAACTCTTGAATATCTGTATCAGCCTCAACAGGCTCCACTAAACAGATTGTAACTTTGAAAGATCTCTGACTGCCTTCAGATAAACTTGAGAATATATTTTCAGTTAAACACATCCAGAGAACTCTTCTGAAACGACAAAACTCCTGAACCCCCATGAACTGTCCTTTTAATATTTCAGCATGACTGTTGAGTCAGTTTCATGAGTCACACTGTGATTTTTTTATTTAATTTTTTTTGGGGCTGAAGATTTCTGAACCACCAAGTGGATCTGTGTGTCATACTGAGACAATATGAAGAGAAGCAATAGAATGCTCATGATATATATATATATATATATATATATATATATATATATATATATGTATATATATATATATATATATATATATATGTATATATATATATATATATATATATATGTAAACATGCTCATTAATTACATGTAGTTTCATGTTTTCTCCATGGTGATACCTTCAGCCACTAGATGATGAGTTGTGTGCCTCACCTGAAGCCTTGAGAACAGGAGACGGCACAGAGAAGCCTGTCAGATATAATCATGTGAACCACAGATTAATGACCCAGTTGAACCATCATTCTACTTAGATTAAGCCAGAGACATGCGCTGTGTAGATGGGCGTTGATGCTCTTCTATTGTTAACGCATCTGTGTGGAAGCCAGTAGCGTTGGCAGCTAGCAGCTGTTAGCAGGTCCCAAGTGGCTGCATGGTGGTGCGTTCAAGATCCATTCAGGAAAGAGTATTCATGTTTTTATGCAAATAACCACTATGGGTGATTAATAAGATAGTTAGTTAATGATGATAATACATATGTTAGTTCATTAGGCCTCTTAGAAATATCCTGTCTTCAAGTCGAATTGTTCCACATTTCCTCCACATGTCCCTGAACTCCTTTGTCATGAACCTTGAGGTTTTCTGCCGGTTTTCTTCTTCCCAGATTATTGTGGACGACGATGACAGTAAGGTGTGGTCGCTGTACGACGCCGGCCCAAAGAGCATCCGCTGTCCCATCATCTTCTTCCCCCCCGTCAGCGGGACCGCGGAGGTGTTCTTCCAGCAGGTGCTGGCTCTGACGGGATGGGGGTACCGGGTCATCTCGGTGAGCTCGGAAACACTGCAGCTTCACATCTCATTAGGGATTCATCTGCTGATTGTTTTCTCCCCTCATCTTATATGTTTGGTTTATATAATGTTTAAAACATGTCTATCTTGTGTTTATTCAAAAGTCTTGTTCTCTTCACTGTGATAGAAAACCGAGAAAAACTCTAAACTGTCAAAAATGTAAACTGATTTAAGTTTCTGTCAATGGACCAATTGATTAATCGTCTAATTAATGACCATACCAACAGTTATTATAGGATGATTCTGCAAGTGTGTAACCGTGGCATCTGTGTGGTTTCCAGCTGCAGTACCCGGTGTACTGGGATCTCATGGAGTTCTGTGACGGCTTCAGGAAGCTTCTGGATCACCTGCAGCTGGATAAAGTGAGTCTGTTCCCTTTGCTTCACACCAGAATGCAGCATTTTCTTTAGCCTTTCGCAGGTCGTTATATTGAGCTGACCACCATCATTTTGCACAATTGTTTGATTTGGTAATCAAGGTTTGAAATGTCACAACTAGTACAATGAATCCAAATCACAACATGACTCCAGCTACTCTCACATCACTGGAGGAGCAGTCTTTGTTTACGGCCAAATACCATGTAATCTGAAATATTGTGGTTAATGTTGTGAGTAATGTTCTTCAACTATAATGAGAATAACGATGTAAAAATGATAATTCCATATATAATCTTGCATAACCAGTAATTAGATCCCAAGGAAGATGCATGAATGAACTGTGTTGAGCCAGCCTGCTGTTTAAAATCCATCAGCAGAAACATGGTTCAGCTAAACCATCTGAAAATAAGCTGTCAGGCCAACAGAGAGGCGTGCTTTGCCAGAACGAAGTCTCCATGGCGATGAAGGAACCGTCCTGCTGTAAAGGTGTCCGTCTGATCTAGTGATGGTCTCCCCCTCAGGTGCATCTGTTCGGCGCGTCGCTGGGTGGATTCTTGGCTCAGAAGTTTGCAGAGTGCACACACAAGTCTCCCCGAGTGCACTCACTGATGCTGTGTAACTCCTTCAGCGACACCTCCATCTTCAATCAGACGTGGACCGCAAACAGGTGCGTTCCTCCTCCCATCGCACTCTTTCCTCTCCGTGTTCACGTCGATTATTAACGTTTCCTCTCCGTGTTCCTCCTCAGCTTCTGGTTGATGCCAGCTTTCATGTTGAAGAAGATTGTTCTGGGGAACTTTGCTAAAGGGCCCGTGGATCCTAAAATGGCAGATGCAATCGACTTCATGGTGGACAGGGTGTGTGTGTGTGTGTGTGTGTGTGTGTGTGTGTGTGTGTGCGTGTGCGTGTGTGTTCTCTCCTCACATCTTCAGTGGGAGGAACAGGCCCAAGTGAAGAAATAACATTTCTGCCTTAAACTGCAGACCTGAGCTGGATATCATGTGCATCACTCTGTGTTGTGTGTTCCTTGCAGTGCACATGTGCGATGTCTTGCTGTCTGAATGTTCTCCTCTGCCCTCCATGTGTTGTAGTTGGAGAGCCTGAACCAAAGTGATTTAGCATCGCGGCTAACGCTCAACTGTCAGAACTCCTACGTGGAGCCGCACAAAATAAAAGACGTTGCTGTGACCATCATAGATGTGAGTGTGAAAGCGTCTCTCTCCGTCATTGTTCATATCTATTTCTCCTACGATAACCTGACGGACTGTTTCCTCTCCGGTGTTGAGGTGTTTGATCAGAGCGCGCTGTCGCTGGAGGCCAAGGAGGAGATGTATAAGCTGTACCCCAACGCCAGGCGCGCACACCTGAAGACAGGGGGGAACTTCCCGTACCTTTCCAGGAGTGCTGAAGTCAACCTCTACATCCAGGTAGGCTGGTTTATCCTCCACTGTGTGTGTGTGTGTGTGTGTGTGTGTGTGTGTGTGTGTGTGTGTGTGCTGCAACTAACGATTATTTTAATAATCGATTTGTAACGGGACGGCCCTGACCTGGTCAGAACTTAGGGGGAGCGCCTACTCCTTACATCAGCCGTGTAAGGAGGGCCCGTTTTAGAACCCTGAGGTTTCCCTCTGTTTGCTTTCGATTACAATTTATAGAGACAATGACGGATGTTAAAAACCCCATTCGTCTGGTTTTCCCTGTGGCCTACCTATTTCATTGAGCCACGTGATCCACCGAACTGTTTCCTCTAATAGGAAAGGAATAGGAAAGGAAGATGAATTTTACACACAGTGCAACCCAAACGATTACTAACATTTGTCTGGATCTGGAAACGAGGCGGGATCGTGCTGGATTGTGTTCCCTGGTCAATGGCCTCGGCCCGGTGTTACCTTCTTCGTCTCGAAAAACCTGGAAGTTATCTTATTCCATTAAACGGGAGTCCCCATTGAGTAGAGTTCTACACTCTTATTTGAGAGTATACATTTTATTTCAGAGTTATTATACACACAGTACCATAACTGAGTCTTTTTCTTTACTTGGAGAAAATCCCCTCAGTAGCTAAGAGTCAGTTCACCAGTATCATATGTTTAAAAAGCTACAAGAACAAAAGTCACATTGTAATTCATCAACCATTTCTTTTTTGTCTTGGAGAAAATCCCCTCAGCGCTTAGAAACAGTTACCAGTAATTACAATGTGGGAAAGTCTCGGTTTGATTTCTCAAACCAAGTGGTTCCTTCTCAGGGACAGAGCCCAAGAGGAACTAAAGAAGTGTGCAGTTATCATTGTATTTATAGGCAAATGCGTTGGAAGATCTCTATTGAGACATAGTGGGAGTGACAGGTGCGTGTGATTACAATCTGCTTTGACCTTGGTCACACGCTCAATAGCGTGTTTGTGGTTACAGCTGCAAAAGCTACCCAAGGTCAGCTGATAAGCAGCAGGACCATATTTAGACTTGTCTTCCGTATATAACAGGATACTATCTACTATGACCTTATTTAGACCTGTCTTCCGTCTACAACAAGATACCATATACTATGACCATATTTAGACTTGTCATGTGATATATAAATGTCATAAAAAACAGGAATGTACTACAGTGTATTAAGCATGATAGAAGACAATTTCACTCAAAACTATTTAGTTATAATGCATAACGAGAAAATGAAAAGAACTTAGAAAAGAATAGAGAAAGAACTCGTATGTTACATAACCCGTTCAGTTGATTAATTTTTTCGATTAATTGATGAATCGGATAAAAAAAAGCATACATTTTCAACCCTTTATTCAAAAACAGAAGTGACAGTGCAAAACATGTTCAGAAAGCACAAACAAGTTGCTCCTTGAACATCCCTGAGCTGTTAATTAAAAGTTAAGTTAAGCCCTTTTTACTGTGATGATCTCCTTGGAGCAGAGGCTGCATTTACATACCTGCTTTATCAATATGTATGAAACACTGGACAGAGGAAGCTGCACTGCTCCTCATGTCTGTTCTGACCTCCACCTTCCTTAAACTCTTTCATTCACATCATCTGATCAATATCTGGGCCTCTTATGACCACGACGTCACGTTGTTGGCTAAGCCCAATTACGTGATTTGATTCATTCGACTTTGAGTAAAAAAATAAAATTATAAAAAACCTGCAGCCAACGTTAACGAGTGACTGGTGAACTGAACCAGACCGGGGGTTACGGCATGTTTCATCACGTTACGTTTTTTACAAGCAAGACTGAACTGTAACGGAACATAACGGAACTTTAACGACAACACACGACCCAAACACGTTAGCTAACGTGATAGCAAGCTGACTAGCTTCCATTAAAAACAAGTTATATTGTGAAGATCACCTCAGCTTTTCTCCGCGTCTCACTCCAATCTCAGACACGCCGCCAGGCCAGTTGCTCTGCTCCGCTCTTTTTTTCTTCTCTGCGACTTATTGACTGCCGTAATAATCGCGCGACACAACGAATCGATAATGAAATTCGTTGCCAACTCTTTTGATAATCGATTTTTAGCGATTCGTTGTTGCAGCCCTGTGTGTGTGTGTGTGTGTGTGTGTGTGTGTGTGTGTGTGTGTGTGTGTGTGTGTGTGTGTGTGTGTGTGTGTGTGTGTGTGTGCGCGTCACAATAAGTAGCAGCACTCGGCCTCATGGTTCCTCTCTGCCGTTCTCTCACAGCTGGCGGTTCTTTAGTAGAACCTCAGGTTGGAACCTCGTGGCTAATCGGAGGACAACAGCCTCTGTCCCTGCGTTCTGGTCTCAGCTCCATCGCTCCTCATCACAGGCGTTGTGTAAAGTGACGGCATGATGATGGACTCTTATAGCATAATGCAACGATGATGGACACAACGCAGAGATCCACGATAAACTCCCAGTGTTTATTGACTTGTATTGAAGTTTCTTTTCTATGATGCTTTATTCCACACACAGATTCACTTGCGGCAGTTCCACGGCACCAGATTCGCGGCCATCAGTCCTGCCATGGTGAGTGCTGAGGAGCTGGAGGTGCAGGAGAGTCACCTGAGCGGGACGCAGGATTCTGACGACGACCCGTGAGACTTCGACCCGCGGACCGGTTCCTGTCAACATTCCCAACGGCTTCCCTTCATTTCACAGGACAGGCTCCAGATTGTCTAAGGAGCTCAACAGTTGACTCAAGAGTCAACTGAGAATATTTTTATTTGACAGATGAAGCAATATTTTGATAATGAGCTGAATGGCACTCGGCTGCTTTGCTTTAAAACATACGATACCTTGCCTTATGTGAAATGAATTTGATAATTGTTGCACTCATAAACTACCTGAACTGCCTGAACTGTTTCCATGTTTCTATATATATATATAAAATGACCGGTGTCAACGTCATCAATCTGCAGAAGGGAGCTCGCAGGAGAACAAAACACCTCCACACACACACACACACACACACACACACACACACACACACACACACACACACACACACACACACACACACACACACACACACACACAGTGCTATGTTAACACCGTGCAGCTGTGTGTATATAATTATAATTATTATTTTTTTTTTCAATGGTTTTGGATTCCAGTTGTTTACTGTGCCGTTGTTCTTCCCCCTGGAGTCTCGGTGTGAGCTGACTGAAGTGGCGCTGCACTGAGCTCACATGAGGAGTCGGTCTGTTCTGGAAGCTGAACTCAAACATCGGTCCAAGTGCCACTGGATGTTTGGTAGTTTACGGCTTCAGAAAACCACAGGATGTCTCCACGTTTAAACTACTCGCATGTGACTCTCCAAATACTCCTTTAGCTAGAATTGATTATTTTTTCTCTCTGCTTCTGAACGATGAATAAATGAAAATGATGTGCTGTGCCTTTTTATAAAAGATAATGTACACATTCACTATGACGTATTTCTTCATTTTTTTGTCTATTTCTAGCTGATGGGTGTTGAAAGCTCTAGCAGAATGTGCTGCATACATTGGTCCCCTTAATGTTCTACAGTAACACACTTCCTCAGTGAAAGAGTTGGTTCTCTCATCGCTCTCATAGCTGTTGCTACACACTACTTCCTCAGCAACAGACAGACTGGGAGCATTTCTATTTTGTATTCTTCTGGTTTTGCACCAGCAATGGAAATGTCATACACATGGCCGTTCCTATTCCACATAGAAGAGAAGGAAAGACAACTGGACCAAGAGAACATCAACGCACATAATCCAACAGCACAAAGTCAAAATGAATTATGTAAATACAAATTGAATGAAAACTCAATTCCTCAAACACAGACACAAACATTTCTAATATAGTAACATTTATCTGGCCAACCAAATCAAGCGAAACAAAGAAAAAAACTATTTGAACAATTATGAAGATCATCACCTGAAGAAATAAATAACCTTACGAGACTTTTACACCAATTTATACTCATCAGAACATAAGCCAACTCAAGAAGACATTGGCACATTTCTAAGCAATATTGATTTACCTCAACCTAATGAAGACCAAGCCAATGCACGTACATTCACAGACAATGAATGAGAATTCCACCATGCTCTCAACCTCATGCCGAACATGACCGGTTCAAGTTCTACAGCTCATGACCACGATATGAATACCTGACCCTATTGTCCTTGATCTCTAACGAATCCACAACTCCTTGCCTTTAAAAAAAATGCATATTCAGCATAAATATGATCAAAAGTCAAGAGTTTGAGCAAGATTCCCCAAAAATGAGTTTTTTTGAATTGTATTGTTCTGTGTTTTAAGAGCAATCCACAAACTAATAATGCACATCTTTATAAAGATTACGACCTAAAGCATCTAAATCTGCAACCATAATCACAATAAACACAAGCATTGACGTTAGGAAGCATATTCAGTCCAAAAACCGTGTTTCATTTCAGAAATGACCTACTGAGATGATCCTCGCTCGCTGCATATCAAAATGACTGCCTCCTTCCGCATGTGCCGTCTGCCGCGCTTTCAGAAGTGTCTGAGGACCAATGAGATCGCAGGATCTCGGAACGCCCCCCAAAAAACAATGGAGACACTAATAATGTTCCGAAAATGATCTAGATGGATTTATTCGACTCCCACAGACCTGTACGGTTACAGGGATATGTTTTTGACTGAAATCCGCCGTTGTAATGCCCCCTTCACACCGTTCAAGCGTTGCGATCGCAACGCTTTGTCGCAGCGCTTTTTCGCCTCAATTTACTCGCTCGACTTTATGTGGTAAATTCGCTTTTTCGCGGCGGAAAGGGGCCGCGGCTTTTCCGTGGCTTTACTGCGTGAAAACAATTACCTTTTACGCCATTCACCATTGAAAGAACCACTAGTTCTGCTTTTTACTTGTTGAGGAAGTCCCACAAACGTTGGAACATCAAACGCCCCCTTTTCTGGGTTCCATATATTGTTGAGGATTGGGTTATGTAAAATAAGAGTTCTTTCTCTTTTCTTTTCTTTTCTAAGTTCTTTTCATTTTAAGTTCTTCTCATTTTCTCTTTATGCATTATAACTACATATGCATTATATAACTAAATTGTTTTGAGTGAAATAGTCTTCCATCACACTTAATACGCTGTGGTATCACCCTCTATCGCTCATCAACACAGACACAAAAGCAATAGCAAAGCCCGAGCATCATGAATCGAAACAGTTACTCAACCATCACCCACTAAGACCAAACTTATTCAAGGAAGACATCTGGGCCCTGTTTCTCGTACCTGGCTCAACAAAGTCGAGCAAATGTCTTATTATCCATCTTAAATTAGTGAGATGATTGACATCAGGCTAACTCGGTTTCTCCACGGAAGATCCGTGCTGAAACGGTCTCGTTAATTCTAACCAGACGTCAGTCATCTGGATAAATGCGCATGCCCGCTCCTCTTCAGAAGGGATAATAATGGAGCACTGACACCACGATGTTCTAACAGTACAATGGCAGATAAACTCAGAGGAACCTTTTTTTGTTTATTCTCCGCTGAGAAGCAGGAGATGATCATGAACCCATATGAGGAATTTATTACCTTAATCATTCACAGCAAACGCGTTGCGAATATTCGCAACGCGTTTGCAACGTGTTTGCTTTGAACGCAGCTTAACTCCGCCCCCGCTGCGAGACACAAGCTTCGCAAATATCTTCCAAACATCTTGCAGAGCGATGCTCAGAGAGAAAGTCGAGGATCTGATCATTAGTTTATCAGAGGAGCTGAAGTTTTAGGTTCCTGGGAATCAGCATCACAGAGAACATCACACATCTCTATCCTGGAAAGGAAAGTATTTCTTAAGGAAATTTAAGAAGTCAAAATTCCCCATTCCAAGTTCTTATCAACTTTTTACAGAGATGCAAAAGAAATCATCCTGACTGCAAACATTACAAACTGGTTTGGGTTTTTCCCAGCTCAGGACAAGAGGGCTCTACAGCGGGTGAATAAAAGTACTCATCTACTGAGTATCAGAGATATTGGTGACAAGAGGAGCCTGCAAAGAGCTCAACGGATATTATTAAAGACAAAACCCGTCCAGCCAAGAGATAGAGAAGTATCAGCTGGAGAAGCTTCTTTCCTCCTCATCCTCCACTACCACTAAACCAAAGTATCTCTAGGTTTCTAGAGAAAGATTCAGAAACCGCCCTACTGAAAATCATAAATGACAGTCTGCTGACTCTGGCTTCCTCACCATCCTCATCCTCCTTGACCTCAGTGCCGCCTTCAACACCATCAACCACTCCATCCTCCTCTCACGTCTCCAGCACTCCCTTGGTATAACTGGCACTGCGCTCTCCTTTTTCACCTCATAGCTCTCAGACCGACATCAATTCATTGCCATAAACAATTGTAAATCCTCCCCAGTCACCCACGGTGTCCCCCAAGGTTCTGTGCTTGGTCCCCTCTTCATCATTTACATCCTTCCCCTTCACGCCCCAACCCGTTGCCTCAGGTCCACCGATGCAAACACTCTGAAGACTATCAGGACCCTTCACTACAGGACTTATTCCACACAGCTTCTCCAGTTCTTTTTTTTACCAAAATGTTCAGTTTGTTCGTTTTATTTGCTCCTTTGTCTTTCTATTTTTGTTCCATTTGTCTGATTTGATGTAAAGCATCTTTGAGTCATCTTAGAAAAGCGCTATATAAAATGTAAGTATTATTATTACTACAGTATGTACATAAATAACGTTTAATTTCTATTCTACTATAATCATTTGTTTCTGTTCTGTGTGTTGCCTAAAAAGGGCTAGAACTAAATCCCTGGAGGGAGGGACCCGGTACCTGGGGGGAGGGACCAAAGACCCGGTACATGGGGGGAGGGACCAAAGACCTGGTACCTGGGGGGAGGGCCCAAAGACCTGGTACCTGGGGGGAGGGACCCGGCACCAATACTTTGGGTATTAAGTCCTGAAGTTGTGACCTTCAAATGTAATGCAGCTTCATATTTAAAAGGAGTTTAGTCAAGTTGTAAAAAAATAAATGCTTTAAAAAAAGTTTTATTTCAAATAAACTTTACAAGATTTTAAAATAGGAGTATAATCAGGTGTGTTTTGGTAAGCCCACCAGTTTTAAACTCTGCACATAATGCAGACCCACAGCAGTCCACTGTGTTTAAACACACAGCTCGTAGAAGATCAACATACTGCACTGAGAGGTTTCAACAGATACCTTTAATCTGCAGGACATTCATTATATTTACTATTTCCACAAGTAACAGCTTAAGACTCATTTGTATCAGTCGATCTAAATCCTGTCCATTTTCACTGGGATTCTACTGAAGACCATAAAATATATCAAACTTTTAAAAACACCGAGGCACCATGTGACAATCTCCTGAAAAAAAAAGAAAAAAAAAGAGAAATCTTTGTGTGAACTCATCACCTGTGCACTGCTTTAAACAAGCCACCACCTTAAAGAATACATAGATTAGATCTGAAGTGGAAACTTTAAAACTGCCTTCAAAGTGACGAGTGAATTTCAAACAAATAATCCAGTAAAAAAAATTGCATTTGTGCAAACCCAGAGGTCTTTCAGAAACACACACACACACACACACACACCGGCCGATCCCTGATCACAACACACTTCCTACACACGACCGTCTCTGCTGTGAAACGGAGATTTATATTCATGGCAAACAAAAGAAATGATCTAAAAAACACAAAGCGCTGCTCCAATAAACTATGGAAGGACTTAAAGGACGCGCCACAGTTCTGAGAGCGCTGACGGCCAGACAGTCGGTCAGTAGAAGAACGTGCCGAGGTCGCCCATGCCGTTGCGTCTGAACTGGTTTCCTCGAATGGAGACGAAGATCTGGTGGTCCATCAGGTCCTGGACGGCTCGGCTGCACGTCTCCTTGTTTCTGCTCAGCTGGCGAATCAAGTGCCACTTCCTGCCCGAGGCGGAGGCGACTTCGCCGTCCGTGCTGCCGCTGTTCTCGGCCGACTCGGGCTGGACGTCCGCTGGACTGTTGCTGGTCCCATTTGGTGCGTCAGCAGCGCCTCCCTGTGGTTTGTCCTCAGTCGCCGGTCCAGCGGGGCCTTCTGGGAACCAAAGGTCAGATCAACACGGAGCTTCTTTATTTGCTCTTCCATCGTGACTGCTCTACCTACCGTCACTGCGGTTCAGAGGAACTCCGGGCCGCTCCCCGTTGTTGGATTTCACGAGAATCACCCCGTAGCCTTCGTTGTTGTGGATCACGTTGTTCTCCATGGTGATTGACGGCATCGCGTCGAGCTCGTCAGCAAAGTCCTACGCGCACATTTTATCATTCAAGACCAAAAGCAGGAGGACAGAAACATTCATGTTCAAGAGCAGAGCCACATGCAACACCACTACTTTATGAGATTCAGTGGATTTCAATAAAACTAAACATACATATTCCACATGACTGTTGGTATGAACACTGAAGACAGGCTGCATGTCTGTGAGGGATCTGGTGTTCTCACCTTGATGAGGATCCCGTCCTTGCAGTGGTGGATCCCGTTACCCACCAGACTGCAAACACTGCCGGGGTAGATCTCCACACCGGCCCCCTGCACACGATAACACTTTAAACTACTGAAGCCTGTGAACTGACCACACAACATCAGCATCGCTTTGGATTATATACTAGGGGTGGAAATCAGAGGTCCCACGATTAGATTTTATCACGATACTTGAGTCCCGATTCGATAACATCACGATACTGCGATATATTGAGTATTGTGATTTATTCCCTTTTTTCCCACCGCAAATTGTCCCCAAAGGAAAACTTTGTCAACATATTGTATCTAAGAAGATAACGTTTTCAGTCTGTTCATCTCACTTCAAATCATTTTTATTGCAGCAAAATGTGATTATTTTTCACTTTTTTTCTTTCTTCATTAGTTGGATTTCTCCTCATTTTTCACTTTACGTTGTCAGTTTGCTCTACTTCCCTGTCACTTTCTTCACTACTTGAAAACAGAACACACACACACACACACACACACACACACACACAAACAAAGAGAAAAGAAAATACTTGTTCACTGATCCCTGTCGTCATATTGTGCACATTCTCTAATAAAGTATATTTAAAAAAAATTGTGATTATTGTCAAGCAGACCAACACTGTCATAAATGTTGCACCTGACCAACTGAACTGTTTGCATTACAGTCTGCATAAACGCAGACGCAGTTCTAATTTCTTTTCTCCATGTTTGTTTTTACCAACTTCCTACCACAAAACACAGCACCATCTAGTGGGCTGAAAAAGCAATTGATTTTATTATTCGAGGACCAAAAAATGTATAATTGATATAATTAAAGATCGATACTTGGCTTCCGTGTATCGATATAACATCAGCACGCAAAATATCGCGACACTATGCAACCACGGACACATTCGGTCAAAGTCATCAGTCAATGTGGTGAAGACTTACAGCCGCTAGATGGCAGGTCCCACAAAACCTCTTTACATGAGCACTATATTGTTCATAGACCGAGCTTCTTTTAAAAGCAAAAGGGCAGCTGGACTTGACTGCGGGTCACTGATGTGGTTCGTGAGTGAGAGGAGGCGGGGCTATATTCAGAAAAATAAATCTGTATTTTTCACAACACTGCTACAGACCCTGTCTCCATATCAAGGCGCTGTTACTTGTAAAGCACCTGCTGAACAAGAAGTACTACTGCACGTCAGGTGACATGGAAGATTATACTGTCAGTCCACACAGATGGTAACCAGTAAAAAGAGCCTCGGCATCCGTCTCACCTTGGAGCCGTAGAGGTCACACATGTTCATGGTGAGGTGCGCGGCTGTTCGGACGATCACTCCCGTGGTCTCACACTGCAGCACGCAGTTATCCATGCGCAGAGTGCCCTGACGCACACCTGGCAGGAAGCCAACAGGAGCGTGAGCGAGTGGACAGACGGCTCACACGGATAATAATGAGAAGTCCCCCCTTCGACTCCCACCCACGCCCTGGATCCATGTCTACTCACACATGATGCCCTCGATGGCGTCGTGTTGGATGAACTTGATGTTGGACAGCCTGACATCGGCTCCCGTGGACTCCACAAACGAGTCGCCCTTGTTTTTCTTCTCGATGACGACCTCATCAGGGAGCCCGAAGCCTGAAGCACAGGGACGGGGACTTAAGGTCAAGTGGTGTGTTTGTTAGATTGCACTGCACTCATGTCAGGTTGAACCCTCCAGATACAATTCTCAAACCTTTATTTGTCCCCAACGGTGTGAGGCAAGACCGTTTAGATGCGTTTCTGAGTGAAGGCGTTGACCAGTGAATTTTAAACCCTTAGTTACAAACCAGTTTGGTCATGGATCTGCCACCTCACAATTATTTTACATCGAGGAAGTAGGAGCAATAAAGAGTTTGCCGTATTATTGTGTAAGTGATAACCCGTGGCCTCAGAACCTACGGGTCATATTCCACTCTGACTGTTGGCCAGATCACATGTACCTGCGCAACTCGTAAAGACGTCTCTTATGTATTAAAACTGTCATTCTTTATGCATCTGTAGTAATAACATGGGGTATTGTACTGTTGTTTGATACTAGAATAGTATCAGTATACTGAGCAGCAATAATTCATACACTATCTGGTTTTCATGAACATAATTGGCTGCTTGAGACGGTCTGTGTCTTTCACATAAAGAGACGGTTTAAAACCCTGCATTATGGCTCCATGTGAGAAGACCATCAGCTCACTGTACAACATGGTGAGTCACATATTTACTACACAACCGGTTGAAATATTAAATGATTTACAACTACGGTCTCACAACTGATCATCCATCTGATGAGCGACTTACCTTCTATAGTGATGGAGTCTGGTAGGAAGATGGAGCTGCTGACACTGTAGATTCCTGGGAGAACAATGACCACGTCACCTTGGTGGCACGTTGCCACGGCGGACACTGGGTCTCTGTAGAACTACACACACACACACACACACACACACACACACACACACACACATTCTGATTGTTAAAAAACACCTTTCCAAATAAATGAGAAGAAAAAGCATAAGAAGAAAAAAATAAACTGGACATAAAATGTCAGAGGAAATTACCAAAATAATGTCTATATTATATAATAATGTTTTCAGGATATCTATTTTGTTTCACTAAATCAGAGGGATCGTTAGCTAGCTAACAGTTGCAAAACACGCTTGCTTCTAGCAGACGATGTGTTGGGATCTCTGCAGCCCACCTGAGAGAAGAGCCTCTACTGGTGTGTGCGGGGTACTGACCTGGATCTCAGTGTCCTCAGAGGAGCACAGAGGCAGCAGTCGGTCACTGAGGAGGGACTGCAGCTGCACGGTGCTGCAGGAGGCGCTGACCACATGGACCACCTTCACCCCCGATGCTCTGGGCCCGCGGCTCTGCACACTCTGCTGGCTGGCATTGCCTCTGTAGCCCAGCACGTACCTGAGAGGAGGGGACGCAGGTAAGGACGAGGTTCTGCAACACATGTGTTGCATTAGAGACGCCAAGTGGTGTAGAATGGAATTGCATCTTTGTTCATAGATTTGTCCCTCCTCTCTTACCGTGGTTAGTTCCTTTGTTTCTGATTCTACTGAGAGGAAAGCTACTTTTCACTCTGACTGTTTGGAAGCCTTTGAAGATCTAAGTCTGTAAGTATTTCTGTATGTAGCATGTAAATATCTTCTACAATATATTCTCTGTGTATTCAGGGGGATCAGTGGCAACCACAAGGTAGCCGGTTCGATCCCCAGTCCCCCCATAGCTCACATGTCAAAGTGTCCCTGAGCAAGACACTGAACCCCTAGCTGCTCCCCGGGCGCCTCACAGGGCTGAACACTGCTCCTTAACCAGGGATGGGTCAAATGCAGAGAAGAATTTCCCCAAGGGGATTAATAAAGGATCATTCCTTTCTTTCTATAACCCTTGTGTTGTAGCAATAGATGCTAATCGCAATTAGCATTTCCTCATTAACATCAATGATACAATTAGCTTAGACGCTAACTGGTTAGGCGAGTCTCACGTGAATGGCTACTTATTTTTCTGGCATGACGGCTTTATGCTAAATCATAGCTTTATATGCATGTATATGGTCAGTCTGTAAGGCCATTTCATGTTTCCACAGTTTTACAAAATCAAGATTCTCACTAAAAAACCTATACTCTACTCCGGATCCCTGGGTCTTTATTTCATGGATCTGCTGTTAGCTATCTGCTAAGCTAACTTCTAGAAGCAAGAGCAGAATAGACGATGGTGGTATTTCGGGAGTGTTGGCTGGAGAGACGGAGTGGCTGGTGTAGGGCACTTGGCATTTGAAGAGCGGGTCTCAACACGCCTCACCTCAACAGGGGGTTCTCGATGATGTGCAGCTTGCGTTTGAACGTCTCCAGCTGGTCGTAGAGCTGCAGGCCCTCCACCATGGACACGTTGTCCAGCTCCGTGTCCGAGTCGGTGCTGAGGCCTCGGCGCAGAGCGGAGAACTGCTGGAAGCACTGGGAGCACTTCTCCAGCAAGGACCGGTACTCTGCCACCAGGCCTAATGGGACTCGGTCTTCCAAGATGTCGTAGTAGCTGAGAGAAGACGCGTTTCAAACAGGTTAGTATTTAAACTAACAATGAGAATACAAAGCATACAGTAAACCTTAAATGACTCAAATGAATGAGACAATACTTTGATTAAAAGAATAAACATTTATATAGATGCCTGTATGTATGCCTGCTTATATTCTGAGCGTCTTTCTTTTAAAAGCATATTCATTATTTCAAACTCAGCGTAAATGAACATCATGAACACTTTAATATAAACACATTTACATGACTTTTCCAACACTTTAGGGATTTTATTTTTTTCAAGGACTTCTCCAGGCCTGGAAATAACCATTTTAAACTTCCATGACTGTTGCAGGTTCTCCATAACCGTGAGAACCCTGTGAAAGAACACTCAAACAAAGTGTACTCACAGACGGAGACGAGGCTCCACACAACGAACAAAGTAGTCGAAGTCATCATCTTCATCTTCCTCGTCCCAGTGCCTCCAGATATGTGTATAGAAAAACCTGCCGATAGAAGAGGAAAGAAGAGGACGGGATGGTACAACGGGCCGGTTGACTCATGGCCACACAACAAGAGAACAGGATCGACTCAGCGGTCCCACCTGAGGTGCTCCAGAGCGAGGGCGGTCAGATCAAAGTCCCCAGACTGCTCGTAGACCACCAGGAGCTCCTGCAGAGGGAGTCTGTGCTGCGTGGCCTCCAGCAGAGACTTCATGGCCTCCTCGGTGAGCTCACAGCCTCTGGTGTCACACTGCAGCGGCAGCACCAGCCTCACACACGCCTTCAGATCTTTCAAGTCCAGATCACACACCTGAAACCACGAGGCGCTCTTCAGCACTGACATTTGAAAACAGCTGTTCACTGTAAACAACTTCAACCAAACCTTCTCCGTGGTTACAGATGTACTTTGGTAACATTTTGCATGTGTCAAATCAAGGGCCTATTGTAAATCCTTTACACGCACTGTAAACAATATTAAATCCAAATATTGAGCACATTTCTAAAATGCTGGAAAAGGCAAATCTGTGCTTCTAGCAACTATTGTGTGGAAAATAGTTTATTGTCCTGCCATACAACTGACAAGTTTGATGGAGCACATCCTCCATGTTCTGGAATAAATGTAATCACTACGACCAGTGAACGTCAACAGATCAGTCAAGAAATCTGAGTTTAGGCCTATTGTTAAAATGACTTCATCTGGGTGTCATCATTTCAGACTTGATATTGTGACTCATATTCATCTTCAGAGTCATTTCTTTAAATCACTACAGTGCGTCGTTACACCCTCAGAACATGAACGCAGAGTCAGTGACTCAACAAGTGGGTGGAAATAAAAAAGGTAAAGTTACAATATTAACAGAAACATGCCTGAAGTTGGTCTCACCTCCACCAGGACATCAAAGACATTAGTAGACCACAGAGCCAACCAATCACAGGGCTCCAGCACCTTCTCCAGGTAGTCTGCTGCGAAGGCCTTCACCTCGGACGGCTTACAGTCGCCTACACACACACACACACACACACACAGTCTGAGATCAGGTCTGTCATGACTCAGAACAATCACTAGGATGCTGTAGAGTCTGGAAATGCCGTTACCAAGCATGTAGTCCTGGTAGGCTTTGAACCGCTCATAGAACAGCAGGTGGCTGGTCTGAAAGGTGTCAGGAAGACTTGAGTTCACTCCTCTCTGGCGCTCACTCCTCTGCAGCTGAGTCCCGGACCTTTCAGTGTTCAAATGATCTGTGCCACTGTCGTCGTCGTCATCATCGGCCTCATCATCCTCAGCACTCTCGTCTTCATTCGGAAGCAGAGCTGTGCATAAACATAAACATTACGATTCCATAGAGTTCTTTTCTCTACCAGCAGCTCCTTATATAAACCAAAGTGGTGTTTCACACATCACTAAAGTAAAACTGGTTTCTCTTTCAAACTACTAAGTTACTAAATATTCACACCCACTAACTGGTTTCGCTGACTGAATAAACTGACAAAGCTAACGTTAGCATGCTAATCTCTGACCCAGTTATGCTACAGCGACCTGCTGGATGGTTTAAACACCCCTTAGGAACAGGCTCAGGTGGTGTAGTGGCATTACGGTGCAGGCCCCTTGAGGCTCCCTTCCAGTAGGGATGATGTGTGGACTGTGCTTTGGCACCCTCCAGTGGAACAAACAGAAACTGCATGACAATACAGACGAGTCACAGGAAAACATCAAACCACAAAGTTGTTTTTGGACCAAATACCTTGATAACGATATTGTAGGGTTGACCAGTTGTGCATTTACACAATGATATTTCTGAAAAGAAAATCATCAGTAATGATGATATAATGACTAAGTGATCATAGAAAAGTTACAATAGTCTGGTATGTTCAGAAAAACTCTTTACTGTAATGCAGCCTTTATTACCAGGAAAAGACAACTCAAGCCATAAGATGATATCACAATATCTAAAAGCTAAGACAATACCTAGTGTGATATCAATAGTATATCAATATATTGCCCAGCCCTGCTTTACAACATAAACATTTTAAAATGGCCCCTTTGCATTTGCTGTTGAAAGGATTGTTAATCCAGTCGCTGGCAGAGGTAAACGTGGGTGGCACCTTGCATGGTAGGCCTGTCATCGGTGTGTGAACGACGACATGTAGTGTTAAAGAGCTTTGAGTGGTCAGAAAGCATTATAAAAGTAAATTCACACCATTCATAAATATAGGATGTAGCCGTACTGAGCCCAACCTGAATGGTACCAGCAGCAGAACAATGATGGAGGATGTGAATGGCACAGCTACAGGCTAACACACCTCCACCTCCACAGATCTGACGCTAACACACTTCTACTGATGTGCTCCAAACAGGTGACACCAGTATCAGGACAGAGAGCAGACTCCTCACTGTGGACCGCCTCATGGTGGAATGGACACTATGGTGTGTGTTTCTGTCTCCACTGTCTAACTCACACAAGCAGGGTGCCCACCCACAGACTGCATGCATGAGATCTACTCCACCAGCCACAAGAGTGAATGTATGACTCTAAACGTGAGGATGGCTTTTTATATCTCAAACTGCAAAAATGCCAATAGTGTGCTCATTCCTGCACCTCCAACACGTTGAGGGGTTTCTGCTTCACACCACTAACACTGAATACACGCGTGGGCATCGCGTGTGATCGGCATTTTCTAACCTCTCGCAGACCAAACAACTGATCGATTAAATCGGGAGTATGGTCGGTAGATTCGTGCATTTAGTGCAGACAGCAGGGCTTCAGTGGAGCTGCCATTACTGGTCTACCGTGACGTCAGCGTCTGCTGCCATTACTGGTCTACCGTGACGTCAGCGTGCTGCCATTACTGGTCTACCGTGACGTCAGCGTGCTGCCATTACTGGTCTACCGTGACGTCAGCGTGCTGCCATTACTGGTCTACAGTGACGTCAGCGTCTGCTGCCATTACTGGTCTACAGTGACGTCAGCGTCTGCTGCCATTACTGGTCTACCGTGACGTCAGCGTGCTGCCATTACTGGTCTACCGTGACGTCAGCGTGCTGCCATTACTGAGTGACGTCAGCGTGCTGCCACGGAGTTGAGGAAGAAGAGACGCGACACTACACGACGAGGCGTGCTGCGGTCACGTCCACGCAGATATTACACCACACGCCCGTTTAACGCACGCAGCCCGCACACAGGCACCCGGGCATGTCTCCAGCTAGTTAACCCGGTTCCTCAGACCCGACGTGGTGACACGGACCTTGGGTTGAACTGCAGACGCGAGGTCCCGCTTCAGAAAGCTCGTCGTTCTTGTCCACGTCGAGCTCGACGTTAACGTAGGACTCAAAACCAACCGCCATGTCGGACGTCTCGTCCGCAGCGGGCCTCGGTCCAGCAGACGGGTTTCCCCGCGCGTCTTGCTCCATGGCGGTCTGAAGAGAACCACGAAATACTTTCTCCAAGTGAAGGGTGGACCTGAGCGAGCGGCGCTACGATGTGCTGTCAGACAAACTGAATCACGGGCTGCATACGCCCGTGCTTTCAAAATATTCCCGGTCTGAAGGGCCGCAGCCAATCGGGACCAGGAACAGCTGCCGGAAGTCCCGCCCCCTGTCCGCGCGCCTGTCGTCAGCTTGAACGCGTCCTCCGCGCCTCTGATTGGTGGAGCCGAACCACGGAGCGCGAGACAGTGGATCCTGTATGGCGCTAAATCCAGGTCATATGTTTTGTTCATTTGAAAAAAAGATTTGAACAGAGAGTGAAAGTTGAACATATAAAATCTGTTACTGAAAACATATGTTTTATTCAACAACAAAAAACAGAACTAAATCAAAATGATATTTAAACCCCAAAAACTTTCCATACACTTATTTGTATTTCGAATACATTGTTGAATGAGTTCAACAACAAAACTAGATTTTTCAGGTTCAAACATATGACCTGGATTTAGCTCCACAGTAGTACATAAATCATATTTTACAAATCACAAATTAAGAAATTCACGATATCTAAATTCACGCTCACATGTTTACTCGTGGCTGACAGCAGGTGGTCTCGTGCAGCCTGCCAGACGGGCTGAGACGCTCTGAACCTCAAACCAGTTCTCTCTGTATCTTTGATTTTCTCTGTAATATATAAAATGTCTCCTCTGGAAACAAAAGCACCAGGACGAGAAGTAGAGAGAACTAGAAGTTATATTTAGTGCAGAATAACATGATCACATAAATCCTAAAAAATAAAAAATATATTTTACAATTTATTTAACAAAAATTGGAAAACATGTTTCAGTTGTCTACTTTGACACTTGAAACAAAACAATGTTGGCTTTAGGTGTTTTATATAACTATTTAAATGTTCCAGATCTCCTCTCTGCTCTGTGTTCACTTCCTGAAGTTCAGTCCAAGGGTCAATTCCAATCTCCACCCTTACGGACTCACGGACATTGTTACATCGTAGAGTGCTTGAGGCTCTCTGGCAGACATTTTGAGCCTTTTATGATCCCTTTCCCTAAGTCAGCATAATGCTGACTTTGCCTAAGGGAATTACCCACAAATCATTGCAATGTGACGTTAAATACGCAGTTCCCAATGGAAGCATGAAGACGTAAAAAAAAAGAAAGAAGGTAAACAAAGAGACACGTGGGCGTTCAGCCCGATATATAATATAATACATTTACACTACAACATTACGGATTAAACATAAAAATACATGAAATCATAGGAATGCAAGCAGAAAATATATATAATAATATTTTTTTTACATTCATCAAACATTTCGTTTTGACAAAAACGAGTAAATAGATCATTTAAAATGACTTCTCATGTCGTGAGGAAGACGTTCAAATCAGTGAATAAAAAGTATAAAATAATACACAATTGTACACAATATTTTTTTATGTAGTCACGTGATATGTTGCAGCAAAGTGCTGTCCCATTCATATTCACACCAGTTCAAGCCCTCACAGCCTCTCACACTCAGCCACTTAGCAGCTGACGTCAGTAAATCCCCGAGGGTTCAGGGTTTGAGGGTTTAGGGGGGAGATTGGGATTGGGCCCTTTCTAGGATGTGTTGTCACATGACTGTTGGTCTCAGAGGAAATATCTTATTTTATCTCATAATTATGTCTTTTTATCTCATAATTTCAACTTTATTATCTCATAATTTCGATTTTATTATCTCATAATTATGACGCGCTTTCACACACAGCCGCTGGGGGCAGTCGCAGGCTGAACGCTGAGCAGTGACGCCAGAAGAAGAAACGGTCCTGGCTGGCGAAGCCTCTGGTGAGCTATTGGGCCAATCTGCAAGGGCATTCCGGAGACAAGCATCCAACCACCAAGGTAAAGGTGCTCCTGCCATGTTGGGAAAGTGAAAGGGCCAAACGGGACTGCTTTGCGTGGAGTAGTGGACAATTTGCAAGGGATATGGGATTAAATCAGTTAATATTCACTTCTACCGTATCGATATCTGTAACACCACCTTGGCTATTTCCCTCAGTATCAGTTGATTAAAAAAAATCTAATTTTGAGCAAAACCCAAGCACTTAAAATATTGGTAATGTTGCAGGACTGGTGGAGGATAGGCTAAAGACAACATATCAAGCATTGATACCGGTTTTGCTGTCACCATTCCATCCTTTCAGTATGAGGTCAAACGGAGAACATCAGACAATCTGTCAGTGTATACAGTGGAGACATTGACCATTTTAACAGCACTGCAGTGGGTGGAGGAGGTTCAGATAAGTAAGGTCATCATCTGTTCAGATTCCAGTTCAACATTATTGTCATTACAATCAGTCACATCTCATAGCAGGCAGGATTTAATCAATGAAATATTCAAAACACTGTTCCGACTTAAGCATTTGGGTATTTTGGTAGCATTTATGTGGGTGCCGGCACATAGAGGGGTAAAGGGAAATGAAGCAGCAGATAAATTAGCAAAACAAGCATTGGAATGTCAGAACAAGAAAGACATTTTATTCAGCAAAGCAGAAGCCAAATCAGTAATCAAAAGAAACATTATTAAGGAATGGCAGCACAGGTGGGATGCAGGAGACACAGGAAGGCATCTTTATGTGATTCAGAAGGAAGTGGGCAAAGGAGGACATCCAGAGGAAGCACTAAAGAAGAAAATATATTAACCAGACTGAGGATTGGACACACAAGGCTGAACAAAACAATGCAACTAATAAATAAACACCCAACTGGACTATGTGAGCACTGCAATAGAGCAGAAACAGTAGAGCATGTCATTTGGCAGTGCCAGAAATGCAGAGTGGAGCGAGACAGGTTGAAGAGGAGGCTGGCAGTAGAGGAGGTACAGCTAAAGGATGCATTAACCGTGGGGGCAGGAAAGGTACTGCAGTATCTAAAAGAAACTGGATTGAGTGGAAGGATTTAGGGCACCGAAAGTGACTTTTTTATTTAATTTAATTTTGTATTTCTTTATTTCTTTATGTTTGTTTGGAGAAAGGGCTAGATATATCTGGTCCACACTCCAAAGCAGTAGATGGCAGTAATGCACCTTTATTGGATGCCATCCGCCTAAAAAACAAGAAGAAGAAGAAGAAGAAGAAGAAGAAGCAGCAGCAGCAGCAGCCTCTGGTGAAACACTGGTTCGGTCGTGACAACGATAATGAGGTAAACCGCGGTCAAGTAACCCAGATGCATATGAATATGAATATGAATATGGTTACGTCTGTGAAGCGAAGACGCGGCGTGTCTGCCGCGAGCCAAACGGCGCGCGGCTCTTTAAAACGAGGCGCGTCCCCGCGTCAGCTAGCATGAGCATGCTAACGCTGGATGCTCAGCTAACGCGTTCACCTTTCATACGACTGTCATCGCGCGGGATGTGGCTCCCATCATTTCCGCTTCTCCTACATTTCAGCACTAAAACCGGGCGCGCGGCTGCGTTCACCCTGTAGGGACACTGGCCCCTTCAATGGTAAAGCCAGTCGAGGTGAAATCCATATTTTCAATAAGAAGTCTGAGGCATCATTATGTGTAAGAGTACATGGTTCATGATAATGTCCATGGTATTGCACTCAATGGCCCAGGAATTGAGTTGTAAATATACAATACATTCGACGTAATCCACGCTAAACAATGTAAAACAAAGTCATATCATTTTGATTTGTATATCAGCAATAATAATAAAGTGTCCTCCTGTGTTAGTCCTCAGTCAGTGATGCAGATGTCAGCTGCTTCACAGCCAACTTTACAGGATGTGAGTGAAAACCTGGAGAGCTGAGTGAAGGGGCAAAACACAATGAATGTATTCAATATATATATATATATATATATATATATATATATATGTATATACACACACAAATACATTCATTCTTTTTAAATACACATTCGTATTAAATACATTTATTGTGTTTTGCCCATTCAGGTGTCTAGACAGTCACTCAGCTCTGAACCCAGGTTTTTTATATATATATATATATATATATATATATATATATATATATATATATATATATATATATATATATACACTCACCTAAAGGATTATTAGGAACACCTGTTCAATTTCTCATTAATGCAATTATCTAATCAACCAATCACATGGCAGTTGCTTCAATGCATTTAGGGATGTGGTCCTGGTCAAGACAATCTCCTGAACTCCAGACTGAATGTCAGAATGGGAAAGAAAGGTGATTTAAGCAATTTTGAGCGTGGCATGGTTGTTGGTGCCAGACGGGCCGGTCTGAGTATTTCACAATCTGCTCAGTTACTGGGATTTTCACGCACAACCATTTCTAGGGTTTACAAAGAATGGTGTGAAAAGGGAAAAACATCCAGTATGCGGCAGTCCTGTGGGCGAAAATGCCTTGTTGATGCTAGAGGTCAGAGGAGAATGGGCCGACTGATTCAAGCTGATAGAAGAGCAACTTTGACTGAAATAACCACTCGTTACAACCGAGGTATGCAGCAAAGCATTTGTGAAGCCAGAACACGCACAACCTTGAGGCGGATGGGCTACAACAGCAGAAGACCCCACCGGGTACCACTCATCTCCACTACAAATAGGAAAAAGAGGCTACAATTTGCAAGAGCTCACCAAAATTGGACAGTTGAAGACTGGAAAAATGTTGCCTGGTCTGATGAGTCTGGATTTCTGTTGAGACATTCAGATGGTAGAGTCAGAATTTGGCGTAAACAGAATGAGAACATGGATCCATCATGCCTTGTTACCACTGTGCAGGCTGGTGGTGGTGGTGTAATGGTGTGGGGGATGTTTTCTTGCCACACTTTAGGCCCCTTAGTGCCAATTGGGCATGGTTTAAATGCCACGGCCTACCTGAGCATTGTTTCTGACCATGTCCATCCCTTTATGGCCACCATGTACCCATCCTCTGATGGCTCCTTCCAGCAGGATAATGCACCATGTCACAAAGCTCCAATCATTTCAAATTGGTTTCTTGAACATGACAATGAGTTCACTGTACTAAAATGGCCCCCACAGTCACCAGATCTCAACCCAATAGAGCATCTTTGGGATGTGGTGGAACGGGAGCTTCGTGCCCTGGATGTGCATCCCACAAATCTCCATCAACTGCAAGATGCTATCCTATCAATATGGGCCAACATTTCTAAAGAATGCTTTCAGCACCTTGTTGAATCAATGCCACGTAGAATTAAGGCAGTTCTGAAGGCGAAAGGGGGTCAAACACAGTATTAGTATGGTGTTCCTAATAATCCTTTAGGTGAGTGTATATCTCATGTAACTCACTTTCTAACTAAATGAAACCCAACTATTTGTGTCTGCAGTCAGCCACAGGTTGTTTATGAGGTAAATGTAATGTACACTCAGTGTGGACACAACTTAACAAGTTAATACAAGAGTCTGATCTGACTGTATGAGCCGGTAACCGCTGGTAAAAAACAACAACAAAAGAACTTGATCATGCAGTTTTGGTGTCTTTTACCTCCCACCCAGTGTGAGTGTGAATGGTGAGAACTGTCGCATGAAATCTGTTTCTTTCAGCGGGAACATGTCTTCAGATCTCTTCAGTTCATCGTTCATGTTCTTGCTTTAAATCACAGATTGATCTCCAGTGGAGTGGCAGTGTGTGAGGAGTTTCATAAAGAGAGTCTGCAGACCAACAGGGACAACATGGCCGCTACAACAGGAGCACTATCGTGGTACGCACACCTCGTCTTCACAGAGTTTACCGGGACGTAGCCCGGGATGTACCCATCACCCAACCAGTCGTTATCATAACTGGCCAAAATAAAATGACTCAAATTAATGTAAATGGGGGACTTCTGACATTGGTGACTTTTGGTCCAAAGTGTGGATCTTCTGCCACCAAAGCTTGATTCGTTAGCGTCAGATAGCTGGGAGAACTTATTTATATTGTTTTGATTGTTTTCATGCTTTTAGGTATAAAAGTCACAGTTTTACAATAGATGGTATTTTTTATGAAGGTTTTGTACACTGAGAACCAAACTAACTCTTTGGTTAAAGAATGGAATGTGTGCAGAGTTAAATAGGAATAGCTTCCTGTTTCAGTATCAACTGCACAGTAATGCACCCAATAACAATCTCAAGTATGAACAGGTGTGCAAAGCCACCTTGGATTCAAAATGAAAGGGTATTGTACCACTACTTCCTAAGCAGCACATGCATATTTATCCAGAAATGACAGATATTTTCCCTACTTCCATCTAAGAGGATCCCCTCTCACCCCGGTGTTGTGCGATGACTCTGATGAAGGCCACGAGCTGAAACCAGTTTTGACCTCTGCCTCTCTCTCTCCAGGTCGTTGGTTTAGTCGAGCTGCTCTGTCCTGTTGAAATGTGCGATCAGAAGAATGGCGGGGACCACGGTAAGATGCTGAACAGTGACGATGTGGACGACCTGTCAGCCAGCGATGAATCTGAGCCCGAAGAGCTGCGCCGCAGCATTCCCTTTGACCCAGAGCTGGACGACGACGACGACGACGACGACGATGACGACGACGACGGCGGGGAGGTTGTGATTTCTGCTCCGGCTGCTGGTCACAGAGCTCAGACTCCATTCAGTCTGAGAGGAGGGACCTCAGCGTTCTCCAACCGCAGCCACAGCATCTTTGAATGCCTGGACAGTGTGGCCCGGCTGGCCTCCTCCTCTCTGGCCCCGGACAGCGTCTCAGATGGAGTGTTCGCTCGGCCTCTGCCTCCACGGTCCAGGAGGAAGATGAGCCAGCCCGCGTCCAGCTGCCCCACACCAGCAAAGAAGAGGGGCGTCCCGGACTACGTGGTGCACCCTGAGCGCTGGACCCACTACAGTCTGGAAGATGTGGAAGAGACTAGCGACCAGGAAAACAGGAAGGCGGCGCACCACTTCCTGTCCAGTCTCCAGCAGAGGAAGGGGCAGCAGGAGAGCCAGAGCGACGCCTCCTGCACCAGCCAACAGAAGGTGATCTTCTCCAGGCCCAGCGGGCTGCCGAAGGAGCAACCTGCCAATCAGCTGTCGGCCGTTCGAGGCAAAGAGATGGAGACTCGCCTCAGTCACCTGGAGGAGGAGGCCGAGGAGGGCAAGGAGAAAGAGACGGCTGGAGGAAGAAGAACAGACCCGAGAGTAGAGAAAGCTGAGGAAAGGGCGAGAGATGAAGAAAAAGACAAGAGGGGAGCTGTCGGTCCAGCAGAGGAGAAGAAACCAGTGCAGAAAGAAACAGAGGAGGACGAGGAGGACGAGGAAGACGAGGAGGAGGAGAAGGAGGAGACGGACAAGATGGAAGAGGCCAACCCCGCCTTCACCTCGTTCAGGAAGACTAAGCGTGTGAACTACAGGAAGAGCTCCGGGCGAGAGGACAACTGAGCGCCACACGGCTCTGACACCTCAGCGCTGTCTCAACTCATACAACACAAACAAACTGCTGTTGTCTATTCAGATGTGCTGACTTTACTGTTCTCAGTCCAGAGTCACCAAACCGGAACCTCATGAAGAGTAACTCAACAGAAGCAGACCTTTTCTGGTCTCTGACTCACAGCCAACCTCTCCGATGGACATGTTCCTGTTCCTGGATCCAGCTGTTTGTTCATCTGTTCTGATGTTAGCATGCCGGCTAAGTAGCTGACCACATAGTGAGGTAAACTATAGTTTTACATCCACGGCTCAGGATTATTTCATTGGCTGGTCACATTTTGTGGGTTTTCAATGTAAAAAATAAATGAATAAAAAGACCCATTTATTAATCTCTTTTTAAAATAAGTCTGAAAACATAAAAAAAAGTCAACGGGAAACAGTTTTCAACGTTGTCATGGAGCTAGCGTTAGCTTAAGTCGCTGGCTGCAGTGACAGGAGAGAAGCTGCTTCTTTCTCAGCTCTCAGTATTTCCTCCTGGTAATAGTTTTTAAACACACGGTTAATGTGAGATGAAACAAAACTTGTTGGTTATGGTTAGGCAACTCAATTACTTGATTAATGTAGTAAAACATCATGGTTTGGCATGAAATAGCTAGTATGTGAAGTTACTGAAGTACAGACGTAAATTAAAATAATAAGTCAATGTTGACATTTGGTTTCACAAAGGATACGAACAGCGGCCTGCTGGGTGAAAGTCCAGTGTTGGTCTGACCATCAACCACCCGACCGCCTTATGCAGAGTCATGTGAGATGCATCAAACGTATCATGGTTTCCCTCCAAACATAAGTGAAACGCAGTTTAGTTGTAGGTGAAATAAGTAAATCTGCTGCTGTAATAACTGCAAACTTCTACTGCTGAACATCAAAGATTGACAGGTTAACAGGAGGGCGGAGCTTAGAATCAACCTGAAAGACAAAAAGTAAAAGGTCAATGAAATGTGGAACATTTGGAAACTCCCTTTTTTATTGTGACTAAAGAATCAACATGAGGCCGTGAGTACATCCTGTATACGCAGCTGTCAAAGAGGGAAATGAGAATCCCTGTAGGAATTTAAAACTTGGTGTTGGTGGTAATTTGATTCATATTTCTTGTTGCATGTTCTGTATTTTGGAATAGTCTCAATTAAACATGTTGATTTATATTATTCATTTTATTTGTCATCCTTTAAAAAACGTTCAAAGCTGTTTTATTGGTGGGTAAAGAAAGAAAAATTAGAATGTTAGGATTGTTATCGTTATAAAATGATGAGATATAGGACGAACACCTTTTGTTTGAATCTAGCAGTCAAGCGTCGCATCGGAAAAGCTGATTGGAAACGACAAAATGTGATGGAAGTCTGTGAATTTAATGAAAATGTGACCGTTGTCATCAGCAGCGTCTGAAGGGATATTTTGGGTCGTTTGCAGTGTGGTTGTATGAGACGTCTCCATTGGCTCCAGTAGATGCAGTCAGAACAGTCCCAGTAACAGACAGGAGAACCAGCAGGAGCAACGCCCTGCACTGGGGTGGGAGGTCCTGCATTCTGCTAAATCTTTCTGCCTTAAATTGATTTATGGCGGAAAATGTCTAAACAAAAATTCTGTGACTTTCAATATTACGACTATTCTCTTAATATTACTGCTTGAAGTTGTAATGTAATGAGAATAAAGTCATACTACTGTAATCTGCCTGCAGGGCGTTATGGAGGACTTGGATCCAGATGCATCTTCACACTGTCTGTGGGGGACGATCTCTCCAAAGATTACAGAGAGCTCAATAACAGGCATTCTGTCCTCAAGTATAATGAAGATATGCTAAATGTAGTGCAGGCTTGTTTTCCAGGTGCTGCTGGTAGCTTAGCTCCTGTGACGGTGCATCTGCTTCTCCTAACTCATCTCCTGGTAGCTGGCTGAAGAACCTCATCAACCTTAACCCGACCTCTGTGGAGATTCTTTGTAAATAAAGAAACGTTTCCGTGTAACTCGTTGTGTGTAAGTGTTGAATGTGTTTCCTTCCTCATAAACATTTGCAAAGCCAGTAGAACTACTCTGTCAGCGGGACAATGTGAAACCATCAGTAGCACCTTATGTCACCTGGTTACCAACACATTTAAAACAGACTTTTAATACACCTGTAGTCATAGAACATATGAAAGTATAAATACCCATCCATCAACATTGTCACAGTTCTTGTCCGGCAGTGTGTCTCGTTAGCTGGTGTTCAACATGTAAACACAGGAGATGAAACCAGCTGTGACCGATGACTACATGAACTCACTTTCATTTGTGTTTTCACTGGGAACAGGTGATGTCACATTCTTTCATTGATGACCAATGGGGGCAGAGTCCCGCCCCCTCTTCTTCAGTTGATTATTCCACTTGTTTCCTGTTCTCCACTTGTTACCTGTTCTCCACATGTTACCTGTTCTCCACATGTTACCTGTTCTCCACTTGTTTCCTGTTCTCCACATGTTACCTGCTATCCACTTGTTTCCTGTTCTCCACATGTTACCTGTTCTCCACTTGTTACCTGTTCTCCACATGTTACCTGTTCTCCACTTGTTACCTGTTCTCCACATGTTACCTGTTATCCACTTGTTACCTGTTCTCCACATGTTACCTGTTATCCACTTGTTACCTGTTCTCCACTTGTTTCCTGTTCTCCACTTGTTTCCTGTTCTCCACTTGTTACCTGTTATCCACTTGTTACCTGTTCTCCACTTGTTACCTGTTCTCCACTTGTTACCTGTTATCCACTTGTTACCTGTTCTCCACTTGTTTCCTGTTCTCCACTTGTTTCCTGTTCTCCACTTGTTACCTGTTATCCACTTGTTACCTGTTCTCCACTTGTTACCTGTTCTCCACATGTTACCTGTTATCCACTTGTTACCTGTTCTCCACTTGTTTCCTGTTCTCCACTTGTTTCCTGTTCTCCACTTGTTACCTGTTATCCACTTGTTACCTGTTCTCCACTTGTTACCTGTTCTCCACATGTTACCTGTTATCCACTTGTTACCTGTTCTCCACTTGTTTCCTGTTCTCCACTTGTTTCCTGTTCTCCACTTGTTACCTGTTCTCCACTTGTTACCTGTTCTCCACTTGTTACCTGTTCTCCACATGTTACATGTTCTCCACATGTTACCTGTTCTCCACTTGTTACCTGTTATCCACTTGTTACCTGTTATCCACTTGTTACCTGTTCTCCACATGTTACCTGTTCTCCACTTGTTACCTGTTCTCCACTTGTTTCCTTTCTGGCAGAACATCTTAAACTGATTCATTCCCTGACATTTATTAAATAGTTTTACATTTGTGAACAGATGAACAGAATTTAATGAAATCCCATTAGATTAATTGATCACCGTGAGAGTTAACACTTAATATGTTCCTCTTCCCTTTTTGTGTGGGAGTTCACATTTCATATTATATTATTATATATTATTTCATTTTCCTCACCCACACCCTCTCCTCGTTAAACAACAGGAATATAGAGCGAACATCTTAAGAGAATGAAGGTGAACATAGCAGTTGTATGCTCTGTCTTGCCTTGTGTTATAACTCAGGATCACTTGATCACTGCTTGACTGCAACAGCAAGCTGTAACCACGGAGACAGGTCAGGGTCACAGGTCACCTCGTGGCAACACGCCAACGCAAAGAAACAATCATGCTAGCTTTTTAGCTATTAGTTTCCACAGATTTCTTATTAAGAGAGCAAGATGTGACAGACATTGTGGTAAACTCAACAAATTAAAACAAGTTATCACTTTGAAGCATTTGTTATGGAAATTGAAATCATCTTTAACACATAACCTATTGGAAACCTTTTTGTGATATTCCAACCGAGCTCGTTACAGATCAACCCACCCGGAGACGGCACTGCAGACGGGTAACAGCAGCGCTCATGTTAGAGGAATGAGAATACATTTTAAATGATATATAAATGTATGGATTAGTAATAAGGTTATCTGGATCGTGGACCATGCCTACTACTCATTATATGAATAATTTCTGTCATATTCATTGAATGTGCTGTAACTACGTTATTCATTCTGGCCACATGACATCTATTGCTTCTGTCCATCCGGGGAGAGGGATCCTCCTCTGTTGCTCTCCTGAAGGGTTCTTGCCCTTTTTTCCCTGTGAAAGGGTTTTCTCAATTTTTTGGGGGAGTTTTTCCTGATCCGATGTGAGGTCCCGGGACAGGATTTATGTGTACAGATTGTAAAGCCCTCCGAGGATAATTTGTAATTTGTGATTTTGGGCTATACAAAATAAACTGAATTGAAATGATTGCTTTATTTATTTGTTATTATTATTCCTTTGGTTACAAATTGATATCCTGATTAACACTTTTATGTTCTTCACCTAGCCTCCGTAGGTACTTATATACTAATATTTTTCACTTGGAAGAGGATCTCACCAGTGGGGCCGTTTGAGCCCGTCTATATTTGCTGAGGTGATAGAAACTGTGTCTATCATTCTTAACTCTGCTAGTTTTATTCTGAGAATCTTTAGATGTGGTTTGGAACATACACTTTCTCTGTACTCGAATGATGTATTATTGTTTATCTTTGACCCGGTATCCACCATTCTCCAGTCGGTTGAACTGCTCAACAGGTCTGGAACTTTTTCAAATTAAATTTTTCAAAGAGTAAATGCTTTTCTGTAAACAATGTAGTTCAGATCCCCAATACATACTTCCTCTTTAAGATGTCTAGAAACAATTTCAAGTATTTAGGTGCAAAAATCACCCCCCAATTATCATATCTTTACAAAAGCACCAGCTGTACCCTTAATTGACAAGCTTAATTGGAATTTGAATAGTTTGCATACATCCATTGTTGGGGTTCTGCAGTACAATGAAGGTGCTTCCACGCTTCTTGCACCTTTTCCAATGTACATCGTACACTAAACAAACTGCTCAAGAGGTCTGGAACTTTTTCAAATTGAATTTTTCAAAGAGTAAATGCTTTTCTGTAAACGATGTAATTGTATTAGTCGCCCACGTGCATGCCGGTTAGATTTGTGTGCGACTTAATCCCGACTTGCTCTGACGTCATGAACACGCGGGCAACAGTAACGAAAACAAAGCGGCTGCAGTTTTTAGAGCAAGGCGCCGCAGTTGCTCTCCACTGGTTGCATGACCCAGGGCATGATGGGAAACACCATCATTGATCTGTTATCAGATCAAAGACCTCATTGGCTCTTAGCCTCTGCAGCCCTAGGAGTCTAAACTTCATCAGGATGCTAAACGCAGTGAGCTTCATGTTGAAGAGCCTCTGGCTGGTGGTTAGATGTCCATTATCGCTGTAGGGTTTCATCAGGAAAAGCTGAATCAGCAATGCTGTGCATCCCTCTGGGACCAGGGCCTGGGGACCTCGTCCAATAGCTGTGCAGCTTTTGTGTAGCGCAATGCTCTGGCATCATGCCAACCAGGGTGACCAACATCTACAAGACAGAAGCGCCGTTCACTGTCACAGAACCGGGGAGGAGGATGGAATATCATTGATTTCTGTTATTACAGGCTGTGGGATTGTTGCAATGTGGTTTGACAATGGGAAAGTGACATCCATCAACAGCACAGACTGTATTCAGTGTAACTGATGTGTGAAGTGCTCCCTCTGTACACAATGCGATGGGACAGATGTGTAGCGACCAGGGAACAGATGTGGATATGTGAATCTGTCTGCACACCCCTAATGACTCCTGGTGAGACAGAGTCCACAGACACTGCTTGTCTGTCCCAGAGTGGCCACAAGGTCCTAGTTAGCAAAGAAGTCAAATTGAAATGCAAATATCAGAGATCATACTTTGGCCATTGGAATGCTGTAGATAAGCCTTCCTTCACTTGTCCTCTTGATAGTCTGAAGTGACTCCTGAAGTCTGTGACACTGAGGGACAACCTCCTCAACAACATGTGGTATGTATGGAGAAGACTGAATAATCTTATTATTTACACTTACAGCATTCTAAAGAACTATTTAATCATATAAGGAGCAGGTAGTGAGTTATTATCATTGCTGACCATTTAAAACCACGTATCACTCTGCCATCCTTTTATGGAATAAAACAAATACAACCATGTTTTAAACTATGTGACAAGTACATTCCTAGACTGTTCTACAGTTTTTAGTGTTTTAATTTACCTAAAGTCTTGGAGAATTCCTGAAGCCAATTCAGAATCAGAATCAGAATCATTTAGTGGCCAAGTATGTTGCACATACAAGGAATTTGACTGGGTGAAAAGTGCATAACAATAAACATGAATATGTATATAAATATGTTAAACGAACAAACAAACAGTAGGTTAAAACAAGTATATATTATGAAATAAAAGTGGCGTGTATATTAATAGGAAAAGAAAAGATGTGCAAGGGTGTTTGAAATAGTCCTGGGGATGTAAGAGACAGAGTCAGTGGGGTCCTGGTCTTTGTTAATGAACCCGACTGCAGCTGGTAAAACTGCCATATTTTTTTAAATATTTACATGAAACAAATCACCTTTGCTGTCCAAGTCCAACTTCATGGAAAAGTAGGGGATCTCTTCTGCATCAACATCAGATATCCTAGATTTCCAAATGTGTTCTGCAGACTACAAGTGGCCTCCAGATGCAAGGAACAGGATGTGAACATTTCAATGACTTCCTGTGTATTCTTTGAAGACTGCTGGAAACTGTTCGATTGACAGGAGCTTTTTGTCAACGCCCCCAATTACATACAACTTTTAGGGAATATCCAGCAAAACATGACCTAAAATAATAAAGCTCTTATAACTAGATTTTGTAGATAGAGATATTTATAAAATGAGCTATTAATTGTATAGATGTGCACTGTGGCTACTATGTGTTGACCATGTTTCAGTTACTATATATGTACTTTGTATAAGATAAGATAATATTTTTTGCAGCGTCAGCAGAAAGCATTAACAATATTTCTCTCTGAGCTGTAGTGGAGTAGACGTATGAAGTAATTCAAATGTGTACTTATATAAATACTATATACTACTATATAAATGTGTGTATAGTACTTGCTGGTAGTTACTTTCCACTACTGGTGTTAGCACTTATCACTGCTTTGTGTTGTTTGTTGTGAGGGAGGTTGTGTGTTCTCTTTGATTTATCGTCTCTTTTTGTAGACCTATGTATGAATGTAATTAGTTATCGCTGAGTAAAAATATTTCCACTGTGCAAACTGAGCTGTAGTATTTATGTAAAAACTGACTCCAGAAGTATATGAAAAGCTCACATTTTCCTCTTTCCCGCGGAATTGAACGCAACATTATATGCAATGTGATGACGGCACACCTTTACCTGCACACGCGCGCACTCAAACGCATGAAGCAGTCACCTGGAGGAATGCGGAAGTGAAGCGAGGAGCGGAGCCATCGACTCATTTCATTAGTTTTATCGTGATTGATTGATATTCATGACGCAGTGATGGAGGGACCGTACTTAAGGAGCCTGTAGGCTGGTCCGGTGGATGTGACTCTGTTCTGGGACCGACCCTCAGCCACGCGGGAGCCGCTTCAACATGTTCTTCAAGGAGACCGAGGTAAACACACGGGCTCCACATGAGGAGGGACCTTCAGGTCTACTTTATACTTTATGTACTGAGAGCGACGCTCACCTGTGACTCTGCAGCTGTTGACAAAGTATGTGATGCTCATGTAACTGCTCAGCAAGTTATTCAGAAAGGTGTCTGGATCACAGGAAGGGCCCTTCATCAGTAGCTCTATCCGGTGCTGCTGTGGCTCATCTGCAGTTTAACAGAAGAATGTATCAGTCTAAATGATGCTTACAGTGTATACTTTGAACATGGCTTGACTGTACATGGTGGTATTTATCTGGAAGAAAGAATATTGTGTTTAATCAAGAGACAGAAAACAAACAATGAAAAGTCACTTCAAAGATAGAAAGTGTAAGACCATATACTTATACAGGATGTAGGGCGTCTAACATATATAACAGTAAAACAATAATAATATCAAACGGAAAATTAAGCCACTGCACATGTCTTTTTTTTCTCTTTTTTTATGTTTCTCTTTAAAAACAAATAACTTAACAAGTATTCATATTAAGCAACTTTCATTTGCTTGTATCTCAGTCACACTAACAAGACAACACACTGTTGTTTTCAGCACAGTCTCTCCGGTTTGGACAGTGTGAACTCAGTGGGCCAGAAGGGAAACCTGTTTATCACTGGGAGCAGTAAAGGTCACACCCATGCTGGAGCTTCTCCAGTGTACCTGGATCCAGTATCGCTACCAGAATAGAAACTGAGCTTATCAGTCATCTTATCTGCACTGTAGATTGTAAAATGTGTTGAACAGAGCAAAGCCCAGGGTGAATGTGGGAGACAAAAGGAGACAACAGCCATTGGGAGCTGAGCCTGTGTGGCAGGTCTGGACCTGTAGGCTGAACGTCTGTTAGACGGGAAGACAAAGACTCAGCCGCTGTCCTCCATTATAGTTGAGCTGTGAGTCAATGTGTGGACAAGTAGAAGGATGGCTTAATATTTTATAGTTCGACTGGTTGAATTGAAGACATTCCATGTGTGGCACACACTGACAGAACGAGCAGATCTTCTCCATGCACCGCTCACCTGTCCAGTTTATTTAGTCCACCTGCTCAAACTAATGCAGCGTGATGCATCGTTCTCCTTCAAGAAGGTTATCATGTCCCGTTTGTGTTAAAGTGGTCATGATTATTTTTGGTGGATCTAGTTTGTGCTGCTGTTGTATTGTGTTTTGCTGACAGGTGTTTAAGTTATTGAAAAACATTAACCAAAATGGGATTCGTAACTACACACATCTATAGTGCATGGATAAGAAAAACAAACATTGACCAGTTTAGGGCAATATCCTAATCCTACTATTTTAATTTAATACATTTAATTTCCGTCTCTAACAAACACACACACAAATAGAGCTGTTGGTCAACCTGATGAGCATGCAGGGACCCAGCCAAAGTGTAACCGTAAAGAATGCTTCATTGTAACAACTTTTGCTTAGCAGCTAGCTAAAATGCTAAGTGGCGTAGAGAAAATTCCTCATCCCTGCTTCACATGTAGCACGCTAAAGCTAGCTAACATAAGCTAACTGGTCATACCTGAGCAGGTGTGACTGAACTGAGCATTTACTTTGAATCTATCTTTTTATCTGTAGGAGGAAGAGAGGTTATGTCTTCTGTCAGAAGTTAGTCTCACTTTAACTGTAAAGGACTAATACGTCAGCTCGCTGCACTGTGTTCTAACGCTCACCTTATCTCTGTGTGTGCCAAAGGAAAACATTGAGCTGTGGGACCGACCGAAGGACAGTCACAATGAGCCTTTACTTCCTTCAACGGTAAGAATGCCCATCTCTCGTCTTCTCTTTCCATACACAACAAGATAACTGTAGGCAGAGGTCATCAGTAACATGCAAACGGAGACTATATCTGCTCGTATGAAAGGATTCTTTCACTCTGCGTCGGACAGATTAGTCTGTGTGCTGTCAGAAATGAAAAGACCTTCTGTCACCACTCAAGATAAGACCGTGAGCTCATAACTGCTGTCTCATTTGCATCTAGTATCTTGTTGGATGGGTCCGGTGTGCTCATCAGTTTATAGATGGGTGTGGAAGGGTTCTTGTTTTGGTTTCTGTTCGGTGGACAAATCTGACACAAACTTCTTTTGAGCTGCTGAACCATGTAATCCATGTGACTAGTCTCAGGTTGTTGTTGTTGTTCAGCCCAACTACAGGACCTTTGACTACGTGCTGGTGGCCCACAAGGTGGAGGATGACATGGACCAAAAGGCTCAGAGACAGAGAGCCTTCATCCAGGAGCTCGAAAAGAAGAACATCACCATCACTGTGAGTCTGCGTCCTTCACGTCCCACACGACTTCACAGCACCCTGACGCTTTACTACCATGGGAAATATTGTTCCTTTAATGGTTGTGTTGTTGTTTTTGTGTCTTAGAGGATCATCCATGATGACAAAGTGTTTTTTGGCATCCGTGCGCCCGCTGAGATGTTTCAGGACTACCAGTACCTGCTCAAAGTGTCCGACTCCTGCAACTGGTGTGGCGACGTGAGCTTCGTCAACCAGGCTACCAGGTAGCACACACACACACACACACACACACACACGCAAACGCACACACACACCCTTCACAGATGATGAAGGGTGTATATATATCCTCCACGTGTGTGTGTGTGTGTGTGTGCGTGTTCCTCTCCTCCTCCACGTGTGTGTGTGTGTGCGTGTTCCTCTCCTCCTCCACGTGTGTGCGTGTGCGTGTTCCTCTCCTCCTCCACGTGTGTGTGCGTGTTCCTCTCCTCCTCCACGTGTGTGTGTGTGTTCCTCTCCTCCTCCACGTGTGTGTGTGTGTTCCTCTCCTCCTCCACGTGTGTGTGTGTGTTCCTCTCCTCCTCCACGCGTGTGTGTGTGTTCCTCTCCTCCTCCACGTGTGTGTGTGCGCGTGTTCCTCTCCTCCTCCACGTGTGTGTGTGTCTCTCTCTCTCTCTCTCTCTCTCTCTCTCTCTCTCCTCTACTGGCCTTCACGGTGTGGGGGTGATGAATATGACGTAATAAAATGATACGCCCGGCATAAAGACAATTATAAAGTGCATAAAAATACAACTCCCCATTCCGCTGAATTAGTGTTGAAATAAAAGCAGGTTTTCAGAGCTGCTTGGCGATCTCAGGATATTCTGCCTGGGTTTTAATCCAGAACACCGGCAGAGTTGACATTTTTAAGTTTAATTTTTGGGGTAACTCATCACGTGACCTCTTGACATGTACAAGACACACGGACAGATGTATCCGGTCATTTTTCTAAATAAAACATCTTTCCGATCTATGACTTTTCATTTATTCTTTCTGTGCGGCCCGGAACCAAGGGACCCGGGGGCCGCTGCTGGTTTGGGGGGGCCGCTGCTGGTTTGGGGGGGCCGCTGCTGGTTTGGGGGGGCCGCTGCTGGTTTGGGGGGGCCGCTGCTGGTTTGGGGGGGCCGCTGCTGGTTTGGGGGCCGCTGTATTATAGGATCACAGAATCTCAACTTTCTGTGTTTTGAAACAACATAACTGTGCACAGAAAAACTGGAAACTGCAGTGAGTGCAGAGCTTCAGCTTCTTTTTCATAGACAGATATATTTACTGCTTTTGCAGGGTGTATGGTGTATATACAACCCCTGTGCTGTCAGAATGCATCATGTTATTTAAACCTACTCATTCTGACTCTGCTGATACAGCGTTTTCACTTTACTAAATATATTTTCTCCAGGATCCGAATTGTCCATTTCATCCTCACTCAGACCTTCATCAACACGGGAGGTGAGTGTGATTCAATAGCAACTTCTGTAGCGTTGTAGACCTGCAGCAAACACACAAAGATATCATCACCCTAACCTAATCCTAACCTAACCCCATCCTAACCCTAACCCATGAATATTCATAATCTAACCTCAATCAATCAATTCAACTTTATTTATATACAAATCAACTGCACTTCAAAGTGCTTTACAAGTGTTGGACAACATTTAGGATGTTAAAAGTCGTAAAATGTTAATACAGTCAAATAATGATTCATCATAATTAATGATAACTACTGCAATGTTGATAACATAAATAAGAGTAAAATCGATGATGAAAATATAAAGTACAAATATTAAAATAATTATCAAACGCACAAAGGCTAGACCAAAAAGGGTTTTAGTTAAACATATTCATATCTGGGGGTCACGTGATGATAGGTAGACGCAGGCCCACAGGCTCTTCAAACAAATCCATTTTAAATGATTTCAAAACACCCAAACTCAGTCTGAACCTGGTCGGATAGCTTTAAGAACCAGAAACAACTCAACTCAGCTGGGAAAGACTCCCTCATTCTTCAAGAGATATGAAACTGTAATCATCTCTGTCCAGTAAACCCAACGCTAACACAGCAGAAATGAACAGATCTATCTCTGGACCAAAAGCAATGCTGGATACATTGAGCACCCGCACAGCAGAGGACCAGCTGGTGGGCCAAAGAACATGACTTTTTATCAGAGACGCAACGATATACGTGTCGTTAACCTGAAGGAAAACTGCGAGGGGAAACGACCTTGTGAACTTTCTTGCTTATTGGATCCCAGCCACTCTCGGACGAGAGCATTTCACTGAGCCGCTGATCACAGAGCGAGCGCACCGTCCACCTGCTGACCAGAGACCGAGACGTGTGTTGATACGGCTGCTTAAATACCAAGACCGGGACCAGATGCTGCGCATCGTCACACAGAGGTCCCGGGACAACGGGCCCGTCATGTACGAGGACACGCCTGCATTGTTCTTTCCTGACCGGAGTGCCAGCTTGACGAAACGCAGAAAGGAGTTCGACCAAGTTAAGAGGGAGCTTCGATCCAAGGACGTCCCGTTTGCCCTGCATAAAATATTAATAAATACAAACATTCCACTGACAAACATTCCACTGACAATTGGATAATTGACCCAGCAGGCCGCTATGTCCTAGTTAATTATCAAATCTACTCTGAACGCTGGGCACTGTTAAACTGATACGCACCCAACTATGATGATGAATCCTTTATTCAAGATGTTTATGAAAGTATCAGGGGGACAACAAAACATACTTGTAGGAGGTGACTTTAATTTTTGCTTAGATCCTACGAATATTATTTAGCAGCCCAGATGTGATATATTCCTCACTTTTTGATGCTGCCCCCTCTTGGCTTCAAATTGGACTTCATTCTCTGAAAGAAGGAACTTCCAGTGATAGTATTTATAAATTAAACTCCAAAACCATATCCAGCAGGACAGACAATCCTATTTTGAAACATTTTATTAAAATATGGTATAAAGTTCAAAAAAATCTTGGACTGAATTTGAGACTGTCACCAAAACACCTCTGAGACTAAATGAACTTCTACCCATGACTCTAAATAACAAGATTCTGGAGACTTGGCACGACCGGGGAAACCAGCATCTGATTGCTTTGATAAAAGACTTCTCATGTCTTTTGAAGAAATGAAGAGGAAGTAGGACTTGTCCAGTAGAACTTTCTTTTGTTACCTCCAGTTAAGATCTTTTTTGAGAACCAACCTGGGCCCTGAAATGACTCTACCTGTTTTAACTAATGTGGAAAAAATGCTTCATGAGGGAAATGTGTACACATCTATTTCTAAAATGTACTCCATGTTGCTGATCAAGGGCCCAAAACCAGGATTACACAGATCCAGGATGAGATGGGAACTTGTGCGTTATCATTTTCTTTATCAACTGTACCTCAGCCCACAGAAGATACATACATCCAAACCTGAATTGTCAGAAATGTGTTTCAAATGTATAGAGGTTGGCTCCTTCCAACACTTACCTGGCTTTGCACAAAGGTGAGGTCCTTTTGGTATGACGTTTTAATGCCTTAACTAAGATCACAGGGGTTACCTTTCCATTGGATCCTGAGCTTCACTGGGACAACTCTCAACGGGTCTTTAACGAAGCTCCAAATGAAACTTGCAGAAATTGCTTCATGTGTGGCCAGGAAATGTATAGCCGTGACTTGGAAGTCTGATTCCCCCACTCATCAACAAATGGTCTGTGGAAATGAACAGTTGTATTCCTCTTGAAAAGATCACATATAGTCTCAGAAAGAAATCTAATTTATTTTTGGTATATTTAATCTAGCAGCCTTATTTGGAGTACATGGGTACAACACTAATGCTACCGGAGGACTGTAACTATTTGGAGCTCTGAATTACAATATGCACTGTGTCATTGTGGTATCTCTTTGTGCTGTACTACCCTGTGCACCAACCTTTTTAGTTTTTTTTGTGGGGGAATTATCTTTTAACTTTATTTCTTTTACTTAATTGTATTTCATCTACTTTTTTTTTTCTTTCTTAACTTATGTAATTCTTTTGTAATGTTTAATGTGCTCTGTATGTTCTCTTGTATTGCACAGAGAGAGATAGGAGATGTTCTTCAAATGAGAAAATATTATTTTATGACATCCCACACATGAGCCTTGAAATTAAAATCAGAATGAAAGCTTGACTTGGGTTGAGTCCTACTGTATTTAGTTAGAACAGTTTCTCTCTCCTTTTGAACCAACATTCAGTACTTCTGTGTTATTCTGGTTGAGCTGTAAAAGACATTGTGACATCCAGACCATATATCTAAAATACAGTTGAAAGGTGAGTCAATTGGCCCAGTTTCATCAGGAGACACGGCGACATAAAGGTGAGTGTCATCAGCATAGCTGTGGTAATAGATGCCATGTCTCCTGATGACACCTTCCAGGGATGAGATGTACAGTTTAAAAAGTAGCGGTCCTAAAATGTGTCCTTGTGGTATCCCACAGTGGTCATTTATAAATGCAGAAATAATCTTCAACAAATCTCTGTTGCTTTTAAATACAAAACTATCAAATAAGGAAATCGACCGCTCAGTCTTTTTTGAACTATGGCCCAAAATTATGGAATTCCATAATATGGAAGAGATGCATGCTCTGTGAACATTTTTAAATAATTGAAAACATGTTCATTTTGCATGGCCTTAATTGACTGTCAATCTACCTTTTTGTTTTAGTCTTTTACATGTTTGGCTGTTATACCTTATCGGACAGTATTTGGTTAAATAAAAAAAAATCATTCTCTTGTTTCTTTACTTTGAACTGCTCTGCCTGTATGAAAGGTTCTATATGAAGTGTATTAGTATTATTATTGTTGTGTTGTATAACTAGTTAGTTTTTTGCCATCTGTGCTCATCAATTCTTTGAAAACAGCATCTATATGAATGCATCAATCAGCTTCTCCTGCAGTTCTTTTATTTGATCTCATTTGGTGCAGAGACATTTTCCCCAAGCTGCCGGTCACAAACACGTCAGAGTTCACATGGCGTGGCCGTCATGTTGTGATATGAGACAAACTGCAGCCTCTCATGCAGATATATGTTGTGCTTTATTTCAGAGAACCTAGAGGAACTGTTGATGAAGGATGTGTTTGAAACCATGTTCTGCCTCCATGAGGTGAGCTCTATAATTGCTACTACACAATCAAGTTTATTTTTAGTCTTTTGATATTGATTATCTGCTCATATGTTACGATCGGATACTTATTTTATATAGACACAGCACACTTAACTACAACCTGAACATGACTGAAATCTTCCGGATTTATTTTTGGTGTGCTAAACATGCTTAGTAAATCCGAAAAGATATGAAATGTTGATTAATCTGTCACATTGAAATACCAACTGTAGCTGCTACATCGGACATACCTTATTTTGTACACCTTAATTGAAAGAAGATCCTGATTCAAAACTATTACTATCATGACAGTGACGTAGTCATGGGTACCCAAGATATGAGTGCATAGGATGTTATGGAGGATATATTGGACACGTTAGGAGGATACATTGGACATGTTAGGAGGATACATTGGACATGTTAGGAGGATACATTGGACACGTTAGGAGGATACATTGGACACGTTAGGAGGATACATTGGACATGTTAGGAGGATACATTGGACACGTTATGGAGGATACAGTTGACATGTTATGGAGGATACAGTTGACATGTTATGGAGGAAACATTTGACATGTTATGGGGGAAACATTTAACATGTTATGGAGGATACAGTTGACATGTTATGGAGGATACAGTTGACATGTTATGGAGGAAACATTTGACATGTTATGGGGGAAACATTTAACATGTTATGGAGGAAACATTTAACATGTTATGGAGGATACAGTTGACATGTTATGGAGGATACAGTTGACATGTTATGGAGGATACAGTTGACATGTTATGGAGGATACAGTTGACATGTTATGGAGGAAACATTTGACATGTTATGGAGGAAACATTTGACATGTTATGGGGGAAACATTTAACATGTTATGGAGGATACAGTTGACATGTTATGGAGGAAACATTTGACATGTTATGGAGGAAACATTTAACATGTTATGGAGGAAACATTTGACAATGTTTTGGCTGACTGAGAACTTGAGCTGCCAAGAGCAAACCGACTGGTTGTTGTAAGAGTAGCATAGCTCCTTTAAAGAAGAGCTGTGTGTGTGTGTGTGTGTGTGTGTGTGTGTATGCAACTTTACACAACTCCTAAATTAAGATTATATTTATGTAGTTAAATGGTTAATTTTTTTTTTAACCTTTTACCCCCTCTTTTTCATTATGTAAACAAACTGGTATTTATAGGGTTTGATTCAGAGATTGAATAAATATTTGTATATTTTCGTAGTTAAAATATGTTAATCAGTTTAAGTGGTATTAAATATATAATTTCAGGGCACTTTTAGGAGAGGACGTTTTTGTCTCAGGAGATCACAGCAGCTTTTTAAAAGTGAGGCACAAGTGTTAAAAATCAATAAAAGCGGTGCTCACTTATTTCATTTGTGAAAATGTCTAGTGTGGAGGAATACATGGAGCTTTCAGACATGAAACACATCAGATGGAAATGACCATGTTCATGACAGAAGACCCTCACAACAGGAGGGTTAGAGTCAGTTACTCACCGTCACGTTCACACACATGGAGCATGGTAGTGAAATATATAGACACTGATACATGTTGTAATGTTGATGTGAAACAATGTATTATCATATCGGATAAACACCTGACGTCTGTATGTTTTCCATGATTCTCAGAAAAAGATGCAGAAAAAGCTGAGGAAAGAGTGGGCTCGATGGTCGGGTCTGTTCACAGGCCAACCAGTCACCGACGTCAAGTCAGTAACTGTAACCGTCTGTCTCTCTGTATCTCTGTCTGTCTGTCTCTCTCTGTCTGTCTGTATGTCTGTCTGTCTGTATCTCTGTCTGTCTGTATCTCTGTCTGTCTGTCTCTCTGTCTGTCTGTCTGTCTGTCTGTATCTCTGTATCTCTGTCTGTCTGTATCTCTGTCTGTCTGTCTGTATCTGTCTCCAGTCTGTATCTCTGTCTGTCTGTCTGTATCTCTGTCTGTCTGTCTGTATCTGTCTCCTGTCTGTATCCGTCTCCTGTCTGTATCTCTGTCTGTCTCTCTGTATCTCTGTCTGTCTGTCGGCGGCTGTAGCTCAGGGGGATGAGTGGTCGTCCCGCAACCACAAGGTAGCCGGTTCGATCCCCAGTCCCCCCATAGCTCACATGTCGAAGTGTCCCTGAGCAAGACACTGAACCCTAAAATTGCTCCCTGGGCGCCTCACAGGGCTGCCCACTGCTCCTTAAGACATTAAGGATGGGTTAAATGCAGAGGACACATTCCATGTATGTATGTATGTACGTACTATGACGAATAAAAAGGATTTCTATTTCTATCGATTTCTATGTATCTCTGTCTGTCTCTCGGTATCGCTGTCTGTATGTGTGTGTGTGTTACGTCATGTCTGCCGGTGTGTTTCCTCTGCAGGACTTACTTTGGAGAAAAGGTGGCTCTGTACTACCTGTGGCTGGGCTGGTACACCAAGCTGCTGGTCCCAGCTGCTGCTCTGGGGGTTGTAGTGTTCCTGTATGGACTCGCCTTCTTCAACACCAACCCTCTCATGTGAGTCACATGCTGTGAGGAATGTTGCGTAACGTGATCCTTTTAATTCGCATCATTTTAGTCCTTTTGGTGCGGTTTAGAATTTGAAAAGGTTTGACTGGGGGATTTTCATGGTAGTATAAAAACTCAATTAGGCCTCAAGCGAGACCATTTCCGTATTCTTCTTAACTAGATGTAGTTGTTGTAAATGTCATTTTAGTCTGATGACTTGTGACTTCATGCGGTCGTGATCTTCATCATTAACACACATCACAGTTTTACATCATAAAATCCTAAAACCTGTAAATTGTAGCTCATGATGATGCTCTGGTGATGTATTTCTTGTTGTTAATTTCTGTATCTTGTTTACATTCTTAACTCATGGACCACTTGTGAAGTTTACTCATACCTCAGAGAAAATTCTAAAAACAAGAAAATTGGTGAATGGCTGTTTTTATATACTGATTGTCACATGAGACCCTATGTCTTCATGATGTAAGTGGGGAGTTCTCTTTTAATTGGACTGGCAGAGTTTATTTCCATTGACCCTTTAATCTTTGTCCCTCTGTGTCCTCAGTACGGAAGTGTGTGAGTCCAGCATCATCATGTGTCCTCGCTGTGATAAGAGGTGTCAAGTGTGGCAGCTGTCAGACACCTGCACCTACGCTAAGGTGAACTCATCCAATTCACTCAATTCTGTTGATTTGATTTCAACCGGGCCGGGCTTACCAGCACGTTTATCAAAACATCCGGTGGTTTTGTCATGTGACTGCTGATGAATGACCTTGGACAGTGTACACACGTGCACAACAGTCTGGCTTCCTGTGGCAGAGTTAGAGTCTTGTGTCATGGACTTTATCCAGGAGCAGGATGGGTAGTAGCTGGGTTATGTTAGCTCTTATCCCAGCTCTGCTCCGGGACTTCCTGTGGCCGTCGCACCTTCCATGGCGTTTGACCCACAGGTCTGGCTGAGTGGATGCGATTGTCTCACGCGCTCTGAGATATTTACTCTCAAAATATTTACACCAACTATTAGGTGTAACGAGGATTATAATCACAATATTGGTTTGTGCGACTTTAAGCAACTACACATTATTTGTGTATGTACTACTGGTTTGTGAGAGGTCAAACCACTACTTCTCTACATATTAGTTCAAAAATATTATTTTAATGCATTCCCGAAATAACACAACTTAAACGTTCTCTCTCTTCTCGCATTGGAAAACTCAATGTTTGTGACGTAGTTTCAGCCCAATCCCTATATATCCACATACTATTTCTCAGACTTTGAAACCACAGAATGCAACTGTTTTAGTAGTGCTTCCTCCAAAATCCATTCCTCATATAAGTGTATATATATATATATATATATATATATATATATATATATATATATATATGTATCCACAATTGTATAAATAATCCATAATTGTGTCATCCTGACTGTCCTCACTGTACGTTTACATTGATGGTCTATGTCACATCTGTCCATCCAGGAGGAAAGGTCCCTCCTCAACTTAGTCCTGGTTTTATGAATAGATGGTGCTGCTGTTAATCTGTGTTTGTCATATTTATGGTATTCCGTCTTGACTGGTTATCCACACAGGTCAGCCACCTGTTTGACAATGAGGGCACTGTGGCTTTTGCTATGTTCATGGCAATCTGGGGTGAGTGTGTGAATAACTTGATCTGATGTGTAATCCAATGAGTGTGATGTAGCGTTCCTCTCTAACTGGTTGACTGTGTGTGCTTCAGCCACTCTGTTCCTGGAGCTGTGGAAGAGACACAGAGCCAGACATGTTTCCCAGTGGAAGGTCTATGACTGGTGTGAGGAGGAGGTATTCAGACAGACCTGGTCCAGATGCTCTGTAGTTACCGACACTACAGCTGTGTTGCACCTCACTAATGCATTCTGACAATATTGTGACATGCAGATTCCAAAAATCTCATCAACTGTTAATATTGTATAATACTATACACACTATTTAATTAATATCCAGTAAAAATGTCTAAACAATATCCAGTTTGTATGCAGTAAAAGAGTATAAAGAATATCCAGTTAAGATGCAGTAAAACCGTGTTCACACTATCCAGTTTTAATGCATGAAAAGGTGTGATTTTCTTCTCAGATATGTTCCTGATCCTTTCCAAAGAAAGTCTGCTCTTTTTCATGTCACAGCTCTTTTTCATGTCACAGCTCTTGTTGAAGTACGATTCCAGGACACACAAGTCTTCTTGATATCCCTTCAGTGTGTGAGCCGCATCTCTGTGTGTTTACAGGAGGAACTGATTTTGGAAATAGTCAATGATCCAAACTGTAATCCCAAACAGTTCAGACACTCCTACCTGCGGAGCACCCTGGTCCTCACTCTGGTAACTCTTATGGTAAGACTCACACACACACTCAATATCTGTCGTCAGATAGCTAAACTGTTTAGTGGGTGTGGTATGCAGCGTAGGCTGAAGCACTTCCTGATAGGGCAAAAACATTTCCAGGAAACGTCTCTCCGTGCACAGATCACTGAATGTTCAGCTGCCAACATGAAGTGTGAATGAAAATGCAGTGTTGGTGTGTCTGTTTGTGTTGTAGCTGATGCTGATCATTGGCCTCGCTCAAGCCCTGGTGGTGTTTCGAGTGGTGGCCGCTCCCCTGATGTCTGAAGGCAGCTGGGATTTCATCAGGGATCATGCCAACACTGTGGCTATCATGCTTGGAGCTGTGCTGCACTATCTCACCATTCAGATCATGACCCGGGTACGTATGCCTGTCGACTAATGTACCCTTGGGGATGAATACATGATCCATCCATCTATCCATCTATGTATCCATCCATCTATCTATCCATCTATATATCCATCCATCTATCCATCTATCCATCCATCTATCCATCCATCTATCCATCTATCCATCCATCTATCCATCTATCCATCCATCCATCCATCTATCCATCCATCTATCCATCTATATATCCATCCATCTATCCATCCATCTATCTATCCATCCATCTATCCATCTATATATCCATCTATCCATCTATATATCCATCTATCCATCTATATATCCATCTATCCATCCATCCATCTATCTATCCGTCTATCCATCTATATATCCATCCATTCATCTATCCATCTATATATCCATCTATCCATCCATCCATCCATCTATCCATCTATCCGTCTGTCCGTCCTTCCATAAATTGTTGTCATGTGGCGACTGTGGGTCAGTGGGTGAGCGGCTCGTCCTTAAATCAGAGGATCGGTGGTTTGACCCCCGGCTCCGCTAGCCCATGCCCATGTGTCCTTGGGCATGGGCTCCCATGTGTCCCATGTGTCCACTTAACCATAAATGTCTCCCGTAGCTGTGCTTACGGTGTGTGAATGTTAGTTACTCCTGATGGGACGTGGCTCCTCCCATCAGTGATGAATGAGTGAATGATGACATGTAGTGTGAAAGAACTTAAGTGGTAGAAGGACTAGAAAAGCGCTATACAAGTACAGTCCATTTACCACCAGATTAACAGCCTAAATTAGCTTCTTTCGTTGTGTTATATATTCGTAGCAGTTCCTTACGAAGTCAAACCAGATACAAGAAGTTCTTTTCACAAAGTGGGAGATATTGTTGGTGTCAGAAATTCCTGAAATCTCACCACACCAGATCCCCAACCTGATGCAGCCGGTCTGGGTAAACATGACTCCTTTATGGGAAGATAAAGACACACCCTGAGCTGAACGGGGCCGTGCCATCACTGAGGTCATGAGGCCCTGAACTCAGTGTCTTCTGACTCAAAATAACTTGACTTGTTCAGCAAAGATATTGTACAACACCAAGATGAAGACTTGCTCATCTGATCGCCGTCATTGCTTTGTGCCTGTGGCTGGTGATGCAATGCAGTGGATGATCTTATCTTTACCAGATCTTTTCTCGACATGCAGGTTCTTTGAATATGTCAACAACAAACACAGTATTGATCACAGAGCCTTACACACTTTATTAAATCACCGTTTATTGATCTGATTAAATCACTCTACAAGTCGCACACAAATGGGATTATTAATAATTTAAACAAACACATTACTTTTGTGTTTGTGCAGTTTAAGGCATAACAACATATTGATCTTCTCATTCTGCGAGTGAAGCTTATTTCTCTACAACGTCTTTTAAACTAACAGGAACATCATCCCAGCTCTGAGGAAGCTCCTGAAGGGCATCAGATATGTGTTAACAAATACCTGCTCGACAATGTAATAACTATGAAACGTCTCCTTGCTCTCTGTTTGTCTCTCGTTGAACATCACCTGTAGGTAAACCGATGGGTGTCTCTCAAGCTGTGTGACATCGGTGAGAACTAAGAAGGAAACGATATTCAGTGTGTTGTGGCTGGTAAACCAAGGCAATGCAGGATTGCGTACATTATCAGTATAATATCTAAATACATTCTTTATATTGAAGATTGGATATTGAGACAAAATCCAATATGCAAAGACATTTTGTCTAATATCTCGCAGGACGTGAATGCATTGCCATGAGCTCTCTTGTGTTTTCAGAGAAGACAAACTCGTTTGCGGCCACAGAGAGGAACTTCACCGTCAAGATGTTCACCTTCCAGTTCTTCACTCTCTTCTCCTCACTCTTCTATGTGGCCTTCTTCCTGGGCAGGTACTCTGTAACTGTCTGTCTCTTATTGCCCATCTACATGTCAGCGTGTCTGTCTGTGACTGTCAATTCACTTCAATATGCTTTATTTGAGTGTCAACATTGCCAAAGTGATAATGATAAAATTAATGAAATCAAGAAATTAGCAGAGAAGAATGAACTAAAGTAACTCCACCTTTTTAGTGGTGTTCTGCTGTAGTATTGTTGTCCTCGTGTACCACTGTACCTCTAGAGGAACAGGTGTACTGTCCCCAGCCTTAAGAAATGCAGATTGTTGATGAAGCCAATGTTTCGTTGTCAAGGATAAACGGCCGTCCAGGGGACTATGCGCGTATCGCTGGATGGAGGCTGGAGGAGGTGAGGAGATGGACTTTTTAGTTTTTAGTCCTTCACACAGCATGTCTGCACCACAGTACTAACCTTTAGACATGTCGTGTGTTTTAGTGCCATCCTAGTGGTTGTTTGACAGACCTGTTCATCCAGATGGCCGTTATCATGCTGCTCAAACAGACTCTCAACAACGTCTTTGAGTTCACTGTGCCGTGAGTGTGCTGTGTTTTCATTCAGCTTCTCCTGTGAGGCAGCAGGTGATGAGTTTGCGTTCACTTGAACATGTTGTGTTTTCCAGCTGGTTTAGAAACTGTCTGAGCAGAAACACTGCAAAGAAGCTGCAGAGGAAGTGTGGCCACTGTTACAGGAAGGCCTGCCACAACAAGCAGGGCCGCGTTGAATCATGTGACATCTGCAAACTTCGGGACTGGCTGTATAATTACCACCTGGCCCCCACGGACGCCTTCAGTCTGTTCAACGAGTTCCTGGAGATGGGTAGGTCCACACACCCGATACTGCCTAGTTTAAAGGTGGCACGTATCTCCTCAGTATGTTAGTCGCCCTTGTGTGTGAAATACATCCAAGGGAGGACTCCAGGGATTGGAAGCAGGCATGTTTGGGGTCCAGGTTCTGCTGCTTTGGCTTCGACATTATGGGGCATTGAGTGTAAATTAATGAGAGCTAAATGCTGCAATATCTAAAATGTGTGTTGTTTTCATACAACTGTATAACAGTGTTATGCTGGATGGAAAACTAATTTGACACTTTAGGATTAGCAATGAACAGGAAACGGTTTATATACATACAGTGTGAGTGTGTGTGTGTGTGTATGTGTGTATGTGTGTATATATATATATATATATATATATATATATATATACTGTATGTATATAAACCGTTTCCTGTTCATTGCTAATCAAATTTGTGTCAAATTAGTTTTCCATCCAGCATAACACTGTTATACAGTTGTATGAAAACAACACACATTTCTCATAACTAAAGCTTATTGCACAAAGCTAAACTCTGTATCTGTATTGAAAGTGCTTAACACAGTTCTGTTTCCATGTTACTGACTCCCTGTGCTCCCTCCAGTGGTCCAGTTCAGCTTCACCACCATCTTTGTGGCAGCGTTCCCCCTCGCTCCCCTGCTGGCGCTCATCAACAACATCTTTGAGATCCGCCTGGACGCCATCAAGATGGTCCGCCTGGAGCGGCGGCTCGTTCCGAGGAAGACCAACGACATCGGTGAGCTGTGCGTGGGTCGGTCTACGAGCCGAAGGTCTCTGTGCAGAGTGGATGATACAGCATTTATTAACATTACTGAATCATTTCAATAATACATGACAACAGCTTTCAAGTCTGAGTCTGAAGAAAATACCAAAACTCAACATCAATGTCAGGAAAACCTTCAACATGTCCAAAACATGTAATAAAACATTTGATTGATGTCATAAATAAAAACTATTTATCAGGGTGTGTGTGTGTGTGTGTGTGTGTGTGTGTAACAGTGATGTCTCCTGTGTGTGTGTGTGTGTGTGTGTGTGTGTGTGTGTAACAGTGATGTCTCCTGTGTACAGGTGTGTGTGTGTGTGTGTGTGTGTGTGTGTGTGTGTGTGTGTGTGTGTGTGTGTGTGTGTGTGTGTGTGTGTGTGTGTGTGTGTGTGTGTGTGTGTAACAGTGCTGTCCCCTGTGTTCAGGTGTGTGGACCAAGGTGCTGGAGGCTATCGGGGTGCTAGCAGTGATTGCTAACGGTCTGGTCATCGGGGTCTCCTCAGACTTCGTTCCCCGCCTCGTCTACCGTTACCGTTACGGCCCCTGTGCTAATGGAAGCTCTCACACACAGTCAGTCACATTACAGCTGGACGACTCACCTGGTCACACCTCAGCTGACTGCGTCTCACCCTGGGTGTGTTGTGCTCTGGTTGCAGCTGCATGGAGGGCTACATCAACGACACGTTGTCCACGGCGGTTGTGACGCACGCGGCGGTTAGAAACGACTTCCGTCCAGATCAGATGATCACAGACGGCGGCTTCAACGTCACACAGTGCAGGTGAGAAGACCTCCGTGTTACTTTGCCCTCCAAACACAACAGAAGAATGGGTCACAGGTCTTAACAGGACAAACTGTGTGTGTGTGTGTGTGTGTGTATGTGTGTGTGTGTGTGTGTGTGTGTGTGTGTGTGTGTGCGTGTGCGCAGCTACAGAGACTACCGGAGTGATGAGGACTACACTCTGACCTCTCAGTTCTGGTTGGTTTTGGCTGTGCGCTTTGCCTTCGTCATCTTGTTTGAGGTTTGTGCTCCAGGTGTTGCTCAGTGAGTGCGCTCGACCTGAAGATGGCAGTGAAATAGTTTGTGTGTTTTTCTCCAGCATGTTGTGGTGGTGTGCAAGTTTATCGCGGCCTGGTTCGTCCCCAACAATCCCATTCATGTGAAGAATGATCGGCTGATCGACAAACTGGCTCGGCTGAAGGAGGAGCTACGGTAAGTCGGCAGTACCACAGAGACATGAAGCTAAAGCTCTGACGATACACAACCACGCTGTGTATAAAACATCTCCTGAAGCTGTATGACGTCATCGGTGGTCGTTAATGCGATAGTTTGGATCGGCGTCTTTTTGACCAAGCAGGTGGCATAAAGGAATGCTGTGATCGTCAGCAGCTCTTTGACAGAAAGACTTCACCATCCATTCTGTAACTGTCTGTCTTTCACTTTGGTCCACTCTGAAATATCTATTGATGTGATTGTGATGAAATGTGGTTCAGACATTCATGCTCCCCTTTGGTGATCCTCTGACTTTTCATCTAGCGCCATCATCAGGTCACGATTGTAACGTGTCCAATGCTCCTTGCCAATCTTTGCGTTTAGGGCTAATAGGCAAATGTTAGCATGCTAATACACTAAAGTAAGTGAACATTGTTAAGTCACCTGTTTTTCATTAGCATGTTAGCATTATGAAAGTGAGCATGTTAGCAAAACAACCACTGCATACTTTTGAACATATTTCAGGCTTGAAGTGTATTTTATTAATGGCATTACTTTATTCAGCCGTAAAATCTAATCTAGCAGATTGGTGTTCCTGAAAAGAGAGACTTTCTTACAGCTCCGTTGATCATCTCCTCCCACCTGACAGTTTGACCTTTTCATAACAACATCACAGTTTCACTGTGACACCAGTGTGGCTCCACAAGCTTTCTCATTACTCTGTAATGTGTGTTTTTGTTCTCATTTCAGTGAAATTAAACGTAGCAAATCCACAGATGTATGACCACCTAAGCTGACCTCGGATCAGTCTCCAGTGATGACTCCTGACTGGATGAATTGTATCTGCTGCTGGAACACGAGACTGGACTTTACTCAACTTTAATATTGTGGGAGGTTTATGTGTCAGGGTATCATTGGACTTTTTGTATTGCGTATTGAATTACTGCTGCTGACATGTCTTCACACAACCATCACACTACAGCTAGCAGTAATGAGTGATTTTTTTTATATTAAAATCTCAGAAAAACTATATTGTTGTCATTTAATGTTGGATATGCATGTGTTGCTGTTCCCAGGAGCAACAGTGTCCTGCCCAGCACTAGATGAACATCATTACTGCACATTAACAGACAATAAGTCATAAACTCCACATTGAATGTGTTCAGTCAGACTGCGGCTTTGTCCCAATACCCACACTTACATTCAAGAACACTTAAACACATGTTCATGCACGGCCAGGTCCAACACACATGCCACCTGTATCCCACAATGCACCACGGTCTACTGCTCCACATCAGACCAGCTGTTGGTAGTATAGGGCGCTTATACGCTGACATGAAGAAGTTAAAGTTCATGACATGTTGGCTTCAGACTGAATTCAATTCAATTTCAATTCAGTTTATTTTGTATAGCCCAACATCACAAATACAAGTTTGCCTCGGAGGGCTTTACAATCTGTACACATAACATCCTGTCCCGGGACCTCACATCGGATCAGGAAAAACTCCCCTAAAAAGATAGTAAAACTCCTCTCACAGGGAAAAAAGGAAGAAACCTGAGGGAGAGCAACAGAGGAGGATCCCTCTCCCCGGATGGACAGAAGCAATAGATGTCATGTGACCAGAATGAATAACGTAACGGAGCTACAGCACATTCAATGAATATGACAGAAATTATTCATATAATGAGTAGTAGGCATGGTCCATGATCCAGATAACCACGATCCATGAAGCAGAAGGAGGTAGAGAGGAGGGGCATCAGCAGGGCCATGGCAGCAGGTAGGACCAGGAATGTTATTATTCATGTAATAACAGAACCTTCATGAGGTTATCACTCAATATACAATCTGCTGTTTTTCTCAATTCGTTATGCAGATTTTCTGAAAGCATTCCTCAAATTCAAAAAATTTCCTGCAAAATTAAATTGCAATCAAAACAATGCTCTGTCTTCACAACATGGTATTTTGTGTTCAAAGACACACTATCAAATGAATCGTCATTTCAAAGAACCAATAGACACAGAGGTCTTTTCTATCTGCACCTTTAAAGTTCATTGGTCAAGAGGCACCGAGATATCAACAAGTTTTATGCAACTTTTGATTAGCTTGGTTGAAACTATGGTTAGGAGGAGATGCCAAAAATGTGTTGTAAAAAAAAAAAAAGACTTCAAATCGGGCAGATTTGAAGGGTTCTTGGGTTTCTATGTAACGCACTTTGAGCTGGATATTATGTCTGCCAAGTTTCAGTTCAATCAATCGGATTTCCAGGCCAGGCTTTTCCATTGGGCCAAGTTGCATGTTTCTAGCTCATTTCAGTGTATGGTAATTTGAGAAAAAAATATTATAACCAAACCGCCAAACTCAATAGATCAGTACAAATCGTTTTGTACTTTGAGGCTTGAACCCCCAAAAGTGTTGTGTGTGTTGGTCCGTCCATAGCACCCCATTGACATCACAGGCATTACTATGTTGGAATATAGTTCCCAATATCAACCAAATATTAAACTTTCCAGTTACAGTACTACTGTCCACCTGCAATACTGTTCCACAGTAATCTTGAGTACTGTGTTGTATGACTGTATTGTATGCAGTACTACAAACAGTAATGACAGTAGATCCCTTACCTGGGAACCTCACTGTTAGACCATGGCTGACCTCATGTTCAACTAAAGTGGACCAAATCTCATCAGAGAATATGTCTCTCTTTGATCTTGCTCGTCTTCCTCACCTTCCTCGTCTTCCTCTCTCTCCTCCTGCTATGCTTCTCTCTCATATGTTGGTGCAACATGTTTGCCCACGTGAGGGTTCAGAGAGGACGTTAGGAAGTGTAAGTTTACCATTTTAATGTTATCATTTTGTATTATAACATCCAAACTAAAGCAAATGGTTAGAGTAATGTGTGTGTGTGATAGCTGTGTTTTGTGATACTGCTAAAATGCAAACATCTGTCCCACTTCTGTTTAAGTTTCTCTCTGTACCATCATTTCCATAACGCGAGTGAGATGCTCAACCCCTAAAACATAGTGGAATTGCAAACTCAATTAAACTCTTATTGCTTCTTATTGGGCTACACAAAATAAACTGAACTGAATTGAAATGATTGCCTTATTTATTTGTTATTATTATTCCTTTGGTTACAAATTGATATCCTGATTAACACTTTTATGTTCTTCACCTAGCCTCCGTAGGTACTTATATACTAATATTTTTCACTTGGAAGAGGATCTCACCAGTGGGGCCATTTGAGCCCGTCTATATTTGCTGAGGTGATAGAAACTGTGTCTATCATTCTTAACTCTGCTAGTTTTATTCTGAGAATCTTTAGATGTGGTTTGGAACATACACTTTCTCTGTACTCGAATGATGTATTATTGTTTATCTTTGACCCGGTATCCACCATCCTCCAGTCGGTTGAACTGCTCAACAGGTCTGGAACTTTTTCAAATTAAATTTTTCAAAGAGTAAATGCTTTTCTGTAAACAATGTAGTTCAGATCCCCAATACATACTTCCTCTTTAAGATGTCTAGAAACAATTTCAAGTATTTAGGTGCAAAAATCACCCCCCAATTATCATACCTTTACAAAAGCACCAGCTGTACCCTTAATTGACAAGCTTAATTGGAATTTGAATAGTTTGCATACATCCATTGTTGGGGTCAGGGCCGGCGATTGCTATAGGCGAACTAGGCGACTGCCTAGGGCGACAAATGGGTTGGGGGCGCCCTCACAGCGCACATTTCAGCACTGTGAGCATCAAAGATGTTCTATTACGGAGATGACAACAACTCAGATTTTTTTTGTCGAGAAAACGGGACGCTGATTGGCCAAGACTCGACACGTCACATCAAAGATCTTCTATTGCAAATATGGCTCACTCCAACAACAAAAAATCGTTCGTGCGGTCTGAAAAATCTATTGCGCGGCCACTTTGACTGGCCCGTGACATTTGCAAAAATGAAGCGGTCTAAACCATCTGGAGCACAGGGACGAAAACGAAAAAAGGAAGAAGAGGAAAAGAAGGTCAAGTATAGAGGTAAGTCTTCTCATCTCAGCCATTAAGGTGTCAAACAAAATACATTTAGTATTGTGCATCACAAACGTAACTTCACTGATAACCTACATGGATGTACATGTCAAAAGACCAGTATCTGGACAATGTATGCTAGTTATGAAAAGTACAGTTGCTGTCTACATTCATTATAAATGGCATAAGTTCTGTTTAGTGAATTCACAACTAGCAGGTGCATACACACACAGTAACCATTTTGGGGATAGTGGTGGTGTTCACCCTTCTGTACACTAAAATGTATATGTGTTTTTTGTTTTGTTTTGTTTTTATTTTTGTTTTAAATTTGCCAGATGCACTCAGGCAATGTTTTCAGAGGCCGGCACCTGCTGGAGAAAGGACGCCTGATTCGCCTCCTTTTGAACTTTGTAAGTAGCCTACACAACTAGTACTATTGTTGCTGTTTTTGTTATTGTTATTATTATTATTATTATTATTATCAATTATTACTTTCATAATCACATCACATTAATACTACTAATTGTAATCAGTAGCATTATTTAGCCTTGTAGCAGTGGTGGCAGTAATTGTAATTTTTCTACTACAAGTTACATGGTCAGATCAAATGTATTTGTACAATGCAACTATGTGGTAGGATGATATAAATGACCAAATGCAATTGTGTAACGAACAGCATGGATGAACTCTGTGTTTAAATACAGCTGCAGGAGAAGGGACATCCAGTAGTACTCAACCTGTACTTAACCTGTCAAACCTGTCAAACCTTGTTAACCATAGTCATTCCCTATACAGCTTGTACCATGTTTGTTCAATAAACATTTTTGAAAAAAAAGAGTGTTTTGCACAGTTTATGGAGTTAATTTAATGCTAACTTTGAGTGTGTAATACATTATTTAAAATAATAAAAAAGAAAATGTTCTGAAACTATTCTGGTGTTTGTTGTCCATGCACCATTTATTGTTGAACTGCAATGTAGAATAGTAGAATTATAAGTGGGTGAAAAACTGCTATGCAAAGTAAAGCAGTTAAGTTAATATATGTCTCTTCAGTGATGTAAAGTATTGTGTGTCTGTGGGGGGGCGCAAAACTCAATCTCGCCGAGGGCAACCAAAGGGCTAGAGCCGGCCCTGCTTGGGGTTCTGCAGTACAATGAAGGTGCTTCCACGCTTCTTGCACCTTTTCCAATGTACATCCTACACTAAACCATATCTTATCTTAGGAAAGGCAGATCCCCAGGATCAGGACAGAGTTTTTATAGAGACATATATCAGTAGGTGGATTTGCACTTTCTAACGTAAGAAACTATTATTGGGAAGTCAAAATACACAAAATGGTCCTCTGGTTGGTGTGAATTTGAAGCCAAATACGGTCCTTGTACTTGACTTTTGACTTAGCTTTCATCTTAACTTCCCATTCGGCCAACCCGATTAACATGGAAGCCAATTGTTGTTTCCGCCCTTATAATTTGGTCTCAGTTAAGACTTTTGGAATCAAGGTATTAATTAACCATAGCCCAATTCTCAAAGACCATCTCCTTCTTCCTCTCGGTAGTGACATGACATTTTTGCTATGGCAGAGGTCCGGTCTTGTCAGGCTAAATGACCTTTACGTTGACAATGTTTTCTGAAGATTCGATGAACTACGTGAAAAATGTAACATCCCAAAATCTCATCTGTGATCTATAACAAAATGTACAAAAAACAACTCCTTAATGGTGATTGTATTTCATTACAGATGCTACATTCGATCAGTGAATGTCCTCCCTAAAAGTATTCATCAATTACTTGTCGCCAGTGCATTCATTCTTTCCCCAATAATATGATTATAAGTTTATCTGTTATAGTCCTGTTGATTGTTTGTGACAAGGTAAATCTCATCCAGCAGGTGGCAGTGTTGTCTCACAGATAAAACCAAAGCGTCCCATTGCTCTTTTCGACGACCAGCTCCACCTCCAGTCACCAGACCGTCAAGCTCCTGAAGTTTGCAAGCAACATCACCCTGATTGGACCAGGGATGAGTCCTCTGTCAGGTGGCAGGTTGACCACCTGGGGACCGGGTGCAGTCAGGAAAACGTAAAGACGGTGAAGATGGTTTTGGATTTCTACCCCGACGCCTCCATCACCCTGTGAGACTTCCCAGTTGGCATTTTTCTCAAAAATTTCGAATGGTTTGCATCCCCATACTAAATACAGAATATCTCCTCAACCACAAGGGCTATTTGAATAATTTCAAAAGGTATAATATACAGAAAACACTTGTGAGACTAGTTAAGAGGTTCATATAGCAGTATATGAGTTACTGGTTTATTGGTTGATAATAGAACACAGGAAAGAAGAAAAACGTCCATGTATTTCCTCTTTCGCTTTAATTTAGTGGAGATTTCGTGAACCGTAGGTTTAGGTCCGCTGAAAGCAAAAATGCCCTAACTTTCTTCCTGGACATTGAATGCTTCTGGTTCCACAACAGAGGGGCTCTGCTGAAGCAGATGCACCAATACATACCCAGCAAGTATCGTTTCTTCCATAAGTAAACTCTGTTTCAGTTTTTTGGCTGGAAGAAGATGCAATGTGGTTGATATCTCGCTGAGGCTTTGTCTGACAGTGGGTTTGGCGCAATTGGCGGATTCTGTAGGTCGTAAGCTTTCCAGAAAGGTGCGGCAATCTTGTGTGACATCGAGCTAGGGATATACAATTGATATTTCCATAACTTTCGAGTCCTTTGAGTCATATTTATGGTTTATGTTAATATTTATGGTTGAATTGTGTTATAAACATGTAACATGGACTTATATGCTCTTGTAAGGCCAGGTTGTGCATGTGCTATGTCACATCAGTAGCTCTGGTATGGATTCATGGAGTACGAGGACTTGGAGAGTGAGGAAGACCTCCTGATGAAGAATTCTGACTTTATTATTGCTGTTACTTTTATAGTGTTATATAAGTAGTATGTATACGATTAAGTAAACACACACACACACACACACACACACACACACACACACACACACACACTAACATCCCTCTGTTCTCTTATACACTGACTAAATGTTGTTAACTGGCCTGTGTTCATTGTCATTCTCTTGTTGTTCTGTTTATGTTTTGTCTTGTCATTTAAGAAACGTGTTTCGTTAACATGAATCATTCTCAGTGATCAATAAGTCAATACCAGTGGTCATATTGCAGAAAACATATTTTATTAATGATTATCCATGAAATCAGAAAATGAAGAAAGAGTAACAGGTTGAGCTACACATACTGAAACCTGTCAAGAATAGGAAGGTCCAAGGTCAAGCCTTGCATAGTGTGTGTAAGGGTTCCGTCCAGAGTAAGCAGGAGGATCAGCGTCTCCTGCGGCGCTGGGGTTTGGCCGTTGTCCCCGCCACACACTCTGCTTTGCTGCAGGAGCACGACTCCACCACGATGTAGCTGTGCTGCACCGTGGAGCCGCTGGCGCAGGTCAGCTCCACCTGCTTCTGGCTGGTGGTGGCCTCCTGGCAACACTCACACTGGTGCAGCATCATGTTAGCTGCTGCAGAATATCTGTACACACACACACACACACACACACACACACACACACACACACACACACAGACAACAGCTGTTATCCTCTCCACTGATTACAACAGCTCAGTCACCAGTGACCTTTAGCATACACACTGTTATTCTACCTGAGAGAACTGAATTCATGTTACAGGGAGAACAGGTGTTTTTTGTTGAAGCTGTGATGCTAATAGACTCACATGGAGGCGCTTCCACAGTGTCCAGCACAGGACGTCATGTTGACCGGCTGCGTGCTCTTGCAGTCGTTGACCTCGATGACGGTCTGCTTACTCTGGACCTCACAGACGCTCCGCAGTTTGCCTGGAACACACAGCAACCTTTAGGCTCTGACAACGCAACATGTGTGTCCCCCAAAGTTGGTTCATGATTCTGGATTCAGCATTAAACACTGTGACGGTGTTAACTTACAGGTTGTGCAGCATCCATTTGCATCTGTTGTCTCGGTACCCTGCAAGATAAAAACACATGTCATGACATGACAGTGTGTGTGTGTGTGTGTGTGTGTGTGTGTGTGTGTGTGTGTGTGTGTGTGTGTGTTGGGGGGTCGGGTTAGAACAAACTCACAGGTTCACAGTCCAAGGGGTTAAAGTGAGGACATGTGGTCTTGGTCTCCTTGGTAACAAGCTGTCCGTTGATGTTCTCACATGTATAATGCACACACTTGTCATTAGGTGCTACAAGTGTGGTGTTGACCTGTACCAGCAGGAAGAGTGGAAGAGAAGTCATGAGTCAACAAAGACAGAAGGCTTTTATCTTTTGGGCTAATACACAAACAAAAGTGAACTACCCCCATCAGATGTGATGCTATAAATGGTTCTGACAGCAGATCTTTACACCCTTTTTAAAAATGTGTGTTTCAAAATAAGGTTATTTTATCTGTGTCTGACATTCATTAACACATATCTACATTGGCAATAGCTAAAAAGAACTATGTTGCTACAGCAAACATTAGAAATGTGAATAAAAGGCACACAGCGGCGGTACTGACCTCAATGATGACCGTTGTGTTTTCAGGTGTGTTGATAATACAGCTCTTCTGAACACACGTACCGCAGCACTGGTCAGCTTCAGTCTGATATTCATAACCCTGGAGACAACGCGAGAGAGAGTGAGGGAGAGAGAATGAAAAAAAGAATAGAAAACTACGTTGACTGCACTTGAAATCTTTGATGAACTCCTTTTAGGCCTAAAGAGTCATGTACTGCCTGCAGGTGCTGACATTGTATTGGTCAGTACAGTTAGCTGTTTTGTTTGTCAAAAAATGAAAAGAAAAGAAAAATCGATGATACTGCATCATACTGACAGGTATTGCTCATGTTTGGTCCACCACATTTAGATACATGAGTCCAGTACTGAAGAGTCCAGTGCAACTAATAACAGCAACTACACCATGCATCAGCTGGTATGTGTGTGTGTGTGTGTGTGTGTGTGTGTGTGTGTGTGTGTGTGTGTGTGTGTTGCTATGTGCTGTGAATGAGCTTACCTTTGAGCAGTTTGTGTCACAGACAATAGGTTTGCAATTAATGATGTTTAGCCCGGTGATGGGATTCATATCTGGGCCACAGAAACACTCGTGGCAGGATTTGGGTACGAAAGACTCCTCTGTTAAAGGCCCCGCTGTTGCTCCTCCTGGTCCTGCTGCTGTTGTGGCTCCTGCTGCTGCTGTTGTGGCCCCTGCTGCTGCTGTTGTGGCTCCTGCTGCTGCTGTTGTGGCTCCTGCTGCTGCTGTTGTGGCTCCTGCTGCTGCTGTTGTGACTCCTGATGCTGCTGTTGTGACTCCTGGTGCTGCTGTTGTGACTCCTGGTGCTGCTGTTGTGACTCCTGATGCTGCTGTTGTTGCCCCTGATGGTGCTGTTGTGACTCCAGATGCTGCTGTTGTGACTCCTGATGCTGCTGTTGTGCCCCCTGGTGCTGCTGTTGTGACTCCAGCCAGTTGTTCTGGTGCTTCTATTGGTGGTTCTGATGGGGTTTGTGGTGTTGGTATCTTGGAACCAGGCTATAAAATACACATTAATCAAAGTTTTACTCTCAAGCAATCAATCTGTATTCTATGGAAGCTTTCACGCCTGTACTTAAATTAATTTTTCTGGACCAAGGGGGAAAAAGATCCATATTCATATAGATGCAACAAGACTGCTTCTTTCTCAGTGTGATCAGTGCATGGATTGTTTAAATGTAATACCAGTTTTGAATGCATGCTGATATCACCTTTTTATTACGACACAGTCCGGATCAGAATTAGAAACATATTTTCAAGAGGTCTTGGTGCAGCTGTTTAGTCCACACCACAGTTTGAGTGAATGAATGTTCACACAGACACAACCAAAGCACAAGAGTTAACCGTTGGTGTTGAAGCCCCCTCACAGGGCACTGGACTGCTCTCATCTGAGCGGGTTCATGCGGTTCAGATGAAACAAATACAGGACCACTTCCAAGTACACTCTGGTTCGGTTTGTTTGTGGTCTCAAGGCGCACCACCCACAATGCTACAGGTGAGCGATCTGTCACCTCTTCATGTGGTCACCTGATAACATCAACAGGAGTTCTGGGGGTTTCTCTTCAACCCTTTTCACTCTCAAAGTGAAAAGGGTTGAAACAGAAAGCTTGTGCTAATCTGTCGGTTTTGGATGGTAACTATGAACACAGTGGACATTTAAGGAGTGTTTTATCTCAGTGTAAATAAAGACATCCTCACTGCGATTCCAACCGGTAAAAGACGGCATGTTGTTTGACTGTTTAGGTAGGAGCTTTGTTGAAAGCTGATATTTCCTGTATGTTCAAACCTGCAGAGGGACTCTGATGTAGTCACACACAGACTTGTATTCTAGTCCAGTAAAGTACTTGTATTCAACCTGCTCTGCCTGTGTTTGTAATTGAATCCTGCTCCCTGTTGCTCCTGAACTTTGACAGATATATTGACATCTGGAGTCTGGACTGTGTCCTTACCGTGTACTCCGTCATGTTGTAGGTACAAACGCCTTTAGGAACTGCAACACAAACAAGAGACATGGATTAGGTGGAAACTGACTCTAGTTCTATAGAATAGTAATGCAGATGCTTTGATGTGTATTGTATTTGTTTAGTCTACTGTCTGTAAATTGACCCTCTTTTTATTTTTTATCTTGCAAGCTCACTGAGATTGTTCATGACATGCATGTCTGCATCACATGTTGTACACCAGCAGATCATGCTGAATGAATAGTCGAGTCACATACCACACTCGTAGGATTGGCAGCAGGTGCCGTTCATGGCATTGAGTCGGAACCCCAGCGGGCAGGTGAGAGGAGCGGGACACAGGTTCACGTTGCACTCTGTTGGGGACCAAAGATGGGATGAGTATGAGAATGTGAAGCGTTGTCTCAAGAACAATAACAGCAGTTCTGCATGTTTAGATGATTGACTTAAAGTTAGCTTAAACTCTGCTGAGACCCAGGCTCTCTTTTACAGGAAGGCACTGCTTTGACACAGTTTGATACGTTCACACCTGGAAGCTGACTGATCTCTCTGTCACTGGGCAGCGCCACTGACGCTGCTGGGGATTAGAGGCCTTGCTCTTAACTTTTTAGCAGAAAGCAGAGGATATTCACTGTGAAACCTTTCTTACCATACAGAACATAATTAAAACCACTGGGAAAACATATTCTTCAATATATAGCATATTAGTTTGCAAACAACACTGCTATGGTCCTCTGAAGGCCCAACAGTCTATTTTATTCCCACCATCTACCTGTAAATAGCTCAAAGCCTGTCCATAGTGCTAGTGTATGAGGAACAAGTCTTATTTGTTCCACAAGACAGAGAATACAAAAACACAACATACATACGCTTGTAGGTTCTCACTTAAAAAGTGGTTGAGAAGAATTAAAAAGGTAAAGTAAGAACCAATCTCCACCTGGTAATAACATTCATCTGGATAATGACATCTTATCATGGCCTTTGCAAAGACAGTCTGGTAATGATAAAAGTAAGATATGCAAATTCACTGTGGCTGCCGACTTGACTACAAACATAGTGGGTCTCAGGTGAGTGACCCTATAGACTCTGTGTGGATATTTTATTTTTTCTTAGTAGGGGAAGAGCTTGTCTGTAAATATTTATTAAGGTGTTCAGATGGATATCAATCTCCTGTCTGAGATAAGTCTAAAGCACACCAATTAACACTTCCTATCTTGTGTGTTTAATCCATACACAGGCAGAAAAGCAAATATTTCCCAAAATGTTGAACAATGACTTTAAGAATGTGGCAGAGACGAGACCCATTGCGTTCTGTGACACTGCAACTGACCACAAGACTGTGTTGTGCAGCAGCCGTCTGTATTGTTGACCAGCTGCTGGCCAGGCTTGCTGCAGTTGGGGCTCTGTTGTGTTGGGCATTCAACAGGCGTGCACTCGATGCTCATGGAATCGCTGTCACACATACAGGTGTTGCAGCCACTTGTCCATGTGTCACCAGGCTGTTTGAGAGACAGGAGCCAGTTCAGACAGACAACTCATGCTTTGCTACAGAATACGAATGCATGCGACAGGCAGATTTCTTACCTGTTTCGGTTGTCCATCAGGTCCAACACAACCTGAAATTCAAACAGAAACAATTGTTTGTAGGTTTGAGTTTTGCTTCAAGCTAATGCTTTTGACAAAAGTCAAGTTTTCTTTAGGATCTCCTCTTACCGCAAGAGGAAACACATGTGTCATGGACTGTGTTGAATAAGATGGTGCCATCAGCACAGAAGCAACCCTCCTTAGTGTTGTTAGTGGATGCCTGGTACTGTTCCTGGAACTTTTGGTTGTATCTGATGTCAGAAAAGGAATTATTGGTTATTACAGGGCTCACTATCTGTTCATCCTTCTCACACACTGACATCATTTAATTTATGGAAGGATAAATGTAAGCATTTCAATCTGGCAAGTGGTGTATAAATGTCAAGATCTCTAAGAGAAAAGAAAAGAAAAATCTACATCTTTACCTGTCATTGCATGTTGGCTCTACAGCGGCGCCACAGGCCTTGTACACCTTGTTACTTGAACATGTGAGCTCTGTAAGATGGAGATATGTTTATATAAACATTTGTCAGAACTCCATGCAACACTTCAAGTTCTATACACTATTAGCGTTATCTTACCACATTGCCCATTGGTTGCATTCCTCCAGTCGATACAGACTCCTGCCTCAGAGCACTGAGTGGCATAGGCCTCCAGGCTGGTGCAGCTAGTGGCATTGCCACTGTTGCAAGTATCATCCCTACAGGATGTCACAAACGGTCCTGGGAGTATGACTCCATTGCATGGTGCAAACACACTAGAAGGAACATACAAGCCAGAAGAGTATGTCAGGAAAAGAGATCAGAAGTCTTTGAATTCACCAAGTGACCAGAAGAAATATAAACATCATCTAAGACGTAATGGAAAGCAATTCAGAACATCAACGAATAATTATGGTTGTAGCACTTTATAATAAGTACACACTATTTAGCATTAGTAAAGCATGCGTAAACACTTAATTCATCATTTATAAAGCATTGTTCCAACATGAACACATTAGTAGCTCATTATAGTATGCAATTCATAAACACAGTTTATAAATGTTTCGTGATTGGGTTTTCATACTTTATAAATGATGGATTCCCCATTTGTAAGTTAAGTATTATATATTGCAAACCAATTATTAAGGACTTATAGATGATGCACTAATGGTTAACATGTTCCTTATAAACGTGTTTTAATACTGCAATTCATGATTAATGCAGGTAGTTACTACTCGTTAGTTAAGTATTAGTTAAGTATTTTGTGTGACCTCATCTAAAGTGAGGACTATCTATGCTTTACAAAGCATTAATAAATGACATTGAAAGGCCAGCAGCCTCAAAGCTAACAAAAGTCTCAGTTATCTTCTTAACAGAAAAGGGAAATAGACACAACACAAAGTGATAAAACACATTAATATGATGGTAATGGAGCGATGCCCGTCAGTGGCACGAGTAGTGAGTATGTTTCATAGTTTTCTGGCACAAACATATTATTGATTATGAGTATCTAGCTAGCCAGCTGTCACTTGTTTGCTAGCTAGCCAGCTAGCAAGCTCGTCACTAAAGGTCCTGAGACGGCAAGCACCACCTCAGTTGTAAGTAGACCAATCCAGGTGATAGCTAGATACTCATAATCAATCATATGTATGTGCCAGCAAACTATAAAACATACTCAACACTCGTGCCACTAACGGGCATCGCCTCACATCACCTGGCCGGCGTTATTTCTGGCCAGGCACCGTGGGACACACCGGGTCCTAGAGTGTAAACGTGTGTCCCACGGTGGGTCTGTGTTCTGTGCTCAAAACTGCACAAAAACAGTGTTTTGTGAAGACTTTTAAATAGTTTGTGGCTCCCCTCACCTGCTGGTTAGGATATCACAAATGGCAGGTTTGCAGGTAGACTGTGTTGTTGAGGAAGGTGGTTCTGAAGTGGGCGTAGTTGTTGGTGTAGTGGGGGTGACACAGGGTGTACCGGGGACATTCCACTGGCCTGCAGTGTCTGAGCAGCTTTCCACCTGGCCGTTTGGAGAACGACAGTCGTTGTTCTGAGTGTTGTCACAGGTCCCTGAAAAAGAAGAGGCCAGGAGGTTAAAGCAAAAGCATTGGGGCTCATGCAAGAACCAGATCACAGAGATGTTCCTAAATAGAACGTATCAGCGATTTAAGATAATTTGTGGTATTTAAGTGTTCCAGACCTGAAGAGATAATCTGCCTTTCTTCACAAAGGGGAAACTCATTTAATTTAGGATTACCTAATTATATATATATATATATATATATATATATATATATATATATATATATATATATATATATATATATATATATGCAAACTCAACACAGAAGGGCCCAAGCCAGCCATCAGCTGACCCCTGCACCACATGTTACCATACATACCGTTAATAATAATATGCATTTCTAAACTCAATAGTAAGTTCACCATAGTTTCATCATCAGGATTTGTTAATTTGCCAAAGATTATTTTACTAAAGTTCAGTATTGTTGGAAAATTCTCCCACTTCTGTTGAACACGACAGTGTATCGTTATCTACTGTTTGCTATAATATTCTCTCTGTGGTCTCTTTGACAGCTTCTCATACTCGTCATGGATGACTCTGGTCTACAAAGATGTTCTCTCTTTAGGTCAGTCACAGTACAGCTCCTCTGCCCATATTGTGAGCAGCTGTGTAAGTAATATTTTCTTATTGTTAAGAAAGTATTCTAAGGACCGATACAGGAGAACATTCCTGCCCACTGTTATTAGACTTTATAATAAAAGTATAATACTCTATCCATTGTATCTGCTGATTTCAGACAGCAGGACTTTAACACAGTGTGAAATCCTTCTTTTTACTCTTCATTTTTGGGGAAGATGCTGCCCAAACACGGAACAGAACATGAAGCCTTGTATGGTAATCTGTGAATTGTTGTAATGAATATTTGAACTCTGCACTAAACATGAGGCATATCCTGCAATGACTGCAGGCTGCCAGTGAAGTGTCAGTAGGTGCAACAGGCTGCTCTCAATGGTGTCCTCTGGTTATAAGTGTAATTTTACCCGATGATTTGACCGACTAAGCGTCACTGATGAGGTTACGTATCAATGTTCTGCTAACTCACCACACTGTCCTTCAGTGTTTCCACCAAAGGAAGCCATAGGAAGGGAAATGCTGATTGCGGAGGTCCTATAGACCACTTTTGTGTTGATCTCAGGTATCTCCAATGTGATCACCATATCTGTGCTCGTGATTAGTAGGACAGAATTTTTGTAGGCCGGATAGATCCGTTTCTGATTCACAAACACCTGTAGGATAATGTGACAAATCACATTAGAGTAGACTTGAAGCACAACAAGATTTCTAATGCACCACACCACTTAAGTAAATACTCTCAAAACAATAAAGGAAATACGTTACTAACACGAAAACAATGAATGTCTTTGACAAATTGTCTGGTTGCTTACCACAGTAGCTGCTGTTCCTGAAGTCTTCACCTGAGTCAACAATACTGTGTAAGATCCGTATGTTACAGTGAGAGCCTGGGGACAGAATGTGCTGTCCAAAGGATCACAGTCATGATTATTTAGTATTATTGTCAGGTTATATTTATTAATAATCTCTTTGACCAGGTAGTAAGAGCAGTTCTCCTTGAAATTGTATGACTTTCCATCGAATGTCAGGTAGTGGTATTCAGACCAGACACTGCACACACCTGCAGGATGAGAAGAACCATCAATGGAAACAATAAAGTAACAACTAGAGGATGCAGAAAACACAATTGCTATGTTTTTTTTTATTGGCAAATAATATTGACTACAGTATTTGTTTGTGAGACAATTAGTTTAGGAACTACTTTTACTGAAGTTATTTAGAAGTGACTTAGTTGATAGTCTCCTCAGTGCTTTCCAGTAAATAGTTAATTGTATTAAGTATGTTTGTGTTTAGTTACATAGATATGTAAATAGGCTAAGCATACTGACACAAGATGCTCTGCTGCATTTAAAAGAAAAACAAGTGGTAACCTGTATTGAAAGGTTCCATTTTAAACTTACATTCACATTCATAGTGAAAGCAGCATCCATCATCATCATAGACTTTGACGACTTCACGTCCATTTATACAGATGGGTTGTTGTACTTTGGAACAGGCAGTGGGTGTCTCTGTGATCTTGCCATTGGTGCAAGTAGCTGTGGTGCAGTTACTGACCTGCCAGGACTCTCCATTCTGGATGGGTATTGAGAAGCAGTATTCATACAGGAAATGATGTGTGTGTATAACAATAAAGTGTAATTCAACTGATTTTTTGCAATGCAGTGCTCTATTTTCTATCTTCATATTATGGCATAACGATCCAGTGTATGGATGGGTGTGTATGGGTGACTGATGACATGTAGTGTTAAAGCGCTATACAAGTACAAGACCATTTACTGGACACAAAGCAGCTACTGGTGAAATAAAATGATCAGTCTTCTAGAAACAATTTAATTCGCAATCATGAATACAACTATGTTATCTATATCCCACCTTTCTTGTTGAATTCACATCATTGCAGTCAGTGGTAGTTGTAGATGGGGATGATGGAGAGGAAGTAGGGCTGGGAATAGCTGTGGTTGTGGAAGACACTGACGCCTTTGTCGTGGTAGAACGTGCGGTTGTGCTGGGCATTGGTGTTATGGGACATGGTCTAACTTGTGTCTCAACTTTACAAGATGCATTGCAATATGCAGTGTAACACCACCCTGAGCCATCAGTGACATTGTACACCAAGTCCTCTGTGAAAATAAGAGTGGAGTTCAGCTCAGCTGAGCACATGCTGCACCAACCACCACTGAGCAGCAATTTACTGAAAATGTAAGGTCAATGGAAAACATGTGACTGATGATTTCCAGATATTTGTGAACTAATCATTATCTTATAATTCATTGATGTAGTATCTCCTAGTCATCATTATCAATATATCATGGATTCAAAAGTTAGTCAGGAACTACTTATATGAATGCAAAACAAGCTGCCATAAATGGGTCACAAGTTTCCGGACAGTGTTTGTATGTAAATAGCAAAACAGGGGCAAATATTAATGCTGAAAACAATAGCAAATCATCATATGTATGTGAAATATAACATGATAGAAAAGACAAAAGAAGACTTTAGACTTGAGGTCTACGATGGAATAATTCCCTTTTAGACATTTAAATGAGAAAAAAAGTAAAGACAAAAGAACAATGTTATTCATGGGATTAATGATGAGGGGGAAAAGCATAATGTGAAAATGGGAAATGAAAGATCACCTACCAGGATAATGTGCAGTCCCATTGACAATGCAGGCACATAATGTTGTAGTTGTGGTTAATAGAGGTGGCGTAGATACAACTGTGGATATGGCTGGTCTGGTAGTGTAAACAGTTGTGCTGCCTGGGCGTGTCTGTGTTATTGGGCCAATGGAAGTTGTACCTTTAACTGTTGATCCTGAAGTTACAGTTGACGACACACTAGCTGTTGTGTTCAAAATAATAGGTGCTGTAACAACAGTTGATGTTTGTGTACTTTCTGTGACTACAACAACTGTTGTTTCTGGGATTTCAGTTGTTGTCCCAATGATTTGCGTTGTTCGTGAAGATGTAGTTGTTTCTGAAGCTTTTTCTGTTGTTCCCTCGGTTGTAACAGACGGTACTTCAGTGGTTGTGGTACCTACATAAGGTGTAGAGGTTGTCACTGGGCCAGTGGTGACTTCTTTAGATGGTCGTGTCGTTGCAACGCTTACTGTAGTTTGTTTTAATGTAGTTGTTTCTGAAGGTGTAGTTGTTGTTCCCGTAGTTGTTACTGACGGTACTTCAGTGGTTGTGGTACCAACAGAAGGGGTTGATGTTACAACTGTCGTTTCAGGGCTTGTTGTTGTGACACCTGGCACTGAGGTTGTAGTTTCAACAATAGTCGTTGTAGAGGTTGTCACTGGGCCAGTGGTGACTTTTGGTGATGTGGTTGTCCCAACACTCCTTGTAGTTTGTTCCAATGTAGTTGTTTCTGAAGGTGTAGTTGTTGTTCCCGTAGTTGTTACTGACGGTACTTCAGTGGTTGTGGTACCAACAGAAGGGGTTGATGTTACAACTGTCGTTTCAGGGCTTGTTGTTGTGACACCTGGCACTGAGGTTGTAGTTTCAACAATAGTCGTTGTAGAGGTTGTCACTGGGCCAGTGGTAACTTTTGGTGATGTGGTTGTCCCAACACTCCTTGTAGTTTGTTCCAATGTAGTTGTTTCTGAAGGTGTAGTTGTTGTTCCCGTAGTTGTTACTGATGGTACTTCAGTGGTTGTGGTACCAACTGAAGGGGTTGAAGTTACAACTGTTGTTTCAGGGCTTGTTGTTGTGACACCTGGCACTGTGGTCGTAGTTTCAACAATAGTCGTTGTAGAGGTTGTCACTGGGCCAGTGGTGACTTCTTTAGATGGTCGTGTCGTTGCAACGCTTACTGTAGTTTGTTTTAATGTAGTTGTTTCTGAAGGTGTAGTTGTTGTTCCCGTAGTTGTTACTGACGGTACTTCAGTGGTTGTGGTACCAACAGAAGGGGTTGATGTTACAACTGTTGTTTCAGGGCTTGTTGTTGTGACACCTGGCACTGAGGTTGTAGTTTCAACAATAGTCGTTGTAGAGGTTGTCACTGGGCCAGTGGTGACTTTTGGTGATGTGGTTGTCCCAACACTCCTTGTAGTTTGTTCCAATGTAGTTGTTTCTGAAGGTGTAGTTGTTGTTCCCGTAGTTGTTACTGACGGTACTTCAGTGGTTGTGGTACCAACAGAAGAAGTTGATGTTACAACTGTCGTTTCAGGGCTTGTTGTTGTGACACCTGGCACTGTGGTCGTAGTTTCAACAATAGTCGTTGTAGAGGTTGTCACTGGGCCAGTGGTGACTTCTTTAGATGGTCGTGTCGTTGCAACGCTTACTGTAGTTTGTTTTAATGTAGTTGTTCCTGAAGGTGTAGTTGTTGTTCCCGTAGTTGTTACTGACGGTACTTCAGTAGTTGTGGTACCAACAGAAGGGGTTGATGTTACAACTGTTGTTTCAGGGCTTGTTGTTGTGACACCTGGCACTGAGGTTGTAGTTTCAACAATAGTCGTTGTAGAGGTTGTCACTGGGCCAGTGGTGACTTTTGGTGATGTGGTTGTCCCAACACTCCTTGTAGTTTGTTCCAATGTAGTTGTTTCTGAAGGTGTAGTTGTTGTTCCCGTAGTTGTTACTGACGGTACTTCAGTGGTTGTGGTACCAACAGAAGGGGTTGATGTTACAACTGTCGTTTCAGGGCTTGTTGTTGTGACACCTGGCACTGAGGTTGTAGTTTCAACAATAGTCGTTGTAGAGGTTGTCACTGGGCCAGTGGTGACTTTTGGTGATGTGGTTGTCCCAACACTCCTTGTAGTTTGTTCCAATGTAGTTGTTTCTGAAGGTGTAGTTGTTGTTCCCGTAGTTGTTACTGACGGTACTTCAGTGGTTGTGGTACCAACAGAAGGGGTTGATGTTACAACTGTCGTTTCAGGGCTTGTTGTTGTGACACCTGGCACTGTGGTCGTAGTTTCAACAATAGTCGTTGTAGAGGTTGTCACTGGGCCAGTGGTGACTTCTTTAGATGGTCGTGTCGTTGCAACGCTTACTGTAGTTTGTTTTAATGTAGTTGTTTCTGAAGGTGTAGTTGTTGTTCCCGTAGTTGTTACTGACGGTACTTCAGTGGTTGTGGTACCAACAGAAGGGGTTGATGTTACAACTGTTGTTTCAGGGCTTGTTGTTGTGACACCTGGCACTGAGGTTGTAGTTTCAACAATAGTCGTTGTAGAGGTTGTCACTGGGCCAGTGGTGACTTTTGGTGATGTGGTTGTCCCAACACTCCTTGTAGTTTGTTCCAATGTAGTTGTTTCTGAAGGTGTAGTTGTTGTTCCCGTAGTTGTTACTGACGGTACTTCAGTGGTTGTGGTACCAACAGAAGGGGTTGATGTTACAACTGTCGTTTCAGGGCTTGTTGTTGTGACACCTGGCACTGAGGTTGTAGTTTCAACAATAGTCGTTGTAGAGGTTGTCACTGGGCCAGTGGTGACTTTTGGTGATGTGGTTGTCCCAACACTCCTTGTAGTTTGTTCCAATGTAGTTGTTTCTGAAGGTGTAGTTGTTGTTCCCGTAGTTGTTACTGACGGTACTTCAGTGGTTGTGGTACCAACAGAAGGGGTTGATGTTACAACTGTCGTTTCAGGGCTTGTTGTTGTGACACCTGGCACTGTGGTCGTAGTTTCAACAATAGTCGTTGTAGAGGTTGTCACTGGGCTAGTGGTGACTTCTTTAGATGGTCGTGTCGTTGCAACGCTTACTGTAGTTTGTTTTAATGTAGTTGTTTCTGAAGGTGTAGTTGTTGTTCCCGTAGTTGTTACTGACGGTACTTCAGTGGTTGTGGTACCAACAGAAGGGGTTGATGTTACAACTGTTGTTTCAGGGCTTGTTGTTGTGACACCTGGCACTGAGGTTGTAGTTTCAATAATAGTCGTTGTAGAGGTTGTCACTGGGCCAGTGGTGACTTTTGGTGATGTGGTTGTCCCAACACTCCTTGTAGTTTGTTCCAATGTAGTTGTTTCTGAAGGTGTAGTTGTTGTTCCCGTAGTTGTTACTGACGGTACTTCAGTGGTTGTGGTACCAACAGAAGGGGTTGATGTTACAACTGTCGTTTCAGGGCTTGTTGTTGTGACACCTGGCACTGAAGTTGTAGTTTCAACAATAGTCGTTGTAGAGGTTGTCACTGGGCCAGTGGTGACTTTTGGTGATGTGGTTGTCCCAACACTCCTTGTAGTTTGTTCCAATGTAGTTGTTTCTGAAGGTGTAGTTGTTGTTCCCGTAGTTGTTACTGACGGTACTTCAGTGGTTGTGGTACCAACAGAAGGGGTTGATGTTACAACTGTCGTTTCAGGGCTTGTTGTTGTGACACCTGGCACTGTGGTCGTAGTTTCAACAATAGTCGTTGTAGAGGTTGTCACTGGGCCAGTGGTGACTTCTTTAGATGGTCGTGTCGTTGCAACGCTTACTGTAGTTTGTTTTAATGTAGTTGTTTCTGAAGGTGTAGTTGTTGTTCCCGTAGTTGTTACTGACGGTACTTCAGTGGTTGTGGTACCAACAGAAGGGGTTGATGTTACAACTGTTGTTTCAGGGCTTGTTGTTGTGACACCTGGCACTGAGGTTGTAGTTTCAACAATAGTCGTTGTAGAGGTTGTCACTGGGCCAGTGGTGACTTTTGGTGATGTGGTTGTCCCAACACTCCTTGTAGTTTGTTCCAATGTAGTTGTTTCTGAAGGTGTAGTTGTTGTTCCCGTAGTTGTTACTGACGGTACTTCAGTGGTTGTGGTACCAACAGAAGGGGTTGATGTTACAACTGTCGTTTCAGGGCTTGTTGTTGTGACACCTGGCACTGAGGTTGTAGTTTCAACAATAGTCGTTGTAGAGGTTGTCACTGGGCCAGTGGTGACTTTTGGTGATGTGGTTGTCCCAACACTCCTTGTAGTTTGTTCCAATGTAGTTGTTTCTGAAGGTGTAGTTGTTGTTCCCGTAGTTGTTACTGATGGTACTTCAGTGGTTGTGGTACCAACAGAAGGGGTTGATGTTACAACTGTCGTTTCAGGGCTTGTTGTTGTGACACCTGGCACTGTGGTCGTAGTTTCAACAATAGTCGTTGTAGAGGTTGTCACTGGGCCAGTGGTGACTTCTTTAGATGGTCGTGTCGTTGCAACGCTTACTGTAGTTTGTTTTAATGTAGTTGTTTCTGAAGGTGTAGTTGTTGTTCCCGTAGTTGTTACTGACGGTACTTCAGTGGTTGTGGTACCAACAGAAGGGGTTGATGTTACAACTGTTGTTTCAGGGCTTGTTGTTGTGACACCTGGCACTGAGGTTGTAGTTTCAACAATAGTCGTTGTAGAGGTTGTCACTGGGCCAGTGGTGACTTTTGGTGATGTGGTTGTCCCAACACTCCTTGTAGTTTGTTCCAATGTAGTTGTTTCTGAAGGTGTAGTTGTTGTTCCCGTAGTTGTTACTGACGGTACTTCAGTGGTTGTGGTACCAACAGAAGGGGTTGATGTTACAACTGTCGTTTCAGGGCTTGTTGTTGTGACACCTGGCACTGTGGTCGTAGTTTCAACAATAGTCGTTGTAGAGGTTGTCACTGGGCCAGTGGTGACTTCTTTAGATGGTCGTGTCGTTGCAACGCTTACTGTAGTTTGTTTTAATGTAGTTGTTTCTGAAGGTGTAGTTGTTGTTCCCGTAGTTGTTACTGACGGTACTTCAGTAGTTGTGGTACCAACAGAAGGGGTTGATGTTACAACTGTTGTTTCAGGGCTTGTTGTTGTGACACCTGGCACTGAGGTTGTAGTTTCAACAATAGTCGTTGTAGAGGTTGTCACTGGGCCAGTGGTGACTTTTGGTGATGTGGTTGTCCCAACACTCCTTGTAGTTTGTTCCAATGTAGTTGTTTCTGAAGGTGTAGTTGTTGTTCCCGTAGTTGTTACTGACGGTACTTCAGTGGTTGTGGTACCAACAGAAGGGGTTGATGTTACAACTGTCGTTTCAGGGCTTGTTGTTGTGACACCTGGCACTGAGGTTGTAGTTTCAACAATAGTCGTTGTAGAGGTTGTCACTGGGCCAGTGGTGACTTTTGGTGATGTGGTTGTCCCAACACTCCTTGTAGTTTGTTCCAATGTAGTTGTTTCTGAAGGTGTAGTTGTTGTTCCCGTAGTTGTTACTGACGGTACTTCAGTGGTTGTGGTACCAACAGAAGGGGTTGATGTTACAACTGTCGTTTCAGGGCTTGTTGTTGTGACACCTGGCACTGTGGTCGTAGTTTCAACAATAGTCGTTGTAGAGGTTGTCACTGGGCCAGTGGTGACTTCTTTAGATGGTCGTGTCGTTGCAACGCTTACTGTAGTTTGTTTTAATGTAGTTGTTTCTGAAGGTGTAGTTGTTGTTCCCGTAGTTGTTACTGACGGTACTTCAGTGGTTGTGGTACCAACAGAAGGGGTTGATGTTACAACTGTTGTTTCAGGGCTTGTTGTTGTGACACCTGGCACTGAGGTTGTAGTTTCAACAATAGTCGTTGTAGAGGTTGTCACTGGGCCAGTGGTGACTTTTGGTGATGTGGTTGTCCCAACACTCCTTGTAGTTTGTTCCAATGTAGTTGTTTCTGAAGGTGTAGTTGTTGTTCCCGTAGTTGTTACTGACGGTACTTCAGTGGTTGTGGTACCAACAGAAGGGGTTGATGTTACAACTGTCGTTTCAGGGCTTGTTGTTGTGACACCTGGCACTGAGGTTGTAGTTTCAACAATAGTCGTTGTAGAGGTTGTCACTGGGCCAGTGGTGACTTTTGGTGATGTGGTTGTCCCAACACTCCTTGTAGTTTGTTCCAATGTAGTTGTTTCTGAAGGTGTAGTTGTTGTTCCCGTAGTTGTTACTGATGGTACTTCAGTGGTTGTGGTACCAACTGAAGGGGTTGAAGTTACAACTGTTGTTTCAGGGCTTGTTGTTGTGACACCTGGCACTGTGGTCGTAGTTTCAACAATAGTCGTTGTAGAGGTTGTCACTGGGCCAGTGGTGACTTCTTTAGATGGTCGTGTCGTTGCAACGCTTACTGTAGTTTGTTTTAATGTAGTTGTTTCTGAAGGTGTAGTTGTTGTTCCCGTAGTTGTTACTGACGGTACTTCAGTGGTTGTGGTACCAACAGAAGGGGTTGATGTTACAACTGTTGTTTCAGGGCTTGTTGTTGTGACACCTGGCACTGAGGTTGTAGTTTCAACAATAGTCGTTGTAGAGGTTGTCACTGGGCCAGTGGTGACTTTTGGTGATGTGGTTGTCCCAACACTCCTTGTAGTTTGTTCCAATGTAGTTGTTTCTGAAGGTGTAGTTGTTGTTCCCGTAGTTGTTACTGACGGTACTTCAGTGGTTGTGGTACCAACAGAAGGGGTTGATGTTACAACTGTCGTTTCAGGGCTTGTTGTTGTGACACCTGGCACTGAGGTTGTAGTTTCAACAATAGTCGTTGTAGAGGTTGTCACTGAGCCAGTGGTGACTTTTGGTGATGTGGTTGTCCCAACACTCCTTGTAGTTTGTTCCAATGTAGTTGTTTCTGAAGGTGTAGTTGTTGTTCCCGTAGTTGTTACTGACGGTACTTCAGTGGTTGTGGTACCAACAGAAGGGGTTGATGTTACAACTGTCGTTTCAGGGCTTGTTGTTGTGACACCTGGCACTGAGGTTGTAGTTTCAACAATAGTCGTTGTAGAGGTTGTCACTGGGCCAGTGGTGACTTTTGGTGATGTGGTTGTCCCAACACTCCTTGTAGTTTGTTCCAATGTAGTTGTTTCTGAAGGTGTAGTTGTTGTTCCCGTAGTTGTTACTGACGGTACTTCAGTGGTTGTGGTACCAACAGAAGGGGTTGATGTTACAACTGTCGTTTCAGGGCTTGTTGTTGTGACACCTGGCACTGTGGTCGTAGTTTCAACAATAGTCGTTGTAGAGGTTGTCACTGGGCCAGTGGTGACTTCTTTAGATGGTCGTGTCGTTGCAACGCTTACTGTAGTTTGTTTTAATGTAGTTGTTTCTGAAGGTGTAGTTGTTGTTCCCGTAGTTGTTACTGACGGTACTTCAGTGGTTGTGGTACCAACAGAAGGGGTTGATGTTACAACTGTCGTTTCAGGGCTTGTTGTTGTGACACCTGGCACTGAGGTTGTAGTTTCAACAATAGTCGTTGTAGAGGTTGTCACTGGGCCAGTGGTGACTTTTGGTGATGTGGTTGTCCCAACACTCCTTGTAGTTTGTTCCAATGTAGTTGTTTCTGAAGGTGTAGTTGTTGTTCCCGTAGTTGTTACTGACGGTACTTCAGTGGTTGTGGTACCAACAGAAGGGGTTGATGTTACAACTGTCGTTTCAGGGCTTGTTGTTGTGACACCTGGCACTGTGGTCGTAGTTTCAACAATAGTCGTTGTAGAGGTTGTCACTGGGCCAGTGGTGACTTCTTTAGATGGTCGTGTCGTTGCAACGCTTACTGTAGTTTGTTTTAATGTAGTTGTTTCTGAAGGTGTAGTTGTTGTTCCCGTAGTTGTTACTGACGGTACTTCAGTGGTTGTGGTACCAACAGAAGGGGTTGATGTTACAACTGTTGTTTCAGGGCTTGTTGTTGTGACACCTGGCACTGAGGTTGTAGTTTCAACAATAGTCGTTGTAGAGGTTGTCACTGGGCCAGTGGTGACTTTTGGTGATGTGGTTGTCCCAACACTCCTTGTAGTTTGTTCCAATGTAGTTGTTTCTGAAGGTGTAGTTGTTGTTCCCGTAGTTGTTACTGACGGTACTTCAGTGGTTGTGGTACCAACAGAAGGGGTTGATGTTACAACTGTCGTTTCAGGGCTTGTTGTTGTGACACCTGGCACTGAGGTTGTAGTTTCAACAATAGTCGTTGTAGAGGTTGTCACTGGGCCAGTGGTGACTTTTGGTGATGTGGTTGTCTCAACACTCCTTGTAGTTTGTTCCAATGTAGTTGTTTCTGAAGGTGTAGTTGTTGTTCCCGTAGTTGTTACTGATGGTACTTCAGTGGTTGTGGTACCAACTGAAGGGGTTGAAGTTACAACTGTTGTTTCAGGGCTTGTTGTTGTGACACCTGGCACTGTGGTCGTAGTTTCAACAATAGTCGTTGTAGAGGTTGTCACTGGGCCAGTGGTGACTTCTTTAGATGGTCGTGTCGTTGCAACGCTTACTGTAGTTTGTTTTAATGTAGTTGTTTCTGAAGGTGTAGTTGTTGTTCCCGTAGTTGTTACTGACGGTACTTCAGTGGTTGTGGTACCAACAGAAGGGGTTGATGTTACAACTGTTGTTTCAGGGCTTGTTGTTGTGACACCTGGCACTGAGGTTGTAGTTTCAACAATAGTCGTTGTAGAGGTTGTCACTGGGCCAGTGGTGACTTTTGGTGATGTGGTTGTCCCAACACTCCTTGTAGTTTGTTCCAATGTAGTTGTTTCTGAAGGTGTAGTTGTTGTTCCCGTAGTTGTTACTGACGGTACTTCAGTGGTTGTGGTACCAACAGAAGGGGTTGATGTTACAACTGTCGTTTCAGGGCTTGTTGTTGTGACACCTGGCACTGAGGTTGTAGTTTCAACAATAGTCGTTGTAGAGGTTGTCACTGAGCCAGTGGTGACTTTTGGTGATGTGGTTGTCCCAACACTCCTTGTAGTTTGTTCCAATGTAGTTGTTTCTGAAGGTGTAGTTGTTGTTCCCGTAGTTGTTACTGACGGTACTTCAGTGGTTGTGGTACCAACAGAAGGGGTTGATGTTACAACTGTCGTTTCAGGGCTTGTTGTTGTGACACCTGGCACTGAGGTTGTAGTTTCAACAATAGTCGTTGTAGAGGTTGTCACTGGGCCAGTGGTGACTTTTGGTGATGTGGTTGTCCCAACACTCCTTGTAGTTTGTTCCAATGTAGTTGTTTCTGAAGGTGTAGTTGTTGTTCCCGTAGTTGTTACTGACGGTACTTCAGTGGTTGTGGTACCAACAGAAGGGGTTGATGTTACAACTGTCGTTTCAGGGCTTGTTGTTGTGACACCTGGCACTGTGGTCGTAGTTTCAACAATAGTCGTTGTAGAGGTTGTCACTGGGCCAGTGGTGACTTCTTTAGATGGTCGTGTCGTTGCAACGCTTACTGTAGTTTGTTTTAATGTAGTTGTTTCTGAAGGTGTAGTTGTTGTTCCCGTAGTTGTTACTGACGGTACTTCAGTGGTTGTGGTACCAACAGAAGGGGTTGATGTTACAACTGTTGTTTCAGGGCTTGTTGTTGTGACACCTGGCACTGAGGTTGTAGTTTCAACAATAGTCGTTGTAGAGGTTGTCACTGGGCCAGTGGTGACTTTTGGTGATGTGGTTGTCCCAACACTCCTTGTAGTTTGTTCCAATGTAGTTGTTTCTGAAGGTGTAGTTGTTGTTCCCGTAGTTGTTACTGACGGTACTTCAGTGGTTGTGGTACCAACAGAAGGGGTTGATGTTACAACTGTCGTTTCAGGGCTTGTTGTTGTGACACCTGGCACTGTGGTCGTAGTTTCAACAATAGTCGTTGTAGAGGTTGTCACTGGGCCAGTGGTGACTTCTTTAGATGGTCGTGTCGTTGCAACGCTTACTGTAGTTTGTTTTAATGTAGTTGTTTCTGAAGGTGTAGTTGTTGTTCCCGTAGTTGTTACTGACGGTACTTCAGTGGTTGTGGTACCAACAGAAGGGGTTGATGTTACAACTGTCGTTTCAGGGCTTGTTGTTGTGACACCTGGCACTGAGGTTGTAGTTTCAACAATAGTCGTTGTAGAGGTTGTCACTGGGCCAGTGGTGACTTTTGGTGATGTGGTTGTCCCAACACTCCTTGTAGTTTGTTCCAATGTAGTTGTTTCTGAAGGTGTAGTTGTTGTTCCCGTAGTTGTTACTGACGGTACTTCAGTGGTTGTGGTACCAACAGAAGGGGTTGATGTTACAACTGTCGTTTCAGGGCTTGTTGTTGTGACACCTGGCACTGTGGTCGTAGTTTCAACAATAGTCGTTGTAGAGGTTGTCACTGGGCCAGTGGTGACTTCTTTAGATGGTCGTGTCGTTGCAACGCTTACTGTAGTTTGTTTTAATGTAGTTGTTTCTGAAGGTGTAGTTGTTGTTCCCGTAGTTGTTACTGACGGTACTTCAGTGGTTGTGGTACCAACAGAAGGGGTTGATGTTACAACTGTTGTTTCAGGGCTTGTTGTTGTGACACCTGGCACTGAGGTTGTAGTTTCAACAATAGTCGTTGTAGAGGTTGTCACTGGGCCAGTGGTGACTTTTGGTGATGTGGTTGTCCCAACACTCCTTGTAGTTTGTTCCAATGTAGTTGTTTCTGAAGGTGTAGTTGTTGTTCCCGTAGTTGTTACTGACGGTACTTCAGTGGTTGTGGTACCAACAGAAGGGGTTGATGTTACAACTGTTGTTTCAGGGCTTGTTGTTGTGACACCTGGCACTGAGGTTGTAGTTTCAACAATAGTCGTTGTAGAGGTTGTCACTGGGCCAGTGGTGACTTTTGGTGATGTGGTTGTCCCAACACTCCTTGTAGTTTGTTCCAATGTAGTTGTTTCTGAAGGTGTAGTTGTTGTTCCCGTAGTTGTTACTGACGGTACTTCAGTGGTTGTGGTACCAACAGAAGGGGTTGATGTTACAACTGTCGTTTCAGGGCTTGTTGTTGTGACACCTGGCACTGAGGTTGTAGTTTCAACAATAGTCGTTGTAGAGGTTGTCACTGGGCCAGTGGTGACTTTTGGTGATGTGGTTGTCCCAACACTCCTTGTAGTTTGTTCCAATGTAGTTGTTTCTGAAGGTGTAGTTGTTGTTCCCGTAGTTGTTACTGACGGTACTTCAGTGGTTGTGGTACCAACAGAAGGGGTTGATGTTACAACTGTCGTTTCAGGGCTTGTTGTTGTGACACCTGGCACTGTGGTCGTAGTTTCAACAATAGTCGTTGTAGAGGTTGTCACTGGGCCAGTGGTGACTTCTTTAGATGGTCGTGTCGTTGCAACGCTTACTGTAGTTTGTTTTAATGTAGTTGTTTCTGAAGGTGTAGTTGTTGTTCCCGTAGTTGTTACTGACGGTACTTCAGTGGTTGTGGTACCAACAGAAGGGGTTGATGTTACAACTGTTGTTTCAGGGCTTGTTGTTGTGACACCTGGCACTGAGGTTGTAGTTTCAACAATAGTCGTTGTAGAGGTTGTCACTGGGCCAGTGGTGACTTTTGGTGATGTGGTTGTCCCAACACTCCTTGTAGTTTGTTCCAATGTAGTTGTTTCTGAAGGTGTAGTTGTTGTTCCCGTAGTTGTTACTGACGGTACTTCAGTGGTTGTGGTACCAACAGAAGGGGTTGATGTTACAACTGTCGTTTCAGGGCTTGTTGTTGTGACACCTGGCACTGAGGTTGTAGTTTCAACAATAGTCGTTGTAGAGGTTGTCACTGGGCCAGTGGTGACTTTTGGTGATGTGGTTGTCCCAACACTCCCTGTAGTTTGTTCCAATGTAGTTGTTTCTGAAGGTGTAGTTGTTGTTCCCGTAGTTGTTACTGACGGTACTTCAGTGGTTGTGGTACCAACAGAAGGGGTTGATGTTACAACTGTCGTTTCAGGGCTTGTTGTTGTGACACCTGGCACTGTGGTCGTAGTTTCAACAATAGTCGTTGTAGAGGTTGTCACTGGGCCAGTGGTGACTTCTTTAGATGGTCGTGTCGTTGCAACGCTTACTGTAGTTTGTTTTAATGTAGTTGTTTCTGAAGGTGTAGTTGTTGTTCCCGTAGTTGTTACTGACGGTACTTCAGTGGTTGTGGTACCAACAGAAGGGGTTGATGTTACAACTGTTGTTTCAGGGCTTGTTGTTGTGACACCTGGCACTGAGGTTGTAGTTTCAACAATAGTCGTTGTAGAGGTTGTCACTGGGCCAGTGGTGACTTTTGGTGATGTGGTTGTCCCAACACTCCTTGTAGTTTGTTCCAATCTAGTTGTTTCTGAAGGTGTAGTTGTTGTTCCCGTAGTTGTTACTGACGGTACTTCAGTGGTTGTGGTACCAACAGAAGGGGTTGATGTTACAACTGTTGTTTCAGGGCTTGTTGTTGTGACACCTGGCACTGAGGTTGTAGTTTCAACAATAGTCGTTGTAGAGGTTGTCACTGGGCCAGTGGTGACTTTTGGTGATGTGGTTGTCCCAACACTCCTTGTAGTTTGTTCCAATGTAGTTGTTTCTGAAGGTGTAGTTGTTGTTCCCGTAGTTGTTACTGACGGTACTTCAGTGGTTGTGGTACCAACAGAAGGGGTTGATGTTACAACTGTCGTTTCAGGGCTTGTTGTTGTGACACCTGGCACTGAGGTTGTAGTTTCAACAATAGTCGTTGTAGAGGTTGTCACTGGGCCAGTGGTGACTTTTGGTGATGTGGTTGTCCCAACACTCCTTGTAGTTTGTTCCAATGTAGTTGTTTCTGAAGGTGTAGTTGTTGTTCCCGTAGTTGTTACTGACGGTACTTCAGTGGTTGTGGTACCAACAGAAGGGGTTGATGTTACAACTGTCGTTTCAGGGCTTGTTGTTGTGACACCTGGCACTGTGGTCGTAGTTTCAACAATAGTCGTTGTAGAGGTTGTCACTGGGCCAGTGGTGACTTCTTTAGATGGTCGTGTCGTTGCAACGCTTACTGTAGTTTGTTTTAATGTAGTTGTTTCTGAAGGTGTAGTTGTTGTTCCCGTAGTTGTTACTGACGGTACTTCAGTGGTTGTGGTACCAACAGAAGGGGTTGATGTTACAACTGTTGTTTCAGGGCTTGTTGTTGTGACACCTGGCACTGAGGTTGTAGTTTCAACAATAGTCGTTGTAGAGGTTGTCACTGGGCCAGTGGTGACTTTTGGTGATGTGGTTGTCCCAACACTCCTTGTAGTTTGTTCCAATGTAGTTGTTTCTGAAGGTGTAGTTGTTGTTCCCGTAGTTGTTACTGACGGTACTTCAGTGGTTGTGGTACCAACAGAAGGGGTTGATGTTACAACTGTCGTTTCAGGGCTTGTTGTTGTGACACCTGGCACTGAGGTTGTAGTTTCAACAATAGTCGTTGTAGAGGTTGTCACTGGGCCAGTGGTGACTTTTGGTGATGTGGTTGTCCCAACACTCCCTGTAGTTTGTTCCAATGTAGTTGTTTCTGAAGGTGTAGTTGTTGTTCCCGTAGTTGTTACTGACGGTACTTCAGTAGTTGTGGTACCAACAGAAGGGGTTGATGTTACAACTGTCGTTTCAGGGCTTGTTGTTGTGACACCTGGCACTGTGGTCGTAGTTTCAACAATAGTCGTTGTAGAGGTTGTCACTGGGCCAGTGGTGACTTCTTTAGATGGTCGTGTCGTTGCAACGCTTACTGTAGTTTGTTTTAATGTAGTTGTTTCTGAAGGTGTAGTTGTTGTTCCCGTAGTTGTTACTGACGGTACTTCAGTGGTTGTGGTACCAACAGAAGGGGTTGATGTTACAACTGTTGTTTCAGGGCTTGTTGTTGTGACACCTGGCACTGAGGTTGTAGTTTCAACAATAGTCGTTGTAGAGGTTGTCACTGGGCCAGTGGTGACTTTTGGTGATGTGGTTGTCCCAACACTCCTTGTAGTTTGTTCCAATGTAGTTGTTTCTGAAGGTGTAGTTGTTGTTCCCGTAGTTGTTACTGACGGTACTTCAGTGGTTGTGGTACCAACAGAAGGGGTTGATGTTACAACTGTCGTTTCAGGGCTTGTTGTTGTGACACCTGGCACTGAGGTTGTAGTTTCAACAATAGTCGTTGTAGAGGTTGTCACTGGGCCAGTGGTGACTTTTGGTGATGTGGTTGTCCCAACACTCCTTGTAGTTTGTTCCAATGTAGTTGTTTCTGAAGGTGTAGTTGTTGTTCCCGTAGTTGTTACTGACGGTACTTCAGTGGTTGTGGTACCAACAGAAGGGGTTGATGTTACAACTGTCGTTTCAGGGCTTGTTGTTGTGACACCTGGCACTGTGGTCGTAGTTTCAACAATAGTCGTTGTAGAGGTTGTCACTGGGCCAGTGGTGACTTCTTTAGATGGTCGTGTCGTTGCAACGCTTACTGTAGTTTGTTTTAATGTAGTTGTTTCTGAAGGTGTAGTTGTTGTTCCCGTAGTTGTTACTGACGGTACTTCAGTGGTTGTGGTACCAACAGAAGGGGTTGATGTTACAACTGTTGTTTCAGGGCTTGTTGTTGTGACACCTGGCACTGAGGTTGTAGTTTCAACAATAGTCGTTGTAGAGGTTGTCACTGGGCCAGTGGTGACTTTTGGTGATGTGGTTGTCCCAACACTCCTTGTAGTTTGTTCCAATGTAGTTGTTTCTGAAGGTGTAGTTGTTGTTCCCGTAGTTGTTACTGACGGTACTTCAGTGGTTGTGGTACCAACAGAAGGGGTTGATGTTACAACTGTCGTTTCAGGGCTTGTTGTTGTGACACCTGGCACTGAGGTTGTAGTTTCAACAATAGTCGTTGTAGAGGTTGTCACTGGGCCAGTGGTGACTTTTGGTGATGTGGTTGTCCCAACACTCCCTGTAGTTTGTTCCAATGTAGTTGTTTCTGAAGGTGTAGTTGTTGTTCCCGTAGTTGTTACTGACGGTACTTCAGTAGTTGTGGTACCAACAGAAGGGGTTGATGTTACAACTGTCGTTTCAGGGCTTGTTGTTGTGACACCTGGCACTGTGGTCGTAGTTTCAACAATAGTCGTTGTAGAGGTTGTCACTGGGCCAGTGGTGACTTCTTTAGATGGTCGTGTCGTTGCAACGCTTACTGTAGTTTGTTTTAATGTAGTTGTTTCTGAAGGTGTAGTTGTTGTTCCCGTAGTTGTTACTGACGGTACTTCAGTGGTTGTGGTACCAACAGAAGGGGTTGATGTTACAACTGTTGTTTCAGGGCTTGTTGTTGTGACACCTGGCACTGAGGTTGTAGTTTCAACAATAGTCGTTGTAGAGGTTGTCACTGGGCCAGTGGTGACTTTTGGTGATGTGGTTGTCCCAACACTCCTTGTAGTTTGTTCCAATGTAGTTGTTTCTGAAGGTGTAGTTGTTGTTCCCGTAGTTGTTACTGACGGTACTTCAGTGGTTGTGGTACCAACAGAAGGGGTTGATGTTACAACTGTCGTTTCAGGGCTTGTTGTTGTGACACCTGGCACTGAGGTTGTAGTTTCAACAATAGTCGTTGTAGAGGTTGTCACTGGGCCAGTGGTGACTTTTGGTGATGTGGTTGTCCCAACACTCCTTGTAGTTTGTTCCAATGTAGTTGTTTCTGAAGGTGTAGTTGTTGTTCCCGTAGTTGTTACTGACGGTACTTCAGTGGTTGTGGTACCAACAGAAGGGGTTGATGTTACAACTGTTGTTTCAGGGCTTGTTGTTGTGACACCTGGCACTGTGGTCGTAGTTTCAACAATAGTCGTTGTAGAGGTTGTCACTGGGCCAGTGGTGACTTCTTTAGATGGTTGTGTCGTTGCAACGCTTACTGTAGTTTGTTTTAATGTAGTTGTTTCTGAAGGTGTAGTTGTTGTTCCCGTAGTTGTTACTGATGGTACTTCAGTGGTTGTGGTACCAACTGAAGGGGTTAAAGTTACAACTGTTGTTTCAGGGCTTGTTGTTGTGACACCTGGCAGTGAGGTTGTAGTTTCAACAATAGTCGTTGTAGAGGTTGTCACTGGGCCAGTGGTGACTTTTGGTGATGTGGTTGTCCCAACACTCCCTGTAGTTTGTTCCAATGTAGTTGTTTCTGAAGGTGTAGTTGTTGTTCCCGTAGTTGTTACTGACGGTACTTCAGTGGTTGTGGTACCAACAGAAGGGGTTGATGTTACAACTGTCGTTTCAGGGCTTGTTGTTGTGACACCTGGCACTGAGGTTGTAGTTTCAACAATAGTCGTTGTAGAGGTTGTCACTGGGCCAGTGGTGACTTTTGGTGATGTGGTTGTCCCAACACTCCTTGTAGTTTGTTCCAATGTAGTTGTTTCTGAAGGTGTAGTTGTTGTTCCCGTAGTTGTTACTGATGGTACTTCAGTGGTTGTGGTACCAACTGAAGGGGTTGAAGTTACAACTGTTGTTTCAGGGCTTGTTGTTGTGACACCTGGCACTGTGGTCGTAGTTTCAACAATAGTCGTTGTAGAGGTTGTCACTGGGCCAGTGGTGACTTCTTTAGATGGTCGTGTCGTTGCAACGCTTACTGTAGTTTGTTCCAATGTAGTTGTTTCTGAAGGTGTAGTTGTTGTTCCCGTAGTTGTTACTGACGGTACTTCAGTGGTTGTGGTACCAACAGAAGGGGTTGATGTTACAACTGTCGTTTCAGGGCTTGTTGTTGTGACACCTGGCACTGAGGTTGTAGTTTCAACAATAGTCGTTGTAGAGGTTGTCACTGGGCCAGTGGTGACTTTTGGTGATGTGGTTGTCCCAACACTCCTTGTAGTTTGTTCCAATGTAGTTGTTTCTGAAGGTGTAGTTGTTGTTCCCGTAGTTGTTACTGACGGTACTTCAGTGGTTGTGGTACCAACAGAAGGGGTTGATGTTACAACTGTTGTTTCAGGGCTTGTTGTTGTGACACCTGGCACTGAGGTCGTAGTTTCAACAATAGCCGTTGTAGAGGTTGTCACTGGGCCAGTGGTGACTTCTTTAGATGGTTGTGTCGTTGCAACGCTTACTGTAGTTTGTTTTAATGTAGTTGTTTCTGAAGGTGTAGTTGTTGTTCCCGTAGTTGTTACTGACGGTACTTCAGTGGTTGTGGTACCAACAGAAGGGGTTGATGTTACAACTGTCGTTTCAGGGCTTGTTGTTGTGACACCTGACACTGAGGTCGTAGTTTCAGTTTCAACAATAACCGTGGTAGAGGCGGTTACAGGGCCAGTGGTAACTTTTGGTGATGTAGTTGTCGTAATCTTTGTTGTTTTCACTGGTCTGGTAGTGTAAATTGTTGTGCTGCCTGGAAGTGTCTGTGTTATTGGGCCAATGGAAGTTGTGCCTTCAACTGTTACTCCTGACGTTACAGTTGATGACACACTAGGTGTTGTGTTCACAATAATAGGTTTTGTAATAACAGTTGATGTTTGTAGACTTTCTGTGACTGCAACAACTGTTGTTTCTGGAATTTCTGTTGTTTTCCCACTGGTTTGCGTTGTTTGTGCAGCTGTAGTTGTTTCTGAAGCTTTTTCTGTTGTTCCCTCGGTTGTAACTGACGTTACTTTAGTGGTTGTGGTACCTACAGAAGGTGTTGATGTTACAACTGTTTCAGGGCTGGTTGTTGTGACACCTGGCACTGAGGTTGTAGTTCTATTAACAGCTGTTGTTTCTTGTGATCTGGTTGTTTCTAAAGGTGTATATGTGGTTCCCAATGTGGTTCTTGATTGTGATGTAGTAACTGTGATAAAATGAGATATTTTGTGAACAGTGCAAAATTAGTATTTTATATAGAAATCCAAAAACATTTCCTTATTACTCAAGTACTACTATTTGTTATACATAATTACTTTAGTCATCAATTTATTGAAGTACTTTTCTACCAGTTTTCAAGAATATGAAAGCAATAATAGTGTTTTTGCTTCATTTATTTTCGTACCTGAAGTTGTCTTTTCAACTGTGGTGAATGCAAAAGGAGTAGTTTTAGGCTCAGCTGTGGTGGTAGTAAAGCACACGTGTATGCTTCTGGTTACGGTCCCATTGGCCCCACACTTAGCTGTGATGCAGTTTCCCAGGCCATCCGTGGTGTTGTAGATGGTGTCCCCATATTCGTAGATTTTTCCATTAATAAAGCATGTACAAGCTGCAGATCAAGAGGATCATGTTTATAATTCTTCAAACGTCTTTGTGTGTGTGTGTGTGTGTGTGTATATACGTATATATATACACACATACATATATGTGTGCGTGTTCACATAAACAAGTTGCTATAAAAAAATCAGTGTGTATGTGTACTTACAGTTCACATTGTAGCTGCACGATATTCCAGAGACACTGCAGGAGCTTTGAAATAAAATGAAAACGTAGACATATCATTGACCTTTAGCATTATACATGGCATAAGCAAATCTTACTCAGAGGTAGGAAATGTTCGGTTTTAATTAGCATTCAATTGACAGAGCAATATGTTTGTAGAAGAGCTGATCAGAAAACAGTGAGGCGGATACCTGGGACTATAAGGGTAATCTAGGCCAAAACTCTAGTTACATATGTGCTCCAAATATACTGAAAGCTGAGATGAGGCACGGAAACACGTTGCATCTCATCATTTACATCACACATACCTTTGCTCTTCTTCATTCTCTCCTGTTCACCAAGAGCAGTCACGTACCTTTCGCTCTCACTAACTTCCACTTGTCGAATGGTTATAGTACTGTTATCCCTCTTTTCTGTTCATATTACCAACAGACTGTACTCTGACTGTACTCTGTATTTGGAAGTTGTTAGCAACTCAGGAGCTGATCCCAGCTGACATTGGGCGAGAGGCGGACAAGTTGCCAGTCAATCACAGGTCTGACATACAGACACAGACTACTAGTCACTCACATTCCTGTGTGTAATTAAGAGTCACCAAATAACCTAATCTCTTTGGACTGTGAAAGGAAGCCCGAGAACGCCGCAGAAAACCCACACTGAGAGGGGGAGAACATGCAAACTCCACACAGAAGCGTCCACATCCGGCTGCAATTGGTCTATCAATATGCCCTATGCTGAACGTAAGTATGTAATCACTCAAAAAATGAAATATGTATCATACATGTCCATATGTTGTATCTATATCAGTGACAATGAATCCTCTGTATGATACATACCAATTGTAACAGTTGTTTGATGGAACCTTGTTTCCGATGCTGTAATGGGTGCCTTTGCCATCATAGCAGCCACACTGGTTCCAGGCGACGCAGTTCATGTTGTCTTCATCGAAATAGGGATGGGTTGGGGGACACTGTGGATAGCAGCCTGTAATACCATTATAGGAAATGGATTAACCTCAGTAGAAATACAAATATAGCTAAATGTTTTTACCCCAAGCACTCATTCACGTATACAGTATATACACAAACACACACTCTCAAACTGATGGGTCACTGACGGCTCAATGTCCAACTCCTCTTCCTCCTGAGCATCAAATCAAAGACTTTGCAGGATTTCAGAGACACCGCTCCTATTCTTAGGATGCCATGTTTAGTTTGAAGCAGTAATTGTTAAGTGTAATGCTCCTCCACGGCACATTTGTATGCAGACATCCGGAGACATATTTTATTATTATTATTATATAATTATCTCCTGTCTGCCTCATGCGTTAGCTGAACATTGGACACAAGGTGTTTATTTAAAATGATTTAAAATCATCAGGGATCACCATCACCTACATTTACTTTAGTTTTGATCAGTGGCTTTAAGGGGAAACTTCTGATACAGGAAAAAGTCACTTAATGCATATTTACACAGCTTCAAGACAGATTCATAGCTGCAAAACAAACTAAGCCAAATAAATGAAAAGTTAGGCAAATACAGCCTACAATCCCTGACTTGTTTGTCTAACTCACAAAGGAAAAATTGTAATAATAATAATAATATCCATCAGAAATAAAAATCTGGAAGAAAAAGAATGGACCACAAAATGCCAAAAGAGCAGTACTGAGTATGGTGGCTCTGGCTAACTTGTGTGTAAACACTGGATACAAACATTTCTGAACAATATTAATGTTTTAGTCTGGGCAGGGTCAATCAGTCAGAGTTGAACTCCGAGACTGAAACCTCTAGTCAAGAAGACGACGTGCCAAAAGATCTAATGTACCTTCCAGAGCAGTGATGAGGCTGGAACAGTTTCCTGACGGATTCCTACACGTCTTCATGCAGTCAACTCCACAAGGCTTGTAGTGCCATTCACATTCATCAGGTTTGTTATAATAGTCACAGAAAATAGCTGCAAGAGACAAAATAAGTACGTCTTAGCTGGTGTTACAACAATCAGGGTGTCCAACAAATTTGAGTCCTTTTGCACTGATTTTCCTTGTGAGATTGTGACTTACGGCACAGCTTTGGAGTTCTCCATTGCACACAGGCCCCAGCTTCATTGCAAGCTTTGGCGTAGGAAGCCACAGCGGTGCAGAGACACTCACAGTCCCCACCGGTGTCACAAGCACAAGAGTCTCTCACGCACGAGGCATAGTATGGACCAGGGTCAACCTTCAACACATGATCATGGACTGTTTAATAGAAACATTCAAGTTGAGGGAAACAAACATGTTGTAGTAGTAGTAGCAATAGTGACATTGGTAGCACAAGTTGTAATCACACGGACTAATATATACTGTATATTACAGGCTAAAAAGCATTTTTTTCAGATTTCTTGCTTCAGACCGTTGTTTTGATTAAAGATGAGCAGATTAGCAATGAGCGGTTCCATAGATGGAGAGAAACAATTCTATTTAATTCCACATACCATGGCAGTTAAAGTGACAATGTGGTGTGATACTGTCGCCGTAGTTACCTGTGAATGACAGCTCTGGAAGGTGACACTGGTGATGATGCTACACTGTTTCTGGGACCAGGCTGCCCGGTAGCGGTTAGAGGTGCAGGGATCGGTGAGCAGTTCGGCATTTGGGCAGCTGGATGAAACCTTCCAACTGTTACCGAACTCTAGGACGTCTGCCACTGTCTCCTGAGAGCGGGTGGTGAATTCATTCTTGCTGTTGCCGTCGTAGTTTCCACACAGACCACAGACCTGACCCTGAGTGGGAGGAACCCAATGGCAGAGTTTACTGGTGATACAGAGAAAGGCATCTGTTTGTTGCCACTGAAATATACTTCTGCCCTCAAGCTACAGAAAAACATCAAAACAACCACTATCATAGTCCGTACTCGTATGTGTTAGCAGACAGCAAGAGAATGCTGTCGTGGTTAAATTACCGGGCACATGTACAAGTCCAGTAATCACTCTCTTTTCTGTTTTTTTTCTGCCAGCTCCTGAGGGAAATATCCTGTCCTTAAGCTATGCAAACCAGCTAAGCACTAACTGTTTCTGGGTGAATGAGTAAAACAAAACAATCAAGAGGCTCAAAAGCACAGTCGTGTTGCTGATGCTTGAGTTGGGTGATGCTTTGTGATTTTAGCACTATCAGCAACCTCTTTTACACTACAAGTGTTATACTCAATGTTCATCAACGTATGAATCACATATTGATTCATTTCTCTATGGAATTAAATGTCCTGACGTGTCTGGGAAACTTCTCATGGTGTATCATGTTAATAAGCCAGAATGAATGAACTGCTCTAAACAATATGCTTTGTGCAAAAAGCCAGCTGTCAGTCAAGAGATGCAGACATGATTGTTTACCTGGAACTGCGGGCCAAGTTTAATAAAAAGACTGGTCTTCTTGTCCCACATGAGCACAACACCCGGCTTGATGGTCACCACCAGGTAAATACCCATCTTCTGTATCTGAGCAGGGAGCACCTGGCCACTGCCCTTTATCATCTGGAAGGTGTCATCTTTAAGTTGGTATTCATTATCCTGTGGGCATAAACATCACATAAACAAGCGTTGTATTAGTGAGGTGGAACAAGTAATCAGTTGCTCAGTGAAAAGGAACTTAGTTCCTAAATAAATGGGAAGCAACTGCATCATTCTTTTTGAAGGAACAGATCCAAATGAACTGCACACGTCCAGGATATGCAGTGTGGAGATCGATTGGTTCATCATTGGTTCTGAAGTGAGCCTTATGTCCCCAATGGTGGAAAATAAAGTTCAATATCAGTTTATTTTCACTCTATTTTGCTTGTTCACTCACTCGATAAATAATTGTAATGCTTATTTAAGGCTCATCAATCATAAAATAATGATTGGTGCCAGTCTTAGTGATTATCATTTGAGCCATAATCCTCAACATTGATGTTGGTCTGATATTCTGCAGAGCGTTGTGTTGTGTTTACCCCCAGGAAGATCAGGATGGTCTTGGAGCAGGTGGCTCCGGTGGTCCCACATGGAACATTCTCCGTAATAATCCTGAAGCTCCCATTGCTCTGACTGGTGCCACAGTAGTCCTGAGTGAGGCACAGGATGCAATTACTGGACAGCAAGTTATACGTTTTTCATGAAATCAAAACCCATTACCAGTCACTGCTCTGCGTTTTCCTTCAATAACCATCCAATGTTTTTACATTCAGTTAATACCTCTCTATATAGTAGTTTTTATTGGTATTGCAATTTGATCTCCTTGATCTCCGCCTCACTGTTTGCTGTTTACTGTTTACTGCTAATTTCCTGTTGCTGCTTCGTATGGTGTGTTCAACTGGTGACACAGTGAGTAGCTTTTACTACGGAGCAGCTGCAGGAAATGCAATGTAGTCACATGATCACACATCTTTCTAGAGGAGGGAGGTAACTGGACAAAGCTGCCAGTGAGTGGTTGTATGAAGAGCTTAGACAACGGGCTGCACACTCCTCTAGGAATGCAACTTTAAGTGTCGGGCAGATTATTACTGTCAACAGATACATCAATTGCTCCTCTCTTGTTTTTCTGACAACAGAGACGGAGCTTCTAAAAAAAGAACACATGTCCTGTTCCTATGGAAACCAAAGGTCTTAACATCTTAAGGATTACACATGTTTTCATCGTACATCGTTCCAACTGTCCCTTTACCTGAAGGAGTGTGTATTCACAGTCTCCGCTGAAGTCAAACCTCTTATCATCGAATGTGGTGTAGTGGCCATCGCCATATATCCCACAGACTGCATGGCACACATTGGTGGTGCATGTGAACCTCCTTCCACTGCAGTAGCTAGAAGACACACACCAAACACACACTTTCAATCTTGTAATCCTGCCCAGACATTTTTTTTAGGAGGTGCAGCCTATTCATGCCACTTAACATTTGTAAATGTTTAACAATATGTACTACAATATGGATCAATAACCAGTGAAAAACAACTATGATGGTGATTAATGGAAGAAACAAGAAAATAACTTCCTATTCTACAGACGGATCAGTAAATTATTGGAAATTACAACATTAAAATACAACATCAATACATCTTTTTTTTTTCTTAGAGGAGGGTCAATAAATGATCTTCACCCACTTATTCAATATCTTTGAATCTTTGAAAATGAACTTGATCTCATCCGTGTGTGTGTGTGTGTGTGTGTGTGTGTGTGTGTGTGTGTGTGTGTGTGTGTGTGTATGTGTGTGTGTGTGTGTGTAAAGCGCTGTACAAACCAGGTGTTGCAGTCCACAGTCAGTGTCTCCCCAGGCTGATATGTGTTTCCGTTGTGCAGACATGGACAGCTGGTCTCGTTGATGCAGCCTCCTGCTCCGTCTGCCACCAGGCCATCAGGGCACATGCAGCCGGATATACAGCCGGTACTGATCTGTACCAGCAAAGTGGAGCGCGACATAGAGAGTCAACCAAACAGCGCCTGTGCATGTATGTGTCTGTTTTTGTTTTACCTTTATTCTACCAAGAAGTCCCATGAGATCAAAATCTCTTTCATAAGAGAGACCTGAACAAGTTAGCAGCCTTACAAAATCACAGCACAATGAAACACAACATGACTAAAACAGAACAGGTGTTTCACACAGTAGCCTCTCAATAAAAAAACACAAAGTATTCCATGGCCAAGGTGTAGTATGAACATGTTTACATAGTGAATTAAAATGCAAGATCTTGGAGGAGCGTGGCATCTACGACCGAGAAGGGAGCAGAGGTAAACTCTAATATCATTTTATGAATTAAAATGTGCCAATACTGTTGTCTGCAAGTGGTCAATGATGTCCAACCCACCTAACCCTAAAGAATGCAATGGGTGAGTAAGGGACTTTCTTTTCAGAGATGCATGGCATACTGAATCTAAACTCATACAACACACGTCACCGTTAGCAATCACAGAAAACATGTATTTCTTAAATAAAAGCAAATCTTAATGTTGAGCTTCCTAACTAGATTAGTAATGTGTACATTCAATACAAGCTTGTGTATCCATACACTCAGGTAATTGTACGAGGGCGTCGTTTCAATGAATTTACTATTGGATGGGACAATGCTCAAATCACCAAGCGACGGTAAGAGAAAAACATTTAAAAGCACTTGTGTGTGTGTGTGTGTGTGTGTGTGTGTGTGTGTGTGTGTGTGTGTGTGTGTGTACTTACACAAGCCATGTCCAGAGTGATGCAGCTTTTCTGACACTCGGTCCCGGTGGTCCCAGGCTGAGCAGTGGAGCAGTTGAAGTAAACCATGGGGGAACGGCATGTTAGTGACGCTGGGTAATACATAAGAGTACAGTGAGTATCTCATTTGCATAATTCCATCCACTGTATTATGGCAGTAAAAAAGTCTCGTTAAACACAGTTGTAGAATGATAGGGATTTGAGATGGAAACCTACATTGTAGCAGCTGAGTCCCTCCTGTGCAGCTGAGAGCTCCTTGTCTGCAGACACTGTGATCACAGTTATAAGAGTTAATGTCATCAACTAGCATCACTAAATCATTCTTTGTCCATCAATATCATTCTGTATCCCTTTTCATAACATACTGTGATGATGCAGACTCGCTAACATGTGCTCTAGCTTGTTTGGTTAACCAAGTATTCTTTTTAGTTATATATCTGTACATTCAAATCACACAGAATTAATAGAAAATAAAAATGTAATGTAGACATCCGTGTTCCCCTTCAAGATGAATTATGATATCCATGTAGCTCCATCACCAGGTCCTCATTGCAATGTGTGCAATACGTTGGTTCATGACCAGCTGCACGGTGTGTTTAGTGCTATTCAGCTGATTTGAGCATGCTAGCGTTCTAAATGTGGATGTTATAGTGAATTACAGACCATCTGAAACTCATGTCGCTATTGCTGTGGTCTTTGTTAGTGAACCCTAAAATGGAACATGTTCTCAATTTCCAACTCACTATGAAGTAAACTGTTGAGTGTTTATTACATGACCCCATAATGGCTGCTGGCATCATTACACTTTATTTATTTTACCATGTGGCGCCGTCAGTGCTGATGGTCTCTCCAGCAGGAATAATGGTGTCTTTATCGTAGCAGGGGCAGCTTGGTCTGGGCACACACACGCCCTCCTCGTCCATGTAGCTCCCCTCGGCGCAGCCGCAGCCGTCCACTGCGGTGAAGCTGGTCTGGCAGGAGTAGTCCGGCTGGCTGAGGGAGCGGCAGGTACGACTGCAGGAGGTCATGTTGTACTCATACACTGTTCCTGCTCGACACGATGCACTGAATTTGCCTAGTGGGGAGATGAGATGGCCGTGGCATGAGGGTGTTAGATGAATGCTGGATGAACCCCATGCTTGTGTAGGTAAAGTGTTACATCAAATGGTGTAGTCCAGTGTACCAGGACCTTTCAACTGAGCAAGAATGTCATGGACTCTTTATTAGCGCAGAAATACAAAATGGTCCTCTGTGTTTTATTTACCGCAGATGGTCGCCCTCCAGCCACTGAGGTGGATTCCTACCGCTGAACAGGCAAAGACGTAGGAGGAGACCGCCGCACACATGCAGTCCTCAGCCTTGGCGCAGTTACAGCTGTCATACATGCAGTTCTGTGAGAAGACACAGCAGCATGGACACATTATAAGGGCTCAATACTTGTGTTTATTTGTCATTACGCCTTTGTGTGTGCAGACTTACCTCCTTGTATATGCTGGGGCTAACGGAAGAGTGGCAAGGAGCAAACACTCCCTGAGGATCTGTCAGTTTGGAGCACCAGTACTGGGCATAACTCTCTGAGACACAGACACATACAGACGTGAAGCAGTTACATCATATGCCCTGAAAACACTACACAGTGGTTTGGTAGTTTCATTCACATGCTATGCTTCCAATGATGTGACAAACATTACATGTGAAGTGGCATTAGGAGAGTCTATCTGTACCCGTGCTGACGCTCTGTTGGCAGGGGTGTCCATAGCGGGCTGAGATGTCGGGGCAGCTGGCTCTGGTTTTCCACGTGTTGGCGAACGCTACTGCGGTGCCCTCCACCAGCCCGCTGACCACCTTGAAGTCATCACTCATTTTGTTGTTGAAGTTCCCACACAATCCTGATGGGCGACACGTTTACACAGATACAAACGTTTAACAACGCGAGAAGCGTGACAAGCAGAAACACTTTTTACGGAGTAGAACTGCTTGGTATTTGTTAATACTGGAGGTATTTCCACACATTGAAACAATAATGTCGAGCCATACCAGACATGGTTCCTTCGAGTGAGGTGTCAGCTGAGATGAAGACCTGCATCACGGGGGTCAGCTGGACCATCAGCTGGAGGCCCATCTTGGGTTGTATGGCGATGTAGAAGGATGACGGTCTGAAGGCACTCACCTCCGCTGCAGCAGAAGCAGTGAAACACATCAAATCCCCCAAACTGTTGCTTGAGATGTACATATTAAGATTAATATCTCTGATTATTGGAATGTAGCCATCCTCATGTTCATCTTTTTATTTTGATGTGCATCTACCACATCAATGCAAATTCATAAAATTTTATTGATTTTTATTCTGCACTTGAGTAACTTGGTTGGGGCTGTAACTAACGACCCGGCAATAAGACTGACATTTGTACTTTACATGCTGTGTGTCTTCTGTGAAGTAACTCACGTGTAAACAGTGGAAGCTGAGAAAGAATGGAGTTCACGTAGACCTGCCCGGTTGCCTGAATTTTAATAACCTGACAGTTGGAGAGAAACATTTTAGATGATATCCAACAGGAGTCCAACGGTATTTCCAAATAATTCTGTGAGGGTTGCATACATTTGATATTATCCATCAAGTAAGCCATCAAAACTATACGACCACACACACTCCAAACACATTGCAATGCAAAATATAAAAGTAGTTGCTATATAGTTCGACATGGATCTGTTCAACAGTGTATATCTGTGTGTGTGTGTGTGTGTGTGTGTGTGTGTGTGTGTGTCTGGACTTTACCACAGAAGTGTTGTATAGACTCAGAGTCACAGCTCTGAGGCAGGTCCTTCTGTTATCCAGACCGCACTTGACCAGGTCCACCAGCACCGTGTACAAGCCGTCACTTTGCTGCAACACACATTGGGACTTTATAAGGACTGAAAGAATGACAGCTGCTGACAGTCAAATACAGACCAACCATGGACCGGATCTGTTTCAGGACACACTCAATAATACAGCACATTCATTACATCAGGTCATGCAGCACGATGAAGTGTCTGTCAGCATCTATGAAGAGGATGTAGCGATGCGCCGTCCTTCTGATGGTGCAGTGTGTATGTGGGTGAATACTCGTCATGGTGTGAACTACCTGAGCCAGCACGTAGGAGCAGTCCCCATGGAAGCTGTAGTCTTTCCCATCGAAGGTGTTGATGTGGGCCCCGCCCTCCACAGAGCACATTCCTGGACAGTTCTCCTCCGTACACGCCCACTGTCCACTCTGACACACACTGTCAGCACACACACACACATAATGATTATTGTAACGCTGTGTATTCAAGGTGAATGCATTTAACAGCATTTTTTTTTTAAATAGTTAAACAAACAATTCTGCAAGAGTAAAATGGTTGCAGTCACATTTTGTAATGCATTAGCGCGTGTAGCTGTTCCATACATGTACAGGTTTCCTCTTACCAGGATCTACAGCTGTAAGAGTAGGACCCTCCTGACTTGTAGATTTTGTTGTTGTGCAGACATGGACACTGGTCCACTGCAACACAGCCGGTGTTACTGATGTCATCCAAGACCGTTCCTGAGGAAAAGAGGAGAGAGAACAATTAGTACGGTCACCAGTGAGGCTGAGCTGCTGCATGCTTCATGATGCGTAACCACTGGAGTGTGAGATGTGTGGGTACCGGCAGGGCAGTGGCAGCCTTCAGTCTGGTGGCTGTGACATGTCTGGCTGGCCTGAGGGGTGGAGCAGCTGTCCGCACACGCACTGCTAGACTCCATGTACTCCATGTTGTATGGACATTCCATGTCTGTGGAGACAAACACTTTAATATTGATGTACCAGAAACAGAGTGGTTCAGGACCAGTTCAGGGTCAGTGAGCCTTAAGCCATCTGTAGGTGTCATCAGCCTTACAGCAGAATGTGGCATTCCTCCATGTACTGGGCTTGCCGCCTGCGTGGGTACACTGTCTGGAGTACTCCGAGATGGTTTTGCAGAGGAAAGAGTCAGTGTTGTTTTCTTTGTTGCACATATCGGCCATGCAGGCTTTACTGAAGGAGTCCACATCCAGAAGGTCCTGGCAACTACTGAATGAAGCTCTGGAGAAGAGCTGCTCACAGAATTGCTGGAGAAAGAAAATCAGTCAATGGTAACTGTTCTCTACTTGTATAGATCTTTTCTAGTCTTCCGACAACTCAAAGAGCTTTAACACAACTCATACACCCATTCACACGCTGATGGGAGGAGCTACCGTGACAAGGTGACGCCATCAGGACTCTACTCAATTAAAATGCTATACTTAATTCTGTGCTTAATTGTTATCACACCATTATTCATGTAGCAAGTATGTTTAACTTGAACCTGCTGGACTGTGTTAACACGGCCATTAAGTATATAATTTAATTTATATTATTCAGCAGTATTTCCTTTTGTTGAATCATTTACTTATTTAAAACAATCTTTTCCAGACAGATTTAAAAACACGAGCATGTGTTGGTTTACACACTCTGGTTACCAGACTTACCTCACATCAGTAATATGGTGTTTAAATGATATAATGTGTTTAGATATTCAGTGAAACAGACCTGATTTCATCATTCAAATATAGATAAATATATAGTGTTTATAGGAATATCTAGCTTTGCTGCTGTATTTAATTGTTGATTAAGTGTTGTATTGTTACCTTGGTAAAAGTGTAATAACCTACAGTTCTTGAACTATCTCTGTGACTTCCTGAGAAGTGTAATGCATGAGTGTGGAGTATAGTATATATAGAGTATAGAGTTACCTTGTCTCCACAGTTCAGGACTGGGTTGACCGTGAGCTCCTCGCAGCTCTCTGTGGGGTCGTTCACGTTGTAGGTGTCGGCGTAGTCTGTGACCGACAGCTCAGCTCCTGCAGCACAAACACAATGCATTGGGATTATTCAGTACAAACATAGATGGTCCCCTTTTTGGGAATGTTCAACATTTCAAATCAAATGGGGAATATGTTAAAATTTGTAGAAAGTTCTTTTCAGTTAACAAACAGTCAAACAAAAGTTAGCATTTACTGAAACATCTTGAAATAGTCATCAGCTCGAGGACCTTCAACCTTGTAAGTGTTTCTGTAGCCTGAGAGTCAGAAATAGTTCAGTTCAAGTGAATAATAGTAATTAATACTAATGTATTTTTTTCCCTGCTTTGAGGTTTCATCAAATCACAGTACATGTAATAAGGATTTATTTAACACTGATACAAAACAATACTTTAATGTTAAAGTGAAAACAAATCGCTATAAACTGATTAAAATAAAGTTCAAGTTCATAAAAGCAAACAGGTGGATGGATACTTCAATTATTTAACTTGAATGGAGATTTACTGTGTTTAACACGGCTGAATGCAGGAAGTGTTCATGCAGGTTAGTGAGCTTCCAAAAGTAATAATCAGATCATCAAGATGAACAAAGTGGTTCACATCATGGCAGCATCAACACTTCAAGTGAAACTGATGAATCCACACTGACTCCAGGCTCAGCTGCAGCCATGCTCTCCTTTTTGCATGTATTGTTTGTGATTTACAAATCAATGAATACATTATGTATTTACATTTTAGTTGTGTTATCAGAGTAATCATTCTATTGATCAGTGTAAACAAATAAACTTAAAATCCATTTGATTCCTGAGATATCCAAAGAGATGATGCATGGCTAATATTAAGGAAAGGGATCTTGAGGACTGAACAGAAAAAGGACCTTACCGTCTTTCCTGAAATCATTGGCTATGCCGTCATAGTTTCCACAGAGTCCACATGTCTGGTTCTGGTATTTTTTATCTATTTCAATCTGTGAACACGCCCGATCAAACAGTAGTTATTGGTTAGTGAGTAAACCATTTATCATTCAAAGCCGGTTGTTAAGATGTCAACATGTTATTAATGAATTTATTTGTATTTGTATTAAAACAGTGTCTTTGTTTCACGTTATGTATGCACACAAAACCAGTTCAGAAACAGGAGAGTCAGATCCTGCTGGTTGTTTGCGGCAGGCTCACATTGTGATCTTCCTCCAGTGTGTTTAACTCATGAGCGCCTGAGCAGGACAGACCCGTGTACACATGAGAGGATGTGCTACTTACATCCATGGAGTCTTCCAGGTTCCAGATGACTTTAATTCCCATCTTAGCTTCAACAATGATACCAGATGTGGTTCCCATGACAGTCACCCCTAGTAAGGCATATGGCAGAGCCACCCTGCAGCAAACGCAGAGTCAGAGTGAGCACACGGCTAACGAGACAACATCATGACTATATGACTACATGAAGGCATGGAGAGTCAAAAGCCTCATGTGTAAGTAATTCCAGCAGTCAGGAGCTTAATGCTTCAATCATCTCAGACAGTGCCAGAGGGACATGGGGTCAGAATCACCAATGAATACAATCTGGATAACTTGGTCTTCCTGCTCTTTGCTGTTGCAGGCAGAACATTTACTGATGATGAGCAGGAAATATAAAACAACACAAAATAGCAAACAGCAGAGTTTGTGATTATGAGCTTTAGTGACCCTTTAACACAGTGGTTCTCAAATGGGGGTACGTGAAGGCACGTACCCCCATGCAAACCCCACACAAGTTCTTCACAAGAACCCGGGCCCTTCTCGCTGTGAGGTGACAGTGCTACCACTCCACCACATACTCCTATTGTACTGAATGTAAATATCTAAAACATCTCAAACAGAGATCTTAGGGTGGAACATATATACAGCGTCTCAGGATGAATGACTGAGACTGAACTTACGTCTTTTCGTTGACGATCACTGCGCTCTTGGAGAGCTCCACCACGGTCCCTTCGAGCACCATGATGATCTTGCTGATGGTCGGGACGTTGTTGACGGTCTTGCGCCTCATCTGGATGTTGAAATTCTCGTAGCTGTCCTTACACTGGGAGGCCAGGACATGGTTACAACTGGAGGCCAGCTGGAAGAAATGTCCATCAAAGGTCTTCCAGTGATATTGTCCCCAAGTCGTGCACACTTGGCCGATGTGATTTGCATCAGCTAAAACAAAATATGAACATGTTAAAACATATGTTTAAGTGACAGGGAGAGTTCAGCAAAAATGTATTTGGGGAATTTGCACAGTTACCTGAACTCAGACTTAGTGTTTGTTGAGAGGGAATGATGGTTACTGTAGAGAAGAGAAGAGATAATCCATTTTAAATGTAGAAATGTTTCCCACAGTAAGGATCCGGTGCTCTGACACTTCACTGAGGTTACGCTCAGTGAACAGAATGTCTGGGACGCCGCTTCTCCTTGAGAAACCATCTGCCGCTCAGTCACCGTTAGTTTGAACTGGTTCACTTTACACTTTGGTATTTTTGATTTCGGTCTGGGATGGTTAACATTTACAAATATATCTTGGGCTGTGTTGGTAGAGGCAGCTAGTAGCCTTTGCACAATGTTGTCAATATAATGTTTTGGTAAATTTAACATTTAATAAAAATAAAAAAAAAGAACGTAATAAACGGTAAGATACTGTAATGTTAGTAATGAAAGTCAATATGAGTCGTGGAGACGGAAATGCTATTCTGACCGCATGAGTCAGTGCCTCACTCTCGCAGAAATAAAAACATATAATAACAAGTATTATTTTAATTTTTATAAAAAATAATATCCTTGGAGTTTCCTATTATAATTTGCAGACAAATATAAAGGAAATGTAGACGTTCTCCAAACAAGATGTTAAATATATAAATTAAGCATGTTTTCTTTCCTTCAACCGACACCAATAAGCTAACATTAATCATACTGTAAGCAATACGTGTGCAGCTGTAACGCTCTTCATGTCATCACTCACCGGTCTGAGAGAGAGAGCCAACCAGCAGCGTCAGGAAGACGAGCCACGATGTGGATTGGAGTCCTGTGGTCCCCATGTTCTGCCCTGAAGACTGACCCACTGTGAAAGTGCTGCTCACCTGGAGGACATGTCCTTTTATAACCGGGAAAGGTGGAGATGAGAGAGAGAGAGACACAGAGAGAGAGAGAGAGAGAGAGAGAGAGAGAGAGAGAGAGAGAGGAAAGGCAGGACCAGCTCCAGTGATTGGGGCACCAGGGTGAAGCAGACGAGATCTTGAGACTGGGAGTGGAGACTCAGCTGGCAACGGGGTGAGAGGCAGACTGGACTGGGATTTCAACTACTGAACCGGTCAAGATCCTGCTTTATATCAAAAAACATGACTCAGAACACCAAGATATATGAATCATGAGAGAGAAAAGACTTCTGTGAAGGTTTAGGTGTCCTTAGATGTGGGTGGGGTGTAGACATGAGAGCTTCAGGGCAGATCAGAAAGTGCTCCCGTTGTTAATGAGAGAACATGGTGGTCAGATCTAACATGGAGTCCAATGGAGCCGCTGGTTGGACTTCATGTCGCTTTTAGGCTCAGAGAAGTAAAAGTGTAATTCTGTTGGATTCCACGACACATGTGTACACAAGGCTCTCTAGAGCCACACCGAATATAATACCTGGCACACACACGGTTACAACATGTTACTAGTATTTGTGTTTGCTCAGCAATGATCCCATCATCACTTCTATCACTGCGCCGAGCAGCTCGTTCACCCAGCACGGTGCATGGACTGGTAGCACCTTTCTGGTGGTCCGACCACTCACATTTGGGGTTAAGTGTCTTGCACAAGGACACACTCAGGGATCGAACCACCGATCTTCAGATTGAAGGTCAGCCCGCTCTAACTCTGAGCCACAGCCATTCCAACATGGCATGATGGGTGCAAAGGCTTGAATGGGCAACTGTGGCTCAGTGGTGAGCAGGGTCGTCCTTCAATCGGCGGTTCGATCCCCGGCTCCGCTGGTCCATGTCGATGTGTCCTTGAGCAAGACACTTAACCCTACATGTCTCCCGTAGCTGTTCTACGGGGTATGAATGTTAGATAATCTGATGTAGCTCCTCTCATCAGTGTGTGAATGATGTCATGTAGTGTTAAAGCGCTTTGAGTGGTCGCAAGACTAGAAAAGAGATAAACAAGTACGGGTCCATTTGATGCAGCCTTTCTGAAGTCACCTAGTTTGTTTGTTTTTTACCTTAAATTACATGACTGAAGCTTTGCCTTTATTTATTTTTATTCTTGTCTTGGTTTAATATTAAAAAAGCCAATTGTTGACTTGAAACATGGTTTCCCTCCCCAAACTCAGTATCTTTATATATATATATATATATATATATATATATATATATATATATAAATAAAACAAAATATCACTTCAGGACATGAACCCTGACTGTATGAGCTTTGTCTTGACACTTGTCTTTCCCATTTGTGTAAAATAGTGTGCGTGTGTGTGTGTGTGTGTGTGTGTGTGTGTGTGTGTGTGTAACACAATATGCCACATTGTTCAGATGTAAACATGGCGTGTGTTGCTCTAAGGAGCATGAAGGCTTGTTTGGCTTGTGTTGATGTCGCAGGCCTGTGTGAATAATCCTCAGTGACTCAGCTCCTCCCTCCAGGATATGCATCCTGTGGTGCATCTTTGATAAAAGACACACCCTGCTGTTTGTGTTGTGTCAATAAAACACTCAATGAGCCATTCATGTAACACTGACAACACAGAGTGTCATGCCTCGCAATACAGGGCAAAATAACTCAGATTCATACTTAGAAACTGAAAACTTGCACAAGTATAAGCCTTGAATGTGGATTTTGTTTATGGAATATGTTAATGATTATTAACCACATTGAATTCATTATGTTTTGTGTAATGTCAGCTAAAAAAACAACTCTTGCTACCCTGATAAAACTGCTATAAAATACTACATATAAATATTAATTTCCACTTTCTTAGTTTATTAAGTTTATTAACCAACATCCATCCTGATCATAACTACCACATATTAATTTATTAGATGTATATATATATATATATATATATATATATATATATATATATACTATGTGTAAAACACTATGTAAAAGACTATGTGTTTTACACATAGTCTCTTGTCAATATTCATATAAATTTGAGACCAATATATGGATGGAGGGAAAATACCGTATGGATCCACCATGACGATGATGGAAAGATAGTTAGATCTACAAACAGTGTACTTACTGTAGTAGTATCTATACGCATATGTAATACTGTTCAAAGCAATTAAGTGATACCAGATTAGCATTTCACTTCCCCCACTATCAATGCAATTTTACAAGAATGGTAGTTCCTAGAAGTGTTCATTCGTTAGAGATGGAGATGAACATACTTCACCTCAACATGCTCCTGGAGGCTGTCGTCAGGGTGTGAATGTGGATTAGTGGAGTCTTAATGGGCAGGTGGCACCTTGCATGGTGGCCCTGCCATCGCTGGATGAATGTGTGTGTATGATGGCATGTAGAGTGTAAAGTGCTTTCCATGGTCAAAAGACTAGAAATATGCAATACAAATGCAAGTCCATATACCATTTACCAATTATTACTACCCTTTGAAGAGTGTGCCTAATAGAACAGCCATGAGAGACATGAGTCCTAATACACATGTACACTTTATAATAACTACACACTATTTAGCATTAGTAAAGCATGAGTAAACACTTAATTCATCATTTATAAAGCATTGGTCCAACATGAACACTCACTAGTAACTCATTAGTATGCAATTCATAAACACAGTTATACATGTTTTATTCTTGATTTCCATCATTTATAAAGTATGAAAACCCAATCATGAAATGCAATAGTCAAGTATGAATCAAGAATAGCACATGTATAACTGTGTTTGCATACTGATACTGAGTGCTTTTGTTGGACCAATGGGTGGGACTGAAACCTTGTATTTAACGAGCCTCGGTGCAAAATTAATAAAGATTGGAGTATTGATAAGCTTCGACTTTGCTAGGGTTTTTTATTAGTACTTTTTAAGGGTTTTAGGTCATTTATTATCACACTGCAGTGCACATCTCCACTCTCTCTGTCGAGGCTGAGCTCCTGCACTACACACACACACACACACACACACACACACACACACACACACACACACACACACACACACTCAGAGTGTCAGCAAGCAGAGTTTCCGCGGTGGAGATAGGAAGTGAACCAGGTGAAGAGAAGAATACTCTTGTTGACGACAACTACGCATACATAACATGTGTGAGGAAAAAGCCAATACTTTATTAATAAACCTGTTTAACAATAACGAACATGGAAGTCCAGTGAGACATCCATGACTTATAGTGACTTTGCTGTTATAAAAAATACTGATGCTGCTCTAGAAACAATATTTTGTCATATTTAAAATATAAATACATTCTAATTCTGTTCTGATTTCATTTGTTTTAAATGATATATATATATATATATATATATATATATATATATATATTAAAGTGAATTATGTAATCATAAAGAACAAAGTATTAATAAGAGTAGCTAGTAGTAATAAAATCCTAAAGCAGGAAACATTCTTGTCAGTTCTGACTCAGTTCTGACTTAAAATACATTTTTATTGGCCATCAAAGACACCCAGAACCTTTTGGATCGCTGGATGAGAAAGAACCGGATAAAAAATTAAACAACCTAAAGACAGAAAAAGCTTGACGGCATCCGAAATGATTAAACACACAAGTAAAAAAGACATTTGTGTTATAATTGACCTGAAGGTTTTCTGTAGCATTTTACATTTGCAGCTCATACACTTTCTTATGAATAAGAAATAAACAAGGTTTTGAAAGCTTTTGATAAGGTAAAGTAATGATCCACAGTAAATAGACAGTTAGGAGATGTCAAAGATGTGTTTCTCAAAACATTGTGAATGATATGCTCCAGTAGCATTGATGTAGAGCACATGGAGCTGGGTATGAATCACATGTCAAGTCAATCAGAGTTGCGGTGTGAGGGATGATGATAGAACATGGATTATTTTTTATGAAGTCTTTCTGATTGTATTCTTTGTTTGTGAATGAAAGCAGCAATGTCAACTTATCATTGTTTTGGTGGTAGCACCTACGCTCTCAAAAATACACAATCATAAGAATACTGGCACCGGCATGTAACATTAGAAGGGTTCCTATGCTTTAAGAAAACCAAGAGATTATTCTTTTTTAAGATTATTACACTACATGATGAATTTATTGCATTATTCAACATTTATTTTGCTTTGTAATAAAACTGCATTACATTATGCACACAATTGTTGCAATTATGTTATGGGCTCATGGTTTTCTAACATTATGCTGATTATTATTATTATTATTATTATGACCTTTTAGTGCATTTAGATTATTACAATATGCAGAGTCATTACAAAATGAGTTTCTACAACAATAAACCTGGTTGTCATGCTTCTGTCGGTGTGGTTGTAACTCCTAACGTGTGAATATTATTACTGACTATAGTTCCTCCTTAACATCCGCATGTTTGAATGAGTTACTCGAGCTGAACCGTTTCTGGCAGGTCATACATTATATAATATCAATATTTATATGTTTTCCAGCGATGCACAACGTCAACATGCTCATATATTGCTCTTAACAATTCAGCTTAAAAGGGCCTCAAGTAAAATGATCTACATTCTATCTGACTCATTTAAAATGAATATGGTATTTATTTGTTTCCCCATATTGGTGTTAAGAAGTACATCCTGATAATTTGCTTTCAATACTTAGTCTATATAGATAAATGCTAAAAGTAAACACTCATTGGCTTGAGAAAGCTCTGCCTTGTGTGCTGTGCGGCAGCGCCTCGCCCAAAGCTGTGTCACAGGAGGAGTGTGTGTCTGTGACACAGTGCGTGTTGCTGCTCTGTCATCACAGCGTTGCTATGATCTTTCTGTCTGACATTTATCCCACAAGTCTTGGGCAAATACTCAGGGTTGGGAAGTAAACTGGAAACAGGATGCATGAAGGTGATAGGCTTCCCACACAGCTTCTTAATGTATGGGCTCAGCTGAATGTGTGGTAATAATACAGGTTAAGGTGGAGGCAGTTAGACACACACACACACACACACACACACACACACACACACACACACACACACACACACACACACACACACCTCATTTGATATTAAATAACCACAATGCGGCTGATACAATTGTCCTCAGAAAGCTCATGCGTCTATCTCTATGTGTCCAAGGTTGAGCCCAATGCATTCCAGTTCCAGGACTTCTTGTAAGTATGAATACTGTAAAACAATAAGAACTCGACTGAAGTTCTACTAAACTGCATGTTATTGTATCGGTAATAGTAACATAATAATATATAATTTCCTAGCAAGAAATGGATATTTGTTACTGTGAATTCTTAGAAAGGATCCAACGAAAAAGAAGGTATGTGGTACTTATTACCGAAAGTATGATTTCTTTATTCTTTATAATTTCTTTGCTTGTGTAACCCAGACAGGCTGGTATCAGATCAGCTTAGCTGAACATGAAATAACGATGCAAATGTATTTCCTTAAAAGGACAATGTTATTTTTGATTATGAATTATAGACCCATAATGAGTCAGCCTCCAGGGCCAACAGGTCTGTCAGCATGGCCTCCACTTCTTCCTCCAGCATCTGGACTCATCAGGATCCTGTTCGTGGACTTCAGCTCTGCCTTCAACACCATCATCCCGTCTCTGCTGCAGGACGAGCTCTCCCAGCTGCACGTGCCCGACTCCACCTGCAGGTGGATCACAGACTTCCTGTCTGACAGGAAGCAGCACGTGAAGCTGGGGAAACACGTCTCAGGCTCCCGGACCATCAGCACCGGTTCCCCTCTTCTCCCTGTACACCAACAGCTGCACCTCCAGTCACCAGTCCGTCAAGCTCCTGAAGGATGACACCACCCTCACTGGCCATCTGGTGACTTGATGCCTCCCTTGTCGACGCTGTGGAGTCCTTCCTCTTCCTGGGGTCCATCATAACCCAGGACCTCAAATCAGCTCCATCACCAAGAAGGCCCAGCAGAGGATGTTCTTCCTGAGGCAGCTGAAGAAATTCAACTTGCCAACGACCATGATGGTGCACTTCTACACTGCCATCATTGAGTCCATCCTCTGCTCCTCATCATTGAGTCCATCCTCTGCTCCTCATCATTGAGTCATCCTCTGCTCCTCCATCATTGAGTCCATCCTCTGCTCCTCATCATTGAGTCCATCCTCTGCTCCTCATCATTGAGTCCATCCTCTGCTCCTCCATCATTGAGTCCATCCTCTGCTCCTCATCATTGAGTCCATCCTCTGCTCCTCCATCATTGAGTCCATCCTCTGCTCCTCATCATTGAGTCCATCCTCTGCTCCTCATCATTGAGTCCATCCTCTGCTCCTCCATCATTGAGTCCATCCTCTGCTCCTCATCATTGAGTCCATCCTCTGCTCCTCATCATTGAGTCCATCCTCTGCTCCATCATTAAAGCCACTTACATCCCCAGGATAAGTTCTTACTGTTACACAGCCTTGCACATCTTTCCTCTATTAATATACACTGGACACTGTAATAATATACTTGTTTTAACATTAGACTGTGGCTCAGTGGTTAGCATGCCCATCTTTCAATCAGAGGATCGGTAGTTTGAGCCCAGTCCATGTCGATGTATCCTTGAGCAACACAAGACACTTAACCCTGAATTGCTCCCCGTTGCTGTGTCTATGGTGTATAGAAACAATGTGTGTCGCTTTGGATAAGCGCGTCAGCTAAATTAAATATAATACTCGTATTTGTTTACCATATTTTTTTGTAAATGCTCATAATGAACGGGCTTCTCAAAGAATTATAAGGCTAAGTTTTAGTTTTAGAATTTGATCCTCAACTAAAGATTTTGAAATAATTGTATAAAGTCAAATCTGTGATTACTTGGCCTGATATAACTGTTCTGTTGTATACAAATTATACGTTTGTGGGGGAAATATAAATGTTCAAAGAACTCAAAAAAAAAACGATCTTCAAAGGTTTTAGTGCAGTTTAAATCATTCTTAAAATTGATCAAGGCTAAAAAATGAATGAACATTTTTGTTCACTTGTTCCCTTTGTAGTTTGAATGTCTCGGCTGTTCAAAGAACATTTCAGTGAAGGAGACGATGTTGGAATGAACCGTGTGAGGAAATCCACTGTGAGCATGAGAGGCACTACATTACATTGGATTGGTGAGAGTATCATGGTGTTACTGAGGAGGAGGACGCTCTACCGCTCATGTAATAGTAAAACTGATGTTTGTTTAATTTGACTTCAAAGAAAAGGGTGGTGAATTGTCATATTTGTATAGTTATGAACACACACACTCACAGACGCTGTCCATGCAGAAAGAGATCAAAGAAAAACAGCAACGCTCAGTCTGTAGCTACATATGATCTTTATTAATGAGATATGTGTGGGTTAATAATCTTATCAAGCTAAAACTACTAAAACATTAGACATAAATACAGGAATTATGTATGCAGATGCTGGTCATGTTTTTGCCTCATCTCCTGCGTCGGCGTGACTTGGCGTTTGCCACTTGGCCGCCGCCGGGCGCAGAGCACTCTGTCTTCAGGCAGGCGCAGCTGTCGATGTGGATGTAGGTGTAGCTGATCTCTGTGCTGTCAGGGCAGAAGAGCTGGACCTTCCTCTCAGATGTCACCGCCTCCTGGCAGCAGGAGCAGGTGTGCTCCAAGGAGCTCATTTTGGTGGAGTAGCTGACGATAGAGAGAGAGGGCGGTGTGAAGAGAGGGAAAATATACACAATATGATGACAAGGAGAAGACATGCGGGGGACTCACAAGGTGAAGGTGCCGCATGCTCCGGTGCAGGAGGTCACGTTGACCAGCTCCTTGGCGTGGCAGCCCAGCCTCTCCAGCTGCACAGCAGTGGTGGAGATGCTGCACGGCTGACCCTTTGGAATACCTGAGGCAGGCAAGAGAAGCATGTTGAGAGGGAAACTCGTGTCATTCTCCCTGATTTATAGCTCATAGTATCTGTATGGTGGCCAAGAGAGCTCAACGTACTGCAAACACACACACACACCAACTTGATGACACGTAAAGACGTTGGTGTTGATGCTTTTGTGTGTCATCAAGTTAGTGGAAATGTTTCCCCATTTGCTTTTGTTGTGTCTGTTTTATCTTCATGATACAAACTGAAGACTACACACAGTTTTCTTGGGAGCAAAAGTTGGTTTGTTTTTAGAAGTAAAAACTAATGGAACTCAGCTCAGATGAATTACCAGTCAATCAATACACAAACAAACTGCTGAATAAATAAAGAGGCTCATCTCAACCAGAGCAGCTCTGAAACTCATGGAAGCAATACATACAGACATGGCAGCACCCGTCTGGAGCGACGGTCTCTGTTCCCTGTAGGAGACACACACTCACATCAGTAATCACACACATCACATTGGACTGCAGGGGGCAGTGTGTTCTACTGCCTTTATCATGTGTGTGTGTGTGTGTGTGTGTGTGTGTGTGTGTGTGTGTGTGTGTGTGTGTGTGTGTGTGTGTGTGTGTGTGTGTGTGTGTGTGTGTGTGTGTGCAGTCACCGGTATGCATTCTTTGGGGTCGTAGGGAGGACAGATGAACTTGGCCTCTACGGTGATGAATTGATTGCCGATCTTCACACACTCAAACTTCAGACAGGGATTCTCAGCAGGAGTCCAGAAGGCGCCGGGCTAAAGAATGACATCACAGCATTTTGGATCAGAGCCACTATCATCTTCTCCATGTGAACATGTGTGGATTGTTTCTGATCCAGCCTTCGACTCTGAGCTCTTTTTCCTCGCTGTGCAACGCAGGAGAAACTTCTGAGATTTGGTCAAAACTGGAGCCCACAAATTTAAGGCAACACATTTTGAACATTTTGATAACAAATGCACCAAGTGCATTGTTTTTTCTTCTTTGTTGACTCTGATGAAGCAGCTAGAAGTTCTTCTTCTAATAGTGTTTGTTCTCTGAAGTCAGTCACAACCCTCTTCCATTGTTCCTTCTCATTGTCTTGTCTGAAATGTGTTTTTTTTTTCAAATGAAGATGCTTTTCAACTCTTGTTATTTTCTGCTGATTCTAGTGACATGGAAAGTTAAAGGGAAATACCAGAGGTTTTGTATGTTTTAGTCCATTTTCTACACAATTTAAATAGTTCATCATTATTTCACTACGGAATCCAAATCAACAGAGATGGAGCCTTGATTAACAAAGGTCAGCATCACGGCGTCATCAGGGTGATCTGCACATCCTTAACATACAGTAACTTTTAAAAGAATAAAAGCAGAAATTATACTTAATCCTAATGATGTCGTAATACTGTTTGATTTACTTCTCTCTTGTACGCTGTGGAGATGCACAACTCTTGGTGGATGAACACCAACTGCAAAATGTCTTCAAATGCACATTCAGTGACTTGCTTTATGTTTGAGCTGCCATTATTTTAAAACGTACAAACTACAAATAGCCTTATTATTGTATTTAAAAGACAGTAGAGCTGTTGGAGACCTTATAGATATATCCAATCTAAACGCTTTTGCTCTCTCCACACACACACACACACACACACACACACACACACACACACACACACACACACACACACACACACACACACACACCAACCTGTAGCGTGATGGTGGAGTTTGCCAGCATGACCACGCAGCTTGTTTGGATACACGTCCCACAGCACTTGCCAGCGACGGTCTGATACTCATAACCCTGGATAGAGACACAAAGACAAACTTAGCATACAAGCAAAATATAGATTTGTAAAACCAGTATTCTGTTGAGTTTACAGAATAGCTCATATTTGTATTACATTATCAGTAAATTTGCCAAATCAAATCAGCCTCGACTTATGTGTGTGGTCGAAAGACAATATCTGTATGCGTGCACTAGTGCTTCAAAATGTCCTTTCAAGTGAGCACTAACCACATTTAAGCTTTAAACATTCTGCAGGTCATGATGGTCCCCACAAATATCAGGTCACAACGTACAAATCAAGAAAAAACACGTTAGGTATCAAATGAAACCAGGGAAGGAGAGGGACTGGTCTTACCAGAGGGCAGAGTGTGTCACATGGTGTCGGATGACATTCTATTAAGTGCAATTTGGTGCTGGGGTTTATGTTTGAAGTACAACTGCATGTGTCGCATGGCTTCATGGGGGGCACCAGGTCTCCAACCTGGATGGACAAGGTCAAAAGGTCAGAACAGATGCACTTACTGCTTATTAGCTCTCAGCAGATCTAGTGCAAACATTTGTATTAATACAGCACTTTATTTATCATATAAATCAGGATCCATAATGCACAAAGGTCATGTTTTTTCCTGGATTCACTGAGAGATCCTAGGACTCCTTTCCATGCCGAATTTAACCAGCCATCAACCAATGTAGTACAAGGCTGTAACTCATTTCTGTTTTATATGCTGTTACCTATAGATGGCGCTAAAGCAGCATTGTACATTTAAATGGTCATGAGTTATGGCCAAATGGTTTTCCTCTACAAAGCCTATTATTCGCAGACAAGACATAGGTCAATCTACAAACTGTTCCCCGTTACCACCAGTTATTGTGTCTAGAAATGTGATAAAACACATAACACATATGTCAGATGACACATGTTTTAGGTTGTAGAAGAATGACACAATCCTAGAATCTCTTCAATGTTGCATTATCATCACTTCACATCAGTTTGATGCGGTCCATGCGAGGTCTCACCTGATATTCATGGTTTTGGTAAACACACACAGGTTTAACCTCTGTGAAGGAAAAAGAACAAGCAATACATTTTAAATATGATCCAACAATCAGTGGCAAAAATGACACGTGACTATGCAGTAACGGTAACGTGCACAAGCAGAGCACACTCACCGCAGGTGACCGTGGAACAGCAGACTCCCATAGTGATCTTCAGAGAATAACCAACAGGACAGGTCTGCACAGCAGGGCACAGCGTCACGTTACACTCTGGAGGGGAGGAGGGAGCGGTAAGCGGACTGTACATTCACCCATTCATTCACTGATGGGAGGGGCTACCATGCAAGGTGCCACCTGCCATTCAGGGTTAAGGATCGATATGGACTAGTGGAGCCGGGGATCGAACCGCGACCCTCTGATGGAAGGACGACCCTGCTCTGACTGATGCACAGTCTGGAATGTTCACACCAGTAAATATGAAAAGCGGAGTAGCTCTTTCATGAGGTTAATCCTTATAAATGTTTAAAAGGTAAAGAGTGGTCCTTGTTGGTCATTAGACACAATAACTGTACTGTACGGAGAATGTTCCAAGGTTTTATCCCGCTCTTACCATGGCCTCCTGCGAACCACCTGACACATATAATAGTTGTAAACAACAGTCATCCCATTTCATCTTCTCAAATCTTTCATATTTATATTTATTTATAAATATTCACATCGATTAGAACTCCAGCTTCTTCCATAACTGGTTCATAACCAGAGGACCGTGGCTCCTCCCACACACCTCTCTTGTTGGTCAAAGTTGCAGATTGATTGATGGATGGAGGTCATAATATTATTGGTTGATATTGGTCAGAACAAGCTAACATAAGCACACTTGTTCACTCTTGTTTTTTTGGGATTGTGATATAAGTACACAATATGACTGGGGATGTGATTCAAAGGGGTGAAAATTGCTTTATTAATTACATCTCTACTTTTATGGACACTTAAATGAATACAGAATATATTGAGTACAGTATTAGGAGTCGCTCCCTTCTTGGTGCTCACTTACCACACCCCTCCGTTTGACAGCAGCCGACTGTGTCAGTGACCTTGACCTGACCCACTTGGCCACAGCTGAGGGATGCCGGTGTCGGACAGGACACGTGATGGGAGGTGACCTGCAGTGTGTCCTCGTCACATATATACTCCTTACAGTCTTCTATCCATGTTGCATTGGGCTGAGGACACAGTGGTTATTGCAGAATGATGGGAGGAGGTCTTCTATCTTTACTGGCCTGTCAAAAGCTTACGTAGAAAGAGACTAGCATTGGAGACCGATTACTTACCAGCTTCCATTTTCCATCGGGCAGCCGACAAATTTCTATGAAGAGAAAAATATAAAGCATAAAGTAGTTTGTGTCTCAGCTAAATCACTACAAGTTGAGCTAAACTTAAGCTAAATATACATAGACATACTAAGGACTAAAAGAGCAAAGCAGAAACGTATAGTATACAGTCTGACTAACCATTAGAAAAGTGGACAATTGATATTTATGCAAAACAACAAACGTCCCCCTCCAGAATTCACTATCCCTCTTTCTCAGGACTGTGTAAAGGATTGTCAGTGCACACACAGAATGGAAAGCTAGCAGTTGATTCATCTGACCTCTACACCCTCACTTTCCTCCTCACTACAGGATACTGTGTCTATAAACTGGTTGTTCTGATGATAGAATAAGAAACATTTTGAATTGGTCACAAAAGGCCATCAAAAAGTGCTCATTCTTAAATGCGACATAGCTTTTGCCGTGCAGTACTGCTAGCTGCTCTTACCACAGCTGGGTACACATTCGTTAGAGCTGGAAGAGAGCAGGTAGGTTCCATTTGGGCAGAAGCAACCCTCCATCATCTGGCTTGTCATGCGACTGAACTCATTGACAGCATAGACAAATTTATTGTTGTACCTGCAGACACAACAGTATATTATCACCTTGATGTTTAATGTGAGTCAAAAGCATAAATGAATGAAAGTGGATTGACTGAAATGAGCAACAACAATGTGTTGGTGAACTACTGTACCAGGATTCACAGGTGGGCTCCACCTGAGGGCCACAGGCCTGATAGACTTTGGGACTCTGGCATTTAAATTCTATTAAGAAATGCATTTAGTTGAGGTCAATGCTGTTGTATTGTCAGTGCAATGATAAGTAATAGTAGTGCTTGACTTTAACATCACACATTCTGGTTACATACCACAGACTCCTTTGGTGGCACTTCTCCAGTCAATACACACTCCAGCCTCAGCACAGGCATCAGCGTAGATTTGTATGCTGGTGCAGCCAATGTGATTAATGTGCAGGTGGCAAACGTCAAACTCACAGGCGTCAATAAATGGAGTGTAGTCAATGATCTTGTGACACGGTTCAAACACACTGGGGAACACAGGATGCATAGTCAGTATGGACACTTTACACAAACTAATGTAATGTAATGCATCATTACACATTATCATGATATGTGACTAAACCAGGAACAAGTGTTTCAAAGCTGGATTCTAACTTGTAATAAGTAATAAGGTAATAAGGCCTTTTCTACCATGGAACCTGTAACAGTTCATCTATCTGTTAAAGTAATATCATTCAGAGAGCCATGTCTGTTATCTAACTGCGGTTGTGGCTTTATTCAGAGATAACACAACGGTGATTGAAAGAGCCACGTGAGATTTGAAGAACATTGGTGAGCTAGAAGGCACTGAGATGAATGAATGTTTTCACTTCTCTTACAGCTGATGCTAGCCCAATCTGTTTAATCATTTACTAGAGATTTCTGCTATTCTAATGTCTGGTATTGCAAAAGCATGATAATATGTTATGTATGAACGATAGTTTAATTTCTATTTTGCTCACTTCAGTTTTGGACGTGTCATTGAGGGCATGTTAAATTTGCCCTCGTTTTGAACAGGAAACAGTTTGTGCTTGTTTCATGCATTGAATGTTTTTTATTTTTTTAAGTTTTCATTCAAAGTTTTTAGGTTTACTTGCTCTACAAAACTACTTGGTTAGGCTTTGGATTGTGGTTTGAGTTACAATAAGTACGTTTGTTGTGTAAAATAAGTATGCATGTTACATAACTGGCATAAGTTACTATATGAGAGTTTTGCAACAATATGTTGAAACAAGTCAATGTTGGCTTGTTTCACATGGGAAACAGACAGTCATGCATTCGTTTTACCCTATAGTTAGGACTGGTTTAGGTGTATAGTTAGGACTGGTTTAGGTGTATAGTTAGGACTGGTTCAGGTGTATAGTTAGGACTGGTTCAGGTGTATAGTTAGGACTGGTTCAGGTGTATAGTTAGGACTGGTTCAGGTTTATAGTTAGGACTGGTTCAGGTGTATAGTTAGGACTGGTTCAGGTTTATAGTTAGGACTGGTTCAGGTTTATAGTTAGGACTGGCTCAGGTTTATAGTTAGGACTGGTTCAGGTTTATAGTTAGGACTGGTTCAGGTTTATAGTTAGAGCTGGTTCAATTGTATAGTTAGAGCTGGTTCAGGTTTATAGTTAGAGCTGGTTCAGGTTTATAGTTAGGACTGGTTCAGGTTTATAGTTAGGACTGGCTCAGGTTTATAGTTAGGACTGGTTCAGGTTTATAGTTAGGACTGGTTCAGGTTTATAGTTAGGACTGGCTCAGGTTTATAGTTAGGACTGGTTCAGGTTTATAGTTAGGACTGGTTCAGGTTTATAGTTAGAGCTGGCTCAGGTTTATAGTTAGAGCTGGCTCAGGTTTATAGTTAGGACTGGTTCAGGTTTATAGTTAGGGCTGGCTCAGGTTTATAGTTAGGACTGGTTCAGGTTTATAGTTAGGACTGGTTCAGGTTTATAGTTAGGACTGGTTCAGGTCTATAGTTAGGACTGGTTCAGGTTTATAGTTAGGACTGGTTCAGGTGTATAGTTAGAGCTGGTTCAGGTTTATAGTTAGAGCTGGTTCAGGTTTATAGTTAGGACTGGTTCAGGTTGATAGTTATGACTGGTTCAGGTTTATAGTTAGGACTGGTTCAGGTTTATAGTTAGGACTGGTTCAGGTCTATAGTTAGGACTGGTTCAGGTGTATAGTTAGGACTGGTTCAGGTTTATAGTTAGGACTGGTTCAGGTGTATAGTTAGGACTGGTTCAGGTGTATAGTTAGGACTGGTTCAGGTTTATAGTTAGGACTGGTTCAGGTTTATAGTTAGGACTGGCTCAGGTTTATAGTTAGGACTGGTTCAGGTTTATAGTTAGGACTGGTTCAGGTTTATAGTTAGAGCTGGCTCAGGTTTATAGTTAGAGCTGGCTCAGGTTTATAGTTAGGACTGGTTCAGGTTTATAGTTAGGGCTGGCTCAGGTTTATAGTTAGGACTGGTTCAGGTTTATAGTTAGGACTGGTTCAGGTCTATAGTTTTCCTTGCTTGTTTTTCTCTGTTCCTCTTACCTGCTTTTGATGATCTCACAGAGGCTTGTATTGCAGGTACGAGGCGTAGGTGTTGGTGTCAGTGTCGGGTGAACTGGAGGTTCACAGTAACTGGTATTAGCCTGCCACTGATGTGCCATATCAGGACATGAAGGATCTATTTTGCCACTGGGCAACCTGCAGTCATCTGTCCGGTTGTTGTTACAGGTGCCTAGAGAAACCCTCATTATAAATCATATTGATTGCGTAATGTTTCAAATAGTTACAATAGGTTATGTTATAAGTATTAACTTCACAACATATTCAAATGGTAAGCATGGAATGTATCAACTGCTGTTCAAACTCAACATACAGTGAGATGCTATTCCTTTCTACTGCAGGACTCACCACACTGTCCCTCGGTGTTGCCACCAAATTCACCATAGGGCAGGTAGATACTGTAAATGAGCCCTGAGAAGGTGATCTTGGCTTGTATTTTAGGGATGACAAGCGATGTATCAATGCCGGTGGTGACAATTCGGAGGTCAGCATTCTGGTATGCAGGACTTACAAGCTTGTCATTTACAAAAACCTAAGACAAGTGATATAAACATCAAACATAACCATTTACAGATTTCTTTGTGAGGTTCAATGAATCTACAGTTCTTTACAAAACAAAGAATGTTTTATAAACTAGGGTTAGTGCTGCTAGAGTTTGAATTAAGAATGGAGAAAGTGAATAGGGCTTTAAGTACCTGATTTGTGACATTGCCATTGATATCCTTCTGTGTTAAAACGATCTTGTAGCCTTGATAGAAGATGGTGATGGACCCAGGACAGGACAAGCCATCACCACAGTAGTAATTATCAATCATAACACTGAAGTTGTATTTGTGCACGATCTCTTTCACCAGCCAGTAGGAACAATTGCCTTGAAAGTTATAGTAGGTTCCATCGAAGGTGACATAATGGGGGTCTCCCCAACCGTAGCAGACACCTTCACATGACACAAATACAATATTTTTTTTTAAACATTTCAAGTAATCGGGTATCATCTGAGACACAATATCCGTAGTTATTAATTAAATAATAAGTCACATTTAAATAACAAAAAATAAGACATTGCTACAGATAAAATACTTGTAATTGTTGCACTTTAGGATATGGCAGTCCCATTGGTTTGAGGTGATCAGACTTACATTGGCATTCATAGTGGTAGCAGCATCCATCATCATCCAGCACTTTCGTAGGAGGGAAATTATTTTCACACACTACAGGTTTTATTGGACACCGTGTATTGTTATAGATCACATTGCCACCTATACACCATGCTGTAACACAGGTACCCTCCTTCCAACTTTCACCATCCTATGAAGACAACAATAGATTGGAATTATAAAACAAAGAAGAAGGTTGGTATAAAAAGAATACCCAAGTCAAGCAAAGCAAATGTAATGGTCACACTTAACAATTGCACGTTAAATATGTATGGAATGGAAATAATGAAGTACCAGTTTTATCCCCTTTGGAGTAATACAGAACTGAGGAGAAGGAGAAGGAGTAGGACACTGATGGTGTATGGGTACTACATTACAAGAATCATCGCAGTGTCCTACGTAACAGTGGCCATCATTGTCCGTCACATTGTAGACGATAGAACCTGAAATTTTTTTTAAACATACAACAACCACACGTCATATATCACAATGTGATTTAATGTATTACAGAGGCTATCATATATCACACAGATGTATGCAGTATCTAGTCCTACGGTGTATCACATAGATACATGCATCTGCCAATCGGCTTGAAGCTCCATCACTGCGAGCTTAACGCTCAACAAAATCACGACTGTTCTCTTCCGACTATTCCTTGAATGAAATAAATGTTATGTAAAATAGAGATGAGGGATGGCTCGCTGTACGGCTTATTTTCTATAACCAGTGTAGCATCAAACCATTGTGGAATTAACAAACTAGTGGACTGCTGGCAATTTAGCTGGCTTGCAAATTTCGCCTTGCTTTCATGCCACACTGGTTCTAGAAAATGATCCGTACAAAGTTGTCACTTATCTGAAAAAAGCTATGTAATTTCCTAAGCTGTAACAAGAGCGTACAGATGATACACTCATTTAGCAGTTGCTTAATTAGCTAGCTACCTTGTTTGCTATATTAGGGTGACCAAACTTGTAAGGGGGTAATAACTATTTTCCCGCACGTAGCAAAATCCCGGACGTTTTTGGAATCCCTGCCGGACGCTTTTTTTAGGTCTCGAAAAGAGGACATGTCCGGGAAAAAGAGGACGTCTGGTCACCCTAGCTATATATACTTTCATGCTATTGTTACTCTAATTACTAAAAAATGTGCCCTACAGCATTGGCCAGCGACAGGGCTGGGTCTACGGCGCCTTTACCTAGCTCCTCTCTGCTAAGAGACTCCTTTGACAAGAAAAGAGCAGGCGGAAGCTCCAGAGACTATCTAGACAGCTATGATAATTATTCTGCCTTCCCCTACACTCCATCGACAACAAAAATGTCATTACGTTTATCAACATGAAAGGGTTCAAACTGTAATAACTAACCCCTTCACCTTCGTTTAGAAGTTAGTCTATTGTGTTTCCAATCTTTCTGATCACCTGACTGTTTCCTGCAATGAATCTGTTGTACCAATGTCCCTATACTTACTCAGAGATATGCCACTTTAATTTTCTATGACATTAATTGTTCAATAAAACTATCTGGATGGTTTAAAACATGCTAAATGTAAAATAAGGTGCTAAAGTATTGATAAATTAACGTGGGAGACAAGGTTTTTGCACAGGCACAATGTCAACATAGATTATGTATGGTGTTCCCAAATCCACAATGGTAACTGAAATAGACCAGGCTAAACTGCAAAATAAATGTTGTTAAAAATATGTGTCGTTAGTTATCTGAACTTACCAGGGGAGAAAGTTGTACCATTATGATAACAACTGCAATTCTGATGCTGAGTAACTGGACGTGAGGTTTCTCCTGTCACTAAAGTTCCCTCAGTTGTGGCCGGTGTAGTGATAGTAGAAGTTGCTATAGTTGTAGTACTTGTTTCAAATGTGGTGGACGGTTGTGTGGTTGTTGTAGTTGAAGGTGTCATAGTTGTAATTGTTGAGGAAGGAGTTGGTGTTTCAGTTGTGATAGTAGATGGGACGGTTGTCCTAGTAGTTGTGGGTGTCTGAGTTGTAGTTGGTGTTTCAGTTGTGGTCGAAGTAGTGGTGGTTGACGTAGTTGAAGGTGTTGTAGTTGGAACTGTTGTGGAAGGAGTTGAATGAGTTGTGGTGGTTGGTGTAGTTGAAGGTGTTGTAGATGGAACTGTTGTGGAAGGAGTTGAAGGAGTTGTGGTGGTTGGCGTAGTTGAAGGTGTTGTAGATGGAACTGTTGTGGAAGGAGTTGAAGGAGTTGTGGTGGTTGGCGTAGTTGAAGGTGTTGTAGATGTAACTGTTGTGGAAGTAGTTGAAGGAGTTGTGGTGGTTGGCGTAGTTGAAGGTGTTGGAGTTGTAACTGTTGTGGAAGGAGTTGGAGGAGGTGGTGTCTTTGAACACCCACAGCATTTTAATTTAATTTCATAATCAAAACACTGTTGCTGAAGCCCTTGTTCTTTGTTGATGCATTTGAAACCAACATCTTTATTGCAAGTCGCATTTTGACCCACCTGTGACATGGACATGGTTGGGTAAAGAACAGCTCTACACTGGACTTCTACAGGATGAGGGCATACAAGATGACCAGCTGCGATTATCTTCTGGATGGATTCATCTTCCCCACCATCAGGGCCTGGTGTGGGCTTGCCAAGATTAATCCATTCTGACCAACCACATGTCATATTGTCTCCCTCGGGGCAAGGTGTAGTTGTGGGTGGCTGAGTTGTAGTTGGTGTTTCAGTTGTGATAGTAGATGGGACGGTTGTCCTAGTAGTTGTGGGTTTCTGAGTTGTAGTTGGTGTTTCAGTTGTGATCGTAGATGGGACGGTTGTCCTAGTAGTTGTGGGTGTCTGAGTTGTAGTTGGTGTTTCAGTTGTGGTCGAAGTAGTGGTGGTTGGCGTAGTTGAAGGTGTTGTAGTTGGAACTGTTGTGGAAGGAGTTGAAGGAGGTGGTGTCTTTGAACACCCACAGCATTTTAATTTAATTTCATAATCAAAACACTGTTGCTGAAGCCCTTGTTCTTTGTTGATGCATTTGAAACCAACATCTTTATTGCAAGTCGCATTTTGACCCACCTGTGACATGGACATGGTTGGGTAAAGAACAGCTCTACACTGGACTTCTACAGGATGAGGGCATACAAGATGACCAGCTGCGATTATCTTCTGGATGGATTCATCTTCCCCACCATCAGGGCCTGGTGTGGGCTTGCCAAGATTAATCCATTCTGACCAACCACATGTCATATTGTCTCCCTCGGGGCAAGGTGTAGTTGTGGGTGGCTGAGTTGTAGTTGGTGTTTCAGTTGTGATAGTAGATGGGACGGTTGTCCTAGTAGTTGTGGGTTTCTGAGTTGTAGTTGGTGTTTCAGTTGTGATCGTAGATGGGACGGTTGTCCTAGTAGTTGTGGGTGTCTGAGTTGTAGTTGGTGTTTCAGTTGTGGTCGAAGTAGTGGTGGTTGGCGTAGTTGAAGGTGTTGTAGTTGGAACTGTTGTGGAAGGAGTTGAAGGAGGTGGTGTCCTTAAACACCCACAGCATTTTAATTTAATTTCATAATCAAAACACTGTTGCTGAAGCCCTTGTTCTTTGTTGATGCATTTGAAACCAACATCTTTATTGCAAGTCGCATTTTGACCCACCTGTGACATGGACATGGTTGGGTAAAGAACAGCTCTACACTGGACTTCTTCAGGATGAGCGCATACAAGATGACCAGCTGCGATTATCTTCTGGATGGATTCATCTTCCCCACCATCAGGGCCTGGTGTGGGCTTGCCAAGATTAATCCATTCTGACCAACCACATGTCATATTGTCTCCCTCGGGGCAAGGTGTAGTTGTGGGTGGCTGAGTTGTAGTTGGTGTTTCAGTTGTGATAGTAGATGGGACGGTTGTCCTAGTAGTTGTGGGTGTCTGAGTTGTAGTTGGTGTTTCAGTTGTGGTCGAAGTAGTGGTGGTTGGCGTAGTTGAAGGTGTTGTAGTTGGAACTGTTGTGGAAGGAGTTGAATGAGTTGTGGTGGTTGGTGTAGTTGAAGGTGTTGTAGATGGAACTGTTGTGGAAGGAGTTGAAGGAGTTGTGGTGGTTGGCGTAGTTGAAGGTGTTGTAGATGGAACTGTTGTGGAAGGAGTTGAAGGAGTTGTGGTGGTTGGCGTAGTTGAAGGTGTTGTAGATGTAACTGTTGTGGAAGTAGTTGAAGGAGTTGTGGTGGTTGGCGTAGTTGAAGGTGTTGGAGTTGTAACTGTTGTGGAAGGAGTTGGAGGAGGTGGTGTCTTTGAACACCCACAGCATTTTAATTTAATTTCATAATCAAAACACTGTTGCTGAAGCCCTTGTTCTTTGTTGATGCATTTGAAACCAACATCTTTATTGCAAGTCGCATTTTGACCCACCTGTGACATGGACATGGTTGGGTAAAGAACAGCTCTACACTGGACTTCTACAGGATGAGGGCATACAAGATGACCAGCTGCGATTATCTTCTGGATGGATTCATCTTCCCCACCATCAGGGCCTGGTGTGGGCTTGCCAAGATTAATCCATTCTGACCAACCACATGTCATATTGTCTCCCTCGGGGCAAGGTGTAGTTGTGGGTGGCTGAGTTGTAGTTGGTGTTTCAGTTGTGATAGTAGATGGGACGGTTGTCCTAGTAGTTGTGGGTTTCTGAGTTGTAGTTGGTGTTTCAGTTGTGATCGTAGATGGGACGGTTGTCCTAGTAGTTGTGGGTGTCTGAGTTGTAGTTGGTGTTTCAGTTGTGGTCGAAGTAGTGGTGGTTGGCGTAGTTGAAGGTGTTGTAGTTGGAACTGTTGTGGAAGGAGTTGAAGGAGGTGGTGTCTTTGAACACCCACAGCATTTTAATTTAATTTCATAATCAAAACACTGTTGCTGAAGCCCTTGTTCTTTGTTGATGCATTTGAAACCAACATCTTTATTGCAAGTCGCATTTTGACCCACCTGTGACATGGACATGGTTGGGTAAAGAACAGCTCTACACTGGACTTCTACAGGATGAGGGCATACAAGATGACCAGCTGCGATTATCTTCTGGATGGATTCATCTTCCCCACCATCAGGGCCTGGTGTGGGCTTGCCAAGATTAATCCATTCTGACCAACCACATGTCATATTGTCTCCCTCGGGGCAAGGTGTAGTTGTGGGTGGCTGAGTTGTAGTTGGTGTTTCAGTTGTGATAGTAGATGGGACGGTTGTCCTAGTAGTTGTGGGTTTCTGAGTTGTAGTTGGTGTTTCAGTTGTGATCGTAGATGGGACGGTTGTCCTAGTAGTTGTGGGTGTCTGAGTTGTAGTTGGTGTTTCAGTTGTGGTCGAAGTAGTGGTGGTTGGCGTAGTTGAAGGTGTTGTAGTTGGAACTGTTGTGGAAGGAGTTGAAGGAGGTGGTGTCCTTAAACACCCACAGCATTTTAATTTAATTTCATAATCAAAACACTGTTGCTGAAGCCCTTGTTCTTTGTTGATGCATTTGAAACCAACATCTTTATTGCAAGTCGCATTTTGACCCACCTGTGACATGGACATGGTTGGGTAAAGAACAGCTCTACACTGGACTTCTTCAGGATGAGCGCATACAAGATGACCAGCTGCGATTATCTTCTGGATGGATTCATCTTCCCCACCATCAGGGCCTGGTGTGGGCTTGCCAAGATTAATCCATTCTGACCAACCACATGTCATATTGTCTCCCTCGGGGCAAGGTGTAGTTGTGGGTGGCTGAGTTGTAGTTGGTGTTTCAGTTGTGATAGTAGATGGGACGGTTGTCCTAGTAGTTGTGGGTGTCTGAGTTGTAGTTGGTGTTTCAGTTGTGGTCGAAGTAGTGGTGGTTGGCGTAGTTGAAGGTGTTGTAGTTGGAACTGTTGTGGAAGGAGTTGAATGAGTTGTGGTGGTTGGTGTAGTTGAAGGTGTTGTAGATGGAACTGTTGTGGAAGGAGTTGAAGGAGTTGTGGTGGTTGGCGTAGTTGAAGGTGTTGTAGATGGAACTGTTGTGGAAGGAGTTGAAGGAGTTGTGGTGGTTGGCGTAGTTGAAGGTGTTGTAGATGTAACTGTTGTGGAAGTAGTTGAAGGAGTTGTGGTGGTTGGCGTAGTTGAAGGTGTTGGAGTTGTAACTGTTGTGGAAGGAGTTGGAGGAGGTGGTGTCTTTGAACACCCACAGCATTTTAATTTAATTTCATAATCAAAACACTGTTGCTGAAGCCCTTGTTCTTTGTTGATGCATTTGAAACCAACATCTTTATTGCAAGTCGCATTTTGACCCACCTGTGACATGGACATGGTTGGGTAAAGAACAGCTCTACACTGGACTTCTACAGGATGAGGGCATACAAGATGACCAGCTGCGATTATCTTCTGGATGGATTCATCTTCCCCACCATCAGGGCCTGGTGTGGGCTTGCCAAGATTAATCCATTCTGACCAACCACATGTCATATTGTCTCCCTCGGGGCAAGGTGTAGTTGTGGGTGGCTGAGTTGTAGTTGGTGTTTCAGTTGTGATAGTAGATGGGACGGTTGTCCTAGTAGTTGTGGGTTTCTGAGTTGTAGTTGGTGTTTCAGTTGTGATCGTAGATGGGACGGTTGTCCTAGTAGTTGTGGGTGTCTGAGTTGTAGTTGGTGTTTCAGTTGTGGTCGAAGTAGTGGTGGTTGGCGTAGTTGAAGGTGTTGTAGTTGGAACTGTTGTGGAAGGAGTTGAAGGAGGTGGTGTCTTTGAACACCCACAGCATTTTAATTTAATTTCATAATCAAAACACTGTTGCTGAAGCCCTTGTTCTTTGTTGATGCATTTGAAACCAACATCTTTATTGCAAGTCGCATTTTGACCCACCTGTGACATGGACATGGTTGGGTAAAGAACAGCTCTACACTGGACTTCTACAGGATGAGGGCATACAAGATGACCAGCTGCGATTATCTTCTGGATGGATTCATCTTCCCCACCATCAGGGCCTGGTGTGGGCTTGCCAAGATTAATCCATTCTGACCAACCACATGTCATATTGTCTCCCTCGGGGCAAGGTGTAGTTGTGGGTGGCTGAGTTGTAGTTGGTGTTTCAGTTGTGATAGTAGATGGGACGGTTGTCCTAGTAGTTGTGGGTTTCTGAGTTGTAGTTGGTGTTTCAGTTGTGATCGTAGATGGGACGGTTGTCCTAGTAGTTGTGGGTGTCTGAGTTGTAGTTGGTGTTTCAGTTGTGGTCGAAGTAGTGGTGGTTGGCGTAGTTGAAGGTGTTGTAGTTGGAACTGTTGTGGAAGGAGTTGAAGGAGGTGGTGTCCTTAAACACCCACAGCATTTTAATTTAATTTCATAATCAAAACACTGTTGCTGAAGCCCTTGTTCTTTGTTGATGCATTTGAAACCAACATCTTTATTGCAAGTCGCATCTTGACCCACCTGTGACATGGACATGGTTGGGTAAAGAACAGCTCTACACTGGACTTCTTCAGGATGAGCGCATACAAGATGACCAGCTGCGATTATCTTCTGGATGGATTCATCTTCCCCACCATCAGGGCCTGGTGTGGGCTTGCCAAGATTAATCCATTCTGACCAACCACATGTCATATTGTCTCCCTCGGGGCAAGGTGTAGTTGTGGGTGGCTGAGTTGTAGTTGGTGTTTCAGTTGTGATAGTAGATGGGACGGTTGTCCTAGTAGTTGTGGGTTTCTGAGTTGTAGTTGGTGTTTCAGTTGTGATCGTAGATGGGACGGTTGTCCTAGTAGTTGTGGGTGTCTGAGTTGTAGTTGGTGTTTCAGTTGTGGTCGAAGTAGTGGTGGTTGGCGTAGTTGAAGGTGTTGTAGTTGGAACTGTTGTGGAAGGAGTTGAAGGAGGTGGTGTCCTTAAACACCCACAGCATTTTAATTTAATTTCATAATCAAAACACTGTTGCTGAAGCCCTTGTTCTTTGTTGATGCATTTGAAACCAACATCTTTATTGCAAGTCGCATCTTGACCCACCTGTGACATGGACATGGTTGGGTAAAGAACAGCTCTACACTGGACTTCTTCAGGATGAGCGCATACAAGATGACCAGCTGCGATTATCTTCTGGATGGATTCATCTTCCCCACCATCAGGGCCTGGTGTGGGCTTGCCAAGATTAATCCATTCTGACCAACCACATGTCATATTGTCTCCCTCGGGGCAAGGTGTAGTTGTGGGTGGCTGAGTTGTAGTTGGTGTTTCAGTTGTGATAGTAGATGGGACGGTTGTCCTAGTAGTTGTGGGTTTCTGAGTTGTAGTTGGTGTTTCAGTTGTGATCGTAGATGGGACGGTTGTCCTAGTAGTTGTGGGTGTCTGAGTTGTAGTTGGTGTTTCAGTTGTGGTCGAAGTAGTGGTGGTTGGCGTAGTTGAAGGTGTTGTAGTTGGAACTGTTGTGGAAGGAGTTGAAGGAGGTGGTGTCCTTAAACACCCACAGCATTTTAATTTAATTTCATAATCAAAACACTGTTGCTGAAGCCCTTGTTCTTTGTTGATGCATTTGAAACCAACATCTTTATTGCAAGTCGCATCTTGACCCACCTGTGACATGGACATGGTTGGGTAAAGAACAGCTCTACACTGGACTTCTTCAGGATGAGCGCATACAAGATGACCAGCTGCGATTATCTTCTGGATGGATTCATCTTCCCCACCATCAGGGCCTGGTGTGGGCTTGCCAAGATTAATCCATTCTGACCAACCACATGTCATATTGTCTCCCTCGGGGCAAGGTGTAGTTGTGGGTGGCTGAGTTGTAGTTGGTGTTTCAGTTGTGATAGTAGATGGGACGGTTGTCCTAGTAGTTGTGGGTTTCTGAGTTGTAGTTGGTGTTTCAGTTGTGATCGTAGATGGGACGGTTGTCCTAGTAGTTGTGGGTGTCTGAGTTGTAGTTGGTGTTTCAGTTGTGGTCGAAGTAGTGGTGGTTGGCGTAGTTGAAGGTGTTGTAGTTGGAACTGTTGTGGAAGGAGTTGAAGGAGGTGGTGTCCTTAAACACCCACAGCATTTTAATTTAATTTCATAATCAAAACACTGTTGCTGAAGCCCTTGTTCTTTGTTGATGCATTTGAAACCAACATCTTTATTGCAAGTCGCATCTTGACCCACCTGTGACATGGACATGGTTGGGTAAAGAACAGCTCTACACTGGACTTCTTCAGGATGAGCGCATACAAGATGACCAGCTGCGATTATCTTCTGGATGGATTCATCTTCCCCACCATCAGGGCCTGGTGTGGGCTTGCCAAGATTAATCCATTCTGACCAACCACATGTCATATTGTCTCCCTCGGGGCAAGGTGTAGTTGTGGGTGGCTGAGTTGTAGTTGGTGTTTCAGTTGTGATAGTAGATGGGACGGTTGTCCTAGTAGTTGTGGGTTTCTGAGTTGTAGTTGGTGTTTCAGTTGTGATCGTAGATGGGACGGTTGTCCTAGTAGTTGTGGGTGTCTGAGTTGTAGTTGGTGTTTCAGTTGTGGTCGAAGTAGTGGTGGTTGGCGTAGTTGAAGGTGTTGTAGTTGGAACTGTTGTGGAAGGAGTTGAAGGAGGCGGTGTCCTTAAACACCCACAGCATTTTAATTTAATTTCATAATCAAAACACTGTTGCTGAAGCCCTTGTTCTTTGTTGATGCATTTGAAACCAACATCTTTATTGCAAGTCGCATCTTGACCCACCTGTGACATGGACATGGTTGGGTAAAGAACAGCTCTACACTGGACTTCTTCAGGATGAGCGCATACAAGATGACCAGCTGCGATTATCTTCTGGATGGATTCATCTTCCCCACCATCAGGGCCTGGTGTGGGCTTGCCAAGATTAATCCATTCTGACCAACCACATGTCATATTGTCTCCCTCGGGGCAAGGTGTAGTTGTGGGTGGCTGAGTTGTAGTTGGTGTTTCAGTTGTGATAGTAGATGGGACGGTTGTCCTAGTAGTTGTGGGTTTCTGAGTTGTAGTTGGTGTTTCAGTTGTGATCGTAGATGGGACGGTTGTCCTAGTAGTTGTGGGTGTCTGAGTTGTAGTTGGTGTTTCAGTTGTGGTCGAAGTAGTGGTGGTTGGCGTAGTTGAAGGTGTTGTAGATGGAACTGTTGTGGAAGGAGTTGAAGGAGTTGTGGTGGTTGGCGTAGTTGAAGGTGTTGTAGATGTAACTGTTGTGGAAGTAGTTGAAGGAGTTGTGGTGGTTGGCGTAGTTGAAGGTGTTGTAGATGTAACTGTTGTGGAAGTAGTTGAAGGAGTTGTGGTGGTTGGCGTAGTTGAAGGTGTTGTAGTTGGAACTGTTGTGGAAGGAGTTGAAGGAGTAATCGTCGGTTTTGGTGTTGTGCTGCACTTTATCGTCTTGCAACACTGTACCCTAACTTCATAATTGTAACATATTGGAGGAGACTGTAAACTGTTTTTACACAGAAGTCCTTGGTTATTGCATGTAACTTTTTGTCCCAAATCGGGCAGTGGTATCGTGGGAAAGTGTTGAGCCCTGCATTCCACTGCCACTGGTTTCTCACAGATTTGAAATCCTTTCTGGATGATGTGTTTGATGGTTTCATTGTCCCCACCTCCAAAACCATATTGAGGGTAGTCTGAACTTATCCACTGTGACCAGGTGCATAATGTTTCCGGACAAGGTGCTTCTGTAAAATGTGCAGTAGTTGTATGTATTGTTAGGGGTTTTGTGGTTGAGATTGGAGGTGTTGTAGAAGGAATAGGCTTTGTTGTGCATACAGTATAGTCACAACACAGAACTCTGACTTGATAGTTAAAGCACAAGGCAAGTGGTCCCGACTGATCTTCATTTCTGCATGTCAGCCCCTTAGTGAGATTACATTGCACCACTTGTCCCACATTGTCAATGGTTACATTAGGGAATTTCTCAGCTCTGCATTGGAGCTCGCTTGGCTTAGCACATATCTTGTGCCCTGCCTCTCTTATCTTGTCATAAGTTTCACTGTCTCCTCCTGGAGTTCCCAATGTAGGGAAGCTAGTATCAAACCATGTTGACCATTCACAAGGACTACATGGGAATGGAACCGTGGATGGCTCTGTGGACACACATAATATAAATGTTGGTTATGTAGTAAAGCTTACAGTATACAGCTAAATATGTCTTCAGTCTCCAACATGAATCATTTGCACATACCTGGTGTGGTTGTCATAAAAACAAAGGTGGTTGGAGACTGGCTAGTGGTTGTACTCGGCATATGTGTTGTCGGTGTGGGTACTGGGCATGGATATGATCTCTTATCCAATGTACCATTCTTCCCACACACTGCTGTGATGCAGTTACCATGTCCATCTGTTGTGTTATAGATGGTATTGCCAGGGTGATACTTGTTTCCATGATATGTGCAAGTGCAGGCTGTAAAAAAAAGATGTATTCTTAACATAATTAACCATTAACAAAAGTTAATATTTTTACAACCCACAATATTTTCCAGTCTTTGCATACCTTGAGCATCGTAATGGCATTGTTTGAGCGGTGAACTGCATTTACTTCAAGAAAGGAAATGTGAAATATATTTGTCAGTTTTGATTTGTTTCCATTTAATTTCCCCTGTCACAAAGTTATATACTCTTGTTTGGGACATGTGATAAATGCAATACCTACCATGTTTGACAGTTTTCAGTTGTCGGCACTTCGTCGCCATTATTATAGTGTTTCCCCTCATAATCGCAGCCGCAATATTCCCTCGAAACACATGTCATTTTATCCTCATCAAAGTATGGTTGTGCAGTAGGACATTTTGGATAGCAACCTAATTGAAAAACAAACGGCTGTTCACTCATTGCAAGAAATGGGTTCCTCAATACCTGTCATTATTATTGCCAAACCATGGTTACCACTGGTTGAATGTGTTTTTGTGTGTTCACCTGGGATTGAACAAGTGATATTATTAAGCAACTTCTTAAACATGTGTTAAATCTTGAATTGTATTTGATTGGAGGTCAAGTTATAACAACTTCATACTGTGGCATACCTTCTAGTGGAGGTATCTGTGTAGAGCAGCTGCCTGACGGGTTCCTGCAGGTTTTCATACAAGGAGATCCGCATGGCATGTAGTGCCATTCACATTCACCAGGGGGATTGTAGTAGTCACAGAAAAGAGCTGGAAAAGATAATACTACTTAGTAAAGCCATATTCCAGACTGGACTATTCAGGACTGTTTTAACTTTAAATAGAGCCAGACTAGTGGTTTATGTCTGCTTACAGTTTTATGCAAAGCTTTCCACAAAAAATATTGTTTTGTAGTTATTGTCTCTATTTCCTATACATTTCTATTATATTTCGATCCATTCTTCAAACCTATCTTAGGGGCCGTTCACACCGGACGTGACTCTCAAAAACGCGTCGCTAGCAAAACCATTGTTTTCCTATGGTACGGCGCGCCTTTCATGCGCGCTTTTTAAATGCCGCGCGACGCGTTTTTCGAGCGTTTTTTCGGCGCGCTTAAAAGTTGAAATATTCTCAACTTTTAAACGCCTTGCGCGGAGTCGCACAGCTCATCAATGTCACACTCGGCCAAGGCAGCCAATCGGATCAAGCAAGAGGCGGGCTTTATTACTTTACCACTTCTTTCCTGTTTCCGTGTGGTATGAACAGCGGGAATTTCAAAAGAAAATGGCAACGCCGACGAAGGATTCATATTAGCGGTCTTCAACTACGAAGAACTTTATAATTCAAGATCGAAAAACTACTGCAATAGCATACGGCGCTCGTCATCGAGACACAATTCTTGGAATAGATGGTGGTATTCGCCGTACTTTTTCCTTTTCTTTTTTTTTATATCGTGAACCCAAAATCTCCGCTTTTTGGGGGCTTTTTCCTCCTCCTCATCCCACAACACAGCAAGGGCAAGAGCGCGACGTCTGCTTGAATCCATTTTGAAGTTTTATCGCCCGGGTGCGCACGCAGGCCCGCTCCACAGGCGCAGCGGGCTGTTTTTATTTTTTTTCCCTGGCGCGTTTTTGCCAAGGCGTTTTTGAAGCGGCTGCGCTTTTAAAAGTCGCGTCCGGTGTGAACGGCCCCTTATCCTATTTAGGGTCGCGGGGCGCTCAAGCGATCCCAGCTGACATTGGGTGAAGGCAGGGGACACCCTGGGCAGGTGGCCAGTGTATCGCAGGGATCATATAGAGACACACAACCTTTCACGCTCACACTTACACCTACGGGCAATAGGCATGTATATTATATAATTGTCTCAGTATTACATAGTATGTAGCATAGATTCCAGCAAATCCCTCATGACTAATCTTGTGAAGTCATTCTTTGTGGTAGAATCTGCTGCAAAATACAGACTGTGATCTCTAAAAGAACGTCTGACTCCTTGTAATAGGAGTAAATTGAATGATAAATCTGTTGTATTTCTCAGTTTTAGAAAATATACATTTTCACTTCTAAATTGGTTCTTAATTGCACTTCTTAGAACTTTGGAAAATGTGGGACCCGGATCTCAAAATGGATACAAATCATTTAAGATTTAAACTTTAAAAGGCTGTGGGAAGAAATATAGTTATCACTGATAACAAATGGTTATATATTTGATATGTTATTGATGCAAGTTATGACTTTACTTACTGCTCAGATGTACTGTATGAACTGTGTGGTTAACGCAACAAGCTTTTAGAAATGAAACGTTTCATTTTGGTTACTCACGACAGATCTTTGGGGATCTCCATGGTATACAGACGCCAGCTTGATTACAGGATTCAGCATAAGCAGCCACAGCAGTGCAGAAACACTCGCAGTCTCCACCCGTGTCACAAGCACATGAGTCAAACACACATGCATCAAGAAATGGAGCAGGATCCACCTAGAGTATGATGAATTAAACGGGGTTACTCCACTACATTTACCTGATTACTTTACAAACAAACAGGTTATTGAATAGTTTAGAGATGAAACAACGCAACAGTATATAAAATTGTTATTCACAAAACTTCTACTCAACTAAGCATTAAAATGCTGCATAAATGTTACTGTATTGCAGATAATTATCAAATAATAAACGTAATATATAATAATTTAACACTGAAAGAGGGCAATGAGTACTTTTACTTTTGATACTTTTGTGTAAATAATAACTCTATACTTAAAATGTGTGTAAAAAGGTTATGAAGACAAAATGTATGCACCGATGATTTGGGTCATTTCATGTTTGAAAACATCCAAATTACACATTTCTGTGTTTTTGTTACTACTACATCTATTTGCGTCTCTAGATTCCTTTTAAATTCATCAAAAGTTACCATTAGATAATGTGTTATTTAAATATCTAAACATAACATTACTTTTCAGAAGTAATGTTCTTTGGAAAAACAATTGTCTAAAGGTAAGAAATCTTCTGGGGAAGTTTCACAGCAATATATATATATATTTTTTTATTTATTTTTACTATAGCCACCTGGAGTTTCTGTCCTAAGTAATATTAAAAAAAACATTTGCGACTTCATGGCAATCTGCCTATTCGGTTATGTGATTTCTTCTGAACAAAATTGACCTTTTGACCTGAAAATGCAAGAGAAAAGTCGAACATAGTTTCCACTACAACCTACAATGGAGTGGCAGGCTGAGAAGACGTCGCTCTGTATCACGCTGCACTGTTTCTGGGCCCAGGCCTGTCGGTACGGGTTGGCGGTACAGGGGCTGGTGATGCTGTGAGCGTCGGGGCAGCTTGGCAAATTCTTCCAGCTGTTCCCGAACACCAGCGGGTTGACAACCACTGCGTGGCTTCTTGTGGTGAAGTCATTATTTGCATTTTCGTCATAGTTGCCACACAGTCCACATACACGACCCTGAAAAAGTAGAGCTCTTATGTCATGTTGGTCAATTTATATATCAAAGCTTGTTTTTTTGCTGTCTGAACAAATCAATTGTAGTCACATTAAAACCCAAAGCTTCCTTCACATATTGCAGGGTTACCTTGTATTTTGGGCTGAGCTTGATGAACAAGCTGGTCTTCCTGTCCCACATGAAAATGAGTCCATTGTTGGCTTCAATCACCAGGTAGATGCCCATAGTGCTGTACTGGAATGGAACTGTTTCTTCATTTCCACCCGAAAGCAGCTGATAGCTGCCCTCTGTTAGAATCAGTTCTGCGTTCTAAAAAAGAACAGAAATTGATAGGATACTGAAAATGTAATGTCTTAACATTTCAGAAAACTTCTCAGCGAGTTTCCACATTATATGCAGGTATAAGGGGCTCCTCTTTTTCTGTTGTATTCCATGAACACGGTGCACCTCACAAGTCAAGTGGTTTGAGTCTGTATATTCACATTTGTGTCTTTTTGTGTGGAAACACCAAGTTGGACCTTTTGAATGAGAGTCAACGTGTTCTGTACAAAGCAAGTCTGGTTAATCTTCCACTCAACACTAGAAACGCCAAATCAGTGTACCTATGGAAGTGTATCTTGAATGTCAGCTTGGTGTCAGCAGTTTATTTCGAGTCATGACATTGAAATGTTTTATATTGACTGATTACCCCAAGGAAGATCTTGATGTTCTTGGAGCAGGTGGTTCCTGTTGTTCCACACGGAACATTCTCCGTGAGCACTCTGAAGGTTCCATTACTCTGAGCACTGCCACAGTAGTCCTGAGGAAGACACACACACATACACATCATCATCATTGTAGTGGCTCTGCTTGACTATTGACTCACTGGTTCTCCCCTTTCTCATAGGTCCGAGAGACGAGATGTAGGTATCCTGAAAGATGGAGTTACTGAAGCAAGGCTGGACTCAAAATACTCTCAAGAAGTTATTTTGCCCAAACAAAAGATGTAAAAGAGGTAGAAAGAGTAAATCATGGCTACATATGTGCCGACGTAGCAGAGATATCTTAAATGAGAAAAGTTGATCGACAGGAGAATAAACATGTAAAAGAGATACAGATTGCCTGACAACCTTACTGCATTATATTCTATGACACTTTTATATTTGGAATCGTCACCTGGCACCTGCATTTTGTTATTGCTTCCACACATATAAAGGCTTTTCTACCATAAATTAGTGCAGAACAAGTTACCAGAATGCAGGAAATGAAGTGTCGAAAATCTCTTCGTCCCACCCCGCTTCCCCCAATGTTTAATGAAACCTACGCTCTTGTCCTGAACCATGGATTGGCTTCTGATGTATGACATGATTCACTTCATATTACATGACTGTTACAAGCCAAATAACTACTGTATACAAGCATCAAGCAGGAGTATGCATGTGTCGAAAATGATGGAGGAAGTTCCTCACAGAGGACTATTGTGCATTCATACCTGAGTGAGAACGTATTCGCAACTGCCGTCAAAGGTGAAGCGCTGCTGGTCAAAAGTCATGTAGTGTCCAGCGCCATAGACCGAGCAGGTCCCATCACACTGGTTGGTAGTGCACTGCCACATCATGTCTTTACAAGTGCTGTAAACAGATACACATTACATAGCATCAGGCTGATAATAAAAGACACAGCTGGAGACGATCCCCACCCACAGCCAGACCTGCTGGACCAAACACCACCGAGGAGATCCGAGATGGAAGCTAAGCTAGTCCAGCTAGGACCTAAAGCTACTCCACTACCCAGAATGCTCCTGCCTGTCTAATGACTGAACATAAGATGGATGAAATAAGACTTCAGGATAACCCTGAGACGTGATGCCAGTGACTATTGCCCCCATCTTTACAGAGACCTGGCTCCATCGTGGTCCAGGATCAAGCAGCACTTGATGGGCAAACTGTTGTTTTTGTTGCTGCTGTTTACATTCTTTACAAAGTAATGATGCACCTGCTGTGTATATGTAACAGCATTCCACTCTGCTTGTGATCTACCTACCAGGTGTTGCAGTCCACCTTGGTGGTTTGTCCAGGCTGGTAAGAGACTCCGTTGTGAACACAGGGACAGGCCTCTGGCTTGATGCAGCTTCCTTTTCCATCAGACACCATCCCAGATGGACACATACAGCCGGACACGCACGCTGTGGTCACCTGGAGGATAGATCACATTTATAATCCACAGCATGGGCGAAATGTAAACAGGTGAAGGGAACGGGCCAAATAGACAACTGTGTTCATAGAAAAATGTACATTCATTTGAAGGTGGTGCCATTTGCAATATACTGTATGTCCTCAAAAAGACAATCCATCTGTTGTATTTGTTTGAAATAGTAATCTATAACAACATTATATCCGTATTCTACATAAATGTAAGCGTATTAAACAAAACAACAGCAAAAAACAATTGAATTAAAGGAATAGCTAATGCAATGATGACTTCTGGGTAATGTGTATGTATGTTGTCTCTATTTCATCCCGTTGTAACTCCCTCTCACCACTGATCCACCACCACATGCTTCATCCATGCACCAGCAGAGAAAATATTTGATTTTACCTCAAAGATCAGATTATCCAAATATGTCATAGATATGAACTAATAATCAGTATTTGCAGACTCACGCAGGCCGTGTCTAATATGTTGCAGCTCTTCTCACACTCCGTTCCCTTTGCAGCCGGACCGTTGGCGGAGCAGTTGTAGAACACCATGGGAGGAGCACAGGCCACTGAGAAAACACATTGGAAAGGATTGATTTCTAAAATGAATCTCGGTCACTAACTTTAACATCGGCATTCACCACTCCTGATTTGATGCAACATCCAAGATAATGCATTTTATATCTTAATTAAAAACGGCAATGGAACATATTAGATACTGAATGTGTAGCCTTCTGTTATAATATTATGAATGAGGGCAGGCTCAAGCTTTTAATCCGTCAGAGCTGGCCAGCCGTTTGAGATGATATATCAGGACGTACTTTAAGACTTGCTACTCATCCGCTGTAATGTAACTTACATGGCTGTATAGAAAGCTCCCCAATGCAGCGCAGTTTGCCCTCCTTACAGGTGCTAGTGGAGAAATGTAAAAAAAAAAAAACATTAACATTCATACATACTATACATCCTTGTAGCACACTATTTAAACATTTGTCATATTTTCAGTATATCCCAAATAAGACAAAGAACAAATATTGACTTGTTCTGCTAAGATCACTAATCCAACTGTAGACAAAAGGAGAGAAGATTTAAAACTTGACTTGGGCTTTTAGAATGAGATCAAAGCTGTAAGGTACACTGAACCTACTGAATTCCATACACATCCCTGCAACGCGTGCGATATATCATGTACACACCACATGACCCCGTCCTTGTTGACGACCTGTCCGGCAGGCACCACGGAGCCGTCGTCATAGCAGGGACACTCATGAGGCTGGACGCACTTCCCCGCGTCGTCCAGGTAGGTTCCCTCTGTGCAGACGCAGCCGTCGATGGGCGGGAAGGAGGCGTGGCAGCTGGCATCTGCGGTGCTGAGGCAGCGGCAGGTGTGGCTGCTGGTCGTGATGTTGTAGGAGTAGACCGTGCTGCTGGGGCAGGAGCTGGCATACTTCCCTGAGGAGGTCAGAAGAATCAGTGAACAATGTGAGACTGTTTACTCGCATGGCATCACGCCCTGTTTCCTGAAAATACGAATGGTTAATATAACCATACTGCATTCTGATTATCTCCTCAACCACAAGGCCTATTTGAATCATTTAAAAAGGTATAATATACAGAAAACCCTTGGGGACACAGATAATACGTTCATATATGTGTTACTGGTATATTGGTTTATGATTTTTTTAAATAAATAATAATTAAATGTTGTATTTTCTTATCGTAATTGTATTTGCTATATTTTAATTTAATGTATAACATAGCTCTATATGTTAAGAGTATCTGTGCAAAGTTTGGCTTTGATTGAGGGAAGGGAAGTATATTTAATAATTATAGACCCAGTGAAAGAAAAATACATTTCCAGAGTTTAATCCTGTGTTCTTGTGTTAATTGTTCATTCATCTCTTGTTATATGCCAAATACATATCAAACGATCAGTATCAAATGTTTGATGACTGGTCCTGCACAAAATGTCATCCAATCCAATGGGGCAAATGTGAAATTGTATGAAATACCTGGCAAACTGTGCATGGCACGATAATATATTTATATCCATGCATTAAGTACATTGAGCTGCATCTTCTAGTTCCGCCTATTTCTATTTCCCTAAAAAGTCATGAAATTGATTAAAGAATTGATGAAGCCGTAGTAAGCGCTGTGATCGGCTCGTCTCTTTCTCTTTTGTGAATCAAATATTTATTTATTTTAACTTAAATGTGTAATTTGTGATTCTGGGCTATACCAAATAAACTGAATTGAATTGAATTGAAAAGCCCAAAGGTCACCATGTGTCACTTGGTGGGTAGAGTTTCAAATCAATTCAAAACACCAAATTATGACACGGGTCTAAAAAGGAAAGTAATTATACATAGTTTGTAGTAATGTGGGTAAAGATAAGTTAAAACTCTGTGATCCTGTAGTATCACAGAGTGCAAACAGCTGTTCCTGATCACATATGTCAGAACACTCAAAAGGGACGTTGTGCTTGCAGCAGACTACTCATCACAGTATCGACCTAAAGCGTAAGTATTCCATCCCTTACGTCCCATTGGTATCAGACAAAAGTAGCAATATTGAAAGCAGTAAGACCACTGTTTCAACGGGGTCTCAGATTTGAATCCTTCCATACAAACTCAAACCAATTGTTTGGTTTGATTCTTCCATTTCACGATGACTCTGCACTCACCACAGATGGTCTTCCTCCAGCCGCTCATCTGGATTCCTGCAGCTGCACAGGCATGCACATAGGCGGACACCGCAGCACACATGCAGTCCTCGCTCTTCTCACAGTTACAGCTGTCGTACATGCAGTTCTGTGATAGGAGAAAGTAAAGAAATGTAGAAAGCAGTGCAGAGTGAGGTCATGCCTCAACGTGAACGCTGTAGCTGTGAGCCTCACTCACCTCTTTGTGAGAGGCAGGGCTGATCTCTGAGTGGCAGGAGGCGAACACGCCTTCAGGGTCACTCAGCATGGAGCACCAGTGCTGGGCGTATTTCTCTGTCATTGACAAACAAAGCCCGACATCAGTCAATCCAGAGACCCCACAGTGATACCCCATAGTGACCTGAGTCAAACCTACCATTGTCCACACTAAGACTGCAGGGGTTCTCAAAGTTGCTCTTAACGTCGGGGCAAGCAGCATGTGTCTTCCAGCTGTTGACGAAACCGGTTGCTGTGGCATCTGGAACTCCACTGAGCTTCAGGAAGTCATCAGCCTGGTTACTGTTGAAGTTCCCACACAGACCTGCAGGCAGACACATCACGGTAACGTCAAGCAGCGGCGAAGTGGAGGGAAGTCTTTCACAGAAGAGAGGGATCACTCCTCGTGTTTACAAGGTCAAAGTCACGACTATCTCTTCGTGAGGGGATCCACATCGTGACCTATAGAAACTACTGTCTAAATGTAAACCACTTGGGTTTTGCAGTTTTTACAAAAATGCCATTATTTTATTAATTACGTCAAATCATCGATGAAATATTTAAGAACCATAAAACTAAAAACTGTATAATGCGTTGTAAATACTTTTATAATGTCTATACTGTTATAAAGTCTGTTTTTCCTTAAAGCAAACAATGATCACTTAGAGTAACTTATTATCACAATATAATGCATTATAACAGTGATTATGATGCATTACAGCTATGTAAGAATTATCATACACTATGATGCTTGCAAAAAAAGTCAGTGAGTTAATAGTGAATTATTAAGATACTTTAACTTATAAGTCATGAAAACATGCTTTAGAATGTGTTAAGATTGCTGTTAAAAAGCTTTATGAATATGTATGAGTGTGTTTATAATGCCTTATAGACATGAGTAGCATTGAACGTGTTAACAAAATACTAAATAAGATATTAAGACAACCAGTACTTGTATTTATGTCACAACACCCATGTTTATAGTATATTGTAGACATGTAATACTTGTTTTCAGTCAGTGTATTTCCACGTTCCTCCTCTGACACTATTTCTCATGCTGTTTATATTGTAACACTGACTTTCTTTCAACATGTATGCCTGAGTTCTGGATTAGTTGCTTGTGTTTGTTTAGCAAACCCTGTTTTTCTCGACTTGTATTCACATATTCACTGTTTGCAACAACCACAGGGATCAATAACAGCATCCCTGTTGCAGTTCTCTGAGGTCATCTCAGTCAACATACCACAGGTCTGGGCTTGGTATTCACTGTTCACTGTGACGTGGAGCTGCATGACCGGCTGGAGCTGCACTTCCAGCAGAACGCCAACAGACGTCTGCACCAGCAGGTAGAAGGAGGACGCCTTGAAGGCGGAGATCCCAGCTGGGGGTTAACAGGAAGGGTGAGGATGGTTAGAAGAGTGAAAGGAGGAGACAGAATGAAGCCCATCAGGCTAGTTAGAAAAACAGCTCTCAGTTAAAGCATATTGACCATGAAATCTATCATTTTCTGCAAGCTGTCGTCCTGTCCAGAAGCCAATGAAACCTGCTGGGTCTGCAGTAAAGATGGTGCAGTGGTGGGGAGGATTGTGTGGTTTTTTAAATGTATGTTATCTCATCATTTTGCAGATTAGAACACTGCCTAAATTAAGAATTCCAACATGAGATATTCTCTATCAAAGCCAGAAAGCAGAGAAGTAAACTCCAACTTGTGATTTCATCAAGTATAAAGTCTGGGGCTGCTCCACAAGGAATTGGTGAAGTTTGTAACCAATAGAATGTGTGTTTTCTTTTTTCATTGTAGCATCCTCATTGTGAACAAAACATGTTCCCTATAGTCACAACATTCCCCGGGTGCTCTCAGTGTCATCTAGAACATTCAATGCACTGTCTTTGGAGCATTTTCACACTTTAACCTTGATGACATCACACATTTGAGTTTTGTCATTCTAGTTTTTGGATTTGGGAGAGAGCGTTCATGTTTACTAATATATATTTGGACTTTCTAGGACCAGAGGAATAACATGTATGATTATTTTTTCCTCACACTCCTTCTCCTCAGCCAGCAATGGAATCCATCACATAGGAAACATACTGGCACTAACACATTCCCTCCAGTAGGGGTTGCTAGTACAGCAACCAGGACATTGGTCCTCATTAGTTTCCCAGCCACTGAAGACTATGTTCATCGAGTTGACCATCAAGGCTTAGGTCCTGCTGCCAGGAATTGAAGCACAGAGCTCTGCAGGTGTCTCTGCCGTCACAGCCTCACACCCGTCACTATGCTCAATAGATTGATCTCCAGCAGGACCGCTGTGTGCCAACAGGGTTTCTACAACGCGAGGACCGTGACGCCAACCACAACGTGTTGTGTGTTGTAGTGTTTCACTTCATAAAAGAAGAAATCAGATACAGTGAATTATTCAGGACCTGAGAAGCCTGAAAGGACCGAAATGAAGTGTGTGTCTACTCCTCCGTCATTCAGCTCAACTGAAATATTTACTGTATCCTGTGATAATGTAGTATAGTAATGTCAGACAGGGAGAAGACAGACAGTGGAGGCTCTCTTACCAGCAGAGAAAGGTAACTGAGCGTAGATGCCATTCACAAAAACCTTTCCACTGGAGTGGATGGTGATCACCTTTACAAGAAGGAGACCAGATGTTAGTATTGAACCTTTACAGTCTGAGTGCGCTCAAAGAGCTAACAGTTACATTGAACATATTATTTATAGTATTTTCTATAGTATTTTATTCACATTTTAATCTTTTTTGTATTATTATTCTGATTCTATGTGCACTGCATTACCATGCAACAATGCATACACTTTGATAAAACCTAAAAGTGGGATTGATAATCACTGATAGACTCAATCTGTTCCAAGATTACAAGATTATTTTAATTGCGTACAGAAATGTAAGAACAACATAATTCAACAATCTACAACTTCATGATATGATGATATGAAGAACAAAACTATTATGGTTATGTTTTCCTCATTTCCTTCCTAAATAATGATGAATAGCTTTGGAAGGAACTCTTTTTTTATGTAATTGAAACATTAATAGACGTAAAGAATTAACTTCTGGAAATACAGAAGCTCTCGGTTTTTCTCCAAATAAAACCGAGTGAAATAAATCCTGTTTTGTGCGTATCATACTTACATGAGCGCCTCCAGACAGGCCCAAGGTCACAGACTTGAGGCAGGTTTCACTGTCGGTCAGTCCACACTGCACCAGCTGTCCCTGCACCACAAACTGGGCTCCACTGCAGTCCTGAACATACGAACACAACACTATCAACGACTGCTGACCTGAACCAACACACCTGCAGATAGCAGCAGCTACAGGTTTAGAATACCAGAAGAAGAAGTGACAGTGTACCAGTCCTGTTTTTGTTTTGTTTGTGTGTTGTGTAGGACTGTCACATTTCCACACACACTACTTTGTATAATAATGTATATTCAATTTAGTTAGAAGACCTGCCAATCAATTTGGAAGCGATAGCCTTTGAGGTTGAGGCAGTGTGTGTGTGTGTGTGTGTGTGTGTGTGTGTGTGTGTGTGTGTGTGTGTGTGTGTGTGTGTGTGTGTGTGTGTGTGTGTGTGTGTGTGTGTGTGTGTGTACTACCTTAGCCAGCACGTAGGAGCAGTCCCCATGGAAGCTGTAGTCTTTCCCATCGAAGGTGTTGATGTGGGCCCCGCCCTCCACAGAGCACATTCCTGGACAGTTCTCCTGCGTACACGCCCACTGTCCACTCTGACACACACTGTCCCACACACACATTCATCTTAATAACAAGTTCATAACTAACTAGGCTGAAGATATTGTGGGAGCTACTGTATCTCTGCACTGGACACACATTGATATCACAGTATAGTTTATTTATTAAACTGCTCAAATAAAAAATAAAAAATCATTGATGATCTTCCACATTTTTGGTCTAACTGTTTTGTACATTTATATGCAGATGCCACTGTTATATATATACATATCTGATTACGATATAGCTCAAATGCAAAGCATTGTGCAATCAGATTGGAGAGAGATAGGAGAGCGATAGGAAGTGATGAGATGTTTTCATTTCCACAACAATGCAGATGAGGTCTAATTCATTAAATGCAGCGACACAGAGCAGGTTAGACATCTGGAAGGTTTCCCTTTCATCTCTTCCTCGTCCTCCTCCTGATCTAACAGAGGAGAATCTAGGGAGGTGTGTGTGTGTTTGTCTTGAGTCAACAGTAACACTAAACCTAATCTAACAGTTGTATCGTACTGAACTCTAAACCCGCCCACTTTTTAGCAGTCCAATTGAATGTGAAGGATTTGCTTTCAATCCCTCTTGAAACGGTACACCGCTCAAATATTCCATTTCACGAGGAATACATCCCAGTACAGAAGATAAAGAGGTAGCACTTTATAATAAGTACACACTATTTAGCATTAGTAAAGCATGAATAAACACTGAATTCATCATTCATAAGGCATTGTTCCAACACTCATCAGTAACTCATTAGTATGCAATTCATAAACACATATAAATGTTTTATTTTTGATTAATAAGCTTGACTATTATGCATTTCATGATTAGGTTTTCCTACTTTATAAATTATGGATTCTCCATTTGTAAATGAGGAATTAAGGACTTATAGATGATTAATAAGATCATTTATAAAGTGATAGTAAATTATCAAATAAAATATTTAAATGTCATTTATTCATGCATTTATTTATACATATAATGATTTAGATATGCACTTTATAAACGTGTTTTAATACTGCAATTCATGATTAAATCAGGTAGTTACTAGTCGTTAGTTAAGTATTAGTTAAGTATGTTCTGTGACCTCATCTAAAGTGAGGACTATCTATGCTTTACAATGCATTAATAAATGACATGATTAATTCAGTAGTTACTACTCGTTAGTTAAGTATTAGTTAAGTATGTTGTGTGACCTCATCTAAAGTGAGGACTATTTATGCCTTATGATGCATTTATAAGCAGTACCTCAAAGCTAGCAGAAGCCTCAGTTATCGTCTCAACAGAAAAGGGAAATGAACACAACACAAAGTGATGAAGAACATTAATATGATGGTGCTGGGGGGCCATGCCCGTCAGTCGCACGAGTGTTAAATATGTTTAATAGTCTGTATGTAGACATTATTGATTATTGATCTAGTCTGCCAGTATGCTAGCGCTAGCTAGCAAGCTGTCTAGCTAGCGCTAGCATACTGGTGGTCACTGACAGGAGGTCCTGAGATAGGCACGCACAACCCTGCACCTCAGTTCTAACTAGACCAATCCAGGTGATAACGAGATACTCATAATCAATCATTTGTACCAGCAAAAACATGACTGAAAAACATGTCAACACTCGTGCCACTGTGGGCGGCTGGGTCAGAAAGTCTCAGTCCCATCACCTGGCCGGAGTTATTTCTGACCGGGCACGTTGATGACATGTCACCACCGTGGCCCGCCGCCCGCGACACGATGCACGTCAGTGGCACGAGTGTTGACATGCTTCCAAGTTTGCTGGTACAAATGATTGACCAATCGTGCGACTGACGGGCTTCGCCCCCCAGCACCATCATATTAATGTTCTTCATCACTTTGTGTTGTGTGTATTTCCCTTTTCTGTTGAGAAGATAACTGAGACTTCTGTTAGCTTTGGGCACTGCTTAGTAATGCATTATAAAGCATAGATAGTCCTCACTTTAGATCAGGTCACAGAACATACTTAACTAATACTTAACTAACGATTAGTAACTACCTGAATTAATCATGTCATTTATTAATGCTTTGTAAAGCATAGATAGTCCTCACTTTAGATGAGGTCATAGAACATACTTAACTAATACTTAACTAACGACTAGTAACTACCTGATTTAATCATGAATTGCAGTATTAAAACACATTCATTACGTGCATATCTAAATCATTATAAATTATTAAATCTTTTTTTTTTATCATTTACTAACACTTTATAAATTATCTTATTAATCATTTATAAGTCCTTAACACTTCATTTACAAAAGGGGAATCCATAATTTATGAAGTATGAAACCCAATCATGAAACACATAACAGTCAAGCTTATTAATCAAGAATAAAACATGTATAACTGTGTTTATGAATTGCATACTAATGAGTTACTGATGAGTGTTCATGTTGGAACAATGCGTTATACATGATTAATTAAGTGTTTATTCATGCTTTACTAATGCTAAATAGTGTGTAGTTATTATAAAGTGCTACCGATAAAGAGTCTCTAACTTCCATTTCACTGGGACTTTCACGGGGACGTGCTATTTTTTTAATTTATCTTCCTTTTTTGTGCATATATTATCTCAGTACAAAATGTTTGACAGACATAATGTTATTTTGTCTGACAATGTTTTACTTTTGTGCAGATGACACTTAACAACGTAACAAATGTGTGTGTGGTTCGGGATTGTGGGAAATGCCATATGCGTGTGTTCTTGATGGTGTTATTATGTTCATTGTTTTGTGTTGTTTACTATTATCTATGTTAGTTTTGTTTCTTTATATCTGAAAACAAGATGGTGCGTCTTGGGGTTTATCCTCAAATTAAATTAAAACAAACTTACTGTAACTACTGAAAAACTGAAAAACTAACACAATTTCCATAATGTGTAATGGTCCTTTAACATGCAGACATACTGACACAAAGCATACCATTTTTTGCAGTTACTAGAGTAGGACTCCCCAGGTCCATAGATCTTGCTGTTGTAGCTGCAGGAGCACGCCTTCATTGGGACACAACCCTTTCCATTTAAATCATCCAGAACCATGCCTGAAGGGGATCAAAGAACCACTGTATTATAACACAGTCTGTGTGTGTGTGTGTGTGTGTGTGTGTGTGTGTGTGTGCGTGCGTGCGTGCGTGCGTGCGTGCGTGCGTGCGTGCGTGTGTGTGTCACTGCTGTACCTGGAGGGCAGAAGCATCCATCGATGCAGTGGTTGTCACAGGTGAGGCTGGCCTCTGGGTTGGAGCAGGTATCAGCACAAGGGCTCCCACACTCCATGTACTCCATTTTGTTGGGACATGACTTCCCTGTGAATACATCAGATGTTTTTTACCACTTGACTTACGTAACATCTCTGACTCTCATTCTGAGCATATCATCACACAAACTTCACTATTGTAGGCGGTCTTCTAATTTGGCCTTTTCTTGGATTTCTCTAATCATTTTTTGGGCCAAAAGCGCAGACAGGGCAGCTCCTCCTACCAATGGGATATTCAATATTTAGTGTCTAATAAGTCTACTCACAGCAGAGCTCCTTAGTTCTCCAGTTTTTAGGTTTTCCACCGGCATGACTACACTGTCTGGAGAACTCGGACACGGTGTTGCACAGGCAGAAGGGGTCTGCGTGTCCGTCTGTGGCATTGCCGCTGCAGTGGCAGAGGTCCGCAACACAGGCAGAAGTGAAGGCGGCCACGTCGAGCAGAGTGTGACAGCTGCTGAAGGCTGGCCCGGTGAGGATCTGCTCACACAGAGGTTTCTACAGACAGACAGGAAAGGAGCCGAAGGAAAGGACATTATTATTATTATTAGGCAAGCATCTGAAACATATCTGCATCAATTCTATCCAAATTGTAACAAAGTCCACATATATTACCAATGCCAACTCGTGGAATTACTGAAAACTAATGTATGACCAGGTGGCGGCTGGTGCTTATTTACCCCTTCTGCTGACACACAAACATTGTTGTCTCGCTAAGTACACTTAGCTTTGAGTCCAACTATATGCATGACCACTTTAAGACCTCTAGCAGTGCTAAAGAGCTTTTTTTTGTTGATTGGCACATCCATTTTTTGCAGCAGTAACGTGCAAGCTATTACAAATTAGTTTAAGAAATACTGGATTTTAATTCAGCTTTGCAAATGTTGTATACAGCTTATCTTATTTGCACTGATTGTGCAAATAGGAGGAGTGGGTTTTACTGTACAGGGACACATGGTAGTATTCAGACTAAAGGTACGATTATCAAAACAAACTTTATGTTCCTGTTACTTTACTACCCAACACAGAGGAAAAGCCGTCGGTAGCACATGGTTGCTGAAAGCATTCAGCCTTCACTGACACCACAAAACATGAGGGCCAACCTCTAAGAAACCAGGGACTGGCCACGGTGGAACAACAACGTAGTATTGTGTAGAACATTCCCTATAACAGGTGAAGCCTCACCATGTCGTTGCAGCTTTGAGTTGATTCCAGTGTGTAGTCAGAGCAGCTTTCAGTTGGACCATCCATTTTCCAGAAGTTAGCAAAATCCACTGGGGCTATTTTCACACCTGTTTGAACAATATATCAAATAAACATCTTTGTGGCCACGTCTCCACTGACTGACTTGTTAAAGTGGGTCAAATGTACCATGACTGTAGAATTCGTTGAAGAGCTGAACCCCATTAAAGTCTCCACAAAGACCACATGTTTGGTTCTTGTACTTCAGGTCTAGTTCCACCTGTGAGGACAAAAAGCATCACCTTGAGCAGAAGATCTGCAGCACAGCATTAGTAGCATTCTCCAAGTCTGTCTGTTTAATTAACTCTGATGTAACATGTGCCACTTGTCAGATTACAAAGCATGACTGTACTTTGTTCAGTGTGTATCAGTATTACTCTGTAATACTTTAATTTAAAGCTTTGGCAGTACTTTTAATTAAACAATAACGGTCATAACAGGTTTTTCCACACAGCCAAGATCCTACCAGAAAAGAGTCCTCCTCATTCCAGATAGCAACTAATCCCAGCTTTGCTTTGATTTTGATGTAGGTGGGAGTTTTCTCGATGAGCACTCCTCCTTGACTGAATGGTAGGATGGCTCTGCAAAAAGAAAAATAGAGGTCACATTGTTTTGGCCATTATTTTGACTCTAGCTCCTAGAACCAAAGGTAGATTATCAATGGTATGATAGCAGACGGTGTCAGTAGATGAATGATATATGATATGATATCTGTGTGGCTGACGTCTTTATGTTCTGATCGTGCCGTTCTAATGCCTACTGCTTCAACAAAGAAGGATTCTCAAGTTCAAGTTGCATTAAGCATCATAAACAAAGCATAAAACATTAGATATGTATGGTAACATACTAAAGTTGCCATGGTAACTAATCATTTCATCACCGCAATTCAATGTTTTTATGAGATATTAATAAACATGACCCATATCCAGCATGAAGCAACGCATTGTTCAAGCAGAGTGGAAAAGGCTTAGAGTTTTAAGAGTAAACTTACGATTTGCCATCAACGATCACAGAGCCGGCAGAGAGCTCCACCACTGAACCCTCCAGCTTCATAATGATGCTTTGGATGGTGTCATGGCCGCCAGTATCCTGTCTTCTTAACTGGATGTTGAAGTCCTTGTAGCCGCTGCGGCATGAAGAGGTCAGGATGTAGTTGCAAGTGGAGTGCATTTGGAAAACATCTCCATCAAAGGTCTTGAAGTGGAAGTTGCCCCACGTACTGCAAACCTGGCCGTTGTGGATGGGACTCACGCCTACAAAGACAGGACATGACACACAACAGTGGCCGTACTTTACACAGGCCTGCACTCACATGGATGAATTCCCACACATTGCCTACATGAAGAAACAGTTTACAGTTACGAACCAACAAGCTCACCTGTTATTCTTTCAGGATTCTGTGACATGGAGGGGAACACGTTCACAGCAGACTTTGCCTCTGTTGAAAGTAATACGAGTTATTTGTCAAGTCATTTGTCAAGTAATCAATAATCAAATCTCAAACTACATGAAAAAAAGAAAAGAAAAAGGCTGTAGCACATGGATAAACATTTGAACTGCTAATAGTCCCATTTGTCAAATTTGCTAGGCTGCCGAATAGAAAGTAGTAAATGTACCGCTGTGCCAAGCAGCTAGGACAGCAGACACCGTCAGCCATAGCAGCCACTCGTTAGCCATAGCCATTTCCTTCTCCACAGGATCTGTGAGGACGATGGAAGGGAGGCCCAGCTCTTTATAGCAGGGGGCAAGGTCTTAATGTGGCAGGTGAGGGAGTGGCAATTCCATTGCTTGACATGGTGATTCATGCTTGTCTCATGTATTGCCATTATCTCTGGTTGACTACGCTTAAAAACACTGATATATACATATGAAGGGCGAGGTTACAGAGCATGCAAACAGATGTCCAGCTCATATCTGTGATGGGAACACACCCTGCGCACCTAAAGGCCACGGCCTACACCCCCAATCCATGTCCACAATTACGGTCAGATTAACATGGTGTTTTTACTTGGTCCACATGATGTGTTCTTTGATCATACAGTTTAATAACTTTCTGTATCCATATTCAATATATATATATTCATATTCAAAACCACCTTTGAACAAAGACAGTTACTACCAGTGCTGACTGTGGCTCAGGGGTCAGAGCGGTTTGTCCTTAAATCACAAGGTTGGCTATTCCAAGCCTGGCTTTGCATGTTGAAGTGTGTTTTAGCAAGACAGTTGATCCCTGTGTATTTCATCCCACGTATTCTGATGCTTAGGATGAGTTAAATGCAGAGATCAGATTCCATGTACGTGCCTGTATGTATGTGAGTGAAATAAAAGAATTCCAGTTTATTTGTTTTCCCCACAAACGACCACTTGCTATCTCTAGTTTAATACGTCAAATGATGACAACGGAACCAGTTCCCCCTACTTACGACGGACCACACCCATCTGAGATCTTCATTTTCCATCTCATCCACACACCATTAAGCAAAAAAGGCATTGAGACACATCAGTAAACGGAAGTGTTGTTTTGTAATTTGGTTGAACTATCCCCTTTAAAACCTCAGCGATTTGAGAGGAACCATAATAATTGGGAGTAACCATTGCTTAAAACTGCAACTTAAACCAAACATGCGTTTCTACCTGTGGCAATCACCAGTGAGAAGGAAAGCAAAAGTTCTTTTTTTTCAGGCTAAGAGCTTAAGGATACGGCTTTGGCATTATTCAAGGTTCAAATAGGAAACATACACCACTATCAAATCTGATTTAGACCTGTGTGAATAATAGACCACCATTATGACCAATTATGGAACACATGGCTAGATAAATAAAGGCTTTATTAAATACTATTCTCAGTGTTTTATTGGCTTTGCTTTATCATATTTTGACTCAAGCGACAAAAGATTAAACCCATTCAAGGAGTGTTCTGATGTCTGAGTGATTAACAGTTCTTGTCTTTTGTTTTCTTATCACCATCAGTCATCTTTAACAATAGAAAGTTACTCAACATGAATGGAAAGTACCTGAATTCATTATAGATCCATTAGTAGTGTTTTACCATCCACCCAAATCAGATTATGAAGCTACTTGAGAGGGTCTGCTGTGTACTGCACTGCATCATGGGTGTAGCCCAGCCATTTACAAAGCAACACAAATCAGCAATTGTTTTCAGTCAAGCTATTGGAATCCTGTTGTTTCATAAGACGTTCTGTAAAACAAAAATATTTGCTCCAGATTAGATTAGATCGAATCAGATTCAAGTTTCTTGTCATTGCACAACAGGTACTGAGACAATATATATATATATATATATATATATATATATATATATATATATATATATATATTAAAATATTTAATCACGATTAATCGCATTTATGTCATAGTTAACTCGCGATTAATCGCAATTAATCGCAATTTTTCATTTTTTTCATTTTAATGCTCTTATCAACATGAAAAAGTGGATTGGCTTGCTTTATGCACATTTTTTATTTTATTGAAAAACAACTGCCAAACAGGGCGGTACAAAATAAAATTAGAAAGTGCACATTTCAGGTAAACAAGGGTTTACAAAATAAAATTAGCCTTCTCAGTTTCGTGCAACTTCTGAACGTGGCTTGTAATGGTGGCTCTCGAAGGCAATTCGTAGGTCCTGTCGTTGGATGCGATGCATATGATATCAGCTAGACCAGGGCCCTGTTTCTCGTACCTGGCTAAACAAAATCAAGCAAATGTCCTAATCTCCAGCTTAAATTAGCGAGATGATTGACATCAGGCTATCTGGGTTTCTTCACGGCTGATCCGCGCTGAAACGGTCTCGTTAATTCTAACCAGACGTCAGTCATCTGGATAAATGCGCGTGTCCGTTCCTCTTCAGAAGGGATAATAATGGAGCACTGACACCACGATGTTCTAACATTACAATGGCGAATAAACTCAGAGGAACCTCTTTTTATTTCTCCGCTGAGAAGCAGGAGATGATCATGAAGACATATGAGGAAGTCATTACCTTAATCATTCACAGCAAACACGTTGTGAATATTCCAACGTTTTTGTAACATTGTTGCCGTGAACGCAGCTTAACTCCGCCCCGCTGCGAGACACAAGCGCCGCAAATATATCAGACAAGTTAAATGTGTCAGTTTTGGGAAAATGTATCGGCACATTTTAAGTGCACCCAAATCAATCAGATTATATTTACGAATAAATATATACTTATGAGGATATATGTACTGTATGCGCGTATGAATCATGTACTATATGTATATACATGTATGTGTATATTTCTATATAACTAGGAGTTTGAATATGTGTATGGGCGGATCAGTATATATGTATTATTCATAATCAGAAATTCAATCAATTGAAGCAGTGAAAATAAATTGTGTGTGATTCTCTGTATTCTTATCATGAGTCCACCTTAATCATGTTCTACAATAATGATATGTATGGTGTACTAATAACACTGTCATATCATTATGAGAGCTTTCAACACATCCATAAGTTTCTTAAGCGCTAAATGAACTTAAGAACAGCGCGGCATGCAGCGGGTGAGAGTCTCTGTCTGTAAGAACTCTCTCCCAATAAAACTAATATAACTATATCGCTCCTTCATCAATGAGGAAGTGAGCTGCCTTTTTTGTCCGGTGGGAGTGGCCAGCTTATCCAGTGAATTTCAGTAAGCCTGCCCGGGAGCAGGTTTACATTTTTGGCTGTGTTGCTATGGTGATTTATCTAAGCTTGCTTCGAGAAACTGAATAAGCCAGACCTACGTCATCTTATCCTGACAATTAGCCCGCTAACTCAGTAAGCCAGGTACGAGAAACAGGGCCCAGGGGTCAGCAACCTTTCCTATCCAAAGAGCCATTTTGCCATTTTTTTCACACAAAAAATGTGTCTGGAGCCGCAAAAGTGATTTGATATCACAGCTTACATATATACAAAAAACTATAGTTTGTTGTATTTATGAAATTATAGAACAAGAATAAAGACACTTTTTTCACATTGTGTTGCTATTTTACCTGTTTATAACTATCAAACTCTTATTAAGAGGAGACAAAAAATAGTCATGTGTCAACTACATTGAGGTCAATTAAAAGCACAGCTTTCCGGACCTTTAGTTCTGTCTATATATGTGGCTCGTGTGGTAGAGTGTTCGCCCTGTAATTGCAAGGTAGCAGGTTTGATATCTGTCCTCTTCACATGAGTTTTACATTTTAAAACGCATATCTTTTGCTACGTATCAAGCATACAGGTCAGCAGCATCGTTGGCAGTGAAAGCAAATGAATACGTCCACGCAGAATGAAACGCTCTACTTTCCTCCGTGACTTTTCTTTTTTATTTATTTATCCGTTGATAAGCGAGGGCGGAGCTCTGAATCACTAGTAGCCACCTGCAGGGGAAGAGGCTTGACAGCTACGTGACAGGATGTGACGCACATTTTAGTTAAAGAAATATTTAAACTTTTTTTTTTTTTTTCAGTGACCCAATATCACCTCAAACTCCAAGATAAGAGGAATTCCCTTTGAACGTTTTTCCACTGGGCAAAAAAAATTTAACGTTAACAGGCCTACACGCAGTAGCACCATTTAGCTATGGCTGCAATACGTTTGTTCTTGTTGTGGTGTCCATGTGTTTCTGAAGTCATCCATTCTTGTCTGCTATGACGAGGGGGCGCAGAGTTAGCATCAGCTGTGTGTTGGCCATCAAGTGGTGTTTCAGACTGGATAGGCTACGATGATAGCTCAGTTCACAATGACTAATGGCACATACCACTTTGGTCTCGTCAAGGGAACCATCTGACAACTTTTTGAAAGTAAACTTTCCATTCATTAGCGTCTTATCATTCATTTTGCCGTATCGCGCTCACCATTCATTCATTTCAAACCGTAACGTTAGCCTAGCTTCCAAGCCCAAACGGTGTGCCTATTGTTTTGCTTCCGGTTGAGTTACATCCGGCGTGGTGCTTGCGAGAAAAAAATTTAAAAATAAAAATGCGTTAGCGGCGTTAATAAAATTGACGGCGTTAAAATTGGTTTGCGTTAACGCCGTTAATAACGCGCTAATAACGCGCTAATATGACAGCACTAATATATATATACTTTATTAGGTGCCCCTTTTCTAGTACCGGGTTGGACCTCCTTTTGCCTTCAGAACTGCCTTAATTATTCGTAGCATAGATAGCAAGGTGTTGGAAACATTCCTCAGAGATTTTGGTCCATATCGACATTATTGCATCGATATCCCGCCACCATTACACCACCACCACCAGCCTGAACCGTTAATAAAAGGCAGGAAGGATCCATATTGTTGATGCCAAATTCTGACCCTACCATCTGCATGTCGCAGCTGAAATCGAGACTCATCAGACCAGGCAACATTTTTCCAATCTTCTATTGTCCCATTTTGGTGAGCCTGTGCGAATTGTAGCCTCAGATTCCTGTTGTTAGCTGACAGGAGTGGTTCCCGGTGTGGTTTTTGCTGCTGGAGTTCGTCTGCTTCAAGGTTCCACCTGTTGTGCGTTCAGAGATGGTATTACTGTTGTCTTTCTACCGTCTCGAACCACCGTTCTCCTCTGACCTCTGAGGCGATGGTTGTGCGTAAAATTTCAGTGGATCAGCAGTTTTTAAAATACTTAGACCAGCCCGTCTGGCACCTATAACCATGCCACGTTCGATGTCAATTAAATCCCCTTTCTTCCCCATTCTGATGCTCGGTTTGAACTTCAGTAAGTCATCTTCACCACTTCTAGATACCTAAATGCACTGAGTTGCTGCCATGTGATTATCTGATTAGTTATGTGTGTTAACAAGCAATTGAACAGGTGCACCTAATAAAGTATGTAACGTATATATCGATGGCCAAAGTGCAAAACCTCTTATCTGCAAAATGATCCGGGAAAAGTGGGGTGAACTTGGTGTATTTTTCTCTTTCTCTTTATTTATTTATTTTTGTTTTGTTTGTATTATGTATTGGGTATCCTTAACAAATATCATTCTACAAGAAAACAACAAGTTTTTTTTGTATTCTCAAAAAAGTGATGTTATATACTGTATATATGATGAGGATGCTCTTAATGGTGCAGTGGTAGAAGTTCACTACAATCTGTGTCGACAGAGGGACTTTCTTCAGTCTCCTCAAGAAAAAGAAACGCTAGGGCAGTGGTTTTCATCCACTGTGCCGTGGCACACCAGTGTGCCGTGAGAGATCGTCAGGTGTGCCGTGGGAAAATGTCTAATTTCACTTAATCGATCCCAAAAAATATTATTTAGTTGCCGCAAATAATTTGCCATTGTTGAGCGTCTGAGCCTGCAATATAGTGGCTGGTCTAGTAATCAAATACTCTTCCATGCCAGTAGGTAGCGCAAAAATTACTTACCATATATGCTGTGTTACGCTACAATGTGACATTTTGTAACTTTTTGGGTTGTTGGGATTTTTGTATTGTAGAAAATGTGCCACGGCTCAAAAAAGGTTGAAAAACACTGCGCTAGGGAGCCTTCTTGACTAGGGTCAGTGTTGAGGGTCCAATAGTCCTTGGAGATGTGGACACCCTGACACTTAAAGCTGGCGACACACTTAACCTCCATACTGTTGATACAGATGGGAGTGCTTTGCCACCTGTGCTTTGCCACCTTTGAAGTGCACAATGCGCTCCTTGGTCTTCTTGGTGTTACGGTTGTTGTCAGTGCACCATGCTGCCAGGTGCTGGACCGCAGCGCTGTATGCTGGTTATCATTGTTGTTGATGGCTAGTTGTGTCTTTTGTGAACTTGATGAAGATATTGGAACCATGTGTGTGCATGTCATTGCAATCTCAGTGTTCTCAGATGGAAGTTGTTGTTGTTGACCAGGTGATGTCAAAACATCATTTTTTTTCGATGTAGTGAACGTAAAACACAATGTGGAGAGTCTAATTCCATGTGTAACTTGTGTGAATTAAAGTCTGAACTTCAATTTGGTGCATCTCCCTTATTTGTTAGAGCCCACAAGTTGGTTGTAACAGATATGGTAACTCATGGAAGATTTAGTATATATACAGCATTGAACTAAGCCTATTCAATCTGTTGCCCCGCCTCTCTTGTCTTGTCTTGGTGTCCTTTGGTATTTTTCAGAAACACAAACTACAAATCCGTATTTTAACATGCAATGGAATAGATTCTACAGAATTCCCTTTTCTCAATGTGTTTTTCAATCAAATTCAGTGCAACAGGTCCACAAATTATTTTTACATCAGAAGTCTAGACACTGCAGGCCCGGGGTGGGTAATCGGGAGAATCGGGAGAGTTCCCGGTGGGCCGCTTCACTTCTGGGCCGGTCGAGAATTTTATTTGTTGACATTTGTCACGTTAGTCCATCTTCTCTTAAAGTGGGCTACACACGTTCTGACACCGCAGCCTCTGCATGGGTTGTACCATGCGAGGAAGTTCACCCCTCCCAAATAGAGTTGGTTCGGTCCATTATGGAACCAAGTGGGTGTAGTAAAGGAGTAAATCACCACTATATAATACTCATGCAGAAAAATGCGTTGGAATGCTAAAGAAAAACTTGGAGGCGTTCATGTTAATGTGCACAGAGAAGGAAATCCTATAAGCAACGACACAGTTATAGATACAGTGGCTGAAACCAGTGCACTGCTTAGGCGGTTACTGATGCTGTAGATGCTGTTGGTGCTATTCACAAGGTAACTGTATACTGTACTGTGAGTTGAACTGTAAACATTAGTTCAATATGCCTCTTTGTTGAAGAGTGGGATACGTTTCAAATGTGGAATAGTGGAATATTTTTTATTAACTTCTCATCTTTAGTGGATTATTATTGTTGTATTTAACCTTTACATTATTTGTTGGACCATGGTATTAATAAAAAAAAAACTACAGGATAGTAAGAGCTGAACTGTTGCTTCATTTATCCAATTTCCACTACCATGGAAAAAGTGGGCCGGTCTTGAGCCTGAAATTCCCGGGCTAAAAAGTGGCCCCACTCCGGCCCTGAGACACTGCCAACGCCAGTGCTAACACTGGATAGCGAGGTGTGCAGTAACCAGAGATAGGCAGTATTTCTATTACTTGTATTTGTACTTTGAGTATTTTGTCATTTGTATTTGATAGGGCCGTTAAAAAATCTAACATAATTTGTAACAAAATACTTTAGAGTGGAGTAATTTTGTATTTAAAATATTCAAAATACTTTCTCCACGAATCAAAAAACTGTTCCCTTATCAAGCTCCTTTTTGTTGGATTTAACACAACCCTCCCCTCTTCAGCTCCGGTTGAGAGACTGTTCTCGTTTGCAGGAATAATATTCCATCCGCACAGGAGGCGGTTAAGACCAGAAATATTTGAAAACGTAGTTGTTCTTAAAGGCAACTAAACTGGCTACTCAGTGGTTGGGTATTGTAGGGTTTTTAGAACTTGGTTTGTCACAATTGGACTTGTACAGTGTGAGGTTTATTGTACATTACAAATGCATGAAATATGATAATTAATAAGGGATATTATTATGAAGAATGTGTAATTGTATGAATATGAGGGTCACATGGACTGTACTGAGAGTGCAGAGGCTCGTTGGTCTTTGGGAGGATGAATGTAACAGATAGAACTGAATAACAATTCCTTAGGTAAAATATGGTGTTAGTAAACACAGGAGGGCGGAGTGAGGACTTCAAGTACCGGAAAACAGGAATGTTATGGAGCCATCTTCAAACCCTGCGCCAAAGAGAGACTCCGCCCCTGTGGGACTTTTAGCCAATCGCATGCCGTAGAACTAACCAATGAGTGGCCTTAAGCTCGGTGAATGAGACCTATACCTGGGAGATGCGAAAGAAGAGCGGCCTCTTTGGTTGGCCCCACGGGACTGGACAAGACCTGCGGTCTGGAGGCCGTTGAGGAGAGAGGGACCCGATCAACATGCATAAGCTGTTTTTGTGATCATTCCTTTATTAAATACTTAATCATAACTCATCGACTCCTGGACCCCTTACTCCTCATGACCACCCGAGAGTTTCCAAGAACTCAACAGTATAATAACAAAAATGGAAGGATTATTATATAATAAAGATGTCAGTGTGAACCTGTATGAACACTGTAATATAGAACTATGTGGCCTACCATGCCACTGGCCAATGCAAGAGCGAAAGAAGTAGGCTACCATACCCACTGGCCAATATAAAAGAGAAATAAGTAGGCTACCATGCTACTGATCAATATAAAAGAGAAAGAAGTAGGCTGCCATGCCACTGGCCAATGTAAGAGAGAAAGAAGTAGACTACCATGCTACTGGCCAATGTACAGTAAAAGAGAAGTAAGTAGGCTACTCACTTGTTAAGTTACCTGTTCACTTTAGTATTGATTTACTATTTACCTTTTGGTTTTATTCATTTTTCTGTCCAGAACTTAATGTACAGTAATTTATTGAGGCTCTTTACCTGTGTAGAACTCGTTCTAATTCTATATTTTGCTTTTATAGTATACATAGGCCTAATGTGTGATGCTTTTCATATGTGATGAATATTTTCTTGTTGAAAAATGGGCTCCGCTTAAGCCCCAGCCATTTTTCTTAAATTCCAAATGGTTTGCATACCCATACTAAATACAGATTATCTCCTCAACCACAAGGGCTATTTGAATAATTTAAAAAGGTATAATATACAGAAAACACTTGTGAGACTAGTTAAGAGGTTCATATAGCAATATATGTGTTACTGATTTACTAGTTTATGATAGAACACAGGAAAAACGAAGAGTGCACATTTCGTGTACCAGAGGTTTAGGTTTCTGAAAGCAAAAATGCCTTAACTTTCTTCCTGGACCTTGAACGCCTCTGGTTCCACTCCAGAGGGGCTCTGCTCAAGCAGATGCACCAATACATACCAAGCAGGCTGTGTAGAATATTGGTCAATCATAAAGTCATATTTCAGTGTTTTGGCTGGAATGTGGTTGATATCTTGCTGAGGCTTTGTCTGACAGTGGTTTTGGCGCAATTGGCGGATTCTGTAGGTCGTAAGCTTTCCAGAAAGGTGCACTAATGTGTAGCATCAAGCTATCTATTCATCCATCCATCCATTATCAGCCGCTTATCCGGGGTCGGGTTGCGGTGGCAGCAGGTTCAACAGGCCGACCCAGGCTTCCCTCTCACCCGCAACACTTTCCAGCTCATCCTGGGGGATCCCGAGGTGTTCCAAGGCCAGCCGGGAGATATAATCCCTCCAGCGTGTCGTCGGTCTTCCCTGGGGTCTCCTACCAGTTGGACGTGCCTGAAAACCTCTAATGGGAGGCGTCCAGGAGGCATCCTGACTAGATGCCCGAACCACCTCAGCTGACTCCTTTCGACACGAAGGAGCAGCGACTCGACTCCAAGCTCCCCCCTGATGTCCGAGCTCCTTACCCTATCTCTAAGGCTGAGCCCGGCCACCCTACGGAGGAAGCTCATTTCGGCCGCTTGTATCCGAGACCTCGTTCTTTCGGTCACGACCCAGAGTTCGTGACCATAGGCATCAAGCTAGGGAAATGAAAATAAATATTTCCATAACTTGGGGAGCTCTCTCGAGTCACTTTCGAGTCATATTTATGGTGTATGTTAATATTTATGATTGAATTGTGTTATAAACATGTAAAATGGACTTATATGCTCTTGTAAGGCTTTGCAGTTTTTTTTTTTGCTATGTCACATCAGTGGCTCTGGTATGGATTCATGGGAGTACGAGGACTTTGAGAGCGAGGAAGACCTCCATTTTTGAGGGTGCAGGGGTTTATCGAGTTTTAAGACCCATTAATAGAAATATATATACATAATCAATCAAGTTGTTGTCTTTTAATAGCTTTGCTTACATTCTGTGACTGTTCTTCCTTTTTGTGGGGTTCACCAGAGCTTTGTGTAAATTATATAACCCAAACCTGAATGCTCTGCTATACCAAATTGTGAATGTGAGAAAACGGAAAATCCAGAAAAATTTCCTGTATTTTAAATACAAAATACATGTATTGTATTTTGTTACATTTTCTGGCACCAGTATTTTGTATTGTATTTTCATACATTTATTTGAGGGCTATTTTGTATTTTGTATCAAAATACATTTTGATGTATTTTTGCCCATCTCTGGCAGTAACTTATTCTGCCACTGAACTGAGAAAAGCCAAGATGACTCACCACAAGGTTTTTGGAGTGAGGAGCTCAGGTAACAAGAAAAGAGCACAGAATGTCATTCTGAATGTGCCAAGAGGGGCTGAACATCAGGACTGGCTTAACAGACAACGACTCATTTCATAGCCGGTTTTCTTCAAGATGTATTTTGCAATACATTTTAGTATTATATAAATAATGTTGTACTTGTAGGAGAGGGTTGGACCATGAAATGATGAGGTGAAGAATCACAGGCCAAATGCTCTTTCCAGCAGAGTTGCACTTGAATAGTGATCTGCACACAGACTGTATCACAGTAATGGACCCGTACTTGACATCATTCACCCATTGGAGCTACCATGCAAGGTGCCAGATCGACATATGCTAGGGGAGCCGGGGATCAAACCGCCGATCCTCTGATTGAAGGACGACTCTGCTCACCACTGAGCCACAGTCTCAGATTCCATTCTGAAACTTTGCGACTATCCTGATATTTTCTAACCCATTGTACAATACCTTCTTTAATACTTCTCAAAGATTCACATAAAATAATTTATAAATGATCAATGCAAAGCCATATGAACTCTGTAGCTCCCGAATGGGCTCCATTGATTTAAAACATTGTTGCATGAAAATGATGAATTTTGACTTTGGGTCAGGTCAATACATCTGATCATTACGTGTCTGTCTGGCATCGAGTCAGAAAGTGAATTAGCTCCTGTTCTTACTCTCCCATGTGAGTAACAGTCTCAGTGACTTGAACATAGTCATTAATCACAGTAAACCTGTTCCCTCTATTGTTCAGTGCTCTCACGTGTGTTAGCAACACAATGCAACTTGTTAACATTGGCAAAGTTACAGCAGTAGTCAGTCTTAAGTAGCAGCTGGTGCGTAATGCTTACGTGCTTAAAGATCGGTCACCACCTGACACACAGACCTGAACAACATTCATATAATAATACATTTTATTTGTATAGCGCTTAAAAAACGTACTCAAATGCACTTTACATGGTAAAGACAGAAATAATAAAAGCACCAACAAGATAAAGAAGAGAGATGACATAACAGTGAGAAACAAAACAAAAACATAGTTAACTGGCATCACAGGTTGAAAGCAGATTTAAATAGATGAGTTTGAGGTGCTGTTTTGAAAGTGGTGAGTGATGGAGAATGTCTGAGGTGATGGGGAGAGGAGGGGGCAGCAGTGGAGAAGGCCCTGACCCCCCAGGTCTGAGGCCTGGACAGAGTCTGTGGGGGTGAGGAGGTTGGTGCCGGTGGGAGCGTGTCGGTGCAGGAAGTCAGAGAGGAAGGGGTTCAGGGTTGTGAAGGGCTTTGGAGGTGATGAGGAGGATCTTGAACTGGATTCTTTGCTGCATGGGGAGCGAGTGGAGGTTTTAAAGGACTGGGGTGATGTGGTCTCTGGAGGACTGGGGTGATGTGGTCTCTTGAGGACTGGGTGATGTGGTCTCTGGAGGACTGGGGTGATGTAGTCTCTGGAGGGAGTGAGAGCAGAAGGGCAGCTGAGTTCTGGATGTTTTGTAGTTGGTTGATGGTTTTGGTGGATGTGCCGTACAGGATGCTGCTGCAGTGGTCCATTTGCAGATGATGAAAACGAGGATGAGTGTTTCAGCGGCTGAAGAGGAGAGGTGTAGACGGGCGATGTTTGATTAGGTCTGTTTCTGTGCTGGGATGAGATCTGAATCCGGATTGAAATGGTTCAAACAGTTGGTTGGAGTCCAGGTGGGTTTTGAGTTGGTAGGCAGCAGTGCGTTCCAGTATTTTAGACAGAAAAGGGAGATTAGAGATCTAATCAAAGTCACCAACGACCTCCTCCTCTCCTCTGATGACCATCCCAGTCCTACTGGACCTCCGTGAATCCTTTGACTCCAGCTTCTACTGGCTAGACTGCAGAGTGATAACATTACCTGGATCTTTCAGCTATCTTCCACATCCATGGGCCCTTAGAGCAAGAGCACCTCCACCCAGCAGCCGCACGTTCTCAGGCCCATTCACATAAACAGAGGAAGGAAAATAACTCTGGATTCGGCTATTAGTGCATTTTAAACTTTTGGGACCTAGTTATCTTTATATGGACCATTTAGGTGTTTACCTATTGGACCCTAGGGGTTATTATTACACACTTTGGTGGTCTTGTCTATAACGTAACCCAGAAGCAAAACTCTAGTGAGATCACATTGTTGATTACATTAACCTCAAATGAAGGTGAGGGTTGAGATTGTTTGAGGTTGGCACACTGTAGTTTGTAGGGCAGCGAGTCTCACAAGAGTTTATGTCTTTGCAACTTGTGGGTTTGCCCACTAGGAAACTTGGCTCCAAAGCCCAGCACGGTTACTGAGGGCTTGGTTCCACGCGTCAGGAATACAAGGCGTTGACCAAATGGCATTAGAACATCATATTGCTTGAGGTTTTTAGAAAAAATATGAACTCTATATGCTGTAACCTTGGGGTCAAATGACTATTTACTTGGCATGGACAGGAACCCTGCCCCCTTGCTACTGAACCAGTGGAGCTAAACATTACTATTATATACAATACATTGTCAGATACATTGGTGGAGTATAAAGTAACAGAGTGGGAAGTAGAAGTACTTCAAAATTGTACTTGAGTACAATACTGAATGTGTTTGTTACTTTTCTATCACTGGAAAAAGATTTGGTTCTACCACAGAGCTGGAGTTATGTTACAGTTACTGTACGAGATGAAATACAGCACACATCGATCAAACACTGGTTTACTTTACGTAAAATTGTGTTTTATGTTTATTTTAACTGCAACTTCAAGGAAGACTGCTTGTTCGGGAATCACAGGTTTGGTTTCTCTTGGTATGCGAGAGAGATAAGCCAAATGTGTAGGTGTATGAGCTGTTATCAGAGTATCCGGCTGGCCTGATGATAGCTCTGGGCGATGCTGAGAGTTGCTGTTTGTCTAGCAGGAGTGGTGCAAACCACCAAGTAAAACAACCAGAGGGAGATCTGAACAGAAGAAGAAACAGCACAGTAATCCAAGTAGCAAAGAGTGCATGGGAATGAGTCAGCGTTTTCTAACTTCTGGTTCCCTGGGCCCTGTTTCTCGTACCTGGCTCAACAAAGTCGAGCAAATGTCCTATTATCCAGCTTAAATTAGTGATGACGTCAGGCTAACTCGGTTTTCCACGGAAGATCCGTGCTGAGACATAAGCGTCGCAAATATATCAGACAAGTTAAATGCGTCAGTGTTGGGAAAATGTATCGCACCATCACCCCAATCAATCTATTCTTATCCTGACAATTAGCCCGCTAACTCAGTAAGCCAGCTACAAGAAATAGGGCCCAGGGCCCTGTTTCTCGTACCTGAGAAACAGGGCCCTGTTTCTCAGGTCCCTGTTTGACGTAGGTCTGGCTTATTCAGTTCCTCGAAGCAAGTTTAGATAAATCACCATAGCAACACAGCCAAAAATTTAAACCTGCTCCCGGGCAGGTTTACTGAAATTCACTGGATAAGCTGGCCACTCCCACCGGACAAAAAAGGCAGCTCCCTTCCTCATTGATGAAGGAGCGATATTAGTTATATTAGTTTTATTGGGAGAGAGTTCTTTGAGATCGCCAAGATCCGTCCTCACATCATGATGACTTCCTGTACACGGCGCTATAGATTCTGCCGTCAAGGAATCATTTATTTAAGAGAGCTTCTCGAGCCGCGGACACTGATCACCACAGGCGCAGCCGATCGCCCGTCTCACAGACAGACTCGCCGCTGCATGCCGCGCTGTTCTTAAGTTTATTTAGCGCTTAAGAAACTTATGGATGTGTTGAAAGCTCTCATAATTATATGACAGTGTTATTAGTACACCATACATATCATTATTGTAGAACATGATCAAGGTGGACTCGTGATAATAATACAGAGAATCACACACAATTTCTTTTCACTGCTTCAATTGATTGAATTTCTGATTATGAATAATACATATATACTGATCCGCCCATACACATATTCAAACTCCTAGTTATATGGTAGTCTACACATACATGTGTATACACATAGTACATGATACATACGCGCATACAGTACATACATCCTCATAAGTATATATTAATTTGTATACTACTGGCAGCAGATACATTTAAATAAATATAATCTGATTGATTTGGGTGATGAAGGACTTAAATTTAGCCGATACATTTTCCCCAAACTGACACATTTAACTTGTCTGATATATTTGCGACTCTTGTGTCTCGCAGCGGGGCGCTGTTAAGATGCATTCACACCGAAAACGTTGCAAATGCGTTGCGAATATTCGCAACGCATTTGCTGTGAATGATTAAGGTAATACATTCCTCATATGCCTTCATGATCATCTCCTGCTTCTCAGCGGAGAATAAACAAAAAAAGGTTCCTCTGAGTTTATTCGCCATTGTACTGTTAGAAGATCGTGGTGTCAGTGCTCCATTATTATCCCTTCTGAAGAAGAGTGGGCACGCGCATTTATCCAGAGGACTGACGTCTGGCTAGAATTAACGAGACCGTTTCAGCACGGATCAGCCGTGAAGAAACCCAGATAGCCTGATGTCAATCATCTCGCTAATTTAAGATGGAGATTAGGACATTTGCTTGACTTTGTTTAGCCAGGTACGAGAAACAGGGCCCTGGTTTTGAAGTCAATGATTTGTGAAAGGTTTTACATGCACACTCACGTTCCACTATTATTCTGAATATGACAATGTTCCGAATTTGATTTGGCTCATGTCAACATTATGTTCTTTTGGGATATTCTGAATTAGGCCTTATTCAAATAGAAAATGTAACAATTAAGACATTCAATTCAATTCAGTTTATTTTATATAACCCAACATCACAAATATAAGTTTGCCTCGGAGGGCTTTACAATCTGTACACATAACATCCCTGTCCCGGGACCTCATTGGACCTTAGCATATGCCAATGTTATTCATGTTTGAGCAGCATTCTTTGGTTTATGTGTATCAATAGATGGTCACTTTGGACACATATCCTCTTTCCTGTTTACCACCAGCTCTAATACATTTGCAAACTAATCAATAGTTTTCACAGCTGCAGTAGAGAGGCATGCCGGAAAAAAGAAAACCCACATTTGTGGCCGGCAGGAGAAACACACGTATACTTTTAAGCATTATGAAGGACTTGGGTCTCAACAATTGTTTGGATGTACGCAAATATCACAACACAAGCTTTTCAAGAAGGTGGTTGAAGGAATGAAGGGTCAAACAGGTCCGCCACCGCGGGCATCGACCCGTCAAACACAGCCGAGAATGGCACCGGCCCCAGCGATGAGGATTGTGCATGGGGTCATGTTACGTTAATCAGAATATGCACTGCTGCATGTAAATGAAAATAAGAGTAAAATATTCATTTGTAAAGAGTTTATTAGGAATATTGTCTTTTTCAAAACAAGGGCAAAAACAGGAATATTTGGTGCATGTGAAGGTAGTACTGTTTTTTATTATAGGTTTTTGGTTACACATCTGATATAAGGTCTGTAGTTACCAAGATTAAGAGATTTTAAAGTTTTGTTCTACAATATAAAATAAGTTGTTACCACTCTGATGAATTTAGAAGCTTGTCTTTGAGAGGACTAACGTCACACCAATTGTCTGCCCTCAGCCTCGTATATGAGAGCATGATGTTGTTTGTTTATAGCAGAGGTGGGCAAACTTTTTGACTCGCGGGCCACAATGGGTTCTAAAATTTGACAGAGGGGTCGGGCCAGGACCAGATGGATGGAGTGTTTGTGTGAACTAATATAAATGACATGTAAAAATCATTACATGAAAGGATTTGGCCTTTAACAGGTAGCAAAGCATTTATTTGCAAGGCAATTTAACAAATTGCACGAATTGCAACTAACGATTATTTTAATAATCGATTAATCGGTTGATTAGTTTTTCGATTAATCGGATAAAAACATCAAAAAAGCATTAATTTCCAACCCTTTATTCAAAAACAGAACTGACAGTGCAAATTCACAGTGCAAAACATCTTCAGAAAGCACAAACAGATTGCTCCTTGAACATTCCTGAGCTGTTAATAAAAAAAATTAAATAAAAATGGACTAACACTAAAAACATGTATGCTTTTCATTTGCCAAATGTGAGCCCCTTTTACTGTAATGATCTCCTTGGAGCAGAGGCTGCATTTACATGCCCTGCTTTATCAATATGTATGAAACACTGGACAGAGGAAGCTGTACTGCTCCTCTCACGTCTGTTCTGACCTCTTCATCTCAGCTCTGCATCAAGCTGCGCTGCATAGAGCGTCCTCTTCCTTAAACTATTTAATTCTGGGTCTCTTACGACCACGACGTCACGTTGTTGGCTAAGCCCAACGACGTGATTTGATTCATTCTACTTTGAGTAAAAAAACAACCTGCAGCCAGATCCGCTGGTGTGCCGGTGTACCAGACCGGGGGGTTACGGCATGTTTCATTTTACAAGCAAGACTGAACTGTAACGGAACATAAAGTAACTTTAACGACACTACACAACCCGAACACGTTAGCTAACGTGATAGCAAGCTGACTAGCTTCCATTAAAAACAAGTTTGAGGCAAATGAAGACGCTGTCGACATCTTAACGCTGATTGGCCAAGACTCGACACGTCACATCCAAGATGTTCTATTTTTCTCAGTGTCTCACTCCAATCTCAGAAACGCTGCCGGCCAGTTGCTCTGCTCCGCTCTTTTTTTATTTTTCTTTCTCCGCGACTTATTGACTGGCGTAATAATCGCGCGACACAACGAATCGATAATGAAATTCATTGCCAACACTTTTGCTAATCGATTCGTTGTTGCAGCCCTAATAATAATATTTGGACAAGTTCGGCGGGCCGGATTAAAAAGCCCAACGGGCCGTATACGGCCCGGGGGCCGTACTTTGCCCATGTCTGGTTTATAGCCTTACGTTAGCTTTTTACGGCTGATTGCATTAACACTTCAAAAATCATAAAAATTGTGTTCATTTTGTGAAGATGATCTTTTGCAGAAATCCCAAATATCCCATTGGAACCGGTGCGATAACAACTTCCAGGTTGTTACGTCATCTCTCCACCACTCTTTTTTTCATATTGGATGATTTTTCTATACTCAATTTACACTTATTTCCATTATTCACGTCCAGTGCATGAAGTAGTCAGACATTCTTACAGTAACTCTGGCTGGTGGATGTACAACTCTTTTTTGACAGAGGTTTGCTTCCAGATGCTTTCTTTAATATTTAACCTTGGCAACATTTTTCCTTGTAATGAATCAAGTCTTTTGTTGCCTAAACCTGACCATCATATAGTGTCGTCCATCCATCCTTCATCTATAAGGGGTTGTGCTTTACAGGGTCGTGTTTGGCTGCATTGGGGGCGAGAGGGGGTTCACCTGGGTAATTAAATATTACACACAGAATCATATTAAACACTGATCACATGTGTTGTCTGTAAAATCTTGATCTGAAAAGTAACTAGTAACTATACCTGTCATGAATGTAGTGGAGTAAAACATAGCATACAATGAAAATATTCTCAAAAAGTTCTAAAATGTCTACTTAATCCTGATGTGAAGGCTAAATAAAAGATTCAGATTCAGTGTTGATACCCACAGCAGTGATGACTGAACTCTGCCCCCCTGTGTGTGTGAAGCAGTAGTGCTTTGTTTTGGTAAACACACACACACACACACACACACACACACACACACACACACACACACACACACACACACACACACACACACACACACAAACACAAATCTTGGATTAATAGTTTCCCACATCTCAGTTCATTTGGGTGAACTGACCCTTCAAATGGAGCGAGGACAGCAGCTTAGTGAAGCACCGACACAAAACAATAGTACAGTAATGCTGCTGTGTGAACTTGTGATCTGTGTGTAACAGCGGACCTGTCTGTAAACTTCATTAGCATTACATTGTGACTCTTTTAATAAAGGAAGTAAACGACGCTGCTCCATCACTGGGGAAATGTGGACGGCACACATTGTTCCTCCTGCTGTGTGACGACTACAGTCACTCAATATAGTCAACCAGTATTGATGTTCCTACAGACCCCGATACAGTCAGTGACCATGTAACCACATCATTGGTATAACTGCACATACATCAGAGATGTCTCATCGGTCGGCCACAGGCATTGGCCCTCCGTCATGTCCATGGACCATGAACACTGTCTGTAGTGACTTCCCTCTGTCATCATGGACCATGAACACTGTCTGTAGTGACTTCCCTCTGTCATCATGGACCATGAACACTGTCTGTAGTGACTTCCCTCTGTCATCATGGACCATGAACACTGTCTGTAGTGACTTCCCTCTGTCATCATGGACCATGAACACTGTCTGTAGTTCAATTCAATTCAATTCAGTTTATTTTATATAGCCCAACATCACAAATACAAGTTTGCCTCGGAGGGCTTTACAATCTGTACACATAACATCCCTGGAAAAACTCCCCTAGAAAGATAGTAAAAACCCTTTCACAGGGAAAAAAGGGAAGAAACCTGAGGGAGAGCAACAGAGGAGGATCCCTCTCCCCGGATGGACAGAAGCAATAGATGTCATGTGGCCAGAATGAATAGCGTAGTTACAGCACATTCAATGAATATGACAGAAATTATTCATATAATGAGTATTAGGCATGGTCCATGATCCTGATAATCCATGAAGCAGAAGGCGGTAGAGAGGAGGGGGGCATCAGCAGGGCCATGGCAGCAGGCAGGACCGGTTCCAGGCAGCCATGGATCCATGGCAGGAGGGGTGGGTGGGGGGGCGGCAGGACCCGGGGCAGGACCCGGGGTAGGACCCGGGGCAGGACCGGTTCCAGGCAGCCATGAATCCATGGAAAAAGAAAGTAGAGTTAGTAATGTGCATTGAAGAGACAATAGTTTATCCAGATGGAGAGAAAGAAGAGGAGAGGAGGAGTGAAAGAGGAAGAGAAGAGGAGCGAAAGAGGAAGAGAAGAGGAGCTCAGTGTATCCTAAGATGTCCCCCAGCAGTCTAGGCCTATAGCAGCATATCTAGGGGCTGGACCAGGGCAAACCTGAGCCAGCCCTAACTATAAGCCTGAAACAGCCCTAAGTATAAGCGCTATCAAAGAGGAAAGTCTTAAGTCTACTCTTAAACTTCCCTCTGTCATCATGGACCATGAACACTGTCTGTAGTGACTTCTCTCTGTCATCATGGACCATGAACACTGCCTGTAGTGACTTCCCTCTGTCATCATGGACCATGAACACTGTCTGTAGTGACTTCCCTCTGTCATCATGGACCATGAACACTGTCTGTAGTGACTTCCCTCTGTCATCATGGACCATGAACACTGTCTGTAGTGACTTCTCTCTGTCATCATGGACCATGAACACTGTCTGTAGTGACTTCTCTCTGTCATCATGGACCATGAACACTGTCTGTAGTGACTTCCCTCTGTCATCATGGACCATGAACACTGTCTGTAGTGACTTCCCTCTGTCATCATGAACACTGTCTGTAGTGACTTCCCTCTGTCATCATGGACCATGAACACTGTCTGTAGTGACTTCCCTCTGTCATCATGGACCATGAACACTGTCTGTAGTGACTTCCCTCTGTCATCATGGACCATGAACACTGTCTGTAGTGACTTCCCTCTGTCATCATGGACCATGAACACTGTCTGTAGTGACTTCTCTCTGTCATCATGGACCATGAACACTGTCTGTAGTGACTTCCCTCTGTCATCATGGACCATGAACACTGTCTGTAGTGACTTCCCTCTGTCATCATGGACCATGAACACTGTCTGTAGTGACTTATCTCTGTCATCATGGACCATGAACACTGTCTGTAGTGACTTCTCTCTGTCATCATGGACCATGAACACTGTCTGTAGTGACTTCCCTCTGTCATCATGGACCATGAACACTGTCTGTAGTGACTTCTCTCTGTCATCATGGACCATGAACACTGTCTGTAGTGACTTCCCTCTGTCATCATGGACCATGAACACTGTCTGTAGTGACTTCCCTCTGTCATCATGGACCATGAACACTGTCTGTAGTGACTTCCCTCTGTCATCATGGACCATGAACACTGTCTGTAGTGACTTCTCTCTGTCATCATGGACCATGAACACTGTCTGTAGTGACTTCCCTCTGTCATCATGGACCATGAACACTGTCTGTAGTGACTTCCCTCTGTCACCATGGACCATGAACACTGTCTGTAGTGACTTCCCTCTGTCATCATGGACCATGAACACTGTCTGTAGTGACTTCCCTCTGTCATCATGGACCATGAACACTGTCTGTAGTGACTTCCCTCTGTCATCATGGACCATGAACACTGTCTGTAGTGACTTCTCTCTGTCATCATGGACCATGAACACTGTCTGTAGTGACTTCCCTCTGTCATCATAGACCATGAACACTGTCTGTAGTGACTTCCCTCTGTCATCATGGACCATGAACACTGTCTGTAGTGACTTCCCTCTGTCATCATGGACCATGAACACTGTCTGTAGTGACTTCCCTCTGTCATCATAGACCATGAACACTGTCTGTAGTGACTTCCCTCTGTCCATGGACCATGAACACTGTCTGTAGTGACTTCCCTCTGTCATCATGGACCATGAACACTGTCTGTAGTGACTTATCTCTGTCATCATAGACCATGAACACTGTCTGTAGTGACTTCCCTCTGTCATCATGGACCATGAACACTGTCTGTAGTGACTTCCCTCTGTCATCATAGACCATGAACACTGTCTGTAGTGACTTCCCTCTGTCATCATAGACCATGAACACTGTCTGTAGTGACTTCCCTCTGTCATCATGGACCATGAACACTGTCTGTAGTGACTTCCCTCTGTCATCATGGACCATGAACACTGTCTGTAGTGACTTCTCTCTGTCATCATAGACCATGAACACTGTCTGTAGTGACTTCCCTCTGTCATCATGGACCATGAACACTGTCTGTAGTGACTTCCCTCTGTCATCATGGACCATGAACACTGTCTGTAGTGACTTCCCTCTGTCATCATGGACCATGAACACTGTCTGTAGTGACTTCCCTCTGTCATCATGGACCATGAACACTGTCTGTAGTGACTTCTCTCTGTCATCATAGACCATGAACACTGTCTGTAGTGACTTCCCTCTGTCATCATGGACCATGAACACTGTCTGTAGTGACTTCTCTCTGTCATCATAGACCATGAACACTGTCTGTAGTGACTTCCCTCTGTCATCATGGACCATGAACACTGTCTGTAGTGACTTCCCTCTGTCATCATGGACCATGAACACTGTCTGTAGTGACTTCCCTCTGTCATCATGGACCATGAACACTGTCTGTAGTGACTTCCCTCTGTCATCATGGACCATGAACACTGTCTGTAGTGACTTCCCTCTGTCATCATGGACCATGAACACTGTCTGTAGTGACTTCTCTCTGTCATCATGGACCATGAACACTGTCTGTAGTGACTTCCCTCTGTCATCATAGACCATGTTGAACACTGTCTGTAGTACTCTTATACTTAATTTAATTTATATTGCACTGTTGTTGTCGTTGATTGTTGATTGTCTAATCTAATGTCTAATGTTTTGCACCTTCCGCCAAGAAAAATTCCTTGTTTGTCTAAACATTCCTGGTCAATAAACGGTTTCTGATTCTGATTATACTGTCCATACAGTTTATACTGTCTACATTGTATTTATCCAGCACATTGCACTGAAACGTTTACTGCTTCTCTGTTGCACTCCGTTGTCCCAGTACTTTTCCTCTGTGCAATGACAATGAAGTTGAATCTGAATCTGGGAGCATCGCTGCCCTGCAGCAGGAGCGTCCTCCCGCCGCTGGGGGCGCTAACCCGTATAAACAGGTTTTTATCCGCGCAGAGCGGCACGCGCCTTTGTTCCGGGTACCAGCGTGTTTGTAGCGTCGCGCGCCTGAGCAGGAGGTTTTGATGCAGAAATAGTTTGCCTGTAACTGCTGTTCTCGTGCTCAACATGGTGAAGTTATCTGCGGAGCTGATAGAGCAAGCGGCTCAATACACGAACCCGGTGAGAGACCGCGAGCTGGATCTACGAGGTCAGTTCAACTTCCTTCATGACGGCGTTACTTAAAGCGGAGGAGATGTGACGTTAGCTGCTCCGCTTTACGCGGGCCTCACGCCGGACTGCGCGAAGAAGTGTTTATACCCAATACACGCAGACAAATGTCTCTGTAGGCTACTAACAGTTACGCGCGTTTAAATAACCATGTAAGCTAGCTAGCTATCTGTTAGCCCTGCTAGGCTAACGCTAACTGTACGCACTGTAGCTCTGCGGGTCAAAGTTCAAGCTCTACAAAGCCAGTAGCATCCTCAGTGATCTGATCACCAGCACGTCATGACCTCCGGGACACACGTGTGTTTCTATGTTGTCGCAGGTAAACTGTTGCTATCCGACATAGTTAATTAAAAGGGTTTCCGGCGTGAGTTCAGTCAGCCCGCCGAGATGTGTGCGTTCTCGCGGGAGCGCGCACAGTGAAGACACAACCACCAGACTGTGTAATGTTACTGTTTCAATCCATGTTGGGTTCATCAATGATGTCATATCTGAAGTCTATAGTTTCTTAACGTGTAGAGTCATCAGGTTGTTATAGTATTCGGTGTAAGTAGCATTTCTGTGTAGAGTCTTTCAGGTTTTATTGAGAGCGAAATGTGTTTGTTGGGTTCAGATGCGCCAATAGAGTGCTGATCACATCATTTCATCCCTGTCACATTTTGAAGTGACCTATTGATTCTCAGCAATGCTGGATGAGTAATGTGTCCCCTGCAAATATAATGCAAAATAAATTGGTTTCGTTATAGTTCTTACAGGAAACTCATACAGTGATGTTGATGGTGACTGGTAAAATCTGTGAACATCTTCTGATCTCTGAAATGGATTTAAACAAATGATTTAATAGGGTACCTAAATCCCATTGGGTTGGAAGAGTGTACAGATCAAATGTTCTTGTGGAGCATAACACACACAATGTCTCATTGGTGTGTCAGCTGCATGGAATAATCTGTAGAGATGACATGAACAACATTTTAAATGTTTTATTAATGACAAACGTATGGATATTCTGGCTTTTTATAATGGAAGAAAGAACCTCTGTTCTGTCACTTCTGTATAGTTATCAGCCATAAACACTATACCATTTTGATGAAAAACTCTTGGTGTTCGATAAAATTGTGTCAGTCACAATCTTACTGATCTCTGGAGACAAAATAAATGATTTCTCGAGATTAACAAGTTCCACCTCCAACTTTTTCCCTTTCTCCATCACAGGTTATAAAATTCCAGTGCTTGAAAATCTTGGAGCGACTCTGGACCAGTTTGACACTATCGACTTCTCTGATAATGAAGTCCGAAAACTGGACGGCTTTCCTCTGCTCAAAAGACTGAAAACATTGCTAATGAACAACAACAGGATTTGGTAAGTTAAAGCATCAATACAAATCTGTATTCCTTTATTTATTACTGTTCTAATAAGTACTTTTACCTACTTTATTTTTCAGAGCATAGTTGATTTTTCTGAGCGGTTGCACAGCAAATTAAGGCATCAACCAATCACATTATATTGATCAAACCACACAGAGGCTTCAGGGTGAACTTTATTACGGCTTTAACCTCGATAGAGGAACATAGGCAAGAACGGGAGGAGTGGATCTGGTCTTTCCCAATAACATGTTTATTTGTCACATGGAAATTCCTTTTTATCACCACTCCAAATACCTCATTTAAAGTCTCCTACCGATGCATAACACGTCAGCTCTGTGGTGCTGTCTTTAGGGAGAACCGGGCTACCGCATACAGGCGTCCTAGTTGGACGCCTGTATGTGCAAGTGGACCGTTACAAGTCGAGCGTTCTACTGAGACAGCTGTTTTCCTTCCTATATCTGACGAATGCCCTTTTTAATGACTTGTTTAAATTGGTCACAGTAAACGAGACCAGCCAGGACACGGCTGTATGTTGTAACTTCATGAAATGTGTCTCCAGTCGGATAGGTGAGAATCTGGAGCACGCTCTGCAGGGTCTGACGGAACTGGTTCTCACAAACAACAACATTCAGGAGCTGGTGAGTAGAGCAAGTGCAACAGAACATCTGGACCTGTTGTTCATGTTTACAGGGTATGATCAAAATGGTGAATACAAACATGGGTGGATCCCACTGAAATATCAGAAGAATAAGTATTCTTAAGTTTGATGCAAAGCAGCAACCCTCTAAGTCGTATTACCTATAAAGATTATTGTGACACTGTTTATTGTACTGTAGTTCCTAAAGTTTCATCCACAGTCGAGTTTACTGCTCACCTCTCTGTCACCATAAACTGAATACGTTGCAATAATACTGCAGCAAAATGGCATTTATTGTTACACTTCACAAGTGTTATATTTCTTTATTTTCCATTTATTTTAAAGTGTATTTAGTTGCCCCTGTTTATTTAACATTTGAATAGTAACACATACCCTCTGTATAGGTTTAATGTGACCTCACAGGTGGTAAAATACCATCAGACACTGTCCATAGTGTTTTCTGAATCAATACTGTTTTCCTGTGTAGGGCGACTTGGACCCGCTGGCCACAGTGAAGACGTTGAGTCTTCTCAGGTATGATCGTGTATGAATCTGGAAAGTGAACACGCCTCCAATACTGCGGTGGCGTCTCGGCAATGTTTACGCACCTAAAGCAAGCGGTCCTAAGAAGTGCAGCTTTTGACTTTTACCTGTTCAGTGGTCGGTACCGGTGAAATTACATGATTATTAACGATAAATCCCACATACTTCAACATACACACCTTTATTACCGTCGGCATACGGTTTTTGCTTCAAATGTATTGTGAGAAACTACATTTTACAAGGTGACATTATAATTTACCAACACTCCTTTTTACTGAATAAAGCTTGAACGTGTCCTAATGAAATTAAATGCAACCTCCGTACATTAGCTGTTCGCTCCCTTATTTAGCAAAGCAGGTCTGCGGCTAAGGTTAAGTAGCTTGTCTCAACAGGGATGTTGTCCTCAATAGAGCATTATCAGGAACATTTTCTCTTGCCCCAGTCAAGTCTTCAGTATTCCGGCATGGCTTGCTACTAAACTATCTGTTCTCCCAGTTACTTTTGACAACGATATCAACGAGTGTAGGAAGAACCTGAATCTGTAGCATCACACTGTTTGGCTGGCACCATTCCTGGGCTAACACACAGGGTCGAGGGTCTTCTGTGGTCACAGAATATGAAGTCAATCAACTGCTATGTTGTTACTGTGACCTCTTGGGTTAGGTCCTCCAACTAGAACAAACTAATGACCACAGAGTGAACTTCATTCTGTCTGCATCACAAGCAGAACCCGTATCCACTCTCTGGCCGTAGTGACAGCAGCTGTGTCCTTCATGAACGCCTTCAGACCCGCCACCAGTCAGCATGGTTCAGTCACTACGACGTGCCACCGCAGTAATGGTGGAACACGGTGGTTACCGGGTTCATCCGTCTTCAAACATAATTTGGTTATTGAACCGTCTTGTGCACCGCTGAATTGTGACCATACATGTTTGTTATACATTCCCAGCTTGTTAAGGAATCCAGTGACGAACAAGAAGCACTACAGGCTCTATGTCATCAACAAAATCCCACAGATCCGTGTGCTCGACTTCCAGAAGGTGAAGCTCAAGGTAAGCGCGTGGAGCATCTCATGAATGTGAGATAAGGGCTGCTGGCGGTCTTCAGTCGACCTGTTGAAGTGTAAGTCACAGATCAAATGTATTGGTGATGGAAGATAAACTAGTATGACCTTTTCCTTTCTAAACATTACAGTGGTTATTAACTGTGTTAAACTCTCCTAACCTGTTGACCGTCTGGAGACGTTTCCTGGCCTTGGATGAAGCTCATTCTGTTCTTCATGAGGGTTTTCACTTTAACTGTGTGATATTGTTATAGGAACGCCAGGAGGCAGAGAGAATGTTCAAAGGCAAACGAGGTGCTCAACTTGCAAAGGATATTGCCAGGAAAACCAAAACGTAAGATGAACGTCTATGTTAGACAGCAGCTCCTCAGAATCACTGGATCCTGGCTGATGGAACGGGTTAATGTATAAAAACACTGTCACCACTAATATCTGTGTACATCAAAATACACAGCGATAAAGAAATATACATTTGGTTTTTACTCTATATGCAGTCATTTATGACACATACCCCAATGTTTAAACATGTTTGAAATGATTTCTGAGGATTTCAAAATGCAAAAAAATCCTTGGAAGCTCTGGGATCTGCACCAAAAGATCACCTGGTCAAATGTGAGCAAACCATCCATCCACAGTGAAGGTGATCATCTATAAGTGGGCCTTCACCCTACCGTTAAACCTGAAGTCAGAAACGTTCCCCACAGTGTTGCTCAGGACTGCTGTCTGTGGACAATGTATCAGTTTACCTGACCAAAGAAAAGATACTATACATGACTACATTGGTTGAGAGGTCTGAGAAGCCCCTGCGTGTGTCCACGTTGTCTAAACGAGGTGTTCCTTTCAGATTCACTCCTGGAGTGGCAGCACAGCTTGAGAAGAAGAAGACGGGCCCGTCTCAAGCAGACGTGGAAGCCATCAAGGTTTGAAAAATGTTTTTAGAGCTGAACTTTCTATCCCTCCATCGTTGAAAATGTGAAACAAAATGTTTGGTATTCAACAAAAGAACAAACATGAAATGGTCCTGCTGAACTGAGGTTGATTAACTATCATAGTTGTAACTATCACTACTTGAGGTTGATTAACTATCATAGTTGTAACTATCACTACTTGAGGTTGATTAACTATCATAGTTGTAACTATCACTACTTGAGGTTGATTAACTATCAGACTCAAGCGATCCCGTTTGAGTCTTGCTCGGAGGGTTGAGTTAACTGAAAGATGATCTCTGGCGTCGGATGTGAATTTCCTCGATCTTTCACGGGTCGCCCACTGACTCCTGCTCTGTGACCTTTGACCTTTTCTTAGTGGATGCTCTGAACGATTTCAGTCTGTAGTCCAGAGAGCATTCTTGACCATAACAAAGAAAAAACCGCAGTGTTTCTTATGCCTCACGTTTTATGGCTGTATCTTTTAGTTTTGGGTTCTTCAGCCCACAAAAAGGTATTTCTGGGTTATTACCTCATTGGTAGAGCTTGCCGGGAGGCAACTTCATGAAGTACAAAGCGATGGAGTGAGGACTTAATTGCACTCTTACTTTATATGGCTTATAGATAATATCTATATTTTAGTCTATGCCGCGATTTTATATCTTATCAGATTTTTACAAAATGGCAACTATTGGATTTAACTCTTTGATGCGTATGATCATACCAGTCATTTGAAGTGAGATTAGTCTTTGGCAATGTTTTATTAACTTTGGCTAATTATTCACATTAGTGAAATTTCAATTTGCAGTTTTTATTTTTTACAAAATAACCATTGTATTTCATGTTATTTATTTTACTGACTGACTTGTTGAATGAATGAAGTTGCAGATTCATTATGACATCCCTTTTTTTAATTATGAAAGCAGTTTTGGGTTACTTTTGTTTGAACTCTAGATGTACAGTTTCATCTTTAGTTTGACCCCCCAAAAAAAAAATATCTCTATCTATCTCGGCTGTAGCTCAGGGGGATGAGTGGTCGTCCTGCAACCACAAGGTAGCCGGTTCGATCCCCAGTCCCCCCATAGCTCACATGTCGAAGTGTCCCTGAGCAAGACACTGAACCCTAAAATTGCTCCCCGGGCGCCTCTCAGGGCTGCCCACTGCTCCTTAAGACATTAAGGATGGGTTAAATGCAGAGGACAAATTCCATGTATGTATGACAATGAAAAACGATTTTCATTTTCATCTCTATCCTCTGAGATTTACACGAGTCTGCTTGCGTTTCAGATTGCCATCGCTAATGCTTCGTCGTTGGCGGAGGTGGAGAGGTTGAAAGGGATGCTGCAGGCCGGTCAGATCCCAGGACGAGAGCTGAGACAAGGTCAGTGCTGATGGAATACGTCAGACCTCTACCGACACGGCATTACTCTGGGCCGCATGCATGGGAATGAATGACAAATGAGTCCCTGATTATAGTGATTGTTTAAAAAGGTTATGGTTGGTCTTCCACAACAGGTGATTATGTTTGTCCTCAGAAAGTGTGAAGAAACAGACTAAGATGTGTCTGCACATACCGTGTCATGCAAGCTTAAATGCGAGATTGATGCCCAATAACAGAATAAATACAGGAATCTACACTTTACAATGTGTGCGCTACTGTCTGGCTCTGTCTAGGAGATATTCATACTCCTATTCTCAAAATACAACCATGCACCTACTGAATTCAAGTGTCTTTTACCAAATGAATTAATTTAAAAAGTCTGGGTATAATCTGTTTAGATCATCAGAAATATTAGGCTGATGGGTCCAGTAGTAGGTGAGATTAGCCACGGACGGACACAGAGATGCACGCACACACAAGCACACTTTTCGAATACATAATAATAAAAGATACCGCCAGCTTTAGCCTCATCTGGATTCGATAATTTTTTTTTTCCTTAAGTAACATTGTATTTTAAGATTCATGGATTGATGTGTATGTTTGTCAAATCAGGTCCGGCTGGGATGGAAGAAGAGGAGGAGGAGCAGGAGGAGGAGGAGGAGGAGGAGGAGGAGCAGCAGCAGCAGGAGGAGGAGGAAGAAGAGGAAGAGACTGCACATATGGATGGAGGTTCTGGAGAGGAGATGAATAAGGGTGACCAAGAGGAAGAGGAAGACATGGAACAAGAGCCACGTGTTAATGGCTCCTGAATACCTGGAAATATATTTTCTATCTTCTATGTTGTATTTAGTTTGAGTTGAACATGCTTGTACCAGGGCTTTTATTTTGTAAAACGATATCCATTAAAATGATTTCTAATATTGCTGTCCAGATTCTTTTCAACAGTCGATGTGCCATGTCCTGTGTTGATCAGCGGCATCGCACTTCCAGACAGGTTTGGGCTCCAAAGGGATGGATTTTAAATGGTAGCATCAAAATGCTAAAGGCTTGGCTATGACTAATACGCGGGCATGATTCATAGATCACTGCCTACGTTTCCAGAAATGCATTTCAGAGCATCCTTCTGTTCGTCATGTCCTGGCTGGTCCCCGTGGAAGTTGTCATGCTTGTCTTACATTAAATCAGTCCACTTCTTTTTGATGGTCAACAGATAGATCCATTAGTGTCAAACTGAAAACTCATTTCTACATTATTGCTTAAGTTTTTTTCATAAAAAATAAAATCATTGTTTGCACAAATCTCTTTGCGGATTCCTATTTGTTTCATCGTTTACAGCGTTGATTGATCATACACGCTCTGCAGAACGGCTCCAGCTGGGATCCACAGGGTTACTTTATATATATATATGTGTTATAAAAGTCATGGAAATGTGTTCATGATGTTCATTTACGCTGAGTTTGAAATAATGAATATGCTTTTAAAAGAAAGATGCTCAAAATATAAGCAGGCATACATACAGGCATCTATATAAATGTTTATTATTTTAATCAAACTATTGTCTCATTCATTTGAGTCATTTAAGGTTTACTGTATGCTTTGTATTCTCATTGTTAGTTTAAATACTACATTTACTCACTTTTTCATGTTTACTCCCAGATTTCACTAAATGTTTGGTCATGGACATTTGGTTTAAAGTCATGAAATCCACTGGTCACAATGTGTATGAACATCCTCCCACTTGGGATGTTTGAGTGGGCGTGTCCTTCCTCAACGTGCACACTATGTAGTGCGTGTGACTGGAGGTGCACACGAGGCTGTCACAAGCAAAACAACGCCGCCTCTGGACAGCAGAGAGACCACTGGAAGAAATGTTGATAAGGGATAATGTGATAAGTCATTGGTTAGACTTTCTATTCCAACCATGTCTATAATAAACACGTATATTGTGTTATAATCTGCTAAAGCACTATTATAGTTATAAATACTCGGACTATTTTTTGCAAGGATCACGTTTTATAATTTCTGATACAATGTACTATTATAATTCATCACAAGCTGGTTATAAGTTACTATAAGTGGCCATTGTTTGCTTTAAGTCAAATGAAATCAAAAATGAAATGCATACTACGTTGTAAAATTACTTATTCGTCTATAGTCCAGAGGAGAGAAAAAGACATCGCGGAACAGTTGTATTGTTTCCCGCGGTACTGCAACGCAACACGACGCCGACACGTCACCCTAAACTGCGTTGCGTTCATGAGCAGCTAGTTAGCAAAGATGGTTGACACAGGGAAGCGTTCCCAGCACGACATGTAACTCAAGAGCCGATCACGTTCATACGGGATATTTATTACAGTTCCGTACGACATTCACACAGACGCGTTACTGAAATGGACGACGTGGAGATCACAGACGTCAACGACGAGGACTCTCCTTTCCGGGTGGAGAAGCCTCCCAACAACCAGGACCTGAGCTCCCTGAGCCTGCTCGGTAACGACATGATAACTAAGACAAGAGCAACTAGCAGTTCATTACATGATGGAGTAAGCTAACCCACTGCTAATGTAACTAGCGGTAAACTACTACTGCTAATGTAACTAGCGGTAAACTACTAAGCCAGTTACTTCTTATTTAACTAGAGGTAAACTACTACTTTTCATTGTACTAGGGGTAAACTACTAGTTAGTTACGTATTTAACTAGATGTCAACTACTAGGTTACGTATGTAACTAGAGGGAAACATTTAATTAGTTAGTGGTAAACTACTGTGTCTTTGGTAGCGACACACGCTAGCATGCTAACGCTAGTAGCTAGCGCTGTTTGTTTTGAACGTCAGACTGACGTGAGGAGAAACGTCTCGTGACGTAACGTTACGTCTTCTAACAACTCGTTACTGCGAGGAACAGTGTTGTATTAATAACTCTATTTATTCATAATTTTCCTCCACACTAGTGTCTACAGGCTCTCAAACAGCATATCTGACCTGATAAATATGATTATCTTTATGGGCTAATATCATCAAAGGAGTTGGAAATCCTCCTAGTTTTATTTATGAGTGACCTCACTTAACCAATATATTTTTTAAACCATCATTGTAAATGTATTCCTGCCTCGCTCATGCCAAATGAAGCTGTTCCTGCCCCAACAGCTGGAGAGCTGCTGTCCCAGTATGGATGGTACCTGCTGGCGGTGACCGTGGTCGTCTACCTGCTCCTGCAGCAGCTGAGCAAGAGGAGATCCACACAGAGCTCCAGCAGCTCGGCCCAGCAAACCCTGCAAGGTCAGCACCTGTACATGCACACCTGCTACACAGGATGGACCATGAGTCAAGGGCTGCAAACACAATCACACCGTGTACAAGTCGAGAGTGTCACACTTCATGTGATGGTTCAGTAGAAAGCTCACTGATTTCATCTGATGGATGCATCTGGTATCTACTGTGGTTCCAGTCTAGGGCTGCAACAACGAATCAATTACATTGATTTAAATCGATTATATAAATAGTTAGCAACAAATTGGCTCATCTGTTAGTTGGGTCTATGTATGATGCACGACACATGCCTCCTCTGCTTTTGTAGCTTATCAGTTGGTTATTTCAGTTTTATCGTTTACTTCAGCATGTTTTCTGAAACACGGTTGCAGACAGTAACAACACAACACAACACTCCTGCAAGAGGCCGGCCCTCACTTCAAACATTTAACCTTTGTGTTCGATGTCATTCAATCCACCAACAAGTTCCTTGCTGCCACCAAAATGAAATGTCTATTGACCCAACACAAAGGTTTACAGCCGACTGAATAAACTCATTTAATCAAAACACCTGTTTCCACTGGCAGTGTTTACCTTTCTGCCTCTTTTAATATTCATCATTCTCTTTTGGAAATCCACACAAACCTCTATTTAAATCGGCATAAATTAGGTCAACTGCACGGCGCTCAAAGAAAATGCATCACTTTTAAAGCTGGTTTATCTGTTACTCCGTTATTTCCTTCTTCCAAAACACGGGTAAAGAACACCAGCAGTTAACTTTTTAAACCAACTAAATACAAACGTCATGAAGAACGGTGGAGATCTGTTTTAATTGAATATCCTTTGCTCTAGAAAAGATAGAAACTGGCAGCATGTTCGCATGTGGTTCACTTCCTGTTTGCAGCTGGTTCACTTCCTGTTTGCAGCTGGAAGACTAGCAATGTTAGTCAGTTTAAGTAACAGACACTCGACTGTCCTACGGTCATTGCAGACATGTGAACTAACCACAGACACTTCCTGCCTCGTTCATGGACTCCTGGCGGGGCGCCGCTGCTGAATGAACACTGGAGTGTACCTTTGTGTTATTTGTATTTCAAAATATATATATATTTTATTTTTTTGTATATACCAAAAACCATTCTACGGTAAACCCTGACTACTGCGATGTTCTCGTAGCAGAGAGCTCTCTGTCTGTCCCTGTGTCCACCTCTCCCTCACCACATCACGATGTTCTCACGTCTTCCTCCTGTATGAGTTTTATTAACCTGCTGTCCCTCAGATGTCCAGTACCTGTCTCACCTCCTGTGTGTGTAAATGTGTTTTGATGAATGAAGCCCTGAAAAGTTGGACCACTGTAAACATTTTGAATTTAAAGGTTCTTCTGTTCTCAACTATTTCTGCGACACCAGACCAGATGTCTGTGTGAAAGGTTGTGCGTCATGGTTTCTGCTGTTTTCTTCATAAAGACGCAGCGTTGGTGGCAAAAAGACAAGAAGGAATGGAAGCTGCTCGCATGAAGATGCAGGAAGAGCTGGACGCCAAAGCTGACATCTTCAGAGAGAAACAAAGACAGGTGCAGTAGTGACGTAACAATGACATGATTGAAAGCGAGATGATGTCAGACCAACTGAATGTGGTGTGTTCTGTGAACAGCAAGAAGAAGAGAAGAGGAGGCAGAAGATCGAGATCTGGGACAGCATGCAGCAGGGAAGAAGTTACAAAGGAAACGCAAAGCCTTCTCAGGTGAGTTTAGTCATCGGGAGCTTTATTCTTTCATCTGAAGCCTTGCTCACTTTACATGACTTTATCACTTCAAACTGTATTGATTATCATTTAGAAAACTATAGCTGAGGTTCTTAAGGTGGGCCGGATTTGAGGGTGCACCAGCTGCTCCTCTGAGCTGGTCAGGGTTATGGGAAGAATATCAGGACACGCCAATCAGAGGCAGAGGAGGGCGGGGCGTCACTATGTAAGAACCAAAAGAAAGCTACTGTGAAGGTCCACTGATGTCGTTCTGCATAATAATTAAGAGCTGAGGGAACGTGGAGCAATGAATCCTACGTGCGTGCACTTTAAGTTGCTAATGGTATAGAAGATATGAAACCGTGACTCTACTTAGAACACAGTCCCTGCTGGCATCTCTTCAGAAAGTCCACCACATAACAGCTGTCCCGTGATCCAAAGACTTTTAATGTGAACTAGTTTAAGCCGGTTTCAGTCCATTCGGCCTCCTCTGATTCTTTTAGTGTAATTGATCACACAACTGTGTCTCTGCTTCAGAGACTGCTTGTGTTGTAAAGGCTGTTCAGTGAGGCTAAGCACATGAAACGGATCAGTGTCCCGGTCTGAGTCCCTGACTGTAACGTCTGATGAATGCGTGTCACTGCAGACCACTGAAGAGGCCAGCTCCTCAACAACCGCGTCCAAACCAAAGGCGGACAAGAAGCCACTTCGCAGTGCGGGTGTGTATTCACTAAGGCCTTTAAACATCACACATTCTACATGGGATCCTTTTACTTTGTGGAAGTTAATTGTAACATTTTGGATTACACATTTTGTGACGGTCACATGGATCGTCATCTTAACCTTCACCTCGTCTGCTTTGGTCTCCCGTGTGTTCCAGACTACAACCCCCTGACGGGACAGGGAGGAAGCTCCTGCGCCTGGAGACCTGGCAGGAGAGCCCCGTCCTCTGGTGGATGAGGGTAAAGAGGGTCAGAGACGTTGGTCTGTTTGACCTTTGACCTCTGACATCCTGATGTGCACACTGACTGAACCAAGCTGACAATATCACTAACCCTAAAATATATCACCAAGATGTTTTAGTTTTTTTAACCGGCTCCATATTTCATCATTAATTGCATCTCTCCTGTTTGATTTGTTGTTTACTCTCTAATCCCGCTGCTTTGTTCATATAGATACTGTGATTATCATGCATCACACTGTTAAGGGATACATGCATTTTGGAATTGAACGCTTGCAATGAGGCCATTCCTGTCATCGGTATGTCACCAGCAGGTTTGGCTGATGAAGTTTAGTCAGTGTGTTTCTTTTTGTTCATATATTTTGAAATGTGTACCAGCGTAGCTGTAGAGTTGATGGTGGACAGAACCGGTCCATTCTGATGATATAGTTAACAGTTTGATCAACATGTAAGAAGGGTATGTCTACACTGTATACGCACATTTTTAGGCAATAAAGATATGCTCACCGGGTATTTGTATTTGTCCAGCTGGGAATCCCCGAGCACCTGAAGGTCTGAAGGCCGCCATGAGGGTGTCTGCTCTCCTGTAGCCAGCGGCTCTCACTGAGAGTAACACCTGATTCTGACAAAGCTCTTTACAACAAAAGAAGAAGAGTTGGTACAAACACTCAACGGCTACATTAAAGAGATAATAAAGAGAGAGAGAGGTTCTGAAGGAGGGACGCTTTGCAAACACTTGGAAGATTCTGACGAGACGAGACCAAGATTGAACTTTTATGCCTGAACTCCAAGTGCTGTGTTTTGTTTTCCCTGAAGCCCAAAGCCAGCACAGCGGCTGTGCAGCATTGTGTTGTGGGGATGTTTCTCTTTACAGGGATCGGACCATTAGACAGGCTTGATGGGGAAAGGGATGCAGCCAGTAAACCCAAAGTCTTGATGGAAAACTGCAGCTTAACAAAAAACTAAAAAGAATATTGAGTTTTTGAAGGGAGAATGGACACACATCCCTCATCACCTCGCTAGAGACGTCCCAACAGACCGATGGGTGTCATTTAAGTCTCAGTCTGTATGTACATGTTCAGTAGTTCTTCTATAACCGCTGGTCACTGCTTTCAGAAAAGGAAGATGAAGTGCATTTGTTAGGGAACTCTTTTCAGCAACAGATTAATCCACAGTTGGTGCTCTGGGGCAGATCAACCATGTCCCACAGAAGGTTTCCTTATTACTTTGACTTATTTAGAAGGATTTATTTATTTATTTAATTGTAACCCTAACAAAGTAGGTTGTTGCCTTTTATTATCTAAGTGGATTTCTGGCAGAAAGCAAGCCCACCGGGTGCTGCCAAATGGTAAGATCTTCTTACCAGAATTGTTGGCCGTATTAAAAAATAGGCTCAAGAAAAGTTGGCCGTAAGTTTCAAAAGGTTGAGAACATGCTCGTGCATGTGGGAGTAAGTCACAGCAGATTAAAGTGTGTGTGTGTGTGTGTGTGTGTGTGTTCGTTCACACGTCACCCAGTGCAGAGCTGTGTGTTTATTATTGGAGCTTCATGGCAATACCAGGCTCTCACAAACACAATACTTGTTAGTAGATTCATTCACTGCTGGTTTACCTCTGAAAACAAACCCACAATCAGCCGCGGCCGGCTGCTCCACAACGCAATTCAGCCCGATCCCGGTTGCGTTGTAGTCTTTGTGGTCTTTGTAGTCTTTGGGTCTCTCCACTTTGCGGTCCTCTCATGAACGCTGCGGCTCCTTTGAATGAGTCTGTTCGTAGCTTCAAGCTAAACCTCCTGCTTTGTTTTGTGGAGCTGTAAAGGTTTAAGCATGAAGGTCTTGATTTGTTTTCCATATTCAGACATTCAGGTAAAAATAAAAAAACTGACATACAAAATTGCCATAAATTGAGTTGAATTGAATAGGTTGGAGTGTCCTTGCACTTGAAGATTTAGTAGGTCGTAACTAAACATCAACGTGAGGCGTAGCAGCAACATAGATCATTGTTGGATTCCTCTGTAGAGAGGTCCAGTCTGTTAGAGGTGCAGTCTGTTAGAGGTCCAGCCTGTTAGAGGTCCAGTCTGTTAGAGGTGCAGTCTGTTAGAGGTGCAGTCTGTTAGAGGTGCAGCCTGTTAGAGGTCCAGTCTGTTAGAGGTCCAGTCTGTTAGAGGTCCAGTCTGTTAGAGGTGCAGTCTGTTAGAGGTGCAGTCTGTTAGAGGTCCAGTCTGTTAGAGGTGCAGCATGTTAGAGGTGCAGTCTGTTAGAGGTGCAGTCTGTTAGAGGTGCAGCATGTTAGAGGTGCAGTCTGTTAGAGGTGCAGTCTGTTAGAGGTGCAGCATGTTAGAGGTGCAGCCTGTTAGAGGTGCAGTCTGTTAGAGGTGCAGTCTGTTAGAGGTGCAGTCTGTTAGAGGTCCAGCCTGTTAGAGGTCCAGTCTGTTAGAGGTGCAGCCTGTTAGAGGTCCAGTCTGTTAGAGGTGCAGCCTGTTAGAGGTCCAGTCTGTTAGAGGTGCAGTCTGTTAGAGGTCCAGCCTGTTAGAGGTCCAGTCTGTTAGAGGTGCAGCCTGTTAGAGGTGCAGCCTGTTAGAGGTGCAGCCTGTTAGAGGTGCAGTCTGTTAGAGGTCCAGTCTGTTAGAGGTGCAGTCTGTTAGAGGTGCAGTCTGTTAGAGGTGCAGTCTGTTAGAGGTCCAGTCTGTTAGAGGTGCAGTCTGTTAGAGGTGCAGCCTGTTAGAGGTCCAGTCTGTTAGAGGTGCAGTCTGTTAGAGGTCCAGTCTGTTAGAGGTGCAGCCTGTTAGAGGTCCAGTCTGTTAGAGGTCCAGTCTGTTAGAGATGCAGCCTGTTAGAGGTCCAGTCTGTTAGAGGTCCAGTCTGTTAGAGGTCCAGTCTGTTAGAGGTCCAGTCTGTTAGAGATGCAGCCTGTTAGAGGTGCAGCCTGTTATAGGTGCAGTCTGTTAGAGGTCCAGTCTGTTAGAGGTCCAGTCTGTTAGAGGTCCAGTCTGTTAGAGGTCCAGTCTGTTAGAGGTGCAGTCTGTTAGAGGTCCAGTCTGTTAGAGGTGCAGCATGTTAGAGGTCCAGTCTGTTAGAGGTCCAGTCTGTTAGAGGTCCAGTCTGTTAGAGGTCCAGTCTGTTAGAGGTGCAGCATGTTAGAGGTCCAGTCTGTTAGAGGTGCAGCCTGTTAGAGGTGCAGTCTGTTAGAGGTCCAGTCTGTTAGAGATGCAGTCTGTTAGAGGTCCAGTCTGTTAGAGGTCCAGTCTGTTAGAGGTGCAGTCTGTTAGAGGTGCAGTCTGTTAGAGGTCCAGTCTGTTAGAGGTCCAGTCTGTTAGAGGTGCAGTCTGTTAGAGGTCCAGTCTGTTAGAGGTCCAGTCTGTTAGAGGTGCAGTCTGTTAGAGGTGCAGCCTGTTAGAGGTGCAGTCTGTTAGAGGTGCAGCCTGTTAGAGGTGCAGTCTGTTAGAGGTGCAGCCTGTTAGAGGTCCAGTCTGTTAGAGGTCCAGTCTGTTAGAGGTCCAGTCTGTTAGAGGTCCAGTCTGTTAGAGGTGCAGTCTGTTAGAGGTGCAGCCTGTTAGAGGTGCAGCCTGTTAGAGGTCCAGTCTGTTAGAGGTCCAGTCTGTTAGAGGTCCAGTCTGTTAGAGGTGCAGTCTGTTAGAGGTGCAGCCTGTTAGAGGTGCAGCCTGTTAGAGGTCCAGTCTGTTAGAGGTCCAGCCTGTTAGAGGTGCAGTCTGTTAGAGGTCCAGTCTGTTAGAGGTGCAGTCTGTTAGAGGTGCAGTCTGTTAGAGGTGCAGTCTGTTAGAGGTCCAGTCTGTTAGAGGTGCAGTCTGTTAGAGGTGCAGCCTGTTAGAGGTCCAGTCTGTTAGAGGTGCAGTCTGTTAGAGGTCCAGTCTGTTAGAGGTGCAGCCTGTTAGAGGTCCAGTCTGTTAGAGGTCCAGTCTGTTAGAGGTCCAGTCTGTTAGAGGTCCAGTCTGTTAGAGGTCCAGTCTGTTAGAGGTCCAGTCTGTTAGAGATGCAGCCTGTTAGAGGTGCAGCCTGTTATAGGTGCAGTCTGTTAGAGGTCCAGTCTGTTAGAGGTCCAGTCTGTTAGAGGTCCAGTCTGTTAGAGGTCCAGTCTGTTAGAGGTGCAGTCTGTTAGAGGTCCAGTCTGTTAGAGGTGCAGCATGTTAGAGGTCCAGTCTGTTAGAGGTCCAGTCTGTTAGAGGTCCAGTCTGTTAGAGGTCCAGTCTGTTAGAGGTCCAGTCTGTTAGAGGTGCAGCATGTTAGAGGTCCAGTCTGTTAGAGGTGCAGCCTGTTAGAGGTGCAGTCTGTTAGAGGTCCAGTCTGTTAGAGGTCCAGTCTGTTAGAGATGCAGTCTGTTAGAGGTCCAGTCTGTTAGAGGTCCAGTCTGTTAGAGGTCCAGTCTGTTAGAGGTGCAGTCTGTTAGAGGTCCAGTCTGTTAGAGGTCCAGTCTGTTAGAGGTGCAGTCTGTTAGAGGTCCAGTCTGTTAGAGGTCCAGTCTGTTAGAGGTGCAGTCTGTTAGAGGTGCAGCCTGTTAGAGGTGCAGTCTGTTAGAGGTGCAGCCTGTTAGAGGTGCAGTCTGTTAGAGGTGCAGCCTGTTAGAGGTCCAGTCTGTTAGAGGTCCAGTCTGTTAGAGGTCCAGTCTGTTAGAGGTCCAGTCTGTTAGAGGTGCAGTCTGTTAGAGGTGCAGCCTGTTAGAGGTGCAGCCTGTTAGAGGTCCAGCCTGTTAGAGGTCCAGTCTGTTAGAGGTGCAGTCTGTTAGAGGTCCAGTCTGTTAGAGGTCCAGTCTGTTAGAGGTGCAGTCTGTTAGAGGTGCAGCCTGTTAGAGGTGCAGCCTGTTAGAGGTCCAGTCTGTTAGAGGTCCAGCCTGTTAGAGGTGCAGCCTGTTAGAGGTCCAGTCTGTTAGAGGTGCAGCCTGTTAGAGGTGCAGTCTGTTAGAGGTGCAGTCTGTTAGAGGTCCAGTCTGTTAGAGGTGCAGCCTGTTAGAGGTGCAGCCTGTTAGAGGTGCAGCCTGTTAGAGGTCCAGTCTGTTAGAGGTGCAGCCTGTTAGAGGTGCAGCCTTGTGGACTGGTCTCCTAGTGCAGTGATATCCGGTCATGCTTCACTGTACTTTCAGGTGTTCATGTTTGAAACGCCATATCAACAAGAAACTAAAAATGATTTGATGGACCTCTTGATGACCTCCATTAGAAACAAAATACTTGAAAAATAAACAAACTGTGAACGCAAATACATGTTGTTGCTTCATATTGAAGAGTAGGGTGTCAGATTTAATAAATTGATAAACAGTTTTTAATAAATTACATTTCATGAGGTAATAATGAATCCCATCATCTCTGAACTTTCATTCAAATGTGAATCTTAATGATAACAATATTGTGTAAAAACTGCTTATGAATGGTCATACATGAGTGCATGTGCAAGTAATAGATAGTAATAGTAATAGATATTCGGATGGGTTTAAAACATGTTTTTGTTTATTGCTCCTTGCATAACAACCTTCAACTTCTCTGGAAACATAACCAACACAACACCAACCACTGTAGATCCCTACAACGACCACATGGGGGCGCTCCAGAACAGAGAGCTGCGTTTATGGATGCTGTCCTCGAAAATACCTTTTGGGATGTTTTCTCATAACGCACTAAAGTATACATATGCTGTTGCAAAACAAATCAACAAACATAAAACACATTCTTATAATATGCATTATATTGTATTGGTACATGTTCAGTTGCCTCACAGGACGTGTTTATAATGTAAGTTGTGTTTTTTTGCGGTTTTATTGTAATTTCTGCAGTTCCTTTCAGCTTTGGTGAAACAGTGGCCGAGCATAATACATTCTGGTGTCATAATAAATATTAATGCAAGAATGTAAATTAAAATCAGTGATTATGGACATCAGAGACATAATTGTTGTATCGGTGTTTCTATTATAAACGCTTAGAACGCTTAAAAGAATTATCACAGAGAGCAACTGAAGTTTATAGACAACTAGCCTCAGGTTGCAGATGGGTTTAGTGATCTGTGGAGTGGGATTTTCCCAGGTAACATGAACGCAGCATCCATCAATCAAATTTCGGGGGGAAGTCATTAAGAACAGTATATGGGAAAAGTTAACTACGACTCCCAGGATGCATTTCTGGCAGATTCATCCAATCACCGATCTCACAATCATGGGTGGAAGATATCTACTATTTTAGTTGAATTCAGCAACTATGGCGCCGTGTTTTGTTAGCAACAGCCACACCGACGCGTTCTGAATTCACTACTGCGCCTCAGACCGGATTTTTCTCCATGGCAACGGCGGCTGAGGCTCATGGGTATTGTAGTATTTCTCGCCGGTCGCCAAACCAAAAATAACTGACAGCACATCATTTCTCAGAAACAAAGTTAAAAATAAAAACAGATGGTCCTGCTGGCTGCGTATATGCTCGTTACATTATCTGGGCGACATAAAGGACACTGATGAAAGTTAAAAAAAATGCATAATGGCGAAACGTACTTCCGGCCCCTCCCACCTCGAAGAGATTCACCCACGATCCACCAAGCCAGCCACTCAGAGCGCTTCTACGGAAAGCCTTTGGGTCAAACCACTGCTTGGTTAAACCCCCTTCGCAATCAGCGATCTCGACAGTCCGACATTCTTCCAATGGCAAGATAATGGTGAGAATGGGGCCGTTATTCAAGGCAAAGAAAAAAGCTGCTGCATTTGTCGATCGGCGTTGAAGTTTGCCGATGGTCGAGAAGGCCCGACATCTTGATGAGCAGAGGCAGCGGCGGGGAACGGCTCAGGTGGCGAAGGGACTGCTGTGATGCTACGTAGGCAACTGCAAGAAAAGGGCTTTTCTACTATGAGAGAGTGTGTGTGATTCCGGTTGTCTGGAAACGGAGGAGCCCTACCGTTCTCTTTTTTTGTTTTAATTTCATTTTTATACATTTTGGTTATCGCTCTGCTGTTTTTTTTTGTAGGATAAAGCGAGGATACACAGTGAACTGGTGAAGTTTTGGGGAATGGCAGGTCGAAGCCGAAGAGCATGGTTTAGTGTTCTGCTGGGACTGGTGGTCGGGTTCACGCTGGCTTCCAGACTCATCTTACCCAAGGCGACGGAGCTGAAGAAAGCTGGACAGAAACGAAAGGCCAACCCCGCCGGCTGCGGGTTGAACGCGGGTCACAGGACGGAGTACGGCGGAGTCCTGTGGCCGCCGCGAGATAACGGTCCTCCGGCCACCGAGAAGCCCGGCGCCCGGTCCAATAAGTTCCTGTTCGTCGGTGTCATGACGGCACAGAAATACCTGAACAGCCGAGCCGTGGCGGCACATAGGTATGTGACATGTCTGAGAAAAATGCAGATTTCCCCCACACATGAGTCTTTCTGTCGGGTGTAACGGTCCTCACTGTAAAGCTCCAGGGCTCTGCCTCCAGGCTGCTGCCGCGCCTGTCGCGTCTTTATCGGACAGCTAGCTAGCTCTGCCCGCTGGGGGCCAGCCGGGTGTCTGAAGGGACTTCACACGCGCACACGTATAAAACTGGGTCTGACACGTTTCCTTTGTACCGTCCTCTTAAGCAGCTTTAGGGTCAGAACACCATTGAAGCTACACGGTGTAAACACTGAGCATCAGGATGACCTTATATTGTCATGTAGACATGTCCATTTGATGGAAATTTCCATCATTTTAGACTCATTTCTCCAAACTTCAGCGGGACACAGCTGTTGTCTTTGGAGACATTTGGGTTCCTTTTTATTATTTCATCATTTAGCCTATAACATATCAGACAATAGAGAAATGACATGACAATCTACCAGAGGCCTAGGTGACCTCTTCAAATGTCTTAAAAAACCCCCAATATGTTCAGTCAAAACGTTGGACAGCCTTTCTTTACAAATTGCTTGTTGGTTAGTAGTCTTCCAGACGACTAGGTCAGGGTCTGCTGGTCCTGCACGATGTCTCCAGGGCTTCATGTACCGAGACAATATGCCAACAGGGCTCCTCAAACCGTCTCTCGTCCTCAGCCACCTGCCGCTCATCAGAGGTCTGCCTGAGAGCTGCCATGTCCTCACTGCACCACACTCAGTCACATGAGAAGTGTGTTTGTTTCTGTAGAGGAGCTGACGTTTCCCCGGAGCATCTCCTGGGACCTCAGACAGAAGCTCATGACTCGTGTGGTCATTCTTGACTCCTGCTATGTTCAAGCCTCTAGAAATAAGATGGAGTTTTCCTCAAAAAGAAATCAGCTCGGACAAGCAGATGTCTAGATTTGGAGAGCAGATTGTCCTCCTGAGTTTCTAGATTCCATAAGGACCCATCTGGACGGCGCTGCCAGTGACCAGTCCATCAGCAGTAGACACAGATGAGCTGTTTATTCTGTTAAAACAACAGTCCTTCCAATTTCCTTTAAAAATGCCTCACAGTTGGAATGAATGCTTATTATTTTAGGCTTTTGCTGTAGTTATCATGTGGGCTAAGCGGGAATACAGCACTGCGTCTACATGGCAGATGTGAATGCATTGAATGAGAGCAATGGAGCGCTGCAGGGACGAAATCCAGAAGTGAGTCGACGTCTTTGCTCTTCAGGTTCCCCCGTCTCAATGTCAGTGGGTTATTTGAATTGTTTTTGATTTAAATACCTGAAATAAATCTGTTTTTCACAAGCTGAAGAGATTTAAAAGCTTTTGTTGTACGATATAAACTAGATCAGTAAATACCTCTGTGGTGACTATAAGCTTTTATGTGTCTTTGTAAAGGCGGTTGACGACTAAACGTCCTCACTAGGACACGAGTCCTCTTTTAGCTTAGGGGTGGAACCGTGAAGTCATGTGACCGGGGTGGAGTTCCTTTATAGCCCAAGGTTAGCTTTTTATATACAGTCTTTGCTTTTTACTTCTAACAAAGTTATAAAAGTGAGGTTCATTTGTGAAGAAAACATGTACGTATCAAAAACGTTTATTTTGTGCAAAAATCAAAAATCCAATGAAAAAAAAAATCTTTTGGCTTTTTGTTGAGGGAACCAGTGTGATGGTAACTTCCTAACAAAAAATCCAATCTCTGCAGTCCTCTATCCTCTTAACGGTAGATCACTTCCACATATTGACCCATAATGAGGAATACAACCACACTAAAAGGAAGATCATCCCGGTTAGGTCTCTGCTCTCTAATTCTTAGTTCTGCTTCTGGTGGTTCTTTAGTAGAGCAAGTATCAGTGGTAAGGGCTTTGACTTGTTTCAGCCTAGAATCTAAACGGTTCCCATAAGTTATAGACGTGCACAGAAAGAAGGTCTGACTCATAGCTTTATCAGTGAGAATCAGCTTCTCACGCTGAGACTGTGACTGTACGGTCAAGTAAATACTTTATGCATAAAGTATTTACTTGACCGTACAGTCACACAGTCTCAGCTGTTACTGGCTGTTACTGGATTTTTGTTTCCACCTATTGTTAATCTCCCACTTGATCCGTGTTTGACTTTCTGAGTTGACTGTATCTTCCCGCGGCGTATTTAAAGCAGCGTCAGCGTTCTGTCGTCCACTCGGACTGGAGCGTGTGTCAGCAGCACCTCCTGAGTGGACAGCGGCTCGCTGACCGGCTTCACCAGCTGACCGCCAGCAGACGTCCACTGAACCAAAGCTGCTTCATGTCTGCCCCATGGGAAGAAATCCACTGGGTTCGTAGGCCCAAGTATTGATTCATTGGATTTCCTCCACAGACAGACTGGGAGCTTGATCACTCAATATAGATGAGGTTAATAAGTTCAACACACACACACACACACACACACACACACGGCTGTGTTGGCACATTACGCTTCACTAAAAGCTGAGAACAGCGGGGGAGTAAGGGAAGGGTGTCTGTGACTTTATGGTATCCCTCCCCTTTAACACAGCTGCTTTACTTTGTAGATGAGATCTCACTGTGGAGATGCGTTCTAGTGAGGAACACATTTCTCTTGTTTAGAACTAGCTGCCACCATGTGCTACACAAGCTATTTGTAACTGTGCGTCAGGAGAGCTTTCTGTTAGTGCTGCACAGAGGGCATCTCTGTCTACTCCATTAGGTTGAACTGTTTGAATTAAGAAATGAAGCTTCTGTCAAACCACTGGAAGCAAACGCAGAATAAAAGCAGACACTGCTGGATGTATTAGTATTGTTAGTATAACCAGATATGTATTAGTATTGTTAGTATAACCAGATATGTATTAGTATTGTTAGTATAACCAGATATGTATTAGTATTGTTAGTATAACCAGATATGTATTAGTATTGTTAGTATAACCAGATATGTATTAGTATTGTTAGTATAACCAGATATGTATTAGTATTGTTAGTATAACCGGACACAAACACTCAGAGTTGGCATCATTGTCTGTTGTCCGAGTGTTGCTGGTCTCTCTTTAGGCCTCCCTCCATAGTATGGCTGGGCGATAATTCTATATGATAAGCTATCGTCTTGTTTTGCGATGACATCATATATCAAGATATTTTGATGCACTTGCATCTACTACATTTATTAACAGCATATGTCATTATGTTAGTACTCACAGCTGTTAAGGCTGCTGGTAGAGGGAGAGTTCACACAGGCAGTCCGTCCACTCTTTCCATCCGGCCGATGAAACGATGATGATGATGATGCAGTCCTGCGACAGATACGGATTATGTTCTGCTTTTATTAGTCAGAGCGTGTGATTTTATTTATGTGAAGAGAAAACAGTTTTTGAAGAGAATCTTCCAGCTCTAACACATTCCTGACAGCGCAGTAGATTTGTTAAGCCTAGTTTGTGCTGTCCACCCTCAGAAAGCACAACTGATGTGCATTTCATCAGCTGATCATATCGGTGTCCAGAATGCGAGACCACGTCGCGGACTTTACTCACTTGACAGTGGCCGACCCTGTTGGTGTCTGCACATGTGGACCACATCTGCATACACCAACAGCCAGTACAGTAAGCACAGGACCAAAGAGCGTCCCATGTCTGCGTTTCAGCTTTTACCTTTTAGATCAGAATTCAGCTCCAATGTCTTTGCACAGGAAGGGAGACGACCTGAACCCGTTTGGCATGTCACGAGAAGTAGCATGAAGGGCAGAGTAATGTAGAGCGTATAGACAGTCTGTGGCCATGTAGAATAAACGGTAAGGAGTGGATATGAATATGCTAGATAGATATGTATGTGTTTTCCTGTTATTACACGTGACACCTCACTCACTCATCCGTTCCTCTGTGTTTACAGGACGTGGGCACAGACCGTTCCAGGTCGCGTGGAGTTCTTCTCCAGCGAGGGCTCCGACACCTCCATCCCCATTCCCATAGTGGCCCTGAGGAACGTGGATGACTCGTACCCGCCGCAGAAAAAGTCCTTCATGATGCTCAAGTACATGCACGACCATTACCTGGACAAGTACGACTGGTTCATGAGGGCCGACGACGACGTCTACATCAAGAGCGAGAAGCTGGAGGGCTTCCTGCGCAGCCTCAACAGCAGCGAGGCCATCTTCCTGGGCCAAACGGGCATGGGAGCCCGGGACGAGCTGGGGAAACTGGCCCTGGAGCCCGGAGAGAACTTCTGCATGGGGGGGCCAGGGGTCATCATGAGCCGCGAGGTCCTCAAGAGGATGGTGCCACACATCCGAGAGTGTCTACAGGAGATGTACACCACCCACGAGGACGTGGAGGTGGGCCGCTGTGTCAGGAGGTTTGCCGGGGTCCAGTGCGTCTGGTCCTATGAGGTAAGACGCTTTCATTCGGTTCCCACATCATGTTCTTTCATGTCTACATTCAGGACTTGAGGACCCTAACATAGACAAGTATTGAGTTGGGAACAGAGGCGAGGCTGCAGCTGCATGTTGGTGTTCAAAAATCATTTGAAGCTACGTTACACCCTCAGAGTTCCTACACCTTCTCATCGTCATGACAACACACACACGTCTGTGGGACTGTGCTGCTGTAAGACGCTGATCGACCAATCGGCTGACGGATAGGTGCATCTCTAGGATAAATGTGTGGTTTTGAGTGCAGTAAGAGATCAAAGGCTGTTTGATTTGATCTGTGTAACTGAATTATGGTCGCACTGATGCTGGTTTCTGAAGCGTGATGCTCCTGACCTGGGGGCTGACCTTTGACCTGGGCTTTCTAGAATAGCGTTCTATTGGCTGGTACACTCCCTGTGTCCTGCCTTCACTGCTGTGTGGTGTTTACAAAGCGTTGTGTAGTTTATAGTGGAACACTCACTTATGTTAGCTTTCAAGTGGTTTGCTTGCTTGCGCATTAAGCTCTTACGCAATAGTCACTGCTGAGACACACAATCACACATATTCCTCTCATCAATCTGCATATAAGTCGAGGGTGGAAAAACCCTGGCATGTGTCGGTGTCGGCCGTGGGAGAAAAGAAGCGCTCCCTGTTCCACACTAGTTGAGCTCTGTTATTGATGGAGCAGACGGCTTTTAGTCATTGTTGAGACTTGTCACTCGTGTGAGCGTTGTGACTGCAGGCCATGAGCAAAGTCACTTCATGCTAACCAGAGTGAAGCCAAAGAGGAGTGCTCTCTCCACGCAGCCGGTTCCCTGACGTGTCCGGACACGGCGGTGACACCGACTGTTGCTCGTGAAGCGCAGCCTCTGCTGCTAACGGACGGATGAGATGACCGGAGATCTGAGCTGTTTGTTACACCATTGATTTAGCTGGTTTTCAGTTTCAGAGCTCGCCGTGACCTGTTGCTGTTAGGAGTGTTTGTTCAGTGTGCACACATTGTAATAGTGAAGTGTTGGAAATGATCCGTGTTTTTATTATGAAAATAATTTCCCAAAGTGGCCAGAGGTCAGTCATGAGGACGATGAGGACTCTTTCCTACTGGAGGTTCTGGGTGCCGTTAACGTTAATAATAATTATTACAGATATTTGTTTTATTTCTGTTGTAAAATATAGTTTGGATGGTTCAAATGAGCACAAGGTTTTTGCTTTCAGTAAGGAGAGAAATAGCATTCTCTTTGAAGGTAGAATGTTTTATTTGATAGTTTATCATAAAGTTTGTGCCTTCGATAGAAAACGTCAGATCGTGGCCACAATGCACCAAATTGCATCATTAATAATAAATGTCCCCCCGATCACAACCTGGACCCAAGTTAGAGAACCGTTCAGCCATGATGATGATGAAGAAGATGGTGGGGACTTTCACGAGTGACTTGAAAGAGCTGTGTAGCTCGCTCATGGGAGAGAAGTGAAAAATGGAGCCTGATTCAAAGACTACAGGAATTCTCATGGAATATAAACGTGTTTGGGATGTTGACTAAAGAAAGATGTGTCCTGTCTGTGACGCAATACAGATATTAGTTTCCTAACTAACTGTGAAGTGAATCCAGTATGTTTTAGTCCCATTTGAAGGGTTTTAAGCCACAGAATACTATCGTGACTCCCACTCATTGAGGTCAGGATAATCATGACCTGTTCACATGGTCCCTAATCAGCAGACTGACGTTCTCATGCCAGACAAAGACACAGGAAGTGACGTCATCCACCCACTCATGAGCGATGCCTCAACATGCTCTTATCTCTGACTGCGCCTAAAGAACACCCTCCTCCTGTCTCTGAACACGGAGCGGTTCTTTTTTAATTATGCCTGTATTATTATTATTATGATGATGATGATGATGATCTGTATACTGTATGGTTCTCAGCTCTGTGTGCGTCTCCTCTGTCTCTTCAGCAGTGCTTTGCATGGTTCTAAAAGTAGGCCTCACCATGTTTACACTCAGGATTCACAAAATAAACAGAAATGGAGGCCAGAGGCTGAAGGAGCCTGAGTCCCAGCTCTGCAGCATGAAGTCAGGCTGTGTGCGGCTGCAGCACGACGACTGGTATGCAGGATGGAGACTCTTTGGAGATTTTATAGGTCTTGTAGCAACCGCTGAAACCTATAAAAGTCTTCATTACTGCGGGTGGGCTTTTCCTGATACATATCTCATCTCATTCTCAGCGCTGGCACCATGCGAGCCCTGGTTATAGTTCACGTGTGTTATCTGCATGCTAGTGGCACACTATGGAGGAGAGGTGTTGTCAGCTAGAGTCCCTCTCAGATCCAAACCCCTGAGTCCCGTTCACATGAAAGGCCCAACGGCAATCTGCTGAGTCCGACCTGAGGCCTCTGTCACTGCAACGCGCCACATGTCTGAGGCTCGGCGCTCAGCAGGAAGCTGTAAATACATGCATGTTGCCTCAGGCGAGCGCTGCAATACACAAGTCCTGCACCTCTATGGAAACGGCACAGTCATGCCGAGAAGTACAGAGGACTCAGACATGTATTTTATGCAGTATAACACAGTTGTAACACAGAAATAAAAACGCTACTCTAAGTTTATTTTTTTCTTTTTTTTAAAATAATTTAATAAACAAAAAAGGAATCTATAGACACAGACTTTTTCAACGTGCCCACAACTGTAACCATCGTTGTAAAGATGAAGCTCCACATTGAACATTTACTTCCAGCCTCTTGTCCTGGGCCTGTTGGGCCCAGCGGAGTCAATCATGGATCAGCATGTCACCTTTATTTCAGGATCTGGTTCGTTGCAATGGTTTATTTTTAGACACGTTTTAGTTGAGACATGCAGAATAAAGTGATTTTAATGAAATATCACTATTTTAAAGCCTAGATGTAGTAGTGTTTACTGTCAGAAATTGAATATATTCCAATCCTGCTCTGACCCAAACATTGGAAGTACTAACAAGCTTGTATTATTACTACACACTAACCCTTTAGGTCATGCTCTAGAGTTTGACACCTCTGCATTTCACTGCACATACTGATAAATCTATTCTTCAATCTTAAAATGACTGTGAATATGATTTATGACATCTGATCAAAGAATAAATGACTGTCACAGGTGTGAGGCCCGCTGAGAGCCTGTGGCCTGCTTACTGTATGTGGTCATCCTGTGCTGGAGGTGAGCAGGAACCTGCTTTCTTTAGAAGCACTCCATTCCAACACCAGCCTGCATGCCAGCGCACAAACAAGCTCCAACACGGCTAATTATGGGAATCACAAGGCTGCACTGCTAGAGTCCACCTCCTAATCCCAATGTCTGCTGAGTGGCCTGCAGGCCGACCCAACCTCACTGCACCGCTTCATCCTGTCAACAACAGCACCTTTGTTCTCTCCCCGTACTGCCTCTTTTCTTCAGGATTAACTGCGTTCACATGTATCCCTTCCCATCTCAACTCGGTTTGTACATATTGGTACCAATACCATTGGGCTGTCTTTGACACACATGGCTTCATATCTAATCTAAGCTGCTTCCTCTTAAATCTTAGATACACAAAGGGTGGAGGAAGCAGCGGTACTCGGTGGTGTGCATTAAAATGCATGCATACATATATGCATACATACATGTGTACATATATGTTCTGGTCTGGTAACCAGTGCATGATTTCAAAGATGACAAATAGAAATGTGCCTAAACTAATGCAGATACATGGAGAATATTTTACTGCCACAAGAGATGAAGCCTGTAGTTGTCATGTCCGCCACCACAACCTTACACGTTACTCCCCTGCAGTCCACATGTGGCCACTTCTGTTCACTGGTTGCAAAACTCCAAGATGGAGACGGCCAAAGTTCTGTTAGACGACTACGTCCTCTTCTTGTTGACCGTCTATGACCAGCAACAATATGTTCTGTTGTGATCAACACCGCATCAATCAGTCTGTGTCTGTGCTTCTGTCCAGAGGCCCTTTAGAAAAGGGGAGAGCAGGAGAGTAGGCACAATATTCATGAAACCCCTTCAGCAGTGAGTAGGAGATCACAAACTGTTGTTACCACCACTTAACTGTCATGGCCTGCAGGCCACTGTGTCCGGGTTTATCTCTGTGGAAGAACTATTTAGCCTCCAGCCACAAACTCCCTGAACACCTGAAGAACACCTTTTTGTTTCACCAGTTGTTTGAACCCTTTCTGATTCTTCCTTCTATTTATTTAGTTCATTACTATAGCTGCTTTTCCCAACAATGGCTGTGTTTTCTGAAGATGGCCGTACATTTGCAGGAAAGCCTCCAGTGACCTGGTGGATGTACTCTGGTTCCCTGATTGACTAACGCTGTCAGACTTAATCCGTGGCGGTTGCATGGAGCGAGAGCGGGATGGAATCAGCAGTGCGACCTCCTATTCGGTCCATGCTACGTATGCTACGTCTGCTACGTCTGCAGCTGGAGTTGGAACTTGCCTGATTACGAACGGCTCGTTTAGCATTGTGGTGTTGATGAAGCACACCCGCTTAACACCCTGTATAGCGCTACAGAGAGCTGCAGGAATCAGTCCAACAACTCAAACACGAGTCAGCATTTTTGCACTTCTGGTTCCCTCGTCTCGGTTTTTTTAATGTGTGTTTGGTTAGAGGTCTGAAATATGGTATGTGGTTAACACAAGCTTAAGATTCAAGAATTCAAAATGAGAAAATAGCCCTCTGGGGAATTTTTAAGCTTTTTTACACATCTTTAAAAAAGTGTCTTAATGAGCCGACTAAACATCGTCACAACTAGCTAACTCTGAGCATTCAACTTAAAGGGAACTAATAGCTTTGAGTAGTTTGCGCTCTGGGTCAGTCGGATCCTGCTAGTTGGTCCTCTGCCTGCACAGATCTATCCCAACCTTTTTACTGAAAAAGAATTGTCTCAATATTTGTGAAATATTTAGCATTTCCCTCGTGTTCATTCGTCACATCCCCGGTGTGTAAAGGCCTCATGACCCAATGATCAAATCTCCTGAGCGCACATTTCCACGTCATCAGGCTGAAACGTACAGGTTTGTTTGGTGAATGTGACTTTGTGCTAATGTGGCGCTCGCACTAACCATCCTCAAAGGAAAGAGGGTGAGCTTCAGGATAAGAATAGGACGATGTTGCGCATGAGGCCCTTTGTGTCTGACTCTTGGAAAGCTTTTCTGCAGGCCAGTTCCCTCATCCAGTGCAAGCTCCTCCTTTGTGTCCAGCCCACTGCCAACTCATGCTCCTGCTTTCCCTTTTTTCCTCTCTAATTGTATGCTTACCAACTCTGCCAGGACTGTTGGAGCAGAATGCTGACGTTTCTTTTCTCTTCTCTTCTCAATTCAGAAAGCCACCATTTTTACTTTCATACATATGAAGTGGTTAACTGGACAATGAAGACGATAAATAGTCCAGTTGGTCCCCAGAAACCTCAGCTCTTTGGACTATCAAACGATCTGTAACATCCGTAACAATAAAGCACGGAAAAGGCAGTCGTGCATGTCGTCCATCTATTGGAGTCATTGGTGGGTTTCTATGTCCGTTGCTGGTTAGTTGTGAGGTAACGGGTAGGACAGTGAGACTTCTGGAGACGCAGTGAATGTAATATTCATAAAGGTATTAAATCATATCTGAAATGACACCTGGGGAATGGTAAAGGATGTTGCCTTTGTCATGTTTGCAGCTCTGCTCTGTCAAGAGACTGCTCTTTGTGTCCAGCTCTGTCATTCAGTGAAATGTGATATTAAATATATCTTTTGCAGTAGTATGGGACTTTGTTCTCTTCCAGTTGGACTTTCTGCCTTCTTCGTCTCTCGTACCCAGAAGCCTTTTCCTCTCGCCTGTCTGCTTGGCCAAAGCTGCTGGTTTTACTGGCACTCTAAAGCTCTGTCACCAGAGGCCTTAGTCATGCTGCTGGACTCCTCCTCCTCCTCTCGGTTTCTTTTTCTTTCTCCCCCTTTTTCAACTCTGACGAAGTCCTGTCTAGAATTAAAGCCCAGGGTAAGCACTGACTGTTATTACAGAGAATGTCAAGACTTAAAAACAGGCAATCTTAGGACACTAAGGGCCGACACCAGACAGTCACAGCTTCACTCCAAAAGTAGTAATAATGGTAAAGACTTTTCCAACCGTCCATCAGTCTGATCCAGGTCATCCTGATGCAGTGGAGGGTCTTTAAGGCCAGGCGTGGTTTGAGGTTCGCTCATCCCGACAGCACCAAGTTTAGCCCAGTGGGTTGATCAGGCCATTCTGGTAAATTAGCTCGTTAAAAGCCGGGCCAGCAGCCCAGTGGGAGGGCCCGCCTCTCTCTGCCATCTGCTGACTGCAGAGTCAGCCAGAACCAGAACCAGAACCAGTGTAGTCTTCTTTTCATCTCCCTGTGTAGAGAGAGAGAGAGAGAGATGTGATTCAACGAAATTTAGTTTTACTTATTTTTTAGCTTTTGCTTCCGGTTGTTTTGGGATTTCTCCTTTTTCCTTCTAGCCATCCATTTATGTTGCAATAGTGATCTTCTAGCCGAGGCTAAACATGACTAACATCTATCAGAAAGCGCTCTGCTCCTATCAGACAGACGCAGCGCTACCGAAGACCCTGTACCAAGTAGTTTGTAAACTTCTGCTGTCAAACGATGTCTGGAAACGATCCTTTATGTGCCAGGTCAAGGAAAACAGTATGAACTAACACAGAGGTATTTTGTCTCCACTGAACGCTCCGACTCAAGCAAAAGGCGTTTCCCTGAGCTCTGCTGAGGTTATGAAACAACAACAACGAAAATATCCAAATCTAAAAAACGGAACACTATAATACAATGAAGGAATAGTCGAATATTGGGGTCCAGCCCTGCGTCATCGTTTCACACGATACCCAGCCCTACTTCAAGCAGACGTCGAGTTCTTATACCACAAAAAGAGCTTTTGGACATGATCAGACATGTTGGACGAATTAATTGGTTTGAAGCATACGGAGATGTTTACTTTAACTACCAGTTTTCATCTTGTAAATGCCATTCACCTCAACATCTAAGCCATAAATATGAATGAGGAAAAAGACCTTTATGGAAGCCTCATCAGTGCACATTGTCAACCCTCACACAGCCAGCTCTACGGTCCTCCAGCCTCTTGAACGTCCACATGCTGTAGCCATGTGTTTCTCTACCAACTGGCTAGCCTTCTTTAGCATTAGCGGGCTGGTGGCCAACCAACGCTCACTGTAACCTGCCTGTGTGTGTGTGTGTGTGTGTGTGTGTGTGTGTGTGTGGTAATCCTGTTTGTCTGAGGACACCGCCTGCTGCTTGCTATGCTAGCGTCTTTAGTAAGGAGCATTTACTTTCACTTGACTCTGAACGAGGTCTCCATACGGACGTCTGACTCTCCTGTTTCTATTCTGGCTGGGATGACTTCATCGGTTCAATTTAACAACACTTTTTTAAATAGCCCTATTTTAACCGCTGAGCATTCGATCTGACTAAGTTGTTTCTTACTTTTGATTTGAAGGGTCCCTATTCTCTCGTCCTTTTAATGACACCACTTACTTGTATGTTGAAATGCGTTCGGACTTGCAAGCAGGCAATAATCTCCCGGTGTTTGGTGTTTTCACTTTGCTTGACTGGACCGTGCGGTCGTCAGCTTCCTGCCTGGTGTCATTACCCCTCATTATGTGTTTCTGCTTCAATCTTTTAATGTCAAACAATATGGAGAATCCGCAGTGAGCTCGAACACATCTTTTATAATAATAATAATAATAATGCATTTAATTTATATAGCGCTTTTCATAGTACTCAAAGTCACTTTACACAACATTGACAATGTCCTATAAAAGCTATGCAATAAAACAGATAAAAATAAATGAAAACAATAAGAGCACACAGTCAAACATTAAAAGCAGTTCTGAAGAGGTGGGTTTTGATTTGAATGTGGAGAGGACAGTGCAGTCACGGATGAGTTTGGGGAGAGAGTTCCAGAGGGAGGGGGCGCTATAGAGAAGGCTCTGTCACCCCATGTCCGGTGCTTGGTCCTATGGGGGATGGATAGGAGGCATCAGAGGAGAGGAGCTGACGGGATGGATGGAGGGTGGTGGTGGAGCAGGTCGCTGAGTTAGGAGGGGGCCTGATTATGGAGGGCTTTGTGAGTGAGAAGAAGGATTTTATATTGGATCCGTTGTGGGACGGGGGTCCAGTGAAGGTTCTGGAGAACAGGGGTGATGAGGTCACGGGAGCGGGTGAGCAGGCGAGCAGCAGAGTTCTGGATGTACTGGAGTTTATTGAGGGTTTTGGATGTTGTGCCATAAAGAATGCTATTGCAGTAATCTATTCTGGAGGTGATGAAGGCGTGGATCAGGGTTTCGGCAGCAGATGAGAGTGATGGGCGGAGACGGGCGATGTTTTTTAAGTGAAAGAAGGCAGTTCGGGTGATTTGCTTGACGTGCTGTTCGAAGGAGAGGTTGCTGTCAAACATGACTCCGAGGTTGTGGATGTGTGGGGAGGGAGACAGAGTGGAGTTGTCGATGGTGAGGGAGAAGTTGTGACTGGTTTTGGTGAGAGATTTGGGACCGATGATGATCATATCAGATTTATCACAGTTGAGTTTTAGAACATTTGTTTGCATCCATGATTTAATGTCAGTGAGGCAGTCGGTCAGAGTGGAGTGAGTAGCAGTGGTGATGGCCTTTGTGGAGATGTAGAGCTGGACATCATCGGCGTAACAGTGGAAGAGGAGACCATGTTGACGGATAATGTTACCAAGAGGGAGCAGGTAGAGGATGAACAGAAGAGGACCAAGCACCGAACCCTGGGGGACGCCTTGAGACAGAGGAGCAGTGGAGGAGGTGCAGCTGTTGATACTGATGAACTGTTGTCTGTTTGTTAGATATGATGTGAGCCAGGAGAGAGCAGTTCCAGTGATGTTGAGGGATGATTCGAGGCGGGAGAGAAGGACGCTGTGGTTGATGGTGTCGAAGGCTGCAGTGAGATCGAGGAGAATGAGAATGTTGAGGTGGCCAGAGTCTGAGGAGAGGAGGAGGTCATTGGTGACTTTCAGAAGGGCTGTTTCAGTGCAATATCTTCTATTGATAATACACTGATTTATATGGTTACTTCTATCTTAAGTATAAAGGTGCTGATTCTGTCATGTGCGTTAGCCACAAAGGAAAAGGGATTGATTCTGGCACAATTTAGGCGGCAATATAATTTTTGAAGTTGTATTGTAACACTGGAGAAATTGAGATACAGTGGTCCCTCGTTTATCGCGGGGGATACGTTCTAAAAATAAACCGCAATAGACGAAATCCGTGAAGTAATCAGCTTTATTTTTTACAATTATTATACATGTTTTAAGGCCGTAAAACCCCTAACCACACACTTGTATACACTTTTCTCAGACAGGCATTAACATTTTCTCACATTTCTCTCTTATTTAAACACTCTCAAAGTTCAAACTTTCGCAGATTTAAAAAAATAAGTACAATATTAGTGAATGATGTTGGTGTCCAGCGGAATGTTCTTTTTCCTGCTGTCACTGATCCACAGAGCTGAAGCAGACTCCATCCTTACGATGGTCTTGTTGCAGACAGTTACAACCCTTTTTGCATCCCTGTTAAAACTTATTGCTGCTGTCGTCCTTATGTTATTTTCCTCCTTCTTTATGTAACGAACCGAAGATTAATTTATTCCGTAATGGCGCCCTACAGCCGCGTACCTTCTACCTTCCTTTAGCATGTCCAGAAGTCCAACTTTTTCTGCGATGGTTAGCATCTTCCTCTGCCTTTTGGGTGCGACCGCAGGTGCCTTTTCCGTTGCAGTTCGTTTCATCGACATTATGGGTTTTTCCGGGTAGAAAACTTGCAAACATACAGCACTTCAGAGTCACACTGCTAGCGATTGAGCATTTATGTAAATCTGGCTAGCCGAACGCATTCTGTACTGTACAGGAGACACTGCACGGAGGAGATTGATTGACAATGGTGTACAGTACAGTCCCTTAGCCAATCAGGACGCAGAACACATGTGCGGTTCTCCCTTAGCCAATCAGGATGCCGAACACAATGCGCGTTCATACTGTACACTGTAAAAAAAAAAAAAAAGCATGCAAAATGACACGGTTGCGCTGTGATTTTAAGACACCAGCTTCTATAAGTGTGACATCAGTTGTCCCTTCAGCTCTGAAGTCTTGTGGCTTCCTCAAGCGTCCATCATGGGTTCTGAGATAACATCCAGCCGGTCTGGATCCTCACACGGCTGAAGAGACTGGGCTGTTTGCTGTCCCTATTTTTACAAGTTAAAAAGCGGAGGCCAAAGGACAATAATTGGTTGCCAAAGGCAACCTGACAACTCTGCCTGAGGGATTCTGTGGTTGTCGTATTTCTTGTTGTATTTCTTCTTTTATGTGTTTGACTTGTTTGCCCTTTGCCCCCGCATGTTTCTGACTGCATACTCTTCTGGGACTTTGTTTGGTGTGGTTGTATCTTCCAGGTTTAACGTCTGTTTGTCTGGAGCGTTTCCAGGGGAATGTGGGATGTGTTAGTTGTCCTAGCACAGGCGTCTCAGGTAGTTGTGATGTGCCTCTGTGTGAGGAGCGGAGCTTTGGATCTGTCCATGAATTATACCTCCCTGCCTGTGTTTTCATTTCACCATCACCTCTGCTCCAGCCCTCTGCCTGGCCACCACTGCTCCGGGACACTTGGTCCTTATTGGATGTCAGCCAGTGTCATCTGCTCATGTTATGTAATGCCGCTAAGGTTTGGTTTTATGGGTCGCAGTAGATAAAGTTTAAAAAAGACCATTTTGTTGGCAGCGAATGGTAAATTGCCGCTTCTGGAAACTAATGACAACCTTTTTGAAGTGAACCTTCGTGGATCTAAAATGAAGACGCGTTCTCCAACATAATAATAAGAGGGAAGGTTTCCAAACGAGCCTCCATGTTGGTACGACTTGAACTCAGACACCATGGAGCAGCACGGACCTCATGGCTGGTAACGGTAAACGACTCCATGGTCACGCGAGTTCTATGCAGCTATGATAAAGATGTCGCCGGTTAGGATTGTGGGTAGTTTAGTACTCCTCCTCTGGTGTATAAATATAATAATAACATATATTTAATAGACTGTGAAAGAGCTTGTCGAGGTTGTTGAGATTCTTTTCCGATCAGTCTGTAGAAGCTGGTTTCCCCTTGCAGTTCAACACAAACCAGTCTCTCCCGATGTTGGTGTATTCAGTAACTGCGTGGATGAGTGAATGGCGATCCCAGCGCTCTTCCTCTTCCTCCTCGTCTCAGAGCTCTCTGCTCCTCATCCAGCAGATGAAGTGGAGTTAAGCTCTGCTGCTGACGTTGGCCTACATTGGGGGCAGCGCTGACCAGTAAGCCTTAATCTTTATCCAGCCATGCCAGGAGGCATTTGGTGTCTGTCGATCCACCTCTAAACATTCACTTATTGTTGTGGTTCCATGTTGTCAACTTGAGTTTGTAGGATGGAGCCTGTGTGAGAACTTCACTTTCCTTGGTCTTTGTTGCATTGTTACTGATGACTGAAATAATAAAGTCTCTCTCAATCTTCATGTTGTGTGTGTCTATAGTGAGGAAATGTCAAGCGTCTCCTCCAGATGTGTTGTTCCTCAGGAACAGCTGCACTGAGCCTCTCACAGCAGCTTGGAGACATGATAATATATAATAGGGCCCTGGCAAATAGGAATTCTGCTTATTTGACTTGAGATCTCGTAGGACTGAGCTTAACCCTGTCATGTCTGTAAAACAGATTACTGAAATAATAAATTGTTGGACAGATACATGAATGTAGTGATAAGACTTTTAGTCAAAGTCAAAAGCCGTTTATCTTTACAGGTCCACTCGGTTCCCTGTAACCAAACTCAACCTAGACCAAGTCAGACTGGGTACACATGAGTCAGTCCAGAGGGTCTCATATTAACACTGTTGATGGTCTATGTGCAGATGTCTGATATCCGCTCTCTAACATTGGTGCAAGATCCTCATCACAGGAAAGCATGATGCTTTTAGAAGCAGATCTGAACTGTGGAGTTGAGTTATCTATTTCATCAGGATGGCAGTGCTCCTGTTCTCTGCTCAGGTCTAACTAATCTCTGGTCTATAACAGACCCTCAGTTCCTTTAGGATCACGTCTCCTTTAAACATGTATGATCGTCAGGTCCAGGTTTCAGATCAGGTCCAAACATTTCTGTCACTAACGACCAATTCCATATATTAATCTAATTAATCTACCAACTATTGTACTGATTAGTCAATTAATTTAAACCATTTATTTTCCTCCAAAAGGCGGTAAGGAGGTAGTCCGGTGCCGCTCATACCCGTGCTGCATATCTTGTTTGGTTTTGTGCTACATCATACAATGACATGATACAATGACATGGCCTACATTGGTCTATTGCCAGAGTTTCCCTTCAAACCTTACTCAATGAATCTCTAAGGGAGCAGCCAGATCACTTGATGACTTAATGAGTGTACTTAGCAGCTCCAAGGACAACAAAAAACTGTTTATATTAAAAATATTGATGTAGACGCATTTTCATCTTTGTAGTCATCGATTATGCTGATTTAGCTCAGCAGCCCTAAACTCCAGTTCAGCCACTAGTGTCGCCCATTCAGATGCTTTAGCTGTAAAGTAAATCATGTTTTTCATATGACGTAAGAGGCGGTGAGCAGGCAGCCGGGCCGCAGCAGGAGCCGAGGCCGCTCCGCTCACCGTGCTCGATCCGTCATGACACCCATCACAGTGGATCACTGCGTGGGTCTAAGCCTCCAGCATCCAATTAGAGCAGATTAGTTTCTAAGAGCCTTACAATGAGCATACAGGGCCTCACCATGTTGTCCTCCTCCGAGATGGATCAGAGGAGCTGGCATGACGCCGCTTCATGTTCACATCACCACGGCCTTTACCGGCATGCTGCATGTTGTGTGTGAAGGAATGTGTTGGCTGAATCGTAAATGGTAAATGGACTCTACTTGTATCGCGACGTTCTAGTCTTACAAATAGCTTAACTTGTCACCATTCACCCATTCACACACGGATGGGAGGAGCGACCATGCAAGGTTCCACCTGCCCATCAGGACTGTCATTCACACAACATTCACACGCCGTAGGCACAGCTATGGGAGCAATTTGGGGTTAAGTGTCTTGCCCAAGGTCACATCAACATGGACTAGTGGAACCGGGGATCGAACCGCCGATCCTCTAATAGGACTGCTCTCTCACTGAGCCACAGTCGCCTGTGGACGTAAACAACTCATCCTCACACTGAGGGTTTTTTAACAATGTCTTATCTCGTCCTGTCTGCTTGATATAATAGGGGTTCATACTATAATCAGATTTATGACAAAGTTCTAGTGAATCGAACAGGAGGTGTGTGTGTGTGTGTGTGTGTGTGTGTGTGTGTGTGTGTGTGTGTGTGTGTGTGTGTGTGTGTGTGTGTGTGTGTGTGTGTGTGTGTGTGTGTGTGTGTGTGTGTGTGTGTGTGTGTGTGTGTGTGTGTGTGTGTGCGTGCGTGCGTGCGCGCAGGGCTGCAGAGTGCAACCAGAAAGAAAACGAATGAAAATCTCTAATATCTGGATCATCCTTTTTTGGTACTTCTATAGTTCATGTACAGGCAGAAAGTGTGTGTGTGTGCAAGGCAATGCAGACGTGTGGACTTGTTCACATTATGTTCATCTCATGGCGTACATTCTGCACGTGGCTGCATGTCAACCCTGGATCACCAATACAGCTCTACTCTGCTGTGGACGCATGACTTGTGTGTGTGTGTGTGTGGACGCATGATGTGTGTGTGTGTGTGTGTGTGTGTGTGTGCATGACGTGTGTGTGTGGACGCATGACGTGTGTGTGTGGACGCATGACTTGTGTGTGTGTGTGTGTGTGTGGGCGCATGACGTGTGTGTGTGGACGCATGATGTGTGTGTGTGTGTGTGTGTGGACGCATGATGTGTGTGTGTGTGTGTGTGTGGACGCATGATGTGTGTGTGTGTGTGTGGACGCATGATGTGTGTGTGTGTGTGTGGACGCATGACTTGTGTGTGTGTGTGTGGACGCATGATGTGTGTGTGTGTGTGTGGACGCATGACTTGTGTGTGTGTGTGTGGACGCATGATGTGTGTGTGTGTGTGTGGACGCATGATGTGTGTGTGTGTGTGTGTGTGTGGACGCATGATGTGTGTGTGTGTGTGTGGACGCATGATGTGTGTGTGTGTGTGTGGACGCATGATGTGTGTGTGTGTGTGTGTGTGTGTGTGGACGCATGACGTGTGTGTGTGTGTGTGTGTGTGTGGACGCATGACGTGTGTGTGTGTGTGTGGACGCATGACGTGTGTGTGTGTGTGTGTGGACGCATGACGTGTGTGTGTGTGTGTGTGAGGACGCATGATGTGTGTGTGTGTGGACGCATGATGTGTGTGTGTGTGTGAGGACGCATGATGTGTGTGTGTGTGGACGCATGGTGTGTGTGTGTGTGTGTGTGGACGCATGACGTGTGTGTGTGGACGCATGACTTGTGTGTGTGTGTGTGTGTGGGCGCATGACGTGTGTGTGTGTGTGTGTGGACGCATGATGTGTGTGTGTGTGTGGACGCATGACTTGTGTGTGTGTGTGTGGACGCATGATGTGTGTGTGTGTGTGTGGACGCATGATGTGTGTGTGTGTGTGTGTGTGTGTGGACGCATGATGTGTGTGTGTGTGTGTGTGTGTGTGGACGCATGATGTGTGTGTGTGTGTGTGGACGCATGATGTGTGTGTGTGTGTGTGGACGCATGATGTGTGTGTGTGGACGCATGATGTGTGTGTGTGTGTGTGTGGACGCATGACGTGTGTGTGTGTGTGGACGCATGATGTGTGTGTGTGTGTGGACGCATGATGTGTGTGTGTGTGTGTGTGGACGCATGACGTGTGTGTGTGTGTGGACGCATGACGTGTGTGTGTGTGTGTGGACGCATGACGTGTGTGTGTGTGTGTGGACGCATGACGTGTGTGTGTGTGTGTGTGTGAGGACGCATGACGTGTGTGTGTGTGTGAGGACGCATGACGTGTGTGTGTGTGTGTGTGTGAGGACGCATGACGTGTGTGTGTGTGTGAGGACGCATGACGTGTGTGTGTGCGTGTGTGCGTGTGTGTGTGGACGCATGACTTGTGTGTGTGTGTGTGGACGCATGACTTGTGTGTGTGTGTGTGGACGCATGACTTGTGTGTGTGTGTGGACGCATGGTCTGTGTGTGTGTGTGTGTGTGTGTGTGTGTGTGTGTGGACGCATGGTGTGTGTGTGTGTGTGTGTGTGGACGCATGGTGTGTGTGGAGGCATGGTGTGTGTGTGTGTGTGTGTGTGGACGCATGACGTGTGTGTGTGTGTGTGTGTGTGTGTGTGTGTGTGTGTGTGTGTGTGTGTGGACGCATGCCAATGAACTCAGGTAGAGGTGTATCCTGAAGAAGAGAGTCAAGTCCTGTATCTGAAACAGGGAGCGTCACATAATGCAGCATCCAGACAGAGAGAGAAGTCACTACAGACAGTGTTCATGGTCCATGATGACAGAGGGAAGTCACTACAGACAGTGTTCATGGTCCATGATGACAGAGGGAAGTCACTACAGACAGTGTTCATGGTCCATGATGACAGAGGGAAGTCACTACAGACAGTGTTCATGGTCCATGATGACAGAGGGAAGTCACTACAGACAGTGTTCATGGTCCATGATGACAGAGGGAAGTCACTACAGACAGTGTTCATGGTCCATGATGACAGAGGGAAGTCACTACAGACAGTGTTCATGGTCCATGATGACAGAGGGAAGTCACTACAGACAGTGTTCATGGTCCATGATGACAGAGAGAAGTCACTACAGACAGTGTTCATGGTCCATGATGACAGAGAGAAGTCACTACAGACAGTGTTCATGGTCTATGATGACAGAGAGAAGTCACTACAGACAGTGTTCATGGTCCATGATGACAGAGGGAAGTCACTACAGACAGTGTTCATGGTCCATGATGACAGAGAGAAGTCACTACAGACAGTGTTCATGGTCCATGATGACAGAGGGAAGTCACTACAGACAGTGTTCATGGTCCATGATGACAGAGGGAAGTCACTACATACAGTGTTCATAGTCCATGATGACAGAGAGAAGTCACTACAGACAGTGTTCATGGTCCATGATGACAGAGGGAAGTCACTACAGACAGTGTTCATGGTCCATGATGACAGAGGGAAGTCACTACATACAGTGTTCATAGTCCATGATGACAGAGGGAAGTCACTACAGACAGTGTTCATGGTCCATGATGACAGAGGGAAGTCACTACAGACAGTGTTCATGGTCCATGATGACAGAGGGAAGTCACTACAGACAGTGTTCATGGTCCATGATGACAGAGGGAAGTCACTACAGACAGTGTTCATGGTCCATGATGACAGAGGGAAGTCACTACAGACAGTGTTCATGGTCCATGATGACAGAGGGAAGTCACTACAGACAGTGTTCATGGTCCATGATGACAGAGAGAAGTCACTACAGACAGTGTTCATGGTCTATGATGACAGAGGGAAGTCACTACAGACAGTGTTCATGGTCCATGATGACAGAGGGAAGTCACTACAGACAGTGTTCATGGTCCATGATGACAGAGGGAAGTCACTACATACAGTGTTCATGGTCCATGATGACAGAGGGAAGTCACTACAGACAGTGTTCATGGTTCATGATGACAGAGGGAAGTCACTACAGACAGTGTTCATGGTCCATGATGACAGAGGGAAGTCACTACAGACAGTGTTCATGGTCCATGATGACAGAGGGAAGTCACTACAGACAGTGTTCATGGTCCATGATGATAGAGGGAAGTCACTACAGACAGTGTTCATGGTCCATGATGACAGAGAGAAGTCACTACAGACAGTGTTCATGGTCCATGATGACAGAGGGAAGTCACTACAGACAGTGTTCATGGTCCATGATGACAGAGGGAAGTCACTACAGACAGTGTTCATGGTCCATGATGACAGAGGGAAGTCACTACAGACAGTGTTCATGGTCCATGATGATAGAGGGAAGTCACTACAGACAGTGTTCATGGTCCATGATGACAGAGAGAAGTCACTACAGACAGTGTTCATGGTCCATGATGACAGAGAGAAGTCACTACAGACAGTGTTCATGGTCTATGATGACAGAGGGAAGTCACTACAGACAGTGTTCATGGTCCATGATGACAGAGGGAAGTCACTACAGACAGTGTTCATGGTCCATGATGACAGAGGGAAGTCACTACAGACAGTGTTCATGGTCCATGATGACAGAGAGAAGTCACTACAGACAGTGTTCATGGTCCATGATGACAGAGGGAAGTCACTACAGACAGTGTTCATGGTCCATGATGACAGAGAGAAGTCACTACAGACAGTGTTCATGGTCCATGATGACAGAGGGAAGTCACTACAGACAGTGTTCATGGTCCATGATGACAGAGGGAAGTCACTACAGACAGTGTTCATGGTCCATGATGACAGAGGGAAGTCACTACAGACAGTGTTCATGGTCCATGATGACAGAGAGAAGTCACTACAGACAGTGTTCATGGTCCATGATGACAGAGGGAAGTCACTACAGACAGTGTTCATGGTCCATGGACATGACGGAGGGCCAATGCCTGTGGCCGACCGATGAGACATCTCTGATGTATGTGCAGTTATACCAATGATGTGGTTACATGGTCACTGACTGTATCGGGGTCTGTAGGAACATCAATACTGGTTGACTATATTGAGTGACTGTAGTCGTCACACAGCAGGAGGAACAATGTGTGCCGTCCACATTTCCCCAGTGATGGAGCAGCGTCGTTAACTTCCTTTATTAAAAGAGTCACAATGTAATGCTAATGAAGTTTACAGACAGGTCCGCTGTTACACACAGATCACAAGTTCACACAGCAGCATTACTGTACTATTGTTTTGTGTCGGTGCTTCACTAAGCTGCTGTCCTCGCTCCATTTGAAGGGTCAGTTCACCCAAATGATAAAAGACACCAGTCTTTTGGTGTCTTTTTGAGTATCTGAATACTCTGTCAAGTATTCAGATACTGTTGCTTTTAATCCTCAATATTCAGACATATCCGTCTCCAGCCCAATACTATGGTTCCTTAACGGTGTCTGTTCGTTTGGTTGATTCTCTTTCAACTGTTGAAAGTGAAAATACATGTAATGCAATGTAACAACATCATTATTCATCCCACTGAAAACCAATGATGTGAGTGTTGCACTAACCAGACTTCATCAGTTGAAAGAGGTGCAGAACATTTGTACAAAAAGCAGCCCAACAGGCTCTCTAACCACCGATCGTTTCTAATCCAAGAATAGAATCAAAAATACTTTATTGTCTAGACAGAAATGTGTCTTTGGTTTGCATGTACAAAGTCTGCTTTTATAACACATTAACACATCATATCCAGACGGGACACATTTTGGGCAGCGGCTCAAAGTGGTGATTTAGGGATGGCTGTAGGGCTGGGTGGTATGGCCAAAAATTCATATCACGCTATTTTGTAAGATTCTGGCGGTTTCACAGTATATCACGGTATATATATATTTTTTTTTTAACGAGTAAACACATTGATTCCATTAACAGCGCCGGTCAACTAGACAGCAGTACTGTCAGCAGCCGTCCATAGCCGCAACAACAGCAGGCAGCAACATTTATTTTGTACAGTTTAATACTGGGAGTGCAGTGGAGCTACTTAGCTGTCAGGGTAACTTGCTTCAGTCATGGTTCACACTTGTTATAAAATTACAGCGCCGAATTGCATGCTGAGTAGAGTTCGCGCACAAAAAAACAGGAAGACATGCCACACAAACAGCTGTTCGCCGCCCAACTCGCTGCAACTGGCCTTCCCAGCATGCATTTTGGCCGTGTAAGCAAGTTACCCTGACAGCTAAGTAGCTCCACTGCGCTCTCAGTATTAAGCTGTTAACAAATAAATGTTGCTGCCTGCTGTTGCGGATGTGCATGGCTCGCTGACGGCACCGCTGTCTAGTTGACCGGTGTAGAGCAACAACAGTTGTTACGTGTAAGCGCCGGTATGACGGTATATGAAATATTCATACCGTATGGAAATCTGAAACCGGTATACGGTTTGAACCGGTATACCGCACAGCCCTAGATGGCTGTGGCCGTCTAATATTTTGTCATAATGATGGAACGGTGGGCTTGTTTGCAGCCTGTAATCACACGGGCTAGTTACACTACTTTGGAAGGCTTTGTCTTGCATAGACCGGCTATGCCAAGGTGTGAAGGTCACATTGGAAGAAATGTCGTCCTTGATGAATATTTACAGTGCTGTGCTGCAGGCGGAGGAGATGAGACCGCCTCAGCTTTCAGGGCCATACAACCCAGATGCTGTTCTCTCAAGTCACAATAGTCATGGTCGTGCTGGCACGAGTGAGCCAAAGTCTTCAGTGTTCTTTAAATGAATAAATCCTCTCCAGTTCTGGTAGAACTGATGCTATGGCAGCAGCTAAGCTAACCTCTTCAGGAGCCGATTGTTGTTCAGAACCACACACGTTACAGTAGCTCCTCACAGCTTATGATATATCATTATCTGAATTATTTGTATTCCCTAATATCTGAATCTGCATTGGCCCCAAACGTCCTGTATGGGTGGGGCTCTATGGGTTTACAGTGAGCTGCTGTCAGAGAAACAGCCTCCGTTTAGACTCCTACTGGAGATGGCCGTGCTGCTTCCTTGTGGCCTGTTTTGGTCTCTCCCATTGTTCTTCTAGCTGAGCTGGTGTCTTAGCCAAGCTGGCGGGTGATAACCTAGTCTGGTGCTGGTTTACGTGTGCGGGGTGCAACTTACTCTCCTCCCCCATGTTGAGGGACGATCGAATCACCGGGGGGCATAAAGAAGATCTGCAGCTTGAGGAGGAGGCTTAATAGTATAAAGAACACAGTTATCCCTCAGTGTGACAGGAAGAAAAGTAAGATATAGGGGTTAAGGGTGCGCGCTCATGCATATCTAGGGAGGAGGAGAGTTCCTTCCTCCTTGTGCCGTGTGTGGCTGTGGGATTAGAAGGCCGTCTTTGTCTGGGAGCTGCACAGCTTGGAGTTGGGAGGAGGGCTCAGGTTGCTGCTAGAGGAATGGCTGGAGGGGAGAGGTGAGGATGCCTCAGAGAGGAAGGGATCAGGGCCCAGACAGGGGGGCGATTGTCCTCAGCCATGCTTCAAAGGCACCATGTGCAGTATTTCCACATCGCTCAATCAGTAACTCCTTCATTTTAGGATGTCAGTGGGGGACATCTTCAAAATGTCCAAAAACACAACAATTAGTTGGTAACTTGAGGCGTTCTCGGACCAAACTGTTCTGGAGACTCCCAGAGAGGAGCTGTGTTATGCTCCTCTTAGCTCCGCCGATACGAACGCTGAAGAGCTGGAAGCCTCACATCTCCAGCTGGATATCGACGAGTTTGAAGTCGCCATCTTTCTTTGGCTCAGTGGGTGTGCGTTGTGCTACTGGGTTAGGCTTTGTGCTAAGGTTACTGGGTTAGCCTTCGTGCTAAGGTTACTGGGTTAGCCTTCGTGCTAAGGTTACTGGGTTAGCCTTTGTGCTAAGGTTACTGGGCTAGCCTTTGTGCTAAGGTTACTGGGTTAGCCTTTGTGCTAAGATTACTGGGTTAGCCTTTGTGCTAAGGTTACTGGGTTAGCCTTTGTGCTAAGGTTACTGGGTTAGCCTTTGTGCTAAGGTTACTGGGTTAGCCTTTGTGCTAAGGTTACTGGGCTAGCCTTCGTGCTAAGGTTACTGGGCTAGCCTTCGTGCTAAGGTTACTGGGCTAGCCTTCGTGCTAAGGTTACTGGGTTAGCCTTTGTGCTAAGGTTACTGGGTTAGCCTTTGTGCTAAGGTTATTGGGTTAGCCTTTGTGCTAAGGTTACTGGGTTAGCCTTTGTGCTAAGGTTATTGGGTTAGCCTTTGTGCTAAGGTTACTGGGTTAGCCTTTGTGCTAAGGTTACTGGGCTAGCCTTTGTGCTAAGGTGTGTGGCTTCACAAATGGTTATTGTATATATTTGATATTTTGATATTTGACACTGAGTTAGTGTGAGGACGTGTATCTGTGCTTATCTATCAGTAAACAACCAGTTAATACCGGCGTTCTCAGGGAATGGGGAATCCTCCTGCTTTTTGGACCTCTGCCAATCTCATGCCTGAGTCTGTGAAACGTAGCATAACTGAACATGTGATGTGCTGTATGCATCAAAAGAGTAAACACTAATCTTTTACGTCATTCTTAAAGAGAACACACCTTCAGAGGAGGGTTACATCAGCAGGGGGCTGAGGGGTTTTCAGGTGTGGCGTAAGCTCAGTGACTGCATTCTTAGACGATGAATCTTTTAGGTGCAAGGTTGGCAGTCCCAAGGCTGCAGAGGGAGGCTGTCGGACAGAAATGGAAGGCCATTGGAAACTCGTTAGGCCTTGTGGAGATGGAGCTGATTTTGTGCTGACTGGATTCTGTCCCTGATGTTGTCTGGTCTGACTGCCTGAATATGTGATTGATCAGCCTCTCTGTGGACTGAGATGCAGACGGTGCCTTGCTGCAGCAGGCAGATGATGTGCTTCACTGTAGTGCCAGCACACATTCATTTGTTGTGACATTTCTATATGATCTTTAGCTGGCACCAGCTCTATTGGCTTCTACTTTTTTGAGGAACGAGTCATTTCACAGCTCCTTCAACAACTCTAATTGTATCCACACCAAACATCTTTGTTACCGATATGTCGGCATGAGCTGCTTTAATAATGTTGTGGTTTTATCACCGCCTGCAGACTGGACAGCACATAGCTGCTCTGAGCTCTGAGCACAGGGGCTGGTGAGCAACATCTCTCCTATACCGCTAGATAATGACTTGTATCGTGACGTTTCTCCTCACTCCCCAAATGAATCATCTACAGCTTCCTCACTTCCCCTCTCTTTTCCCTGTCTGACCTGTGCAGACTGTCTAGAAATGCTCTCACTTTTTCCATCTTCTCACTCCTTTTTCTCCCTGCTCTGCTTTCCTCAGCGGAAATAGTCGTCTCACCAAATCCACAGGTTTTCTTTGAAGATTTACATCGTCATAACCTTTTATTTTTTTCAAACATCACTTGATAGTCTCAAATTAGTCAAAACAAGTCTTACGTCCATTTGGGCCAAGACCAAGTCTCGTTGCCCAGACGTGTGCTTGGGATCCCCACCAGCACATGATCTCCAGCAGTGATTGATTTGATGAAATGTGCTTCTTGTATCCAACACTATAGTGACATGGTTTCCTCTCCTCTGGTGAATACAGTAGTGCCAGTCAGTGTGGTCAGTAGATGCAGATGCTACTTAGAGCAGGGATTGAATGTGAATCCAGTGTTGGATTGTGAAGTGTCACTTTCTGTGTCCGTCGTTAGCGAAGCAACATGAAAGTCAGTCTGTCCTCAGCCAAGGCAATCTGCCACTAAACTAGACACTTAGTCACACCGGGAGACCAATAGGATTGTCATGGGAGAAGTGGCCTCTTCTGGGAGGTCGGGAGCAACAAATCGACTGACTGAAAGGAAATCTTAAGTCATCACCAACATTTGTAAGGCCTGCACTTCTCCCTGCCTCAGAATGTCTGTCGAAAACCCAACTCTATTATTAATCCATGTGGAAGGATGTGTTCAGATGAGCCACTGGGACTTGGGCTCCAAATGAAACCTCATGCTGCTCCTTTAAAGTACAGACTAAACCTTCCCTTTCATTACCTGCCCGCCCTCATTTCTCTTTATTGCATTATTATCTCATCTAACTCTCTACCTCCAGCTACGACTAACTTAGTGTTACATGTCGGGTTAGAATGAGGCTGGAGTCATTTTCCACCCAAATACCCTTCTATTTTGAATTGCACTTCTCGTCCGGAAATGGATAAGTGACTGTTGATCACTATAAAGCCCTCTTTTTTTCAGCGGGAGTCCAACTTTTATCCATGCCACACCTCAACTCACTGGCTCATCACATACTGAGACTCATTGCGTGAGAGCCATGTCACACGGATCCATTCATCCTGCTGGCTGCTGAAACCCAGCAGAACGTGGTATGAAACCGGCTTGGAGCACTGTTCTGTAAAGCCCAACAAACTGTGTGTGTGTGACATACTTTAGTGTTACCATGGCACGCTTTAGCCGGCTAGCTGTTAGCTGTACACAGCAGAAAGCAGTACTTATTCAGTGGGAGGCAATCACTTCTTTAAAAGCATCTGAAAGGGATAGTTTGGGTTGTTAGCAGTGTGGTTGCATGAGCTACTTCTCCATTGCAGTGCATTGGCTCCAGTAGACGGACGTCGGCACAGCCCCAGTAACAGACAGGAGCAAAGCCCTGGACTGAAATCCCCATGAATATTCTGTCATAATGCCATACGTGCTCCATATGCAGACCACTTATTAGAACAGAAACGTAGCAAAATGAATTGAAGCTATCGGCCGCAGCATGTCTCTTGGCCTTAAAACGTATGGTATCATTGATGGCTCATGTTTTAAACAATACCTAGCCGTGTAGTTGGACATCTTTAAGACAAAGCTGTGCTTTCTGTACTCGACACAAGACACTCCAGACCTGCACTCCTCTCCAACTCTCACGCCTGTTTCCACCGTTGTCTTCTGGCAACAAGTTGCTACAGTTTGCTGTCCTCTCTCTGTAATGACCAGCATGTCCACTAAGAGTTATTGCTGGTGGTTAAACATGTGGAACATTGTCACTACATGTCATGTGAGCCAGCTTGAGTTCAGTCATGTGGCTAAGAGGACAGACGGAGCACATGTGTGTTTAACGTGTTGATCAACAGCCACTAACAGAGCCATGTACAGTACAGTAGGTGTTGCAGTTTATTTACTGGATGTTTCCTCAGAGAACAATGAGCGGTTTCTTCCTCTTGAGCCTCAGCTAATGCACTCTCTGGCACCACACAAGCTTCCTTACAACAATATTTCATTAGGAAGTGGGGCCTCATTACACTGGGCCTTTGTTTACTGTGCTCTGCAGTAGCTGTGGCTTGTGGACGGGAAGGTGTGGATGAAGCTCACAGGCAGACGGCCAGGGATCCACTAGCAGGGTCTCAAGGGAGCGCTTTAGTTTCCACATACATTCCAGTTACTTAGTGTAGACACATTGCATCACAGTGTTTCTATATACTGTGCATATACTGTGCACGCGTCTCCAGCCATTCCCTGCTCCCCAAAAAATAACAAGTCTAGTGTGAATTTCTTCAAGTTTGGCTCAAACATGCTTGGACCCACGGATGAAGGTCACTGTGAGCCACAAAACAAGCTATTTGTCATAATTCAATAATTATGAAGTGATGACATTTTGGCTGGACATGAATGTAAAACTGTAACATGACTTTTACTGTTTTCAAAATATGTGCTGACTGTTAAAATGTTAACGTTTCATATGGCCTCATAATGCAATAGCTGTCGGCTGCATCATCCAGCAGCAGCGCTCTCCTGCTCACAGAAGATGGAGAGCAGGGTTGGGCTGCTGTTCACATTAGAGCGATACTGGTGTCTGGAATGAGAAAACCTTTTACTACTTTACTCTCTCTGTTAAAAACACAAATATCATTTCAATTGTAAAAAATCTGCCCAAACGTTTCAATCCACACACAAACACAGCAATGCAAGCCCTCCCTCCCTCCCTCCCTCAGTCGGCACAGCATAGCGTGAGAGCTCTGCCGTGTGTCTGGAGGAAGCACATGTGAGACGTGTTGTCCCGGCCGGCTCTGCATTAAGCATCACAGATATTGCAGCGTGCGTTGTCTGTGTGGAGGTTTGAGAAGCGTAACCACACTGAGAGGGAGACGACCTTTATTGTGACATGCCATCATCCCAGCCTGTCTAGTGCGCCTCCTTCCTGTTGGAGGCAGGAGGATCCTTCACCTGCTAGAGCTGCACACAGAACCAACAGGCCAGCTCATGAGAGCACCCGGGTCTCGATTGCACGTGTTTCAGATTGGTTGCCAGTTATTACAGAGGGAGCTTAACATTTCTGCATGAACCAAAGTGGATCGGCTCGATCGGCTTTTGTTATGTCTGAGTTTCTCACCTCGGTTTGTGGGGAAATGAGATTGTTGGTAAACTCTTTACAGATCTGCATTGAAGTCAGTTTTGGGGAAAAACAACCTCCGTGTAGGAGCTTCCTCCACAAAGCAAGGCTCAGACGATACTCATGATTTACTCATAGGGATGTAAGTGTGTGCTTTATTTAGGGTTCTCCTGGAACACACATTTTGCCATGTGACATGAAACTGAACCAAATAACAAAACTTCCCGTCATCAGAAGCAAAGCTCTTCTCCAGATTCTCATGTAAGTGAGAAGTTGTGAGTGTTTCTCTTCCATGTCGGCAGCCAGCGGCGTCATGTGTCGGTGGTGACATCTGGACCAGGAGCCGTAACGTCAGCATACAGCTGTTCTCCGTGTACCTGGGGGCCGGTGGGATCAAACAGGTACAGGGGTGTAATTAGGGCTCCGCTCCCGCCGACCCCCCCCGGGCAGGCCACCGGGTTGTGGGAGGGACTCCAGCTGAATTCCCCGAACACTCATGGAACTGGAGAGCCTGCTCCGCCTCGGCTCCGTCCTCTTCAGTACCCAGAATCCCTCTGCTCCGCAGGTCTGGACCTCAGGGCGCAAACGTCAGCCTCACCTCAGCTGTGAGTGTGTAGCACATCATCCACAGCGTCGCTGGGACTTCATGAGGAGATGACAGAGTGGAATTCATCCTGTAGAAACCTGCGTTCACAGCAGGAGGTTAAACGATGGATCGATCTGCATATTTCATCTGCAAGATTCAATGTTGTAATGAATCTGCAATCCATTTGTCGCATAGTGGACGGTGGGTTTCACACTAAAAACTCTGTAGCTTTATGTCACATGTATTAGTACAACCAGGTGGCTGACCTCTGACCTCCTGGGTTCTCCACAGGTTCTGGATGAGCATTGTTTACAGTGGCTGTTGCAGCCAGTAGCTCAGAAAACAGGGAGACATTTTAGGAAAATGTATTTCTAATAGGAGACCCAATGCAGACCAGAACCAACACCTCTAGAGATCTTAATCTGCTGACAGGATGGAGCTGCTGTTGTGTAGTGCTGTTTCATGCACTTCCTCCTCGTTGACACACTGTGAGCTCTAATCAGGCAAAGGGAGAAATTTGACTTGAAAGGGAGATGTTCAGTTGGAATAGAGGGATTGTTTAAGGGGCAGATTACAGGTTTGCATGAACATATTCACTTTCAGTCGGGGACTTTGTGTAGAAACACTTGTCTCTGATTTTTCCTCCACCCACGTCCCAGTTCCTGTTTCCTCCAGCTTCCTTGGGCGGCACTCACTAAATGCTAGCTCCATGGACCACCAGGACTCCACAAATATGCTGCTGCCCACTGCAGCTATAATTACCTCCAACAATAAAGAAAAAGAAGAAGAAATTGACCAGTATTGGGTAGTTTTTCCCTTCGCTTTTATGGATGGTTTTAATTTAGGCCTGTGCCTTGGTGGTGGAGGCAGTTCATGCTGTGATCCGCCCAGGCTCTGCCGTAACGAAGCAGCTGCTCTCAGAATGACGAGGAGCTGCTGTGGGCCTGAGGAGACAGGAGACCTCATCCACACCACACATATCAAAGCAGTGCTGAGTACTTCTGTGGGTCAGGCTGAGGACCGACCTGGTGGCGCTTTGCTGTTAACGCTCGTTATTGTATTTATCAAATGGAGAGCAGGCAGGGCTCAATGATGAGGATTGCCTGCTTGCCTGGGGAAAAAAGGAGCTGATGATGGAAGTAGCAAAAGACTGAGCCATCTGGCTTCCTTCTCGTCTCTGTTGAGAGCTGCACACGTGCAGTACGGACCGGGCTCTCACAGGGTAAACCGTTTATGGTCTGAAGCCCATCTCAGGAGCTCAGTTTATAATCAATGACTCGACAGACGTAGGCGACACCCAAGATTCCTTTACCTCATCCCAAATTAAGTTTGACAATTGGCGTCGGTCTTTGTTGTTAATTGATACACTTTAGGGAACACAACACCAGCCTGGCAGGTGAAAACCCTGTTAGTTTAATTAGTCAGTGATTCTATGTCATGGCCACATGAAATCAGAGATGATCCTCTCTAAAAGCTTCATGAAGGAGCTGTAGCTCAACCGGAGCTCATGACCCTGGTCTCTCCTGGTAGTGGACTGGGAGTGTGTCCATGGTGGTGCCAGGTGCAGGCCAGGACACAAAGCTGCTAGCATGACGCCACACAGACTCTCCCTGTCACCACAGCACTCAGTGAGGAGGACGGCCGCCTGCATCCTAACTTCTGGGTTTGCCCAGTAGCAGAATAATTGAACTGTCCTCATTCTCTCACTGGATTGCATCATTTTGTTGGAACTGTGCAGATGGCTACTAAAACATCTGCATGCTGGGTGGTAAAGGATGCTTAAAGTTGGATCTTAATTCAGTTTCCATCATTGTAGTCACGAGTCCTGGGAATATGTTGGCATCGCTAAAAGAAGATTCAGAAACATGAGCAGTCTGACGTTAATACTTCAGGCTGTGCAGCAGAGACCCATCGGACCAAACGGCGTGATGAAGACGTCGGTCTGGTAGCTGACTGATTGGAACGGTTTCATTGAGACGGAAGTGAAGCAAGCATCTAGTTCTGCTTTTGTGGTAGAGTTGTGCTCTTGGTCTCCCTGTACAGAGTAATGTTGTGAATAGTTTCCATCTAGCAGCTTCACATATCTGCTGCTATGTTCGGTACATGAATATATTCTGTAGAGCTGAGCATGTGCACTGAGGGACTTGATCCTGACAATGATTGGCTCAACAGCAGTATACTTGCCTTTTCCCCTGACTTTAGTTATAAATAAGTTTTATTGTGAGGCTATATTAGGTATATTGTTGTATGACGGTTTTAAAACGTAATAAATACTGGTTTATTGGTGAATGTAGATCACAGAAGGGCAGTTAAACACAGTGCTTTTTTCAGCTGTGACACTTATAAAAATGTGACAGTGACGAGCGCAGCGTTTTATTATTCATAAAGTAGAACAGTTTTCAACTCTCTGCGCTATAAAGAACCCAAACGTGCATCTCTCTCAGCTCAGTCTGGAGCAAAGCATTCATAAACGGCGGTTGGCTTGTGTGTTGCAGTATTGCGACAGCCCTAACGGTGCATACGGTCCTGTGGTGCTGGTGATCAAACCACTGTCTCCCTTTGGAGAATGGCAGGTCTTTTGGGTTCACCTGTATTCTGTGTTTTGGGGTTCTTGACCTTGACACCTTCCAGGTACCTCTGCCACATGCTGGCTCCTCAGACTTAAGGAAAAGGACTCGTTTGATTGTGGGGATAATGACACGCGTGTTCCAACAGGCTCTCCTTGAAGTGTGCTTCACTCTGTTCACGTGACACGGGACAGACGTAGTTCAAACCCTGGCTCCTCCTCACCGCCACACCGTTGACCAATCACGGCTTGAAGTGGACGTGGATGCCCCCCCATCCATCAACATAAAGCTGTGGGGAGAGGTGTTTTCCACGTCATTGTATTCAGATTGTACCATGAAAACATGCTTTACTTACACAGAAGATGTTACGACTTCATCATTACCTGGGACTTGGCTATAATATCAGCTGTCCCTCAGGCCTGATCTCCTCTCTGTCCACAGGGATATTAAGAGGCTGCTATGTGGAAGACAGTCCATGTCCGTTAGAGGCTGACATCCGGTCAGAAACCCAGTGAGTCCCTCAGGTGGTGGGATGTTTGGGCTACACTGTCATGAGGAGGAAAAGAAGCTGTCCGAGGGGTTTTGTTTTTCAATTGGTCCCAACATGGAGAACAAGTACGTTTCTCGTTAAACTCTAAACTTTTCAGAGAGGCACTGGTGTCCCTGTGGCTCCGTCTCAGCCCAGACAAAGTCCAACGCGTAGATGGAAGCCCAGACGGATAATACAAAGCAAAGCGATGCCAGTTGATCCTCCAACAGCAGTGGTGATGTGATGGACAGCTCTGAAGCCATGAAACAAGTGGTGATGCCATGTTTAATGGGATGAGCACAGACAGGAGTGCACAGCTCTCCTGGTGAAGAGAATACATGTTCTCAATCCAGACTTTACTGTCAGAATTGTAGTTGTCTTTCTGAGAGCCGTGAGAAGTCTTTCTCTTTCCCAACGTGGTCTCAACTCTTCTGTAACTGAGTCGTAACAGTGCATATATCCCATCTCTCCCTGGAGCCTGAGCTAAAGAAGACATCTGGAGAGAGGGAACAAAGGGCCTTTTCTGCTCCCTGTCACCAGTCCTGTCCGGTCCTCATGGACACCAGAGACTCCTCTCAGCATGCTGGAGTAATAAGAGCTCATATTCAGATAATGACGCTTATCAAGCTCATCGACTTTCTATTGGATTGTGCAACACATGGTGTTTGACCGGAGGGATCATCACATTGGATTTATACGATCAAGTTTAGTCAATTCAAGTTAGTTTAATAACTATGGAGATGCTTGCTGACCCAAATAAAAACACATGCATGTTGGTGCAGTAAGTGCTCTAACTTGGCCGCTCTGTGTTCCTGAACACAACATGACATTGTTTGCTAAAGAGTCAGTTAGTGAGCGTTACTCATGATGACTCAGCAGAGGAGCTCTCATTGCTCCTCCTTTGAGAACTAATGCAGCAAAAGATGCATCAGACCCTTAACTTCCTGAGACGAACTCTATTCTGCTCAATCCATCTGAGAGAGGTTGTTTTAAAAGCTAACCCTCCTCAGGTGGAAGTTTACAGGTGATCCTGGATCACAGCTTCACTTGGAGTTTAACGCAATTATATTTAATCTACGTTTAGTCAAAACTAAAGTGACGTTTAAAGAGGTTTACATGTATTCTTTCTTCATTTTAAACTACAGTTTAAAGGTTTGTGCAAAATGATAAGTTAAACTATGTAATCAGGTTGAACCAAGCCAGCCTTAGTGTCTTCATGTACTGCACATCACGTACACACTGCAGTGTAATGCATGTATAGAAATGATGATCCTTTACTGTGATGTTTGGGTTTGATGGATACGGGCTCAGAGCTAATGCTGTCATGGAAACAGGAGGGGATCGTGTTCCTCGGTCACATTTCAACCAGCCGGTCTGAGAACTGGGATTCCTGCCAATGTGTTGGATCATGGAGTCCAGCAACGACCTGACTGGAGTAGAGGAGATCAATAGTTCATCCAACTGCCACAGGGAAACCATTTGATGACACCATTGTCATCAAATGGTTTCCCTTTTGAACGTGTGCTACTTAACATTGTGATCAGGCTGCTGCTCAGACCGGGTCACCTAGAGAAAGGATGGGAGGACGCATCCAGACGAGGTAGTGCGAGGCTGCATACAGCGATTGTTGCACAAGTCAGATACTTGTGTGTGTGTCTGTGCGTGCGTGTGTGTCGTGTCTGTGCGTGCGTGTGTGTGTGTGTGTGTCATACCGCTGTGGCTTTGCTCCATCAGAACAACACTCGCGCTGCTCTGGGTCCTGGACGGAGGCTCGGGAAAGTCAGGCATCTTTCAGCATGTTTGTTTTTTCTATTTGGTCAATTTCCAACGAAGGAAACGGGAAAATAACAGTAGCAGTTCGTAGTGATGATGATCTATGATACAAGAAAGGAAATGATTGCATCTGCCAACTAGCAATGGTATGTCAGCTGGTAATGACTTCAACAAGGAAAGACATTCTGATTTCATTTGTTGGCATGGCAACAGTCTGATACTGTAGACAGTATATAGAATATTTATGTCAGAAAAAGCTTTTATTTTCTTAAGTTATGTTAATCAAGAGGTTTTTCAGTTATTTCCATTTCTCTCGCTCTCGGAGGACAAGAGTTGATGAGATGCTTCACTCCTCTGCCTCGGAGTAGAAAGAGCCATTTGTGTCCTGACCAGTTGACTTTGATGAGTACGATCCAGAGTGAGTCTGACTCTGTGTTTGGGAACACTGAGCCTGTTGTTCTGTTCTCATATCCTGCTGCTGTCTTTCTAATATCCTGATCTGGCCCTGTTCAAAGCGACCTCGTCTTTGTTTGGTTCCTCATCAAATGAATTCAGGCCACACAACCTTCACCTGCTGACTCTGAATCCGTCACCTCTGCTGTCTTGCCAGCGGCTCTATATGTTTCTATGGGCATTACGTTCTCTCCTTTAAACTAGCCTCACCCTCCTTGTTGGTCTTTCATTGAAATGACTGGACGAAGGCATCTCTGCACAATGCCGTGTGCAGACATAGTCTAGTGTTGGCCCTTAGGTTTCAGATAGAAATATAAATACATTTTATAGTTAACACAAACAGACATGAACAGCTGGAGAAGTGCAGCGTAAATAAAGTCTGTAATTGGTTTGTGCTGCAGCCGCACAGTTAATATCACACTGCTGTGTCTTTTTATTCTGAAGGGCTCTTCAGAATAAAGACACAGCATCAGCACCCTGTCCACGGTTTGTTTGTAATCATTATATGTGGTTGATTGGAGACGACATTTGTATTAAATTCCGTGACCTTTTAAAGGAATAGTACTAAATAAATACGGGAAATGTACCATTTTGACGTACAGTACAACCAAGATCTGAACCCTGGTGTTTCAGGCGGTCTGGTCCATCCAGAGGTTCTTCTCTTGTTCCTCTGTTTCGTCCTCTCTTCTTTCTCTTGACCTGTGCCTCAAGGTAAACAAACACATAATACTTTTAATTTCTTACTGTATTTTCTAAAAATAATTGACGAGGCATGGTCAGCCGAAAAATTGGGATGGGACAATACGAACATTTCAGGTCCTGATTATCTGCCAAAACCATTGCGATTGACAATATTATCACAATAAACATCAAAATGTGCTTAAAATGGCACTTCACACCTCACATGAAGTTAAGAAACCGATATTTAATTGCATTACAGATGATGAAGAAAACAAGTGCATTTAAAATAACATAAATCAAATGATAAAACCTATTATGAAGATGAATTATTGGGATCATATAATGTGCATGCTAACTAGGCATGTTATTTATTTCTGTTGCTTTAATAAAAAAAAAACGTTCAACACCTTGTTCTGGAGGAATCATCATCTAAAGTGTTATTGTCCTGTTTCATGCACGTGTGGTGATTTCCCCGCCACGCTTATGTAGTAACCTACAGGAGCCAGTAGTTACGTTTGCAGTACCCGATATGAAAACTGTCTTTCTCAACACGTTTCACAATGAAAGCCTTGTAAAGAAGTAACTCTGTCCACTGAAACGCTACAGGGCTTTTCATTTGAAAGGATACAGGAAGTGTTGAGTTTGTCTTCTCAGTCATACTGATGTTCTGCTCATCAACATGTGCAGTAAGTGAATCAAAGCAGCAGCAGTGTTGCATTGTGGGCAGTGAGTCTTCATCTCTTCAATCCACTCCTCCATTATGTTCCGTCTTCAAAGCTCCACTGCTCAGACGGCCAGCATTGATGAAGTCGCCATGCTGATGGGACGACCTCCTCCCATCACACGCATCACACAGACTATTGTGGCGCCGTCTTAGGTGAGACAGCTTTCCCCTGAGTTTAGAAATGAGTTTGGACAGACCACCCTCGCTTACAAAAGAGCCAATTACAGCAGCATAACGCCGTCTTCAATTAGATTTGCATGGCCCGCTCAGAGGCAGCAGGGCCCATTGTCCTGCAGATTAAACACTGAGCCTCAGGCCTCGCTTCCTCTCCGTGTGCATCCACACAGCAGTGTGCTGACTGGAGCATCATTTAACACTACGCTCTACTTTAAACAGCTGACTGAACACTGTTACTCCTAATAGTCCGTTTTTATTGTGGGTAATAAATTGAGGAACCAACAGCAATCCCAGATCACCTTTCCTGTGTTTTAGTGTTAAATAGTGAACGTTGGTTTATAAAGACCTTTCTTCCAGCAGGACGTCCTACGTGAGTCTTACGGGATGCCAGGCTTGATGCATAGCAGAGTGTGTAGTTAGAGTCTGAACCTCTAATCACAGCTCAGATCCTTCTCCTTTCCCTTCAGATAATATTACTGTGCTGGTGGTTTGATAATACTGTTTCTCTGCTGTGATTATTATGTTTGTTTTGACTTGTTTGGCTTCCAGCAGTGGAGATGAAACTGAAACCAGACATAGTGTCTGATGAGGCTGTCTCGGTTTCAGTCGACCACAAACCAATTTGGAACGAACACGTTCATCTTCCGAACTTCTAATTCGAACGCGACCCGAATAGCGTGAATCTTAGGGCAGCCGTCTGCCTCTCATCAGCTGTCTATTTCACTGAAGTGTTTGATATGAAGCACACAGGCTTCAGCTCCAATACCTGCTGACTTACTTTGCCTTTGTTAGAGAACCATTAAGGGATGCTGTGAGGTTAATGACTGTGAACAAATTGCACTAAGGAATCATAAGTTGCAACGGTGACCACAAAGTAGAGGTCATGTAATTAGGACGGGTCTTAATGATGGGGAAACCACAGGAGAGAGCCATAAACATCCGGACCAGTTGGCTGTCAGCTGATGACCACTGGTGTGTCCCTGCTGGATACCGTCTGAGCCAACCGATGAACTACTGAACAAATACTGTGGGGAGGGAACCTACAATAAAACAAATGCAGACTAAAGCCTGGGGCAGGAAGTGTAACAGGAACTGCTCATCTGTGTCTGTGTGTCCTTCACATCTCATGTTCCTCCGACTGGATGGACACTTGGCCGGTGTATTGCTGGGGACCTCACAGAGTGCTCTGTGGAATTTGGTGCAATTTGGACACACAATCAGTATTACCGTAAAAGTCGGGTTACAAGCCGCTACTACCTCCAGTCGGTGTCCCCGTTAGCTCCCGGCTGTAGCCAGCTAGCGCTCCCGCTAGTTCCTGCTAGTTCCCCGACAACCACCGAAGGTAGCGGGACCAGCCCCAGCTCAACACCCGACTCGGGCAGAGGGGACGTGGGCGGCGGCGTGGGCGGCGGCGTGGGCGGTGGCAGCAGCAGCAGCAGCGCACCCTAGCTATCTAGCAGCAGCAGCGGCAGCAGCAGCGCTAGCTTGCTACAGCGGGGACACCCACCGAATGTAGAAGCGGCTTGTAACCCGACTTTTATGGTAATACATTTTGAATAAACTAACCAATATCTGTGTAACAGCGAGGGCGGAGCTTCAGGGCTCTGCAGACGATACAGGCTGCAGTTCACTTTAGCTGCTGGATGCTGCTTATACTAACGCTACAAAGTAACATTTGTAGCAGCACCATACATTACACAATATTTACCCCATCTTCTTAGGGTGAACGTGACAATAGACATTCAAATTGTCTTTAAAAAAACCTCACTCAAGGCTTGAAAGACATTCGATACTGCTGTTCCCCGTGTTACACCCGACCATGTCGACATACAACAGACCAATTAAGCAGAAGTTGGGACACTGAGATATTTGTCACACACAATGGGCCTTTGGAACAATGAGCATTTTATTCTCGTGGTAATGGCCAATTGGACAAATAGAGTTTTGTCCAATTGGATATTGTTGGGTCTATTGGGCTATCAGAATGATGAACACGGCACTCACTCCTCAACTCCCAGGAATGTTGTTCATAAAGTCCAGCAGCCAAATTCTCAATTTTATAGCATTTATAGATAAATGGCCAAGTCAATAATCATGATTAATTCTGAAGAAGTCTGGTTTATCAGAATACTTTCCAGCCTCCAGATATCATAGCCTAAATGAGTTAAAGTCGTGAGAGGAGACTCACAGGAACGTTGTCAGATGAAGGCAGTGTTTTTGGTTTGAAAGAATGTACTCATGAATTTCGGTTCATTGTTACACATGCAAAGACCCAGTTTGAGATGAAGGCTGACCCTTCACCTCTGAAGGCACAGCTTGGCTCAAGACTTCCATTAATGGCACGGCTGCAGTGTGTTTTGATTGGCAGGCTGCCCTCTAGGTGCAGAGGAATGCAAGCTAAAGCCACAGAAAATCAATGAGTTACTCAGGCAGTTCCTGTGATCGTATTCAGCTTCAGGTATCATTTTCCATCGCTCTCAGGCCTGTCCTGTCCTATTCCCTGTAAGGCCTTTCCCTGGGGATTGTGGCTGCATTCCAGAGCCGTCTTCTCAAATTAGACTTTCTAGAGGCGGCAGCCCTTCATTGGGAGGCAACATACAGAAACCCTGCCTTCTTGACCACGCCTGAGCTCCTGCCACAGCTCCAAAGCAAGTTCACACATTTAGCCTCCTGTGATTTGAGGAACAGTAGTTTGTAAAGCTCAGCAGGTATGCAGTGAACACTCACTCACTCACTCACTTGTTGCCAGCAGTGGACTGTGCAGTTGTTGTTGTGCAGCACACTCTTTAGAAATGAATATACATCTTGATTACTGTTCAATTTAAGGACTGTAAATGACAGAAAAGTTGTGAAATAGTTTGCTTGGCATGAAAAGCTTGGTTCCTGTTGAACCTGTTGCTCCATTTCAATTTGGTCATCATATTTGTTTTCCAGAAAACAATAACTGTGGTCATTATGATTACCTTCAACGGCACATATTGGAGAGTTTGCCTTTTAAAGAAAAACACGAGATCAAACACCAGCGGCAGGAAATTGTTCCCACCAAACCTCTGGTAAAGATAAGTCCATTTCAGGTGGAGTGGTTCTACGAGAAGAACAGGCGTTCAGGTTCCTAAACATCTTTCTGAAAGGGTGACCACCTGTGTTAAACTGTGTGGGAAATGTGAATTGTTATTTATTATTTTGTATCCGTGCAAAGTAGTTATTGCCCATTTTTATCCGCCAAAAAGCGCCACTGAGGCGACATGGAGTTGAGAGCAGGCGTATCGGTCAAAGTTTTTCTGTAAGTTTCTGTTCCAGTTGTTCAAGTGGCGTTTGATAAATTGCTCCTACTGTCTTCCGTACTGGCAGATTGTGTTGCATTGCTGATTGAGTCAAATACAACCATGTGTCTGTTCTGTTCTCTCCGCTCTGAACGCACCTTTTGGGTGGGCTGTATATCCTGTAGAAACACTTTTATGGAACGTTATTGAAGCCTGTAGCTCCACAGACTGGTACTTACAGCAAGGTGCTTATCATGTTCTCGCAACATCATGGGTCTGAGTGCAGCTGGAAACAGAAATTGCTGGTCATACCTGTACCTTCATCTGTCATTAGTAAGCTGTGTGGTTTGGTGCAGACATTGCAAAAGTGATGTCTTCCATTTGAATGAGCATGTGTAACATCCAGTGTTACTGGCACTAACACAATCCATGTCTTCCATGTCTTGTCTCCACAGATGCAGCAGCTCTTCTATGAGAACTACGAACCAAATAAGAAGGGCTACATACGAGACCTCCACAACAGCAAGATCCACAGAGCCATCACCCTCCACCCCAACAAGAACCCTCCTTACCAGTACCGCCTCCACAGCTACATGCTCAGCCGGAAGATCGCAGACCTGCGCCACCGAACCATCCAGCTCCACCGGGAGATCGTCCAGATGGGACGCTACGGAGCCAATGAGCCCAGCCGAGAGGACCTCCAGCTCGGCATGCCGCCTTCATTCATGCGCTTCCATCCGCGGCAGAGAGAGGAGGTCCTGGAGTGGGAGTTCCTGACGGGGAAGTACCTGTTCTCCTCCTCTGACAGTCAGCCGCCTCGCCGCGGGATGGATTCCTCCCAAAGGCAAGCCCTGGATGACATCATCATGCAAGTGATGGAGATGATCAACGCCAATGCCAAGACGCGAGGGCGGGTCATTGACTTCAAAGAGATCCAGTATGGCTACCGGAGAGTGAACCCCTTATACGGGGCAGAGTATGTGCTGGATCTGCTGCTGCTGTACAAGAAGCACAAAGGAAAGACCATGACGGTTCCTGTGAGGAGGCATGCCTACCTGCAGCAGACCTTCAGCCAGATCCAGTTCAGAGAGGACGAGAAGATGGATGCCAGAGCTCTGGCCAGCCATATCAACAAGGACTCAGACTCGCTCTCATTTCTGTCCAACTCTCTCAAGATGCTTGTGCCTTTCAAGCTGGCCACCTCTGGCCAGGACCAGAGGGAACCAAAAGAGAAGAAGGTCAACATCCTGGTGCCCCTGTCGGGGCGCTATGACATCTTTGTGCGTTTCATGGCTAACTTTGAACGGGTTTGTCTGATCCCAAACCAGAACGTCAAGCTGCTGATCCTGCTCTTCAGCACAGACAACAACACAGAGCGGGTCAAGCAGGTGGAGCTGATGCGGGAGTATCACATGAAGTATCCTCGGGCCGAGATGGAAATAAAGCCCGTCACCGGCTCCTTCTCCAGGGCTCTGGCTTTGGAAGTGGGTTCCTTGCACTTCTCCAATGATTCGCTGCTCTTCTACTGCGATGTGGATCTGCTCTTCACCAGTGACTTCCTCAAGCGTTGTCGGAGCAATACAGCCCTGGGGGAGCAAACCTACTTCCCCATCATCTTCAGCCAATATGACCCCAAGGTGGTGTATGCTGGGAAGGTCCCTAGCAACAACCACTACGTCTTCACCGCCAAGACGGGTCTGTGGAGGAACTACGGCTTCGGCATCGTCTGCGTCTACAAGGGGGACTTGGTCCGAGCTGGAGGCTTCGACACCTCTATACAGGGCTGGGGGTTGGAGGACGTGGACCTTTTTAATAAATTTGTCCAGTCGGGGATTAAGTTGTTCAGAAGCACAGACACGGGGATAGTGCACGTGCACCACCCCGTCATATGTGACCCAAACCTGGAGGCAAAGCAATATAAGATGTGTCTGGGCTCCAAGGCCTCGTCGCACGGCTCCACCCAGCAGCTGGCCGAGCTCTGGCTGGAGAAGAACGACCACGGCTTCAGGAGGCTGGCCAGCAATAACGGCTCAGCTAGGACAGCGTGAGAAAAGCCGGGTGCAGACTGTCATGAACTGAAGAGTGAACCAGTCGGTCCTGACTTCTCACTGCGTGGTGTTTTCACTACCTAATTTATTTTTTACTGAAACGAAAGACTTAACATGGATATATTTTGAAAATATGTCTTTTTTGGAATTACATAATTGATTAATGATCAAAGAAATGTGTTGTGAGCCTGAGGCCCCTCTTCCTGTGACATGAAGACACCGTCATGTCCTTGATTATTCAATTTGTCTCAGACCAGCAGTGCTCCAAATAGAACTCAACTCTTGATTGTGAATGTTTACAAAAGACTGATTGTCAACAACATTTCATCAGTGACTCAGATCACAGCGATCTCTGGCCGGGGTTCCTCTTGTCTTCTCAATGTGACGTGTATCTGCTCCCATCAGCCAGACCACATGAATACTCAACGCCTGGCTCGCATGGCTTCAGGTCTGTGAGGTGGACACAATGCAGACCGTTCATCAAACGAAGGTCTCATCATCTTCACCCACACCAGAGCTCCTCTCCTGAGGAGAACCAGGAGAACCAGACTGGAGCCCTGCTGAGACCTGCTGCTGATGGAAAAACAACATCTCCTGGTTTTGCTGCTTTTAAATAACAAAATACGCGAAACTTTTCTTAACAGGGTGAAGAATTTATGGGGAAATGTATTTATTACTGAATTAGTAGAGCTTTGTTGACGACTATTCTTCATTCAAATAAGTCTCCTAATACTGCAGGGAGGAAGAGGAAGTAGCACAAATAATGGGACTTTTATTGTGAAGAATTGACAGGAAATGAAATGTCTTTATCCACCGTCCTACAGCCCTTTGATCCCCATCGGATCAGTCACGTTGAAGTGTTGACTGACAACCGTCACATTGAGAGGACAAGTGTAACCACGGCGGTGATCTAAGGGCCATTCCATTACATCATTTCATGTACAATGGTTTCTTCCATTTGCTTCTGTGGGTTTGGTAATGTGACACAACACTGTTATTGTTTCTCCTGGATCTTTTTATTTTTTATTTCTGTGAACCCAACTGCTGGATTTTCTATCTGCAATTGATCTTTTGCTGTCTTATTTATTGAATTTGCAGGCTCCACTTCTCCTCTCTGACTGTTGAGCTGTGTGTAATGAAAAGATTGTATCACCGAGTCAGTTGTGGGATGGAGGTTTTTCCGTGTTGCTTTTCTTAAACTCATTATCACCAAAAAGTTTTGCACAGTCTGCTTTTGTGTGTGTGTGTGTGTGTGTGTTGTGTGTGTGTTGTGTGTGTGTTGTGTGTGTGTGTGTGTTGTGTGTGTGTTGTGTGTGTGTGTGTGTGGTGTGTGTGTGTGTGTGTGTGTGGTGTGTGTGTGTGTGTGTGTGGTGTGTGTGTGTGTGTGTGTGTGGCACAAACCTGAAACTGACTGTATAATGGAGAGTAAACACAAAAGCTCTATCTGTCCCAGGCCTTTGTGAAGTGGAAACCAGCCTGGCCTTTAATTCCAGTGGGGTGAAACTCTGGTCAGACATCGCTGTCTCTTTTATAAAGGATTTCTTTCATGTTGACTCAAAGTGTTGTGGCTGGTCCCGCCCTGCAGGGTGAGGCCCCTGTGCTGACTCCATTGAGCTGGGATGTGAACCCCGCCTCTCCCGGTCCAGTGGTCCGGGTCCGGGGCAGAACATTTCCTCGGCTCCTGTCTGTGTCGTGCACAGGCAGGTGCTGTACGTTGCAGCACTCCATCGGGTTGTTGCTCCTCTTTCAGCATTAAAACATGACTGGTGGATTTTAAGACTGTTGTAACAGAATGAATGACTTTGTTGTCATCATAGTGTTATTTTTTTGTAATGTTTGTTCTTTCAACTCTGTCCAACAGGGCAAGGTTTTCTATTTAAGAAGAAATAAAATGGGGGAAAAGTATCTGATTGTGGTGTTTCTGTCTGTTACATCACAGTACTCAGGAGGTCAGAGGCAGGACTCACCTGTAGAGCCTGAGTGTCGTTACCGCTGAACAGATTAGCAACATGAGGGTGAGGCCGAGGTCTGCAGGCTGCTGAGCGTGTGGGCCGGCAGCAGGCGGTTAGTAATCCAGCCTCGGGGACATTCCTGTGCTGGCATTCATAACCAGCCCATGGGAACAATCATTTCATAACGGGTTCTAACTGCAAAGACTACCTTGGAATTGAGATTGTGCAGATAATGATATCATGACAATAAATCTCGTTCTGAACTCGCTGAAGGGAAATATAAAGCGCGTTGGCGGTTCAGTGACCTGTTCACTGAGAGGAAGCAGAGAGGGACTCTACAGTGTTGTGTATAGTTAGTGCTCTGTATAGATCGAAACCGGTACATTCAAAACTGAAAATATGGTAGCCATTTTTAGTCGCGTCATATTTTTTGTAATTGGGATACTATGCAGTTTTTTGTCAGCTTATTAATGAAACGTGACTCATTAAAGTCATGTGTATGTTCATGCTTTGCAGTATAATTTTCCGTCCAGCTCAAGATGATGCCGTCACATGTTCAGGTTCATCTGGTTCTCCATCAGTTTAATCAATTTCCATATTTGTCTGTGATGTTGACGGGTTAATAATCAAATGTTTCACCCCACAGTCAAATGCCTCATTGTCTCAAAAACTAATGCCGCGCTCACGCAAATAAACACACAATATGTACACTAATGCAACTAATATTACAGATGTATTTATGTTGGGGTGCATGTTTTACTGTTATATATATATATATTTACCAAGTGGCACTGATGGCAACCAAAGGCCAATAAAACCCTGACTGTGGGGTTCTGCCATTTCCGTAGAAGAGCCCGGTTTGGACCGGTGTCATGTTGTGTCCAACAACTGGACGTCACAACACGGCCCTGGTGTTGTCTACCTCAGCGTGGAAATACATTTCACAAAGACAGTGTTTACTACTAGACTGCTGTAATACATGACATTACTGTGGGCATTATCAGTATTTGTACAATGCATTGAGCTTTAAAGTTGATTGCTGAACTCGGAAACATCAGCTAACAACGCAATCTCCCCTGGAGGATCAGCAGCTGTTCTGACCATGTAGACATTAACATATCAGCGGGTGGTCCTGAAACAGTGACGTAAAGACCCGCCCCCGCTGAAGTTCAATTCAATTTTTCAATTCAGTTTATTTTATATAGCCCAACATCACAAATACAAGTTTGCCTCGGAGGGCTTTACAATCTGTACACATAACATCCCTGTCCCGGGACCTCACATCGGATCAGGAAAAACTCCCCTAGAAAGATAGTAAAAACCCTTTCACAGGGAAAAAAGGGAAGAAACCTGAGGGAGAGCAACAGAGGAGGATCCCTCTCCCCGGATGGACAGAAGCAATAGATGTCATGTGGCCAGAATGAATAGCGTAGTTACAGCACATTCAATGAATATGACAGAAATTATTCATATAATGAGTATTAGGCATGGTCCATGATCCTGATAATCCATGAAGCAGAAGGCGGTAGAGAGGAGGGGGGCATCAGAAGGGCCATGGCAGCAGGCAGGACCGGTTCCAGGCCGGTTCCATCAGCAGGGCCATGGCAGCAGGCAGGACCGGTTCCAGGCAACCATGGATCCATGGCAGGAGGGGTGGGTGGGGGGGGCGGCAGGACCCGGGGCAGGACCCGGGGTAGGACCCGGGGCAGGACCGGTTCCAGGCAGCCATGAATCCATGGAAAAAGAAAGTAGAGTTAGTAATGTGCATTGAAGAGACAATAGTTTATCCAGATGGAGAGAAAGAAGAGGAGAGGAGGAGTGAAAGAGGAAGAGAAGAGAAGTGAGCGTGTAATCAGCAGCGTCACTCACTACTGCGCTGCTGCACCATGTGATTCTGTATTCAGCAAACCAGTAACAGTGTTCTCATTCTGCTGGACACACTTCAGGGAGATGCTGTCTATCTCTCTCACACACACACACACACACACACACACACACACACACACACACACACACACACACACAGGGGTGTTTTATGGCCATACCTTGCATGTTTTTTTAAAGACACACATGGAGACAGCGGGGCCTCTGTGACATTTCACCTCCTGTACCATACATGCTGTGTGAAGCCGGTATGACTTTCACTGCTGGGTCCCAGTTTACTGCACTTTTCACCAGCAGCACCACCGTGATGAATTCTACACTACATGTTTGGTTTTCAACATTCTACTGAAATAAAAGCAATCAGGGATTAGCAGTGAAATGTACTTCAATAGTATGGAAAGTTCTTCCTACCCCTCCAAGGAGGTTTTGTTTTTGATAGCCGGATTAATCAGAACCAGCTTTGTTGGCCATGTATTCGTACGCATGCAAGAAATGTTACTTCAGATTTCCCGGTGTGAAGGCTCACGCACCTCTGAATTATTGTAACGAGGTGCTCGCTGTGCTCTGAGCAGCCATACACTAGGCACTGCTGGACTCTTCTTTTACCCCCAGCTCCAGTTTAGCGCCCATATCTTTCTGAAGTGAGATGTTGTGAGATGGTCTTCACAAAGGAGTAAGGCTGGCCAGGTGGAGTTTGGCACGTCTGTCTCAAACTAATCTCTCTGCTTCAAGACAGATAGAGATTGGCTCGGCCTCACTCCATGCTTTGAGGTTGAGGTGGTAGACTCGTGTGGCCCAGCCCCATTGTTGACGTTCCTGGGCCTTGAGCAAATTCCCCCGGGAACATTGCTCCAGTTGGTGGAGTTTTGCTCTCAGGTACAGGACGTATTGAATTTCATTTCCTCCCAGTTTTCCTTAACACGTGGTTTTCTGCCAAACAGCAGCTCAAAGGGAGAAATCCCGTGGAGGCCCAGGGCCCCTCCCCAACCACACGAGCCACTTATCCCAATTGCCGACATCATCGTGTATGAACTTACGCATCATGTCAAGGTCTTCAAGGCCGTCGGTTGGTGGATGGTACACACTCGTCCAAAAAGCCTCGACGCCCAATAATCCGTTCAGTTCCCTTAACGTGCGTGACATGAACGAGGTGCTCTGGTCTGTCAGAATCTCTTTTGGGATTCCAACTCGGGACATGACCTGAAACAGTGATTGCGCAACACTCTTTCCAGAGATATTGCACAGCTGCACCGCTTCAGGATATCCCATTGCCTAGTCCACTAGAACTATCCCTGTGTACTCTGGTGCAATGGCCCAATGAGGTCCACGCCAATGCGCTCAAACGGGACCTCAATTAGTGGCACTGGGTGCAACGGTGCTCTTGAGATGGCCAGTTGGTTCACTAGTTGCCATCTGACACCATCTCCCCGAATCCCAGGCCAATATCTCGGGCCATTATCCGGTCATGTGACCAGCCATTGGGTTATAGCAGTGGTTCTCAAACTTTTTCTGTCGGGCCCCACTTTGGAGGAAGAACAATGTTCGGGCCCCACCGCCCCAACAAAATTGTAACAAAATGGTCCAACTTTTTGTGACTCCTCCATCCGTGCTTTTTCAAATAATAGAATAAAGAAAATATAAATCCCTTTCAAGTAAACCAGATTGCTCCATCAGACAAAAACTAATAACATGTGCAATCACTTTGTTAGAACAATGCAAATAAAGTTCAGCAGAAAAGATCTCACTGATGTCACGGCGGCTTTTAGCAAAACGATAAGAATCGTCGAGTCGCACATGTGCAGCGTAACCTAAACATTTCCACAAAAGTACAGGCATTTCTCCATGTATTTATTAATGACGTTTTATGTCCGTGTACTTTGTACTTTTGTACTATGTAAAGTTCTCATGTTCATGGAGAGTGGTCGTCCTGAAACCACAAGGTAGCGGTTCATCCTGTTCTCATAGTTTCATGTTGAAGTGTCCTTGAGAAGACCCTGAAGCCCCAGAGCTTCACAGCAGCTCACTGCCCCTTAACTACTAAGGATGGTAACATGCAGAGAATAATTTATCCACTGTGGGATTAAGAAAGGATTATATATTTAAAAAAAATATATATTTTTATATATTTTTAAAAAACAGCATCACCCCTCCGCGCCCCACCTGTAATACCTCCGCGCCCCACTAGAGGGTTTGAGAAACACTGGGTTATAGTGAACCGCCCAAAAAACATTTCTGGACGGCTTCCCGTCACGACTCACTCTATCCCTAACCAATGACGAGTGTGGATATGTGAGCGGTGTCAGGGGCCACATGATCAGAGCGTAGGGCAAAACGCAAAGCATAGAGTATTGTTGTGAGGCTGCTCAAGTGGAAAGTCTTCCATGGAGTTTATCTTGAGAACCTTGTGAAGGGTTCCCCCTCCCCTTCAGCAATCTCCCTTCACCACTTTTGATGGGGCAATGTGATTGGGTTCCATAGATATGGAACCCAATCCGTGACTAAACCCAGTGGGTGTGCAAGCAGGAGCTAACGCAGCCCGGATTCTATGTGTGTTGTCCTTATGTTTAATTTCCGCTGTAACAACAGGATATCTGTGAGCAGGACACATGCACACACCAAGGCCAAATCCCAACATCGCCCCTAAGGCCTCAAACCCTGAACCCTCAGGGACTTAAATTTAAATACTGTAATACTTTTTATTCCGTGCGTGTGTGTGTGTGTGTGTGTAGAATAGAAATCTTTTTTATTTGTCATAGTACATACATACATGAAATGTGTTCTCTGCATTTAACCCATCCTAAGGAGCAGTTACTGACGTCACCTGGTAAATACATATAGCTCTGCTTGCATTCCTCTGATTTCATCTGTTTTTATGTCCCATCTGTAATGCTTAATGTTGTTGTGTGGAACACACAAGCCGTCCTCTTTGTTTACTTTTTTTTTACGTCGTCATGCTTCCTGCGGGTTTAACGTCATATTGCTATGAATTGTGGGTAATTCACTTTCTATAAGTCTGCATCTAATGCTGACTTATACAGTAGAAAGGGTTCATAAAGGGCGCAAAATGTCTGCCCTCAAACACTTTGCGGGAGCGCGCCTCAAAGACCGTGAGGTGGAGACTGGCCTGGGCCCTCATCTCGACCCACTTTGCCTTCACCAAAGATAATTAGCAAACGGGTTACAGCTGTGCCAATTAACCCCGGCACTGCTCGCCTGCAGCTGAGCACAGACCATGCCCACCATGCATTTAATGCTTGACTTATTTCTTTACTTGTACAAAGGCAATGAAGTGTAGATATGAGTTTAGAGTTCCTCTTTGGCATGGGAGGTTAGTTTATGGCTTCATTATTTATTTCAATTATTTTTAATTCATAGTCAACGTTACCTTATTTTATAGTGCTGGTTAATGTGTGTGATACCGTAGCGTTCATGAATATCAAGTCAATGAACGCACATCACAGACTATCTGTGGTGATCTGCTGAGGCAGGAGATAAGTCAAGGCCTATATGTGCTGTGAAGAGTGAACATAAGATATATCATACATAAAGATCAGGGCCCTGTTTCTCGTACCTGGCTAAACAAAGTCAAGCAAATGTCCTAATCTCCATCTTAAATTAGCGAGATGATTGACATCAGACTATCTGGGTTTCTTCACGGCTGATCCGTGCTGAAACGGTCTCGTTAATTCTAGCCAGACGTCAGTCATCTGGATAAATGCGCGTGCCCGTTCCTCTTCAGAAGGGATAATAATGGAGCACTGACACCACGATGTTCTAACATTACAATGGCGAATAAACTCAGAGGAACCTCTTTTTATTTCTCCGCTGAGAAGCAGGAGATGATCATGAAGGCATATGAGGAAGTCATTACTTTAATCATTCACAGCAAACGCGTTGTGAATATCAGAAATTCAATCAATTGAAGCAGTGAAAATAAATTGTGTGTGATTCTCTGTATTCTTATCATGAGTCTTATCATGAGTCCACCAGCGGGTGATAGTCTCTGTCTGTGAGACGGGCGATCGGCTGCGCCGTGTGGTGATCAGTGTCCGCGGCTCCAGAAGCTCTCATAAATAAATGATTCCTTGACGGCAGAATCAATAGCGCCGCGTACAGGAAGTCATGATGACGTGAGGACGGATCTTGGCGATCTGAAAGAACTCTCTCCCTATAAAACTAATATAACTAATATCGCTCCTTCATCAATGAGGAAGGGAGCTGCCTTTTTTGTCCGGTGGGAGTGGCCAGCTTATCCAGTGAATTTCAGTTAGCCTGCGCTGGAGCAAGTTTACATGTTTGGCTGTGTTGCTATGGTGATTTATCTAAGCTTGCTTCGAGAAACCGAAAAGCCTGACCTACGTCATCTTATCCTGAAAATTAGCCCGCTAACTCAGTAAGCCAGGTACGAGAAGCAGGGCCCAGTGAAGAACGGAGGATCTTTAAATCCTCCAGATTGCATTATCAGGAGAGCTTTGAGGAGTGAAAGTCTTCAGCAGGCAGAACCGAGCATGAAGGGAACCCAGCAGGAACTCTGTCACAGCTGCATCTCTGATGGGATCCAGATGAGACATCTGGGGCTCCAGCAGGGGCACATCCTCCTTTTTAAATCATGGTCAATGAACACTAATGTGTTCAGAAAGCTGCTAACAACTAATTATCTGGACTTAAAGGTGCGTTGATAATTTTTTTCCAAACTTGACAATGTGACTGTCCTCCTACTTCCAGTCTGTGGCATTCGTTGACATTGTTCAGACTCTGAGAAGGATAAAGAATTTAAAGGATGTTCCTTTAAAGTCACTAAAACCCGAACACATGAGACATACTGGTTCCAATCCACATTTCTTGGTGTAGCCTTTCATTAACAACACATTCACCAGGTAAACAAAAGACAGTTTGGTCTTCTGCAGGCAACATCCAGCTGCATTACAGCACCATGAATTACATTTATAGAACCATTGTATTATATATCCACTTATCTGAATCAGCTTCTGGGTCATGCTATGTTAATGTTCTTTCACTTACTTTGATATAGACCGCTCACATTTTCATTGCACGGCTTTACTGTGTCTGAAGTGTCTTAAAGCTGCATTCTCTCTAATGTCCATCAGGGGGCGACTCCTCTGATTGTATAAAAGTCTGTCTGTCTGTCTGTCTGTCTGTCTGTCCCTCCCTCTAGCAGAGCCCACCACACACGTTGCCAGTGGTATTGTCCAGTCCCGGTCCAGTCCCATGGCGCTGGCTTTGCCATCTCCTGTCATTTGGGAGTCACATGGGCCTGGCACGAGACGGCCCGGTCTCCAACATCAACAATGAAATCTTGATAAATTAAAAACATTTTCCACATTTATGTTGTTATATTTCATAGGTGCTGGATGAAAAACACACTGGAAGAGTTTAAACCCTAGAATATACACAGCTGAAAACCCTAAACTGAGCTCGGTGGATTAAACTGAATAGTAGATTTAAAATGAAATCCATTTTCATCAGTTACATTTACAATGCTGCTTGGTGACATGGTTAGAATAATCTGAAACTCTAATATAAAGGGAAGACCAGGGTAAGTAGAAACAGGAGCTTGTGTTCAAAATGAGCAGATGAAACATGTAGCAGATGTTTTGTTAAACATAAACGTATTGAATCTAACTGAGCAGACCAAGTTACACAACACTGTTCACAGCGCTGGATGATCAGCACACTGTTTACCAAACACAAGAAGAACACCTCTGTTCTGTTTATTATTGAGTCCTGAAAACACAAAGAGTTCAATTCAGTTTATTTTGTATAGCCCAAAATCACAAATACAAATCTGCCTCAGAGGGCTTTACAGTCTGTACACATAACATCCTGTCCCGGGACCTCACATCGGATCAGGAAAAACTCCCCCAAAAGGAAGAAGCCTTCAGGGCCTTGTTTCTCGTACCTGGCTAAACAAAGTCAGGCAAATGTCCTAATCTCCATCTTAAATTAGCGAGATGATTGACATCAGGCTATCTGGGTTTCTTCACGGCTGATCCGCGCTGAAACGGTCTCGTTAATTCTAACCAGACGTCAGTCATCTGGATAAATGCGCGTGCACGCTCCTCTTCAGAAGGGATAATAATGGAGCACTGACACCACGATGTTCTAACATTACAATGGCGAATAAACTCAGAGGAACCTCTTTTTATTTATCCGATGAGAAGCAGGAGATGATCATGAAGACATATGAGGAAGTCAATACCTTAATCATTCACAGCAAACCCGTTGCGAATATTCCAACATTTTTGCGACGTTGTTGCCATGAACGCAGCTTAACTCCGCCCCCGCTGAGACATAAGCGCCGCAAATATATCAGACAAGTTAAATGTCAGTGTTGGGAAAATGTATCCGCAAATTTTAAGTGCTTCATCACCCAGATCAATCAGATTATATTTACGAATAAATATATACTTATGAGGATATATGTACTGTATGCGCGTATGAATCATGTACTATGTGTATGTACATGTATGTGAGTAACTAGGAGTTTGAATATGTGTATGGGCGAATCAGTATATATGTATTATTCATAATCAGAAATTCAATCAATTGAAGCAGTGAAAATAAATTGTGTGTGATTCTCTGTATTCTTATCATGAGTCCACCTTAATCATGTTCTACAATAATGATATGTATGATGTACTAATAACACTGTCATATAATTATGAGTGCTTTCAACACATCCATAAGTTTCTTAAGCGCTAAATAAACTTAAGAACAGTGCGGCATGCAGCGGGTGAGCAGTGGCGGCTGGTGACTTTTTTTTTGGGGGGGGCGCAGTTGGGCGGCGCGGTTTAAATAGCACTCCACAAGGAGAAGAAAAGAGGTTTGGAGTAGAATATTCTAAAAAACAAAGCTTTATTTCAAGAAAACAGTGTGCTCAACACTGTCCAATAACAACTATCAACAAACTGTAACTTTGGGCATGAGAGGTTCAGAGCAGAATGGTTTAAGAAACATTCAATGTGGTGGCCAGAGCAACTTCAGTGAATACATTGACGTAGCATTCAAACTGGGGGCCCTGCAGTAAGGTGGCACTGGTGAGGTGGTCTTTGAAGGCAAAGCGTTCCCTGGTGTGTCCAAGTATGGTGTCACAAACCTACAGATAAATATATAGAGAGAGACAGAGACAGTAAGATAAGTTGTGGGGAAATATCTACTACAAACAGGCTTCATACTACAGACAAAAAACTATGTTTTGTGTGTCTTGATGGCTCAGCAACATAGACAAAAGGCCAGGAGCCACCTTGATGGCTGTAGCTATGACACACACACACACACACACACACACACACACACACACACACTAACTTGTTGGGGGTTGAATTGGTATTTTAGATAAAGTTATAGCCTGATATGATATCCACCCAAATCTAGCAATGTCCAACATGTGTTCTGCTGTGGGAAAGATAAAACATTAAACTCTAACAGGCATCTGCTGATTTTGACACTCACTTCTGCAGCAATCCTTCAAGCTCATCTTCCTTCACAGCCCGGCGCTTCCTCGGCTGCTCAGAGCCACTGCACACGGAGCCTCCAGCTAGCAGCTCCGGTTAGCATGTAGCTTGGTGCATGTAGCTTCACTGCTTTGCTGCTGAATATTTAAATCCGGACGTTCGGGTCCCAACTCTTTCAGCCTCTTCTTGTCAACATCTGATCGTGGATTGAAAGGTGTTTCGCGTAGAGATACCACAGAGTTTTCAGTCGCCATACTAACATAATCAAAGTCTCTGCTAGCTGTGTTGCTCGCGTAGCTACGTGGGAGCTATATGGGATGCGAGGGAATGATAAAGGTCTCTGATTGGACGAATAGTCCAACCACGTTGCAATAAGAAACGATGTCATTGGCTAGGGCGCAGATTCGTGCGCCCGAAGATTCACGTTTCATCCGCCAATGAGAAGCTGTCCTTGCCGTCACGAGGGTGAAATGTTTCATGGCTTTCCATAGACACACATTTGGCCGGCGCCCCGAGAGGGGAGGGGCTTTTCTCAGTAATGATGAATGGCGATATATTATATTTAACTTAAGTGGTTGTTGACAGGGGCTTACGGTCTCCCACACACATTTAGCGCGTCAACACGGTATATTTCTTATTTAAATTATTTGATATATAATGTTTTTTGACAGTATATATTATTTTATTTTTTTCTTCTTTTTTTTTTTTCATGCAAAATTTTAGGAGGGGCGGCGCCCTAGCGCCCTCTATTGACGCACCACCACTGCGGGTGAGAGTCTCTGTCTGTGAGACGGTGATCGGCTGCTCCTGTGGTGATCAGTGTCCGCGGCTCGAGAAGCTCTCGTAAATAAATGATTCCTTGAAGGCAGAATCTATAGCGCCGTGTACAGGAAGTCATGATAAGGGTGATTGGCTGTAATCTGCCATCATCCCGTCTCTGCTGCAGGACAAGCTCTTCCAGCTGCACGTGCCCGACTCCACCTGCAGGTGGATCACAGACTTCCTGTCTGACAGGAAGCAGCACGTGAGGCTGGGGAAACACGTCTCAGGCTCTCGGACCACCAGCACCGGTTCCCCCCAAGGCTGCGTTCTCTCCCCTCTGCTCTTCTCCCTGTACACCAACAGCTGCACCTCCATTCACCAGTCCGTCAAGCTCCTGAAGTTCGCGGATGACACCACCCTCATTGGACTCATCTCTGGTGGGGACGAGTCCGCCTACAGGTGGGAGACTGACCACCTGGAGACCTGGTGCAGCCAGAACAACCTGGAGCTCAATGCTCTGAAGACAGTGGAGATGGTTGTGGACTTCAGGAAGAACGCAGCCCCACCCGCCCCTCTCATCCTGTGTGACTCCCCCGTCGACGCTGTGGAGTCCTTCCGCTTCCTGGGCTCCATCCTAACCCAGGACCTCAAGTGGGAACTGAACATCAGCTCCATCACCAAGAAGGCCCAGCAGAGGATGTTCTTCCTGAGGCAGCTGAAGAAATTCAACCTGCCAAAGACAATGATGGTGCACTTCTACACTGCCATCGTTGAGTCCATCCTCTGCTCCTCCATCACCGTCTGGCACGCTGCAGCCACTGCCAAGGACAAGGCCAGGCTGCAGCGCATCATCCGCTCTGCTGAGAGGGTGATTGGCTGTAATCTGCCATCCCTCCAGGACTTGTTCGCCTCCAGGACTCTGACTCTGGCAGGAGGCTGAGGTCCATCAGGACCAACACCTCACGCCACACAAACAGTTTCTTCCCGTCGGCAGTCGGGCTCATCAACAGGGCCCGGGTCCCCCACTGACTGACTCTGTCACCCCAGGACTATTTTTATTTTCTTTCTCCTTACCGGTCACTCCTCTGCACACTTCATATTTAAACACTCATGCCACTTTAACTTAAACACACATGTCACTTTAACGTACACTTAAATTAACGTAACTGTTGTCTGAGCACTTTATCTGATACTTATTTTAATTACCCATTGCACTGTTGTTGTTGTTGATTGTTGTCTGTCTCGTCTCATGTCTAATGTATGCACCTTCAACCAAGAAAAATTCCTCGTCTGTGAAAACATTCCTGGCAATAAACGGTTTCTGATTCTGATTCTGATGATGTGAGGATGGATCTTGGCGATCTGGAAGAACTCTCTCCCTATAAAACTAATATAATTAATATCGCTCCTTCATCAATGAGGAAGTGAGCTGCCTTTTTTGTCAGCTTATCCAGTGAATTTCAGTTAGCCTGCGCTGGAGCAGGTTTACATTTTTTGCTGTGTTGCTATGGTGATTTATCTAAGCTTGCTTCGAGAAACCGAAAAGCCTGACCTACGTCATCTTATCCTGACAATAAAGCCCGCTAACTCAGTAAGCCAGGTACGAGGAACAGGGCCCTGGAGAGCAACAGAGGAGGATCCCTCTCCCCGGATGGACAGAAGCAATAGATGTCATGTGACCAGAATGAACAACGTAACAGAGTTACAGCTCATTACATGAATATGACAGAAATTATTCATATAATGAGTAGTAGGCATGGTCCATGATCCTGATAACCACGATCCATGAAGCAGAAGGAGGTAGAGAGGAGGGGCATCAGCAGGGCCCTCCTACCTCCGTACAGGAGGCAGGAAAACAGGAGACAGGAGGTAGGAGGTAGGAGGCAGGAGACAGGAGGTAGGATCCAAAGAGGAATATCCCAGCAGGCTCCAGCTTTTAGGGGATGAGTGTCTGCATCATGAGACTTTAGGACATGACTTAGAATGACTAGAGGAGCTGCAGGATCTTCTGTTCTCCTTCTAACGTCGTCACTGCAGGGAGTCAAGACACACACACACACACACACACACGAGGAGTCAAGACACACACACACACACACGAGGAGTCAAGACACACACACACGAGGAGTCAAGACACACACACACACACGAGTAGTCAAGACACACACACACACACGAGTAGTCAAGACACACACACACACACACGAGGAGTCAAGACACGCACACACACACGAGGAGTCAAGACACACACACACACACGAGGAGTCAAGACACGCACACACACACACGAGGAGTCAAGACACGCACACACACACACGAGGAGTCAAGACACGCACACACACACACACAAGGAGTCAAGACACGCACACACACACACACAAGGAGTCAAGACACGCATACACACACGAGGAGTCAAGACACACACACACACACACACACACGAGGAGTCAAGACACACACACACACACACGAGGAGTCAAGACACACACACACACATGAGGAGTCAAGACACGCACACACACGAGGAGTCAAGACACGCACACACACGAGGAGTCAAGACACGCACACACACGAGGAGTCAAGACACGCACACACATGAGGAGTCAAGACACGCACACACACGAGGAGTCAAGACACGCACACCCACGAGGAGTCAAGACACACACACACACACACACACACACGAGGAGTCAAGACACACACACACACACACGAGGAGTCAAGACACGCACACACACGAGGAGTCAAGACACGCACACCCACGAGGAGTCAAGACACACACACACACACACACGAGGAGTCAAGACACACACACACACGAGGAGTCAAGACACACACACACACGAGGAGTCAAGACACACACACACACACACGAGGAGTCAAGACACACACACACACACACACACGAGGAGTCAAGACACACACACACACGAGGAGTCAAGACACACACACACACACGGAGTCAAGACACACACACACACACACACACGAGGAGTCAAGACACACACACACACACGAGGAGTCAAGACACACACACACACGAGGAGTCAAGACACACACACACATGAGGAGTCAAGACACACACACACATGAGGAGTCAAGACACACACACACATGAGGAGTGGAAGTGATCAGTGTGGAGCCAAAGCTCCTTGAGACATTGAACTAAAGCAACGATGTGAACAAAAGAGCCATTGTTCTGCTCTGGAGGAGATTTCATCACCAAACTAAGCAGCCTCTGATCCCTTTAGTCACACTGTAGTCTGGTTTCAACAGGAATCTCATGAAGGCTTTTATAACGCATCTATAGAATTAGTTAAACTAATATCTGATATTAGGATGCTTCAGGTCCACAGCTCTTCCACTCTCACTGTGTGATCGTCACCATAAGCTCTGTCTCACAGAAATACGTGAAATGACACGACCTAGTAACACAGGTCCTAGTTGACTTTCTATTGGCATGACGTGCCATCGCGTCATGCCAATAGAAAGTCAACTAGGACCCTTTTTCGTGGACATAATGAACACGCACCGGGCCGAGCTGGTCCCATAGTCGCATGACAAGGATCACCTGGTGGGAGAGGCGGTGGACCGGTTAAGCAAACAGGAGACCGGTGAAGTAATGTTGTGAAGTTACACGTTGGTTTCTCCTAAACTAACTAAGTGGGTTTATTGAGGTTGGTTTGAAAGTAGTGGTGAGCTTCACTGGAACTGGAGCGATGATGTCACTGCCCAGACACAACTACGCACAACAGATTACCGTTTGCACAACCAGCAACTGTTGCGCAACCAAGAACCCCCTGGCTGATGCACTCAAACGCTGTGGTGTCATTCATTACTCCACAGCTTCTGTGTTGGAGGATGACGCACTGAAAACATTTCACACAGTTTAATAATTGTGAATGCTAATTAGAAGGCCAAATAGATAGTCTCACGAGTATTTCGCCTCTAAAAAAATTAATACAGAATAATGTTATTGAGGGAAATATTATTGCTCACAGTATTAGGCATGCATGCAATAATTAGCATTGTTCAGTTAAAGAACAGTTAGAGTACAACCATTTGGTATAACTACACCGGGTCACCTCCAGTGACGTCTATACTGTAATGAACACTTCCCTCTCGCCTCTCCCTATCTCTGGTAGGAGTTACCAACAGTTGAGCTAAGAGTGTGTGTTACACTTGTTTTTACAGACCTGGAAAGGTTAAAGCAGTATTTCACAACAAAAAGTCAGAAGAAATAATGTGAAATCTTTTGTGTGGGAAAGCCCATGAAGATCCAAATATGAAAGTTGTCGGAGAGGGTACAGTTTACATATTTACACAGACATCCTTCCAAAAGATACAGAACACAAACAGGGTCAACACAACATCTTAAACATGATTATACAAATATGGATAATAAATGTGTATATAATATAATACAAAATAAATGTTCATATTAAATGCGAAATACACAGATCTGTTTTAGTTAAACAGTGTTTCGAATAATAAGACTAATTTAAACTGTACTTACATTTTGTATCTTATTTCACTTGCCTGTACATTTGGACTTTTTTAAATTGTAAAACTTCTACCCTTGTTGTGTTTTGTCTTTAGAAGCTGCGATTAGTGCCCATCTTAAATGATTTGACGTTTGAAGTTTCTTCACTCTAATTATGTATATATATATATATATATATATATATATATATATATATATATATATATATATATACACACACATTTTACATTCCTCCCATACGTTTCACCTTTGTCATAACATGGTGTACATGTAACATGTGTAACATGGCCCTTTTTTATTGGCCCGCGGCAGATTCTAAAAATATAATGGAGAAAGTCAAGCAAACAGCAGCTAGCCTGCTAGCTCAACAATCACATTTTTGCCGTCCGAATAAAACATGAGAAAATGCCTCATAACAATTACGAGGTCGCTCAGCTCACAGCGACACTGAAACCTCTCAGACGAGACTTCATAACAAGAGCAGAAGACTAGTCAGCTAACTTAAAGCGGAGCTGAACACAGACCTCCTCTCTCTCTCTCTGGTGCCCAGCTCCGGCGCAGCTCCGCGGCTGCAGTGGTTTTATTCCCTGAGTCTGACCTCTCAGGGTTTTATTCCCTGAGTCTGACCTCTCAGGGTTTTATTCCCTGAGTCTGACCTCTCAGGGTTTTATTCCCTGAGTCTGACCTCAGGGAATAAAACCGTTGCAGCGCTGAGCTGACCAGTTTTTGAAAGAGAAGGACCGACCTCTTCATGAGCTGAGTGACACGTTGGCAGACCTGGCCTCTAGTTGATCTTATCATCATCTCACACTGAACAAGAGCCTGCAATGCAAAGAGCAGGTAGTAGTGTAACGGAGTTGATGATTCCACTTCCCAGTCTACAGCACGTTGTCTCCGTGTCTACAGCACGTTGTCTCCGTGTCTACAGCACGTTGTCTCCGTGTCTACAGCACGTTGTCTCCCAGTCTACAGCACGTTGTCTCCCAGTCTACAGCACGTTGTCTCCCAGTCTACAGCACGTTGTCTCCGTGTCTACAGCACGTTGTCTCCCAGTCTACAGCACGTTGTCTCCGTGTCTACAGCACGTTGTCTCCCAGTCTACAGCACGTTGTCTCCGTGTCTACAGCACGTTGTCTCCGTGTCTACAGCACGTTGTCTCCGTGTCTACAGCACGTTGTCTCCGTGTCTACAGCACGTTGTCTCCCAGTCTACAGCACGTTGTCTCCCAGTCTACAGCACGTTGTCTCCCAGTCTACAGCACGTTGTCTCCCAGTCTACAGCACGTTGTTTCCCAGTCTACAGCACGTTGTTTCCCAGTCTACAGCACGTTGTCTCCCAGTCTACAGCACGTTGTCTCCGTGTCTACAGCACGTTGTCTCCGTGTCTACAGCACGTTGTCTCCGTGTCTACAGCACGTTGTCTCCCAGTCTACAGCACGTTGTCTCCCAGTCTACAGCACGTTGTCTCCGTGTCTACAGCACGTTGTCTCCGTGTCTACAGCACGTTGTCTCCCAGTCTACAGCACGTTGTCTCCCAGTCTACAGCACGTTGTCTCCCAGTCTACAGCACGTTGTCTCCCAGTCTACAGCACGTTGTCTCCCAGTCTACAGCACGTTGTCTCCGTGTCTACAGCACGTTGTCTCCGTGTCTACAGCACGTTGTCTCCCAGTCTACAGCACGTTGTCTCCGTGTCTACAGCACGTTGTCTCCCAGTCTACAGCACGTTGTCTCCGTGTCTACAGCACGTTGTCTCCGTGTCTACAGCACGTTGTCTCCCAGTCTACAGCACGTTGTCTCCCAGTCTACAGCACGTTGTCTCCCAGTCTACAGCACGTTGTCTCCGTGTCTACAGCACGTTGTTTCCCAGTCTACAGCACGTTGTCTCCCAGTCTACAGCACGTTGTCTCCCAGTCTACAGCACGTTGTCTCCCAGTCTACAGCACGTTGTCTCCGTGTCTACAGCACGTTGTCTCCCAGTCTACAGCACGTTGTCTCCGTGTCTACAGCACGTTGTCTCCCAGTCTACAGCACGTTGTCTCCCAGTCTACAGCACGTTGTCTCCGTGTCTACAGCACGTTGTCTCCGTGTCTACAGCACGTCGTCTCCCAGTCTACAGCACGTTGTCTCCGTGTCTACAGCACGTTGTCTCCGTGTCTACAGCACGTTGTCTCCCAGTCTACAGCACGTTGTCTCCCAGTCTACAGCACGTTGTCTCCCAGTCTACAGCACGTTGTCTCCGTGTCTACAGCACGTCGTCTCCCAGTCTACAGCACGTTGTCTCCGTGTCTACAGCACGTTGTCTCCGTGTCTACAGCACGTCGTCTCCCAGTCTACAGCACGTTGTCTCCCAGTCTACAGCACGTCGTCTCCCAGTCTACAGCACGTTGTCTCCCAGTCTACAGCACGTCGTCTCCCAGTCTACAGCACGTTGTCTCCGTGTCTACAGCACGTTGTCTCCGTGTCTACAGCACGTCGTCTCCCAGTCTACAGCACGTTGTCTCCCAGTCTACAGCACGTTGTCTCCCAGTCTACAGCACGTCGTCTCCCAGTCTACAGCACGTTGTCTCCGTGTCTACAGCACGTTGTCTCCGTGTCTACAGCACGTCGTCTCCCAGTCTACAGCACGTTGTCTCCCAGTCTACAGCACGTTGTCTCCGTGTCTACAGCACGTTGTCTCCCAGTCTACAGCACGTTGTCTCCCAGTCTACAGCACGTTGTCTCCGTGTCTACAGCACGTCGTCTCCCAGTCTACAGCACGTCGTCTCCCAGTCTACAGCACGTTGTCTCCGTGTCTACAGCACGTTGTCTCCGTGTCTACAGCACGTTGTCTCCCAGTCTACAGCACGTTGTCTCCGTGTCTACAGCACGTTGTCTCCGTGTCTACAGCACGTTGTCTCCCAGTCTACAGCACGTTGTCTCCCAGTCTACAGCACGTTGTCTCCCAGTCTACAGCACGTTGTCTCCGTGTCTACAGCACGTTGTTTCCCAGTCTACAGCACGTTGTCTCCCAGTCTACAGCACGTTGTCTCCCAGTCTACAGCACGTTGTCTCCCAGTCTACAGCACGTTGTCTCCGTGTCTACAGCACGTTGTCTCCCAGTCTACAGCACGTTGTCTCCGTGTCTACAGCACGTTGTCTCCCAGTCTACAGCACGTTGTCTCCCAGTCTACAGCACGTCGTCTCCCAGTCTACAGCACGTTGTCTCCGTGTCTACAGCACGTCGTCTCCCAGTCTACAGCACGTTGTCTCCCAGTCTACAGCACGTTGTCTCCGTGTCTACAGCACGTCGTCTCCCAGTCTACAGCACGTTGTCTCCCAGTCTACAGCACGTTGTCTCCGTGTCTACAGCACGTTGTCTCCGTGTCTACAGCACGTTGTCTCCCAGTCTACAGCACGTTGTCTCCGTGTCTACAGCACGTTGTCTCCGTGTCTACAGCACGTTGTCTCCCAGTCTACAGCACGTTGTCTCCCAGTCTACAGCACGTTGTCTCCCAGTCTACAGCACGTTGTCTCCGTGTCTACAGCACGTTGTCTCCCAGTCTACAGCACGTTGTCTCCCAGTCTACAGCACGTTGTCTCCCAGTCTACAGCACGTTGTCTCCGTGTCTACAGCACGTTGTCTCCGTGTCTACAGCACGTTGTCTCCCAGTCTACAGCACGTTGTCTCCGTGTCTACAGCACGTTGTCTCCCAGTCTACAGCACGTTGTCTCCGTGTCTACAGCACGTCGTCTCCCAGTCTACAGCACGTTGTCTCCGTGTCTACAGCACGTTGTCTCCGTGTCTACAGCACGTTGTCTCCCAGTCTACAGCACGTTGTCTCCGTGTCTACAGCACGTTGTCTCCCAGTCTACAGCACGTTGTCTCCCAGTCTACAGCACGTTGTCTCCCAGTCTACAGCACGTTGTCTCCGTGTCTACAGCACGTCGTCTCCCAGTCTACAGCACGTTGTCTCCCAGTCTACAGCACGTTGTCTCCCAGTCTACAGCACGTTGTCTCCCAGTCTACAGCACGTTGTCTCCGTGTCTACAGCACGTTGTCTCCGTGTCTACAGCACGTTGTCTCCCAGTCTACAGCACGTTGTCTCCCAGTCTACAGCACGTTGTCTCCGTGTCTACAGCACGTTGTCTCCGTGTCTACAGCACGTTGTCTCCCAGTCTACAGCACGTTGTCTCCCAGTCTACAGCACGTTGTCTCCCAGTCTACAGCACGTTGTCTCCCAGTCTACAGCACGTTGTCTCCGTGTCTACAGCACGTTGTTTCCCAGTCTACAGCACGTTGTCTCCCAGTCTACAGCACGTTGTCTCCCAGTCTACAGCACGTTGTCTCCCAGTCTACAGCACGTTGTCTCCGTGTCTACAGCACGTTGTCTCCCAGTCTACAGCACGTTGTCTCCGTGTCTACAGCACGTTGTCTCCCAGTCTACAGCACGTTGTCTCCCAGTCTACAGCACGTTGTCTCCCAGTCTACAGCACGTTGTCTCCGTGTCTACAGCACGTTGTCTCCGTGTCTACAGCACGTCGTCTCCCAGTCTACAGCACGTTGTCTCCCAGTCTACAGCACGTTGTCTCCGTGTCTACAGCACGTCGTCTCCCAGTCTACAGCACGTTGTCTCCCAGTCTACAGCACGTTGTCTCCGTGTCTACAGCACGTTGTCTCCGTGTCTACAGCACGTTGTCTCCCAGTCTACAGCACGTTGTCTCCGTGTCTACAGCACGTTGTCTCCGTGTCTACAGCACGTTGTCTCCCAGTCTACAGCACGTTGTCTCCCAGTCTACAGCACGTTGTCTCCCAGTCTACAGCACGTTGTCTCCGTGTCTACAGCACGTTGTTTCCCAGTCTACAGCACGTTGTCTCCCAGTCTACAGCACGTTGTCTCCCAGTCTACAGCACGTTGTCTCCCAGTCTACAGCACGTTGTCTCCGTGTCTACAGCACGTTGTCTCCCAGTCTACAGCACGTTGTCTCCGTGTCTACAGCACGTTGTCTCCGTGTCTACAGCACGTTGTCTCCCAGTCTACAGCACGTTGTCTCCCAGTCTACAGCACGTTGTCTCCGTGTCTACAGCACGTCGTCTCCCAGTCTACAGCACGTTGTCTCCGTGTCTACAGCACGTTGTCTCCGTGTCTACAGCACGTTGTCTCCCAGTCTACAGCACGTTGTCTCCGTGTCTACAGCACGTTGTCTCCCAGTCTACAGCACGTTGTCTCCCAGTCTACAGCACGTTGTCTCCCAGTCTACAGCACGTTGTCTCCGTGTCTACAGCACGTCGTCTCCCAGTCTACAGCACGTTGTCTCCCAGTCTACAGCACGTTGTCTCCCAGTCTACAGCACGTTGTCTCCCAGTCTACAGCACGTTGTCTCCCAGTCTACAGCACGTTGTCTCCGTGTCTACAGCACGTTGTCTCCGTGTCTACAGCACGTTGTCTCCCAGTCTACAGCACGTTGTCTCCGTGTCTACAGCACGTTGTCTCCGTGTCTACAGCACGTTGTCTCCCAGTCTACAGCACGTTGTCTCCCAGTCTACAGCACGTTGTCTCCCAGTCTACAGCACGTTGTCTCCGTGTCTACAGCACGTTGTTTCCCAGTCTACAGCACGTTGTCTCCCAGTCTACAGCACGTTGTCTCCCAGTCTACAGCACGTTGTCTCCCAGTCTACAGCACGTTGTCTCCGTGTCTACAGCACGTTGTCTCCCAGTCTACAGCACGTTGTCTCCGTGTCTACAGCACGTTGTCTCCCAGTCTACAGCACGTTGTCTCCCAGTCTACAGCACGTTGTCTCCCAGTCTACAGCACGTTGTCTCCGTGTCTACAGCACGTCGTCTCCCAGTCTACAGCACGTTGTCTCCGTGTCTACAGCACGTTGTCTCCGTGTCTACAGCACGTCGTCTCCCAGTCTACAGCACGTTGTCTCCGTGTCTACAGCACGTTGTCTCCGTGTCTACAGCACGTTGTCTCCCAGTCTACAGCACGTTGTCTCCGTGTCTACAGCACGTTGTCTCCCAGTCTACAGCACGTTGTCTCCCAGTCTACAGCACGTTGTCTCCCAGTCTACAGCACGTTGTCTCCGTGTCTACAGCACGTTGTCTCCGTGTCTACAGCACGTTGTCTCCCAGTCTACAGCACGTTGTCTCCGTGTCTACAGCACGTTGTCTCCCAGTCTACAGCACGTTGTCTCCCAGTCTACAGCACGTTGTCTCCCAGTCTACAGCACGTTGTCTCCCAGTCTACAGCACGTTGTCTCCCAGTCTACAGCACGTTGTCTCCCAGTCTACAGCACGTTGTCTCCGTGTCTACAGCACGTTGTCTCCGTGTCTACAGCACGTTGTCTCCCAGTCTACAGCACGTTGTCTCCCAGTCTACAGCACGTTGTCTCCGTGTCTACAGCACGTCGTCTCCCAGTCTACAGCACGTTGTCTCCCAGTCTACAGCACGTTGTCTCCGTGTCTACAGCACGTTGTCTCCGTGTCTACAGCACGTTGTCTCCCAGTCTACAGCACGTTGTCTCCCAGTCTACAGCACGTTGTCTCCGTGTCTACAGCACGTTGTCTCCCAGTCTACAGCACGTTGTCTCCCAGTCTACAGCACGTTGTCTCCCAGTCTACAGCACGTTGTCTCCCAGTAGCAGTAGTGTGTAGCATGCCGTGAACTTACATTTACGTTGAGATCGGTCGACCAATGACAGTTCTCTCTACAGTCAGAGCTTGCGCAAGAAGGTGGAACGTGAGGGAGATACCATTTCCAAAACTTGTAAGGGGGTAATAACTATTTTCCCGGACGTAGCAAAATCCCGGACGTTTTTGGAATCCCTGCCGGACGCTTTTTTTAGGTCTTGAAAAGAGGACATGTCCGGGAAAAAGAGGACGTCTGGTCACCCTAGTGTATGGTAACTCCGTGTGACGGAACTACGGGAGCCGTCTAAGTGAATAAACGGCTGGTTGGAGCCAATGACAAATCAAGTGTGCTTGACTGACTAAAACACAACGCGAGAGTACACAACTGCTACAGTAGCACAACCTCACGCACACATGAACCCGTTCTGTGTGAAGCTCCGTCTCTTTGAGACACAACTACTAACGTCAACGCTGCTCTTCCCCACTCTGTCTGAAATCAGAGCAGCTTTTCCAGAGGTCAACCTTACTGCTAAAAAGGGGAAATATGTGTCTGTCATCACATCTCATGACAGAGCTCATCAGCACTTCCAATATCTTTCTGCATTGAGAAAGAAATCAAGCTGTTCTCCACTCCCTTCCTCATGGATGCAGAAGAAGTGAAGAGAGTCTGAACTAGAACTGATGGAGATGCAGTGATGACTCTCTGAAGAATCAGCATCAGCTTCTCTCCCTACCTGACTTCTACTGGAGCTTGGAAAAGGCCAAGTTTCCTCTGATGTTATTTTTTAAATATAATATATACATATATATTATATATTTAAAAAAAAGAATATATATGAATATATAAGCATAATTTACCTCATTTGATTAATTTTGCGATATACCTCACCTGAGCAGCCCAGACGTTCGTATATTTTTCTGTTTGTGGCCCTCGGTGAAAAAAGTTTGGACACCCCTGGTGTACAGTCACTGCTGTCACTCTGCCTCGCTCTGAGCAGCTTGTAGCACATACATCACTAGTCTGGTTCTGCGTAATAACAATAACATGTTGATAATTTGAGAGGTTCAACATTAACACGTATGGGGAAAGCTCTAAATACAGCAGAACATGAATTACAAATACAGTAAATGTATGTATGAACCTGTAGAAGCGCTAATGCCAATAGTCTCCAGTCTTCTGGTTTCAAGCTTCCCACTAGAGTTGGAACCGGGCTGCAGGGATTGTCTCCTTTCAGCCACAAGAGCATCAGAGAGGGACCAGTACTGATGTTGGTGATCAGGTCTGACTCACAGTTGGCGTTCAAGGTCGTCCCAGAGGTGTTGGAGTGGTGGAGGTCAGGAGGTCTTGGCCAGTCAAGTTATTTCAGGTCAAACTGGGAGAATCTGTCACACTTTAGATTATGTCCCATGATGACAATAGAGTTTAATTCTGATCAATTTATAGAGTAATCTTTTGTACCATCACATTTTCATTTTGATTTAGTGCAATAGAGTGTTCAGTATGTTCCTTACATGACTCGGTTCCCTGGACCTATTTGTTCCAAAATAAAACCACAAATGTAGCACACAGTTATTTAGAGTTCACTAAAAGAAAGGAACTATGTAGTTTGCCTTATTTCCTCTTTTTCTTGTTGTCTGTCCCTTCAGTGTTGGTAAGCCTAGTACAGTATTACCACAACCTTTGTTTCTCAGTTATGATCATACACTAGCCTGTAATATCAGAATAGGTTGTAACTTATTTGCCAACTTCAAGACTTGTTGTACCTTGTATGTCCAGAGCAAGACATATTCACAACTACTGGCTATTTAACTATGCAGTGCACTAATGAAAAAGCCATGTGTTACATTGTCCACAATTATGTATGTCTTTATTTTTATTCGATTGTTTTCCCCTGCAGTTGTCGCTCTACACACCATACACACTCACAAACAGCAGATATCCTCTCAGTCTGACTGATAAAGCTGCAGCAGAATATGAAAGCAGTTTGGCGATGAAGGTAAGAAGTAACAACACTGTATACATGCTACTGAGCCACTACTCTCCACTGCATGGGGAAAAGAAAGTAACAAGTCTGCCGTTATCATATCTTTTCACTTCCTGTTATCTGTCTTGGTGAATAACAGCACAGACAGCTGATAGGCGTTCAGATAGGACCCGTCTGGTGATGGTGTCCATGTCTCACATGCATGATGTGGGTCTGCAGCTTTATCAGCGTCCTGGTTTAGTTATTTAGCCCAAAATCACAAATTACAAATTTGCATTGGATGCCCTTACAAGCTGTACACATACAACATCCTCTGTCTCAGGACCTCACTCAGGGAAACCTCCCCTCAAAAAAACTTTAATAGGGAGAAAAAGGGAAGAAACCTTCAGCAGAGCAACAGAGGAGGATCCTCTACCAGGATGGACAGAAGCAATAGATGTCATGTGACCAGAATGAATAACGTAACAGAGTTACAACACATTACATGAATATATATGGGGGTAATAACTATTTTAACCGCACGTACCATTTCCAAAACTTGTAAGGGGGTAATAACTATTTTCCCCGACGTAGCAAAATCCCGGACGTTTTTGGAATCCCTGCCGGACGCTTTTTTTTAGGTCTCGAAAAGAGGACATGTCCAGGAAAAAGAGGACGTCTGGTCACCCTAAGCAGTAGTAGCAGTAGCAGCTGCAGCAGTAGTAGCAGCAGCAGTAGTAGTAGTAGCAGGTAGCAGTAACAGTAGTAGTAGTAACAGTAGTAGCAGTATTAGTAGCAGTAACAGTAGTAGTAGTAGTAGCAGTAGCAGCAGTAGCAGTAGTAGCAGTATTAGTAGCAGTAACAGTAGTAGTAGCAGCAGCAGCAGCAGCAGTAGTAGCAGTATTAGTAGCAGTAACAGTAGTAGTAGTAGTAGTAGCAGCAGTAGCAGTAGTAGCAGTATTAGTAGCAGTAACAGTAGTAGTAGTAGCAGCAGCAGCAGCAGCAGCAACAGTAGTAGTAGTAGTAGCAGTAGCAGCAGTAGCAGTAGTAGCAGTATTAGTAGCAGTAACAGTAGTAGTAGCAGCAGCAGCAGCAGCAGTAGTAGCAGTATTAGTAGCAGTAACAGCAGTAGTAGTAGTAGTAGTAGCAGCAGCAGCAGTAGTAGCAGTATTAGTAGCAGTAACAGTAGTAGTAGTAGTAGTAGTAGCAGCAGTAGCAGTAGTAGCAGTATTAGTAGCAGTAACAGTAGTAGTAGTAGCAGCAGCAGCAGCAGCAGCAACAGTAGTAGTAGTAGTAGCAGTAGTAGTAGCAGTAACAGTAGTAGTAGTAGCAGCAGCAGCAGCAGCAGCAACAGTAGTAGCAGTAGTAGTAGCAGTAACAGTAGTAGTAGTAGCAGTAGCAGCAGCAGCAGCAGCAGTAGTAGCAGTAGTAGCAGTAGTAGTAGCAGTAACAGTAGTAGTAGTAGTAGTAGCAGTAGCAGCAGCAGCAGCAGCAGTAGTAGCAGTAGTAGCACTAGTTTGCTCCATTCATTTGCTGGTCGAGTCAAAGAGAAACCATTGGTATTGCATTTTGTTTGATTGGTTACACTTATAATCAATGCATTAACAAACATAAAGTTACACTAAACCCAGTACAAAACTGACAAACTGCATTAACATGAATTCGGACATAACAGCAGGACACCTATGATGAGAAACTTAAAGTTAAAAAACGTAGTTTATAAACCTAAAGACAGCAGCAATGCATCAAGGCAGCTCTTCAGAGAGATTAGCATCATGGCTTCTCTCTACTGCCCTCTTCTGTCTAGTGTTCGGGGAAAAACCATCAACCATTGATCCATGTATGTAAATCATGTCTTTGTCATGAATCCAGCCAGCTAAGAATGAATGCTAGCCTTAGCAGAGCTGCATGTCTGAGGCCAGGACTGCTGTGGGTATTCTGTCCTGAGCAGAGGTTAAGCGAGAGCACCTGAGGACTGAGCATGATTTATTCATATCAGTCCAACAGAGGGCCAAGTCTTTTTAAATGACAAGAGCATCATTCATGATATTTGTAGTGCCACCATGTTGGCTGCTGAGTAAACTCCTGGCACCACTCTGTCATCTTGTTTACAAGAGGCAAGGGGAGGGGGCAGGGCCGGGAGAGGTCAGAGAGGTCAGGTGTTTCCAACAAAATCTCTGTAGCCTCTGGTCTTTTTAGGATTCTGGATCATTTAGGATCTAAAATATTACAGCTGATGTTTCAGCTCAGAGATCCATTCCTGGTCAGTAATGTTTCCGTACATACAAGGAACCAGTGCAATTGGCACAGTTTACATGCTATTGATTATCAAATTACTAAAGCCGTGCATATGCACACACGTTTAGCTTAGCCTAGCCTTGGATAGAAAATGAAGCCTCTAATGATGTCATCAGAGTTACGGCGTCTTTGAACGTAGTGCTACCTCTCTGAAGGGATCTCAGTCTTCATATCACACTGCATAGTTATGCAACATAATAAAGTGGAGGTGTGGAGTTTAAAAGTCGTGGGTGAAAGGCTTTCTTCATGTCCGTTCACACTGACATGATGACTTCATGTGGTTGCAGTGATTCACGCTTTTTTACTGCCGACTCCTTCCTTCAAGTGATCAACAACAAATTGTAACTATTGTTTAACTGAACTGAACCTCTGCTGACTTCAACAAAGCGGGCAACAGAGTGAGCTCACAGCTAACCGAACCAAACACAGTTTCTGTTCAAGGGAAGCTAGAAACAGTCGACTGGAAGCATTACACACAGGTGACAATCTCCAGTTCTACAAAAGGAAGTCTATGCTTCATGTGTTAAAGCTGCATTCTCTCTCCTGACCATCAGGGGGTGACTCCTCTGGTTGTATAGAAGTCTATATAAGTGACTCTACTTCTCTCTTGATTTATTCCCTCAGTAAACATTGTAAACATGAGTTTATGTCTCAATCTCTAGTTTCAAGTAAATGATTGTCCATTTAGAGTCAAATAGACCAAAAAGCAGAGTATGCTTTAGGTGACTGACCGTCTCTACTGGCTTGTGGTTTGTATTTATGCCATCAATCATTACAACAGTTCACCTGGTGGAGATCTGCACCCGACTGAATGCACTTTTCTGTTGAGTGAGAAGTATTGTGAAGTTTGTATGGTTCATTGTGGAAGGTGATGACAAACACATTTTGTGGTTTAGTTTGCAGGACTCGTTATTATGGGAATTGTAGAATCCTGTGCTGTTAAATGGAGTCAGTATGTCCCACCCTGGCCTGTGCGGCTTCATTTCTTTAATCATCTCTTCAAGCCCCCCAACGTCAGTGAAATACTGAGAGGTCTGCCGTGACGTTAGCATGCTGCGTTACATACCACCTCACAGACTTAAGATTGGTCAAAGCTCCGAGCAGGAAGCAGCCTCTTATGTTTCTCATACAAAGCAGGAGCCTTGTTATCAGCTTCCTCCCCTCATCTGTCACCATCACTTCATCACAGGGGGCGTCTCTCCCTCTACCCAAGAGTAGAGGACAGAGTCATGAGTCCAGGGCTGCAGCTCCCATGTGTCTCAAAGAATAGTCATGAAACAGAGTTATCATAAGAACTTTATGTAGTACCATACTATACAGTGATTATGTACACAACACCTTCTATTACAATACACCTTTATACATTCTGATAAATACACAACCTATGCCTTACTATTATGCTGCTATATACAGATCTTCACTGGCCACTGTAGAAATGCAAATGGAACAATTTAAGACAACACACGTATTTGTTTGGGAAGATACAATGATTAAAACAGACCAGTTGGTCTCTACAGTGGTTCCCAGCCTTACACTGGGTTGACAGCTTGGCATTGTAACAGAGCCCTGTGGGGCCTTTAGATCCTGTGTCTGTAACCTAAGCTCCTCTGGAGACTCTCGTCCTGTGTGGACCGACCCTGGAGCTGAAGCCCTCCCTTGGTGGCTCTCGACTGTGACTCAGTGGAGAGCAGGGTCATCCTTCAATCAGAGGATCGGCGGTTCGATCCCCGGCTCCACTAGTCCATGTTGATGTGTCCTTGGGCGAGACGCTTAACCCCCAGGTTGCTCCCGTAGCTGCGCCTACGGTGTGAATGTTATTTACTCCTGATGGGCAGGTGGAACCTCAGCCATGAGAGTGAATGGGTGAAGAATGACAGGTAGTGTGAAACTGCTTTGTGTGGTCGGGAGACTAGAAAAGCGCTTTACAGGTCCATTTACCATCTTGGAGACAGCCTCCACTTCTTTCATCAGGGTTTCTGTTGGTGGTTTTCCGTCAATAGAATACCTGGTGTATGGACTGGTATCAAACTACTAATGAACAGTAAGGGATGATGTCAATGTAATCAAAAGAAAACTACTATGGCAATGCATTGGCACACTGGAAAAGTCTCATGGGAGCTGAAGTCCTACTGATTTCCAACCTGGCTGAATTGGTAACACCTGTGGTTACTGTTGTATTTCAATAGTATGAGTCAACAGAACAACCACAGAGCAGTTTGAATGATCTGAACAGTGTTTACGGCTCAACCAAACACGTTGTTTTAATAAAGAAGACTATAGAACTGCATTATTGATCCAATATTGTCTTCTACATTGTATCAAATGAGCACATGCTTCTGTCTTCTGCATCAAATCCATGACATCACTTCCTGTGAATCCCTCTTGCATCCTGAGCCTGTGAGCTAAAACCCAGAGAACAGACCATGTTCTGCTCTTCTGAGGTACGGATGTGAGGAACGGAGGGAACCCTCTGTGGTGTTCGAATAAAGCTTTGTGTAAAAATCTGTTTCGGTGGCAAACGCTGGAAACCACTGGTCTGTTGCATAATGCTAAACAGAACCCAGATGTTCTCTGGTAACAATGCGGGTTCATGTGGCACAGATAAAGAGAGGAACAGTGTGTTCTGAGTCAGTGTCACTGCCATCACCCATCTACAGCCTCAGCCTTTTCCCAGCAGCAGCGTCCTGACTCCATCGCAATCCATTTAAAGAGTCAATACTTGTCTCTGAAGAGTGTACACGTCCATAACGTTGCTGTTTGGAATAGTTAAATAAAAAATAGACAGAATAAACAACGGATTGCAGCAGCTGGAGTCAGACACAAACAGTCCACCGCATCTTTAGCTGAATTCCAGTCATACCAAACAGTTTGAATAGGAAAATGCAGCAGCTATTAAAACCTCCGTGCAGAAGTGAAGTTTTGTTCTGGCGACCTTGATCTGTGACTCAGCCTCGGGGCTGTTCATGTCCGCTGTGGGATTACAGATCTTTCAGGTCTTGGCTTATTATTGGCAGTGAGGTATGTAGTGAGGGACATAGCGCTGTGCACAGCTGGAGCTCAGTCCCCTCCTACGCTGCTCTGATGTCAGCGTTCGGCGCCCCCTGCTCTGAACACTGCCGGTCTGTGGGTGTGTATTCCCCTCGGCTCGCCCGCTGTACAGAGCTGCGATTCTGCAGCACAACAGCTACCTTCTTTTCCTCATGCTGGTCTCCAAGCGGCCGAGCTCCTCATAAGACTGGTAGAAGATTTCCAGCTCGCGGCAGCCCCAGCCCCTCCAGACACACAGGCACCACTCCATGTTTTCCTTATGAAAGCCACATACAACCGTGTCCTTTGCCACTAGTGCGGCCTCCTCCAGGATCCTGAGAGGAGGAGAGAGGAGGGAAAGGGAGTGAGGGACGCGAGACAGATCAATCTACGAGGGAGAGGGAGGGATGCGATGCAGTTGGTGGCACATCTCTGTGCACTGTAATTAGCTATTCCTAGAAGCTAGCTGGCTATTCTAGGAAGCGGTTCCCTGGAAGGCCACTGAGGATACTGAGAGCACTGTTAGTACTGGAGTTAATATTTGTCTGGTAAAGAACTAAATAAATCCTGCACTAAAAGGTCCACTCCACTTTCTCCTGGAAGGAAAAACTGTAAAATGGATCCAAGAAGAATGTTCAAACTCTCTCTAATTTATGAAGGCTGTGACACAAAGCATTCTGCGAGGCAGAATAGCTTCTGGGTGTGTCGTGTATCATACAGAACAACCTTGAATTATCTCCTTCCATTGTTGTTTCATCTTCCTGAGGTGTATCATTATCCTCCTGGAGTTGGCTCATGTCCTGTGATATACAGCCTGAGGTTCAAGGAGCAGGTGAGGCCGTGCTCTGTGAAGTCACTGACTCACACCATCAGACTCAGTGAGGCTGGTGATGGAGGGAAACCATCCAATCAGAGGGCGGCATTATGTCCCGATGGAGCAACACAACAGCCCGTCTGTGATAGAACTGAAGCCCTGCAGCCGGACCCTCCCTCCCTTGACCTGAGCCATGACCCCCCATGTGTCGCCTATGTTACAGGTGCACCATGTAATAACTGCTTATTAAGGGCCCTGTTTTGGGTGGCCTGTTTATTGCCTGTTGCTAAAAGGCCAGGCCCCTCTGTGGAAGCTCACACAGAAGTCCTTTCTGCAGGACCAGCTGCTGCCGTCTTTACAGAAATAATTACAGACTCAGCTGAGCCCTATAAGTACATGATGAAGGATCCTGTGAAGCTTTATTGAAGCTGCATCAGTATATTCATATAGCTTTTTGGCCAGCGGTGAATGGTTAAAAAAAAAAAAAAAGGGGTCCGTGCAGGTGGAAGAAAAACCAATTTAGAACTGACAAAGAGTCTTTCATAGTAGAAAGACAGATATAAGATGAAGCCTATTTAAGAGTAAAACGTTGGTATATCATAAGTAGATTTATTATTTGATTTGAAATCTGTTATATTATGGCAGATCATTTATATTCTAAACTTAAAACATAGGAGTTAAATCCAATAATCACCTGTTCAATGTGTTTTTTCTGCATTGTACACTGGGAGCAGGCTGGAGGTACAGGTCACACTTTGAACTTACATCTTAGATTTATTTCAGACATAAACTGTAACCCACTTTTAAAAAGTGAGAAACCGTCACGACCCAATCCACAACAGACCTCATCCATTATTCAATTTGTGTGTAAATGAACGGCCTTGACCATTTTTACTGCCATTTTCACATCGCGTTATTTAATCTTGAAAAGATAAACTAGCCATTACAAGGGAAATACTTTTTTGATGCACATATAATTGATATAATTGACTTGTTTTGCATTGAGGCTCCACATGTTGCTCTGCTGGAAAGAAGTTCAGAGGGTGCAACTGTTTTTAGATTCTATTTTTACTGACATTATATTTTTGGGCAGTATTAACTCAAAGTAACCACTTCTGCTGGAGCGCTGCAGCCGGTTTCTGTTTGGTTCATCTCTGTGACGTGTCATTAAGGATCTGCTGCTGTGGCACACTGCCGTGTTATCAACACACTGCCGGTGACATAATGTTGTCTTTAAGGGCCAATCAGTGTGAACTGATACACATCTTGGAAATGAATGTTGCAGAATGAACATTGAACACTACCGTCCCTCACGTTATGGTTTCATTTGGCAAGAATATGCTGCAAAAATAAACCAGTGGCAAAACAAACAAATCTCGCATCATGTGTGGTGGATACTTGATAACTCTGAACAGGAAGTGAGCTCACCCCAAAGAGGAACATCCAGGTGGGCTGAGGACAGCAGTGACACGCCCCCTCAGCTGATCATCCTGTGACTGCATTTCAATGACCATGAGGTCACCTCCACGCCTGCCAAACAACCACACACACATATGACATGTTTACAGTGATGATAGACACATAGTGCAATCAAGTCCTGCCCACACCGGAGGGGAAAGTCCTCCCTCCATCGCTTTGTATTCTATGAAGCTGCGGTGTGGTGGGAAGCACTACCAATGAGGTAAAGAACCCAGAAATACCTTTTTTATGGGCTGAAGAACCCCAAAACTAAAGATACAGCCATAAAACGTGAGGCATCAGCAGGAACAACGACAGAAATATGGATGTGACATTCAGTACGAGCGTTTCAGGAGAACTGTTTGACACGAGTGAGAGTGTAATGAGGTTAAATCTGAAAGCTATGAGTAGCATGTGTGCACGTGCTTTAGTAACTACAGGAACCTTAACAGCCAACATGTCCCTTCATCGTGTAGCTGGTAGACATGGGGCTGAGAATACTCTCCAGCTGAAGCTCAGGTTGAGCCTTTAGTTCCTGGTTCAGCCTCTGGCTGCATGTCGTGTTCCCTCTGGTATGGTTGTCTACACGTTAAAGCGACTGGAGGTTTTGTTCAGCACTTTTAAAACGCAATGTTTACAAATACAAAATAAAACCAGAACACCCTTTTAAGTACAACATTGTCCCCTCCCTTGTCACAGCGTAGGAAAGCTCTTTGTATATCCAGATACATTCACCACATGTTCTAATGTTTTCAGGTCCACAGCAAAAGAGAAGAGGCTTGTGCTGCGATTGTAACGTTACACTGGTCATCTTATTCTGACACTACAATCATAGACAGGTATATGTGATTCTGTTCCTATTTTGACTCATCAGCCTGTGACTGTGTGCTGCAGTGTGTCGTACCTGGGGATCCACAGAGCTCCGTTCACTGGCAGCACAGTGAAGGCTTGCAGCGGAGGCGGCGTGGGCTTCACGGTCTCTGCAGGGTCGAGACCAGACTCGGGGTTGGTGGGCGCCTGCTGGTCCGGGTCCCTGCTGGTCTGCTCCTGGTCTGCAGGCGGTGGCACACTGCTGGGGCTGCCTAAAGAGGCGGAGCCTGCGGTGCTGGAACAGTCCAGAGGCTCCAGGGAGCCGCTGGACGAGATGGAGCAGTAGTCCGTCTGTGAGTCCTGGTGCTGGAGGATCTGAGTGCCCGCCTCCTCGCTGTAGATCAACGTCACTTTTCCTTTGGTCCGTTCCAGCGTCTCTTCCTGGTCTGTGGTCTTGAGGTCAGCGGTTGTCGCCACGGTAACCCCAGCAGGATGCTGCACAGCGAACACATCCCGAAGAGGACTGCTGTCCCCGCAGCTGAAACCACGACATGATTTTAAAACAGCTCGGTGTTGGCTCGGCTGAGGTTAGGATTACAGGTGTCACTCTCTGATGAGCGTTAGCTAGCGCAGTGTCTTTCAACCTTTTGAGCCACGGCACATTTTCTACAACAAAAAAATCCTGAGGCACACCAACAACCAAAACAGTTACAACATGTCACATAATACAGCATATATGGTATTGTATATATGGTAGGTAAGTATTGCGCTACCTACTGGCATGGAAGAGAATTTAATTACTTGGCCAGACACTATATTGCAGGCTCAGACGCTCAACAATGGAAAATTATTTGCAGCAACTAAATAATAATTTTTTGGACCGATTAAGTGAAATTGAACATTTTCCCACGGCACACTGGTTGAAAATGACTGAGCTAGCCAACCTGAAGTAACAGGTGCCATCTCGCTTCAGAGATCCCTGCATGGAGGTCAGAGGCGGTTCTGCTTTGCTCAGCAGCCTAACGAACAGCACCGTGTCCCCATGAGCATCGTTTCCTAACGATGCTCACCTCTCCAGGAAGACAAACCTCCCTGAACACTAAGGGAAGATTCCCCTCCATGGACCGCTAAGGAGTTGAAGATAGAACATCTAAAGTCTTAGGAAGGTGAATCTAAGCAACTGTGTAAAATCGAGAAAATGACCTCAGGGAGTTATTAATAAGCCCAACAACCCCAAATGCCATAATGACAGGCTGAGCTGTTCCTCTCTGTAGCAGACGGTCTGATAACTGCTAACCGGCAACATGCTGCCAAGAGATCTCTTCTGCTTTCTTTATGGGACTGATTTTGGATCTTTCACTCTCCATATGTGAAGTTAATTTCTCTCACTGGATGTGACCAGTGCTCGATGTCTCAGGTCTGTCTTTCTAAGTCATAAATCTATCTGATCATTCACACACCGTCTGCACCTCTATGGGCTTAAGTGTCTCGCCAAAGGTCACATCAACATGGACTAGCGGAGCCGGGATCGAACCGCCGATCCTCAGATTGAAGGACGCCCCTGCTCTCCCACATGAAGACGCGTCTCAGTGAAGCTGCACTCACCAGTACGTGGCACAGAGCTGGCAGGAGGCGGCGTGGTAGAGCAGCAGCGTGTTGCTGTGGTCGTCCAGCGTCCAGACCGCCTCCTCGCCCCACAGGCTGAAGCTGGTCGCCATGGATACGATGGACGACGGCGGGTTGTAGGGCTCCAGCCTTCGAACCGCCTGAAGACTCAGACAGTCGATGACCAGCACGCCCGGACCGTTGGAGAACCATAACTGACGCCACAGAGGGACAGAGACAAGGCCAGGCTGTTACGTGAACACACGAGTGATCGTCATGGTGACAAACATGTATATACAGTATGCTCACCTGGGAGCCACTGCTGACCAGAGCCATGCTCCTGACTGGGTAGGGTCTCTGCCTGGGATCCGAGTCCTTCAGAGCAAACAGCGTCTTGTTGAGGGTGTGTGAACACAGGTAGGTCTCCCCGTCCAGAGGAAGGTCCTCCACCAGGCTGTACACGGCCACCAGGCCGTCAGACATCCCCGCAAACACCCTGGCCATGCTCTTCACAGGGAGGAACACTTTTAATATCATCTACGCTCTCAGACTGTTACTATGAAAAGCTTTTGTGTCCCCTCGTTGTCTCAAAGTCACCATCTGTTTCCTGTGCATGTCCCCGAGTACGTTGTGATGTCCTGACACCTGCATTCTACCCGCTACACTTCAAACGGTACCAAGCTGCAGAGCAGTTGTGAGAAGATGGGTAACAGGACAGCGGGTCAGAGGTCAGAGGGAGAGCAGCAGTAAAGACCATAAAACAACGTTTCCCACAAAGCATTGTTTGCTGACTGACGGTCAGGGAGTTGTTTTAGGGCCATGATGAGTGGCAGGTAAGCTGTGATTACTGGCGGCACTAAAGCTGTGGACATCCTACCTGTCAATGACTCCATGTTTTCACCTTAGAGAAGACTAGCTTCAGGGAATCGAGGTTCCATGAACATCAACATGTTGAGACTTTTCAGACACGGAACACACACCCATCTGTAGGGGAAGGCTTTTCTTTACTCAGACACGAGCAGCACTGAGACACTGCTGGACAACAGCGGGAGTCGTAGAGTAACGGTTGAAGGAAGAAGAGTATTTCTTTCAATTATGTTAAAATTGAGTGTCCGGTTTGAGCCCTAATTAATGACGATTGTGAGCACGAGGCAATCCACTCAGTTTGAACGTTTATTAGAGAATTCTGCTGCCCGCTTTCTTTTCTTTCTTTGTGACGGTGCACGAAATGCATGAAACCCTAACATGTAGAGGGGGTGATCGTCTGACTACTGATGTGCATGTACCGGTCTACAAGGTGCTGTGCTTCAGGAGGTCTTTACACACAGGAAACAACTAACAAACATTAAAACATGTCCTTGTCTAATGACCTGATTTGAGTTTTTCTGCACAAGAGATGATATTTAAGTGATGAATGTATTACAGGTGAACACAACATGCCTTCGATCTCTCTGTGTATCTTTATGTATTATCTGACCTGCTGTCACAACTTGAACAGGATATGAGACCAATAAGTCAAATGACTGCACTGCCCCACAGTAGCAGCTTCTATCACTGCAGACAGCCAGATGCTGTAGCTCTGCACAACATATTATTATAGAACGTTAGCTAACATTAGCTAGCAAGTTTTTAGGGCTTTTTTTTTTAATATAATGGCTGAAGAGAATACATGCGTCTGAATATGTGAACAAATTACTGATGTTTTATTCTGTTGTGCGCATATTTTACTGTCCTCTGCGTGTGTGTGTGTGTGTGTGTGTGTGTGTGTGTGTGTGTGTGTGTGTGTGTGTGTGTGTGTGTGTGTGTGTGTGTGGAGACGTGAGCTGACCTGTTCTGTTGCTGGGACAGGGAACAGGCAGGTGATGATGGCTGGACAGGAGAACTGTCTCTGGGGTTGACTGAGAGGACACATGTCCTTCAGGCTGTAGATGAAGACCTCCTGCTCCTATCAGACAAACACGCCGCCATGTTTACACTCAATTATTATAAGATGCATTTAATAGGACCAAAGAGAGAACAACTGGTCTCCATGATTGGTGGTTTTAGCAAACAGAGTAAAACACACATCACAAACTCAGAGAGAAATTTGAATTTTAAAAAGGTTTCCTCGAAGCAATATTGCAAAAGTCAGACCTTTTCTTACTCAGAAAGATGCTAAGATGCTCATTTATATTATTAGCCGTTCAGACTATTGTTATCCCCTTTTTGCTGGACTACCTAAAAGGTCTACAGCTAGTTTAAAAACCCTGCAGCCAAGTCACAACTAAGGATCACATCTTGCAAAAGTGTATCTACTGCTGTCTATTTTTGTTTTCATTCTTTGTGTTGTTTTAATCTTGCAATGTGAGCTGCACGTTTGAAAGGTGCTATAGAAATAAAGAGTTCAAATAGAATCCAACAATTAACATTTTGTGTAAAACTTCCTTTCAAAACTTTGAGATGTTCAGATGAATATCAATCAAATGTCTGTGTGTTGAGAATGGAGCTCAGAATTTCATCAGCTGCTCCACAGACGACCACGAGTGTCTGTAGTTGGACCTTCTCTGTGCTGAAGAGCGCAGACAGCGCTGATGGAATATTAAGTGAAACTTGATTTGAGGTTTGAGCTGGTTTATATCTTTTATAAATAAAATGTGCCTCATAGTTTCGGCTGAAAGCACAAATAACACTGCTGGTTTGACTGTTTATGATAACGAGAATATATAAATGCTGCAAAGTAACGTGTGGTATGAAGAGAAAGGTGAGAGGCATCGGGCTTAGACTGGCTCAGCGGTGAGCAGGCTCCGTTAGTCCATGGCGATGTGACCTTGTGCAAGACATTGCTACGGTGTATGAATGATGTAAGAATGTGTGTGTGAATGTTAGCTACCTGATGGGCAGGTGGACCCTTAGCCCCTCCCATCAGTGTATGGATGGGTATGAATGGGTGACTGATGACAAGTAGTGTTAAGGCTTTGAGTACTCTGACAAGTACAGTCCATTTAGCATCATTATACCTGTAATGATTTGGTTTTGTGCGTATGCAAAGGTTATAAATGTAAAAGGTTTATAAAGCAGAGATAACATCTATTTGCATGAAAATGGTTTGTGTGATTTAAAGTGTTGTGTACCTCAGTGGCCATCCACAGAATGTTTCCCATCTTCATCTGACAGCTGATCTTGCTGCCGGCACAGGACATCCTCTTCACCTCCACCTGGCCCTTCTCCACATTCACCACACTGTAGCTCCTACACAGCATACATGCACATTCAATAGAGCAAGTGACACAACATAATAATGGAATAACTAGGTTTATCAACCATATTGAAATAGTGTTAGTCTTCTACCAGAAGGTAGAACTAGTAATATCATGTTTGATGAAAGGACAGGCAAATATGAAACATGTCATTTCAAAAGGATTTTTCCCCCCCACACATTCATCTAAATACTGCATCAATATAAATACTTTAATTTAATTAAAATACATTTATTTCTGGCTTGTTTTCTGATAGTATTCCCTAAAGGAAGCATATTTAAGGTGAATAAAATTGGTCCAAGCACAGAACCTTGTGGAACTCCATGACGAACGGCGGTGGTCATCGAGGCCTCATCGTTTACAAATACAAACTGAGATCTATCTGATAAATACGACTTACACCAGCTTAGTACTGTACCTTTAATACCAATCGACTGGTCTAGTCTCTGTAATAAGATGTCATGGTCAATGGTGTCGAATGCTGCACTAAGGTCTAACAGGACAAGTACAGAGCCAAGTCCTCTATCAGCACTAAGGTCTAACAAGACCAGAACAGAGACAAGTCCTCTATCAGCACTAAGGTCTAACAGGACAAGTACAGAGACAAGTCCTCTATCAGCACTAAGGTCTAACAAGACCAGAACAGAGACAAGTCCTCTATCAGCACTAAGGTCTAACAGGACAAGTACAGAGACAAGTCCTTTATCAGCACTAAGGTGTAACAAGACCAGAACAGAGACAAGTCCTTTATCAGCACTAAGGTCTAACAAGACCAGTACAGAGACAAGTCCTTTATCAGCACTAAGGTCTAACAAGACCAGAACAGAGACAAGTCCTTTATCAGCACTAAGGTCTAACAAGACCAGTACAGAGACAAGTCCTTTATCAGCACTAAGGTCTAACAAGACCAGAACAGAGACAAGTCCTTTATCAGCACTAAGGTCTAACAAGACAAGTACAGAGACAAGTCCTTTATCAGCACTAAGGTCTAACAAGACCAGTACAGAGACAAGTCCCCTATCTGATGCAACTAGAAGGTCATTAGTAATTGTCCCCAGTGCGGTCTCTGTGCTATGATGCTTTCTAAATGGAAGGGAAGGTAAGAGATAGGTGTATAGTTAGCCAACACATCTGGATCGACGGTGGGTTTCTCAAGAAGAACTCGTAAGTCAGTGTACTACCTCAATAATGACGTTATGAAAAAATATGCAAAGTGTGTCCGATCCTCTGATTGCAGGACGACCCTCCTCTACCACTGAGCCACAGTTTCCCACAAGAGTAAAAACTAGTGAGTGTACAGAAAAGCACACACTCGGTGCAATGGCCTGACACATAGTTGCATCTCTTCTCCCCCCTCTTCTTCACTTACTGATGGATTGCTAACAGGTCAATAGGGAGGTGGAAGGATGTGCTACATCATCTTAGGGTGGGTGGAAGGACAAAGCTAAAAGAGCAGGACTTCATTCATTACTATGGACATTGTGTAAATGACTGGGGGCCACAGTTCCCGGGGCCTGAGGTCTAGTGGAGCGCAGCGGGAGAGGGGAGCTAACGAGGTCTCATCACAGTGAAGGGTTCTACAGGAGTCAGCAGCAGTCATTAACACCACCTGTATGAAGGGATGAAAGTCTTTTATTGGACAGAGATTAACCTGGAACCCTGCTGCCACACACAGAATACAATAGAGCAGTAGTGTGTTTGATACTGTAATAAGGGGGTAAGGGGTGAGAGGGGAAACTCAGATTATCTTTGTTTTATGTGGGAGTTAAACGACATATATCCTGTTTAAAGATAACTCTAACTGCCTTTTTCACCTACGTAACTTGCAAAAATCAGACACATTTTGTCTCAAAACGATGCAGAAAAATGAGTTACTTCTAGACGAAACTACTGCAATTCCTTATTATCAGGCTGCTCTAATAAGCCCCTTAAATCTCTCCAGTTGATTCAGAATGCTGCAGCTCGTGTACTAACGAAAACTAAGAAAAGAGATCATCTTACTCCTGTATTAGCTGCTCTGACTGGCTTCCTGTAAGATCAAGAATATCATTTTAAATCCTTCTCCTCACCTACAAAGCCTTAACTGGTGGTTCAGGTTTATAGTTAGGACTGGCTCATGTTTATAGTTAGGACTGACTCATGTTTATAGTTAGGACTGACTCATGTTTATAGTTAGGACTGACTCATGTTTATAGTTAGGGCTGACTCATGTTTATAGTTAGGGCTGACTCATGTTTATAGTTAGGGCTGACTCATGTTTATAGTTAGGGCTGACTCATGTTTATAGTTAGGGCTGACTCATGTTTATAGTTAGGGCTGACTCATGTTTATAGTTAGGGCTGACTCATGTTTATAGTTAGGACTGGTTCAGGTTTATAGTTAGGACTGGTTCAGGTTTATAGTTAGGACTGGTTCAGGTTTATAGTTAGGACTGGTTCAGGTTTATAGTTAGGACTGGTTCAGGTTTATAGTTAGGACTGGTTCAGGTTTATAGTTATGGCTGGTTCAGGTTTGCCCTGGTCCATCCCATACAGGGGCGTTTCTAGGATTCAATGAATCTTGGAGATGGCTTAGCCCCTAGGGAACTGGTATGTGCGCGCGGGGCCCATTTGGGGGATGCGGATATCCATTGTTTCAGACAGTTCATAGATTGGTTCAATCAGAGTGTGATTTTGCTCTGTAGTTTTGCTTGCATTCATTCAGTATATGATAACAGAAGAGACAGCATTTCAGGGTCATAGTGAACACAAATATGAATTTTGAAGTATGAATATGAAGACGGATAAACTAGCTTTCATATCCGCGTCACTCCCAAATCCAATGGATGGAGAATGGACCTGACAGTGTCAACTTTTGAGTTGTTTACTTCTTTTATTTTGAGCAGAAGGGAATAAGATTTTGATCAACATTTACATCTATTTTGTTGTCTGTGTAGTTTTTACAAACCAGTGATATTTTATTCTATCACTGGGATAAAGATGAACTAGTTCAGTGTCAAATATACCATTCAATAGGAAAAATAAAACATGAATAACAAAAATAAAACAAAAAACATTTCAAGTACATCTTAATTATCGAATGATAAATATTGTATAATAGTACTCCTTGGTATAGTTTACTATGAGTTAAACTCCTTGGTGTAGTTTACTGTAAACTCCTTGGTATAGTTTACTATGAGATAAACTCCTTGGTGTAGTTTACTATGAGATAAACTCCTTGGTGTAGTTTACTATGAGATAAACTCCTTGGTGTAGTTTACTGTGAGATAAACTCCTTGGTGTAGTTTACTGTGAGATAAACTCCTTGGTGTAGTTTACTATGAGATAAACTCCTTGGTATAGTTTACTGTGAGCTAAACTCCTTGGTGTAGTTTACTATGAGATAAACTCCTTGGTGTAGTTTACTATGAGATAAACTCCTTGGTATAGTTTACTATGAGATAAACTCCTTGGTATAGTTTACTGTGAGATAAACTCCTTGGTGTAGTTTACTATGAGATAAACTCCTTGGTATAGTTTACTGTGATCTAAACTCCTTGGTATAGTTTACTGTGAGATAAACTCCTTGGTGTAGTTTACTATGAGATAAACTCCTTGGTGTAGTTTACTGTGAGATAAACTCCTTGGTATAGTTTACTATGAGATAAACTCCTTGGTGTAGTTTACTGTGAGATAAACTCCTTGGTATAGTTTACTGTGAGCTAAACTCCTTGGTGTAGTTTACTATGAGATAAACTCCTTGGTGTAGTTTACTATGAGATAAACTCCTTGGTATAGTTTACTATGAGATAAACTCCTTGGTGTAGTTTACTGCGAGATAAACTCCTTGGTGTAGTTTACTGCGAGATAAACTCCTTGGTGTAGTTTACTGCGAGATAAACTCCTTGGTGTAGTTTACTGTGATCTAAACTCCTTGGTATAGTTTACTATGAGATAAACTCCTTGGTGTAGTTTACTGTGAGATAAACTCCTTGGTATAGTTTACTGTGAGATAAACTCCTTGGTGTAGTTTACTGTGAGATAAACTCCTTGGTATAGTTTACTATGAGATAAACTCCTTGGTATAGTTTACTGTGAGATAAACTCCTTGGTGTAGTTTACTATGAGATAAACTCCTTGGTATAGTTTACTGTGAGATAAACTCCTTGGTGTAGTTTACTATGAGATAAACTCCTTGGTATAGTTTACTGTGATCTAAACTCCTTGGCATAGTTTACTGTGAGATAAACTCCTTGGTGTAGTTTACTATGAGATAAACTCCTTGGTATAGTTTACTATGAGATAAACTCCTTGGTGTAGTTTACTGTGAGATAAACTCCTTGGTGTAGTTTACTGTGAGATAAACTCCTTGGTATAGTTTACTATGAGATAAACTCCTTGGTATAGTTTACTATGAGATAAACTCCTTGGTGTAGTTTACTGCGAGATAAACTCCTTGGTGTAGTTTACTGTGATCTAAACTCCTTGGTATAGTTTACTATGAGATAAACTGCTTGGTGTAGTTTACTGTGAGATAAACTCCTTGGTATAGTTTACTGTGAGATAAACTCCTTGGTATAGTTTACTATGAGATAAACTCCTTGGTGTAGTTTACTGCGAGATAAACTCCTTGGTGTAGTTTACTGTGATCTAAACTCCTTGGTATAGTTTACTATGAGATAAACTGCTTGGTGTAGTTTACTGTGAGATAAACTCCTTGGTATAGTTTACTGTGAGATAAACTCCTTGGTGTAGTTTACTATGAGATAAACTCCTTGGTGTAGTTTACTATGAGATAAACTCCTTGGTGTAGTTTACTGTGAGATAAACTCCTTGGTATAGTTTACTGTGAGATAAACTCCTTGGTATAGTTTACTGTGAGATAAACTCCTTGGTATAGTTTACTGTGAGATAAACTCCTTGGTGTAGTTTACTGTGAGATAAACTCCTTGGTATAGTTTACTATGAGATAAACTCCTTGGTATAGTTTACTATGAGATAAACTCCTTGGTATAGTTTACTGTGAGATAAACTCCTTGGTGTAGTTTACTGCGAGATAAACTCCTTGGTGTAGTTTACTGCGAGATAAACTCCTTGGTGTAGTTTACTGTGATCTAAACTCCTTGGTATAGTTTACTATGAGATAAACTCCTTGGTGTAGTTTACTGTGAGATAAACTCCTTGGTATAGTTTACTGTGAGATAAACTCCTTGGTGTAGTTTACTGTGAGATAAACTCCTTGGTATAGTTTACTATGAGATAAACTCCTTGGTATAGTTTACTGTGAGATAAACTCCTTGGTGTAGTTTACTATGAGATAAACTCCTTGGTATAGTTTACTGTGAGATAAACTCCTTGGTGTAGTTTACTATGAGATAAACTCCTTGGTATAGTTTACTGTGATCTAAACTCCTTGGCATAGTTTACTGTGAGATAAACTCCTTGGTGTAGTTTACTATGAGATAAACTCCTTGGTATAGTTTACTATGAGATAAACTCCTTGGTGTAGTTTACTGTGAGATAAACTCCTTGGTGTAGTTTACTGTGAGATAAACTCCTTGGTATAGTTTACTATGAGATAAACTCCTTGGTATAGTTTACTATGAGATAAACTCCTTGGTGTAGTTTACTGCGAGATAAACTCCTTGGTGTAGTTTACTGTGATCTAAACTCCTTGGTATAGTTTACTATGAGATAAACTGCTTGGTGTAGTTTACTGTGAGATAAACTCCTTGGTATAGTTTACTGTGAGATAAACTCCTTGGTATAGTTTACTATGAGATAAACTCCTTGGTGTAGTTTACTGCGAGATAAACTCCTTGGTGTAGTTTACTGTGATCTAAACTCCTTGGTATAGTTTACTATGAGATAAACTGCTTGGTGTAGTTTACTGTGAGATAAACTCCTTGGTATAGTTTACTGTGAGATAAACTCCTTGGTGTAGTTTACTATGAGATAAACTCCTTGGTGTAGTTTACTATGAGATAAACTCCTTGGTGTAGTTTACTGTGAGATAAACTCCTTGGTATAGTTTACTGTGAGATAAACTCCTTGGTATAGTTTACTGTGAGATAAACTCCTTGGTATAGTTTACTGTGAGATAAACTCCTTGGTGTAGTTTACTGTGAGATAAACTCCTTGGTATAGTTTACTATGAGATAAACTCCTTGGTGTAGTTTACTGTGAGATAAACTCCTTGGTATAGTTTACTATGAGATAAACTCCTTGGTATAGTTTACTATGAGATAAACTCCTTGGTGTAGTTTACTATGAGATAAACTCCTTGGTATAGTTTACTATGAGATAAACTCCTTGGTGTAGTTTACTGTGAGATAAACTCCTTGGTATAGTTTACTATGAGATAAACTCCTTGGTATAATCCTGCTGTCGTTGATGAGAGATGTTACTTGGCAGAGTGAGAACGCCAGCAGCAGCCTCCCCAAGGTCCTAGTGCCCTATATTTAAGTATGAGAGGCTATTGGATTGTAATTTGAAGGGGGAGAAAACATACAAACCAGAACGCACATACAAACCACATACAACGCACATACAAACCAGAACGCATGCACATAGTAGCATGTTAGAGTTATAAATAACTTGTCCATGTGAGAAACAATAGTTTAATTTAATGACATCACCAAAACAGGCCTAACGACGCCCCTGATCCCATAGATATGCTGCTATAGACCTAGACTGCTGGAGGACCTCCTCTGATACACTGAGCTCCTCTCTCTTCTCCTCCATCTCCTTCTTTATGAATTCATGTTACTAAGTTGGCTTCTTACCAGGCGTCTCTTGGCTATACAAATACAATTGAACACACCCACAGGGAAGTGACTTTATTCTTTACTCAGGTAGACTCCACTTTATCTTTACATAACTAATACTTATATTTTGATGATATAAATATATGCAAGGAATCCCCTATAATGAACCTATTGAGAATGCAGGCCGGTGGGCTCTGACTCATGCCCACATTCTGTATTTATTCAGACATTCACAAGGATAGCAGGTCCCCTTACTGTATAGTATACATACCAGTATTACAGATCTAACTCACCAATCAGCTTTTTAATAAAACTACAATATCAGTTAACATCAAGAAGTTGAATCCTCAGAATCTGGACCAAAAAAGGCATTTTCTCTCTTTCTGTCAATTTCAGTGACATTTAGTAAACCACCTCTTGAAGTGTCTATTTAATAATCAAAGCAATACATAACAGTTATGTTGATTAAATTGCTAGAGAATGCAAAGTTGGTTTTGTTTGTGAGGGGAAAGAAATCCAAGAGATGTATGAGAAGAGGGAGGTTTTGTCATGCATGCTATTAGACTAAAGAGTTGGAACACACCTGTCGTCCTTGTCTCCGCTCCAGAACACGGCGCTGTGTCCCTGCAGGAAGAGCTGAGCGTGGCTGTCGCAGGACAACATATACCGGAGGCAGGGGAAGCTGGGCTGCTGCATCTGCCTCACACACTGCATGGCCACCGGCCTCTGCACACACACACACACACACACACACACACACACACACACACACACACACACACACACACACACACACACACACACACACACACACACATTATTGTGCCACACTAACTTATGGAGTAAGTTGATACGATTACATTTCTTTTATTTAAAAGATGCTACATTTGAAATTCAGAGCCTTATTGTAGCAGCAACCACATTTAGCTCTGTAAAGTATAGTTAACTATACTGTTTGGTCTTTGGTCTCCTGAACCACTAACTACCACACTGAGCAGTACACTGCGTTGGCCAATCTAAAGAGTGAACACGCAGGGTGCTCACCTTCTCAGGCTTGGTGTCCCAGCATTCAGTCAGCAGGCTGTGGAGGCAGTAGAACTGGACCTCCTCTGGACTGCCCAGCACTGGCCGGATGCCTTTGGAGAGCTTCTTTGCTATCTGGAGCTGGTGGTGACCCAGCGCTGGCCTGCGCCCAGACAGCAGCTCATACAGCACCATGCCGTACGAGAACATGTCCACCTGTAGAACAAACAAGGAACGTCAGGTCAGGTTGGTCAGGGATGTCGTATGTATACAGAATGTAAAACCCCCAGAAGAAGCTGTGGAGTAATGAATGACACCACAGCGTTTGAGTGCATCAGCCAGGGGGTTCTTGGTTGCGCAACGGTTGCTGGTTGTGCAAACGGTAATCTGTTGTGCGTAGTTGTGTCTGGGCAGTGACATCATCGCTCCAGTTCCAGTGAAGCTCACCACTACTTTCAAACCAACCTCAATAAACCCACTTAGTTAGTTTAGGAGAAACCAACGTGTAACTTCACAACATTACTTCACCGGTCTCCTGTTTGCTTAACCGGTCCACCGCCTCTCCCACCAGGTGATCCTTGTCATGCGACTATGGGACCAGCTCGGCCCGGTGCGTGTTCATTATGTCCACGAAAAAGGGTCCTAGTTGACTTTCTACTGGCATGACGCGATGGCACGTCATGCCAATAGAAAGTCAACTAGGACCTGTGTTACTAGGTGGTGTCATTTCACGTATTTCTGTGAGACAGAGCTTATGGTGACGATCACACAGTGAGAGTGGAAGAGCTGTGGACCTGAAGCATCCTAATATCAGATATTAGTTTAACTAATTCTATAGATGCGTTATAAAAGCCTTCATGAGATTCCTGTTGAAGCCAGACTACAGTGTGACTAAAGGGGTCAGAGGCTGCTTAGTTTGGTGATGAAATCTCCTCCAGAGCAGAACAATGGCTCTTTTGTTCACATCGTTGCTTTAGTTCAATGTCTCAAGGAGCTTTGGCTCCACACTGATCACTTCCACTCCTCATGTGTGTGTGTGTCTTGACTCCTCGTGTGTGTGTGTGTCTTGACTCCTCATGTGTGTGTGTGTCTTGACTCCTCATGTGTGTGTGTGTGTCTTGACTCCTCATGTGTGTGTGTGTCTTGACTCCTCATGTGTGTGTGTGTCTTGACTCCTCATGTGTGTGTGTCTTGACTCCTCGTGTGTGTGTGTGTGTCTTGACTCCTCGTGTGTGTGTGTGTGTCTTGACTCCTCGTGTGTGTGTGTGTGTCTTGACTCCTCGTGTGTGTGTGTGTGTCTTGACTCCTCGTGTGTGTGTGTGTCTTGACTCCTCGTGTGTGTGTGTGTGTGTGTCTTGACTCCTCGTGTGTGTGTGTGTGTCTTGACTCCTCGTGTGTGTGTGTGCGTGTCTTGACTCCTTGTGTGTGTGTGTCTTGACTCCTCGTGTGTGTGTGTGTGTCTTGACTCCTCGTGTGTGTGTGCGTGTCTTGACTCCTCGTGTGTGTGTGCGTGTCTTGACTCCTCGTGTGTGTGTGCGTGTCTTGACTCCTCGTGTGTGTGTGTGCGTGTCTTGACTCCTCGTGTGTGTGTGCGTGTCTTGACTACTCGTGTGTGTGTGTCTTGACTACTCGTGTGTGTGTCCGTGTCTTGACTCCTCGTGTGTGTGTGTCTTGACTCCTCGTGTGTGTGTGCGTGTCTTGACTCCTCGTGTGTGTGTGTGTGTCTTGACTCCTCGTGTGTGTGTGTGTGTGTCTTGACTCCTCGTGTGTGTGTGTGTGTGTCTTGACTCCTCGTGTGTGTGTGTGTGTGTGTCTTGACTCCTCGTGTGTGTGTGTGTCTTGACTCCTCGTGTGTGTGTGTGTCTTGACTCCTCGTGTGTGTGTGTGTGTGTGTGTGTGTGTGTGTGTGTGTGTGTGTGTGTGTGTGTGTGTGTGTGTCTTGACTCCCTGCAGTGACGACGTTAGAAGGAGAACAGAAGATCCTGCAGCTCCACTAGTCATTCTAAGTCATGTCCTAAAGTCTCATGATGCAGACACTCATCCCCTAAAAGCTGGAGCCTGCTGGGATATTCCTCTTTGGATCCTACCTCCTGTCTCCTACCTCCTGTCTCCTACCTCCTGTCTCCTACCTCCTGTCTCCTACCTCCTGTCTCCTACCTCCTGCCATGGCCCTGCTGATGCCCCTCCTCTCTACCTCCTTCTGCTTCATGGATCTGGGTTATCTGGATCATGGACCATGCCTACTACTCATTATATGAATAATTTCATATTCATGTAATGTGCTGTAACTCCGTTATTCATTCTGGTCACATGACATCTATTGCTTCTGTCCATCCGGGGAGGGATCCTCCTCTGTTGCTCTCCCTCAGGTTTCTTCCTTTTTTCCCTGTGAAAGGGTTTTTACTATCTTTATTGGGGGAGTTTTTCCTGATCCGATGTGAGGTCCCGGGACAGGATGTTATGTGTACAGATTGTAAAGCCCTCTGAGGATAATTTGTATTTGTGATTTTGGGCTATATAAAATAAACTGAATTGAATTTCAAACCAGATGTTCCACAGTGCTTGTGGAGCTTATTCGTCTTTTTTTCTGGAACCTGCTAAAATAGGTGTTAGACTCATTTGAAGCTGTGAAGTTGGCCTGTGTTTTTAATTCCTGTTCAACTTTACGCCAGCACCAGAAGCAGAGTTAGTAATAGAGAAAATGTTACACTGGTTACTTCTTATTTTATATCAGTTACTTATTCAGTCTCTTTCAAACTCTAGTCATGTATTACACATTCACATAGCATGTCCACCCTGATGTCATGTCTCCATCACTGCTGGTCAGAGCAGACTCATTTGTCCCGGCAATGAATACTGATTGTGACTGAAGACGATAGCCAGATGTGAGTGGGTCTTTGTCCAGTGGGAAATGGATTTTATACGTAGGACTCAGAGTGCGTCGGTTTTCCCCTCGTTTACAATTGACTCCAGCTCGTTTCTTAAGTGTTATTGAAAAAAACCAAAGACTTTTACTTTTTGTTTGTAAAGAAAAGGCGACACCACTTCTTTCTCTTTTATCTAATCCTTGAAACCCATATCGGAGGACCAAAATACCCAAATGGATTCCTGTCTGAGTGGTCAGAGATAAACGTTGGGGACCCAGAATAATAACTGCAGAGCCAAACAGTTGTGCCAAAAGCACTGAACTACTTCTGTGGTGACATCACTTGGTGGCGACTCCAGATATACTTGAGGTCTGTGGTATGCTATGGTGTCACAGGGGCAAACATAGCATGGCATATTCATATAAGGAAGTCCTCTTGACCTCACTTTGACTAGTCCAAAGCACCTTCTCCCTCTTCATTATGCCCACCGTTTACATCCTTACAAAGATGAGGACACTTGATCCCGTCATGCTTGTTCAAAAGTGCTTCAATGAAATTATTAAAGTCAAAATGAAACATACAAATCATCCTAGATGAGGAAGATGCATTTGATTAAGTTACCTTTTTACTAACCAAGACCGTTTGGAACTGTTCCGGTCTAATTATCCTCGGGTCCCATTGTTTCTGGTTCTGCTTAGTTTGCATTAGGTCTGTTTCAGGTCAATGCAATGACATCCAATCATCAGTACAATCATGTGATCAGCACTCAGTCAGGTTGTGCTTCAGTACCCGCTGTTCTTTCACCAGAGGAGAGCTCCTGGTCATCAGAGGATCAACTCAACTCAAAGTGAAAACCCAAAAAGAGATTCCGCAATTGTGCTGCAAAGAATATCAACAGTTACGCCTTTGCTTTTTCACACTAAACCAAACCCAGTGTGTGATTTCAGATAGCATGCCGGCACCATGGGAGCAATAGAGGTGTGACGTTAAAATAACAGTGCCGGCGTCTCGTGGGACTTATAATATAATTATGAATCCCACTGTATTTCTTGGCAAGACCCGTCCTGCATGGCTGGTTGACTCAGAAGATTAGGCATTGGTTTCAAGGCTCCAGAGGAGGTTCAGTTCTACTGCCTCCACCCTGATGCACTGAGCTGATCTATTGTCTCTGGTGTTCACGGACAGACATCACTGGAGACATGCCACGTACCAGCCTGCTTCCATCATCCCCGTCCCAAAAAACACTCCCTGACTTAACAACTCCCTGACTTCTGTGGTTATGAGCGCCTTGTCCTGTTCCACCTCACAGAGGGACCAACGCAGTAGGCAAACTGCAGGGGCCACTCCGCCTTCAATACCATCATCCATCCATACACGAGACCTCTTCTCTGACAGGAAGCAGCATGTGGAGGTTGCAAAACAAGTCTCAGACTCCTGGACCATCAGCCTTGGTCTCCATTCTACAGAGACAAACCACTGCGCCTTCAGTCACCAGCCGGTGAAGCTCCAGAACTTTGAGACCACCTTCATTGGACTCCTCTAGTGGCGAGGAGTAGGACATTGACTGTATGGTGACCTGGTGCAGTCAAATCAACGTGGAGCTCAGTGTGACAATGGTTGTATGTTTCAGAAAGAACCCAGAACCACCTGCCCAAAGTTCAACCTGCCAAAGACAATGGATGATTTGTTGATGTGGTCCTGATGAACCACAGTTTATCAGGACCAAATACCTCACACAAAACACATTTCTTCCTAGTTGCAGTCCCTGGACCCCACTGACACTGATTCTCATCCTTATCTGATGTTATTAACATTTACCATTTCCCCACATGTTGACACGCGTCTAGAGCACACTCTCCTTTCAGTATACCGTAAAAGTCGGGTTACAAGCCGCTTCTACCTCCGGTAGCAAGCAGCGTGGAGCTAGCAGCAGCAGCGCAAGCTAGCAGCAGCGCTAGCTCCCCAGTGCTGCTGCTACTGCCATTGCCCGCGTCTCATCTGCCCAAGTCGGGCGTCGAGCCGGGGCTGGTTCTGCTACCTTCGGTGGTTGTCGGGGAACTAGCAGAGCGCTAGCAGGAGTGTTAGCTGGCTACAGCGGGGAGCTAACGGGGACACCGACCGAAGGTAGTAGCGGCTTGCACCCGACTTTTACGATAATCAACGTTTTTGTGTTATTATCAAAGTCTATTAACTTGTAACAGCGTTCTAGTCGTGTTGCTATATATTGTCCAGATGCTCAACCAACAAACACTTACACATGTTCATGTTTTTGCCAAGACACCCACAGCTGGAAAACACGGTAACAGCATGAAGCTGCTTTTCATTTATTGTCCCATTACACTCTTTATTCCTTTCCCACTCGCTCCATCATTTGTTCACTATCCAGCCTAGTCTGCAATTTACTAGAATAGTTAAACCTCATCAAAAAGTGAGATTAACGGCCAGTTTGATTGGCTGAAGTCAGCAGATTCTATGGAGTGGAGCTGATGGGCTTTTTCTCTCCTCTTTGAAAGCGTCTTCTCCAGAGTCAGTGAACAGTAAGCTGTAGTAAAGCCAGCCCCCCTGGGGAGAGGAGGGGCGGGGTCAGCAATATCAGACCCACGCTGCTGTTAATGGAAGTCAGCAGAGAGAACTAGTCCTGCCTGGGTTCAAACAACTGAGGTTCTCAGTCAAGTAGGCCTTGAGCAAGATCAATGTCAGCTGTGTATGTGCACAATGATTTGACTTTGTCCCTAATTAAACTACCAAGACAATACACTACCCAAACGTTTAAAAGTGACAGGTGGTTACTGCGTACCAAAATACACTATTTCATTTCTGAATTGAGGAATATCCATGCTCTGGGTTGGTTACGTTTACTAATGCAACGATCAGTTGATTCATCAATTTACGTCAACGGACAGAAAATTAATCAACAATTCTGTTAATCCACTTGTCATTTTAGTTATTAAAGCTATTGAAGGTATTAAATATGTCTAATATCATCTGGTTCCCTCCTCTCCAATGAGACACTTTTTGTTTGTTTAATGCACTTTTTGTCTTTTTATATTATTGTAAACAGGATATCTTTTGATTTGAACTGTTGGTTGGACAAAAAAAATATATATATTGAAATAAATAAAATAATCCACAAATGAATTGCAGAGTAGTTATTTGCAGGCCTGGTTCCTGCCCTTATCCTCACTGTGTTGAACTATAATGCCACTGACTGGAATGTGTCCGTAGAGAATTAAAAACAGCTAAGTATTGATTTTCAGATTTTTCTTTGTTCAGATATGCCGAGTGATTTTAGACGATTTAAGGAAAGTTCTTACATGGCTGCTTGTGTTTACACAACTTTTAACATTGAAGACCATTGGCTTTGTTTTGTAGAAAGTCATGTTTATATTCTACAAAGTAAGGCATTGAAAAAGCTTTAAAAAAAAACATTCTATAGAGTCTTTGTGTGGATGCAAAGGTTGTCATACCCCATATTATAATACGGGTAGATCAAATCAAGCATTCTGATTGGTTGAGAGTGAGTCACGGGGTGTACTTTATTCAGCCATAAAGTACTGTACAGCCTGTTTACATTTAGAGCGTTCCATATCAGTGCGCACTTAAAATAACAGGTAGATTTAAATTGCGCGACCGTTAGTGTTGGATTCTCGGTCCGCTCTTTAGTCTACAGTTTCTCCTCCTGGTTTCCGCCCACTGCCACGATGAAGGAGGGGGGCTCCTTCATCCCAGCTGTTGGCCGTTGCCTTGATCACCGGCAGGTGATTAAAGGTCCACAGCGTGACCCGGCTTATTGTCGGGTTGTTACTTTGTAAGAATTGGTCACACGAGCGGTTGAGTTGCCCTCCCGACTCTGGAGCAGGAGAGGTGGATCTCCTGTGTTCGCTGGACCTGACCGGTAGCATTCGTTTGTATCTGTTTGTGGTGTCTTGTTTACTTTAAATAAAGTCCGCCCGTGGAACTGTACTGCTGCGTGTGTTGCGTTTGGGTCCGCTACACCACACACTCCTAACAGTTAGTTGCCGTTTCAAGCTTGACAGTTGAAAACATGTTTGGTGTAAACTTTGATATTGTCACGTCCGCAGTAACGACTCGCAGACGTTGGTTTCCTTAACTTGCAGGTTTATTGCTTGAGTGTTCACAGTATTGCAACGGGGCTCTTCGCTGACAGTAAGTTAGCTCAAACGGAACAGCTAACAAGCTCACTTAGCGTCCCCCACACTAGCATAACGAACGACAACACACACGTCACTTCCTCCCTAACCTAAAGATGAGCAATGAAAAGGGTTTGATCACAAAATCGTGATAATTTCCAGTGAGAGATAATTACGTCGGTAATTTCCCGACGCGAGGCAAGTTCTCTAAACATCATGGAGGAGAAAAATTACGGAGAAAAGACGGACAGAAGCAGCGAGAGCACTTCTTTACATCGGTGGCTGAGCGTCATCCTCCACCCTGCTTTCAACCGGGCTGGTCAGTAAATCTGTGATTTACTGACCAGCTCGTCCGTTTTATAGTCCCGTATGTGCGTCCCGTGCGTCCCGGGACTATTTTCTCTGCCGCTGAAATGCGATACACAACGTTTTGCCGGCTACAACTATTTTGTGCTGAAGGGCAGCTTACATTACTATTTATAAAGTCGCAGGTACCCGTATTATAAAAGCAATAAGGTACTCGAGGCAGTACTGTGTCTACAATAATGTACAGTTCAAGGGTTTGCCGGCCCTCCGCTGCGCGTCGGGCCTAACAACTCCCTTGAACAGTACATTATTGCACGACACAGTACTGCCTCTCGTACCTTATTGCTTAAGTAAAAGCTTTAAAGCAAACATGTGGTACACATCAGACCACGAGGCCTCATGCTGCAGAGAGGAAGCAGCCAGTCAACGCAATACTTTAAGAGATAAAGATGAAGGCACCCAGGAAGATCTACAAACCCAAAGATCACACGGTGGTTTTACTGGACTCACCATCTCTCACTCACACACACACACACAACTCAAGTCCCATACACTCAAGGGCAGATTTTAAAGTGAATAGCTAACGACAACATGTGATTTACTGTAAATCCGTTGACAAGCTTGTGATTTTAGTTTTATGATTTAACCTCAACACTAGACTAGTGTAAATTCATCCTTTATAGCTCCATTGGGCAAACGTATGCATGCATGTATGCATGTATGTATGCATGCATGTGTTGAGGATTGTGTTATGTAAACTACGAGTTCTTTCTTTATTCTTTTCTTTTCATTCTAAGTTCTTTTCATTTTCTCTTTATGCATTATAACTAAATTGCTTTGAGTGAAATAGTCTTATATCACAATGCATTATAAATTGTTTTAAGTAAAATTATCTTTTATCACGATGCATTATGCTAATTGTTTTGAGTGAAATTGTGCTTAAATACGCTGTAGTACATTCCTGTTATTTTTATGACATTTGTATGACATTTATATATGGTCATAGTAGATAGTATCCTGTTGTAGACGGAAGACAGCTCTAATATGGTCCTGCTGCTTATCAGCTGACCTTGGGTAGCTTTTGCAGCTGCAACCAAAAACACGCTATTGAGCGTGTGACCAAGGTCAAAGCAGATTGTAATCACACGCACCTGTTACTCCCACTATGTCTCGACAGAGATCTTCCCACGCACTTGCCTATATATACTGTGATAACTGCACACTTCTTTAGTTCCTCTTGGGCTCTGTCCCTGAGATGGAACCACTTGGTTTGAGAAATCAAACCGAGACTTTCTTACACTTGTGATTACTGGTAACTGTTTCTAAGCGCTGAGGGGATTTTCTCCAAGACAAAAAAGAAACTCTTGATGAATTACAATGTGACTTTTACTCTTGTAGCTTTTTAAACATATGATACTGGTGAACTGACTCTTAGCTACTGAGGGGATTTTCTCCAAGTAAAGAAAAAGACTCCGTTATGGTACTGTGTGTATAATAACTCTTGTTGAAATAAAATGTATACTCTCAAATAAGAGTGTAGAACTCTACTCAATGGGGACTCCCGTTTAATGGAATAAGATAACTTCCAGGTTTTTCGAGACGAAGAAGGTAACACCGGGCCGAGGCCATTGACCAGGGAACACAATCCAGCACGATCCTGCCTCGTTTCCAGATCCAGACAAATGTTAGTAATCGTTTGGGTTGCACTGTGTGTAAAACGATTCATCTTCCTTTCCTATTAGAGGAAACAGTTCGGTGGATCACGTGGCTCAATGAAATAGGTAGGCCACAGGGAAAACCAGACGAATGGGGTTTTTAACATCCGTCATTGTCTCTATAAATTGTAATCGAAAGCAAACTGAGAGGGAAACCTCAGGGTTCTAAAACGGGCCCTCCTTACACGGCTGATGTAAGGAGTAGGCGCTCCCCCTAAGTTCTGACCAGGTCAGGGCCGTCCCGTTTCACATGTATGTATGTATGTATGTATGTATGCATGCATGTATGCATGCATGTATGTATGTATGCATGTATGCATGTATGTATCCTCTCCATACTATACTGCTCCACGCATCACTGCTGTGGGTTGATGGAGCGGCTCATACCTTCTCATCGTACACGATGCCTGGTCGGATCTCAGGAGCCTGGTACCCCGGTGTGCCCTCCACCCCCGACGCCCCCTCATGGAAGGTTTGTCGAGAAATGCCGTAGTCAGACAGTTTAATGTTGACTGGATCCCGCACCTGGAGAACGATACACACGAGTGAACAGGTAAGAGAATACAAGTCTGTCTTCATTAGTTCAGTGGACTTTGACAACAGCAGCAACAACACAGGAAATAGGTTCAAGACTTCATAAATACATAAAATAAATACAGAATATTGTCAATAATCCATAAATGTATGGCTGTTTTGGTATCCATGCACAGACCTCCAGAGACCACACCAGGATGTTGTCGGATTTGAGGTCACAGAAGATGATGCTCTTCTTGTGAAGGTATGCCAGTCCTGCTGCAATCTGATAGGCTACTCTGAAAGTGAGCATGTGACCGAGGGGCATGTACCCGGAGCCTACAACGAGAACACACAGAAACAGCTTTAGGACCAACTTCAGGTGAGAAGTGACACGATGCACAAGTCTCTACGTGCCTCTGCGCTTCTCCTCCAGCACAGTGTTGAGGCTGCCCAGCGGAGCCAGCTGCAGGGCGAAGCAGAGCGGGTGGATGCTGATGCCCACCAGAGACACGATGCAGGGGTGCTCCAGGGAGTGCAACATACTGGCCTCCTGGCGAAACTCAGAGAAGCTCCGACAGGCATCTGTAGACTCCAGGTGTTTCACCATGGTGTCTGAGGCGAGAAAGAAGGGAACGAGAGGGAGCAACAAAGTTTACAAACGGGACACTTTCAACTGTGAGACGCAGCTCTGTGCCCGAACGGCTGCTCACATGGAATCATGTTCACAATCAGTTCCAACTGCAATAAGTCTCCGTCTGTCCTCCTTTTACTCTCTATAGCTGTGGTGGTCCACGTGTCTCAAGTGTGACAAAACAATCTTAACAGATCAGATCTTTGAAGATAGACAGGGTTACCATCCTCCCCTCCTATCAAAACGTGACTGATGTGCCACACTTAGGTCACGGGACATTTCCATTAGCTGATGAAGACCATGGGATGCAAGAACAGCTTTCCACTGGATACCAGTGAAAACTCCAGTGTGTGAATATGAATAATTATTTGGCTGCACCTTTGAGTGACTCTGAGGTCAGACGGTGACAGAAGAATGCTAAACTACAACGCTACTCATAAGCAGAGTACAGATTGTTTTTAAAGAGTGATAAGTCTTCTCCCCAGTGGATCACATCACGTAGTTTTTATTCTTTCCTTTGTATCATGTGGCTGTGTAACACTGGCTTTAATTACAATGCAGTTAATGTAAATGCTGCTTCAGGAGCTTTCCCCTGAGTACCTGTGTCGCTGCTGATGGTCTGCGTTCGACACTTCTTGAAGTGGAAGCGCTTGATGGCCACCGGCTTGGCACGATACCGGGCTCTGTAGATGATGGTCCCACTGCCACCCTGACCAAGGATGTTACTCTCCTCCTCAGAGAACTCCAGCTGGGCCGCATCTAAAAACAGCCTAACACACACACACACACACACACACACATTAGAAAACCTCCAGCTGAGCCAAACTTGAAGAGAAGAGAAAACACAGTGAAGAGTAGATTTGTTTGTGTAAGTGTATTTATAACACTTTATAATCCCACTTCCTGCCTCAACTCTGCTCGACTGCTGCCCTTCCTGCAGTGTTCTTGTTGGATGAGGGAATATCAGTAAAGTCTCAAGTGTGCTCACTTTCAGTTTGATCTCCAAATAAAGTGGTTTAGTTAATCTGGATAAACTGCTTGTTTGTTTACAACAACAACAACCAGCAGCGTATCCCATATGTCAGCTTCAGCTCATTCAAATGCTGCTGCTTAGTCCTGAAAAAGACATCACACAGTCCTCAGGCCCCTGAACTGAGATTACAGTACTACTGCGATGCCCTCAGTGGTTTGGGGCTGTCCACACTATACATGGAGAAGTAGCATTGAGCTTCTCTGTAGCAGAGAGCTGGAGCCAAGTCCAGAAGACAGAAGACGTGTCCCGACTTTGACTGCCTTTAATCTCTGATGAAAAGCTTTTGTGTTCTCCACGGCCAATGCTTTAATGTGTCATACTGTATTTAGTGTTATTTTGAATGCACCATGTAAAGCACTGTGTCTGATAAACTGTCTTTTCTGGATCACACGTGCGCTTTCAGAAAGAATCTGGTTCAAAGAACCTCAGTTAACATCCACAAAGTTGATGCAAAACAATGTACGCAAATGTATCTGGGGAAACAGTGACTTCTTGGAATGGATTGGAAGAGGGCCGGACTAAAATATGTTGATATTTGCCACAGCTGTATCAACAACTGTACTTAAAAAAAACACATACATATTGTAAAGTAAAGCCAATTGGCCAAGGCTAAAATAGACTAGTCTAGCACTAAAGTGTGCTTATACTAGTCTCCAGCTGTTAGACGGTGGTATTCCTGTTTATACCAACATCCGTCTTCCATTCTTTCAGAGCTCCAGTGCAACTCTACTAATATTTGGAGCGACTGTTTAACTGATTCCATGGATCTGTGCTACTTTAAAGAGACAGAGATACATCAGCCACCCACCTACACACACACACACACACACACACACACACACACACACACACACACACACACACACACACACACACACACACACACACACACACACACACACACACACGTGTATACGTGTCCAAATGTGTAGGACAAAGATACATAAATGAATATTTATTCCAAAAGTCCAGTGCGTGACAATCCTCCACAGACTGCTGACATGAACATAATAACTATATACTGTATATACACTAATATATATTGTTCTCATCTTCTATTGATCCAACATTGATTCCTGAAGACACGCCATCAATGTACCGTAGTTACATTTTACAGAAGTGGGAGCCTTGAAGGCCTGAAGCCTAAAAAGTCAGTTGAATGTAAAAGAATGAGCTGGTACTCGTCTGTGTAGGCCGCTGTAGTGATATAGAAACGGGTCAGACGTGTGTGAAGCGTGTCCATCGTAATGACTCGATCGGTATGTACAATGAAAGGATCTAAAAGGTTACCGTGCTGGGAAGTCAGTCATGAACAGCTCTGGGACCAGTTCCTGGAGGGTGACGGGCTGGTCCGGGTGCTGAGGACACACGATGTGCTCCTTGTCCACTGCAGCCAGCACGCAGTCCTCCATGTTGAAGTAATGGACCCCGTCTCCTCCAGCTGCTGGTTTCCCTCCGGCCATGAGCTGCTGCTGGCCCAGAGCGGCGCAGAGGGGACAGGGCGCGTACTGCTCCATGAGGAGGCTGCCGTCACTCTCGCTGGCCGTCAGCGCTGCAGGGAGGACACGGACATACAGGACATGTAACGCATCTGTTGTTTATAGGAGGGCTGTATGCATGCATACATATGAGAGTCGGGCCAGTCACAGTTTTATCTAAGATAAAAGCTAGTGACTGGGCCTGAGACTCTGATTGTTGGAGACTATGCTGTAAAAGATGTCAGAACGATGTGCAGCAAGAATACCAAAATACTCTGCTTTCCGACAGATATGGTCTCTAACATGAGAGACAAAATCCTGAACATCATGGCTGACCATCCCACGGTGAAAAACCTCATTGTGCATACGGGAAGCTGTGATATTGTGAAACAAGAGTCTGAAGTTCTGAAGCGAGACTTTATTGACTTGTTAAACACAGTCAGCTCTGTCAATGCTGAGGTGTTTATCAGTGGCCCTCTTCCACCAGCCAGGAGAGGAGATGAAAGATTCAGCAGGCTGTTGGAACTGAACAGATGGCTGTCAACTGCATTTACTGACCATACAGTACATTTTATTGACAATTTTTACATTTTCTGGGAGCGTATACATCTTTTTAAGGCAGATGGAGTTTGCCTGAACAAGTCAGGGGTTAAACTCTTTACCTCTAACTTATTTTTCTTCCTGCGTCAGCCGTCTGTTCCCACTGCCAAGGACAGGAGACAAGAGGAGTCTAAACAAGAGATGACCACACAGCATCGCCGTGGAGACCTCATGGGAAGGATGCCAAAGGAGAGCCAAGAGGAGGAGTCTCCACCCTCATCAAGGATTGATACCCCCTTCGGAGAGGAGGAGTCTCCACCCTCATCATCATCAAGGATTGATCCCCCTCTCGGAGAGGACGAGTCTTTACTTCCCTCACCAGCACCTACTTCCACCCCCCATACTTCATCCAGGTCCCTCTCCTCTCTCCCTCCTCCCCATCCTCCCCACTCATGGAGTTCAATGACCGCATGAACGAGATGGTCATTGCTGGAACCAAACTCACTCCCCTCCGCACTCCCACTTCCTGTGCTGAAACCCCTCCAGCTAGACCTCCGCCACTGGTTCTAAGTGCTTTGACACAAACACCGAAGTTAAAGCGCCGTGCCCCTCTCCCGCCTCCACTTAGCTTTATTAAATGTCAGGTCTCTGTCAGGAAAAACATTTTTAATCAATGATTTCATTATTAGGCACAAACTAGATTTTTTGTTTTTAACCGAAACTTGGTTAGACCAAGATAACAGTGCAGCTGTTCTTATTGAATCAACACCTCCCAACTTCAGTTTCATGAGTGAAACAAGAGCGCATAAGAAAGGAGGTGGAGTTGCTATTTTATATAATGAGTCTCTTCAATGCAAGCAGATGTCTTTTGGTCATTTTACTTCCTTTGAATATGTGGCTCTCAATTCCACTCAAGTTTTATTCCTCAACATTTACAGACCACCGAAATACTGTGCAACCTTCTTTGATGAGTTTACTGAACTGCTGTCTATAATCTGTATTGATTTTGATTGTGTTGTCATTGTTGGTGATTTTAATATCCATATTGATAATCCCCAGGACAGAGGGTCTATAGAGCTATGTGGTGTCCTTGATAACTATGACCTGACACAGCATGTAACAGGTCCCACCCACAACAAGGGGCACACTCTAGACCTCATCATCACCAAAGGTCTGGACATTTCCAAGGTTGCTGTGACTGATGTTGCACTCTCTGATCATTTCTGTGTTTTCTTTGAGAGAGCAATCTCCCTACACACAAATGTCCAAACCAAGGTTGTGACGAAGCGTTACATCACTGAAAATACCAGTGAACTATTTATTCAGAAGTTCTCCACACCAGCCCTCTCTTGCATCTCAGTCAATGAGCTTGTGGATGGCTTCAATTCTAAAGTTAAAGGTGTTATTGATGCCATTGCACCCAGTAAGGTGAAGGTTGTCTCGGGTAAGAAAAGATCCCCTTGGAGAAATGCCACGCTGGTCAGAATAGAGAAAAGAGAGTGCCGGAAAGCAGAGCGCAGGTGGCGAAAACCTAATCTCCAGGTTCACTGTGGTATCTATAAAGAGAGACTTCGCAATTATAATTTGGAACTTAGAAATGCAAGACAGTCCTTCTTCTCTGACATCATAACCAAAAACAATAACAATACACGTGCCTTATTTGCTACCGTCGACAGGCTAACAAACCCTCCGGTGTGGGTAACTTCTACGCTCCAATCCACCTGTGCATGCAATCAATTTGCCTCCTATTTTGCTGACAAAATTCAGAAAATTAGACAAGCAGTCGGTGGCTCCACAGCAACCACCGGATATGTGTTGTCCCCATCTAACAGCCATTCAAATATCATGACACAATTTGACTCAATTAACCAAAGAGGCATAGAAGACATTATACAACATCTGAAAACATCATCCTGCTGCTTGGATATTCTACCAACACACTTTTTCAAAAATATTTCACACTGCATGACCGCTGATCTTTTACAAATTGTAAACACATCCCTTCTTTCAGGTGTCTTCCCTCAAGCCCTAAAAACTGCAGTGATTAAACCACTCCTAAAGAAGGCTAGTTTAGACCCCGAAATATTGAAAAACTATAGGCCAATATCAAACCTCCCATTCTTAAGTAAAATTATGAAAAAAGTGTTTTTTCAACAGCTGAACAACTTCTTGGCCGAAAATAACTGTTTCGATGTCTTCCAGTCCGGCTTTCGTCAGCACCACAGTACTGAAACTGCTCTTGTTAAGGTTTTCAACGACATCCACTTAAACACAGACAGTGGCAGAACCTCAGTCACTGGATCTCAGTGCTGCATTCGACACGGTCGATCATGACATACTACTAGACAGACTGAAAGTCTGGGTAGGACTCTCTGGCGCAGCACTTAACTGGTTTGAATCCTACTTGAAGGACCGACAATACTTTGTGTCGGTAGCTAATTACACATCAGAGCTGACTAGGATGACATGTGGTGTTCCCCAAGGCTCAATACTGGGGCCTCTTCTGTTCAACATCTACATGCTTCCACTGGCTTAGATTATGAAAAACAACAAAGTGTGTTATCATAATTATGCAGATGACACACAAATCTACATAACTATATCACCAGGGGACTATGATCCCATACAAGGGCTGGCTAAATGCATTGAAGAAATCAATAACTGGATGTGCCAGAATTTTCTTCAATTAAACAAAGATAAAACAGAAGTAATTGTTTTTGGTCCCAAGGACGAACGATTGAAAGTCAGCGCTCAGCTTCAATCACTGACGTTAAAAACCTCAAACCAAGCCAGAAATCTAGGTGTAGTTATGATTCAGACCTCAACCTGAACAGCCATATCAAGACAATTACAAAATCAGCCTACTACCACCTGAAGAATATATCAAGGGTTAGAAGACTTATGTCTCAACAGGATTTGGAGAAACTTGTCCATGCATTTATCTTCAGTAGACTGGACTACTGTAACGGTGTGTTCACAGGCCTCTGTAAAAAGTCAATCAGAAAGCTGCAGCTGATTCAGAACGCTGCAGCTCGAGTCCTCACTAAGACCAGGAAAGTGGATCACATCACTCCAGTTCTGAGGTCTTTGCACTGGCTTCCTGTCAAACAAATAATTGACTTTAAAATCCTGCTGCTGGTTTATAAAGCACTGAATGGTTTAGGGCCTAAGTATGTTTGTGATCTGCTGCTACCTTATGAACCATCCCGACCCCTCAGGTGGTCTGGGACTGGTCTACCTTATGAACCATCCTGGCCCCTCAGGTCGTCTGGGACGGGTCTACTTTCTGTTCCAAGAGTCAGAACTAAACATGGAGAAGCAGCGTTCAGCTTTTCTGCTCCACATATCTGGAACAAGGTCCCTGAAAGCTGCAGGTCTGCTGAGACCCTCAGCTCCTTTAAATCCAGATTGAAGACTTTTCTGTTTGCTGTTGCCTTTAATTGATCCAGATTCAATTGCTGCATCTCACTACTGCATTTTATTTCTTAAACTGCACTGCAACTTTTATTCAATTTTTATTTTTTATTTAGCTTTTTGACTGTTTTAATGTTTTCTTAACTGTTTTAAATCCTGTTTTCTCTGCATTATATTTTGATGCTCTTAATGGTTTTATGTGAAGCACTTTGAATTACATTACAGAAAGATGACACTGTAGCAGGTTCTGACCATGAAGTGGACCTGCAGCAGTGGAGTTCATGTTTGCATTGGACATCCAGGAAAACTACGGTCATGGGTGTATGATGTACAGATGGGGATGAGGTCTGAAGGTTGAACTGAGAGCTATCAGACAGTGAATAATCTGGATTCCTTCAGAGCAGTCTGGGCTGTGGAGATGAGAACAAAGTCCGTTCTCAAACGTTTATCAGTAACTTCTCCAAATCAAACACTCTCATATTGGCATTAATTAGGTCCACTGCACAGCAATGATTTAAAAAGGAAAAAGGCCACTTTTAAAGCTGGTTTGTCTGTGAAAGAAGAAACAGTGGCGAAGAACAACACGAGCAAATACTAGTAAATGCAAATAATAAGAAAAAACTAATCATGACTGCGTTGTTCACTGCATGTCAAAATAATAAGAGCACACAAGGCAAAATGGTAAAGTAAAGTTGCCATATGACAAGCAATGTAGTGAGTCTGACAAAGCTCATTACTTCTAACTTCATGAAGGACATCAAGGGCAAAATGGCATACATTTTATAATAAAATAAGATATTAACAAAACTATGAATGAAATATCTAAGATAAAGGTATAACATCTGAGAATCTGACCAGGGAACCACTGCTCAATCAGAGAGTTGACGTTGTCGGTGATGAAGGCCATGGCAGAGAAATCTCTCATCTCTGACTGGCAGATGATCTTTATGCCTCCACTCCTCTTCCTCTTCCAGTTGACGTCTGAGGACTCCACGCTGAGACACAAACACATGACAGCGCCTCAGTTATCTGTTCTCCACCGCTCACATTACTCTTTACACACGAGCAGCAGGAACCTTTGATGCAGTTCAACATACTACTGGGCTCCCAGTAGGCCACGACCACTTTCTGAATTTGGACACTTCTGACCACTTGACACTTTAATTCATTCACCTGGTGCAATATCCAATACATGCAATATGTTTAAGTACTTTTTATTATTTTTTATTTTATTTTTTATTAGACTGTATATTTAATATTCTTATTTACTGTTTTATTTTGTTTTATTACTGGTTTACTGTTTATTTATATTACTTGATTTATCTTCTTGTGAGCAATGCTGCGGTAATCCTGTAATTTCCCCACTGCGGGACTAATAAAGGATTATTTTATTTTAACACTCATTCTTTCATTATTGCATTCATTTCAGACTTTTTGAACACTGGAGAGCTTCTCTCCTCAGTTACATGTTGTGCATTAGGCTTCTTAACACGCCACAGCGCTAAGACTGCTGTGATAGATATGAAAGATGAGCAATATTAGAAAAAAAGGATTGTAATGTAAATGTATGTAATTCTTAGCATTGCAATGATTTTGACTGCGGCTTAAAGGGAGGACACGTAGGATATTGAAATTCAGCTGTCTGACACAGTTCAGAATATGCACCAAACATGGTACTAAGATTGCTTGTTCTTATTGTTCAAGACCTTAAAAGGCCGTATGTGTCAGAAGATCCCCTGTAATGTCCAGGTTGAATTGTGGAACCTCACTTTCTGTGACCTGGCGTGGCCGAGACGTTGACTGAATACACTCCATCCTTTCTGAGAGTGTGAATCTAACTGAAGCTCACAGCCTTACATGTCCTCACTGAAGGATTTGTCTCATTCCATCACGGCTACAACCGTCCAGTTCCAGCTCTGACCTCAGGTAACCTCCGTCGAAAGTGACTAGCAGCCCCTCCTTCCAGTAGATGGTCTGGCTGCGCCGGACTCTGAAGGTGCTGCAGCGGTTCCTCTGCTGGGTCCCAGCAAAGCTGTAGATCACGGAGTTCCTGCTGCGTTGGCTCCTGGTGTTTCTTTTGGGATCAAATGACTGCACAAGCACAACAGTTCAGGCCATGAATGTAAAAAGCTGAAAGTGTTCAGGTACAATAGGCGAATGATGAGAATCTGCTGGTTTTCGTACCTGCAGGTCCATCTCTGTGAGGCTGATGAGCATCCTGGCTATTAGGCGCTCCCAAAAGCCGGCAGGAACAAAGCTCATCTGAACGAGGCGCTGCAGGGTGTTGGTGGTCTCTTGCCGGAAGCCGTGGATGTCCATGGCTGGCTTGGGGGGAAGGAGGTGGGGCAGCAGATAGCTACCAAGAGGAAAGAAACACACGTCAAACTAAACTCTAACACATCAAGATGTAAAGAAACTGGATGTATGCCGTGCTACTTGGCACCAGCGTCACATTAAATACTTTTCAGTGGTCGCTCATGTGCTTCCTGTTGCTATGTATTGCATGTAGCATGATGCTATGAAGGCACTGTGTACGCAGTGCTTCTATGTGGTAGCTGGCGATGACTGTCTTTAAGGCTGCTGGATGTGTTTAGGCTGTTACTGAGTCAGTGGGATGCTTTTACAGCTGGGCCTCAGTGGTTTAATGGCTTTCTAGGCCGTTGTTGGGTTTTCATTGGTGTTTGCTGGGGAATCATGAGGGGTAGCTAGGCAGTTGTTAGGGTGTAAGGTAAATGGGTTGGTTACTATGGTGAATCTAGCTGTTAGCTGCTATTTGTGGGACAAGCTTTGAGGCAAAGAGAATAAATCCTAGAATGGGACCTGTGCTGTAATGTCTTTCTACCACGACAGTAACGTGTGTGTTTTGTGGAGCACACATGCCAAAATGTACAGAGAATCTCCATTTATATCAACTGAGAATCAATGAGTTAAAAAGATAATATTTTACCTGTTACTGGCCACAGGAAGAGCGATCTCAAACTTGGCTAGGAACTGGAAATACTGTTCCTCTGTCTGCGGGGTGAAGCCTGTTCCTACCAGTAGCATCTGCACAACAGACATTATCACAGACATCTCAACATGAAGTCAGTATCATCGTTAACACACAAAACGATATTTCCAGTTCCAGAGTCTCACCCTGAGGTCTTCTGCGAGGATCACTCCGTTCCTGGCTACGGAGCGAGAGGACTTGAGGTGCATGATCCTCTCCAGACACTCTGACAGCCACACCGGACACAGGAAGTAGAGCGTGCAGAGCCCGTGGCTGGTGTCAGGGAAGTGCAGCAGGGTCCCCGTCTCGATCAAGAAGCTGATGGCTGGAGGTGGTGCAACGAAGAGAGCCATTAGCATGGTGTCCCCTCATGAATGGCGTAGTCAAAGGCTATAGATACAATATATATATATAATAATATAGTATAGATATAACATATATTATATAACTACAGCGATGAGTCAGCCTTCTGTTTGTGTCTACATGTGCAAACAAGGCACATCAACTGTGTACACCAGCTCATTGTGTAACTGAACACTTACTGAAAACACAAAGACACACGTCTTTGTGTTTTCAGTAAGGATGTCCTTCAAATCAGAGGATCGGCGGTTTGATCCCCGGCTCCGCTAGCTCAAGTCGATGTGTCCTTGAGCGAGACCCTTAACGCAGTTTGGTTTGAATGAGTATGAATGTTAGTTATTCCTGATGAGCAGGTGGCTCCTTCATGGCAGCTCCTCCCATCAGTATGAATGGGTTAAAGAGCTTTGAGTGGTCGGGAGACTAGAAAAGATAAATACAAGTACAATCTACCAAGTATTTAAGCAGTAAGTACGGTGCACACAAATAACAAGGAAAACAGCAATTAGAACTATGTGCCAGAGATAAAGTAGAACTTCTATATTTCACACAGGCGGTTTTATGTGTCGACATAAGGGATGTAACGGTTTGTGTATTTGTACTTGGGCACCCAGCTGCAAACACAATGCACAATATGGTAAATGGGTAAATCTCTTTTCTAGTCTTCCGACCACTCAAAGCTCTTTTAACACTTAGTGACATGTCATCATTCACCCCCTGATGACAGGGCTACCATGAAAGGCCCACCTGCCATCAGGACTAACTAACATTCATGCTCATCCACACACCGTAGGAGCAGCCTCAGGAGCCATTTGGGGTTAAGTGTCTCGCCCAAGGTCACATCGACATGGACGAGTGGAGCCGGATCATCAGAGGATCGGTCGTTCAATCCCCTGATTGAAGGACGACCCTGCACACCACTGAGCCACCGCCATATGTAGAGAAGAACTCAACAGTAACCTTTAAAAGTGGCTGTCAGGCTTAACTAAACATCAGCTTGTGGTTGCTAAAACTGAAAATACAGTCACCATTTGTAGTCAGTACTGATGTCTGTGTGCATGCGAGTAAACACACCTACACCTGTAACTTTGTCAGGTTCTGACTTTAAAAAGGGAGAGTTTGTATTAGTGTGGTTACATGAAGTACTGATCCATAGCGACAGGAGATGGCTGTCGGCACACCCCCAGTTTGGAAAAACAGGCAGGATTACATCACAGGGAAGCAGCAACATTTATCTTAGACATCTAAAATAATCAATAACCACGAGACTACGTCGACAGGAACAATATAGATACATTTTCATGTTTAGTTCCGTTTGTTGTGGAAATATTCTAAATATATAATATATGGTACACTTAAACTGGGGGCTGTGGCTCAGTGGTAGAGCAGGGTCCATTAACCAGAGGATCTGCGGTTTGATCCCCAGCTCCATGTCGACGTGTCCTTGGGAAAGACACTTAACCCCACATTGAATTGAAGTAAAAACTGGAAATACACTAAAAACAATACAACAAAAACAAGTCAAACAAATGAGATGCTGAAGACGCCACAGTACCAGTCTGCAGATCCTCATAGTCTGTGATGTCACTTCCTGTGTTCTGTTCAATGATGCGGTCCAGCTGGTCATCAGTCAGGTACTGAACCTCGCCCTCAGCATCTCGCCTCTGCTTCTCCGTGACCACTGCTTCCTGCAGGGTCAGGTAGCTCCTGGGGATCTGGTGGAGCGACAAGGTCAAACCTCTCTGTGCTTTAGAACAGAGGAAGTCTTTTTGACCAAAAGCTCCAGGAACTAAGCATAGGAAGTACTGGAAAGCTCCTGCAGGACATTTGGGGTTAACATCTCCCAGCCAGCCACCACAATAAGCCACTGTATGGTGTATAAGTAATGTATGTACTTGGGGAGCAAACCGTTTCTCCCGTAGACGGTAAACGGTGGAGCTTTCTCTCCACAGACAAAGTGTGGAGCATCCCAGTCTCACTTACCAGTCTGCCCAGCAGCTTACTGCCACTGGCTGAGCTGCTGCTGTCTTTCATGGAGAGAGCCACCTGGTAGATCAGCTTCTTCAGACCATCCAAGCCCTCCATGGTCTTACAGGACACTTCACTGAGCACACACACACACACACACACACTGAAAAGCTGATACTAGTGACAACTGGCATGAAGCTGAAGGTCAAATGTGTGCTTACTGCAGGTGCTTCCAGGTGACGTCCGGGTAGCCGGTGGCTCGAGCCCCCGACGGGGATCGGCACAGAGCCAGAACATAAGCTCTCAGCGTGGCCAGTCTTTCAGTGCGGAACTTGGTGTCAATGAGATCCAAATGTGTTCCCACGACCACCACGGCAGAGTTGGGAGCTCGCGCCTACGGGTCACAGCACACAGGAGCCGACGTGTTTAATGAAAGGTTAAAGAAACAAAGAATGAGCACGGAAAGCTCAATGCCCAAGTGTTGTTCTTTCAACCACTTCTCATGTTCTTCCTCAGCAAATGGAGTTTGTTTGAGTTGTCATCATATCACCCAAGTATGGAACTTTGGTCACATGAAAAATAGTGCCCCCTTACTAATGAAGACATTTTTGTGTACAAAAACCCACAATCTGTTTTAGCCAGGATATGAAATTGATTAGATGTGTCAATCATGAACACTTAGTTTGTATCATTAGTGTCACCAGAAGAAATTAAACTCTGATTGAAATGAGTTGAACACATAACTCACGAGCCCCCGGCTGAGCGCCGCTATGTTGGAGTTTTCCCCGGAGAACGAGAGGGTCGCCTCCCTGCGCCTACGGGTTGCGGGGAGTAAGGCTCTGACTGTTGTCTGTGCTTATGCACCGAACAGCATTTCAGAGTATCCGGCCTTCTTGGAGTCGGTGGGAGGGGTCCTGGAAAGGGCGTCGCCTGCCAACTCCATAGTTCTCCTGGGGGACTTCAACGCTCACGTGGGCAATGACAGAGAAACCTGGCGGGGCGTGATTGGGAGGAACGGCTTGCCCGATCTGAACCCGAACGGTGTTTTGTTGTTGGACTTCTGTGCTAGCCACGGTTTGTCCGTAATGAACACCATGTTCGAGCATAAGGCGGCTCATAAGTGTACTTGGTACCAGAGCACCTTAGGCCGGAGATCAATGATCGACTTTGTAATCGTATCATCTGATCTGCGGCCGTATGTCTTGGACACTCGGGTGAAGAGAGGAGCAGAGCTGTCAACTGATCACCATCTGGTGGTGAGTTGGATCAGATGGCGGGGGAGTCGGCTAGAGAGACCTGGCAAGCCCAAACGTGTAGTGAGGGTGAACTGGGAACGTCTGGCAGAGGATCCTGTCCGGGAGGTCTTCAACTCTCACCTCCGGAAGAGCTTCTCACACATCCCGAGGGAGGCTGGGGACATGGAATCCGAGTGGACCATGTTCAAAGCCTCTATTGTGGATGCGGTCGCTAGGAGCTGTGGTCAGAAGGTCATCGGTGCCTGTCGTGGCGGCAACCCGAGAACCCGGTGGTGGACACCGGGGGTGAGGGAAGCCGTCAAGCTGAAGAAGGAGGCCTTTCGGGCCTGGTTGGCCCAGGGGTCTCCTGAAGCAGCTGACGGGTACCGGCAGGCCAGAAGGGCTGCAGCTGTGGTTGTCGCGGATGCTAAAACTTGGGCATGGGAGGAGTTCGGGGAGGCCATGGAGAAGGACTTTCTAGGCCTCAAGGAGGTTCTGGCAAACCATTCGGCGGCTCAGGAAGGAAAAGCAGGGTCTACCCCAGGCTGTTCTCAGCGTGGGGGGGGGGGGGGACACCTTTGCAGTGTCGCATGGGGGTCGGGAACAGTGCCCATGGACTGGCAGACCGGGGTGGTGGTTCCCATCTTCAAGAAGGGGGACCGGAGAGTGTGCTCGAACTATCGTGGTATCACACTGCTCAGCCTCCCGGGAAAAGCTTATGCCAGGGTGCTGGAAAGGAGGCTCCGACTGCTTGTCGAACCTCAGATTCAAGACGAACAGTGTGGATTCCGTCCCGGCCGTGGAACAGTGGACCAGCTCTTTACCCTTGCAAGACTACTGGAGGGGTCCTGGGAGTTCGCCCAACCAATCTACATGTGCTTTGTAGACTTGGAGAAGGCTTTCGACCGGGTCCCTCGGGGGGTTCTGTGGGGGGTGTTGCGGGAGTATGGGGTGCCGGACCCGTTGGCACGGGCCATCCGGTCTCTGTACGCCTGCAGTAGGAGCTGTGTTCGTATCCTCGGTAGTAAGTCAGACACATTCCCGGTGGGTGTTGGTCTCCGCCAGGGCTGCCCTTTATCACCGGTCCTGTTCGTGACTTTCATGGACAGGATATCTAGGCGCAGCCAGGGGGCGGAGAAGATCCGGTTCGGAAGTCTCGGGATCGCATCTCTGCTGTTCGCAGATGATGTGGTCCTGTTTGCCTCCTCGGACCGTGACCTCCAGCATTCACTGGGGCGTTTTGCAGCCGAGTGTGAAGCGGCAGGGATGAGAGTTAGCACCTCCAATTCTGAGGCCATGGTGCTCTGCCGGAAACCGGTGGACTGCTCCCTCCAGGTGGGGACAAACTGCCTACCCCAAGCGAAGGAGTTCAAGTATCTCGGGGTCTTGTTCACGAGTGAGGGTAAGGTGGAGCGTGAGATCGCTAGGCGGATCGGTGCGGCTGCAGCAGTAAAACAGGCGCTGTACCGGTCCGTCTTGGTGAAGAGGAGCTGAGCCGGAAGGCAAAGCTCTCCATTTACTGGTCGGTCTACGTTCCAACCCTCACCTATGGTCACAAACTCTGGGTCGTGACCGAAAGAACGAGGTCTCGGATACAAGCCGAAATGAGCTTCCTCCGTAGGGTGGCCGGGCTCAGCCTTAGAGATAGGGTAAGGAGCTCGGACATCAGGGGGGAGCTTGGAGTCGAGTCGCTGCTCCTTCGTGTCGAAAGGAGTCAGCTGAGGTGGTTCGGGCATCTAGTCAGGATGCCTCCTGGACGCCTCCCATTAGAGGTTTTCCAGGCACGTCCAACTGGTAGGAGACCCCGGGGAAGACCGAGGACACACTGGAGGGATTATATCTCCCGGCTGGCCTTGGAACGCCTCGGGGTCCCCCAGGATGAGCTGGAAAGTGTTGCGGGTGAGAGGGAAGCCTGGGTCGGTCTGCTGAACCTGCTGCCACCGCGACCCGACCCCGGATAAGCGGCCGAAAATGGATGGATGGACTGACTTATATTGTAGTCCGTTTACTGTGGCTATTCATTTGTGTAATGAAAGTGTGTGTTCCTGTTTGTTAGATTCAGGGTGACTTCAGGGAAGACTGTCTCCATCCTGTTGTCTGATAACGTCCTCACAGCGCTACTTCTGTTGAAACTTGTTCAGTGAGACGTTACGCGTTTCTTGCATATTCCTTTTACTTTGTTTACATTCTCTTTCCATGCATCTTATCAATGTGTCTGCAATTGTCAATGTGGTACTAATTTCTATGACCTTTTTTCTAACAGCAGCAGTTTGTTTTTTAGATTTTTATAGAGTGATTTTCAAGAAGAAAACGACTTACTTTTGCACAAAAAAAGGCGTTTTCAGAGTGATATCATTGAGAACATGTTTCAGATATATATGTATTTTATTCTTGAGTGTAATCCTCTCTCGTTTGATGCGCACCATCATTAGCATTATTTTGGCAGGATGAAGACCAAATGAGGCTGGCAATAACAAAACTCATAGGACAAAGTTACAACAACCTATAAAACTAAAGTAGCTGTTAATAATGTTAACTAACCACCAAATCAGAAGAAGCAGAGGGAGGCATTAGTAAATGTCAAGAGTAAGTGATTAGGCCTCAAAGACCCACTTAAGTGAAATGATGCAAGCAGTTTCAACATCTTCCACGTCATCGTGCCTCCATTAAATGACATCTATTGACTGTGGTTGGTTTATGTGGTCTGGCAACCAAATGATTGTCTTTGAATTCAGAGGACTCCTCCCTCCCACTGGAAACACAAACACCATCACAGACATGCCCTTCACTTTCTGACCCACTCGCACTGAAGCACAGCTGGAACCAGGTGGTCAGTCGGTCCTCAGCGGTGTGTATGTCTGTGTGAGAGCTGAGTGTCACCTCTATGTTAAGTAGCCATGTCTGCAGGTTGGCCACAGCCTCCTCTCCCAGAGCCAGGTTCCAGATCACCACGTACAGGGCCTTATCCGTGAAGAAACACTGGTTCACCGTGGACATGTTCGCTTGACCACCGATGTCCCACACGTTGAACGCCACCGAGTCCTTCTGTGGGGAACAAGACCAGCATAACATAAGCTAATTGCTAACACTTAAAAAAAAAAAGAACAGCTGTGGCTGATGAGCATGTCATTAGTTCTGCAAGTATCTGATCATAGGTATTGGATACATTAACTTTGAGGATGTGAATGTGGAATTGCTGTACAGATATTAACATATATTTCACTTCTTCTTCTATTGTATTATTCTTTTTATTTATTTATTTATTTTTATTCACTTGTGAGCAAGGCTGCTGTAATCCTGTAATTTCCCCACTGCGGGACTAATAAAGGATTATCTTATCTTATCTTCACTTTCGGCTGTTGCCATTATGGGTCATCACAGTGGATCATCTATTCCCATCTAGGAAACCAGGCCTCCAGCCATTTGTTATGAAAATCTGATTTGGCAGAGGTTTTATGCCAGACGTCTTCCCTGATGCAACCCACATATTCTGATATAAATTCTGGGGGTGAGGAAACCGGAGCACCCAGAGGAAACCCACACAGAGAGAATATGCAAACATAGAAAAGCCCAATGAACCCGGGAATGGTCTGACATCTACACCATGCACTGTGTGTGTATTGAATGTACACAATAAGTATGTACGTCTGTGTTCCTCACGCTGTGTTTGCCTCCGTTGGGTTTGTCCAGCTCCCAGGTGGAGGTGGAGATGCTGCATTCTGCTGGGGTGAAGGGGGCCGCCCTGCCGGTCTGCAGAGCCTCCAGCAGGGCCGTCTTGCCCTGCCTCGGTGGACCAATCACAAGCATCTTCAGCAGCTTAAAAGGCTCCGCCTTTCGAAGGTGTGCTCGGAGGAAAGCCAGGACAGATGCAGGACCTGAAAAACCAGAGAGGCCAACAATAGTTTTTTGTGGTGTTGGAAATGACCGGTTACCAAGAAACTACAGACAGGTGCTGCAACACAGAAAACATAGTGCCATTGGCCATTTATTCAACTAATGTATGCACATTTCACTTTTACATTCCGTAAAAGTTGGGTTACAAGCTGCTATTACGTTCGGTGGGTGTCCCCGCTAGTTCCTCGCTGTAGTCAGCTAGTGCTGCTGCTAGTTCCCCGCTAACTCCCGCTAGCTCTCGCTAGTTCCCCGACAACCAGCCCCGGCTCGACGCCCGACTTTGGCAGAGGGGATGCGGGCAGTAGCAGTAGCAGTGGGGAGCTAGCAGCAGCGCTAGCTAGCCACAGCGGGGACAACCACTGAAGGTAGTAGCGGCTTGTAACCCGGCTTTTACGGTACATGTAATGTGGCCACTTGAATGTGACCATTCGTGTTCTCTAGTGAACTAATGTTCACTAGAGAACACGTTTCTTCATCACTCCTTTACATTTATCTGACTGCTGTAATTACGGGTTACTTTTGTAACACTGGTTACTCTTAGGGTTAGGGTTAAGAAGTAGTAAAGTAGGGTGACCAGACGTCCTCTTTTTCCCGGACATGTCCTCTTTTCGAGACCTAAAAAAAGCGTCCGGCAGGGATTCCAAAAACGTCCGGGATTTTGCTACGTTCGGGAAAATAGTTATTACCCCCTTACAAGTTTTGGAAATGGTACGTCCGGGAAAATAGTTATTACCCCCTTACAAGTTTTGGAAATGGTATCTCCCTCACGTTCCACCTTCTTGCGCAAGCTCTGACTGTAGAGAGAACTGTCATTGGTCGACCGATCTCAACGTAAATGTAAATTCACGGCATGCTACACACTACTGCTACCCCCCCCCCCCCACTCGCGACGAAGTGTCTCCTCCTCCTCCTCTCTCTCCTCTCCCCCCCCCCCACCCGGAACGAAGTGTCCTCTTTTTCACAAACTCAAATCTGGTCACCCTAAGTAAAGGATCACAGTTTTTCAAGTGAAACTTAAAACAGAAGTCAGGTAAATTAAAACAGGATTTGCATGTTGTAATCATCCTCTTCATACTGGCCAAGAGGTCCTTGCCTAATAGCTTCTAATGTAAGTGACAACATCCACAGCTAATATGGCGCTTCAGCCGTCCTTTAAGCGTTCAAAAAAGTCTGCATGTTGGTTTCCTTTTGAAAAGTGAGTTGAGGGTGTCTTTAAAAACAGTTAGACGTACCTTCTCTTCTTACTTCTTGGGGGACATTAGTAATGTTGAGGTCTTCAATGTCCAGCTGCCAGAGGCTGGAGAGTTGACTGAGCTCTGCTGGAAGCTCCCGGATCCCAGGATTACTATTCCCAGAGCAGGTAAATGGTAAATGGACCCATACTTGTAGAGCGCCTTTCTAGTCTTCCAACCACTCAAGGCGCTTTAACACTACATGACATCATTCTACATCAAATATCTTTTATGGGCTTTGCTTTTAAATATATCTTAAAAATGCTCTTGTTTTATTCTGCTCTGTAGCACTTTGAGATTGCTCAAATATAAAGTGCAATACAAATACAATGTATTATTATTATTATTATTATTATTATTATTCACCCATTCATACACTGATGATAGGAGCACCATGCAAGGAGCCACATCAGATTGTCAACCATTCATACACCGTAGACGCAGCTACGGGAGCAATTTAGGGTTAAGTGTCTTGCTCAAGGACACATCGACATGGGCTAGCGGAGCCGGGGATCGAACCGCCGATCCTCTGATTGAAGGACGACCCTGCTCACCACTGAGCCACAGTCGCCCTGGTGAGACAACATCGGTCAAGGACTCACATGAAAGACAGAAGAACACTTTAAACATAACCTACCATCCAAATTGCATTGTCAATTTGTTGTAAATAAACATGTTTTGTTATTCCCAATTTTATTAAATTGAGCTTTTTAGATATTGTGAACCTTCACTAAGCTCACAAGGGTTTTCTAGAACAGATGGATATGTTGCCAAAAGTCAGTTTCGGATCCACAACTTCCCAAACCATTCCATCACTGGGTACGTGAGAGCAGAGCGTGAAACAGCTGCAGACAGCTGGAGCAGGAGGCTGACCTCACACAAAGCCATGGTTCCCAGGGACTGAACCCAAACACATTGGCCTTTTATGACATTATTATTTGACTTTTTGGCAACATAATATTTGAAAGTGTTCTTCAGTGTAAAAAAACAAAAACAACCATTATTTAGCCAATGCACTGTGTAGTTTGACTAACGTCTGAGGCTCAAAACTGATTATACTGAAAACTGATGACATGACCGTTTTAAATTGAGTTTGATTTCATCTTTATTTACCCATATCAATACTGGAAGTGGGAATACAGGTAATTGTGATCGATTTGCAAAAGTGCTGAAAATTAAGCAGCACATTGATTTGAATGATTATTTTGTTAATTTCAAAATGTCATTAAGGTTAAAAAAGGTCAAATTGAATCCCAGGCCCTCACAAAAGAGGTGATGTTGGAAGCTTAGTGAGATGATAAGACATCATAAGATGTGATACCCTGTTATCAATGTGTAATGGTCTGTTCACACCAACGCAAAGCACATTTAATGTGCGGCGCAATTACTCAACGCAAAGACGTGAATGTCGCAAATATGTGGAATTTGAGCATTTTAAGAGTTGATTGGTTGTCGTCTTGTGAACTGACAAAACATGAATTCAGAATTTTCAAAACTTTGTATAATTTTGGACTTAGCTGTCTGCTAAAGGAACCTTAGCATGTGCACAGAGGCATTATCTACAGCCAGAAACTGTTGTGTTTTAAGATCTTGATCACTGAAAGAGACACGAGTGCCCTACAGACACATCTGACTCTATAACAGCAGTGACTCTCAGACATCAGTAGTCAATGAAAGGGATGAAGAACACACTGATCTGGGCAATAGAAACCACAAACATGGTGGAGGACACGCGGAGGGACTCACTTGGAGAGGTAGAGCTCAGTGAGGCTGTGCAGACCACACACCGATCGGGGAACACACTCCAGCTGGTTGTCGTTCAAGAAAAGCACTTCCAGTGAATCCCGCAGAATCATGGGAAACTCTATGGGACACACTGCCAAGACAGAGCCAAACAGAGGGTCACAGCGAGATACAGGTCCTAGAACGCGACTGATGCTGGAACTGAGTTTGGAAATACTTTGGTAATATGACAACAGACACTGTGTTAAAGGAAGACAGATACCTGCTGAAAATACGGCTAGCAGCTAGTAAAAAGGCTTTTACAAAGAGATGGCACACAATAGAACCACCATCACAAGATGGATGGTTGAACAGTGTAAGTGAAATATACGAGATGGAACTGTTAACCCACAGAATAAGAGCTCAAGAGGAGCAATGTCGTGACAAGTGGGAGAAATGGACGATGTTTACACGTCAACAATAGAGAACAAGAGGACTTGTCATGTCTTTGAGAGGACAGAGCAAACCAGACCCTTTTTGTCGTAGTTATTATTGTTTGTTTTTCATTTCTGTATATATCTTTTTCTGTTGGCAGTGAAAAGGCAAAAAAGAAAGTGTTAAAAAAAAGAAACTGAGTTTGGACTTTCCAAAACATTTCCAGAGAAAATAAAAAGTAAGCAGCCTCTTCCACAGAAGTGAATTCTTGGCATTAGGCAGAAACAGCAGGTATAACATTATGTAACACTAATACGAATAAGATACACTGTTACACAATAATTACGCGAAAAATAACTGTGCAAAAAAAATATGTGCAAAAAAATTCAACGAGTCTGGACTGTTGATCTAGGCACAAATGGCCAAATAAAAACCTTGAAATGAAATACACTGTTGCACAATAATGATGTATCTAATCAAACTGCAAGCCTGCGGGTTAGGTCTTCCTCCCAACGAGCTCCATGTATCAGACGGCTAGTTGGAGGAATGGGGTCAGAGAGGGGAAGTTATAAATGTGTTTGTTACTCATTTAATGGAGGGACTGAATAATGGGAGACACCATGTGGAGGTCGGACCCTACAGTCTCGACACCATCTAGTCCACATTATTAGTAGGTTCACGTTATTGAACTGAACTAGTTCCATGTATGTAAAGCAGATCCACCTGGGTCTGGGTCCGGGTCCCTCCTGCTCCATGTAGTCAAGAAGGCCAGCCTCCTGGATTTAGGCCCCTCCTCTGTTCTTAAGACACAATGTGTAATACAGTAACAATGAATGCAACGCTCCTCATCTGCACCTTTACTGCACAGGCTTTAGCTTCATATGCTCTAGAAATATCTATACATGTGCAAACGGTGCTGACACACAAAACAGAAGTAGTAATCAAGAGAGACTAGAGTCTACTTTAAGCCCAGCATGTACAGTAAATACCAAACAAGCCGCACCATCTAGTCTGCTCCACAACATCAATTATCCTGTCTGTCGTCCAACTAAAGGAGATGACGGATTTGAGTTTTAGCTAAGAACACCTTGAGCTGCCAACAAAGGTCCAAAGCTTACCCACTTAGCTTTCATAAGGTATTAGAAATACTTGGATTTTATACTCGACTCAGATTTGATCAAATGTTATCAAAGCCCTGGTTTCGTCTTCAAATATCACAAACTCTCTTGAAAGCTGGCGGACTGGTAGACATGCATTGAAACTGCAGAATGGTTCTTCACACATGACTTTCACTGAACTCTGGAGAAAGGCAGAGTTGTTCAGTAACAGCTGCCCGTGTGGATCTACAGTGTGGACTTACTTGCCCAGCTGGTTCCTGGAAAGATCCAGAGTCCTGAGCTGAGAGCACTTCCACTTACTGGGGGCTGGGAGTGTCGTGATGTGATTCCCACACAATCTCAACCAGACCACAGCCTGAAGGAGGAGGGGGAGATGTTGTAAAAGCACACATTCACTTTTTCCTTATTCGGAATAGACAGACAGCTGGCTGACTGGATCACTGGCCCGCTCAGCTTTGTAGTTACAGTTGCTGCTTTAAATCATTCATACACTCATCATGCATTCATATTCAGACACAGTCTAAAGCTAGAGATCTGAAATAAAGAGCAGCCAAGTCTGTCAGAAAACAAATTGAATGATGAAGTTGTTTTGAAACAGCAGCAGCTTCCATGACAAGTTTCTCGAAAAAACGAATACAATTAATTTAAAATGCAGGTACACAATAAATACTTTTGTACCAAAATATCTGTTTCACATTGGGATGTAGAACACAGTGGTCAAGATTACCAAGAAATACATATATTAATATATTTTATACTGCTTGGGCCACTAAAGCCAAACCACTGAGGAAATAAGGCGGCGTACTGTCTTTTCTCACAACAACGAATGACTTGGTTGTCCAATCTTTCATTGAGCTGAATGCAACAACATTTCTGTATATATATATATATATATATATATATATATATATATATATATATATATATATATATATATATATACATATATACACACACATATATATCTGACCACTGTTAATGTCCTTAATGTAACTTCAGTAACACACACACTTATATTAGAACAAATGTGTTTTTGTTGGGTAAACATAAGCACGTATTTTTGTTGCATTTGTGTTTTGTTTCATGTTGTTTCTCTCTCTTCTGACCACCAGGGGGCGAGTCCTCTGGTTGTATAGAAGTCTATGAGAAAATGAGTCTATGAAGTCTATGAGAAAATGATTTATTCCCTAAATAAGTAAACAGTAAACATTGTAAACATGAGTGTATGTCTCAATCTCTAGTTTCAAGTCTTCTTCAATACAGCATGATGTTCATTTAGTAAATGATGGTCATTTAGAGTCAAACAGACCATAAAGCAGGGGACGCTTTAGGGCGGGGCTTCAAGGGGATTGACAACTTTAATGCTTTCACATAATTTCTCATCATGGAAGTTAACACTTTGGTCGCCTAAACATGTCTTCTGGTCGCAAAACAACATTCTCTTGAAACATAATTGAGAATGCAGTTAGGTTGTATGGGAAGGACATTTTGTAGGAGACATCTTGGAATCTCACACAGAGCCTAAGTCTGTTGGAAATCAGCAGATGAATCATGGTCTCTGCTGCTGCTTGGGAAAAGGGTTTGATATGGAGTCAGTCATGGATGTCTTCGCTGAAGCATGTAAAGCATATAAAGGATTATCTTATCCTATGTACATGTTCTCACATGGGAGGCAGCGGTCAAGGAGTTGTGACGAGATGTGATCAACCTTCATAAAGTCAGAATTTAAAACTATTTAACTGTCAGCCACATCATCCTAATTCACTGAAACCTAATGCATTTTTATTAAGTTTTCTTTTATTTATGTTTATCTTTAACATCACACATGTACACCAGGTCTGAACCACTCATACATTTCATTTATAGACAGGGAAAAATGTTGAATGTGACAAATTCTCTGAAATGATTCATATGTGCTGCTCAGCACATCTGTTTCTTGTTCCCATGTTGTACTCTCCGTTTTTGAAAAGTGCTATATGAGTGAACATAATAACTATTATTATGTGTATTATCATTATCATTATGTTACTATCCTGGAGCTTCTAAGCTGCAGAACAAGAATGTAAGTCAATGACTCAAACATGAAGCCACCCACAGAGCAGCAGTGCCACCTGGAGGCTACTTAACACATCACACTACTTTTTATATGAATGCATCTATTTTTATTTCACTCAAATAATTGTCACTATTAACTCTCCAGCTCTGTGCACATACAGGTGCAGAGTAACAGACCCAGATGATGCTCCTACCTCCAGTTCAAAGATATAAGAAGGCAGCTCCTTCAGGCTGTTGTCAGAGAAGTCCACCTCCTGCAGCTGAGTCCTCCAGAAGATGGAGATGGTGTTTGGAAGTCTCTCGATCACATTGGAGGAAGCTTTGCATTGCTTCTGTAGAGGACGAGAAGGAAGAATATCCATGTGTGTGTTATCATGTTGAAACAGCAATTTCTGACAGATGTTTTTATTACAAATGTTCTTCCAGGAACGATCCTAAAAAAAACAACCATCATCAATGTGATGAAGGTGTTTACACCAAGAAGTGACAATAACGGGGTTCACACACATCTTGACCAATGGATTTCCATGACTTTTAACCAAATTTCCATGACCAAACATTTTGTGAAATCTCGGTGTAAACATGAAAAAGTAAGAACAAATTGTATTTAAACTAACAATGACAATGAGAGCGTATGCCTGCTTATATTCTGAGCGTCTTTCTTTTAAAAGCATATTAATTATTTCAAACTCAGCGTAAATGAACGTCATGAACATATGAACATATGAATATAACACATTTATATGACTTTTCCAAAACTTTTGGGATTGTATTTTTTTCAAGGACTTTTCCAGGCCTGGAAATAACCATTTTAAAATTCCATGACTTTTCCAGGTTTTCCATGACCGTGAGAACCCTCATTACGACTGATGAGTGAGTGTAACCATCAAAACATCCATAATAAACCAAATGCAGTAATGGGCTTCCTATGGATTAACAATTATATTAAAAAGGTCCATCAAATGAGATCCATACATTAATACCCAAAACATCAGCGATTGGAATATTCTATTTTGATTGAAAGAAAACTCAAATATCAGCAGATACATTAAACAGGGAGTGGATCATGAGCAGATACATCAAACAGGAAGTGGATCATTAGCAGTTATATCAAACAGGAAGTGGATCATTAGCAGTTATATCAAACAGGAAGTGGATCATTAGCAGTTATATCAAACAGGAAGTGGATCATTAGCAGATACATCAAACAGGAAGTGGATCATTACATCAAACAGGAAGTGGATCATGAGCAGTTACATCAAACAGGAAGTGGATCATTACATCAAACAGGAAGTGGATCATGAGCAGTTACATCAAACAGGAAGTGGATCATTAGCAGTGTAGTTCCTACCAGTGGACACGCCCAGGGGTCAGGGAAGCTGCTCAGTGAGTTCCTGCACACGTTGAGGAAGCTCAGGGATTTCAAACAGTGCATGACTGCCGTGGGCAGAGCGGTCAGACGGTTATCAGACACGTCCAGCTCCTCCAGCTTACGAAGACCGATCCAGTTAGTCGCTGACAGAATGGAGATAAAGAACAGCAACATGAGTTAATCCACAATATAGCCACACGTTCATAGAGTTGGTTAAGAAACATTCTCGGTGTGAAATTGTCCTAGTTAACATATGAATATGGACGGACATACAGACAACCCTAAAACATAATGCCACGACCTCGGCTGTCTCTGGCGGGGAAGCAAAATAACGGATAAAAAATAATAATACTACACAGCACAAACACTGCAGTTTCACCGTGTAGCTTGTTTTTAAATCTTTCCAAAGTTTTTTTGGTCTTTAATAAACTACCGTAAAAGTCGGGTTACAAGCCGCTACTACGTTCGGTGAGTTTCCCCGCTAGTTCCCCGCTGTAGCCAGCTAGCGCAGCTGCTAGTTCCCCGCTAACTTCCGCTAGTTCCCCGCTAACCTCCGCTAGTTCCCTGCTAACTCCCCGCTAGCTCTTGCTAGTTCCCCGACAACCACCGAAGGTAGCGGGACCAGCCCCGGCTCGATACCCGACTCGGACAGAGGGAACACGGGCAGTAGCAGCAGCAGCGGGGAGCGAGCAGCAGCGCTAGCTTGCTACAGCGGGGACAACCACCGAAGGTAGTAGCGGCTTGTAACCCGGCTTTTACGGTAATCTGTGCTCTTTAACAGCAGGACATAGAAGTGTGAGGACATTAAAAAAAAAAGATAGACAGACAGCTTATGCTTCGATCGAGCTCTTTTGCTCCACAGCGAACTCCACGGGCACACAGGTCAGAATAGCTCTCTTAGCAGCCGGAAAAGAGAGCGTTTTCACAACCCGCAGTTATTTCCTATCTCCCAGTCATGGAGCCTAGGGCCCTTTCTATTGGTTAAAGTCCTTTTCTAACACCTTCGAGTGCCTATTTCCTTGTTCATTGGCCTGTAGCTTCAGGGGCGGCGCTATTCTTCTTCTTCTCTAGAAAGGGTAGATTCTATCATCTCAAAAGTCAATGTTCAGCTCCGCCACATCAGGCGAACAAGAGAACTACACTTCCTTCTAATAAAAACAGTCCACTGGCATCCACATGCACTATGCAAACGTTGTTTTAAAATCCATTCACACATTAATCATTAATAAAAACAGTGACCTTCATATGCATACAATTACACATTCTTCATAATATCCCTTATTAATTATCATATTTCCGGCATTGTAATGTACACAAACAATTTCTTTTTTCACTGTCTAAGTCCAAATGTGACAAACTAAGTTATTAAAACTTAAATTAAACTTAAATTAAAATCTTTACTGGGAAACAAACAACAGCTCTGATGCTGAAGTCTAGCAGCTGCCATACTCATTAGCCGATTGTCATTCATGTATTTGTATGCATATTTTGAAGTATCGCATAAGACAAGCTGTATTGAAACGGCAACAAACGCTTTCTTGAGGTGGTTTTTGCATTTGTAGAAGAAGAGTTGATGTGCTAAATGTGAGATGGAAACTCCTTCACTGATCCCCTACTGGCAGATTACAGCCATGCAGCCTGTGGGGCCAACCTTAAACCAAACTGCTCTGTAGAAGAGTTTATGCATCCAAACCAGTCGATGGAAACACATTCAATAATATATTTATTTTTTTAAAGCGATATTTCAAAGGTTTGCTTCTCTTGACAATCAAATGGGAACTCTTTCAAAATAACCTTGACAACAATTAAGTTAATACAATATATTCTTAAATCTACATGTCCTTCCTCCATCCAAACAGCTGTATACGAGTTGTGTAGGAACATACTGGACGGGATGTCGAACAGGACGGTGAGCTGGTTCTTGGCAGCACAAAGTCTCTGGATGCTGGTCAGGTGGAGGAGTCCGGCTGGCAAACTGCTCAGCTGGTTCAGAGAGAGATTCATCTGCTGTAAACTGAAGCAGAGGAGAGGGAGGCTGAGCGGGAGACAGCTGACCGTGTCTCTTCCTCTTCATTCAGGAGTCATTTCATCCGCTTATGCCCTTCACTCACTAAAGGCTTGAGGGAATACTTACACGCTGACATTTTGAGAAATAAGCTTGTTTGCAATTTGAGCCAAAGTGAGAGGAGATCAATGCTAATTTGATGTCTGCGTGTCCAGTAACAGAATTAACTTTTTATCTGCCTAGATTAAAGGCTGGAAACAGGAGGAAGCTATTTATTTACAATATATGACAATATCTGTTTGGACACATCGCGGTTCCAGGAGGACTTAGCATATGCATTGGACTCCTTCATTGACCAATAACAACTGGGTCTCTCAAGTCCTGTCCTCTTTAGGATGGATTGGTAAATCACTCGCTAGCTAACAAGACACACCAACACACAGGGTGTAAATATGGTGAGATACTTTGGAGTATTCAGATCCTTTACTCAGGTAAAAGCACCTATAAAACAATAAATACCGTAAGAGCTAGAATAAAACTGCTGCATTCAAAACATGAACCTTTAGAGTATTTGTTCAATACTTTTACTTAAGTGATGAAAAGTGAAAAGAACAGCAATCAATGGAGCTGAGGTGGAGCGAACAGTTTTAGGTTCCTGGGAATCAGCATCACAGAGAACCTGACATGACCATCTCCATCGTGGTGAAAAGAGCTCAGAAACAGATTTGAAGGAAACTTATGAACCGACGACCCGTCCAGCCTTCGCCCAATGTCAGCTGGGATCGGCTCCAGCACCCCGCGACCCCAAAGAGGATAAGAGGTTTGGATAATGGAATATGTATACATATATATCAGTAGTCTTACATCAAATCCCTGTCTTCTCTAAAAGTGTTACATCCTGCACTCAGCGGCGTTTACCAAAAATCATCCAATGAAATGAGACTCTGGCCGACACCGGTCATATAAAACCCATAAAAGAGCTAACAGAGCAAAATGGAGGGGGAGAGGAAGGGATGCATTCCCCGCTGCAGTGAAACAGAGCCGGTTTCCCTTTCATCTCCCCTCGTCCTCCTCCTGATCCAACAGGTGTGTGTGTGTGTGTGTGTGTGTGTGTGTCACAACCCTTAAGCCCACCTTTTCAGACCAAATAGAAATCCCTCTGATAAAACAACACTGTTCAAATATTCAATTTCACAGGGAAACGTCAAAGTACAGACGATTCTGTTCTTGTCAACGTTTACAGAGATTGCTTCTCTGTAAAAGTTGTCACTATAAAAAAATTGATTAGCATCATTGATCCATCAACATGCAGTAGAATATCCTGCTGTATTTGGTCTAGATGGAGATCATCTGAACTACGATATATATCATATAGGGCAGATAAATGAACCGCAGTAAGTGCAGGGAGGTAAATGTACTTAGTTATTATTCACCTCTGTTCATTTAGATGGCAGCTGCCAGTTGGTTTCTCCATCCTCTCGACTGCCTGCCTGGGCTAGCACACAGCCGGATGTGATATTGAGTCACATCAGTCTTTGGGTAACATGAAAGCAAAGATAACAGATCCATGCAGACGGGTGTGTAATCAGATCACCACGTTGGATTGAAATCAATTCAGACTAAGAACCTCCAACAACCATGAGGTACTGATCTCCCTCTGTGTGGGGCCGACCATGCCCCTGAGCCGGGATATAGTCACAGCCTGAAGGGAGCTACTGCTTCTACACAACAGTAACCAAGTATGGCGATATGAGAGTTAGAAACACGTTCCAACGGCTCCGTTCTGTTGTAAATGAAATAGGCCCTCGTGGGCTGAGGCGGTTGCGATGGACTGACAGGTTGTTTTTCTTCATCACAGGCTAGCGTTTTGTTGATTTCATTATTTGTCTCATTATTTACATTATTTGTATTTTGCCATTTATTGCGCCACCACAGAGAAACGGTCCAGCATCAGCGGGATGACGCTTTAGTGCCAGACAACCTTGTGCCACATGTACCTCGAGCAGATGACCTCCTGGGAGTTTTGAGCAGCTGGAAGCTCTTTCAGCAGATTGTTAGAAAGATCTAGAGTCTGCAGGTGGATGAGACCCCAAGGCAGCACGGAGGGTAGGGCAGCCAGGCTGTTGCATGACAGATCCAGGTGGGTGATGCGTGAGGAGACATCCATGAACCAGTCCAGCTCCAACCAGGGCAGCTGCAGACCTCTCCAGCCCACAGAGACCGCCTGGACACAGACGACACGGCAGCATGAGGGGGACTACCTCCAACACTTAACTACACTGGGATGTTCAGTAAGTGAAGGCGTAAACATTTGCCAGGGACAGCAGGGAGTATTAGTGCTGTTTGATCATTGATAACATGGAAGGTAACTTCAATAGATTCATTGATCTCTTTGTATGTAAATCCTGCACTTTGTTTCATATTTAATTTACTTGTTTTCCTTTCCATAGACGCGTTTCCAAATGACAATCAATTGGAGATTCATGTGCTGCGGAAAACTCATCTTTATCACGTATAACTTATACATTATAAATGAATGTTTTCAGCAACTAGAAATGGTAAAAATGGCCTTTGGAGGTACATTTGTTTGTAGCACACAGCTTCAAGATAGCTGACATGACAGCAGGAATCTTACTAACCCAGACTACAGAACTCATCTGCAGTGAGCAATGAACCATCAACGAGCAGAACAACGATGTCATGTCATCAACGTTATGTGTAAATGAGTATCTTCACTCTGTTATGTCTCTCATGCTTGAATCATACTCGTATACGGTTTAACACAAGCCGGTAGAGCTCTCGGAGCGATCATCTATTGTTAGTTATAAACAAATAGCTCAATCAAGTAATCTGATTGGTTCATAGCCGTGACATAATAATGTCAGCTCACTTTTTTTTACATTACATTTCATAGAGCTGACGCTTTTATCCAAAGCGACTTACAATAAGTTTACCTTTTACTTTTACCAACGCGGACAGGTTACAGATAAGAAGTAACAAAGTGAGCTGCTAAACCCAGGAAGAAACCTCTGGTTCTGAAAAGGTGTGTTAAAGATGCATTCTCTCTCCTGACCACCAGGGGGCGACTCCTCTGGTTGTATAGAAGTCTATGCTTCATGTGTTAAAGCTGCATTCTCTCTCCTGACCACCAGGGGGTGACTCCTCTGGTTGTATAGAAGTCTATGCTTCATGTGTTAAAGCTGCATTCTCTCTCCTGACCACCAGGGGGCGACTCCTCTGGTTGTATAGAAGTCTATATAAATGACTCTACTTCTCTCTTGATGTATTCCCTCAGTAAACATTGTAAACATGAGTTTATGTCTCAATCTCTAGTTTCAAGTCTTCTTCAATACAGCATGATGTTCATTTAGTAAATTATGGTCATTTAGAGTCAAACAGACCATAAAGCAGGGGACGCTTTAGGGCGGGGCTTCAAGGTGATTGACAGGTCTCTACCACGGCGTTGTCTGGTCTTGCAGTTGTCTGTTTCTTTTCCATCTTACAACTTTAGTTCTTCTACAGTGTGTTTACACTTCAGGAAAGTTATTTGTAACATTTTGGTAGCTTAAAAATGGCTTAAATGAGTCTTAATCAGTGTTCGGTTGTACTTGTAACTTTTGGTTGTAAAAAACAAGATGTGACGGCCAAACTCAAAGCTTCAGAATGTCCAAAAACCATTGGGTGACGTCACTGCTTTTTTTACGGTCTATGATCCAAATACGTGAAAATAACTCGTCTGTCTTGTGCAGTAATTTCTATTAATTTTATGAGAGTCTCTTCAACTATTACAATAGTAATGTATGTAATGCATGTATTTTATGGCCTATATTGCCGGATGTGTTTTATTTTTATTTTGCACCAAAACACACCACAGAAAGCAGTGGTGACATTCTGCTCCCTCAGCTTTGAGCTCTGAGAGATCTTCTATTGTTAATTATGAATCCTGATCAACGATGGTGCTCTTCTCTGACAGCTTCACATGCATGGGTTCAGAAACATGCATCTTTAACCATTTGCTTCCAGACCACATACCTCCTCTCCTTCTGCGCTGGAGGTTTCCTGTAGCTTGAGTCTGAGGAGGTGTTTGCTGAAGGCCGGATGGTCCATCAGGGTGTATGAGGAGAATCCTGCTCCATTCTGCAGCAGGAAGTGAGCGATCTCCTCATTACCTGCAACACAAAACACCTGTTCACACAGCCTTCATGCGCCCACAGCAGCAAAGGTGGACCACCACTCAGTGTCCGTCACCACTACTGCTCCAGCACTCCTGCAGATACATTGACATGTTTCCAACACGTGCTTTCGTCTTGCAGTTGCTCAGCAGTGGAAGATCTCATTGCCGCAAGGAGTGCACATGGCCACTGTAGGCTGTGTGGTAGCTTACTGTGTGAAACATACATCATAGGTACTGCATCTACAGAAGGTTCATACAAATCATGAAGAAAAATAACAACACAAATAAATGTTAAGACCTTTCGATCGGATTTGTTTGTCCATCAAAGTGATGTCTCATCTCAAGCTGGTCAGACACATGTTCATCTGGTATGTTTGGTCTGGTATTAAAAAGGCACAGCGAGTGGTTTTTCAGGTTGCGTTTGTGAACACAACATTCAAAGTTGGCCCCTCCTCCTTACAGGTGGAAAGACCTTTGTCTGCGGGGCGTTTTGCCTCGCTTTATTTGCAGGTTTTAGGAGCTGTCTGTTATTTTATCAGCTTCCTCTTTAATGTGTGTTTATGATCTGTCACCTGGTTGCTGTGTTTTTAGAAAGGTTGACACCCAGAAACGTCCTGAACACGGTACAATACGACAAGGCCCAGGGCAGGGGTATTTTTTAGGAAGGTCCTACTCATTGTGCCTTCAACCAAAAGGCCTTTCTGGATGGTCATAAGACAACAACAACAGCTCAACAAATGGAAACGCACTTAAAAATGAAAGAAAGTGATTCACGTGACCGCATCAATCAGCTTCTACTGTATCTCATGTTATAAATGGTCACGCCATGTCATCTATATGTCATATAATGTGACGCAGCAGCATTTGCACCGTTTTGCATTTCAAGAATAAAATCCAAAATGCTACTTTTGCTAAAGAGAAAGTTGGAAAGGAGAAGATGACAACCACAGCTGTAGTTAGCTGCTAAGATGTTAGGAAGACCGCTCGATGGAAAGCACACCTGTAGGTGTTGCTCTGTGTTATCAGGACATGAACGCAGGAATTTCTGGATACTGAAGGCCCTGTAGAAATAATGTTCTGTATCTTTGAGGATTTTGCAACAGTAAAACAGTAAATCCAAAAGCTCATCATGTCCCAACCGTTCCCGTGGTTAAGCCCAGATGAGATGCGTCTCTACCTGCTCGTGCAGCAGCGTACAGCGGCAGCCCGGTGATCACAGCGAACTCGTCGCTGTGGATGGCACAGTCCTTGGCATCCGCGTCGTAGCCGTGGACCAGCAGCCGGACCACGTCCAGGTGACCCTGCTGGCACGAGGTGGCCAGCATCCAGTTCAGCAAGTCTCTCCTCAGACACGGACCTGAGAGGGAGGCGGAGGGTACCAGTGAGGGGAGATCAGCCGAGGAAACACTGTCCTTCATAATTAAACACACGCGGTTTTCTGTCTGACAGAATCTTTCAACAATGATAGTTTTTTTCCGAGAGTATTTTCTCAGACTTGAGAGCTTGTCCAGAGACAGGGGACATTAAACTACGGAGTAGTACGATCCATACTACAGTTAACAGACTTTGACATTAAACTGGTAGAGTCTGTATTTATTGTAAGTATACAAATATGTCAATAAATAAACTGCAGGACATCAACTGGCCTTCCATTTAGAAATGAATGAACGCATGTGATTAATGAAACAAAAGGCTGGTCCTGATCCATATGCTGAGAATGTTGCACGGTTTCTTTCCCTCCTACCAGGTATAGAGTCCAGCAGCTCTTTGACCAGCCCGGCGTGGCCGTAGTACGCTGCCAGGATGGCCGGGTTGCTGTTGGATGGCTCCTGGGGCACAGAGATACGGGCATCTTTCAGGAGGTAACTCACACTCTGGAGATCACCATGCTGAGTGGCCAAACACAGGAGACGCACCTGTGACAACACACACACAAACAATGAGAATATATACACACACACACAATATATACATAGAGGATCAGAGGTTCGATCCCGGGCTCTGCTAGTCCATGTCGATGTGTCCATGGCATGAGCAAGACACCGAAAATGCTCCTGCTGTTTCATGTTACCCTTGCTGGGTAGGCCCTGTCATCATGTATGAATGGATGAATGGTGACAAGTAGTGTTAAAGAGCTTTCAGTGGTCGGAAGACTAGAAAATAGATTTACAAGTACAGTCCATTCACCATATATATATATATATATATATATATATATATATATATATATTTTTTTTTTTTCCTGATCCGATGTGAGGTCCCAGGACAGAGGATGTCGTATGTGTACAGATTGTAAAGCCCTCTGAGGAAAATTTGTGATTTTGGACTATACAAAATACATTTAATTGAATTGAGAGAGTAAGAAGTTACTTTTACAAAATGAAATTAATTTCTCTTCATGATAGGTGCGGTTTTATTTTATTTTTACAAACCTCTGATGGGAATGCCATTAATTCTGCAGGTATTTGGTCATAAATCAAAGTACTGGACACAATAAAATGCTGACTTGATGAAACTGAAAGCATGTTTGTCATCGTAACTTGACAAATCACTTTAATCATTGATACTTTGCAAATCAATTAGTCAGACTCTTTATGGAAATGCCAGAAACAGATGTTTTGACAATGCTGTTTGTTTCCTCATGGAGGCATTCATGTCAGTAGATGTATGCAGAAGTGAAACCAGCCCAATATGCAGTTAAAGAGGCTGAAGTAGATCTCTGCTGAAGCCTGGGAATAAAAACAAGAAGAGCAGCACTCTCTCCTCATAACCCAAATACAAACACCCAGCACCGCTCCACTACAGGGAACGTCTCTGAATAATGTAACTAGGACACGTAACAGGAGCAAAGAAAAAGAAAACACTTAAAGGGCTGACACCTGGGCGGTTGGTTGATTCAGATAGTTAACGCATATTGTTGAGGGTTGGGCGTAATGCGCCGGGTTGGTTTGAGTTTTTAAAAGACCATGACCCGTCACTTCTTGAACATATCAGAATTGGCATTTTTCAATATGTTTGATCAAAAGATTATGTAAACGTGGCGTCATGTAATAAAGTGTCACGTAACGCGTCACGTAAAGCGTCACGTAATAAAGCGTCACGTAAAGAGTCATGTAATAAAGCGTCACGTAAAGAGTCATGTAAAGCGTCACGTAATAAAGCGTCACGTAAAGCGTCATGTAATAAAGCGTCACGTAATAAAGCGTCACGTAAAGAGTCATGTAAAGAGTCATGTAATAAAGCGTCACTAAAGAGTCATGTAAAGAGTCATGTAATAAAACGCCATGTAATAAAGCGTCACGTAAAGAGTCATGTAAAGAGTCATGTAATAAAACGTCATGTAATAAAGCGTCACGTAAAGAGTCATGTAAAGCGTCATGTAAAGCACCATGTAAAGCGTCATGTAATAAAGCGTCATGTAAAGAGTCATGTAATAAAACGTCATGTAATAAAGCGTCATGTAAAGAGTCATGTAATAAAACGTCATGTAATAAAGCGTCACGTAAAGAGTCATGTAAAGCGTCATGTAAAGCGCCATGTAAAGCGTCATGTAATAAAGCGTCATGTAAAGAGTCATGTAATAAAACGTCATGTAATAAAGCGTCACGTAAAGAGTCATGTAATAAAGCGTCATGTAAAGTCATGTAATAAAGCGTCACGTAAAGAGTCATGTAAAGAGTCATGTAATAAAACGTCATGTAATAAAGCGTCATGTAAAGAGTCATGTAAAGCGTCATGTAAAGCGCCATGTAAAGCGTCATGTAATAAAGCGTCATGTAAAGCGTCATGTAATAAAGCGTCACGTAAAGAGTCACGTAAAGAGTCATGTAAAGAGTCATATAATAAAGCGTCATGTAATAAAGCGTCACGTAAAGAGTCATGTAAAGCGCCATGTAATAAAGCGCCATGTAATAAAGCGCCATGTAATAAAGCGCCATGTAATAAAGCGTCATGTAATAAAGCGTCATGTAATAAAGAGTCACGTAATAAAGAGTCACGTAATAAAGAGTCACGTAATAAAGCGCCACGTAATAAAGCGTCATGTAATAAAGCGTCATGTAATAAAGCGTCATGTAATAAAGCGTCACGTAAAGAGTCATGTAAAGCGTCATGTAAAGCGCCATGTAATAAAGCGTCATGTAATAAAGAGTCATGTAATAAAGCGTCATGTAATAAAGCGTCACGTAAAGAGTCATGTAAAGCGTCATGTAATAAAGCGTCACGTAAAGCGGCACGTGAAGCGGCACTTGAAGCGGCACTTGAAGCGGCACGTGAAGCGGCACGTGAAGTGAAGTCGGTTTCTGATCACATCTGATCAGCTGTCAGTCGGCTTTAACAGCTGAGAGACTTTTGATGGAGTTTGTGTCTGAACACATGATCAGTGTAACGGAAATGTTTCCTGGTCCGGACAGTTTTTAGCTTTCCAATAAAATCCACTTAAAATGATCTTATATTGATAAAAATGATCGTATAATGTGTTCAGTTGATTTAATAATGTTAAACTACTACTTATACTAATAAGACGCAGTTATCATCAGTGTCAGAGTGGAGATGTTTTCTCTGTAGTCTGTTAAACAAACTGCATTGAGTATTTATACACAGTGAGTGGTATTCATACAGTGTCCTGCTTATACGCGCATGCAGGATCGATTTCTACCGGCGGAATGCGTTTGTCTTATTTATTAATTATTTATGACTGTTTTTAAATTTTAGTTGTGACGTCGTTATAAAATAACAGAATATGATTATGGTTTCTCTTGAATGCTGGAATAAATGTATTAGGCTCAATGTTTCAAGTTAAAGTTAAACTATATAACTCAAACAAAATCAAACCGACACTCAGGAAGGATCAGCCTCACGTGACTGAATGAAAGGACGATACATGTTGGAAAAAGTGTTTCATCTCTCTCTGATTCTAATTATATCCATAATAAAAGTTATTGAGATCAAGTAAAGGCAAATCTATTTATAAATAAAGAAAGTTGTTTGTGTACCTGTTGTTGTTCAGACCTACAATGAACATATATTTTAACCATAAAACTAATCTAATATATAACTTGAGTTGAATCAGTCTTCACTCTGGGATGAAACTCCAGTGATGAGGCCGATCAGCTGCAGCGTCCAATCACATAACTGATGAACAGTGAGGGGGCGCGTCCAATCACACTACTGATGAACAGTGAGGGGGCGCGTCCAATCACACTACTGATGAACAGTGAGGGGGCGTGTCCAATCACATAACTGATGAACAGTGAGGGGGCGCGTCCAATCACATAACTGATGAACAGTGAGGGGGCGTGTCCAATCACATAACTGATGAACAGTGAAGGGGGGGCGCGTCCAATCACACTACTGATGAACAGTGAGGGGGCGCGTCCAATCACATAACTGATGAACAGTGAGGGGGCGTGTCCAATCACATAACTTCCTGGAAGCCCGCTCTCCTGCGTCCTCGCTCACGGCTCCTCAGAGATCCCTCAGAGCTTTGGTACGGCCGTCAATATGGCGCCGCAGAACAACTTCCCGTTCAAGCGAGGAGCGAGGAGATGGCCAATAAGAGACTTGGGACAAACCCAGAGAGTTGACTGGCTCCTACAGAGGTTAGCTTAGCTGCTGCAACTGCATCAGTTCATTCAAACCTGGAGAGGATTTCTTCATTAAAAGAAGAGCAAAGAACGACACTGAAGACTTCTCCTGCTCTTACATAACAGCCTCCCTTTCCTTTCTTTTGACAACATGAACCTGAGGATCCTTAATTAGACCCAACCCCTCTTGTGTATTGATATAGTTCAAACCCGTCTCAAATGACTGCTGACAGTTTCCATCTGAGCCACTGAAATAGGGGTTTTCTTCCCAGAAAAAGATTATGACGCATACTGTATGACCCATTTTGCCCATAGGAAGTCTTCCAAGAACATTTTAGCCAATCTTAAAAGGACAATAAGGGACTTTTGTTTCCTGATTTATTTTAGAGTTTTGTTCCTGGTACTATTTGTTGTTGTGTGCTCCTGCCAGGTAGAACATTGTTACATTGGGCTTGGATGCTTAGATACGCTCCTATCTTTTACAGACAAACAACTCAACTTTAGACATTTTAGTTTCACCACACAAAAAAATCCAAACCATCCCGTTAATGTATGACAATATTACTTTGCACTTCAGGCTCATAACCTCAATCAGGATGGACCTCTGGTGTAGAAGGAGATATGACCTGGGCTAATATTGAGTGCCTTGATGAGAAATAGCCACTGACTTACAAAATGTGTAGGAAAACAAGAAAGATGTCGATTTCAGAATGCAAAAGTTAATTAATAAGACAAGATCTTGATTCCTCCATAGCAGGACCTCACCGGCCTTTCAAGGAATACAAACATGTAATTTTCTGTAAATGAAAAGGGAGGCCACTCTATTTTCTCATGGACTCTTTGACTAATAAGTTTCCACTTTACTCTGTGGGTAGGAAGCCTGACCACCAGACCACAAAGTAAATGCTGATGTTTCCTTTCCTCCAGACACAAATGCCCCTCACCACCATCACGCCTTTTATTTTGGGTTCTAGCTAGAACCCCCTGAAAGAGTTCCCTATGTAACATTTATGAATGCAGGGTTTCCCCTACCGTTATAATAGGGGGGCGGGGCGCCCCCCTGAAAAAACCCTCCGCCCCCCTGTAATTTTCTCGACAGCGCCAGATCACAAGTCGTCATTTAAGTTTCTCTTTCATATAGAACAGGTCTACACCTTGTTCTGTTATTAAACAAACTAAACAACCGTATTTTATTGATCTTATCCACACCACAGCTTGTCATTTCGGTCTCTACATGGTCGCGTTAACACTTCTCCTCTGCTCTGCATCGCGCACAGCGGAGTTCCGCCCCGATTCGCGCAGACACGTGCGCGCGCACACACAGGTGAGCGCTGAGCACACAGCAGCGGACAGAGAGCGTCAAAACATATGTCGCGTGAAAAGCAGACCTATATATGCGTTTTAAACGCTCCCAGGGTGAAGATGGCAACAGCAGCTCTCATGAGAGGAACAACCGGAGCAGCTCTCTGAACCCAGAGCAGCTCTCTGAACCCAGAGCAGCTCTCTGAACACAGAGCAGCTCTCTGAACACAGAGCAGCTCTCTGAACACAGAGCAGCTCTCTGAACACAGAGCAGCTCTCTGAACACAGAGCAGCTCTCTGAACACAGAGCAGCTCTCTGATCACAGAGCAGCTCTCTGAACACAGAGCAGCTCTCTGAACACAGAGCAGCTCTCTGATCACAGAGCAGCTCTCTGATCACAGAGCAGCTCTCCTGCTCCAGGTGAAAGAGACAAAGTGCTCGTGTCTTCTACCAACAATGAGCTGCTGGCTTCACATATTACAAAAGTACAAAAACTCAGTCATTAATAAATACATGGAGAAAAGCCTGTACTTTCGGGTAAATGTTTACGTTACGCCGTTAACAGGTTACACTGCGCATGCGCATAGCGACTGGCCGACTTTTGGCTCTCTGCCAGAAGTCTCCGTGACGTCCTTTCTGCTGCTGCGTCTCAAAACAGAAAACAGATCTCAGATCAACGTTGAACATGAATTGTATCAAATCTACAACCCGTTTATAAAGATGTGTAGAGGCTCACTGCTCCACTAATACTGATGCAACCTGATGCTCACATATCTGCACCCATTGTGTTTCGTTTGGCAAAAAAAAAAATAGCTTATTGTTTTCCACAATGAGCTATTTAGTAGTAACTAAATATTAGTAATTTTTTTGCACAGACATAACTTTATTTTCATTGTTCTAAGTGATTGCAATTTAAAAAAAAAAAAAAAAGTCTGATGGAGCAATCTGATTTACTTGAAAGTGATTGCAATTTTCTTTATTCTGTTATTTATAAAAGCACATATGGAGTCACAAAATGAAGTTATTTATAGAAAAAGTTTGAGAACCACTACTTTAAGTGTTTGTGTTGGTGTCGCCGCCGCCGCCGTGACCCCCCCCTCCCCCCCGAAGCTGTAAACCTAGGGGAAACACTGGAATGGTTCTACCAGGAACCAACATGGTTTGAGTGTAAGACGCTACGGTTTCTTAAGAACGAGGTCTGTATGACATGGGGACAGGTTTTGGGGACACGCAGAAGAACCGTATAGGGTTCTAGTATAGCACTTTTATTTCTGACTAAGAAACAGCAAAGATTCTAGGAAGGTTTTTTCAGCTTTCTTTACTGGTGATTATCTGGAGACCCTTTAGATGTATATTGCATCCCAGTTTAAGAACTACTGCTTTAGATCTCCACTGACACCAAGTTTTATTACATTAATTTTAAATGATACTGAATGAAGTTTTGGATAAAAGACTAAAATGTAATTTCAGACTTGCTGTGAAAAGTAATTTGATCCCTGAATTGATTACGCTTTTACGTTACCACCTGAGTGCAACTTCTACTTGTGTTTGTAATTTTGATTTGATCGTGTATTGTGAAGTTTGGAGTAGGCAATGCTGACTGTCAAAACATGTTTACATTTTAATTACCACATACATGTACTGTAAATACAGTCATACGAGAGTCACGGGAGATTTCTCAACCTAGTCTAACGGGTACGACTGACTGCACAGTTTATAATCATAGTAAAGACATTGTTGCCACCATCATATCATTGTTACCCAGTTTCCCCTCCACATAGCCCATGATGTCACAGGGAGGGCCGTGTCATGTTTATGCTCATGCGTGTGCTCACCCCGTTGATGCGAGGCATCCCTGCGCTGCACTCCACACAGCAGGCCTGTTGGATCAGCTCCCTGGCCGCCTCCCCCTCTCCATCCTTATACGCTGCCTGGATGTTCTCCAGCGTGGGAGAAGGAACCAGTGCAGAACCGGGGCCCGGTTCCTCCACCAGCGAAGCCTTGGCTCCCATTTCCTCCCCAGGGCCTGGTGCAGCAGAAGACAGACGCAGACATTAGGGACCAAATGGCAGTTAAAGAGTGTGTGAGGAGATGAGGGAACATATGGAGGTTTGTGGCAGTAAGACAACATGCAGGTTGAACACATCGTATGACTGCAGTCCTGTCAGCAGAACTAGGTCACCTTATTAAAGATGCTCTATGGCATGACGAGTACAGCTGAATTCATTAGTGCAGTGTGAAATAAGCACTTGACACTAAACTCACATTACACTATTGGTATTCAAAGGCAAATACTAATGCTAATACTCTTGTGCTCATCATAACAATATCAAATATTTACCTCCAATTGTCTAGAGCTAATGATGGTATATGGTTGAAGCACTGAGGCCCGACAGCAAGATGTGTGGAGTTAATTAGTGAATATTATTTTGTACAGTGGGCACATAAGGCATTGTTACAATTTGTGCAATATGGGTTAATGGGATGTGAATTAAACTAAAAGAAAATGTTTTTCTAATGGTATGGTTAGGTGTTCTGCTGATGTCGCCATGTTTGTACTAGATAGGGGTCTTCCTCACTGATCACTCACTGTGTGCTATGAACAGACATGCAGACATGCAGAGCCCCGCTCAGGTAATATCAGACCTGTGCAAACCGGAGTCAGACCACAGCACGCGTGTCCTGGTTTCCAGCAGTAAAAGGAGTGAATGACAGAATTAGCCGGTTGGTTGACTCCACGGTTCTCATCAGCAGGCCTGTCTTTGCACATCTCACTGTACCTAGTATTGATGCATTTCTTGGTAAATAAAACCTTTGCTCATAAACATAATAAAGGCTGGTCAACGTGCGCCTCACTGTCCGTTACGTTGGTTATTCCTTTCACCCGCGAACACTTCTGTTTCCTCTTTCAGCTCGTTACAGCTGCATGGGCCGGCTTCCTGCAGCTCTCCTTTGAATAATTAAGACAGAGTCTGACTGGCCTTCTGAAGCAAAGGGAGAATTCCTGAGGGAGTGAAACCATTAGACACATGTGCACCTCCCATCCACCACCAATACTCCCATCACGCCATTACACGGGCTGTCTGGGAAAGCTAAAAGAAGAGGAAGGGAGAGGGATGAGGCGGCCAACAGCTCATCCATTACTGCATTTCCTCTTTCATTTGTCAAGCTGGTTGAGTCGGGTTTCAGTTTGCAGATCAAAGGGAACATACACTCCTAACTTCTGCTACAGAACAAACAGCATCAGTGTGATCAGCTGTGGGTGAGACTAGAGAGGAGGAGGAGCCTTGAGGATCATCAGTTCACAAACTCAAGACCTGTTCCAGACAACAATGTGCCAGCTAGAGAAGCTGACAAGTCTCTGATACCACTGCTCTTTTTGGCCCAAATGTACAGCACCAACAACGCGTCACTTGCTACTCGATCCATACATGCTGGAACTTGACATGTGCTAAAGTACTACCAGTACTAGCTACAGTAGTACTTTTAGCACATGGCAAGTTCTATTGGGTTCTCTCCTGCACCCAATTAGACTTGATACTGTTCATTCATTCAAACCTGTATTCAAGCCTCGAAAAGTATTGAGGTTCACCTCCTTTGCAATGATGACGAGACATATACAGAATAACATAAATCAAAACTGAAGAAGACAATAATCGAATAAGTGAAGTGCTTTGAGATCATCGTCTTGATTTGACAGTGTCACTCTGGACAATGTGTTGCAGATAATTCCATCTGCAGGAAAACTAAAGGCAGATTTTCCAAGACGAGACGGTTAGTAGAGCGAGTCCTGTGGTTCAGTCCAGCATAGAGGAGAGATTATATATATATATATATATATATATATATATATATATATATATATATATATATATATATATATATATAGGGGGGTGAATGTCCAATACGGGATTCATGGATGAAAAGATACAATTAATTGAGGTCATGTCCATATGTACTATAAGTCACTCACGTAAAAAGGATTGAAGTCATGTCCATATATTGCACAATAGGTCAATATTGTAAAAATGACTACGGTTATGTCCATATATCATACAAAGAAATTGATCAGGTAAAATGATTGAGGTTATGTCTTTATATATTGTACGATAAGTCGATCACGTGATTATCGTGAAAGGCCTACTAAGAGATTAATGGACTAATAGTTTCAGCAATGATGTAAATGCAGCAGAACCATTGCGATCAGAATGCTGAGCAGCCAGAACCTTCACATATGATCTCAGATCTCAGCATATCTGTACAGTAGGACCACACGTTGAAAGCTCATCTAACTCCACCTCTTCCTGCTATCAGCAGCCCGTCAGAAAGATAAAGACCATCACTGGTGCAATGTCAATTATTTACCTTTTATCAATAAATTATTGATGAATTCAGGATGATAAAGACATACAAATAAGATTGTGTTTAGTAAAACAGCAGTAGGTTATGTCTATACATGTGATGTGGCGCATACTTTACAGTCACTGGTTTGATCCTGCCCCGGGACCTTTGAAGCATGAAGACCCTCCACCACTCTCACCCTGTGTTTCCTGTCCCTTTCTACTGTCATCCATCAGTAAAAGCAAAAATGAAGAAACATCTTGACTGAAAGTTTCTTCCTGTCTGCGCCTCATGTCCTCACAAGAGTAGAACTCTAGTTACATGATCTCAACAGAAAGCAGCCTGGAGGCAATCTAGGGCAGTACTTGAGATTTCGGGAAAGTTGTTTGCATTAATTTAAACTTTACTATTAACAATTAGGTAGCGTACAGTTCATGGTTTGTATTAACCTAACAATAGCACTCATGCAATGCTTGCTCAGTAACAATAAAACTAAATTAAGAAAAAAAAGCTCTTTCTGATCGGGCAACAAAAAGGTAGCCCTAATAGAATTTCATTCAGTAGTTTCAATGGTAACTTTTGGCTCTCCATAATTCTCTACATGCAGATGGAGAAGCATTTCTACTTGACCAAAACAAACAAACACTATTAGACTTCAGAGATAATCACTATTTTACTAAATGAGTACATGAGTGAAGCTTTCAGGGGAATTTCCACATCTCCATTCCAAACATGAATCAGTTTCACTTTCCCTCTGCCATGGCTGGACCACAAGAAGGAACCAGCGTAGCATCCACACAAGCCCAACTCAGTCAATCACACTCAACTTTATACACAAAAAATATATCTATTTAAATGGAATGTGTGTGAAAGTGCTCTAGTATTTGAAACACAACAGACAGTCAAAGTAAATACAGGTCTCTAAACCAACCGTGTGTTTGTGCTGGAGGGTCTGGCAGTAATATAGCAATATAGTAATATAGTAATACACGTTGGCAAGAGAGACCAGAGAGGAGTCAAAGAGAAAAGGACGTGCCGTGAACACAAATGATGAAAGAGAAAAGTGGAGTCGAACACTTAAATGCAACTCTGAGCTTTCCTTTGCAGATGTTTTGTGAACAGTTTGATGATCTTCTGATTTTTTAGAATGTAGTGTAGATCATTCATTGCAACATTCAATCTGAATCTCATCGTTTACTGCTTTTCAGGTCATGTATAGTGATCTTTGTACTTATATACATACACAATATACATTCCATCCATCCATTTTCAGCCGCTTATCCGGGGTCGGGTCGCGGTGGCAGCAGGTTCAGCAGGCCGACCCAGGCTTCCCTCTCACCCGCAACACTTTCCAGCTCATTCTGGGGGATCCCGAGGCGTTCCAAGGCCAGCCGGGAGATATAATCCCTCCAGCGTGTCGTCGGTCTTCCCTGGGGTCTCCTACCAGTTGGACGTGCCTGGAAAACCTCTAATGGGAGGCGTCCAGGAGGCATCCTGAATAGATGCCTGAACCACCTCAGCTGACTCCTTTCGACACGAAGGAGCAGCGACTCGACTCCAAGCTCCCTCCTGATGTCCGAGCTCCTTACCCTTTCTCTAAGGCTGAGCCTGGCCACTCTACGGAGGAAGCTCATTTCGGCCGCTTGTATCCGAGACCTCGTTCTTTCGGTCACGACCCAGAGTTCGTGACCATAGGTGAGGGTTGGAACGTAGACCGACCAGTAAATGGAGAGCTTTGCCTTCCGGCTCAGCTCCTCTTCACCAAGACGGACCGGTACAGCGCCTGTTTTACTGCTGCAGCCGCACCATCCGCCTGTCCATCTCCCGCTCCACCTTACCCTCACTCGTGAACAAGACCCAGAGATACTTGAACTCCTTCGCTTGGGGTAGGCAGTTTGTCCCCACCTGGAGGGAGCAGTCCACCGGTTTCCGGCAGAGCACCATGGCCTCAGATTTGGAGGTGCTAACTCTCATCCCTGCCGCTTCACACTCGGCTGCAAAACGCCCCAGTGAATGCTGGAGGTCACGGTCCGAGGAGGCAAACAGGACCACATCATCCGCGAACAGCAGAGATGCGATCCCGAGACTCCCGAACCGGATCCTCTCCGCCCCCTGGCTGAGCCTAGATATCCTGTCCATGAAGGTCAGGAACAGGACCGGTGATAAAGGGCAGCTCTGGCGGAGGCCAACACCCACCGGGAACGTGTCTGACTTAATACAGAGGATACGAACACAGCTCCTACTGCAGGCGTACAGAGACCGGATGGCTCGTGCCAACGGGTCCGGCACCCCATACTCCCACAGCACCCCCCACAAAACCCCCCGAGGGACCCGGTCGAAAGCCTTCTCCAAGTCTACAAAGCACATGTAGACTGGTTGGGCAAACTCCCAGGACCCCTCCAGTAATCTTGCAAGGGTAAAGAGCTGGTCCACTGTTCCACGGCCGGGACGGAATCCACACTGTTCGTCTTGAATCTGAGGTTCGACAAGCGGTCGGAGCCTCCTTTCCAGCACCCTGGCATAAGCTTTTCCCGGGAGGCTGAGCAGTGTGATACCACGATAGTTCGAGCACACTCTCCGGTCCCCCTTCTTGAAGATGGGAACCACCACCCCGGTCTGCCAGTCCATGGGCACTGTTCCCGACCCCCATGCGACACTGAAAAGGTGTGTCAGCCAAGACAGCCCAACAATGTCCAGCGCTTTCAGCATCTCAGGGCGGATCTCATCCACCCCCGGCGCCTTGCCACCAAGGAGCTTTTTGACTACCTTAGCGACCTCTGCTTTATTTGGTATATGCATGCACCCCAAGACGGGGTGGTTGCATATACCAGTGTTTTGCAACCTTTTTTGAGCCGCGGCACATTTTCTACAATAAAAAAATCCCGCGGCACACCAACAACCTAAAAAGTTACAAAATGTCACATTGTAGCATAATACAGCATATATGGTCATTATTGCGCTACCTACTGGCATGGAAGAGTATTCAGTGTTTCAAGTAAACCAGATCGCTCCATCAGACAAAAAAAATGTGTTATCACTTTGTTAGAAAAATGAAAATAAAGTTATGCAAAAAATAACTAATATTTAGTTACTACTAAATAGCTTATTGTGGAAAACAATAAGCTATTGCAAAACAAAACGGAATGAGTGAGATGTGTGAGCATCACGTTGTATCAGTATTAGTGGCTGCTTTCCTCTACAAATATTTTTTAAACGGGGTTGTAGATTTGATACGGCTCTCAATTCATGCTCCATGATGAGAGACAACAGCAGAAAGACCTCACAGAGATCGGCTTTTGGCGAAATGACAAGAATCGGCGCATGCGCAAGCGTAACCTGTTAACGGCGGACGGTGAACATTTAAAATCAGCATTTCCTCTTGCGCCACACCTGTAATAAATACCTGTAATAAAGATATTACACCTGTAATAAATACCGCCCCAGTTTGATAAATACTGACTTAAAGGAAACATGGTGTTCATTTATTTTAATGACGACCACAAAGTGTGCAGACTTTATCACTGCAGTGTGTTTTTCAGGCTTTTGGAAGAATATTTCCAGAGCCTCTCTGAGTCAGAAACGTCATTGATGAGGTCCAGGCTGTTTGTCTTGACCTGCAAACACATGACAGGGCTCCAGACTAACTTTTTTTACTAGGAGCACAGTGGCCCCTAACTTAAAATGTTAGGGGCGCAAGCAGAAAATTTAGGGGCGCACACTATAAATCGACTTGCAAAGTTTTCCTATCATTTTCACTGTATTACTGATAAATACTTTGACAATAAATGCATACACTACAATCTTAGGTGAACTCGCGCAGCCACTCATCGCGAAAGCTGAATTTCCTGCCTTTTTTCGCCACGACCGTTTCCTCACAATCTGAGTCTGACTCATTCTCGGGATTTGTCTTCTCTAGATCATTAGGTTTAGGAAGAAAGTACGAACTGATAGTCCGCTTCGCCATTGTCCATTGTTTACAGGAGACACCGCTATGTGAAATCTGTGGATTCGCGCGATAACCCCCAAGACCCGCCTCTTTTCACACATTAGCCTATCACAGTGGTCATTCGCCCCCCCCCCCCCAGGCATTACCGCTAACCAGGCACGTGCACAAGCATTTTGGGGGGCAGGTGCTCAAACCCAAAAAAAGGGCAACCATCGCCAAAATTATTTATGAAATTAAAAATAATAAATTAAAAACAGTAGGATATTTTCAACTTATATATTTATTGTTGTTAATAAACTAACTAAAATCATCAAATTGAATAAATAAATGAATAACAGGCAACTTTCCGTGTCCTCTCCTGACCAGGCACAACAGTAGGTAAAGGAATGTTGAGCCTCTGTTTCTCTGACGCACCTTAAATATCTCCTGAACTTCTCCTCAGACCTCAATGCTTATTGTGTGAGTTACACCATCATTAGCTTGTAGCTGTGGAGCGGTCCAGGCTTTCTTGTTGCAGAGCGTTTGATGAAGAGCAGTGACTTCACATGCTGGGTGCTGATTTCCATACAGAGGATGAATGCCAAGTTAATCGCATTTTTGTAAAAAAAATTCTAGCTGTGAATTCTCGTGACATTTATAAACACGTCGGACCAGTTGCGACAGGGCCGGCTCTAGCCCTTCGGTTGCCCTAGGCGAGATTGAGTGTTGCGCCTGTGGGGGGCACAGACACACAATACTTTACATCACTGAAGAGACATATATTAACTTAACTGCTTTACTTTGCATAGCAGTTTTTCACCCACTTATAATTCTACTATTCTACATTGCAGTTCAACAATAAATGGTGCATGGACAACAAACACCAGAATAGTTTCAGAACATTTTCTTTTTTATTATTTTAAATAATTTATTACACACTCAAAGTTAGGATTAAATTAACTCCATAAACTGTGCAAAACACTCTTTTTGTTCAAATATGTTTATTGAACAAACCTATACTTGACTTTCTTTTCCTCTTCTTCCTTTTTTCGTCCCTGTGCTCCAGATGGTTTAGACCGCTTCATTTTTGCAAATGTCACGGGCCAGTCAAAGTGGCCGCGCAATAGATTTTTCAGATCGCGCACATTTTTCAGACCGCACAAATGATTTATTTTTTTGGAGTGAGTCATCTTTGCAATAGAAGATCTTTGATGTGACGTGTCGAGTCTTGGCCAATCAGCGTCCCGTTTTCTCGAAAAAAAATTCAGATTTTTGGCCGAGTTGTTGTCCTCTCCGTAATAGAACATCTTTGATGTGACGTGTCTTGGTCCCTGCTCGCGGGAGCCAGCGCCCGTGGTCGCGAATTGCTCAGTGCTGAAATGTGCGCTGTGAGGGCGCCCCCAACCTATTTGTTGCCATAGGCAGTCGCCTAGTTCGCCTATAGCAATCGCCGGCCCTGAGTTGCGACGTGATGTTTTCAGCGGCGTTAATGTTGTGGTTAATTTATCACCAAACAACGTCGGGGGATTGCACAAACACCGTCACTACCACGTTTGTCTGATGCTGCGGGTCAGAGCAGAAGTAGCTGCACCCGTCTGGCTCAGCGCTGCATGGGCACGGCGTGGAGGAGGGGGAGGGGGGGCGCGCGGGGGCTCGTGAGCGCCGCGGAGCATGTCGGGGCGAAATTCTCACAATAACTCAAATAAATGCAAAAGGGCAGGTGCTTGAGCACCACTAGGGGTCTATCTGTGCACGTGCCTGCCGCTAACTATAGTGGGCTGAAGTGTAGAACAAGTTTGTCAGCAACAAAAATATTTAATTAAAAAAAAAAAAAGAAATACTGGTCGCGCATGCGCGAGTAGATGAAAAATTTAGTCGCACTGTGTCTAATTTTAGGCGCAAAATGCGACCATTTGGTCGCAGTCTGGAGCCCTGTATGAACTGTTAGGCTTTAACAGTGAGAGCTCATAGGTTAAAATACTGATAGCTTCAGCAGCAAATCCCATTGTGAAAAGCACGCGACATTCTCTCTCTCTCTCTTCTCTCTCTCTCTCTCTCTCTCTCTCTCTCCTCTCTCTCTCTCCCTCTCTCTCTCTCTCTCTCCTCTCTCTCTCTCTCTCTCTCTCTCTCTCTCTCTCCTCTCCTCTCTCTCTCTCTCTCTCTCTCTCTCTCTCTCTCTCTCTCCTCTCTCTCTCTCTCTCTCTCTCTCCTCTCTCTCTCTCTCTCTCTCTCTCTCTCGTGCAGCGCATCGCGACACAGAGCAGAGTTGTAGACGCGACCCAGAAATGACATGCTGTGTAGATAAGATCAATAACATACGGCCGTTTAGTTTGTTTAATAGCAGAACAACAATGAAAAATAATTTGCGGCAACTAAATAATATTTTTTTGGACCAATTAAGTGAAATTGGACATTTTCCCACGGCAGACCTGACGATCTCTCACGGCACACTGGTGTGCCGCGGCACAGTGGTTGACAATCACTGGCATATACAATAAACAATATAAAAAAGACATTAAAGACAACCGTAGTCAGAGTAGTGCAGATGGAGGAGTTTGGTTAATTGTTCATCAGATGCCAACTGACATGGCTTTATAAACTATTGTCAGCTAATAATAGCTCCAAACAGTTGTAAACCTGTATATCTAGAGAAGGGAAACCACATGTATGGGCTGCAGAAGGTCTCACCCTGAACCCCCAGTGCGCTCAGTGTTTGGGCCTCTATCTGTGAAACCCTGCGTATGGCCGTGGTTTGCCAGTCGGTGGCGCTATGACTATGAGTTAGTATTGACATGCAGATGTCTTCAAGCCAGGACTCATCAGGCATGTCAACTCTGGGACCGTTTCCCACTATCGAGCCACTTTGTCATAGCGCTCAACACCCAATCAGATCTTTCTGCTGAAAGAGGTACAATAATAATAATAATATTAATAAACATCCGAAGAACAATAGGTCCTTCACTCCGACTGTCTCATAAAATGACACTTTTTCAACTTTTCAAGTCCATTACAGTGTAAAGATCAATCAGCGGAGACATTCTACTGGGAATATCTACGTAGGAAGCGCTTCCTCTTTCAGGAAGTCCACCATGTTGCACCGCCATGTTTCTACAGACCAGCACTGGATCTGTAGAGAGCCTTTTTATGTTATCTGAAGATAGTGATGTGTTCTGAAACCCGGTATTAAACGGTGCTAAAATATTTAAGAGTGTAGTATTGATAAGCCCCAACGTTTCTGGTGCTTTTCATTAGTACTTTTTAATGTTTTGATGTCATTTATTAATCACGCTGCAGCAGTGGCGGTGCGTCAATAGAGGGCGCTAGGGCGCCGCCCCTCTTAAAATTTTGCGATGAAAAAAAAAAAAAGAAAAAAAAAAATACAATATATACTGTCAAAAAACATTATATACCAAATAATTTAAATAAGAAATATACCGTGTTGACGCGCTAAATGTGTGTGGGAGACCGTAAGCCCCTGTCAACAACCACTTAAGATATACCAAATATAATATATCGCCATTCATCATCACTGAGAAAAGCCCCACCCCCCTTTAGGGGCGCCGGCCCAATGTGAGTCTATGGCAGCGAACAAACATTTCACCCTCGTTGCGGCAAGGACAGCTTCTCATTGGCGGATGAAACGTGAATCTTCGGGCGCACGAATCTGCGCCTTAGCCAATGACATTGTTTCTTATTGCAACGTGGTTGGACTATTCGTCGAATCAGAGACCTTTATCATTCCCTCACACCCCATATAGCTCCCACGTAGCTACGCGAGCAACACAGCTAGCAGAGACTTTGATTATGTTAGTATGGCGACTGAAAACTCTGTGGTATCTCTACGCGAAACACCTTTCAATCCACGATCAGATGTTGACAAGAAGAGGCTGAAAGAGTTGGGACCCGAACGTCCGGATTTAAAAAGTCAGCAGCAAAGCACTGACCGCGGGAGGACGTACACCCGGAGCTTCTCCTCAAGCTACATGCTAACCGGAGCTGTTAGCTGGATGCTCAGTGTGGAGCAAAGCAGCGGCTCTGAGCAGCCGAGGAAGCGCCGGCTGTGAAGGAAGATGAGCTTGAAGGATTGCTGCAGAGGTGAGTGTCAAAATCAGCAGATGCCTGTGTTAGAGTTTAATGTTTTATCTTTCCCACAGCAGAACACATGTTGGACATTGTTAGATTTGGGTGGATATCATATCAGGCTATAACTTTATCTAAAATACCAATTCAACCCCAACAAGTTAGAGTGTGTGTGTGTGTGTGTGTGTGTGTGTGTGTGTGTGTGTGTGTGTGTGTGTGTGTGTGTGTGTGTGTGTGTGTGTGTGAGATAGCTACAGCCATCAAGGTGGCTCCTGGCCTTTTGTCTATGTTGCTGAGCCATCAAGACACACAAAACATAGTTTTTTGTCTGTAGTATGAAGCCTGTTTGTAGTAGATATTTCCCCACAACTTATCTTACTGTCTCTGTCTCTCTCTATATATTTATCTGTAGGTTTGTGACACCATACTTGGACACATCAGGGAACGCTTTGCCTTCAAAGACCACCTCACCAGTGCCACCTTACTGCAGGGCCCCCAGTTTGAATTTCTTTACAAGTAGTGGGGCCTACTCTGTCAAACACCCAATGTAAAATGTGATTTCTCTCTTTCTGAATCTATTCTGCTCTAAACCTCCTTCATGTGAGGGTGTGGGCACCTCTTTTATTCTGTAAACCTCTGAAACCAACCCAATGTTTCTTAAACCATTCTGCTCTGAACCTCTCATGCCCAAAGTTACAGTTTGTTGATAGTTGTTATTGGACAGTGTTGAGCACTGTGTTTTCTTGAAATAAAGCTTTGTTTTTTAGAATATTCTACTCCAAACCTCTTTTCTTCTCATTGTGGAGTGCTATTTAAACCGCGCCGCCCAACTGCGCCCCCCCCAAAAAAAATCGCCACTGCGCTGCACATCTACTCTGTCGGGCTGAGGTCCTCCAGACAGACAGACAGACATCTGTGAACATGTAAACAAAAGTGAAACCTAATTCAATCAGCCACCACCTCTATCTTTGCACATGCACAGCACAAACTATCGGCTAAAAGATTTGTTGTAAACTTCTCTGCTGACTGAGACAAAGCAGTCAGAAGGACAGAAGATAGAGGACAGAAGATAAAAGATAGAATATAGAGGACAGTTGATAGTGAACAGGAGGATAAAAGATAGAAGATAGAGGACAGTTGATAGTGAACAGGAGGATAAAAGATAGAAGATAGAGGACAGTTGATAGAGGACAGAAGATAAAAGATAGAAGATAGAGGACAGTTGATAGTGAACAGGAGGATAGAAGATAGCGGCAGGAAGCAGCAGGAAAAACTGATACTGACTGATGTCTTCATTCTTTATAAACTTCAGTCAGAAATGTTATTTAACATTTGTTTCCAGTGAGAAATCTCAAATCTTTTTTAAAACAATGTAGTCATGTAGCAGACCAGAGTAGCTCCTAGTAAAACAATCCTAAAGATAACTCCTACCTGAAGTTCAACAGGCTTTAGTTGCCACTAGATCGTACACACTGGCCCTTTAACTTTGATGTAAACTGCTCCATCAGAGTAAAAGGTGACTGGCATACTGTTGAGTCAGCTGGTAATGGAGCTCTCAGGTCACAGGGGTCATCCTGACGCTTCTGTGTGCTTGTAGTGTTTCTACCTATTCAACTTTTAAATATTGAGCTTTTTTCAACATTTTTGGAAACACTCAGAGCCAGTTTGCCGGTTCTGGGCTACGGCCATCCACTGTATCTGTACATGGACAATAGTTCTTTGCTGCTCCATCAATGCTTTGAATGTTGTATGGAGAACCTTTAAGGTTTAAGGTATATGCCTGTATTCAACTTGTTCTTCTTTCAGCCTTTTCAGACAATTTTTGGAACTTCCACTCCCACAGCGTTACGCCAGGTTCACGCTGGACGCAGAGCGTCAATACTGTTTCACTGTTTGAGCGAGCAGCAGCCTGGCTCTTCACACAGGAAGTGTATTTCACAGTGTACACCAAATATATACAAATATTATAATTATTGCGTTATTTAAAAACCACGATCACAACAATATAGTGGATGTATTTTGACTTTTGACCTTGTGGGAGGGGAAAATGGAGAGAGGGGAAGAAAGTGGGTGTGTGATGCATATTTTTATTTATATATTATATAATATATCATCTAAATGGTTTTTAGTAGATTATCAATGTCCCGTGTTTACATGGCTGCTAACACATCGCCGGCAGCGCTTCCACTGAACCGGGCATCCAAATTTAGCTTCAAACTTTTTTTCTGCAGTGCAAAGCATTTCACCTTTAACATTTTTAAGGCAATTCGTTTCACATTTTCAAACACATTTTCGGCAGGAAATGTCTTTTCTAGTTCTTGAGAGCGTTAAAAAGCATCTGGAGCAACATTTAGACCACGTCAGCTACAATCCTCCATTAAACCCAGTGTAATGCACCCAGGCATACGGGTGACATGTATTCTCATAAACAACCACGGCTGTGATGAGCTCCGTACAGAAGTCCTGCGGATCACACTGGCTGAGCCAGATCTGATGTCAGTAAACTGATCGCAGCTCTAAGGCTCAGCCAGTGTACATGTGCAGCATATAAACAAGGCTCCTCTCTCCTCTCTCCTACTAACCTGCTCATCGCCAAGCAGCGAATCCTCCTCTTCCTCCTGCCTCCGTCACATTTAAAGCGGAGCGCTTTCTTTTCATGGCTTCCCTTCAGCTGCTGTGTGGCTTCTGCAGAGCGGTGCTGGATGATGTGCCTCCTCTCTAAGCCTGTGGCAGGCTGACGAGGGTGGGAGGATGAGGAGGCAGGGAGGGGTAGCAGCAGGAGGGAGTGGGGAATGATGCTCCTTTGTTTAAACCACAGCCTCTGAGCTTCCTGTGTCTCTCTCACACGGCTCTGCTCTGTAATCTTACTCTGAGCAGCTCCAAGTCCACCGGCTCCCACTGAAGGTATACATCTCTACAAACAACTCACAGATTTATGGTTCTTTTTTTAGGAAATGTCTGGGACTAGGGAGTATTTGGGTGTGTTTTTAACAGTTGGTAGACCACAAAGGAACGCAGAGGAAGAGGATACGTCAGGCTTTGATACACACAATACTAGTTAGTAGATTCATTGTTGTTTGTAAAAAAGTTAAATCACCAAACCTATCCTGTAATGTCCATACCTCATAGAAACAGCAGTCAGTGTGTGGCTGAGTTCACGCGGCCAACAGGAGGACTGAGAAAGCTTCAGAGGATTACTGTCGTTCTTAAAGGGGAATTATTTACATGCTGCACCTTGTTGATTAGCAGGATATTCACCAGCTCAAACTGGCAACCCCACTCAGGACCGGACTTCAGCCACCAGCTGGTGAGGGTCAAGGGACACCTCCAATGCTATCTGCTCAGATGTATACATGTATTAAATACACAGCTTTAGAAGGTGGATCCACAAGAAATCATTCAATTCCATGAGAACATTTTTTAGAAAGTGTCTATTTCCTGTATTTTCATCAGCAGGGCTGATCACTCCACGTCCCACAATGTGCTAGATAATAAGTAAATAATAAAGAAAGAGCCATTCCTCACACCGTCATGTCTGCTTATAACTGGCAGATGACCAATCCGTTGACCTTGTGACCTTGTTGTTGATGACTCATTCTCTGTAGATTCACTGATCAATGGACCATCTCGTTAGTTCATATTCAGGCTCAACATTTCTGTCACACCTCTTCCACAGCTCAGGTGAGAATTAAAAACGTATTATTGCAGATGCAGAACTAAATATTTTGACTTTGATATTAAGCATAATACCTATTTATCATACTAGGGACCATTGATGTGTTTTCTTTCTTTTAGATCCAATTGCGCTTATTAGTAAGAGGTTAATAACCGGTATTTGGAACCAATATACATTTGCAGTAAAAATGTAGTTCTTACTATTACAAATGTAAATAACCCAAACTCAAACATAAAAGTGTGTTAAATGCATTTATTATGTTTAATTAAATGCTGGAATAGAGAACTTTTAAACAACGTCTGGTGTATGAAATGTTTTAAACCAGTTAGAAAGAGCAAGAGATACCCAGTGAAGTTCAGAGGAGGACATTTCCCTTACAAAGGCTGTTCTCATCCAGTGTGTGTAGCTGTACCTACACAACATGTATGTGCTGAGGTTCATAGACATCCCACACAATCAGTCGGGTAATCATGACCCAGAAGTGGAAAGATGGCAGAAACCCCACAGGAGAGGAGCTGGATGGTCAAACACACGGCCGTCACACAGGAGAGCTGTTCGTTTCCCGAGTGAAACCACAAGTCAACATTGATTAACTTGTCATGTAACTGACTTATTATAAACCAAACCACAAACTTTAACAAACCGTGGTATGAGAAATAAACAACCGGGTCTCGTCTGTTCCTTTCTGCTTCTGTCTGGTGGGAATTCACTTCATGACTTTCCTGCTGACAACACTGTCTGTGAATCTGAAGGAGAATTCCCCAGGAGGCAGACAGAGACAGTGAAGATGGGCCTAATACAAGATGGGCTGACGTCAGAGGATTAGGTTTTAACCGGCCAGTACAGGAGAGGTTGATGTAAAGGTGAATTTATGGCGAGAGACTTGAAGAATTATATCTAGTGGAGATGTTTTCCCATCATGTCATTTTATAACTAGGACAGCCAGCATTTACTTCTGGGCGGTTTGGTGAAAAGACTTAATTAGAGCCCTGAAATTAACTATACATGCTTTTCTCTGGGTTTCTTTTTGATGCAATCTGTAAACCGCTGTGCTTTAGTCCCTAAAGAACTCTGCCATTTTGTAATCACATGAATGAACATACAGTATATGTCAATTAAAATTCATTCCTGTTAAACTAAAACGTTGTCATTATCTCATTGTGACATTCTACCTCCACTGATCCATCTCTGACCTGAGAGCTCACACTACCCTCTGGTGTATGGAGCCAACACAGCCTGGGAGGCCACCAGGACTACGCTCTCCAACGACATGACTAGCGGGTTCTGCACTCTGCAGGAGCCGTCTCATAATCATGTTGAACTGTGAAACTGGTCCAATATGTTAACGTCAGGCACAAGGTGGTCTGAAGTCAACCAGCACGATGGAAATGCCCTCACCTCGACTTAGACAGGAAGTTAAAAGACAAATAAACAGCATAACAGCTTCCTTGTTGCTGGGAGAAATACCGATAGTCCACCTACTATAATGTGATGTGCCATACGTATTCCTGCATCTCCTGCTGTTACCCTCATCGTCTATCATTACCTGCTTGTCTTTACCACACTGCTGTACTACTACTGTAGGTTTAGTCTCAACTTTCACTGTGTTCAGCTCAGTCTGGTTCATACAGTTGAACAACAGATTCGGCTTATGGCTCTCAAACTATCACACTTTCAGTTCTCCTTTTGCTAAATTTAAGAGCGCTGCAATGGTGAAGCTGCCTGATGCTTCTGGCTGTGGCAGAAAACAAGAAGCGTGTGGAGGGATAACTCACTGCTGTGTTGCTCCATGCTGCTGGGAGTGTTTCCAGAGTCCTGGGGAAGGCCAACGGACCAGTACGACATACTGGAGTTACTGGTTACCCCGATCAGAGCAGAGTTCCACCAGAGAGGAGGCCGAGGTTCAGCTGTCTCTCTGCAGCAGGGATGAAGAATAAGAACAAACATATCATATCTTTTATTCGACCCAATGAAGCTGGAAAGCAAAACAGAACCAGATGCATTTCATAATGATTGACTATTGACATGTTTTAATGTTTTGAATGATTGAGGATATTTGATAAATGAAAATACAGACTCCATTGTTCTGCACAGAGCAGTACTGCTCGTTTATTCAGAGCTTATTGATAATGAAAATGTTGTGTTTTCTGGTAATTCAGTAAAGAAAAAAGTATCTATGAAATAACCACATGGTAAAGCCTTTTTCTGTATAATACTAAAAGAGTATTTTCGCTTTTCAGTGCAAAATGGACATAATAGTTTCCACTTTATTTCAATTATGTAGAAAAGTGACTAAATAGTTCCACGTTTCCATCATGCACACACACACAGATGAATGAGATTAATAGTTGCTGTAACTACACTGGGGCATTCCCCTGGGAAGAATTCTTATCAATTCAGATTTTCTGAGAAAGTTGAGTTAGTATGTGCTTGTTATTATCAATTTAGAAGAGGTCATTATTCATCACAATATCTCCATGTATGCTTTCATCACGATATGATTCCATTGAAAGACGACACATTATCATATCGAGTCATCGTCCTACAGACAGACAGGCTATGGTTATTAGGTTTATGAACTATGTGACACAAATTACATTACACTAATGTGTTATTAGATTTACTTTCTAGATGTGTGGGTCATAAATAAAAACAAAACAATGGCAATATACAACATGGTAATAATAGACATTATTGTCAAGCACATATTTTTTTATATTTGGCAGCTTTTCTTCATTATAACTGAGCTACATTGTACATACTTCCTCTATATATGAGGTTATGTGATTTTATACCTCCTTCTGTCATATTCATGTAATGTGCTGTAACTCTGTTACGTTGTTCATTCTGGTCACATGACATCTATTGCTTCTGTCCATCAGGAGAGGGATCCTCCTCTGTTGCTCTCCCTCAGGTTTCTTCCCTGTTTCCCTGTGAAAGGGTTTTTACTATCTTTATTGGGGGAGTTTTTCCTGATCCGATGTGAGGTCCCGGGACAGGGTGTTATGTGTACAGATTGTAAAGCCCTCTGAGGATAATTTTTTATTTATGATTTTGGGCTATACAAAATAAACTGAATTGAATTATACAACCATATATATACTCGTCCCCTGGTGGACATTAGTGAGAATGCAGGTTTAAGACATGAAGCTTTGTTTTACTGTTCAGAACCGGAGGCTACAGACCCCAACTCAACGTATGAAAACTCTGAATATACATGCCCAAATAAAAATGTGCATGCAATGTTGGGTCAGAAAGTAGAGAATAATAACTAGATTCATCTATTGTGCATTTACAATTTACCTAATCATTTAAATATTTGGGCCATCAGAGTTTTACTGGGACTTTCCTCAAAGAAAAGGATCTTTTACAGATTACACACATGTACAGAGGTCTTCCCGGGTCGCTCTATGGGTTAAAGCAGTGATTTTCAACCAGTGTGCCGTGGCACACCAGTGTGCTGTGAGAGATCGTCAGCTGTGCCGTGGGAAAATGTCCAATTTCACTTAATTGGTCCAAAAAAATATTATTTAGTTGCCGCAAATTATTTTTCATTGTTGAGCATCTGAGCTGCAATATAGTGGCTGGCAGAGTAATATAGAACAGGTCTGCACCTTGTTCTGCTATTAAACTACGGTGACCAGACGTCCTCTTTTTCCTGGACATGTCCTCTTTTCGAGACCTAAAAAAAGCGTCCGGCAGGGATTCCAAAAACGTCCAGGATTTTGCTACGTCGGGGAAAATAGTTATTACCCCCTTACAAGTTTTGGAAATGGTACGTCCGGGATTTTGCTACGTCCAGGAAAATAGTTATTACCCCCTTACAAGTTTTGGAAATGGTATCTCCCTCACATTCCACCTTCTTGTGCAAGCTCTGACTGTAGAGAGAACTGTCATTGGTCGACCGATCTCAACGTAAATGTAATGCTACACACTACTGCTAACCTAAGCTATGAGCTCTCACTGTTAAAGCCTAACAGTTCATGTATTTGCAGGTCAAGACAAACAGCCTGGAGCTCATCAATGACGTTTCTGACTTAGAGAGGCTCTGGAAATATTCTTCCAAAAGCCTGAAAAACACCCTGCAGTGATAAAGCCTGCTCACTTTGTGGTCGTCATTAAAATAAATGAACACCATGTTAGTCAGTATTTATCAAACTGGGCGGTATTTATTACAGGTGTAATACCTTTATTACAGGTATTTATTACAGGTGTGGCGCAAGAGGAAATGCTGATTTTAAATGTTCACAGTCCGCCGTTAACAGGTTACGCTTGCGCATGCGCCGATTCTTGGCATTTCGCCAAAAGCCGATCTTTATGAGATCTCTGTGAGGTCTTTCTGCTGTTGTGTCTCTCATCATTGAGGATGAATTGAGAGCCGTATCAAATCTACAACCCCGTTTTAAAACGATTTGTAGAGGAAAGCAGCCACTAATACCGATACAACGTGATGCTCACACATCTGCACTCATTCCGTTTTGTTTTGCAATAGCTTATTGTTTTCCACAATAAGATATTTAGTAGTAACTAAATATTAGTTCTTTTTTGCATAACTTTATTTTCATTTTTCTAACAAAGTGATAACACATTTTTTTTGTCTGATGGAGCGATCTGGTTTACTTGAAACACTGAATACTCTTCCATGCCAGTAGGTAGCGCAATAATGATCTACCATATATGCTGTATTATGCTACAATGTGACATTTTGTAACTTTTTAGGTTGTTGGTGTGCTGCGGGATTTTTTTATTGTAGAAAATGTGCCGCGGCTCAAAAAAGGTTGAAAAACACTGGGTTAAAGGATGTTTGGGCCCTGTGCAGCACTTGACGGACCTAGAATTTGGACAGCATGTAAAATGGGTTTAAAAGCCCGACGCTCTTCCTGTGGGCTTGAGCGAGGCATAACTAGAATAATTAAATGAAATGTCAAAATAATAGCAATCATCTGCTAAATATGATGTGTTGAGTGTTGAAGTGAGTTCACCATCCTCACACACAATCAGGTGCGTGTGTGTTAACATCAGGAGGAGGAATGCTGATACACTGGCTGTGACGGAGCCTTTTAGAAACTAAAATGAGTCGCTGAGATTCAAAATGTCTGTCTGTCTGTCTGTCTCTGTGCGTGCGTGCGCGCGTGTGTGCGTGCGTGTGTGTCTCTTCCCCCCCCCCCCCGCGGGGACGGGCTCCACGCGCTGCTCTGCCAGACTGGACCAGTCAGCTATAGGCTTGACTTATAAGATGCAGCTTTTACGACGGACGCGGTTTCGACTCCCAGTGGCTCCATCTCTCCAAACTGTGAGGGCGCGTGCAGCAGAGTAGTGCCTCTTTCTAGGTTATAATAATACCGAAATAAAAAGTACTTCATGAGAGTATGTGAATCTAATAAATGCTCCTTCCCAGTGGAAGTTATTCAGGATAAGTGTCTGTAATGCAGCTTGTGTTTCCTCTCATGACGGACCAGATCCAAAGGAGCAGGACGGAGACCAACAAGTTACTTCACTTATTAGACTCACCACATGGAGGTCCAGCATCACGAGAGAATAAACCAGAGTCCGGGTCCGGGTCCAGGTCCAGGTCCAGGTCCTCCGCAGCCGCAGACACAGAGGAGTTTGTTGTGTCGGACTTCCTGATTCCACGATGCAAACTTTCCAATCTCCACAGACACGCCTGTCAGACTACGCTACAGAGGCATTTCCGGTAAAGATTTTCAAAATAACACTCAACACCCCACTCATCTGCATTTCAAAATAAAACCTACATTAAGCTAATAAAAAGCTACTTTACAGCGAGAATAGAAAGTAACGACAGGTGATGATGTACATTTAAGTGAATATATAAATCCACTTCTGAAATATAATGGCCTTCTATAAAGTGTCTCTGGCCTTTTAATTATAATACTAATTTGCATTAAACAACACCAGCGTGTGGCTTTGGCCCATGCTATATACATATATATATATATATATATATATATATATATATATATATATATATATATCTAAAAATAACCATTAGATCAAATCAAATGTCCATAGAGGTCTATGTTGCTTAACTTGATCCACAGTCCTTTGGTTTGTGTGCAGACATTGAACTTCTCTTGTATGAAACACATTCCTATCAGGTGCAAAGAATGACCATTTGCTTTTCTTTATTCAGAATTTCTATTTAAATACAAAACAAAAATGCAGAGACAGACTTGTTTCCCTTGTGTGATAATAAACAACAGTCAGACATATATGTTGGTTAAAGTTGACACTATCCACCCAAAGATAACATTGTAGCTGTTACAGCACTAGAATGGGACTGGTAAGGTAAATATTACCTTATCTGGGACAGGAAACAGAAAGGCACATGTCCCTCAGCAGAGAGAACATTCATATTCAATCACACAATTAGAATTAAAAAAGTATCCGCATACAACAGCTACTCGACAATCACAAATATAAGTATTTCTTTCTCTGACCTTCCCATGTCATTCCAAGCAGGGAGATTTGATGAGATTTCAATGGAATTCATATGCAAAACCCTATTATTTATGATTAATCACTATGTGCTGTGCATTTATGTATCTCATGAGATTAATCTGCTTTAAGAGCTGGACTAGACAGCCAAACCAATGTTTCATTACAACTACTTTGAACACTCTTCGGCGAGGGACGTCTCAGACATGAAAACATCCTCTCTCCTCCGTCAGACTCATTGGGTTCTGTTCAGGGATCCTGCTGAATGAATTCTCAAAGGAGAGCCGTGGGTCTGCGGAGCATTAACAAACCATAACAGTTGAACTTGAAAGTTTATTATTGATAGTAGAAAGAAGGTTCAGTCCTGCGAGCATTCAGCCACATCTCACTTCATCAGCAGAAGACGTTTCTTCAGTTTTCAGGGAGATGCCTCTTCTAATATGGGATGTCAGTCACTCAATAATAAGTGGATATATATGGAAAGAAGTTAGTCACCCCCGTCTTTGTTCAAAGATTTAGTATCTTAGTCACTTAAAGGTTCTCATTCAGACCATTAACACAAAGCTGATGTGCAGAAGCTGAGATGTGTGTAACGGCCTGTGTGTCAGGAAGTCTCCATACGTCCGTTACAGCTGATAAGGCGGACCCGATCAACGCTATAGTTACAAATGTCCACCCTCCGCTCAGCAGGTGGTCAGCTGCTGGCCACCGGTTGAGTGTCGCTAAGTTGAGAGCCATGTGGAAGCAACAGATATGCTCTACAATTTGAATGAAGCACCTTTAATAGAGTCAGGGAATGTAACTCAGAAGAGGGGGTGCAGGAAGTCCACTCAAGGAAATCAGGTCCAAGGAATGGATCTGAGCACTCGACTACATGACAAACCTAAAGGGAAACTACATGAGAGAGACAACCAGGACAATGGAAAGAGACTGAATGAACAGACAACCTCAGCTGTCTCTGAACAATAGATCAAAACCGCTCTCAGCATCCACTGAGAAGAGGTCAAAGGTCATTGAGCAGGAGGAGACGACCGGAGAAGGTCAAGGAGGACATTCACCATCTTTGATCAGCGACAGCGCTTACTTACTTAATGTGATGACAACTAAGACATCTCCATGACCAGTGAGCAAACTCCATCCACTGATGAAGGCCAGCAGATGTAGCTGAAAGCTCTACAAATGTCAGAGTAAGTAGATCAAACTCTCTCAGCTTTTCTAATCTTTTGTTTTGATATTTTCCTAGAAAATACTCTGTTGTTTTATACTAATTATATGGTAAATTGGGATTTTATTGAAATAATTTCCCTACATACATACATATTTACGTACATATTTATTTATTATTGATTTGTAATTAGAAACGTTGTTATCTTATGTTGACTTGTTGGGCTCTACGGGGTGAACCAGCCATTACTTGTTGTTGGTATTGTACCAACTGAACACAGACTCTATTTGCTCATAATTACTGTAGTTCCAAACCACATACTTCTGCCGGGGAGAACTTAAGTAAATGATTATAAAAATACAAACCTGCAACATAGAGCATTAGCCGCTTTGTGTCGTGATGTTACTGCTGTTGAGTTAAAGCCGATCCTCATCTACAGCGAATAAAGGGTGAACAAACACTGACTCTCTCTGGACTCTGATAAACTGTTTAGACTAACTCATATAAGGCCTAACCATAATGTCAACATTATGAGCATGACTGAAGACAGAGGACTGTGTGGGTAGGAGACAGCTCAGCCAGTTCTTCTCACAGGGTTTCACTCAGCTTGATGGTCACTGCTTTCACCTCCGAGTATTCAGCCAGAGCGTACTCTCCCCTGGAGGACAGAGACAACACGTGAGGCGGGACAGGGACACACAGTGAACCACATGGAGAACAAGTGATGCTCTTACAGCTCTCGTCCGTTGCCTGACATCTTATAGCCTCCAAAGGGAGTCTGGACATGAAGGGCGTTGTAGCAGTTTATCCTTAAGAGAGAGAGAGAGAAGGAACAATGGTCTGATTGTGTTTGTAGCTCTTTCATTTGTTAAAGCTACGATGAGGAACTTTTATTTCATGTTGATTCCCTTTAGAAAGCCTCAAATCTTTGACAGTCTGTCCCCACTTAGTCCTAGATCTGGTTCTCGCGTGCCCCCCTCCTTCCCTCCAGTGGGCCCAGCAATATGTCCTGGGTCTCCATCAGCGTGGTTTCGGTGTTGGCTCCCAGAGAGGAGGAGCTAAGCTCTGCCGGGAGCCGAGCTCTCCTCCTCCCTCCGGAGCTCCGACTGCAGGTGCAAGGCTGCAGTGAAGCCGGATCTGGGTCTGTCCACGGTGGACTGGTCTCTGCTGGATCTGGGTCTGTCCACGGTGGACTGGTCTCTGCTGGAGTCTGAGCTGAAGGAGGTTCTGGTGAACCTGCATGATGTCATCTGGTTTCACCAGAATCCGAGCCGGTGGCTCCGATGAGGAGCTTTAAGAAGAACTCTCTAGAACCAGACCATGTTCTCTCTGATGGTCTGTTCACTGATGCAGGTCATGTAGAGCAGCAACCAGACACATCCGTCTGTGTGTCTGTGCCTCTCGTGCCAAGACGCTCGTCAAAAATTAACAAGCTAGCAAAAATGAGTAAACAACAGACGTCTTTTGGAGAGCTTCTTTGGAAAGAGGAAAGGCCAGGTGATTCGCCCGCTCTGCATAATATGTGGTGAGAATTTGGCGTAATGGTGAGTTCTATTTATTATGCACTTTATATTTGTGTTTATGCCAGTCATATCATTTTATTTAATCTTATTTATCCTCCACACCTTGAAGGCTGGTACGTGAAAATATTGTCTTACACCACGTGGCGCAAAAAAGGTTGTGGACCGCTGAGTTAGAGGAGCAGGGGGGTATTTTTCATACGTGGTTCAACAAAGTCGATCAAATGTCCTGTTATCCAGCTTAAATTAGCGAGATGATTGACATCAGGCTTTCCCGGTTCTTCAAAGGTTGACCCGCCCTCATTCAGTCTCGTTCATTCGAACCAGACGTCATTCATCTGGATAAATGCGCGTGCACGCTCCTCTTCAGAAGGGGGAGGAGTCGAACACAGATTTGATGATCATCAAAAGCTACAATTTTAAATAAACTCTGAGACAGAGCGTCTCTTCTCTCCGTGGAGGAGCAGGAGATGATCACGACTACATATGATGAATTTAAGTCCATAATCATGGCAAAGTCTAACGGTGCGTTCACATCCAAAGTGAGCGAATATTCGCAACACTTCCTGTTTGTGAACGCAGCTTAACGCCGCCTCCGCTGGTCGGGCTAGAGTCACATAAGCATCGCAAAATATCAAGTTCAATGCGTCAGTGTTGGGAAAATGTTTCGGCTAATTTTAAGTGCCTCATCACCCAAATCAATCAGATTATATTCATTTAAATGTGCCTGCTGGCGAATGAATATATACTTATGAGGATATATGTACTGTATGTGCGTATATATTGTATATGTGTATATACATGTATGTGTAGATTACCATATAACTAGGAGTTTGAATATGTGTATGGGCGGATCAGTACCTTAATCATTTTCTACAATAATGATATGTATGGTGTACTAATAACACTGTCATATAATTATGAGTGCTTTAACACATCCATAAGTTTCTTAAGCTTTACGAACAGCACGCAATGCAGCGGCTTTCCCGATGTTCTTCGCATCGTCGACACTGTACAAACATGTACCAGTCGCAAAAAAGGTGATCAAGTCTGTGAGACACTGTGATAGAGTCTGCATACAGTATGTGATCCAGTCTGCATACAGTCTGCATACAGTCTGCATACAGTCTGCATACAGTATGTGATCCAGTCTGCATACAGTCTGTGATCCAGTCTGCATACAGTCTGCATACAGTATGTGATCCAGTCTGCATACAGTCTGCATACAGTCTGTGATCCAGTCTGCATACAGTCTGTGATCCAGTCTGCATACAGTATGTGATCCAGTCTGCATACAGTCTGCATACAGTATGTGATCAAGTCTGCATACAGTATGTGATCCAGTCTGCATACAGTATGTGATCCAGTCTGCATACAGTCTGTGATCCAGGCGATCCTCTGTGGTGTTTAATCTACGGCTCGAGGAGGTCTCGGCAGAATCTATAGCGCGCGTACAGGAAGTCATGATGATGTGAGAACGGATCTTGGCGATCTGGAAGAACTCTCTCCCTATAAAACTAATATAACTAATATCGCTCCTTCATCAATGAGGAAGTGAGCTGCCTTTTTTGTCCGGTGGGAGTGGCCAGCTTATCCAGTGAATTTCACTTAACCTGTTCTGGAGCAGGTTAAGGGGTTTCGATGTGTTGCTTTGGTGATTTTTCTAAACTTGCTTCGAAGAACCGAAAAACCAGACCTACGTCATCTTATCCTGAAAATGATCCGGCTAACTCAGTAAGCCAGGTACGAAGAATAGGGCCCAGGACTAAACTCAGACTGTTGAAGAACCAGTTAAAAGTTCCTTCCAGTAACTTTAAGTAAACATACACAAAACTCATTTTAATCAATAAGAATAAACCAGCAGTGACATGAAGGCCAGCTGAAACCTTTATAAAAGAATAGTTCATTTCATTTTGAGTGTAAGATGAGAAAATGAATATCAATCTCACACCTGTGCATTAATAAGTAACTTAACACTCCTTTGATTAATACTGTATGATTATGCAGCAGGGGCAGCAACCCCACACATGACTTCATCATCAATTCATGCCTGGATAATACAATATTTGTTTTAATGAATGATAAACAGGGAAATCAAATGCCTGTCAGAATAAGTCCCTCTGGTGTCATGGCTGTGAACAGGACTTACCAGACGGTGCCGGTCTCCAGGGCTGCAGACACAGACAGAGCTCTGTCCATACTGGTGGTGAAGACGGCTGACACCAGGCCATACTTTGAGTTGTTTGCTCTCTCTATGGCCTCCTGCTGCCTTTTGAAGCTGAATATACACTGCACCGGACCGAAGATCTGAGAGGGGAAGATATCAGTGAAGACCAGTCACAAGTGAGTCACACTGTAATGAAATGATTCTGTTTGCTGTGCTCTCTGACTGCCTTCATATAAATAGAAAAACATACATGTGTAATATAAAGAATATTTGGACTAGTTAAAAAAAGAAATATGGAAAAAACTGTTCAGTCCAAAATGAAATGTGACCGTGAGCCAGATGTGCTTCTTCCGTTATTATTTCCATTATTTATTAACCACATAGGATAAATCATACAACACAACAGCACGGTGAGTCCTTTGGCACCATGATAAACACATAGCTCATGATACTAATGCACGGAAATGACGTGAATCCAAAACTTCTGCCAGAGAGCTCAAGAATCTGAATATTGGGGAAAGTTGTTGAGCTGCCGACTCTCTGATTGAAGAACGAGCCGCTCTACCGCTGGGTCGCTGTCGCCCCACCGCCATCAGAATGGAATAATGTAAATACACATTGGGCTGAAAACATATGGCTTTCATCTATTCATGGTTGCTCTATTGTAGAGCTATTCTAGAGCTGGTATTCAAGAAGGGCCACTGATGCACATACTGGCATGACAGGAGGCCGGTCTAGACTGTATGCAGCCAATTATCTTAATTTACACCGTAAAGGGATGTTATATACGCCCAGCTGTGACTGACTCCCTACATACTCAGACCCAACTGCTGACTTGGCAGGAGAAAGTTGAGTGGCAAGGCCACTGATCACAGCCCGTCTGGGGGTCTTCAAGCTGGATGAGGAATGTACAGTACCTGAGCGTGTGAATCTGAACTGCATGGTGCTCCTCCACAATCCCATTGCCTGATAACTAGAAGAAATCGCACCACACAACCAAGAGTCAGAGGAGCACCCTCAGCTTGCGGTAAATGTGGTTTTAAGGCAGATGAGGATTTGCTCAAACACCTGTTGTGCAACTATCACAGCCGCTGAGCGCCTGTTGTGTGAGGGGGGACAAGGATCCGAGGTTATCAACCCTGCAGGTGAATGCAATGGGTTGAAATTCCTGAACTTGTGTTGCAGCCGCGTCCACAATAGCAGCAGAAGAGATGGGAGAACCTTTAGTAGTGGAAAAGCTGTCTAGAAGGACATAACACCTGCGGCGCCGCTGGCATGCTATTTTGTTCACGTTGCTGTTCTGGATTACACATCAAAAGTTGTGTTCTCCTATTCCAGTCACTGTGGGTCTGTGTTAATGTCCCAGCGGTACCACAAGATGGCAGTAGCTGCATTTGAGGTAGCGCATAGTATGGGACACTACATTATCAACTATAAGTTCCTGCTCCTTAAGTTCCTTACACATTCCTTACACAGACTGTGATGGACATTGCATCTCCATTAGGAGGCGTACACAACCTGAAAGTTATTCTCCAGGCCGAGGCCCAGCATCACTGTTCCTATTAGGACTGATATTTACTGGTGAGGGAAATGTAATGTGATTAAATCATCTCATTTCAGAATCAAATATACTAAAGTCTCTTTAATAAAAATGATATATTAGTGTGAAAAGACTGCTGTATCTGGTGAAATAATGGAGCTGGAAGTGCCAACACATTTGAGTTAAGTTACAGTAAATCACATAACGAGGTGGGAAACCATGTGTTCCAAGCCTCTGGTTATAGATTTATAATCTTCTATTTTTGTGAAGCATGACCTGGCCATGTGGTCACAATACTGTTCAAATAAAGCCTTTTACAGGACTATCGAAACCCATTTCTGTCAGGAAAAGTTAGTATAATTTGGGGACTTGTGTTGGTCATGTGTACTGAAACAGGCTTCCATAGAAGTAGAACTGTGTTGTCTATCCTCCTCACAGAGTTGTATGTCTATGGTGTGATTAAAGAACCTTTCCACAGGGGGTCAGGCTTCACTTTCACACAGGAACACGAGCCCCTGCCTGTCTGAGTCAGATCCATCTGCCATGAATGGAAACAGGTTGTACCTCTTCCTTGGCGATGCGCATGTGGTCTTTGACCCCAGAGAAGATGGTGGGTTGAATGAAGAGACTCTTCTCGCCCACAGCTGCTCCTCCATACTCCAGCCTGGCTCCCTCCTGCTTCCCACTCGCTATCAGATCCATAATCTTGTCAAACTGTTGTCGGTCGATCTGCAGCCAGCATCAGACGGCAGACAAGGGAAAGAGTGTTTAATAACATGGGAGCCTACCTTTTGGGGACTTCGCTTCCCCTTGAGACATTGGGAGTAAAACTAGTTTAACTTTATTTAAGTTTGCCAGCACAAAGATTGCACCAGGGTGTTTTGCCTAATTTAGCTGTAGGTGGGTGTATTTTTTAAATTTGGACAGAGCAAGGCTAGTTGTTTCACCCTGCTTCCACTCTTTCATTGATAACTCCAAATCTGTACTGTGAACACAGACATGAGATTAATATCCATCCTCTAGTCTCTCCTTCTCAGAAAGAAAGAAAAGTGAACTTCCCAAAATGTTGACCCATCCAAAGTGTTCAGAGAGTGAAGTGGGCTTACATCACTGAACAGGTAGGTAATAGTGATGTTTACTTCCTGCCCTCCATCCACAGGGATGTTTAAATGACATACTTCCACATATTGAATGGTTGTGCGATGAGCACACACACGAGAGACACCACAAGAGAGGTAGCAGCATCACTTGTGGATCAGCGCAGAAATATTATACTAACTTTAAAAAGTATTCCCTTTTTTTTTACATGACAAAGACAAAGTAAAAAAGAACGATGAGCCATTCTTTAGAACAGCTCTTGGAAAAGAAATAAGCCATACGATTTGCTCTCTTCAAAAAGCTGTTACTCCCATCACTAGTAGGTATTTCAATATTAGACCCAAAGCGGCTCGATATTCATATATGTGGGATATTACAATATCGTAGTTATGACCCATAAGAGAACTATCCCCTTTGTAAAGCTTTATAGCAAGTTTCACAGCAGGTGAACTGATTATTTGTATAAGAGGCAAGAGTTATGATTACATTGACATAGCAATTAGATGTGAGGCCAGACCGGGGCAGTGGAGAGGCCAGCGAGAGGCCAGCGAGAGGCCAGCGAGAGACCAGAGCGAGGCCAGCGAGAGACCAGCGAGAGACCAGCGAGAGACCATAGAGAGGCCAGTGAGAGACCATCGAGAGACCATCGAGAGACCATAGAGAGGCCATAGAGAGGTCAGCGAGAGGCCATAGAGAGGCCAGCGAGAGACCAGCGAGAGGCCATAGAGAGGCCAGCGAGAGACCAGCGAGAGGCCATAGAGAGGCCAGCGAGAGACCAGCGAGAGACCATAGAGAGGCCAGTGAGAGACCAGAGCGAGGCCAGCGAGAGGCCAGCGAGAGGCCATAGAGAGACCAGCGAGAGACCAGCGAGAGACCATAGAGAGGCCAGTGAGAGACCATCGAGAGACCATCGAGAGACCATAGAGAGGCCATAGAGAGGTCAGCGAGAGGCCATAGAGAGGCCAGCGAGAGACCAGCGAGAGGCCATAGAGAGGCCAGCGAGAGACCAGCGAGAGGCCATAGAGAGGCCAGTGAGAGACCATCGAGAGACCATCGAGAGACCATAGAGAGGCCATAGAGAGGCCAGCGAGAGACCAGCGAGAGGCCAGCGAGAGACCAGCGAGAGGCCATAGAGAGGCCAGCGAGAGGCCAGCGAGAGACCAGCGAGAGGCCATAGAGAGGCCAGCGAGAGACCAGCGAGAGGCCATAGAGAGGCCAGCGAGAGACCAGCGAGAGGCCATAGAGAGGCCATAGAGAGGCCAGCGAGAGACCATAGAGAATCCATAGAGAGGCCAGCGAGAGACCAGCGAGAGGCCAGCGAGAGACTAGCGAGAGGCCAGCGAGAGGCCAGCGAGAGGCCAGCGAGAGGCCATAGAGAGACCATAGAGAGGCCAGCGAGAGACCATAGAGAGACCATAGAGAGACCAGCGAGAGACCAGCGAGAGGCCAGAGAGAGACCAGCGAGAGGCCATAGAGAGGCCATAGAGAGACCAGCGAGAGACCAGCGAGAGACCAGCGAGAGGCCATAGAGAGACCAGCGCGAGACCATAGAGAGACTAGCGAGAAACCAGCGAGACCATAGAGAAACCAGCGAGACCATAGAGAGGCCAGCGAGAGGCCATAGAGAGACCAGCGAGAGGCCATAGAGAGACCAGCGAGAGGCCATAGAGAGACCAGCGAGAGGCCATAGAGAGGCCAGCGAGAGACCATAGAGAAACCAGCGAGAGACCAGCGAGAGGCCAGAGAGAGACCATAGAGAAACCAGCGAGAGACCATCGAGAGACCATCGAGAGGCCAGAGAGAGACCATAGAGAAACCAGCGAGAAGCCATCGAGAGGCCATCGAGAGGCCATCGAGAGGCCATAGAGAAACCAGCGAGAGACCAGCGAGAGACCATAGAGAAACCAGCGAGAGGCCAGCGAGAGACCAGCGAGAGACCATAGAGAGGCCAGTGAGAGGCCACCGAGAGGCCAGCGAGAAACCAGCGAGAGGCCATAGAGAGACCAGCGAGAGGCCAGCGAGAGACCAGAGAGAGGCCAGCGAGAGACCAGCGAGAGACCATAGAGAGACCAGCGAGAGACCATAGAGAGGCCATAGAGAGGCCAGAGAGGCCAGCGAGAGACCATAGAGAGACCAGCGAGAGGCCAGCGAGAGACCATAGAGAGACCATAGAGAGGCCAGCGATAGACTAGCGGGAGGCCATAGAGAGACCATAGAGAGGCCAGTGAGAGGCCATAGAGAGGCCAGCGAGAGGCCAGCGAGAGACCAGCGAGAGGCCATAGAGAGGCCATAGAGAGGCCAGCGAGAGACCATAGAGAGACCAGCGAGAGGCCAGCGAGAGACTAGCGAGAGACCAGCGAGAGACCATAGAGAGACCAGCGAGAGACCAGCGAGAGGCCAGAGAGAGACCAGCGAGAGGCCAGAGAGAGACCATAGAGAAACCAGCGAGAGACCAGAGAGAGGCCAGCGAGAGACCAGCGAGAGACCATAGAGAGACCAGCGCGAGACCAGCGAGAGGCCATAGAGAGACCAGCGCGAGACCATAGACAGACCAGCAGGAAACCAGCGAGACCATAGAGAAACCAGCGAGACCAGCGAGAGGCCAGCGAGAGGCCATAGAGAGGCCAGCGAGAGGCCAGCGAGAGACCAGCGAGAGGCCAGCGAGAGACCATAGAGAGACCAGCGAGAGGCCAGCGAGAGACTAGCGAGAGACCAGCAAGAGACCATAGAGAGACTAGCGAGAGACCAGCAAGAGACCATAGAGAGACCAGCGAGAGACCATAGAGAGACCAGAGAGAGGCCAGCGAGAGACCATAGAGAGACCAGCGAGAGACCATAGAGAGGCCATAGAGAGACCAGCGAGAGACCAGCGAGAGACTAGCGAGAGGCCAGAGAGAGACCAGCGAGAGGCCAGAGAGAGACATAGAGAAACCAGCGAGAGACCAGCGAGAGACCAGCGAGAGGCCAGAGAGAGACCATAGAGAAACCAGCGAGAGACCAGAGAGAGGCCAGCGAGAGACCAGCGAGAGACCATAGAGAGGCCATAGAGAGACCAGCGAGAGACCAGCGAGAGACTAGCGAGAGGCCAGAGAGAGACCAGCGAGAGACCAGCGAGAGACTAGCGAGAGGCCAGCGAGAGGCCAGAGAGAGACATAGAGAAACCAGCGAGAGGCCATAGAGAGACCAGCGCGAGACCATAGAGAGACCAGCGAGAAACCAGCGAGACCATAGAGAAACCAGCGAGACCAGCGAGAGGCCATAGAGAGACCAGCGAGAGGCCAGCGAGAGACCAGCGAGAGGCCAGAGAGAGACCATAGAGAGACCATAGAGAGGCCAGCGATAGACTAGCGAGAGGCCATAGAGAGGCCAGAGAGAGGCCTCGAAACTACACAAGACCTTACAGGTCTTGTGTAGTTTCTTTGATTGTTTCTTTGCGCCCCGAGCAAGAGGGCGGGGCGTACGCACGCTGACCCCCAGCAGACTCAGTCCGGCCCCACTCCCCATCGCTGCTGGCACAACTGCCGTGTTAATAGCACAGAAATGTCACCTTTTCTGGGGTTGGTAATCTTCATCGTTTTAATGTCTAATCTTCGTAATGTCAATTTTGTCTGATTCTACTTACCATGGACTATGGGAATTTCCTAAAACCTGGTACATTACATCTCCCCTGGCTCTTTATAAGGTTAATGGTATTTGTGCATTGTTCCTGTTCAAATAAAGACATATAATGTTAAGTCTCTGCTTGTCTAGTGTGTGCTCATACCTGTGGCCCGTGTGATGTCTGAGGGTCCAGCGGGTCTCCTATGACGATCTTCTTTGCGTTTTCTATACTGCGACGCACAAACTCCTCATAAATACTTTCTTCCACAAAGATACGTGATGCAGCCGTGCAGCACTGACCCTGGTTATAGACAGCTCCTTTCTGGGTCTCTTCCACAGCCAGCTGCACTGTACACACACACACACACACACACACACACACACACACACACACACACACACACACACACACACACACACACACAGATACACAAATGAGCAATACATAAGAACCCCTCTAACACATCCTTCACTACTCTATTACCTCTCATCAGTCAGGTTCAGTGATGGTGAGCTGTTACATTAGCTGTGTAGCCACTTACCCGCTGTCTTTATAACCAACCTTAAATAATCATCTAACTATAAGTTAACCATTTTAGAAATACTGGATGTTGTGGCTAATATTATATATTGTTAGTGTTCTTGTTCTTTCACAGGAGGACGTCACCTTCAAAACTCTGGGGAAAACTTGAATGAAATATTTTATAATGCACTAACAAGACTAATGGTTTCTTTTTAATGTGTGAAGGGGAAGGGGAGGAAACTAACCTGTTAACTTAGTCCAGAGTGAAATTGGCTACATTTACTCCTCTAATATTAGTTACTTCATATCTTATTAATATCTTATAATATATATAATATTTGCTTGTTCAGCCACTGGACACTGGACAGTCTCCTCTGCTGCTGCTCTGTAATGCCAGCATTGTTTAAAACATGAAGACCAGTAGCAACACAACCACCAGTACCCTTAAATGAATACCGATACCAAGAGAGTACATCATTCGATACCCATCATGTGAATGGAAGCATTCAGTTGTAGCTTCTGTGGTAATGGACCAATCGCATTAAACTAAAGAAGGCTTGTGGGAACTGGCTGCGAGCAAAACCATACAAATACTCATTTATTCTAGATCATGGCACAAAAAGGATCGATTACAGGTATCTTTTGACAGGAGAAGTTTTGATACTACTTGGTACTGGTGTATTATTACATTAAAGGTATCGGGTACCGATACTTAGTAGCCAGCTCTGTCTGCAGCACAGACACTGAAGCCAGCCAGGGTTCTCTGCAGCCCCTGAGCTACAGATCCTGTTGGGTAGCGGGGCAGTTATAGTTGTGGGATAACAGCCACAGCAAAACAAGGCAAATCGTACAGAGGAAGGATGACACTTGACAGGCCTCATATGTCAATATTTCTGAGTGGGAAAGTGATGTAGTGAAACACCTGGGGCTCGATACCGTATAGCAGGTCACATTGTGAGTCTTGTGAACGCTGAGACAATCAAAATGAAGAGAGAGAGAGAGAGAGAGAGAGAGAGAGAGAGAGCATGTTTACTCACAGTCACAGTCAGCAAACACAATGCAGGGGTTCTTCCCTCCCAGCTCCAGAGTCACCCTCTTCAGATTGCTTCTGGCTGACGCTTCTTTGATCAGCTGGCCGACCTGCACACATGACAGTATCCTGTGTCATACTTTAATGCATCATGGGTAATACTAAACAAATAATATATATATGTTATTTATTTTTTTGTTCAGTTGCTGTTTCAGTTGGGCCTTTTAACTCAAACTATTCATGCTAATACAATCATGAATCATCATCTTTGCATTAGTAAACAGATTTCTCAAGATCCTGGGTGAATCATGTTTTTTAGAAAATGAATCAGTATCTTAAAGCTATACTTAGTTTCATATGAAGGTATTTCATCTTGATATTAGAGTAACACATTACAGCTCAATAAACGAGTCTTTTCCGTCATCTAACAGAGGGAAACAGTTACAGCATATGGTTCTGATAGTAGTTTGCATGCATTGGGGCTTTTCCGCTGTTGGAACTTTGCCAGGGGACCAAGAACCATTTAAAAAACTCTTAAAGAAACTTTACTGTGTTTCAAGGACTTAATTCAGTTCACGTAGCATCGATCCGAGGGCAGGACGTCCTGATAGATCAGTACCAAAGCACGCTGCCATCGCTGATTGAGAATCATTTAAGCACTGGTCAAATATCAACATAGTCATGAACTCACACACCTCGGTAGAGCCAGTGAAGGCCACTTTGTCGATGTCCATGTGGCTGGCGATGCACGCTCCTGCTGTGGGACCAAACCCAGGAACAATGTTCACAACTCCAGGAGGGAAGCCCGCCTGCAACGGTACCCAGAGCATGTTAGACCCCATGAGGTCACAGACATTCGATCCATTTGCCTTCAGGCCAGGTTCAGGATTTCTGTTATCATCTTTCTACGTGAGCATTACATGACATGCTTGACTGTTTGAATATTTTTAATTTCTGTATTTCTCTTTAACAATAAATGACCATGCTCGTAACTCCATTGAGGGCCCCAAGGTTATGTCCTCTGTACCGTCTTCAAATAAGGATAGGGATTTATGGGTGGAATTAAATATTCTACAACTAAAACATAAACATGGTTTCACGTATCTTCTATTACCTCCAAAAAAGAAAACACATCTACAAGAATATAGCAAACTCTGAGTCAATTCAAGCCTCCATCAAACCTCATACGATGATGAATCAGGCCTGACTCAAAGAGTTTCTCAATGTGTTGATTCTTTCACAGCATAGAATCTGGTCTCCACACAGTATTTACATAATGTGAGCTGGGAAACTCACCTTGAAAGAGTTGTTCTATAAACTCAAAACACAAACATATTCAATTTAGAGAAACTCATAGACTTCCCTACTAAACTGTGGTTATGTCTAGTGGAGGACAAGGACCTTTGGGAGTCAGAACCAGACATAGTTGAGGTGTTCAGATCTAGATTGTCTCCCCTGCTGGGAACAGCCAGGATTTAAACATACTATAAGTAGAGCAGTCTAATACTCGGCCCAACATCAGACCTCTTTGATGAGCGCTCCCATGTGGAGGGCCGTGATGGGGGTCTGCTCTGCTGGCTTGATGACCACCGTGTTTCCACAGCTCAGGGCCGGGGCCATCTTCCACATGAACATCAGCAGAGGGAAGTTCCACTGCCACAGACAAAAGAGCACATGTTAGCTGACTGCTGCCATGTGTACCAGTTAGATTCAAGCCTCTGTCACAAAGAAACATCACACTGAATTCAACCCCCTCCACTAGGCTGATATTAGTTATTTCTCAAGTCATAGTTTATACCATAAAATATAGCGTTTCCCTATTATACAGGTTATACACATTACACAGGTTAATCTGCTACAAGGGATACACATGAGGTAGAATGAGCCGCTGGGTCACCTTTGAACTCCACTGCTAGTGGCAGAGACAAACTTTTTCAAATGCGTGGAAACTCTGCAGGCAGTGTTTATTGTGTGCCTCTCTTTGATTCATCTCCATCAAGTGATAGCAGCATGTGTTTTGGACTTGATCAGGGCACCTCAATGGTGGCGATGACGCAAGGGCATTTTCACAAGCTTCAGGCCACCACTGCCCCATATTTGAAAGAGATTAGGCAACAACTCCGAACTCACTAAAGAATACTACATTGAGATCGAATACGTGCAAATGCCTTGTAATAGTTGAACTTATCAAACCCAGTTAAACTTTGAAAAAACAAAACCTGAACTGAAAGAGGAAACATTGGCAGTGAAACACCTGTATTGGAAAAGGTTTGATGGGCACTGAAAAACCTTCCACTGAAAACCAATGCAGCAATCGGCCAGAGACAATGCAAGTTTCCCTTTGTTTCATTCTTCACATAAATATGTCTGTCACATTTGATGTGTAGTCCAACACCATGAATGTGTTTCTAAGTGTGCTCCATTCTGCCCATTTCAACAATGATTGCATCTCACCTCTCTTTAACTGTGTGCTTTTCCTCCGGCCTTCTAGTGGGACTGTTTGGAACAGCTATTAACAATGTTGACTTCTGGGTAAGGTGGAGCGTGAGATCGATAGGCGGATCGGTGCGGCTGCAGCAGTAAAACAGGCGCTGTACCGGTCCGTCTTGGTGAAGAGGGAGCTGAGCCGGAAGGCGAAGCTCTCCATTTACTGGTCGGTCTACGTTCCAACCCTCACCTATGGTCACGAACTCTGGGTCGTGACCGAAAGAACGAGGTCTCGGATACAAGCGGCCGAAATGAGCTTCCTCCGTAGAGTGGCCGGGCTCAGCCTTAGAGATAGGGTAAGGAGCTCGGACATCAGGAGGGAGCTTGGAGTCGAGTCGCTGCTCCTTCGTGTCGAAAGGAGTCAGCTGAGGTGGTTCGGGCATCTAGTCAGGATGCCTCCTGGACGCCTCCCATTAGAGGTTTTCCAGGCACGTCCAACTGGTAGGAGGCCCCGGGGAAGACCGAGGACACGCTGGAGGGATTATATCTCCCGGCTGGCCTTGGAACGCCTCGGGGTCCCCCAGGATGAGCTGGAAAGTGTTGCGGGTGAGAGGGAAGCCTGGGTCGGCCTGCTGAACCTGCTGCCACCGCGACCCGACCCCGGATAAGCGGTCGAAAATGGATGGATGGATGGATGGACTTTAACTGTGGTTCTGTAAAGTAGTTTGTTTCAACATACCCAGGCCCCGAGGGCTGTGGTGGTGAGAAGGGAGCCGAGCCTGAAGGCTCACCTCGGGTTCAGAACCCCAGCTGATAAGGACACGACCTGCACAGCTTGCTTTAGAGGTTTTCTGGACATGTCTAACTGGGAGACTCTGCACCAGAATATACTGAAGGGACTACATGTCCAATCTGGACTGGGGACATCTAGGAAGGACATCTAGTCTACCTCGCTCTGCCTGATGCCTCATACGTCAAAACTGCATTGTGAAATATGTTTTGAGGGAAACGTATTTTGTTGCAGATTCCTTTCTAATGAAAGTCTGCGTAGGAAGGAGTCGATCAGGATGGTGCAGGATGGGTCAAACAAACACAGGACTTTGACACAGGAGAGTGCTGTTTGTGTCCTTTGTAAAAACAAGTGCATGTTTCTAATCAACATCTGTAGCTTAAATAACGGAACAAATGTGTTTTACTCAACCAAACCAAATAGTTTTGTTGTCTTTTAGTTTTGTTTTAATTTACAATGTTAACTTTTATTTTAAAACTGTTTAAAACATTATTGAAATACAACTGTATGGGAAAATATTTTTTTTAGGAGACTACCTAGACATGAATGAGCAGTGTAAATCTCTGAAAGGCATTGTTATAGGGTAGTCATCTGTTTTGTCCGCCATGGCTATATTAAATACATAAACAATAAGCAGGTGTCGTTTTCTGCTAAAGTAAAACCGCCAAATCATACTGAATATGTTGTGTACAGAGAGGATGGGAATGACCTGATATATTAAATAGTTATGTCACTGCAGCTGAAATATAACTACATGAGAGGCACAAACTGGGGTCTATAATCCAAGCAACACACACATCATCAGTATTTTGTTTTCCCCAGAAAAATCATCACTTAGATGTGAGTCTGGAGAGAATATACAAGATAATAAAGGCTGCTCTGGATCTTTAGCATCATTCAAAATAAATACATTCAGAAAAGAGGTCATTTATTTTCCAGTTTCTCATTTCTATGTTGGAAACCAATGGACAAATCATTGAGCACTCAAACCCAAATTAGACAGCAACACATGAGAGTGCTGCATGTTTATTGTTTAGGCATTGTTAACTTTTACAACACTTTGGAAACACTCAGAGCCATTAAGGGATCTTGGGATCACAAGTGAGTAAAAGGTTCCCTGTTTTCCTCTGACAATGACTCATGCTGTGTGTGTGCCAGCACTACTTTCAGTAATTACACAACGTCCTTCAGTATGAATTTCACTTTTATGATATAATCTCCCATGTCAAACAACAGCCGTTTTGTTCCCTTGTTGCCAAAGCAACATTAGAGGTTATGGGCCTATGCTCAAATGGCTGTATTCTGTCATGATGTTGAAATTATACACATGTGTCTGTCTGGATCTAACACAAAGTGCAACACAATACGGTACAACACAATACATATATTCCAATGTGTGAAAGTAAGTAGAAGCAGCACAGGACTGAGCGGTGTGTTCCTGTAAGAATAGCCCAGAAGGGATTATCAGAGAGGAGCTCTTGTTTAGGGCAGCACAGATGAAGATAAGGTTTCTGGTACACTTAGCAGGGTTTCATTTCATCCTCACATCCAGACAGGGCCTTTAAATTATGAGTAGTTATCGTACTAGAACTACACATTTATGATCAGTGCTTTTCCTGACAGTTAAGCTCAGTCTTTAATGGTTACAATTAAGCCTGAGTCTAGTTCCAAGGAAGCCAGACATACTGTATTAGCAGTGTAGATGATGTGTAAAAGGCCCGCTGCATTAAAGGAACTCTGTGACATTTTGGGAAACACACGTGTGCCTGTATGTCATCAGAGCAGATTATATAAATGCTTTCTCAGCATGCCCAGTATGTGAATGAATTAATAGAGCTTGTGCATCAAGTCATGCATCAAGTCAGGATTGCTGCTAATTTACCCCCGAGGCCAACTTTTGGTACTAAAACTGTGAGTTTACCTAAAACTGCAAAAAAATAGGATGAAAGGTTTCGCAAGGCACGAAAAGCTGATTATATTGGTGTGACCAGGGAAAGAGACCTTAATAATAATATCACAGAGGAATAATAAATAAATGAGGAAGAGATAAGCTTTTAGATGTAGTGGGTGAAACTATCATGGTCACCATCTTGGAGTACTGCATCTAGTTCTGATACATCTATGGTCCAGTATAAAGTTAAACCTGGGATTAGGTCAGTTTAGCTCAAAGACGGGAGCGAGAGGAAACTCAGATAATTAAGCACGCTTTTTGTCCTTGACTTCCTTTTTCTATCTGCTATACAGTGAGCCAGCATCGTATACCACAGAACATAGGTGTGGAGGCACAACATCTTGTTGGATTCTAGTTATAAATGAGATATTGTGCAATGTTGATTTGCTAAATGCTTATTAAGAACAGATTGTATTACAGCATAATGGTCAGAGATCATGAAGCACCTTTTACTGGATCTCCACACACACTGTAACACTTTATAAACAACAATGCTATGTGTTGTCTTGTGTTATTTACAGTGTGCATGGGTGTGTATATTTTTCACACCAAGACAATCGAATGTGCACAGTAATAAGAATTCTTATTATACGTATTGGTCATAAATTCAAACCAGATCTCCTCTTACTTACTGGAATGATGGCTCCACATACGCCAACAGGCTCGTGTTTGGTAAAACACATGAAGCTTTCATCTGCAAACAAAACAGACACACAACAATCAGTTTAGACTGTACTCTGGGTGGAGGTTAACATTTCATTTGTGTTACTGTTTTACAGGCTCAGCGAAGGTTATCTGCTCGGCAGCGGGCTCAGATTCATTCTTGTTTCGGATGTATTCTCACGATCTGGCACCTGGTCGCTGGGTTTCTTTAGAGGTGACACAACAAAACACAAAGGTACCGGCAGAGGGGTCTTGTGTCACTCATGTGGGTCAGAAGTGATGGAGAGGGACTCATTAGAATATTAGACTATACATCGTTTTTTTAAACCTCAAATCCTTCCCTTTGATTGGATCGCCAACAAGTGGGCGGGCTTAGAATGTAGTGCAATATGGATTCGGTTGAAATTGGTTGGAACTGGCTAACGTAAGAACACGTCATATTTAGTTTAAAGGGAGAAAAGAGGATTTCATTTTGAAATAAAAAAAGATTTTCTTTTCTTTTAAATAATACAATTATTTTGTCATTTTGTTCTGCAGATGTTGTTAAATAGGTGCACAATATGACCGGGATGTGATCTTAAAGGGTTAAAGGGCATTTTCCGTTTCATCTTGACTTTAAGCTACCATTAAAAAGTCAAATGGAGGTCAAGTAGATGTTTGCAGAAGGTTGTTCAGGTAGTTTCCAGATGAAACAACCATCGGCTTTCACATAACTGAAGTTGCATTCTGACAGCAGACTGAGGGACGACAGAAAAAGATCCGACTTCAACACGGCTGAGTCCTCTTCCTGTGTTCTAGAAACTATGCCCATGTTCTAGTTAAGCTGTCTTTACATGAATGTTTTAGGATGTCTTAGCAGCGAGACCAACACTCATCCACGGTAAGTTGTACTGTCCGTAAAACCTGCCAGAGGCTCAGCAGATAACTGGTCAAACCCTCCCAGTCTGCACCCTGACCTTCTCCGGTTTCCGTGTGGCGGATCACAGACTGGGAGACTCCCCTCCAGCAGGACTTATCTCCAGCGGCCTTTATCTGCGAGTCACCGGGTGAGTCCATGTTCAACCAGCTTATGAAGGGTAGTCAGTTGGGAACGTCCTCGGACACAATGTGCTGTCAGTGTGTAACACAGCGCCTCAGGCCTACAGTAGCTGAGCGGCTAACGCTCCACATTCCAGACTGACACGTCCATTCTGCTAGAAGATCAGAGGCAGGAGCATCGCTCTGTGCTGACGAGCTCACAGCCGCCTGTTCAATGAGATCGTGAGATCAGCTTTATGAGTAGAGGTCCGTGGTCATTGATCTAGTTGACCTGACCTGATGTGGATCCCACAGTGCCTTTGTCTCTCTACCACTTATTATACTGTATATTTATATGATATACCTATATTTCAGATATGAATAGCTTGGCTTTATATAAGAATGAGAACCCCATGAAGGCCATTTAGCATTGAGTTGTCTTTTCAGATTATTTGTTTTACTTGAATCAAAATTGTGGATAAGGAACTATAACTCAATAACTATATCTCAGTGTGGTGGAAACTATCTATAACAACAGAGCCCGTGACTATTTTAAAGACCATGGTACCCAGTCCCAACGAGAGTAAATTACCACTGCACATCAAAAGTATATAATAATCAATAACCATCACAATATGTTTAATTTATGGTGATTTACCTCTTGCTGTTATTGATGGTAATGTTGGTATATGTTGTATTGATTTATTGTTCGTTTGATGTCACCTGGATTCTTGCATCTCTGACTTTTTCTCGTTGTGTAATTTAAAGTAAAGACTTCTTTCTGGTGTTTGAGTGAGCGAGCCGACGCCATGTTGCTGGGCTGACCTGCGCTATGTCAATATTTCTTCTTCTGTTAAACAAAAAATGAAAGCAGCCGACCAACAACTTATTGTGTCTGCAGTCGTACAACAATACCCCTTCTGAGAATGAATGAAAAGTGAAAGTATTTCTCTCCTATCTCTACTGGCATCTAGAAATGCAGATACTTTTGGTTTCTCTCTGAATCTGATGGAGTTATCATTAATAACGTTGCTGACTGGAAATACTGTTACATTTGACTGCATTTCTTTAAAATAATTTTCTTATCATATCTTTATTCCTACTTTTGTGCAAGCCACGACAGATACATTCGTTTGGTTTTCTAATTTTTCAAACGCAATGCACGGTACATTTATCCTGCCGGAGGTTTCCAGCTCACAGTGTTGTCCATCCTGAGGCCCGACTCTTCTGGGAAAATCCTACTTTGCATCCCGTCCGATGAAACTAGCAGTCTTGCAGCAGCTGGACCTCTAAAGGATTCCACAGCGTGTCTGTCGCCAGCTACGACCGTCCAGTTTCCATATCAAACCTCCACTCTGCTCGGTCTCGTCTTGATGACAGTGTAAATGTGGGGATTACTGCTGAGAGGCATTGAGCCAATGCTGATTGTTAATCCTCCCAGACTGTTGCACCTCACCGATTACTATCTCAGCCTCTTCCTCTTCCCTTTGTCCTGCCGTGCCTTACATCTCTCACCACTCTATTGGGATCTAATCAAGAGGAAAAGCGTGTTTTGTCTATCCGCTGTCCTGCAGAGTAGGATGAGCGGGAAGTATTAGAGGCTGATGAGAAACCACCCGGCCTCAGGACTACCCGGAGCCGTGCCAGGTAGTAACTGGCTTCTCAATGGTGCACTGGTTATGCCCTTCTAATTATCATGTGCACACTTTGAATCTTCATTTATTTATTCACGGCTACTCATTTTGCATTATTTATTTATGGAGCCCATGAAGAAAGGGAAGAAAAACATATTTGTGCACAGAAACTCAGCAAAAAGTATTTATTCATGCTTTCAAACGTACGATTGAATAAATAATTTACTAAATTAAATTGAGTAATTATAGGCACCGCAACTCTAAAACGCTTCTTCAGATCCGACCGGATCAGACACAACTTTTAACTTTAGTTCCTGTTGTTCCATTAACTTTTGACAGAATGCAAATCAATTCATTCTTGACGTCCGGAGCATAAATCACAAATTCATGCTCTCAAATTTCAGTTACATTTGAGTCAATCTTGGGTGTATTTCAAACTATGTTATATTGTGAGAAACCCCAGAGGCATTGTACCTGTGTATTTCTGTGTGTCACGGCGTCTGAATGAACAGATACGCAGGTTGAACGGCAACATATCAGCTCACACGTAAAGGGTCAAGGCCTAAAGTCTGTTTTTCTCTGATTTGCAGTGATTGTGAATTGAACTCTGAGTGCTGCCAAAATGCAGGTGACCTACAGAACAGTACGGTACCTGAACGCATCCCATAGCCACACACACACACACACAACTATATCCAAATCTAGTCTTCAGGCGCTCTTTTGTCACTGCGCCGTTGTCTCTGCTGTCTGTTGTTTTTAACGATGGCTGCATGTAAAGGTTTGTTTTAGTTTTATTATTGATAGAATCTCTGGATATCTGTTGGCCATGACAGGTTCTTTTGTTGAATACAATGACACACACTCACCCACAGGTAGACTCTTGCCATGGATCTTGTCGGCCCAGCCTGCATAGTACCGCAGGGTCTTGATGCTGCCGTCCAGGTCGATGAAGAAGGACTGCAGGAAGGGCTTCCCTGTGTCCAGAGTCTCCAGGGTCTACAGAACCAGGAACACTTGCATCACTGTTCAGTCATGTTGCACATTTATATTAAATATGTAGTCATAAGTGCTTTTAAGAAAGGTGATTTGTCATTGTGACTGGAAATGATTCCAGGCTGATTATATAGCGTTGACTTAAACAAACCATCTGGTTAGTCAAAACATATTTGGAAGACAAAATGAAGGCACTGTCTGTTGTACACTTCCATCACACTACCTGTACTCACTGGAGTGTCCTCACTGTGCAATGAGAGAGGATTCAGAGCATTTCACCCAATTTCAGTTTGAAATCCAAAGGAAGTAATTTACAAAGCTAATCTGGATACACCTTGTTTCAAATCTGAAACTTTTCGATTTTTCCTTCTTCAATAACATGTCTTCTTTCAAACTATTAGGAAGAAAACATCCAAAATACACATGTAGATGTTGTCTATTTGCGTCCGAAGATTTCGCTTAAATTCCCCACAAGTGCCCATTAGATAATGCCCAATTTTGCATATTTAAACCTAACATTTTAGAAAATTTGATTTATACATCACTATAAGCCAAGCATGTGAAAATAAGTTCATAATTGATAATGTTAACGCATAATAGTGAATGATTATGTTTAAATGAGTCAGACATGATTTACACAGCATTGTGTACCAACATCTATTACATGTTTACTATAGTTACTTTTATGTAAATGTCCAAACAAAGATAATAAGTGAGGCTCCGCAGCCGCGCAGATACTGGAGCCACTGTACTACTTTACTGTCTTTACTGGCTTTAAATGGTCCGGACCTGGTCCTTATTTCCCCAAACATAGCTGGGAATGTAACGTAATTAGCCATACCCTGCACACTACCACTGCAAAACATGTTTGCAATAAGCAGTCACATGCAATCTGATATTATTACTTCACTCACATCTGCAAGGGCTCATTTATAGATCTAAGTCTCAATGCAAGATGGCAGCTAAACAGAGTGATTAGACACAGCAATATCTGAAAGAAACATCCAGCAATCATTACAGTTAGAGAAAGGACGCCGGGGTGGGGTCATGATGTCATGCAATAATATTGGCCAATCCCTGATATGAATAAGTCAACATCATGAGAGCACATTGACATGTTTCAGCAGCAGGATATACCATAAGTTTGCTGCTCATGAAATAGCACTCGCTCCTCTAATTGACCTCCATAGCTATGATATAATATCTGAAACACGAGCAGCACAAGAGAAATAAATCTGTTGTCATTTAGAGTTGTGTAATGCAGGGACGCATGGTCATTAGGGAATATGTGTTTCTACAGATCTGACACTGAGTTGTAAATAAATATTCAGCAAAGAGTAATTCTGCTTGTAAGAAGAAATAGATCAGAAGTGTTGGAAAGCAAGTTTGCACATTTACTAAGCAGTACGCTGGTAACTATGATGATGATCTGGTATTTACTTTATTTTCGGCTATTCTATATTTCAGTACATTTCAGAAGGAACAGTAAGCAATACAATACCAACCACCTCCATCAAAAATAGATACAAAATTACAATTATTACACATTAATGTACGAGTAATATTAATCGCATAATATTATTTATGGCCATTATGTTGCATGACAAGTATATCCTTTTGATACTTGGAATACGCTGTATTTTTACTCGAAAATAAACAAGTATTTTACAAGTATACTTGTAAAATACTTGTTTATTTTAGTTTTCACCTCAGTTTAATTTTATTTGTACAGTATAAGATTAAATGAATTATTTGTCCTTTTCTACTCGTGGACGTGACCAGAGCAATCTTAGGTTGTCACTATGACATTGACCAATTGTTATGTATCTCATAAATTATTTTGACGTTTTGTAACTACTCCATATTTAGTTTGATGTAAATCTATCACCCATAATTAAGATGAAGTTATTTGTCTAGACCATTTGAGGACAGGATACCACACTGGCAGTGCATCTTTAAAAGAAACCTTTCTAAAATGCACCTGTAACTGTATAAGTCAATTATGTTTACAAGTCAAAAAGAGATTCTTTAAATGGATGTGCTCCTGTTTGCGGAACAGTAGAGTCTATGTAAGGGTCGACCAGAGAGAGTCGCGCTGCCTCTGCAGCTCTCTGCGGGGAACAGCGTGCCTCGTGCGGGCATCAGACACTAAGGAGAGGGGTCAGCCCACCGCCAGCAGGAGCCGGTCCCTCTCCATCAGGTCGGCCAGCTTGTGCAGAAGTCTTCCGCGGCTGGACGCGTCCATCCTCCGCCACGGAGAGCCTCTCCGCCCGGCCGCCTTGGCTGCCTCCACCGCTTTGTCCACGTCTTCCTACACGGGGAAAGAAGCAGGAGGGAGCGGGGCATTGTGGGAACATCAGGGTCAAAGCCCGCTGGAGAGCTGCGAACAGCGCAACACAAGGACTTCTCTAAAAGGTTCAGGGCCACTTTACAGTTCGTAATCATAAAGAATAAACAGTATTAATACTAGATTTTAAATCTGTCGGTTCCCAACTTCCCACGTGAACCTCATTGATGAGTGATGTCCCGTGGCTTTAAAATCATGTAAATTATATTGTCAAAGTTATTTTGTAAATTGAAAACGCCACTTAGAAGATAAATTGCATACCGAATTTGGTAATAGGTTCTTATTTTTTGGATTAAGTTATTTTAATATACTGGATTTCTTAGACTTTTTTCTGAATAACACAAAACCTTAAATTAACAGATATTAAAATGAAGTTTGGCTTAAAGTTGGACCTTTTGATTTAGAGCCAAATCAGATAAACTTTATCGAAAGGGCTTCCTTATTGTTAGGCCTTTATAAAATAAATGAATGCCTTCTTACCTTGTCTGCTTCTTCTACATCACAGATCTTGACACCTGTTGCTGGGTTGAAAGTAGGAAATGTCCTTCCACTGCTGGATGTGTGCCATTCATTGTTGATAAAAATCTGTGGAAAGTAGGGAGTGTTTGTAATGACTTTGGTTTGTACCTCAACTGACACCTGATGTAAACCACCATCAAAATTGAAAACACAATCATGCTTCCAGTTGAAGCTGGTTTGGTAGAGCCTTACCTTGGTGTGTCTGACCTCCTGGACTTTGACAGGCTGAGGAAGAGGCTGAGCCGGGATCCCTTCGGCCAGTCCGTTCTCCATTGTTCCGTTCTGTGCCATTCTGGGTCCGCAGTACAGTCCAGGTCAGTCTGTCTGCTCCGTCTACTCAACACTGTCGGCCCATCCACTGGCTTTTTATAAGAATGTGGAGTTCCTCCTCCTCACACAGCAGTTGAGGAGAGCCCAACTCCGCCCCTCAGCTCTGATGAAGGGCCTTTATCTGTGGGGATACGAGTTCTGACAGAAGCTTGAATCCTGCAACAAGTATCCTTTTTATTACTAGTAGTGTGTGAAAAGTGTGGAAGGTGGTGGTCATGTGATACTGTCTACCTGCTGTTACCTTCATACTTGTACATAAGCAAGGCACTGAGGCAGCAACTACTATTTCCGGTCATGACGATGGTGAATAAACGCAGAGCAGTTTCATGTTAACTGGTGGGATGAGCATTCACAAGCTGCGTGTGAGAGACCGCCAAAATACAAATAAAGTGCTGCTTTTTTTAGGCCATCCAGGAAGTTAGCACACTGGTTCCCTCGTCGAAAAACAATGGGATTATTCCACTGCATTTTGGATTATTGAAGAAACTATACTCTGTGGTAAACAAATGTTAATGTTACGTGAACATTTTGCTCAGCAAGATCATCTTCAACGCAATCAGGAGAAGTAAAAACAACGTTAAGCTATAAATCAACGACATTATGCTCACATGAGCGTGAGTATACACAACCTCCCTTGACACTTGTTAGCAACTGCTGTTTTTAAGACACATAAAAGCTTCTAAATTCACCAGAGGAGGATTAACTGATGCCATTTCTGACTTTTGACACATTGACTTTGAGACGATGGAACCAGCAGTGCAAAACTGCTGACTCATTATTACCAATTGCTTGCCCGGCACCACAATGTCTCTTTGCCCCTTGGCCACAATGTGCAGCGCTTTAGGACTCATTCCTGCAGCGATGCATTCAGGGCATCTCTGTTGCCTCACCGCTCTCAACATGGGGACGTCCAACAGCTACAAGCTAACGGTGTAAACACTAGCAACAGTGCTGACCGAGCTAACGGTGTTTACCTACGCTTCAACAGCGGCGCTGTGTGAGAGCAGTGCAGGGCGGCCGTGAGGTAACCAGTGGAGCACGCTCACATGTACTAACATGCATGTGCACAAAGCACAGAGAAGCTCTGGTTACACACACAGGAGTGACTTCTGCTCAGGTTAACATTACTCACACATCTTTCCATAGAAAATAGTCGCTCCATCGATGCTCTGATTATCTGTAGATAATCTTTAGCAAGGGGAGAGTCAAGAGTACACTTTCACACCAGAATCATTTTGCTGTGTCTTTCACTCCAGCCAATGACAGTGTCCTATTTGGACCGACTGTTCATCAACCGTGTAAAGGTGTTATGAGTCGTGATGTCCTTTGCAAATTTGGTTTTTGCACCTGGGCTTGGTGAAGTTGAATGGAGTTGAACACATGCAAACAAATGCTTTTGTTCACGAGGACAAAGGTGCTTGCTTGCTCCGGGCTTGCACTCAACACAGTCTGCTATTGTTTCCCCTTCATCGCTTCTTGTCACTCTTTATGTCAAAGTTTAATTAGGACAACGGGCTTTCGCAGGCTCATTTCTCACTTCAGCAACTTTCTAACACTTCATAATGAGAGAGAGAGACTCAAAGGGATTTCATGGAGGGGGAGGGGGGACTTGGCAGGATGGGAAGTCGGGAAACAATATGAAATGCAAAGCATGGGCCCAGACCCATGCAAATAAGCAGGAACCTGCACTGGATTCATTGCTCAAACAGGTTGAGGGATTAACAGCAAGTGAGAGATCAACGGCCACCAGACACATTCTTTAGATGAGGCTAGAAAACAAAACCAAGCGAACAAAACCAATGTAGTTTGTTATCAAATGGCACTCAAACAGGAGGAAATGGTGAGAGTTGTTCTGGGACTATTTTCAGCAGTGGATTCATTAACATTTGGTGCCCTAGAGAGTATTTAAATAACATTATTATTATGTATGTCACCAGTACAATTAGTGTCTCGTTGACATTTTAACAACAATTGAGGAAGAAGAAATTCGCTCTTTGAAACACACAACACTTGTTACAGTCATTGTTGGTTTAGCTGCACGTGGGATTGGTGGATAAACATCCTTAAAAAAAAAGGATTAGACTAATATATACCCTGTTTCACTCCCCTGTTTTTTGGAAAGTAAACTGTTTCCATTGGTTTGTTAATTTTCAGAACAGACAACATTTTTTCATACATTGTTTCATCATATTTCATTGTTGCTTTGGTTCAGTTTCCACTGCAGAGCTTCAATATACAAGCCAATAAAGGTCCAGAGCTGATCTGACTTAACTAAATGATTACCTTAACTGTAAACCAAATATGCTGTGCTATCAATGAGGGAGGTCAAAATGGGTTTGAAAACATTTCTCCATATTTTTGCCAATATTAGCCTGATGCCTAACACAGCTGGTAATCATTTCACCTCTAAAATAGATGCCTTAACATGTTGTATTACACCGTCTTTCTGCAGTGTTGCTGTATAAGTGTTGTTAAAAAACATTGCAGTATAAATATAGGATCTATATAGACATAACAGCACTGCAATGGTAGTTCAATCAGGAGACAGTCAGATAAAGATCAGCAACACGATGAATCCCCGTGGAGTCCAGACCTGGTGGTGATGATGATGATGATGATGAGGCTGATAAACTGATGAGTTGATGAAGCTGATGGACCTGATGAAGACTGGGTGGAGATGGGGAGGGGTGCGTAACAGCAACATGAATGAACTGAAGTAGAGAGACTGTCATGTTTAAAAGAGACAAGATAATAGGATAACCATGTCAGTGTGTCATTGTGCGTATTGGATAGAGGAGACCAGCTGATCTAAACAGCTGATGTCATGATTGACAGCCCAGAGAAATGACAGAAAGTGAATACTGAGTGAGCATGCGTGAGAAGTGATGTATGAGAAATAAATCACGGGCTTAGGCATGCAAGAGTGTTGTCTTCCAACTGAACTTTATTGTTGTTTTTGGCAGTTTGCCATAAACAGCAGGTGATGTTTTTCATTCAGACTTTTTCTCGGCTGGATTTAAATGCACATGCAGCAGCAGCCACAGGTAGCCAGCCAGAAGCAGATGGGTTAGGCAAAGTATCATGGGAGTAAAGTCAAATAGTATGTTATCATGAATGAATAAACCCCAAATGAACACTGTAAGTGGACAACTTGATTACTATGAACACATTATTTAAACAGGGATGATTCCGTTCCAGGCGGTTAAATCCATAAAAGCGGTTGAGCACTATGAACCCTTACGCTAAATATAATGATACAATAAGATATATGAGATACTAAACAATGGTGTATGAATAGGAAATAAAGCGTACCTTTGGCTCATTCATACTTCACACATGATGATAACAATGTCATATTTTTATAGCAATATAATAATGCACAGGTATAGCACCAAGACAAATAACAGCCTCAAAATTTTAATTAATTGAACAACTAAAGCAGCTGAGTGTCTAATACAAAAGAAAAAGATAAATGAGAGAATGATGTCGAAATTGAGATAGGTATTAAGCTGTTTCATTAATTCAGGGCACAAATGATTTATTATAAGGAAAAAAAAAAAATAAGTCAAGGAAACACATTATTATAATGTGGGAACAAGATGTGTAACACATAAATAGTGTAACTGTAGGGTACCGAATCCCAAACTTCAATGAAAACACAGTATTATAAGTTTAAAAACGTGTTGAGGAGCAACAGTAACATTCTTGAATCCCAACTGGCCACTTTGAGAATCTCAGATAGGATCTTGACTATAAATATCATTCTTACCTTAACATGCTTTCTCTTTAATCTCAAAGCACTCTTCCGTGTTTGTTTATTATTTGTCTGGACTTTCAGTCCCACTGATGCAGATGGACACAAACAGAAAGTGGAAGAGAGAGAGGGAAGGTAGAGGAAGAGAGAACAACTCAGATGGGAAACTATGGACAGAAGGAGCGAGGGAAGGAGGGCTGAGATAACTCTGTCCAGGTGTTCAGAGCCAAACAAAGGCTCTTTTCAGGCCCGGATGAGAACGCACTGCTCCTCCACTTGTTGCAAAATATACAGGAGAGATAAAAGAGCCCCGAACAGGAAGGAGCTTACGTTCTGTAGTTTGGACCAGGGGAAAGCCTGCCCAATTACACCAGCCTCATTGCTGCCAGTAAACAAGAGTGAAGAGCTGAGGTCACAACTGTGAACACTGACAATTAAGGGCATTGTGTTACATTGCAGTTGCAGCAAGTATCATGTGTTTGAGGGTTCCCAGGATCAAAGTGTATGGCATAATAAGAGGAGAGAGGTAACTACGCTACAGGACATACACCTCAAACTTTGTAATATTATACATTGTTCAATTGAATGTGAAAGCACATCAAGTTATATCTTAAACCTGACCTGACTTTCTCCTTACATTAATGATGCATTAATAATGAAACAGTCTTTATACACTATATATTTTACACTTACACTTACACTTACACTTACATTCTCTGAAAACGATCTAGAGCCCCGCCCCTTTCATTTTGAAGGCCAGAGGTCCACACCAGAGGTCTTATTGTTCCCATGAACACAAGTTGACTGAACACTCCTCCATTACATGTTATTAATCTCTAGGCATCAATCTTTTAATCAGTTGATCTGTCCATTCAACAACTAGGCCGGACAAACTAACAGTCACATGTCGTAGAGTAAGATGGGAGTTTAAACTAAAGCAACTTTTCACTGCACTATCCATCAGACAACATAGAGGCTGTAGAGACAGACAGTGATAGAATACATATTCAGATCCTTTACTGTACTCAAAGTAGTCAAAGCTACTAATGACACATTGCAAAGATACTTCAATACAAATACAATTCCTGCAATCGGAACCTTACAAAGGTTACAATGAGGAACTTTGGACTAGTTCTTAAACAGTCTCAGTTTAATCCTGGTCCTCGATATGACCTTCATCAGGTCATAACAGAAGATGGTCTGGTTCTAGAGTTCATCTTAAAGCTCCTCATCGGAGCCACCGGGTCGGATTCTGGTGAAACCAGATGACATCATGCAGGTTTATCGTTGTTGTTTAATCTTTCTCAATGCATCATATTCTATAAGAACATCTCATGTTCGTAGCGTCGCTGTCCGGTGAGAACCGTGTCTCTTAAACAGAATAAACAGTCTGTCTCCAGCTTTGTGACGATGCCTTTTCCAGCTGATCCAAGAGGCTTTTTAAAGAGTTTATTTAGCTGAAGAAGTAGGAGGATTTCCTCCTTAAATTCAGTTATCACAAACATTCAACGTCAACATATCTGGAGAAACGTATCATAGAAATCATGTAGTAAAGTCAGAGAGGTTCCCATGACCCTGAAATATGAGGCTCCCTCTGAGAAACAGAAGAGATGCACAGAAATGAAACCATGAAGCACCAAGTGTCACATAATGAAAACACTGATATTAAAATAGTTTTAGAGGTGGATTTTGATTCATGTCATAATTGAACAAAATGTTCCATATTGCTCGGCTGGACGACTGCGGACATTATCTCAGCTTTCTTTTTGGCAATATAAACCCAGGGCTCCATCTCAGGCCTCTTGACATCAACATCCATTCAAAGCGAGCGCTCTGTGGCTCGGCTTGCAGAGGGATATGTGTCTGCCTGGCGGCCCTCTGTCATCTCTCCATACCTAAGCTGACAGAAGGGAGACAGCTGTCTTTTGATGTCAGGAAGAGATTTTTACTCCTGGCTGTTTCTCACCACTTCATATCGGTCCAGCCTCTTACCCAGTCTGTCATGAGGAGTGAGAGAGTGCTTTGTGTTTTCAGATCAGAGCAATTTGCAAATTCATTTGAGAACAGTGTTAAACAAAAGGAGCTTAGATATAGAATCTCTCATCACTGTTTCTCATGGGCAGTGGATTACCTTTCCTACCTGATGGCATCTCACTTATTTAACTGCACAGTTGGGGAAGAAAGTTAAACATGCTTTTCTAGGAAACTGGTGGTTAAAGTGAAAGGTTTATTTGACTATAATAGCCTACTGATAAGTTGTAGAGTAATCCTCACACATCACTCTGGAAACACACTGAAAACACTTCAGACTTTAACAATAAAGCAACAGGAAGGCACCACCATCATGTATTATGTCCAGATCAGGTTTACTAAAAAAGACTGTGGTGAAGTTGTTTCAATAAACCGCAACTTCCCTCTAGAAATACAAGGAGGGTTCTTTCTTTCCAAAAAGTCTCAATGAGCCGATGGGCAGCGCTGAGTGCTCGGCCAGCCATGTTGAGGAAGAAGAGGACGAAGAAGCGTGTGACTTACTTCCTCACATGGCAGTGAGCTCACAGAGATAGTGACTTGTGCCCAACATTTTGTTAACTAAACAAAGATAATTTGTGTCATCTATAAAGAACATTGAGAAGCCTGTAATTTATTTCTACAGATATCGATTGGTCCATGACTGATGTCGAAAGATGCTCTATTTCCATTGACTGCAATGGTTTACATTAGAGTTTAACCCACATGTTGAAGTGTACTTGAGCGAGACACTGAAGTTGCTCTCCGGGCGCTTTAATGCAAAGGTCAAATACGATGTACCGTAAAAGTCGGGTTACAAGCCGCTACTACGTTCGGTGGGTGTCTCCGCTAGTTCCCCGCTGTAGCCAGCTAGCACTGCTGCTAGTTCCCCGCTAACTTCCGCTAGCTCTCGCTAGTTCCCCGACAACCACCGAAGGTAGCGGGACCAGCCCCGGCTCGATGCCCGACTCGGGCAGAGGTGACGCGGGCAGTAGCAGCAGCAGCGGGGAGCTAGCAGCAGCAGTGCTAGCTAGCAGCAGGGCTAGCTTGCTACAGCGCGGACAACCACCGAAGGTAGTAGCGGCTTGTAACCCGGCTTTTACGGTATGTGATTATTAAAAAATGTAAGTCTAAGTTTGGGTTACACCATTTAAAACTTCACAAATACACTACATGTATTATAATTATTTTTCCCTATTAGCTTATTTTCTCATTGACCAGCTCCTGTCTCCTGTCTGTTTCTCATGCCTGGTCTGTCTGCTTCTGGTCTGGCCAGCGAGCTGGTCTACCTCAAAGTGGGCGCGCCGAACAGCATCCCGTCATGCGCATATTTATTTATTTATCAGACAGCAGGCCTAAAATGCACGGCCCGCCACTGGTGTGTGTGAGAAAGAAGGATCAAGAGAAAAAGAACAATGGCGGCCGTGATCTCGTAAGTAACCCACGCAAGACTTAACAATGACGGAGGAGAAAGAAAAATATCAAAATGGCGGATGTGATCTCGTATGATTCCGCTGCACAAAATTACAAAAATGGCGGCAGAGCCACAATTATTTAATGGAGTAATGAGGGACACAATAGAGGTCCCGTGTCTGAGATGAGCATAACAGCTATATGTGTGTGTATGAGTATGTGTACGTCTGTGTGTGTGTGTGTGTGTGTGTGTGTGTGTGTGTGTGTGTGTGTTAGTTTAAATCAATAAGGAAAAGGAAAAACACTCAAAGCAAGGCAGGTCCTGGTTTGGTGAGCTGCATGGAGATACATCTTCCGTATGGCAGCGGTAATTCTTCGGAAGTTAGGTGAAATGTCTTCCTCCTACGACCGTCAAATGTTGACTTGAATAGGAAGAGAGCGGTGCGTAGAAGTTATCCTCTCTTCCTCTGAAGAAGACGGGGATTCAGTGAATCTTCCTTGGGCGGGTTAAATCTGATCACATAGTTCAGTGTTGTACCCCACAAGAGGATAAAATACGAAACACAGTAAACACACACACACACACACACACACACACACACACACACACACACACACACACACACACACACACACACACACACACACTCAAATGAAACAGCCTCTGAATGTAGATAGTTACCTACCACCAACTAAAACATGGCTGACTGTTCCAGCTGCTAATTTCAATGTTCACTAACAATGTTCTAAAACTGCTGAGTCATGTTCTCAGCAGGTATGATTGTTACCATCTGTACGTTAACAACACTGTGTTGTAGCCCCTTCACACAGAATAGTTGATCTTTTGAACATTGAACATATTTTCAGACTTGGTCTTCTTGATTCAATTCAAAAGTCATTTTTTTCTTGTCCTATCCTGTTTTATCCTGTCCCGTCTGACTCAAATTGGCATCTTAATCCTGCTGGCAGGTTTTGTTTCACTGTCAAAAATGATTGCCAACATGTTAATGTTAGGAGTATCTTTCGGTTTTAAATATTAGTTTAATGTTGCCCAAAATTTACACACACACACGCACGCACACGCGCACACGCACACGCACACAGAAATGCAATGCTTTAATGGCGGTGCCACAGAGGACATATAAACGGTTCTCCTGTTGCAGAGACATTCAAAGAGGCTTCCAGTACGCAGCTCCAGTGGAACTGTTTGGGATACATGTTGAATCAATACGCTCTATTGTGTGGAAGGTCAGAGCCGTTCTGTGAGAGACTCCCACAGCATTTAGGACACAGCTGGCCAGCTCTCCGCTGCTGTTCAGGTAAGCATGAGTGGATCTTGGAGTAGTGCACACAGTGTGTTCTGTCTGGATACGCATCACAACATCCCTCTACCAAAGTAAAGCTTTAACGTCTGTTTCAGAGCCATCATGGCAGTCCACTATCCACCAGTCTAGTCAGTTCACCAGTATTACTAATACAGGAACACAGGTAATGGACATACACTAGGTAGACTGGTCAGTACCCGCTGTGAGTGCTTGGCCTGTGGTGTTTTGCAGCTTTCTAGAGAACCGCTCATAAACAACATTACTCTCAACATAACATTGTGCTCACTTGGGTCCTCAGCAATTCACCTGCCATGGAATAGTTGACTCACAAACTGAAGGCTCGCCGCTGACAGTCAGAAACAGCAACGTAATGGAGTCTATACAACACTAGGGGCAGACTTTACCAAGGCCTGGGCTAACTAAAAGGGCCCCAAGTAGCTATAGATGTAGTATGATGTTTAGATATGAAAATAATAATAACTATTCTCATTTTACTCTGAAATAACAGAAAAATATGCAATTAAACTGTTAGTTTCTTCTACTTCAGAGAAAAACATCGTAGTGCTACATTTACCTGACCAAGACATGTTACTGTTACGGTGCAGATTTAGATTCTACTCAAAATATGATGACATATTATTCAATCAAGCATCGTATTAGAACTGAAAACAAACTGCTCAACTGCTGATAATGACTCTGCAGGACTTTTACTGTGCGGTATTACCGGTTTTACTTAATAGTTCATAGTTGTACTTCATAAAACTCCACCACTGCTAATACCAACATTGCAAGTTAGAAAAAGGATAAAAAGTAAAGAAAGACAGAGTTTGTCTGCAAATCACTGAATCTGCCCCTGAACAATGCAGCTAGGTCAGGGGTTCTTCCATAAGAAACATTGGTGAAATATTAATCACTTACCTCAACATAACCACCGCGGTTATGTAGTAGAGCATGGATTTAATTTTGCTGGCAGTAATATTGTTATTAATGTAATTTAGTATCACGTCTGAGCACATCAGTCTTACTCATGGGGTAAATACACACCCAAGGCGTGGCTTGATCACAGGCACAGCGGTGAAATACACTCTGATAATGCTTCCAGTTTATTATGCGCACGTGTTGAAGAAGAGTTCTGTTGAAACGTTCAGAAGAGTCTTGAATGAATACCAGGGGTAAAAAGGAGATGGCAGGAGGCAGGCAGGATAGCAATGAGGATGACAGAAGCTGTGATTGAAGAGAGGAGATCCAAGGCAAAGGACGCAGACGTTGGGGACAAAACACTGGAAAGGTGTGGCAACACAAACCTCTAGATCTAGATGACCAAGAGTCACAACACAGAGCTATGCGCTGCCACTCGTGGTGGAGACTTTAAGAGACCTTGTTGTTACATTTTTGACTTATTTTCATATGTTGTTATTATTGTTAATAGTAGTTGTACTTTTGTTAATGTACTGTCTTTTTGTTTGTTATTTTCTGTGTACACGGTAATGGATGTAATATTTAGTACCATGAGGTGTGAAGGTTTAAACTGGAAATGTGGGGTGTTTTAAAAAGAGGCAAGGGTCAGTCACAACCAGGTAGGCAATACTCATGTCACTGGAAATCAAGTCCACTGAACATGTCACACCCCAGCTGATACAATTACACTGGCTCCCGGCTCAACTTAAACATCACTAATTCATTACTAATATTTAAAGCTCTTCATAATCTTTCCCCTGCTTATCTCACATACCTCCCTTATCACCTAGCCCAATGGGTACATGATATGTTCCTGCACTGCAGCCACACTTTTGGAATGAATTTCCCCTTTGACCCCCCTTTCATGTCCCTTTGACTTTACGTTCTTTGGCTAAAACAATTGCTGAATTGAAACAAAGTGATGCAGTAATCTTGAAAATGACTTCATTGACAATGGAAAGATAAACATGGAAAGGAATGCATGGAAAGAAAATAAATCTAATTCCTTTCATTGATGACTACAGAAAAGAGCTAATTAAAACTGCAATGAGAGCAATTAACCTTTACAAAAAGAGAAGAAAGAAAGGATGAAGAGCTCTTAATGTGGACAAAGATGAGAGTGAAGGAGGAAAGTAGCATTTATATTTCAAAACTACAATCACATCACTGAGTGCTCCAAATGAAGAACGATTTAAAATCATGTTTCTTTGGCACTCCAGGGAATCAATCAAACTGGCGTCTGGTTTATTCATTTTGAGAAGGTCTTTATCTGTTTGTAAATTCACTTTTCAGACAAACTGTAGATAGCTGGTGAGGAAGCCCATTTGAACCAGGAAGCCCGTTCAGATTTGCATCTGCCACTTGAAACTCTCGTGCTGTTTTCTGGGTTTGGTCTCCCTTCTAAAGAAGCCTGTTGTTCAGTGCTTTTGCAGTATGTGGGTGAACAGAGGCAAAGCTTAAATTGGCTTTACTAGAACAGAAATGTTCAGCAACAACTTCTTGTATTGTATTGACACTCTTCTTTCATGCATATGAGTCATTCAGTCTGCTTTGGCCCCTTTCAGAAGGTTTGTGTAGCAGTCTATTTATAAACCAGTGAGCATAATAGAAATGTGTCTCTGCCAACTGAACAAAATCTAAATCAGAACTTTTACAGTGAATGTAGTTAACTTAAGTGCTGTTGTAGATTGCATTTGGGATAGGATAGGCAACAGAGCAAAACAATTGAACTGCATGCTAAAGTGCTATTTGAATTTCCTGGAAGGTATATGAGGACTTACATTCTAAAACACAGTCGTGTCACAGACAAGAACATCGATGTTACAGGTTAGCCTGTAGTTGGAAGCTTCTCACGTGTCACGTGTGCTTTTACTTCCTGGCTTTGTGTGATTTCCTGCCATGCCCTGCTTAGTTTCACCTGTCCCTCTGTACACATGTATTTAGTCTGTGTGTTCCCTCAGCTCCTCATTGTTCTTTAAACCTGTTTACAGTTCAAGCCTTTTTCCTAACGGTTTAGTTTTTCTAGTGTTTTGTGTATCCTGCATCTTGGATTCAGCAGCTGCCTGTCACCTGTTTCCTGCTACCTGTCTGCTGTTATCTGCCTTCCCTTGGACTCTCAAGTTATAAGCCATGTTTCAACAATACATTATTGAACTTTGCCTGCTCAACAATACATCTATGTTTGGGTCCAACTCTGTTTGTTACACAACAATAAACTTTCAATTGATCTCTGAATCAAGTAGGTAGATGCCTGAAATGAAGAGAAGGGATTATGTTCCACTGCCACAGTGCGTCTGACACTGGAGGGAGCAGGGCCCACCTGAGCTTTCACTGGAACCCCTAAAGGGCTCAATAATCTGGGAAACAGAAGACCATTATGGAGACAACGACACGGATAAAAGCACTGAAACTATAGCTCAAGCACAAGGAAGGCTACATTTGTATTTATTCACTTATTCTGTTTTTTTTATTCCACAGTTGATACAGGACTTTCTAATAAACCAGCTTTCCGTTTAAAGCAGGGGTCTCAAACTCAATTTGGCTTGGGGCCACCGCTGGTATCGTGATCTCATCGGAGGGCCACACAGAAAGCGCAATATTTTTTTTTACATTCATAAAATATTTTCGTCATAAAAAAGGCAACCAGCAGTTTCTATACATTTTTATAATAGTTTTAACAGTGCAAATATATTTCATTTTTTAAAATAATTTATTGAAACTGCACCGAACCAACAAATGCAATCCCTGAATACATTTGTACTTTATTCTATTTCTTGCCAGACACCTGGCAGCGCTCTGCTCACACAGCTGAGCCACATTGACCCTGATGGAGGTCACAGTGAAACCCTGATCCAGGTCACAGTGAAACCCTGATCCAGGTCACAGTGAAACCCTGATCCAGGTCACAGTGAAACCCTGATCCAGGTCACAGTGAAACCCTGATCCAGGTCACAGTGAAACCCTGATCCAGGTCACAGTGGAAATCCTGATGGAGGTCACAGTAGAAACCCTGATGGAGGTCACAGTGAAACCCTGATCCAGGTCACAGTGAAACCCTGATCCAGGTCACAGTGAAACCCTGATGGAGGTCACAGTAGAAACCCTGATCCAGGTCACAGTAGAAACCCTGATCCAGGTCACAGTGGAAATCCTGATCCAGGTCACAGTAGAAACCCTGATGGAGGTCACAGTAGAAACCCTGATCCAGGTCACAGTGGAAACCCTGATGGAGGTCACAGTAGAAACCCTGATCCAGGTCACAGTAGAAACCCTGATCCAGGTCACAGTGGAAACCCTGATCCAGGTCACAGTAGAAACCCTGATCCAGGTCACAGTGGAAACCCTGATCCAGGTCACAGTAGAAACCCTGATGGAGGTCACAGTAGAAACCCTGATGGAGGTCACAGTAGAAACCCTGATCCAGGTCACAGTAGAAACCCTGATCCAGGTCACAGTGGAAACCCTGATCCAGGTCACAGTAGAAACCCTGATGGAGGTCACAGTGGAAACCCTGATCCAGGTCACAGTAGAAACCCTGATGGAGGTCACAGTAGAAACCCTGATCCAGGTCACAGTAGAAACCCTGATCCAGGTCACAGTAGAAACCCTGATGGAGGTCACAGTGGAAACCCTGATCCAGGTCACAGTAGAAACCCTGATGGAGGTCACAGTGGAAACCCTGATCCAGGTCACAGTGAAACCCTGATGGAGGTCACAGTAGAAACCCTGATCCAGGTCACAGTGAAACCCTGATGGAGGTCACAGTGGAAACCCTGATCCAGGTCACAGTGAAACCCTGATGGAGGTCACAGTAGAAACCCTGATGGAGGTCACAGTAGAAACCCTGATGGAGGTCACAGTAGAAACCCTGATACAGGTCACAGTGAAACCCTGATGGAGGTCACAGTAGAAACCCTGATGGAGGTCACAGTAGAAACCCTGATCCAGGTCACAGTAGAAACCCTGATGGAGGTCACAGTAGAAACCCTGATGGAGGTCACAGTAGAAACCCTGATGGAGGTCACAGTAGAAACCCTGATCCAGGTCACAGTAGAAACCCTGATGGAGGTCACAGTAGAAACCCTGATCCAGGTCACAGTAGAAACCCTGATGGAGGCCACAGTAGAAACCCTGATCCAGGTCACAGTGGAAACCCTGATCCAGGTCACAGTGGAAACCCTGAGTACAGCTCCACGATAGGCATCACTAAGCCTGGACCCACCACCTCCACCGCATCCAGTGGACACCCAGCACGCTGCTGGCCTTCTATTTGACGGGTTGGGAGTGAGAATGTGTTCAAAAGCTTTGGGCTCATCATTACTTTGGGCAACACAAATTAATTGTTATTATTTTTACGTGAATTTCATTGAGAAGGCAGAAATCTCTGATACAGATATCTGAGGACCTCGACATCCCAAACTATCGAGAGGTAAGTAAGAACATATGTTTTTGTGTAATGTTGCAGAAGATATTTTGGTTATCTGACTCCACTCAACTCAAGGACAAAACATATCAGAAACAATTTACAATTTTTATCTTCAATTTAACATTTGTACAAGATCATCCATAAAAATAATTAGAGAGATCATCCACAGTAGAGTACCAACAATACATGTGTGCATCCCTGGACCCCAACGAGCCTGCAACAGGACAGAGAAGTGGGGTTTTCACACGGAGCTGTACATTAAATTGATCAACAATGTTCATAAACTAAAAGCAGACTAAGGTATGTGATTGAATAGGAGTGTTTGAGTGAGGCTGCGTGGGACAGAGAGGTTGGGATGCCAGCATGAGAACATTCCTGCACTGGCCTCTAGCACTCTGTTCTGCCTCAGTGGCCTTTTACATCTGGCAAGAAGGTGAACTTCTTTCACCACAAAATGAAGTCTTGATAAAACGGTGCAGCTAACAGCTGCTTATGGTACCAGGGGACGAAGGCCATCAGAAAGAGCCTCTTTGTTGTCTCAGCGTTCTGCACAAGGTGACCAAAAGTCACACAGCTGACCCCTGCTAGTTGCTTGTCTCGTGGACCGAGCAATAAGATAAAGAGTCCCTTGAGAAAGCTCAGTGGAAACGAGCCAATGGCAGCTCCTGGAATGCCTTTTCATTTCCTGCAGGACGAATATGTTTCATTCATCCTGCAACAATAGCGTACTGGCCTAAGTGAGTCTGCAATGAGGCAATCTCAAATAATTTCTTCACAGTAAATAGCAGAGGCATATGTTAGGGTGCAGGGCCAATATTTAAACATTTGTTTATTAAACAATAAAAACATGGACATGTTCGGTATCGTTCTTTGGCTCAGTGTTGTGTGCATTATGTCGCTGAACAGCAGGTGAGTCTGTCTCCTTCTTCTTCTCTTGGTGTGTCCTCATGAATGACACGTTCTTCTGAACAAGTCAACCCGAAAAGTGAGTCTGAACAAGAGTCACAAAGAAAGTGAGTTTGAACAAGAGTCTGAACAAGAGTCACACTGAACAAGAGTCTGAACAAGAGTCTGAACAAGAGTCACACTGAACAAGAGTCTGAACAAGAGTCTGAACAAGAGTCACACCGAAAGTGAGTTTGAACAAGAGTCACACTGAACAAGAGTCACACCGGAAGTGAGTTTGAACAAGAGTCACACTGAACAAGAGTCTGAACAAGAGTCTGAACAAGAGTCACACCGAACAAGAGTCTGAACAAGAGTCACACTGAACAAGAGTCTGAACAAGAGTCTGAACAAGAGTCACACCGAACAAGAGTCTGAACAAGAGTCTGAACAAGAGTCACACCGAAAGTGAGTTTGAACAAGAGTCACACTGAACAAGAGTCACACCGGAAGTGAGTTTGAACAAGAGTCACACTGAACAAGAGTCACACCGAAAGTGAATCCAAACTTGATTCACGCTGAACGAGAGTTGGAGGTGTGCCTTGCTCGTCCCCATTGCTCTGTTTGGACTGTCTTCAGACTCCAAGATGCTTCCCACTGAAAAGATGAAGGCTGTAAGCTGCAGTTTATTGGAAGTGGACAACCTGAAAACTGAAACTGAAAACACTTCTGATCAGGCGTAAATCTCCATTCATCCATTCATTCATTCATTTATTGTGTAGCTTGGCGAACATTGCGAATGGTTTGCATTCAACTAAATACTGAATATCTCCTCAACCCCAAGGTCTATTTGAATCATTTAAAAACCTATAATATACAGAAAACCCTTGTGCACATACCGTACTTTTCGGGTTATAAGCCGCTCCTACGGCTGATCAGTGTCCCCGCTGTAGCAAGCTAGTAGCGCTGCTAGTAGCGCTGCTAGTAGCGCTGCTAGTAGCGCTGCTAGCTAGCGCTTCTGCTGCTACCAGCCACTGCTGCTGCTACTGCCCGCTGCTGCTGCTACTGCCCACGTCCCCTCTGCCCAAGTCTAGTATAACCCGAAAAGTACGGTAGATAATACGTTAATATGTGTGTTAGTGGTATATTAGTTTATTAGTACACAGAAAAGGAAAAAAAGAAATATAAAGAAAACTAAACTATATCGTAACTATATTTATGAATGCTGACTTTAATGTAGCTATATATGTTAGGAGTATATGTGCGAAGTTTGGCTTTGATTGACTGAAGTTAAGTATTTTTAATAATTATTTTAGTTCAGGATTTACGAGCGATCGCGTCAACTCGGCCAACCCTGAAAGTTCCCACTCCCTCCCTGGTCCCTGAACGGTCCTCGTTCACTCTGGGCAGACTGAGAGGAAGCTAGAGAGTCCAAACAAGGCCAGATGAATCTTATTTCAGCCATAAGTAAGTAAGTCCATTTTTTCTTCTTCTTTTGCTGGACATAAATGGCAATGTTGTGCGTATCTTGGCGAAGGTTGGTTTCCCAGCGGATTTGGTGTTATTGGTGGATTCGGCCGGTAAGGATTCAACAACTGTATGGTAATCCTGTGAGGCTTCATGCGATATGAAATGGCATATTTTCTCTCCCAAGTCACTCTTGAGTCCCTTCGAGTCATACTTATGGTTTATGGTAATATTTTATTTTGGAATAGTGTCATAAACCTGAACAATTGACTTATTGACTTGTAAGGCCAGGATGTGCCTTTTTTTGTGTTGCTGTGTGACACCAGAGGCCCTATTTGGACTGGTAGGGCTTGGGAGATCGATGAAGAGGTTCGACGAAGGGCTGAGCCCCCATTTTTGGGGCTTCTGGGGTTAAAACCGTTACTTCACTAACCTCAGATGAAAAGCAGCACACAGTCAGACGGTATGAAGGGATGTTAGCAGAGTAAAGAGTGATAACATAATACACAGTAGACTATGCGGCAGGGTGATTATTTCTTGAAATAGTATTACTTTATTTTCATTAAGTTAAAACTTGTATTTTCTTGAAACCCTCAAAGAACACAGATAGAGATATTAAAGTACATGGAGCAAAGGGCAGACCTCCAAGCAGTATTAATGCTGAATTTAGAAGCAATATGATGAAAGGTGCAATACAAATCTAAAGAAGCACGCACACAACTCTCTATTATAGTGCACTGCAGTAATAATTATATTGTTATATTTCCTGTAATCATCCTTTTTTTTTGCGATCAAATGTTTTTATTTTTATTTAGCATAATCACACAGGATGACGGAACACCAACACATGGTGCCCTTTCAAATTACAAACAATATGCTGAGAAGAAAGGAGTCTCCCAGAACCATAAAGCAGAGAGGAAAGATGGGGGAGGGGGGGGAACATACATATACACATAACACAAGAGACAGACAGACAGACAGACAAATAACATTGACAGGGACCAAGGACATGCGCAATTAGAGGTAAGGGACCATAGCACACATCTACAGCATATTTTTCAGAGAATCAGCAATGTTGACCCAAGCGTCCAAAGTCTTTTCTGATGCTCCATTTATGCGAGCTGTTGATATCTCCATATATACAACATCCAAAAAGGAAAGCGTCCAAGTTCGAATAGATAGGTCATGAGGTGGTTTCCAACGGGTTGCAATCATTCTCTTAGCAGCTGTGAGTCCAGCAAACGCAACACGCATTTGAATTTTAGAGAGCTGGAAATCTGAATCAAAAACATTTAGAATCAAAACCCTGAGAGTGACAGGCACAGTAACATTAATCAACACAGATAACTTGGATGCAATATTGTTCCAAAACTGACAAACAGGGGAGCAATCCCAGAACATGTGAAGATATGTACCGTGAGTGTTTAATGGACAGAGAGTGCATACAGGATTGGTAATCACCTTCATGTGGTGCATTTTCACAGGGGTCAGGTATGTCCTATGAATGAAATTGTAGTGAATTTGTTGATGGTCTGGATTGCGTGATGCTTCTGAGATGCTGGACCACACATCATGCCAGTCAAAATCAGTGACCAGGTCTGGGCAATCACGTTCCCAGACCCTCTCAATAGGAAGGCTTAAGCGGCCAGGTGTCACCAAAAACTGATAGAGCTTGGATACCATACCGCTGGTTTTTACCTGCATTGTAAATAATTTCCGGATAGGATGAATGGGCAAAGCTCTCTGCCAGGGGACACCATATGCCTTGAGTGCTGATCTTAATTGAAGGTAAAAGAAAAACGAGGAACGCGGTAGACTGAATGCGTTTTGTAAATCAGTAAAAGATAACAAGCCAGTCTCGTTAAAAATGTCTTTTAGATAATGAACCCCCCTTTGTTCCCAATGTGGAGCTGCTAAAGGCCTCCCACCAATCAGGAGTGCTTTATTGTTGAATAGTGGAGAAAGTGTATGCCAATTGCATGGTACATGGCAATATGTTTCAACCAATCTCCAGGTTTTGATAAGATGAGAGACAATGGGGCCAAAGCGCAACTGGCACTGTTTGTTAGAGATATTGGCAAAAAGGACATCATGAAGTGACCATGGTTCTGTTATAGCACCTTCTAAAGCACGCCAGCACACTGAGGAATCTGGGTCAAACCATGTAAGAAGAGGCCTTAAGACAAAAGACCAAAAATAAAGTTTAAAGTTGGGAACTGAAAGACCACCATTCTCCTTTCTCCTCTGTAGAGTAGACTTTTTAAGTCGTGGCCGCTTGCCTTTCCAAATAAATTTAGATACCGCTGCCTCTAATTTATGCCAGTAGTCAGCAGGAGGAGAAAGAGGTAGCATAGAGCTCACAAAATTAATCCTGGGTAAGATGTTCATTTTAACCACAGAGATACGGGCTTGAATAGACATAGGAAGACTCATCCACTTTCCCATATCTTTCAATATGTTGTTCAGAGCAATAGAGTAGTTATGCTTAATAATCTTGTTCAAACAAGAAAAAACATCAACACCCAAGTATTTAAACTGTTTAAGAATGGGGATGTTGGCAGGGATGGTTGAATTGCAAGCAGAGTCGTTTAGATGGAGTAAAGCAGACTTTGACCAGTTAATTTTGAATCCTGATAGGCTTCCATATTCCTCGCATAAGGATAGAAGAGGTGGAAGAGACTGAGAGGCGTTTTCCAAATAGACCATCACATCATCCGCAAACAATGAAAGGTGATGCTGCGTATTTCGAACGCATATTGGTGACACCACTACAGATTGGCGAATGGCTTGAGCCAGAGGCTCAAGGGAGAGGACAAATAGTGCAGGACTCAGAGGGCAACCTTGGCGTGAAGATCTAGAAACAGGGAACAAAGAGGAGAGGGTGCGTCCTGTTAAGACTTGGGCTGACGGGTTAGAATACATGACTTTAATCATGCCAATGAAAGTGTTACCAAAGCCCATCACCTCTAAGACTGACCATAAAAATGGCCACTCGAGTCTATCAAAAGCTTTCATTGCGTCAAGAGAGAGAAGTGACATTGGTATCTTACTGTCTTCTGCAGCATCAATAATGTGGAGAAGGCGTCTAACATTATCTGCTGCTAATCTTGTTTTTATGAATCCTGTTTGGTCAGAGTTTATTAATTTTGACATATGAGACTCCAGACGACGGGCTAGGAGTTTAGCAAATATTTTTAAATCAGAATTTAACAGGCTAAGCGGACGATAGCTAGAGCACTCTGTAGGATCCTTATCCTTTTTCAAGAGTAATGATATAAGAGCTGTGTTAACATCCCTTGAGAATTCACCCTTTCCAATAGAGAAGTTAATCATGTCAAGAAGGAATGGACCTAACTGTTCCCAAAAGGTAACATAAAATTCAGGAGGGATCCCATCAAAACCTGGTGATTTGTTCCTTTGCATATTCTGTACTGCCTTTCTTAGTTCATCTATAGTGACCAAATTATCTAAGTCAGCTGATTCCTCTACTGATAACTTGGGCAAGTTAAGCTGATTTAACCATCCGTCACAGTGGATTTTGTCCAAAGTAACCTCTGATTGATACAAATTAGAATAAAATGACTGAAAAGATGTATTTATTTCAACAGGGTCAGTTCTGATATTGCCATCTGAAGATTTAACAGCAGGAATATCAGAAAAATGGTCACTTGACCTGATTCTCATGGCAAGTAAATGACTAGGTCTAGCGCCCTGAAAGTAATAGCGCTGTCTCGTTCTATGAATTAGGAATTCAGATTTTCGTTTCAGAATGTTGTTTATTTCCTTCTTAACTAATGATCGTTCTAAAACTGTTTGGTCAGTAAAGTTTGTTTGCATCAATGAGTCTAATCTGGTGAATTCAGATTCAAGGTTTTGCAGTTGGAGTGCCCCAGCTTTGCGTGCGTTAGAGCAGAACAGTGTGGTATTGCTCCTAATAAAACCTTTCATTGCGTCCCATAGAATCCTTGGGTCTTCTACAGAGCCAACATTAATTTCTGCAAACGTTTGGAATTCCACAATAAATTGCGTGACATAGGATTCACTATTTAATAAAGAGGTATTGAAACGCCATCTAGCAGCACGCTGAGACAGTCGGCCTAGGGTGGTGGAGCAAAAGACCCCTTTATGGTCAGATAGTGCCATTGGAAGTAACACTGCTTTATCAATTGAGTTAAATAAATGAGGGGATGCAAAAAGAAAATCTATTCTGGAAAAAGATTTATGTCTGCCTGAGAAGAAGGAGTAATCCTTACAGGTGGGGTTCACTGCGCGCCAGATATCTATAAGCCCTAAACTGTTGGCCCATGACTTCAGAGCATTTGTGGCCTGCGCCTGCACCCCTGTGGCCTTTGCGTTCGACCGATCAATATTGGGGTCCCAAACAGCATTGAAATCCGCACCAACAATGAAGGAACAGTCCGTTAACTCCAGCATTTGTTTGGTGAGCGTATTATAGAAGTTTCCATCAAAACCATTAGGCGCATAGGCTGACACTAGAGCAATTTTCCTATTATTGAATTCTATCACGGAGATCACAATCCTGCCTGCATCATCTGACCAAGAGGACAGCACTTTAAGTGGGAGATTTCGTTTTGCAACAATGGCTACTCCTTTCGTTTTTGTGCTGGCTGAGGAAGACGCAATTGTGTGATAGAGTCTATTGGCTAAACGGCCGGTATCAGCCTGCAGCAAATGAGTCTCCTGTAATAATGCAATGTCAACGTTTCTCTTTTTTAGTAAGCCTAAAGAGCTGGTTCGTTTATGAGGGGCATTCAGTCCACCACAATTCCAAACTAAAAATGTAAGATCACCCATTATCAAAAAGGCAGCGTTCTAAGTGTAGGTACATGTGGAGAAGCATATTGCTACCGCCCTTCACCTCGTTAAATCTTAACAATATTGCATCCAAAGTTGGGTCCCTCACGACACAAAACACGCAAGACAGGGAACACGGACGGACATGACAATGAAACAAAGGGGGAGGCGGGGGCAAGGGGGGAAACGTAGCTAAGAAGCTAACACTCAAAGTAGGTCTGTGATCCAGAGTGGATATGGGGCAGTAAAAAGGAACACATAGCCCATATGTACCTGGTTTATAACATTAACTGGTTCCACATTAAATGAACGTAAAATAAACAGATTTCTCGTCAAAAGTACAAAGCAGAAAAAACGAAGGCGTAATGGCCTAGTAGTTAACTTGTTTTAGCCTAGCAAGCCTAGCGAGCAGGCTAGGCTATCGAAAAACAGTTCAATATGGCATTCCGTCTATATAAAGCAGACAACAATGTAATAACACTAGAACTGGGATATTTAGACAAACCGAGGGTCCATTCTCGTCAGGCAGACGGTTTAATCCTGCACTCCTTCCAATGCGTTCTCGTGCTCCGGGGGGTGAGAGGGAGCTCGACTCACGTACTTCTCAGCGTCTTCAGCGGAGGTGAATGCTCTATACTGGGCGCCTTCCTTGATCTTCAGGGTTGCCGGATAGAGCAGGAAAAAGTCCAGAGCCTTGGTGCGAGCTGTATCCATAGCTTGACGAAAAGCTTGGCGGCGTTTGACCGTGTAGTTGCTGTAATCCGGAGAGAAGCGAATTTTCCGACCATCGATGATGGGAGGCGATTTCCGCGCAGCCCGAAGGATCGCCTGTCTGGTTGTGTAGCGAAGCACGTTGAAAATCAACGTGCGATTAGTGGTGACATTGTTCTTCCGTTCACTGTAGATTCGGTGAGCTCTCATAATATCTATCTGAAGATCTGCCAGTTGTGGGAACCACTCAGATAGGGAGCGCAGAAGATATTGAGTGGCGTTAGAGCCTTCTAGCCCCTCTTTCAAACCAATGACACGAATATTGCACATCCGGTTTCTGTCCTCCATATCTGCTAGCTTCACTTCCAGCTCTCCAAAAGCGTGGTCATGGCTGTCAAGAACGCTCGAATTACTTTCCACGGTAGTTCTTAGGCTGTCGACCTCAGACCTGATAGAGCCAAGGCTCGCGGTGACAGATGCTAGCTGCGCATGGATAGCAGTTAGCTTCTCGTCGTTGTCGATCCCCACCTGTTGAATCCGAGCAAAGCGTGGCTCGAAGTAGCTTTGCTGTTTCTCCATTACTGCCTCTGCAATGGCATCAGTGTCGTTGCGTTGAGATCTGCTTTTGCCTGCCATTCTACTTTAACTGTCTTTATCAAACAAAAGAGTATAAAATATCGAGGTTGGAACCAATTAAAACAACTATTTGGCAAGGTTGGGCTAGGAGCTGAGCTTTATGCTGCCATCTCCGTCCAGCTGGTCACGTGACTCCTCCTGTAATCATCCTTGTTGTGTTGTGATTGCCTCCAACTTCTAAAATTACCTGGAAATCACCTTCCAAGTTACAATCAAGTTTGTCAAGTTCTTGCAATGTTCTGAAGTCACTTACGTTGTCTGTTTGGTGCTGGTAGGTAGTGAACTGTGGCGCTGACCACAGCGTTTTGTGTTTGTTGTTTTACAGCAGTGGTTCTCAAACTGTGGGACGCGACCCTCTAGTGGGGCGCGGAGGTATTACAGGTGGGGGTGGGGGGGGGTGAACTACCTTGTGGTTTCAGGACGACCACTCTCCATGAACATGATAACTTTACATAGTACAAAAGTACAAAGTACACGGGCATAAAACGTCATTAATAAATACATGGAGAAATGCCTGTACTTTCGTGGAAATGTTTACGTTGCTCCGTTAACAGGTTGTATTGCTCGTGCTCGACGACCAAGACTCTTGGCAACTCGTTGATTCTTGGCATTTTGCCAAAAACTAAAACAGCAGAAAAGCCTATCTCACGGAGATCAGCTTTTTGTTGGGGCGGTGGGGCGTGAACATTTGGGGCGTGACAAAAAAGTTTGAGAATCACTGTTTTACAGAATAACCAATATAATACGATTACAGTCTTAGATGTCTTGTTTTGGTAGAACAAGATACAACTGAATCCAGCAGACAGAAAAGGCTGTGTTTAAGTCAGTGGTAAAAGATCATTTTCTGTGGATTTGTCACTGCAAGAGACCTCACATCTCTTCATTTGATACATCGGTCAAATCTGGGAAAGAAGGAGATCAAGAAGTCTGTACTCTTTAATACAATATGAATACATTATCAGTGTGCATTATGGAGAAAAGAGTTCCCTTTCTCACATTACAACAAACCTACAAGACTTTGCAAACATATGAATCTAATGCAGTTGCATATGTTTTGCAGGAATCCATCATAGGGGATGTGTTCACATGATTGATTTAGGTGGGACAGTATGAACGTGCCGTATCAGGTAGGAGAGGAAGAAGCATTTTGATATTTTTAGACAGCACACCGAGCTGTAGAGGCTCCTGACAAAGCTGCTATTGTTCCTACTGTCTGAAGGCTTGCTGGCCCACAGAGGGATGCCATTGTTTTATCATGTAATGCTACCAGTGATCTGTTCAGCGATAGCACCGATGTTTGGTAAAGTAAGACAGAAGTATATCACAGCCACTATTGGGTCACCGCAGCTCAGTGTAGTGTTTGACTGAGTCCTGCTGAGAACAAATGGAGGCGAAAGCAGAAACCACCTCTTTTAAGACAGCATTCCGGAGGAAAAAAGAAAGGGGGAATAAAGAAAGAAGGGGAAATGCCTTTTGTAAAATGATACAGAGCTCAGGAGAGATGCCTGACAACGTGCCATTTTCTGATTTCTTGTTGCTTTGATGTTTTTTTTATTTGGGTGTGGAGGTGGTCAATCAAATATGCATTCATAAAACATCTTACAGCTGCTCCACGCTAAGCAGACACACACACACACACACACACACACACACACACACACACACACACACACACACACACACACACACACACACACACACACACCTCTGAAAGGTAACACCTGTACTGAGCAGTGTGAGTGGAGCCACATGAACCGGCTTGCTGCTGGTTTTATCTCATGAGATTCACTTTCTACGCAGGAAGCAAAACGTTTTGTCACATTATCTTCCACATAGAAATAGTCCCAAAATGTGAATATATTTGATTTGTTGATCCAATAAATATGTAATAAAACTGGAAAAATGCCACTTTTCCTACTGGACAATTCATTTCAATTCAATGTATTTTTTATAGCCCAAAATCAAAAATGACAAATTTTCCTCAGAGGGCTTTACAATCTGTACACGACGTCGCTGTCCTGGGACGACTTCAGGGAAAAGTCCCCAAAAAACCTTTAACTGACTGACCATGTAGTCCTGCTGCAGCAGACAGAGGCTGAAGGTCAACGGGGACGCCGCCAAGCTGAAGGACGAGTGTTGCTGGGAGGTAACGGGTCAGCCTTCGTCCCTGTGGACATGGTTACTGGTCATGGACATGGTTACTGGTCAGCTGTGGACATGGTTACTGGTCAGCTTGGACATGGTTACTGGTCAGCTGTGGACATGGTTACTGGTCAGCTTGGACATGGTTACTGGTCAGCTGTGGACATGGTTACTGGTCAGCTTGGACATGGTTACTGGTCAGCTTGGACATGGTTACTGGTCAGCTGTGGACATGGTTACTGGTCAGCTGTGGACATGGTTACTGGTCAGCTGTGGACATGGTTACTGGTCAGCTGTGGACATGGTTAATGGTCAGCTGTGGACATGGTTAATGGTCATGGACATGGTTACTGGTCAGCTGTGGACATGGTTACTGGTCATGGACATGGTTACTGGTCAGCTTGGACATGGTTACTGGTCATGGACATGGTTACTGGTCAGCTGTGGACATGGTTACTGGTCAGCTTGGACTGCCTGTGGCGTCTCCTGCAACTTTGGAGTCTGTTTGATATTAAAGAGAACATCAAGCACATTGGAGCAGCTCTGGATCTGATGGTGTTCAGCAGCACAGCTGTGCTGCTCAGCTCACCACGGTGACATCACAGGGAGAACCGAAGGGACCGCTCTGTGTCACCGCGCTCATGAACACAGTCTGGTCATGTCAACACATCTGTTGTGATTGTAAGAGCTGCAACGTGACCCGTAAAGGTATTTATGAAGTAAAGTCATGAACCTCTGACACCTTTTAGTCCCGTTGTCATGGCAGTGATGCTCTCTAAAGACAGCAAACAGCGCTCTGGCCCTGCAGCGCCCCCTGCTGGACACCTGTCACCTGTTTTAAATCTCCAGAGTGGAGTAATGATGCAGGAAATACTATAACATCACACTGGTTATAGTGGGACAGAGAGAATGTGGACTGGTTATAGTGGGAGAGAGAGGCTGTGGACTGGTTATAGTGGGACAGAGAGGCTGTGGACTGGTTATAGTGGGACAGAGAGGCTGTGGACTGGTTATAGTGGGACAGAGAGGCTGTGGACTGGTTATAGTGGGACAGAGAGGCTGTGGACTGGTTATAGTGGGACAGAGAGGCTGTGGACTGGTTATAGTGGGAGAGTGAAGCTGTGGACTGGTTATAGTGGGACAGAGAGGCTGTGGACTGGTTATAGTGGGACAGAGAGGCTGTGGACTGGTTATAGTGGGACAGAGAGGCTGTGGACTGGTTGTAGTGGGAGAGAGAGGCTGTGGACTGGTTATAGTGGGAGAGTGAAGCTGTGGACTGGTTATAGTGGGACAGAGAGGCTGTGGACTGGTTATAGTGGGACAGAGAGGCTGTGGACTGGTTATAGTGGGACAGAGAGGCTGTGGACTGGTTATAGTGGGACAGAGAGAATGTGGACTGGTTGTAGTGGGACAGAGAGGCTGTGGACTGGTTATAGTGGGACAGAGAGGCTGTGGACTGGTTATAGTGGGACAGAGAGAATGTGGACTGGTTGTAGTGGGACAGAGAGGCTGTGGACTGGTTATAGTGGGACAGAGAGGCTGTGGACTGGTTATAGTGGGACAGAGAGAATGTGGACTGGTTGTAGTGGGACAGAGAGGCTGTGGACTGGTTGTAGTGGGACAGAGAGGCTGTGGACTGGTTATAGTGGGAGAGAGAGGCTGTGGACTGGTTATAGTGGGAGAGAGAGGCTGTGGACTGGTTATAGTGGGAGAGAGAGGCTGTGGACTGGTTATAGTGGGACAGAGAGGCTGTGGACTGGTTATAGTGGGACAGAGAGGCTGTGGACTGGTTATAGTGGGAGAGTGAAGCTGTGGACTGGTTATAGTGGGACAGAGAGGCTGTGGACTGGTTATAGTGGGAGAGTGAAGCTGTGGACTGGTTATAGTGGGACAGAGAGGCTGTGGACTGGTTATAGTGGGACAGAGAGGCTGTGGACTGGTTATAGTGGGACAGAGAGGCTGTGGACTGGTTATATTTGGGAGAGAGAGGCTGTGGACTGGTTATAGTGGGACAGAGAGGCTGTGGACTGGTTATAGTGGGACAGAGAGAATGTGGACTGGTTGTAGTGGGACAGAGAGGCTGTTGACTGGTTATAGTGGGACAGAGAGGCTGTGGACTGGTTATAGTGGGACAGAGAGGCTGTGGACTGGTTATAGTGGGACAGAGAGGCTGTGGACTGGTTATAGTGGGACAGAGAGAATGTGGACTGGTTGTAGTGGGACAGAGAGGCTGTGGACTGGTTGTAGTGGGACAGAGAGGCTGTGGACTGGTTATAGTGGGAGAGAGAGGCTGTGGACTGGTTATAGTGGGACAGAGAGGCTGTGGACTGGTTATAGTGGGAGAGAGAGGCTGTGGACTGGTTATAGTGGGACAGAGAGGCTGTGGACTGGTTATAGTGGGACAGAGAGGCTGTGGACTGGTTATAGTGGGACAGAGAGGCTGTTGACTGGTTGTAGTGGGACAGAGAGGCTGTTGACTGGTTATAGTGGGACAGAGAGGCTGTGGACTGGTTATAGTGGGACAGAGAGGCTGTGGACTGGTTATAGTGGGACAGAGAGAATGTGGACTGGTTGTAGTGGGAGAGAGAGGCTGTGGACTGGTTATAGTGGGACAGAGAGGCTGTGGACTGGTTATAGTGGGACAGAGAGGCTGTGGACTGGTTATAGTGGGAGAGTGAAGCTGTGGACTGGTTATAGTGGGACAGAGAGGCTGTGGACTGGTTATAGTGGGAGAGTGAAGCTGTGGACTGGTTATAGTGGGACAGAGAGGCTGTGGACTGGTTATAGTGGGACAGAGAGGCTGTTGACTGGTTATAGTGGGACAGAGAGGCTGTGGACTGGTTATAGTGGGACAGAGAGGCTGTGGACTGGTTATAGTGGGACAGAGAGAATGTGGACTGGTTGTAGTGGGACAGAGAGGCTGTGGACTGGTTGTAGTGGGACAGAGAGGCTGTGGACTGGTTATAGTGGGAGAGAGAGGCTGTGGACTGGTTATAGTGGGACAGAGAGGCTGTGGACTGGTTATAGTGGGAGAGAGAGGCTGTGGACTGGTTATAGTGGGACAGAGAGGCTGTGGACTGGTTATAGTGGGACAGAGAGGCTGTGGACTGGTTATAGTGGGAGAGAGAGGCTGTGGACTGGTTATAGTGGGACAGAGAGGCTGTGGACTGGTTATAGTGGGAGAGAGAGGCTGTGGACTGGTTATAGTGGGAGAGAGAGGCTGTGGACTGGTTATAGTGGGACAGAGAGGCTGTGGACTGGTTATAGTGGGACAGAGAGGCTGTGGACTGGTTATAGTGGGACAGAGAGGCTGTGGACTGGTTATAGAGGTTGTACTTCCTGCGCCAGCTCAGGAAATTCAACCTGCCTCAGGAGCTGCTGATCCTGTTCTACACCGCCATCATCCAGTCTGTCCTCTGCTCTTCCATCACTGTGTGGTTTGGATCGGCCACCAAACAGGACAGAGTCAGACTACAGCGGATCGTCAGGTCTGCAGAGAGAACCATTGGTTCCAGCCTGCCCTCCATCCTGGACTTGCACACCGCCAGAGTCAGGAAGCGGGCTGTAAAGATCACCACAGACCCCTCACACCCTGGACACAAGCTGTTCCAACTCCTCCCCTCTGGAAGGCGCTACAGAGCACTGTACGCCAAAACCACCAGACACAGAAACAGCTTCTTCCCACTGGCCGTCACTTTGATGAACAGTTAAACAGACTCTTCATCTGCACTATCTGCACTTTTTTTTTGTTGTTTTACTACTGTCTTTAATGTCCTTTTTATATTTTTATATTTATCTTGTATATTGTGTGTGGAAAAAAAGTACGAGAGCCAGTGAAACCGGAGTCAAATTCCATGTATGTGAAAATTTACATGGCCATTAAAGCTGATTCTGATTCTGATTCTGATTCTGATAGTGGGACAGAGAGGCTGTGGACTGGTTATAGTGGGACAGAGAGGCTGTGGACTGGTTATAGTGGGACAGAGAGGCTGATTGTATATAACCCAGATGTTGAACTCCAGTAAGCACACACATAAAAAGGAAATGAAACGTAAGGAAATGTTGATTTGAGTTTATTCATACATTTTTCTTTTCATGTTTGAAAATCTGCATAATCTGTACATTCAGTAGTTATGGTGTGGAAGACGTTCAGCCATTTGATAGCCACATCAGACATGGATGAAGGGTTTCCCTGACTGTGACGACCAAAGTCTGCTGAGGAACCCATGGAGAAGGCAGTCGATGTGCGACGCTCATTCACACACACAATACAAAACTGGTACTGCAACATGTCATCGTATCAAAGTCTGAGTCCCGTACAGAGAGATGGAAACAAGAGAACATGAAACAGAACTGAAATGTAGTGGAGGAAATCAACTCTTCGTGTTCATCATGCCAGAATATTCTGGCATGATGAACACGAAGAGTTGATTTTCTCTCACGTCTAGGAGTGTTATCAAAATAATCTGAGTGGAAAGGGGGAGGGGCTGCATCAAGAATGTTTCATCAAAAGACTTAGCAGTAATATTCAAATCAAGTAGATTCAATTAGAGACATCAGTAAACTACTTCTGGACCTACAATCAGAAACACAGGCCATATGCACATTTACAAGACTCACATTGTCAAATAGAAAATAAATGCCGATTTGAACAAATACTGTCTGGTTTTGTGATCCATCATCGACTGCCTCTTTCTGAGGAAACAGCCGACTCCAGTTGCATTGAGAAGAGGCTACTGGTCTGTAGCCGTAGAGACCAGTAGCACCAGTAGCACCAGTAGCACCTCACAACAAGCTGTTTCAGATGATCCTGCTCTAAATACAACTTTAGTGTTGGGCGCTTTCAAATGCTGTCACAGTAGTGAACATAACAGAGGTAACCTCAGGGGTATTCAAAGCATACACATCTGTAGTGATTGACAAAGCAAAATCCTGTTTAAACTAACAACTGATGAGCAACTGGACACACTGGAAAATACAAAGTGGTCCCCAAAAACATGACCAAGCTCCAAGGGCACCATAAAGAAATATCCACGCAGCAGTCAATGGAGCGAGGCCCTGATGAAGTGCTTGATAACAGCGATCGTGTTTCACATCGTGAGACCGTCTCATAAAGTCTAAGATACAATCTGCAATATCAGTTTTGAGGCATGTCAGATTGTGTGAAGAAGCTTTGGTTAATCTAGATAGAAATAGAGAAGCTATATGCAAGCAGAGAAATGCTGTCTACGCTCATCATGTTCTCATGTTTAAATGTTTTCTGAGGGAGGAATTAAATACCTTGATATTGCAAAGATTTTGCAGTGTTGGCTATAAATAAAAATCAGTAATTGGGCTATGATGACGAAATGGGTAAAGACAAATAATAGAGCAGCTAAAACTGTTCAAAAATGACATCACTTTACGGCAGTGGTTCTCAAACTGTGGGGCGCGGAGGTATTACAGGTGGGGCGCGGGGGGTGATGCTGTTTTAAAAAAATTATAAAAATTAACTTTTTTTTTTTTTATTATTCTCTGCATGTTACCATCCTTAGTAATTAAGGGGCAGTGAGCTGCTGTGAAGCTCTGGGGCTTCAGGGTCTTATCAAGGACACTTCAACATGAAACTAGAGAACAGGATGAACCGCTACCTTGTGGTTTCTTTATTCTATTATTTGAAAAAGCCCAGATGGAGGAGTCACAAAAAGTTGGACCATTTTGTTACAATTTTGTTGAACATTTTTCTTCCTCCAAAGTGGGGCCCGACAGAAAAAGTTTGAGAACCACTGCTTTACGGTAATGCGGCCTTTAAAACCATATTGAAAATTTAAGACAATAACTAGTCTCATATCACGATATCGATGTAATATCAATACTTTGCTCAGCCTTGGAGGAAATGCTCTCCATGGATTGTTTGGTTTGAGGACACAGTGTAACGGGCCTTGAGGACAGAGTCCTGCACTGGGAGGGGATGGGACCGGTGGAAAGGCAGACTTTGATGGATGCAGCCCCTGAAACGGGACACATGAGTGCATCTTTGTGGTTGTTGTCTGTTCAATGGACTCCCCTAAACTACACGCTCAGTATTCATCGTCCTGTTGAAATGTATTCAAGTGTTAATCTCAGTTTACCTGCATAGAGCACACTTTGCATGTCAGAACGTGCACTTTTCACCAAATGTCTCGATCCGAAGCTGCAGACAAATCCAGATATGAAAATGGCACTGACATGTTAATGCATTGTTAGAATGGATTTGTGAACACAACATTTTAGAAAAACAAACTTTAGGTGCAACACAATATCACCACGGATTCTAAAAACATGCAGAGACACGGAAAAAATAATATTTCCTGTGGCATGGGGATCATTTAGATCCCAAATCCTATATTTTATTTTGAATTGTCAAAATGAAAAATTCACAGTATAATCTCCACAACAGAGTTACCTGCAAGAGATGATGAATTTTAAGAAAGCACCCAACATTTCTGCCATAAAGATCTAATGTTGATTCCAAATGATTCTCATACAACAGAGTTCTTTAACTCAGACACACACAAAAATTCAAAATACTTGAGTCACACCAAACAGATCACAATACTTTCCAAACTTTAAATACATTAAGAATACCAGAGATCATTGCTTAAATAAATTCTACAAAAATATCTGTTGTACATGTAATATATTTACATTGACTGTAGCTTGTGGCGATTGTGTCAGTGTTATCCAAAACCTTCCTCATCATTCCTGATTCCATAAACAAATGATCTCCAGAGTAAAAGAGGTGCTTCCAGAACAGAGTTCTATCACAGTGCATTTACTCCACACCAATGTCCAACACACAGTGGAGACATGAGTATCAAAACACTTTTTATCCCCATCGAACTTAAATTCCAAAACCATTTCAACGGTGTGTAATATTCTTGCTCGTTATTATAAAATACAAATGTTTCTGTGCAAGTTATCCTCCCATATCAGGAAAGACACTTGAGCAATGTTTGAGTAAATCTAATTCTGTGCATTAGTTTGGACTGATACACTCTCTGATTTTGTTTCAGCACACAGTGGCCGTCCCAAACCTCAACATGTCCCCTCAGCTCTGTTGATATTCTAAAAAGCAGTTAAATTCCAACGATTCACAGTGAGCAAATTTTTCTGATATGACATATTGATGTCTATTTCAGATTAAGCCCAATTTAACTCTCATTTTAAAATTTAAGAGCTGAATATATGCCAGAAACAGATTAAAGCTAGGGTTGGTAATCCTTTTAAAAACCATTTGTTACATTTGTGGAAATTATCATTGAATCCTCTCAGCAAACAATGAATCAAAAGCTTTGACAACAAGTTGTACTGTAATAAGTCCGTCCGATCATTTCATTTGGCCCCAACTAAATGATGGGATGGGCTACCTGCCTACATCTCAAACCATCTTCAGCTCCATACTAACTTTCTCCTTCCTGCTTTCTGTTCGAAGCAGAATTGCAAAACGCAATACTGCTTTTTTTCTAGCTAGCTCTGATTATCCAGCTGTTGGAAATGACTGTCAAAGGGCACAACATCAGTTTGCTAATACCGTAAAAGTCGGGTTACAAGCCGCTGCTACCTCCGGTCAGTGTCCCTGTTAGCTCCCCGCTGTAGCCAGCTAGCGCTCCTGCTAGCGCTCCGCTAGCTCCCCGACAACCACCCGACTCGGGCAGAGGGGACGTAGCAGCGGCAGTAGCAGCGGGGAGCTAGCTAACAGCAGCGCTAGCTAGCTCCCCGCTGCTGCTAGCTTGCTACAGCGGGGACACCCACCGGAGGTAGACGCGGCTTGTAACTTTTACGGTAAGTTACTCAACAAATTGGAGATGCGGGCGGTGATTCAGAGGTTTGGAACCAGGCTATTTGGGGAATTTAAGTAAGTAATAATTTATTTCTGTTCTTCTTAACACTTTTCCAAAAGGAATGCACATAATAAAGAATAAATAACAATAGGCATTAAATTAAATGGAAAAACAAACAAAGACAAAACAACCTAAATTGATCTCACTATTGGGTGAGGAAACAAAATCAGGGAGTGTTTTTTTGGGAGTTTAGCTTCCTATAGCTCAGTAAAAAAGAAAAAGACTTGGCAGGTATGCACTTGATGACGAGGATAACACCATACACATTTTTACAGTGAAAACATCATGTATGGAAATAATGCCAACTGCTAGCTTCTTTTCTTACCAAAAAGACCATAACCATTGCTCACATGAGGCGGATCCATTTCCATTCTTCAGCCACGTTGTTAATGTGAAAAGGCTGACGGAGCAGAGAACTCTTGGACTGGACGACCAAGCTCGACAGACCTGTGGACATTTCTTCCAGAAGAGGAGGATAGTGATTGCATAGTCTTTATAAATGATAGCAGAGAGTTTTTCTATTGTTGTTGGCTTCACACATTGTCAAACTTGTGTTTTAAATAGTCTTTCATAACCTTTGCAATTGGTAGATCCTCCAACAACTTCAAGCTTTGAAGGCCAATGCAGTGACGGATCTTTATACGACACAAGTCTTGTAGAGTCCGAGGTTGTCCTGAAAGAGGAACAGAAACAGTTATTACACAAAGATTAATGGCCGAGCGGGAGTTCATTACCGATTACAGGCTCATGCCGGACCCATTAACTGGTGCAATGGTTTTTGGCTTTATTGGTATTTATGTTGGGAAATTAGTAACAAGAAATAAAAATATGGAAAGCCAAAGATAAGTGCTTGAACCAATATCCATGTTGCATAGTTTGTCCCCAGGAGAGCACAGAGACACCTGAAAACATCCCAGCTATTAAACCATACTTTTTCCTTTTAGTAAAACTTATAAAAGCCTGACAAACAGGCAGTATAAGGCTGACAGCATCTATAAGACACACGTTTGCAGTTCATCTGTTTCTAAATCAGTGTCCTAGATTGCCTCAAAGCTAGTTAATGTCATGGTCAGTAGAGTGGAACATAACTAATGAACTGTTACTCATGCTGCCATTAGAAGGCTTGTAATGGCAGCAGCGCCTTAGAATCCAGACCAGCAATCCATGATGGAAGTAGTTAAAGAGTGAGCCATCTCAGTTGCACATGCTCAGATGGGCAGCTGCTAGCAAAGCTTCAACAAAGCTTGTTTAAAATGTTGTGTGTAGTGTTGATTCAGTTACACGATCCATGTTGTACTGTGTTGTGTTAAAGTGAAGGTTGTTGGGGTGATTTCCTTATAGTATATGGAAGAGCAAAATCATTAAAGCCCCATGTGTAGGATGTGTCCGCCTATGTCATATTCAAGTGGCAGGATCACAAAAAGATACAGTTTCTGACCCCAATGCCATCCATCAATCATCTACATCAAATGTTCCTCTTTCAGCTGAATTGTTTTCTGAATGCCTTCCCAAATCACTCTGATCAGCTATATGCAAACAGTTGTGCACAGCGACAGCCTTAAGCTAGCCAGTGTGGCACGCTCACATGCACTAACATCTATGATCCTCATACAACGGTTCTTATGAAAAGTGACTCGACAATTTCTTTCTTTTCCTAAGAAATCCAGCAACATTTTTCAATTTACGCTCGTTACATCAATACAGTCTTTTAAAATTAGCTTCCGCCTTAACAGGAAACAACTTAGTTGGTTTTAGGTTAAGGCTACTTGGTTATGTTTATGAAAAAAAGATTGTCGTATCGGTTAAAATAACTACGGAAGTATCGTTACTGAAGTTTGCACGTTTGTACTTGTTTCTCCTGGGTCAGATGGGATTTGTTGGTCTTTTGTGCTCTTTATACGTCCTCATCACGATTACGTGAATAACATTATTTTGTGGGATATCTACAGATTACGGTGCATTGATTTTTGTAGGAATATCCACACACGCTGGATGAGAACAGCCGGAGTCTCATGCAGACAAGACTTGCATTCTACATATTTTATATGTTAACAAAAAACTAGTTATTTACATAGCAAGTAGTTGTTTACTGCTCATTATTGCTCTGAATATTGTACATCTGAAACTTCACGATTTATCAAACAGTGAATACCTCATACAAAAGCTTCGCAAGGCTTTTAAAAGCTCACGCTACGAGAGCCCCAGGTTATGGATTGTACAGATTGAAGTTTTTTTTTGTTCAGTACAGTCAGAGAATATGAATGATGTGAGTTATGCTGTGTTGAAACCAAACACAATGCAAAATATTTGTGCAACGAGATTACATAAAAAGCCAATGCGAAAGTCTCAAATAACGCACAATAATATGCAATAACTCGCAGCGTATTATAGACATTTGCATGACGTTGTCCTGACCGCACGCTCTACAGGAGGTAGCATTACGCCTTTTTGAAGATCAAACCTCTCCACTTGCATGTCAAAAAGGATGTCGAGTACGTGTGAGATTTGGGTTTTGCTTGAAGTTGGAACCTTTGAATGAGGCCAGTTGTACACGTTGCAGTATGTGACCAAGGGAAAGCAGCGTTGAGGTCTGCGGCAGGTGAAGAGGGCTGGGTGCCTGTCATGCAGTGTGGGACAAGCCTTTCATGGCATACGAGTTAATCCAGGAGGCAGAGGTGTAATCAATAACCCACAGATATGTGATCTGGCTGAGGGATTGGAGTTTCTGAAAGAACTTGTCTGAATCAGTGCACAGCTCTTTGATATCAAAGATATCAAAGAGCAGGGCCAGTGGAGGAATGCAGCCATTGTTCACTACATCATAATGCTTCAGGTAACGTGCTCTCCTGTTCCTCCAGCCTGGGATTGTTCTAAGACTGAACACTAGTCATTATAACCTTGTGCTGGCAAGCAGCCATCTTGAACCCTTTACATGTTTCTAGCACTTTGCTCTAGCACTTTGTGTGTGCTAAACTTGTAATCCTGTTCTACATTTACTTTCACAGATTTCCTTTAATGGTTAAGGACTCAGTTGTACTCTTACACGAGTCTTACAGTCTCCATACGAGGGCTGTAGAGCACACCCTAGTATATTATATTCATTCTTTGGACAATAGGGGGGCAACGGATCATGAAACTCATCGTTTGGACTGTATGACGGTTTTGAGTCAAGGATCAGCACAAACGAATAAAAGGAGCAAATACAACTTTTAGAGACGCCCCGATACCGATGGGCCATCAACGAGGATCCATATTGACCGATACTGATAGTCACCACCATCCTAAAAATCATTTTAACCTTCTCTTCTGAATATGTTCCTTTCACTGTGTTCAAATGTATAAATGTATATATATATATATATATACATACACATACACATACACACACACACACAATTATATTCAAACCATTAGAAAATAAATGATTGTATTATTATTAATACAAATGTCATCATTTGTATTAATAATAATACAATCATTTCAAATGCTATCGGGAGCGAAAACGATTGAGCTAATGAGGAGTTTTGAAAATGGTTTATTTAAATACTCAAGTTGTATTTGGCCCCTTCCTCATTATTATTTTATTTTTTGATGTTTTGTAAGCTGTTTAGAGCTACTGTTAGGAAGGAAAACGTATATTTGAACATATCATGATAATGTTATTATTTACCAGTACTTATTTTTCCTGAACACATCATAATGTAACTCAATGAAACCTATTAGCTGTTAGCAACCATGATATCTCTCCTGCTGATTTTAACACAGATTCACATTGGAACATTATCCTTCAGCACATATATTGTGGAAAAGAAAATGTCAGCAATTAAGGTGTAATATATATAAATTCAAGTATATATCATAATGAATGAATAATGGATGTACCAAAGAAGTTTGCAACCAAACTGTTCGCATAGTGAGCATTTTGGTTGTGAGTGTGCTGTTACAGCTTCACGTGGTTATGATGATGATGATGATGATGATGACAGATTAAAACATCAGCCTCTGTCAAATAGACATCTCCGCCTCCAACGTCTCAAAAGTCAACTTGACGAGGAACCAGGTCGTATTGCTGGGCCCCATGGAGAGAAGAGAGGCATGGCAGGACCAGGACCAGGACCAGGACCAGGACCAGGACCAGGACCAGGACCAGGACCAGGACCAGGACCGCCAAAATTAACACAGAATAAAAGCTCCTTGAAGTCATTTTAAGTAACAGTAGGCCTATGAATATAAGTCGAGCGCTGTATCAAAATCATTTATTTAAGCGCATCTGCGGACAATTTATTTTCTAATCCCCAAAAATATTTAATCAAATTATTGATTGCAGAAAATTACGTTATGACTAATTTAAGTGAAGGATTTATAGTAAAAGTAATGTAGCATGTGTGACACCAAACCTTCTAAATGCTTTACATGTCTGTGGTTCTATCAAGTATATTTAATACCACTGGGTTTCACATGTTGGTGAGATCAAACGTATTATTCTTCATTGTTGTAACTGTAATGTGTGACGGGTAGTGTGTTGGTGAGATCAAACGTATTATGACTTGTGTTATTCTTCATTGTTGTAACTGTAATGTGTGACGGGTAGTGTGTTGCTGAGACTCACTGGTGGCTTCATGGAGGAAGTCCAGACAGGGCCGGCTGATCCCAGACATGCTGACAGATACAGCGACTGGTGTCTGGCCCTCGTAGTTCCTGGTGTTGGCGTCGGCCCCGTACGTGTACAGCATCTGGGCGCATAGCACATCGTCCCTGAGGGCAGACAGGTGCAGAGGCGTCTGGCCGTCTTCCAGCCGTCCCAAGTTAGTGTCCGCTCCCCGCTGCAGGAACATGCGGCAGTACGAGTGGTTGCCTTTGATGACGGCGTATCGCAATAGGAAGCCGTTTTGAATGTCGATGTTGGCACTGTGGTCCAGAAGGATCCGTACGCAGCTGGAGCGCTCACGGATGATGGCCAGCTGTAGCGGCGTGGTCCCTTTGTCGCTCAGGGGGTCCACCTCGGCCCTGAACTCGAGGAGGAGGCGCACAAACGAGTCTCGGCCGTAGTGGGCGGCCACGTGCAGCGGCGTCCAGCCGTCATTGCTTTTTGCATTTATAATGTCACTGCGGAACTCGGACTCCAGCATCAGTCGGGCGATGCGTGCTCTGCCATGCATAGCAGCATAGTGAAGGGCAGTGAAGCCACCAATAAAGTCCTTCACTGTGGGGTCAGCTGCACACAGGAGAGGGGAGAGTGGAAATGAGAGGGGAATCATTACAACAATCCACCTGGTCCTCTAGTTATTATTATAATACTGTAGTTACACTTTTACACCAAAAGATTCTGACAATACGGCGCACTAGAGTTCAGACATTATGACTAACAACAGATGTCCTCAGTGTAAAATCTTTAAAAATCCTTTAACTGTTTATATCAATTTCCAGTGGGCAGGGATACCATGACTTTAGAGCAAAAGACAGAACAACAGTTTCACACAACATTTCATATCAGTTTTCTTTTCAGGGAAATCTCATCAAAGAGGAACAGTTTGTCTATGCTACCAATGGCAGCTGGAGATCTCCACACCTTAACGACTTTATTAGGTATATATGTTATGTCACTGTTGAGATCGCAGTGTCCAAGAGCCAATTCATTCAGTTTAACGTTCACTTAAAGGAGCAGTGTGTGAGATTTAGTGGCATCTCTGCTCCCGGGTTTGAGAACACTGTGGTGTTGATGGTGGATTGATATCTTTAGGATTGTATTACTACAGGGAGCTACTCTTATCAATACTTTGGTTTTTTTATGACTAAATAATTGCTTTTAAAAACATATAGGATTTTAAAATCAGGTAAATTCAGAACACGATTAGAGGTTATTTATAATTTATATAACTAAATATTGTTTATAGAGCAGCAACAGAAATGTTAACAAGAGCAAAGGCATAATATAAAGTAATGAATATCTCACTGGAAACAAATCTATAAAATAAATAACATTTCTGAATGAAGTTTATATATGATAATAATATAATATATACGTGCACGCGTGTGTGTGTGTGTGTGTGTGTGCACAGTTTGAGGAGCTCACAAAAAGCAGTGGAAAAACTCGCTTCAGTGTCAATTAATCCCCCTAAATGCTACACACTGTTCCTTTAAAGGGCCATGTATTCACAAAGGTTCACAATAACCTTCACATTCAGTAATATAGACACATAGATATAATGAAAGCTACAGGAAACTTTAGTGAAATTGTAACGAAACAGGAGTTACAGATGTTGGGTTTCTTTACCACCAGCTGTAGAAATGTCATAAATAACCGTGTTTAATATATTTATTTCAGAATTGTAGAAAACCCTAATGTAATGGAAGACTTTTTTATTAGTATAGCAGAAAAAGGCTTTCTAACTAAAAACCACGTTTCCCACATACTTACAGGCTTACTATAGCTGACAAAACACAAAATACATTGAACATCAAGGAAGAGTGGGAATTGGAATTAAATATTATAATTGAAGATAAAACGTGGGAAGATTTGTGCAACAAATGTCATAAAGGAATCAATAAAAATCAGATATTTCATTACACCTCTTGTAATCTCTTCATATGTGAAGGATCCTTTGGTTTCATTATGTTGGAGAAAATGTGGGAAAATAGGAGATTACACGCATATCTTTTGGGACTGTCCAGTAGTGCAAGGGTTTTGGAAAAACATCAAAGCAGAAATAGATCAAATCAGCGAAGTGGAGGTACCCTTAGACACATTAATATTTGTGTTGGGGTCTATACCAAAAGATTTAGGGGACACTGATCTGAGATATATTTTGCGTATACTTTTAATGATTGCTAAGAAAATGATAACTGAACTGGAAGGATGCAAAACCACCAACCATAACTCAGTGGAGACAGAGATTAAAACAGGTCCACACAATGGAAAACATGACCGCAAAGCTACAGATGACAATGATACCTTCACTAGAAGATGGACTGGTGTTACACTGTACCTAGAAGCTTCAACAACTGAGAAGGGTTGTGGGAACACAAACCGAGATGTACCACTAGAATAACACTGCTAAGCCAATTTGTAAATCCTGCCCGGAAATGAATGTCAGTTTCCTTTTCCTTTTGATTTTCAATAGCTTTTAGTTTACTATATTTTACTTTAGTTATACATTTCATTTTATATATTTACTGTATATATCATTTAATTGTACTTAATTTAGCGAATCAGTCCTCCCTTATCATTGAGCCCTCCTTGTGGAGTGCATGTGCAGAAGTGTGCACATGTGGGAGGGTACATGCGGGTGTGTGTGTATGTGGCTGCAGATGGTTGTGAATATGAATGAGCATTTGTTGGTGTGGAGGTTCGCGTATGTAAGGGTTGGCATTTGTGCTCGCATTAGGACTATTGATACTAATAATATATATATATATATATATATATATATATATATATATATATATATATATATATATATATATATATATATGCTATTTATTTTGTTATGTTTATTCAGGGATGGCTCTGATGTGTTGAAAACACAAAATAAAAAGTTCAAAAAAATATATATTTATTTCCTGGTTCACAAGCCCATGCTGTGTTTTTGCATTATTGGAGTTACGGTAATTACAGGTTTCAATTATGATTAGCAAGCTTATGTAACTATTACTATTATTGATGTTTCATACAGGTCTGTTTTAATCGTTATTGTATTGTTGCTTGTGCTTCATTTTTCTGCCTTTGTTATGTGAAGTACTTTGTAACATCTGTATTGAAAAGTGCTGTAAAGCTTTCATAATGCCCACGTACAGCATGCTTTATAACAATAATTATAACACATTATTAACCATTTCATGATGGCTTTTTATGACAAGTATTATAATACTTCATCATTGCTGGTCACTCTCTGACCTGAATTATAATGACCATAGTTGTAATGATATACTACACTATACTTTACTGTTATTATGCATTACAATGTGGATATACGTTACAAAAAGTGGATATTGTTTGCTTTGGTGATGTATCAAAGCTTTCAGAAAAATCTAAGTTCACTGAACGTATAATCGGTGAAGGAAATAAAACCTAAAAGTAAGTATGTTGTATTTTAATGTGCTGTGTAACTTCAAATGTCAACTATACATCCTTATATATAGATTTACAAAACTAGTTATTCTACGTCACATATTGAGGTCTATTTCCTTGCCGTCTGAAGACCATGTGTCAGGGTTCATACACATTTTGACCAATGCATTTCATGACTTTTCCATGACTTTAAACCAAATTTCCATGACCAAACATTTTGTGAAATCTCGGTGTAAACATGTGAGAAACAAAAGTGAGAAAATGTAGTTTTTAAACGAACAATGAGTATGAGAGCGTGTGCCTGCTTATATATATGAGCGTCTTTCTTTTAAAAGCATATTAATTAGCAAACTCAGCGTAAATGAACGTCATGAACACATGAATATAACACATTTCCATGACTTTTACAAAACTTTTGGGATTTAATTTTTTTCAAGGACTTTTCCATGACCGTAAGAACCCTGATATGTGACATCATGTTATATATTTTTTCAACTGGAATGGCTTTCAACAACACAGAGGTGAATGAAAGGCTGTCTCTTCCAGTCAAATAATGACCTCTAGTGTTAAGACCCATCATGACATCATGCTCACGCCACGTGAAGCCAACCTCAGCAGCAAGACAAACAAAAAGACAAAGCCTCTGACCTCCGTGCTCAAGAAAGACTCGAACACATCTCTCTTTTCCTTTGGCAGCAGAGAAGTGGAGCAGGGTCCAGCCATTGGCGTCACGGATCTTGGGTGAGTATCCTTGCTCCAGCATTCTCCTGACCGTGCACACATCGCCCGCTGCCACTGCAGCCTGGATCTGCAGCTCCTCATGAAGCTCAGGGTTCCTTCTGCAGTGATGGTTCAGCATCCTGTCACATTTCAAAATGGGAATGTTCATCTGTACTTAACCTCTGTTAGGAAAAACCGGTGAACACATTCTGCACGTCTTGGGGAACTGGGAGGGTATGCAAGGGTTGGTGACCTCACTGTTGTGCTATGAACATGTTCTCCCATCCAAAATAATATGCAGATTTCACATATATGTCAGTGCTATTCAAACTGGAATTGAACATTGTATAATGCGCCTTGCAAAAGGAGGTAGTACACATTGTCCACTGAAAAAACAGTCAAAGATGTAATATGAAACAACATCTTTACAAACTCACATACTCTACGGTGTGAGCACTTCACCAAATGTGTGAGAGAAAATTAGAATGTGACAAATTATTTGGTGAGTAACTCAGAGTTCAGACAATGTGGTTAGCAAAATACAGCAAGTGGCTAAGCTGAGCAGTGTACCCAACATTCAGGTCACAGCTGCTCCTTTTAGTCAGCGTTAACTTTCTTTGGTTAAAATGACGAACGTCTGACAGCACATCGTCTCAGCGGTCACTCCTTCACTTTAAGACAGGGAGCAACTGGACAACAGGCCAACTGTTTTCTGTTCAAATGCCCTCTGCCGGCCAGTGTCTATCCTCGGCTCCAGATCATTTGTGAGGCAAGAAGATCCACTCTGAGACGCCACGGTGCAACGGAAGTGGACCGACAAAAACACCGGCATGTATTATTATTATTGTAGTAATATACGACAATATCAGTAGCTGCTAAAGAATTGAAAATATGGAAAAATATAGAGTTTGCTTTATCATTTAGTCTAGTCGTACTTTTAATGGTCTCAGACTTTTATAAAAAGGTCAATCATATCATAGCACATCCGCCTACAATAAAGACTCTGAATTGGTTTTACTCATCTTCTCGGTTGCGTCAACGTTTTTTGTGGCACATGCCTGAACGTCTGTTCTGCTGCATTAGTTCATACAGCCTGGTTTTCTTCTTCTTTGCTAGATAACCAGTAAGCTTCTTTCTGGAGTCCATGTTGAGATGATGCAGATGTGACACCTTCTCAATGTAATCAGACATTAGTTCAACACCTATGCAAGAGATGCCTTTATGAAATCATACATGGTGAGAGTTTCTTCCCTTGTTTCCCTGTGAAAGGGTTTTTACTATCGTTATTTGGGGAGTTTTTCCTGATCCGATGTGAGGTCCCGGGACAGGATGTTATGTGTACAGATCGTAAAGCCCTCCGAGGCAAATTTAAAATAAACTGAATTTAATAGATTAACAAATGCATTAATCAAATTACTTGCGCTGCAAATATTATAATCCATACAGGGAACTCTGAGAGCTTCAAGTTCAGTTTAACATATGGACAGCAGGTTTAACTTAAAGCTTCAATTCAGTTATCTGTAGTGTCATTAATATGATTTGTACAGGACAACGCAGCTGGATTCAGACGAACGCAGACATTGTACTTCACGCGTTCGCATGGCAGCGAGAGATCCATTTGGTCATCGACTCATGTCCACCCGGGTCCAAGCATCCAGAGCTGCCTGCTGAAATGTATGACCTTGTGGACTTTAAGCGTGGCCCGCACAAATATGCATGAACACGTCCAGCTATGCGTTCAGCTGGTGTAGTAAAACAGATCTGTGTACGTGTACGTTGTTTGGAGTATTTCCAGGCCCTAAATCATAGTTGCAATTTAAATCGCAGGTTCTGAGGACATGGAGGTTTATCTCAGACAGCTTATGTTGCTGACAGAAATGAATTACTTTGTTTAACTATTTGAACTTGTTTTATTGAACACTCAAGTAAAAAAGTGATTTACCTTTTGACAAGCTGAAGAGACGGGCTTCTCTTAGTCATATCGGAGCTGCACTGTAGATACACAGCGTGTGTCTCCTGTGCTCCTCCTGCAACACACAGGCATGTCCAGCTGCTCAGCACAGAGGTGGGAAACTGGGTAGAAACACAGACATTATCCAATAATCATCTTTAATAGATGTATTGTTGGCCTATTAACGTCACACAACATGATGCATTTGGTATGCATACATTATTACGAGGACAATAACAATAACAGCAACATTACCGATACATGACAGGAATGCAAATGACAGGAATGTTGCAAATTCTCAACTTGCTAATAAAAAAAGAGCTCAGGTTTAAAATGACGTTTCGCCTCATTGATGAAATCTCCCTCTTCATGTCGTCACACCTCACACTCACGTCACCTTTGAGTTGGTTAGCTTCACCGGTGATGACAAAACAATGGACAATAGAAAGGCTTTACTTGCTAACATAACCAACAATACAAACCACGCACAAGTCCAACAGGACGATAACTAACTGAAGCGAGGAGCCAAACGGGCAGATGGAGACAATTCATTTCACACGTTCATTTTCACAAATGTAACAAATGAAAGACTCTGTGACAAAACCTTCGCATTAAGGCTGTATCCCAGGCTGGTAACTGTTAGCTAACGCTGGCTAGCCAGCAAGCTAACTAACTCACTAACGCTAGCCTGCTAGCTTGTGTTGACTTTTTGTTACGGTACTTGCTGCAGTGGGTAACTCCAGATAAAACCCCAATACATCGATATTAAAGTTGAGTCCACATATGTACTGACGAAGACAGCAGCTTTGATACTATAAAACAAAGACTTAACATACTTGACAGACGCTGAGCCGACGTTTAACTGAGCCAATCAGCTTCCAGACAGGAAGAATTGGAGTTGTCAAAGCTGCATATTTCTGTCGCTTCAACTCAAACCCATCACTTAACGGCAACAGCGACTCTCAAAACTTCCCTAAATGTCAGTCGCAGCAGTGTTGCGCATCGTTTCTCTGTTGAACAATCCGCTTTAACAACAAAGTATCTCAGTGGACACATCAGTGTGACGCCGGCAGCAGAAACCATACGACTTCCGGCGTCTCCGATCCTTCAGAATAAAACACAGTGTCCTCAAATCTAAACTGACTACAAAACGTAGTTTACAAAAACTGGAGAAGAAAAAGTAGAAAAAACAAACAATAATTTGTAGCTGGTTGAGGTGAAGATCATTTCGATTTGATGATTTTTCCCATAAATCGATTGATTTGATTGGTAGAAACAGTGAAAATAGTGAGAAATGCTCCACAATATCCCAGAGCCCACAGTAACACTTCCACAATATTTATCTAGTCAAACCAGTATTACTAATATATTAAAATGATAAAGATTATTGAAAGGAAAATAGCTAATCTACACATTTGTGGAGCCGGACCGTGACATTTTTTACATGCAAAATTACCTAAAATATCAAAATAATTCACAATACATTTTCAGTCAATTGACTAATTGTTTCATCTTGTAGAAACTGCTAGGTAGTTTAATTAATAAAAACACTTAATTTATATGAGCTCTTCATTTGTAAAGTAGCTACCCAGGTGAAAAATATATATATACTTTCGTATATTTAAAATATACTTAAATGTTCAATAGTATATTTAAAATATACTATCAAAGAAGTGTACTTTCTGCAAATATAAAAAAAGTATACTGTAGTATACTTTCAAAAAATATATTAAAACAATATATACTTTAAGTGTAAGTTATGTGCAATTACTCAAATGTACTTCTTTGAACTTTAATTTCAAATATATTTGTTGTATATTTCAAAATGTATGCTGTAAATTAGCATTGAAAAAAATAGAAAGTATTATGAAAAGAAGACTAAACAAAGAAACGGTGCCTAAAATGTGTACTAAGTACAATACTTGAGTAAAAATATTGAGTTAGATAGTGATAGCGTACATATATATATATATTCCCAGGGTCATATGTTTCCAAGGTCATGTGTTCCCAGGGTCATGTGTGCCCAGGGTCATGTGTTCCCAGGGTCATGTGTGCCCAGGGTCATGTGTGCCCAGGGTCATGTGTTCCCAGGGTTCTGTGTTCCCAGGGTCATGTGTTCCCAGGGTCATGTGTTCCCAGGGTTCTGTGTTCCCAGGGTCATGTGTTCCCAGGGTCATGTGTTCCCAGGGTCATGTGTTCCCAGGGTTCTGTGTTCCCAGGGTCATGTGTGCCCAGGGTCATGTGTGCCCAGGGTCATGTGTTCCCAGGGTCATGTGTTCCCAGGGTCATGTGTTCCCAGGGTTCTGTGTTCCCAGGGTCATGTGTCCGTATTATCAGGCTGCTCTGGTAAGTCCCTTGGGTCTCTCCAGCTGATCCAGAATGCTGCAGCTCGTGTACTAAGAAGGACTCGGAAGAGAGATCACATTACTCCTGTATTAGCTGCTCTCCACTGGCTTCCTGTAAGATCGAGAATCATATTTAAAATCCTCCTCCTCACCTACAAAGCCTTAACTGGTGATGCACCATCATATCTTAAAGAGCTTATAGTGCCATATTACCCCACCAGAGCGTTACGCTCACTGAATGCAGGGTTACTTGTGGTTCCCAGAGTCTTAAAAAGTAGGTTGGGGGCTAGAGCTTTCAGTCATCGGGCTCCTCTTCTGTGGAATCAGCTTCCACTTTCAGTCCGGGGGGCAGACACAGTCACCTCATTTAAGAGTAGACTTAAGACTTTCCTCTTTGTTAGCGCTTATACTTAGGGCTGTTTCAGGCTTATAGTTAGGGCTGGCTCAGGTTTGCCCTGGTCCAGCCCCTAGATATGCTGCTATAGGCCTAGACTGCTGGGGGACATCTTAGGATACACTGAGCTCCTCTTCTCTTCCTCTTTCACTCCTCCTCTCCTCTTCTTTCTCTCCATCTGGATAAACTATTGTCTCTTCAATGCACATTACTAACTCTACTTTCTTTTTCCATGGATTCATGGCTGCCTGGAACCGGTCCTACCTGCTGCCATGGCCCTGCTGATGCCCCCCTCCTCTCTACCGCCTTCTGCTTCATGGATTATCAGGATCATGGACCATGCCTAATACTCATATGAATAATTTCTGTCATATTCATTGAATGTGCTGTAACTACGCTATTCATTCTGGCCACATGACATCTATTGCTTCTGTCCATCCGGGGAGAGGGATCCTCCTCTGTTGCTCTCCCTCAGGTTTCTTCCCTTTTTTCCCTGTGAAAGGGTTTTTACTATCTTTCTAGGGGAGTTTTTCCTGATCCGATGTGAGGTCCCGGGACAGGATGTTATGTGTACAGATTGTAAAGCCCTCCGAGGCAAACTTGTATTTGTGATGTTGGGCTATATAAAATAAACTGAATTGAATTGAATGTGTTCCCAGGGTCATGTGTTCCCAAAGTCCTATGTTCCCTGAGTCGTATGTTCCCATGCTCCTATCTTTCCAAGGTTCTATGTTCCTAGGTTACTATGTTTCCAAGTGCAGATGTTCCCATGCAGGGCTCTTTGTCCAATTCCATTTTACGTTCCCTTTGACAAGTTATAGCCAATTCCATATTAAGTGAATAGAGTTGGGGAAACTTGGAAAATCTTTCTCAGGTTCCCATGATGCACTGTAGAGCTGCGGAATTAACCCATTCTCATTCCAGGTTGTGAACATCCTACTTATTATAACCCAACCCACTTTATTTTCCTAACCTAGTTGTGTTGCCTTAGTGACGCTAGGTGTCCAGACCAAGGATGTGACAAGTTGGGAATAAGAATGTGTTGGGGAACATAGGACCCTGATAGAGCACACATGTAGAACTAGGGAACATAGGACCCTGATAGAGCACACATGTAGAACTAGGGAACATAGGACCCTGATAGAGCACACATGTAGAACTAGGGAACATAGGACCCTGATAGAGCACACATGTAGAACTAGGGAACATAGGACCCTGATAGAGCACACATGTAGAACTAGGGAACATAGGACCCTGATAGAGCACACATGTAGAACTAGGGAACATAGGACCCTGATAGAGCACACATGTAGAACTAGGGAACATAGGACCCTGATAGAGCACACATGTAGAACTAGGGAACATAGGACCCTGATAGAGCACACATGTAGAACTAGGGAACATAGGACCCTGATAGAGCACACATGTAGAACTAGAGAACATAGGACCCTGATAGAGCACACATGTAGAACTAGAGAACATAGGACCCTGATAGAGCACACATGTAGAACTAGGGAACATAGGACCCTGATAGAGCACACATGTAGAACTAGGGAACATAGGACCCTGATAGAGCACACATGTAGAACTAGGGAACATAGGACCCTGATAGAGCACACATGTAGAACTAGAGAACATAGGACCCTGATAGAGCACACATGTAGAACTAGAGAAACATAGGACCCTGATAGAGCACACATGTAGAACTAGAGAACATAGGACCCTGATAGAGCACACATGTAGAACTAGAGAACATAGGACCCTGATAGAGCACACATGTAGAACTAGGGAACATAGGACCCTTATAGAGCACACATGTAGAACTAGGGAACATAGGACCCTGATAGAGCACACATGTAGAACTAGAGAACATAGGACCCTGATAGAGCACACATGTAGAACTAGGGAACATAGGACCCTGATAGAGCACACATGTAGAACTAGAGAACATAGGACCCTGATAGAGCACACATGTAGAACTAGGGAACATAGGACCCTTATAGAGCACACGTGTAGAACTAGGGAACATAGGACCCTGATAGAGCACACATGTAGAACTAGGGAACATAGGACCCTTATAGAGCACACATGTAGAACTAGGGAACATAGGACCCTGATAGAGCACACATGTAGAACTAGGGAACATAGGACCCTGATAGAGCACACGTGTAGAACTAGGGAACATAGGACCCTGATAGAGCACACATGTAGAACTAGGGAACATAGGACCCTGATAGAGCACACATGTAGAACTAGGGAACATAGGACCCTGATAGAGCACACATGTAGAACTAGAGAACATAGGACCCTGATAGAGCACACATGTAGAACTAGGGAACATAGGACCCTTATAGAGCACACATGTAGAACTAGGGAACATAGGACCCTGATAGAGCACACATGTAGAACTAGAGAACATAGGACCCTGATAGAGCACACATGTAGAACTAGGGAACATAGGACCCTGATAGAGCTCACATGTAGAACTAGAGAACATAGGACCCTGATAGAGCACACATGTAGAACTAGAGAACATAGGACCCTGATAGAGCACACATGTAGAACTAGAGAACATAGGACCCTGATAGAGCACACATGTAGAACTAGAGAAACATAGGACCCTGATAGAGCACACATGTAGAACTAGAGAACATAGGACCCTGATAGAGCACACATGTAGAACTAGAGAACATAGGACCCTGATAGAGCACACATGTAGAACTAGGGAACATAGGACCCTTATAGAGCACACATGTAGAACTAGGGAACATAGGACCCTGATAGAGCACACATGTAGAACTAGGGAACATAGGACCCTGATAGAGCACACATGCAGAACTAGGGAACATAGGACCCTGATAGAGCACACATGTAGAACTAGGGAACATAGGACCCTGATAGAGCACACATGTAGAACTAGGGAACATAGGACCCTGATAGAGCACACATGCAGAACTAGAGAACATAGGACCCTGATAGAGCACACATGTAGAACTAGGGAACATAGGACCCTGATAGAGCTCACATGTAGAACTAGGGAACATAGGACCCTGATAGAGCACACATGTAGAACTAGAGAACATAGGACCCTGATAGAGCACACATGTAGAACTAGGGAACATAGGACCCTGATAGAGCACACATGTAGAACTAGGGAACATAGGACCCTGATAGAGCACACATGTAGAACTAGGGAACATAGGACCCTGATAGAGCACACATGTAGAACTAGAGAACATAGGACCCTGATAGAGCACACATGTAGAACTAGAGAACATAGGACCCTGATAGAGCACACATGTAGAACTAGAGAACATAGGACCCTGATAGAGCACACATGTAGAACTAGGGAACATAGGACCCTGATAGAGCACACATGTAGAACTAGGGAACATAGGACCCTGATAGAGCACACATGTAGAACTAGGGAACATAGGACCCTGATAGAGCACACATGTAGAACTAGAGAACATAGGACCCTGATAGAGCACACATGTAGAACTAGAGAACATAGGACCCTGATAGAGCACACATGTAGAACTAGGGAACATAGGACCCTGATAGAGCACACATGTAGAACTAGAGAACATAGGACCCTGATAGAGCACACATGTAGAACTAGGGAACATAGGACCCTGATAGAGCACACATGTAGAACTAGGGAACATAGGACCCTGATAGAGCTCACATGTAGAACTAGGGAACATAGGACCCTGGAAACATAGAACCCTTTGTAATATTTCCATTATTTACCATATAGATCCAGGAAACATAGGACCATTAGAACACAGCAAAGTCCTCTTATTGTCTTTTCTTCTGTTTTGTCTTCCCTATATGGTTAACAACTCATGATGTTACCCCCTGCTCACTAGGATACCTTTTAAAAACTGTACTTCTGGTCATACATATACCTGTTGAAGAACGTTTAAGTCAAAACAAAAGCCACCCTTATAGAGTTGAACATTTCCTTGTCCTTGAACATTGTAAATGAATATGCAACAGTTTAATTAAAGTTGCTTGTTTATCAAACTATGTGTTATCTGGCGTGCCAGTAGCTCAGTGGGAAGCTGAGGGTGTCTGGATCTAGTGTCCACACTGTGTGGCTCAGTGGTGAGCAGGGTCATCCTTCAATCAGAGGATCGGCGGTTCGATCCCCGGCTCTGCTGGTCCATGTCGATGTGTCCTTGAGCAAGACACTTAACCCTAAATGTCTCCCGTAGCTGTTCTACGGTGTATGAATGTTGATCATCTGATGTGGCTCCTTCATGGTAGCTCCTCCCATCAGTGTGTGAATGGGTGAATGATGTCATGTAGTGTTAAAGCGCTTTGAGTGGTCACAAGACTCGAAAAGCGCTTTACAAGTAGACGTCCATTTACCATGGTCCTCAAATCCACCACAATGAAACCGGCTGGAATTTGTTTTATTTTGAAGGCTCATGTGGCATACATCCGGTCTCATTCCGTTAACTCGGGGTGACTTGACTCCGACTGACTTCGGCGTTATTTGTTGCAGCGCTGCTTCCGCGTGTGTCACATGGCAGGTCCACGCGGAAGAGGCAGCACCATGGACCGGTCCACCGCGCGAGACCTCGACTCTCTGACAGACGCGTACAGATGTTTTGTGAGCGGATCGCGTCCCAGCCAAAGTGCTGCGGACGTGGCTTGCGTGATATCCTCCGCGGTGTGTGGACTCGTCCCCGGCGAGGACAGAGCACGCTCTCCATCTGAGAGCCGCGTGGACGTGAGCTGCCTCGCGCTGACTCTGGTGGAGAGGATGACGTCCAGCCTGACGTCTCGCGCTCTGTCTCCTGCAGCCGCGCTCTACTGCGGGGAGGTCCTGGCGGTGTCGCTTCAGGACATGGATCTCATGTCGCATCTTGTAAGTCATCATCTCTCCTGACTAAACAACACTAATGGATTCTAACAGCATAGGTTTTTTTCTGAAAGGACTACCTTCCCACAGATCCACCAGTTCCAGACGGAGGACCTGATCGTCTCCCATCTAGCTGCAAAGACCGTGTCGACGTGTGTTCTCTACCAGCTCCTCCAGACTGTGAGTGCTCTCTGACCTCGCTCTTTTAGAAACGAGATCAGGTTCAGCAGTTAGTTTCTTTGGTGTGAAACTTCACTGGTGAACTGTCAGTTCTAGATTCATAACATGCTAAAACAAAAAAGAGATGCAAAACAACTGCAAAGAGACTCACAACAACTATGAAAAGTGGCAAAACAACCACAGAAATGACACGCAAAGCAACAGTAAAGAGGCCAAACATCTACAGTGTCTTGCTTTGGGTCTCAGAGCTGCCTTCACAGTTTACAGGGAAACAACCACAACCAGCTGGTCAGCAGTTATTTGATCAATACTAGCTTCATATAGTAGCTGACATGTTGTACTATGTGTCTAATATATACTCTAATTTCTCAGGATACAGTCAGTCCTGTCTGGCAGCAGAAGTGTGTGCAGGCGTTTCACAGCTCCGCCCCCGGTCCGGACTTGGATGCTTGTCTGTGGTCACTGACTGAAATCTTAAAACAACTTCTTAAAGGAGCTCATCAAGGTAAAAAGGTACTTTATTCATGTCACACTGGGAGCAGAAACGCTGTTCAAACCTCCATGTTGGTCACAGCTGAGCATCATGTTCATGAGCTCATGTCTCCTCTGCTCAGCCCCGTCTGGCATCCGTCTTTGCTCTCTCCCAAACGAGGAAGAGGCTCGTGGCTTCTTTTGCAGGAAGAGAATTGAAACAAACAAATAAACCGCAAACAATAAACCGTTGCAATGAAATTCCATCGCTAGCTTGGTTCCATGGTCACTTCCTGAGAGGTGATGTCATACACTGCAGCAGGAAATAAACTGGGACACCTGTGGAATGTTTACTTTTTTTAAAATATATATATATATATATATATATATATATATATATATATATATATATATATATATATATATATATACACACACACACACACACACATTTTAGTATATTATATTTATATAATATACTATTTTTATTTTTTTACGTTTATTCTAATTCTATGTGTTCGGAGGAACCAGCAAAATAAGCTTTTCATTGTATAGAATAACTGTCTGTTATCTGTGCATATGACAGTAAAAACATCTTGAATCTTGAATATATATACACACACACACACACACGCACACGCACACGCACACGTATGTATGTGATTCTCTGGTATTCCTTTAACAGATGAATGGAGCCCAGGTTTCTTGCAGGGATCCTTGTGATCTCTCCTCTGAATGCTTGTGTTGCCTTCCAACAGACGTCTTTGGGAAACTTCTGGCAGCGCTTGACTTCAGCCTGAGGACTTTATGCTCAACGTTTCTCCCTGAAGAGAGAAGCGAGGGACCCCAGTATTTGGTGGATCTCCGCAGCAGCAGACGCTGGGGAACCAGCTGCTGTCTCCTGCTGGACCTGCTGGAGGTGCTGACCGCATCCAGTTTGATATGTGGAGCTGCCGTCTGTCTGAAGAGTCAGAGAATAACCCTCCTCCACGCCTCGGCACTGCTGACCGCAGTCAGCTGCTCATCACAGTATTTTGTCAAAAAGCGAGCGCTGCTGCTGCTGAAGAGAGCGGCGCTGCAGAAGGCAGGAGAGGACTGGGCTTTAGGAGGAGGGCCGCTCACTGAGCTGAGGTACACACACTTCCACGCGGACATGGACACGCTGGCTCACAGCGTGTTAACGGCGGTGGCCGCCGATTGGTTGCAGAGCGTTCAAGTGGAGTCCGCCTCTTTCTTTGGGGGGACCAGACATGTCGGAGGTGAGGAAGGCCAGAAACCAGACGGTGTGATGCTGAGAGCCGTCAGCCTGCTTCTCCTCAAGTCCATGGAGCTTCACGTCCAAACCGCTGGGGCAACAGGTGAGAACCCATGATGGAAACCCAGTACATGTTGTATGTATTGATGTCACATGAGAACAGTTAGAAGGAGTTGGTGCTGAGTTTGAAGAGAACTTCAATGCAAAGAGACGTTTTCAAGTTGCTTCACTTGAAAGATGCTGACACCCTGAGTAGAGCCGTCAGTATTAGTCATATTTACCACCTTACGCTCTGTCAATTGAGCCAGTATTAATATAACAAGACAAAACTGCACCTCCCACGTTGTGAAAGTGAAACTTAAGGTTGTGAATTGAATTAAAACAATTTTAAGTTTAGGCTTGAAAAAAAAAAAAAAGGCTTCTGATTGGGTAACTGAAAAGATTGTGGTTTAGGTTCAAATCTAAGTTACATAACTAAATAACTTGGTATTAGTTTAAGGTATAATATGCAACACTTTACTAAAAAACAATTTATAGACTGATAGAAAAATAATGCCTCTCAATGTGGTGTCTCTTTCCTTCTTATTCTGCTGTATTTGGGTCAGCATTCAGACCTCACTTCCAGCAGGTTTGTGAGGATCACACACACACACACACACACACACACACACACACACACACACACACACACACACACACACACACACACACACACACACACACACAGTCTTTCGCTGATGCCTGGTTGTGTCCTGTCGCAGCAGCAGTGGGCAGTGCCTCACAGGTCTATGGGTACCTGCAGAGGCTGTGGCGCTTCCTGAGGCGCTGCAGTGTCCCGCTGACAGAGGACGCTCACCGCTGCTGCTGGGTCAGCCTGCTGTTCGGGGACCAGGACGACGACATGATGGAGGCAGCCAAAGCTTTGTTTTCCATATTCATCCATCACAGGTACAACAGTAACATCTGGGGGAAAAGGGTTTGGCTGATTACTTTTAAAATGGGACCATGTGACTGTGAAGGCTTTGAAGGTGGAGCAACAAAAAGACTGGCTCTGAACATGACCAGAGGTCTGAGCCCAGAGCAGTGCAGAGGGGTATATGTTGAGAGGATGGAGGGGACCTTACCTTTAGAAAAAGATCTTTGCACTTTGACTTATTTCCTGTCTTAGTTGGTCCAGTATTGCATGGTGTTGACTGTACTGTGTTCTTATACCTGCACCCTCCTCAACACTGGAACAGTTTCAGAAATGACTGTCCCTATTAGTCACTTGGAAACAAAAACTTTAGAAAATAGAATCAGGTTGAAAAAAACAACAAGTAAACCTTTAACACCAGCAATCAATCGGAGAAGAGAAACAGTGATCCGGTGCAGTCCAGGAGAGCAGGTGTCGTGTTCTCAAAAGGCGCTAACTGATTGTTGTTTCTGCCTGCAGACGCTGCTCTGGCTTGGAGGACTCGGCCGTGTCGGAGGCAGCCTGTGCCTCTGGCTGTAACCCTCACTGCCACTTCCTGCTGCTGCTTCACAGCATCTCCTTCGACCACAGCATCCTCCTCGACTTCCTCATCTCCACCGAGACCTGCTTTCTAGAGTACTTTGTGCGGTACCTCAAGTACCTCAGAGCTGACTGGCGGGGCTTCACTGCAGCATGTGGAAGAATCAGCTGGCCAGAAGGTGGCGACCAGTCGAAGGTGACCTGTAAAGCTGAGCCCGATCAGGTCGAAGTCCGCTCCTGTGTCCAGCCCACAGGTGCTATGTCCACAGTGGGAATCCACTTGGCTGCTGGGTTTCCTCTTGTGGAGTATGATAGCTCTGACCAGTCTGATCCAGAGAACATGGAGGTTTCTGAGGAGGAACCAGGGCCGTCTGGATGGGAGAAAAGTAGATTTAGTGCCTTGGATGTGGAACAAAAGATGAGTGGACCACCTATGCCTATCAGGCAGAAACAATACGAGTCATCGGTCTCTAAACCTGAGTCCACACTGGAAAGAAGACCGGTGCAGCAGACGCCATGTCCAGCCATGTCGGGGCCGCTGCCCCGTGGAACACGAGCCAGAGCAGTGCGCTGCATGTCAGAGCTCAGAGAGGTGGTGACGAGGCTGCAGACAAAGAAACTCTTCCCTTACAACCCGTCCTCACTCTTAAAGCTCCTAGCACAAGTAGAGAACTGTTCCTAGCAATCACGTCTGGGACATTTCAATAAATGATAAAGGTATATCAGTCATGTTTTGTGAAGCCATTCAGAGGTGCCGGTGTGTTTGGGGTCGTTGTCCTGCTGCACAACACACGTGAGCTTGACCTTGAGGTCACGAACTCGTGACCAGACATTCTCCTTCAGGATGTTCTAGTAGAGCAGAATTCATGGTTCCATCACGTATGGCAAGTCGTCCAGACATCACACCACCACCATGTTTGACTGTTGGTATGATGTTGAACTTGTTTTTTATGAAATGTTGTGGTAGTTTTACGCCAGATGGAACGGGAAGCACACATCCCAAAAAGTTCAACTTTTGTCTAGTCAGTCCACAGAATATTTTCCCAAAAGTCTCGGGGTTCATCAAGATGTTTTTTGGCAAATGAGACGAGCCTTTGTGTCCTTTTTAGTCAGCAGTGACTTTGGCCTTGCAACGCTCCCATGATGTCTCTTTCTTACTGTTGAATCATGAACACTAACCGTAACTGAGGCCTGCAGGTCTTTAGATGATGATCTGGGGTCTTTCATGACCTCCTGGATGAGTCGTCAATGTGCTCTTGGAAGGCCGGCCCCTCCTGGGAATGTTCACCACTGTTCAAGTATTATCCATTTGTGGATAATAGCTCTCACCGTGGTTCACTGGAGTCCCAAAGCCTTAGAAATACATCTCCCCTCTTACCTGTAATGTTATTTATTAGTCTAGATTGTTTTGCTGAGATATGGGCCGTAGAAAGAGTCATGACCCCACATGAAACTCCTCACAACGAGGTCTGTGGATTATCTTGAGGAACCTGATCACGAGTTCTGAAAAGAGACAAGCTGAGTGACATCTTATCGTCTTATGAGCGGATGATGTTTGGAGTGCCACTGCAACCCGGACCCAGAGAAGAGGAAGAAGATGCATGGATGGAGTTTGCCTAGTTATCATCATGTGACCTGATTATGGAACTTCAGTCATGTGGTCAACAGGCTGCATGTAGAACCTCTACTAGTAATAACAGTCAATATGCTCCAGCAGTGACGCTCAATAGTTAAATAGTCACTACTGTGGTAATGGGTCAGTCACCATGTGAGGAGGAAGATGTTCAACAATGTGAGAGACAGATTGTTGGAGGCGTATATATTTATATATAAAACAGCAATCAGGGTCCATTAGGAGATATATTCAAAACATTTATTTGCCTTTAATTTAATTCTCCATTAATGTTGTAATTGTGTAAAGCAATTGTTCATCTTAGGCAGTTGGTGATTAGCTAACAGCTCTTGATGGCAACATGACATACAGATCATAACACAGCAGTGATTCTGCTGCTTCAAAATAAAAGCTTTTGAATAACATACCAAGCTTTTATTGTGAAGAATATATAGGAAATGAAATGTCCATCGTTTTAAAGCCGCTCATTTGACCGCAAATTAAATCCGATCAGGACGCGATGAGGCGGGTCACTGTGGACTCACCGCTGAGGACGGATGTGCACACGACACACGCGGCTCAGTGAGATGGAGTGGAAACACAGCTGAAGCTACGCATCACTCTCATACAGGATCTCATCTATGAGCACATCATTGTCGTCCACAGGGATCTCCTCACACAGCTGCTCTTTGAAGGCCAAGGCGATGGTGTAGGGCTTTCCTTTGGCGTGTCTGATGCAGCGCTCCAAGTAGGTGTCATAGAAGCCCTTCCCTCTTCCCAGACGTCTCCCCAGCTGGTCAAAACCCAGGCCTGGCATCAGGATCAGGTCCAGACCTCCTGGAGAAGGAGAGCAGACCGTGTACCAGTGATAAAGTCAGTCCTGGCCTGTACATATGGACCGCTGCATCTATGATGATACTCTTTTAGGACTACTTTACACTAATGCTGATGGTGGATTACAAGTCAAACTCTTTAATCACACCAGCAGATTAGCTCTGGATATGAAACAGTGGTTTTATTTGTCGGTTTACCACTTTGATCAAGTCTAAAATATCTCAACACGTGGATTCCCATTCTGTATGAATCCCCTCTGGTATTCAGAATCCAGTGAACATCACGGTGAAACAATGATTTGGGTCTGACACTATGGGACCCAAAGAGTTCAGTATTAAAGAATAACAACACATTATGAAATAAATTAGATGAATAAAAATACATGTATAAATGAACTAGTGGTGCAACGGATCATAAAACTCACAGATCGGATCAGCACAAAAGGAAAAAGGGAGAAAATATATCTTTTTAGAGATCCCTGATCACATTCTGTTTTTGCCGCCGATACTAATTGATGATCATTGATGATCCATATTGACAGACACAGCTCCTGTTGTTTTGCTGGCTGTACCAGCTGGTCCACAAGAATCCAAACGTTGTTTTGCCACAGTCCCAAAAATCATTTAAACTGCTCTGAAGTCAGTAAGCTATTAACAATTCTATATGTTATCTTTTTACTTTGTTATAGTAATTAATTGTGTGTTTTTCTTTATAAAAACACTATTCAAGGATCATTTATTGTCATTATGCAGCACAGGGATGCAAACTTCAGTTGTAGCCCATTTTCAACACGACAAACAAACAGTTTTAACAAACAGTAATTTGTCCACGACTTGCATCCTCAGGAATGTAAACACAACAACAAATACAAGTTAAATTGATAAGGAAATAAAAGGTTGGACTTTTATTGACTAAAACAAATGTCATGAGTCGTCAATGATGTATTATAAGCTGCTTAGTTAGTGAACAGCTAATTTATGTTGCTGTGAAAACAGCTCCTGTATGTGTATTAAAGTTTCTCAACGAAACTACATTTCATGAGATTACACGCGGGCACATGATAACATTATACTGTAATGTACCATCGCCCAAGACTCATTCTCACTTAACAGAGCCTGAACGCATCGTCTCTGGAAAATTGTGTGCAAGTGAAAAAAAGCAGATTTAATTTTTTATTGTAAAGGCTTATGTTTTATGATCCTAGTTTCTAATTGAAGCAACTTGTGTGTGACAGGACTGAATCGTCCTCTGAGGAGAAAAGCAGAGGAGAGCGACGACAGTCGTGAGGAGGATACGTTCACTGCCTCTGTCATTAACTGCTCATTCTCGTATGGTTTGATTTGCGCCCCTACTCAGTCAGAATCAGACAACTTGGAGCGTTAAAGCGATGTTGCACACTTTTGGAACCGAGATCCAACATTCATCTCAATGTTTCTACGGAGGCAGGGAGACTCTACAGCCAACCCCAAGTCACTCGGGAAAGCGGGTCTGATGCAGTGACTCGCTACAGAGTCTTGTTCCAGAAAGACTTATTGTATGAGAGTGCTCATTGTCTATAACAGGAGGATTTGTTTGAAGAGAAGTCTATATTATTTATTTGTGAATAAGAGCAGCTGTCACGTCACATGACGAGGAACTGCTACATGTGATGTATTTTCCTGTTGCTTCTCTTTGCAGTGCTGGAAATGTAAGCCTCCATATGGACCCGTACTTGTAGAGCTCTTTTCTAGTCTTCAGACCACTCAAGGCGCTTTACCACTACATGACATCATTCACCCATTCACACACTGATGAGAGGAGCTGCCATGAAGGACCCACATCAGATGATCAACATGCATACAGCGTAGAACAGCTACGGGAGACATGTAGGGTTAAGTGTCTTGCTCAAGGACACATCCACATGGGCTAGTGGAGCTGGGGATCGAACCGCCGATCCTCTATTGAAGGACGACCCTGCTCACCACTGAGCCACAGTCGCACATCTCTTCCATTTGTAACTAATAGTGAATTAATAAAAGATAGTGGGAGTAAATTCATCTTTTTTTTTTTATATTATGAATCATTACAAATTCTATACATTAAAAAAAATGTATGTATAGAATGTATTTTATGAAGATGATCAATCGATAATAGTTTTATAATCACATAGTAGCCCTTTGAATCAGAATCGATTTGTGAGGTCACCCCACTTCTCTTCAGTCCTACAGTAGTAGTATAATAATAATAATATAGTAGTAGAGAAGTACTGTCTGACCTGTTATTGTAGATCGTAGACTATAGGTGTGAGGGAGTGCTCACCTGACGCCAGTGCTTCCTCTCTGCTGTGGTCGTCTTCCGCGGGCTGCCTGATGTTCCAGGAGGTCAGAGGCAGCGTCTCCATGTCCTGCAGACTGTGGAGCTTCAGCATGTCCATGTGGCTGCTGCTGCTCTCATACCTTGGAATGAAGCAGCTTTTACCACATTTAAACACGTCTTTGATGATTTCTTCGGTGCGCACCTCATCATCCATGCTGAGAAACACAGCAATCCTCTTACAGGACCGATACTCGGGGTGTGTGAACAGCTGAAAGAAAATGCAGAGAGAGAAAGTTGAAATCTGTGACATAAAGCACAGGAGCAGGGGGTCTCAATAAATGATTCATAAACACTAAAGCTGTATATAACATTATAGTGTCTCCTCAGTGAACACACTATATTAAACAATAAGCCAATTAATCTATTGGTTGAAAAATAAACGGCAACTATTTAATTTCTAAATATTGTTTATACAGCAGCAACTGTTATGTTTACAACATTAAAGTTACAATATAAAGTCATTAATATCTCACTGGAAACAAATGTAAAATAACATTTCTGAGTGAAGTTTATAAAGAATGAAGAACACAGACATCAGTCAGTATCAGTCCTTCCTCCTGTCTAACTTATGTTCTCTGTCCTCCTGTTCTTCTATATTCTATCTTCTGTCTTTTATCTTCTATATTCTATCATCTGTCTTTTATCTTCTATCTTCTGTCTTTTATCTTCTATATTCTATCATCTGTCTTTTATCTTCTGTCTTATCTTCTATATTCTATCTTCTGTCCTCCTGACTGCTTTGTCTCAGTCAGCAGAGAAGTTTACAAACATCTTTTGGCCGATAGTTTGTGCTGTGCTTGTGTAAAGATAGAGGTGGCGGCTGATTGAATTAGGTTTCACTTTTGTTTTTTAATTTAAATTTTTTGTTTTTACAATATATGAACTGTTTACATTCAGCAACTGTTTCTTGCATTCAGATTTCTTCTTGTATTGTATAATCTTGTGAGGCCAAGGAAACTCTATAGTAACCTACGCCTTCAGTTTATATAGGATAACATTAAAATCTTTATTAAATATTCTCTTTTTACATCAAATGAAGAAATTAAGAAATGTTTGCCGTTTACATACCTTATGATGCAAATTTAAAAAAAAGCACTATAGGAGTGTACCACTATTTCTTTAATTATTTGTTTTGTCATTGTTTTCTTGTGTAGTGAATGGACTACAGCTGATAGACAGAGTGTTGGTCATACAGCTTATAGCACTATAGCTATGTCCACTCCAGCAGCCGGTTTTCAAAATAAAGTCATCACAAAAGGTATATCCAAAAAACCTTCTGAGATGACCTCAAATCAAATGAAGTTCAGTCACTGTCAGACATTATTTTTCCAGAACCCACAAATGAAAGATTTAAGATATTTGCCTCACAGTTTAGTGGGATTTTAATATAATAAAAAAGGTATAAGGGAAACAGGTAACACGTTTTATACATCTTGTAAATATATTCTAATTAATATTATTTATATGTATTTACATACCCTTTGTCAACTCCTCATTTTAAAACTAGCTTTGTCGTGTTGCATAGAGGGATTATATATATATATATATATATATATATATATATATATATATATATATATATATATATATATATATATATATATAAACATGGAGCTCCTCTATATAAAATAAACTGAACTGAACTGAATGTTGGCCGGCTGGATGCTTTTACTCGGCTCGTTGGAGATGAGCCAGTTCTGCGCAGAATCGATCGGCGGCGATCGGCGCGCAATGCATGCCGGTTAGATTTGTGTCCGACTTGCTCCCGACTTGCTCTGACGTCATGCACACGTGGTCAACGATAGTCTCACGAGAGCAAGGCGGCCGTCGATTTCAGAGCCAGGCGCCGCGGTAGCTCTCAAACGACTGCGTGGCCCAGTGCATGATGGGAAACGCCTGGCTGTCGCCACATCAGAGAGCTGATTGGCTCTTAGATCTGACAGCAAACACCACGTGTTGTAGAACATTATTATTTATGTGTAGTTGTAATACTTAACGCTGGATTGTTGACTATTAGTCTCATGTTTAATCTGAAAACATATGTTGTGTGGTTGATAATAAAAAGATTATTTATCCAACACACATCTAAACCAGTAGTAATGTATTTCACAGGCAGACATAAAAAGAACAAAGGATGCAGCTACACACACATTTCTACATAAATATATATTTACAGACACATGAATAAATCCAAACGTGATCTGTAAACTACAAGTAGACACAAGTTCGGAACTAACAGGAAGTCACTTTTTCTGTGACTTCCTGTGTGTACTTTGAAGGCAGCTGAAAACTGTCCGATTGATCGCAGTTGTGTGTCACCGCCTCCTGCTGCTCTCTGGACTCCAGGCGAACGAGCTACCGACGGTCAGTACTGGTTCACTCAGCCTGTCTGACAGACTGCTGGCACCCACACTCTGATCAAAGACTGCACATCATCTATTGTATTCTGGAGACAACCTCATTATTAACTTGGGATCTCAAAATAACAGCAATAATAAAATAATTGCTGGCACCGCCGAAATCCCATGAGATGTACTGTGAGACCCGGAAGTAACTTCAGTAACGATGGCGTCACGTTACAGATGAAGAAGCGTGTGGTCACGTCCAAACGCTCCATACATCCACGGCGGATATTGGAGGTGTTGTCATAGTTAATAACCGTTAAAGTGACGTCACAGCAGCCAGTCTGCGATGACGCTTACCTGCCGTGAGAGCGCGAGGGACTGTCGTTGCTTCTCCTCGTCACTCAGCGCCGCGACCCGCCGCTTTACTTCTCTCCTCAGAGCCTGCTTAGCTGCACGCAAGGCGGCCATTCTTCAGCTCTGTGAAGTATACAGGACGAAGAACTCTGAAGAGTGTTTCCTATTCCTTTAGTAGTTGTGACTGAGGAACAGACTGTTTCCACATAGACAGTGTTATGCTTCCAGAAGTTAAACATTAACAAGTATGTCCACACATGAGGCGACGAGGACGCTGCAGAAGCAGATAACGTTACTGAGAAATACCAGTTACCAGTCCAGACTCCACGCCATAGTATCACAACGCCGCATGTCTGTGACGTCAGCTGCATACCGGAAGTAGCCCAATCTGTAGTTCTTTTAACCGAATAATCAAAAGCAGCTCAAGAGATGTGTGGCTAGTCAACATCTCTGAGTCACAAATCACATCGTGAATATTGTTTTTAAAACCCAACAATAACTAACTTTAGGTCAATATATCTTGTATCACAGTGTTAATAATAATAATGCATTTAATTTATATAGCTTTTCATAGTACTCAAAGTCACTTTACACAACATTGACAATGTCCTATAAAAGCTATGCAATAAAACAGATAAAAATAAATGAAAACAATAAGAGCACACAGTCAAACATTAAAAGCAGTTCTGAAGAGGTGGGTTTTGATTTGGGATTTGAATGTGGAGAGGACAGTGCAGTCACGGATGAGTTTGGGGAGAGAGTTCCAGAGGGAGGGGGCGCTATAGAGAAGGCTCTGTCACCCCATGTCCGGTGCTTGGTCCTATGGGGGATGGATAGGAGGTTGGCATCAGAGGAGCGGAGCTGACGGGATGGAGGGTGGTGGTGGAGCAGGTCGCTGAGGTAGGAGGGGGCCTGATTATGGAGGGCTTTGTGAGTGAGGAGAAGGATTTTATATTGGATCCGTTGTGGGACGGGGAGCCAGTGGAGTGTTTGAAGCCTAAACCTGTAGTTAAACCTGCAGGAAGTCTCACTAAGTTATCAAGACCTGTTCATGTATCACACTTCAGATGTTTGAGAAATTATTATTGGACAACATTGAAATCTGAGTAGAATGATACAATAAAATGTCCATGAACAGTAATTAGTATCCTAATTTCTGACCTCAGCTCTTCTTACAAAACGTTCCCTAAACAATCTCTAGTAGTTAAACATGAACTAATTGCCCAAATAATAACTAAACATACAAGTGTAACAACATTGTATTGTCACAATCTAATGTTGAGGACTGTCTTTGCCTAAAAGACATAAGAAAAAAAGATAGATAGATTTATTCATCCCCAAGGGGAAATTAGTTTGCCACAGTAGCAAGCAAGTTACATAGAAGACACACACAAAAATATCAGGAATGTAAAAATACTCAATATATACAACAAAACACAGAGCGTATTAATTTAGAAAACTAAACAATAAAGAAAGTGCAAAAAGGCAAAGTATGTGCAGTGTATATACGTACAGTGTCTAACTAAACAACAAAAGCGGTCCCAGGGCTATTGATGTTGAATCCATTGACGGAGGATCAGCATTTCAACATGAGGATAACATTCATATGCATGTGCTTGAATCAGGGCTTCAGGTTTTCATGAGGCTTATCAGTACCTTGACTCTGATTCTGCTTAGTCATTTACCAGGCTGGTTTGCATTAACTTCCAAAGAGGCTGGAGGAGGGTGGATACTACAGGCAGCATGTGATTGGCTCTGCAGTGGGAGGCGGCTTGTCTAAAGTCAAACATCTGGAAGTGCTTGCTGCTGCTCATTCACTCAGTAACCAGCCAGGTTGAGAGGAATACCACGGCCAAAGAGAAGATGTCCTTCCTAAAAGTAGATGCTTTGTCAGATTTCTCCTTCCACAACCTCCCTTATGGGATATTCTCCACACCTGATCATGTAAGTGCAGTTTGGTTATTTCTACTGGGTTTGCAAAAAGAAAAAGTGTTGTCAGGTCAGGCACATTGAGGACTTCTGGTCATGGTTTTCAAAATAAAATACTCACATAAATGTGTGTTTATGAGGAAAAAGATGATCTGAGCTTGCTAACCCTAACCCTATGAGTGTGCGTGGGTCTTTCCACTCTCCTCATGAAGTCCCCAAATACCAGAGCCTGTATTAGTCTAGCACCCAATCAAACAGCAGTAAAAGAGTGCAACTAAATGATAATTATTCAAGGGGGATATACAATTGCATAATTGCAAATGCAAAACTAGTTTTTATTGATAAGTATTAGTTATTGTTGAAGGAAACCTGCTCTACCTAAACCCTCAAACCAACGTGGGTCCCTTCAGACCACAGAGGTATACTTTTTATTTGATCTCACAGGTGCTTTATTTGTATTGGGGTCCTGAAGTAAAACAAACTATTCCACCTCTGTAGTTTTAATAGCTGGAACTATGTATTTCATTCATGTTTGCCATGGCTCCTAATTTAAAGCATGAAGGTACTTGACTTGCTGGATGAGACATTGTCGATTGAAAGAACATATTTAGAATAGATGCAGGGTAGTGGACGTGTACTGTGGATCACTAGTAGAGTGTTTTGTTTCCCCAGCCCAAACGTCGCATTGGCGTTGCCATTGGAGACCAGATTCTGGTCCTCAGCGTCATTAAGTCTTTGTTTCGAGGACCGGTGATTTCCAAACATCAGGATGTCTTTGAGCAGGTGAGTTTCATCATTAATAATAATCAGAGAAGAGGCCCCATGAATCAATTAGATCTCTACCTGACATGAATCAGATGTACTGCCTGTGAAAAATGGAAGTGTTTGACTTGTTATCTGTGTCTCCCTTCAGTCCACATTGAATGCGTTCATGGCTCTTGGTTATGAGGCCTGGAGGGAGGCCAGGAGGACCTTGCAGGGGTTACTGTCAGCCAATGAGAGCACACTGAGAGATGACATCAGCCTTCGAAGCAGGTCAGTGGATGTAGAAGTCTACTGACTTCATCATTTAGTGGTTATGTTATGTGGTGAAAATACAATTGAACTAAATATGTCATTTCAAATGGTCATGCTCGGCTGTAATGGAGAGCTTCAGGTCTGTGGTATTCATCTTTTTTCTGAAACATCGCCTGTATTGTTTTGGGAAATTGTTTATTGTAGAGTGGAAACACAGCCGTATATTTAACCTTTTCTATTTGCATTCATATTCTTGGCCCTTTTTTTTGAGCCAGCTTATTTCACCAGTGTTTTGTGTCTTTGTCTGTGCAGAGCGTTTGTCCATCAGAGTGCAGCCACCATGCACCTTCCTGCAGACATCGGTGAGCCTGTTAGCGATGTGACCTCCCCTCAACATCACTTCTATCTATTGATGTCCCATCACACATCCTGGAAAACGTCTTTGTTTGAGCTTTTCAAGTTAAAGACTTAGCTCACTTTCATTTTGGCCACCGGTTCACAAACTCTCGTTTTCAAATTTTTATAGTACACTAAAATATGTTTCTGAAAACATTTGAGGCAAGAAATAGGCAGTACAGTTAGAGAATCTTGATTCATATTGGATCAGTGCTGCCAAGTTTGACAGCTCACTTGACTCCTTGGCTGTGATTGGTGGTTTACCTTCAGGCCCAGTGGATTTAGCAAATACCATCCGGAGCATCAGAGGAGGCAGACTTCTTCACTGAGTATCGTTCTCATGTGCCGTCAGGCTAGAGGGACACTCTGAGATATGACAATAAGTCATTTTTATCAACGTTATCAATCGTTACCTTCAACTCTTTAATAATGCATACACATAGTTAAAGTGACTTGAGGTCCTTCCGCACCAGGGGGCGCTGTTTAACAGCATATTCCATTTAACAATCGGCTCATCCAGTCAGGTTTATGCTGTGTGTGAATATTTCAGTCTTTTCCTCATGAACTATCTGATCTGTTTTTCCACAGGTGATTACACCGACTTCTACTCCTCCAGAGACCACGCCACCAACGTGGGCACCATGTTCCGGGGGAAGGAGAATGCTCTGATGCCAAACTGGTACACTATCAATCTAACCAGCAGACCCTAACCGCTTTTAAATGACCTTAATAGTTGTTGGAGCAGACTTTGAGAGAGAGAGCTTGAAACTAATGGTTCCAGGCTCTCTGCAACAGTGATATGTGGAGGGACACTATAAAGTTTCTCTAACTGATTTGGGCCCCAGAACATCAGCATGCATTTAGGAGCTGTCGGAGCTCTACTGCACTGCAGCCAGCCTCAGTCACACGGCACAGACAGCCTTCTCTCGCTTTGGGCCCTCATGGGAGGCTGCTCGGGGTGCTTGGACTCACTGCACTTTGGTTAAGCAGGTGATTGGCAGGCTGTTCTTCCAACTCCCCAGGTCAACTTTCAGGGTTCAGGATATGTTTTGGCAAAAATTCTTCATAGATGTATCAAATATTTTTGAATCTGTAATATAGATAGGGAGACCACACTACTATATGTGTTACTGTGGCTTCAAGTTTTCTATCTCATCATATGTTTCACCCTCAGTGGAGGTTTAATGGCAGAGCGTGATTAAAGAAACAAACGCAGCAATGTATTGAACTACTTGTGTCCATCTTGGACTCAGAAGTCATTGCTGGGGCATTTCTGCACTTTACTTCCCAGAGATCACCTGGGCAGTATTGATCAATCTTTACGTCCTCATTGTCTTCATGATGTAACTGAGCTGAATGGTTTTACCAAGCATTCATTATACAGGCTCGTCTGCTCTAATCATGATGTAAATACTGTGAAAGGAGTATCAGAGAAATGACCTGCGTAGAGTCTGTGGTCCCTGTTCAGCCTTCAGCATTGTGTTGTGCAGGTTGAGGCTTCCAGTGGGATACCATGGAAGAGCTTCATCAGTGGTTGTTTCTGGGACCCCCATCCGCCGCCCCTCAGGCCAGATGAGACCAGACCAGAGTAAGAGCCTCACATTCACCACTGTTCATGTGTTGAACCTCTTATGGCTGGTATAACCATGCTTGCATTTTTCTTTCTCCTAGCAAAACCTCCCGTGTTTGGACCGTCTAAGCAGTTGGACATTGAGCTGGAGATGGTGATTACAGTGTTTACTTAATCGAATCGACTGCATGTTTATAATATTTGATTAGATGTTAAAAGTTGCCTCGGAAAAGTGCCAGATTGTCTCTTCTCTTTTGCTTTTTACCAGTCTGTGTGATATTTAATATGGCACAATATGTCAGTGGTGTTATATTTCTTCTTTACTGTGATTAGGCCTTCTTTGTTGGAGGGGGGAATCAGCTCGGGGAGCCCATTCCCATTGAGAAAGCCCATGAACACATCTTTGGCATGGTGCTCATGAATGACTGGAGTGGTAAGTGGTAACATCACACCAACATCATCCTTATGTGTTTTATAATTATGAGGCTGATGGTATGCAGCCCTTATTAACGATGACATTTCACTTATCAGCATGCTTTAGCTCTGCATTATACATGTTGATGCCACTTCAGATTTCGTCAGATGGAAATGGATTTAGATTAAATGGCGAAGTCAGTCCTCATCAAAACATGAGTGGGTATATGTATTATTGATTCAGCTGTAAATCTCTGGAGAAGACCTGCATGGTGCGGTTGCCCTGTCATTCTCTCCAATATCCCTCTTTACTCCCTCATCCCTCATCCTGCAGCCTGCTAAACACTTGCCTCCATCTCTGCCAGCACAAATCAATGACAGCAATTATACCCTCAGATGTACTTTGGGTTGTTTCTTCTAATTCTCTTGTGTCTCTTGTTCCTTGATACCAAGTACTATGATGATGTAAAATATACTGTGAAATTCAGCTCCAAATGTGTGAGAGCAGTTTTAAACACCATTCTATTTAAAGCAGGTTACAGGTACAGTCTGATTAAACAGCTGTCCTTGCTCTTCCAGTTCTTGGTGACTTGTATTCAAGAGAGCAGTCTGTGAGGAACAGGGAATCTGTGAATTCAGCTGTGGACTGATGTGTTGCTTTGTCTGTATGCCTGAGAGCGGTGATGGAGTCAGAGCTCACACACAGAGAGCAGCCATGTGAAACAACTGGAAGACTGCTACTTGCTGTGGTGAATTACTGATGTGCAAAACTTGACTAGAAAGAAAATGTCCTCTTAAAATCTTCTCGGACTGAATTGTATTTTATTTATTTGTGGATCTGCATCTTTTTTTATCAACGGTTCAGTGAAAAAAGTTGTACTTCTACTCACAATATGAAGTACAAAACTGTTTATCACATAGCTTTTGATGTAGAAATACATCAAAAGTTGTGAAGTTAGCTAGTTTATCCTGGATGTCTGCTGTACACAAACACAGGAGAACATACAGTACATCTTCTGACTGAAGCATGGTTTAGAATGTGTGTACAATATAGCATTGGTTAGGTTCAATTATATGTTGTCTGAAACAGTTTGTTGTATGCTAGACTCTACAAGTAGATCTCTTCCCTGAGCAGCAGCTACATAAATCCCCCATGGAGTCCAGACACTGGTGGTGGCGGATGAGGCTGAGGAAATGATGAAGACTGGGCAGTGAAGGGGAGGTGGAGGGGCGCGTGTAACAGCAGCATGAGCTTACAAAAAGCAGAGCGAGAATCTTACTCCCCTCTGTTCTCAATGATCCACAGTGGCTTAATGGAAAAGTCGTTGGTTAAAGGCTCACAGTGGGTGAGTGAAGGCACGGCCAATGAGCCGTGTCCATGTGAGGACAGACGGACGGATACTGCCAGCAGACTGCCAGTACAGCTCTGTCAGTGCAACATTATCTCTCTTCTGCTTGTGTGGAACATTGCATCACTGTGAGATCTGTCCCATGCTGACTGTATACAGTATGACATGGGCTGCATGCAATGAGCAGACGATGGACCCCTGGGTGGGGACATGTGACCCCCTTAGCGGCGGCTAACAGCTGTCACTAGCTCTACCGGCGTAAGAAGAGCAGTGACTGTTCAGTGTGTAAGGAATAGTTATTAGGACTGTTTGTCCTACCGAGGCATGCAACTCAATAGGAACCATTTGTAATGTGTAGCGGCCACAAGAGTTCAAACTGAAGCGCTTGTAGATCACTTGCAGCCTCCACCTGCCTGTCAAGAGTAATGAGGAGTCAGCAGTCAATGACTTATAAAACTGAAAATAAAAATGTGTTTTCACACAAAAGGTGTGAGTCACAGCGACCATAAGCACTTGAGCATACAGTCATGGAGCAGGATGGCAGCAGCATGCTAGATTATTCTGGACAAACGGACACAAAGATGTGCACACACATACTCAGGCATGACTAGACTGACGACTTACGATGGTGGAAATAACACTAGCAGCGCCTTCATGCAGAGGCTCTGGCTTTGGGGCCCCCTGAGGCCCTGAGCCTGAGTCCTGCTCTCACCTGTAAACTATGTGGTCGATTCAAATTAGCATTTCAAAAGCCCCACCTCCGCACATTTTTTTTAACTATGAATGGTTTTTGAATTACACATTTTGTTCCCAGTGTGAACACAACACCTGCTTAGAGTTATGTAGTATGGATATACAGGCAGGTCCATAAATATTTGGACATTGACCCATTTTTCATTGTTTTGGCTCTGTACACCACAACAATGAAGTTGAAATCAAGATGTGCTTTAAGTGCAGACTTTCAGCTTTAATTTGAGGGTATTTACATCCAAATCAGGTGAACGGTGTAGGAACTACAACAAATTCAAATGTGGCCACCCCGTTTTTAAGGGACCAAAAGTAATTGGACAATTTAATATAATCATAAATCTAATTGTCACTTTTAATACTTTGTTGAAAATCCTTTGCAGTCAATGACAGCCTGAAGTCTGGATTCCATAGACATCACCAGACGCTGGGTTTCGTCCCTGGTGATGCTCTGCAGGCCTCTACTGCAACCGTCTTCAGTTCCTGCTGCTTCTTGGGGCATTTTCCCTTCAGTTTGGTCTTCAGCAAGTGAAACGCATGCTCAATTGGATTCAGGTCAGGTGACTGACTTGGCCATTGCAGAACATTCCACTTCTTTGCCTTAAAAAACTCCTTGGTGAGCTCAGCAACACCAAAAGACCCTGAAGACCACGGAAGACAACTGTGGTGGATGACAGAAGAATCATTTCCCCGGTGAAGAAAAACCCCTTCACAACAGTTGTCCAGATCAAGAACGCTCTCCAGGAGGTAGGTGTATCTGTGTCAAAGTCCACCATCAAGAGAAGACTTCACCAGAGTAAATACAGAGGGTTCACCACAAGGTGTAAACCATTGGTGAGCCTCAAAAACAGGAAGACCAGATTAGAGTTTGCCAAAAAACATGTAAAAGAGCCTGTACAGTTCTGGAAGAACATCCTATGGACAGATGAGACAAAGATCAACTTGTACCAGAATGATGGGAAGAGAAGAGTATGGAGAAGGAAAGGAACTGCTCATGATCCAAAGCAAACCACCTCATCAGTGAAGCATGGTGGAGGTAGTGTTATGGCGTGGGCATGTATGGCTGCCAATGGAACTGGTTCCCTTGTATTTATTGATGATGTGACTGCTGACAAAAGCAGCAGGATGAATTCAGAAGTGTTTCGGGCAATATTATCTGCTCATATTCAGCCAAATGCTTCAGAACTCATTGGACAGCGTTTTTTAAGGCAAAGAAGTGGAATGTTCTGCAATGGCCAAGTCAATCACCTGACCTGAATCCAGTTGAGCATGCATTTCACTTGCTGAAGACCAAACTGAAGGGAAAATGCCCCAAGAAGCAGCAGGAACTGAAGACGGTTGCAGTAGAGGCCTGCAGAGCATCACCAGGGACGAAACCCAGCGTCTGGTGATGTCTATGGAATCCAGACTTCAGGCTGTCATTGACTGCAAAGGATTTTCAACAAAGTATTAAAAGTGACAATTAGATTTATGATTATATTAATTTGTCCAATTACTTTTGGTCCCTTAAAAACGGGGTGGCCACTTATACATGTGTTGTAGTTCCTACACCGTTCACCTGGTTTGGATGTAAATACCCTCAAATTAAAGCTGAAAGTCTGCACTTAAAGCACATCTTGATTTCTTCATTTCAACTCCATTGTTGTGGTGTACAGAGCCAAAATAATGAAAAATGTGTCAATGTCCAAATATTTATGGACCTGACTGTAGTACGGCACAACTCTGAACTCCAGTCAGACTTAAGCCTCGTTTCCACAAAGCTCTTTAAGTATGCAAGTCAGCCGGACGTCCATTCCTGTGTGCTATTGGACCCTCTGTGATGGAGGAGGAGCTCTGTGACCTGCAGTGTGTTCAGATCACAGAGCTCCTCCTCACAGTTTTATTTAAATTGTTTTGTCTCAAGTACTTTGGAACTTTCGCACTAGATTTCATACAGACCATATGCACGCTGTGAATTAGCGACTTAACAACTGATCGGTGAAAATAATACTTTTCGGAGTGAAAAGTTTGACTTCTTTATCTAACCTTGGTAGTAAACTAGAGAGCATGCATAGTGATCCACATGTCTTTTAACAAAACATTTCACAAATCTGGCTTCACACCTGGCAGGCCAACCTCCTAAATGATGATAAAGAGATATATTTCCTCGCGTTGAACACGAGGGAGTGTACTCTGTATACGATGCGGAATTAAGGACACAACAAAACTGTATGAAGATGAGGCGTTTGTCATAAAATGAAAACTTGAGGCTTGATTTGGGCTTAAATGCTGAGGGACTAGATATTCCTAAATGTATATTTTAAATATAGTCCTAGAACAAATTAGACATCAGCAGGCGGGCCTTGCAGTGACCCACACATTTAATATTTCATTATAAGACTATGCTATGACTTTAAAACACTACAATCAGGGTTCCCACGGTACCTGGAAAACATGGAATTTATTTTTTTCATTTTCCAGGTTTGGAAAAGTCATGGAAACTGAGCAAAAGTGAAAAATTGAAACAGTTGTCCTGGAAAATTGTATTGGATGATGTGTAAAATAGTAATAAAATGAAACTATTGAGCACATAATTAAGATGAGTTTATAAAAACCCTTTACATGTGAACAGCTTTTACTGTAGATAGAAATGGATGATCCCATGTTGTAGAGCATGCTCTTGGCATCCTATCTGGTATATTGGATGTTGGAATTTGATGCAGGCAACCTGGTGATATGGACTTTAAAAGTATAGTTTCGGATTGGTGGACTTGGTGGTGAAACGTTACTCGCGATCTCAATAGAAGAGTCAAATACATGCATTTCCCAGCTAACACGGGAGCCTTGACATCTACAGTGAAACTTCTTATGCAAGTTTATCCTCAAATGTAAGTAGCTGTGTTTTAACTGTGTGGTAAACCTGGGTTTATCAACGTTAGTTAGTAAGCAGTGCAATCTTGCTAACTAGCTAGCTGGCACATCTTTTAAATCAAGTAAGTAGTCAGGTGTCCTAGGGGTGGGTGGGTGGTGTGTGTGTGTGTGTGTGTGTGTGTGTGTGTGTGTGTGTGTGTGTGTGTGTGTGTGTGTGTGTGTGTGTGTGTGTGTGTGTGTGTGTGTGTGTGTGTGTGTGTGTGTGTGTGTGTGTGTGTGTGTGAGGGGAGGTGGGCGCGGATGGGGGCGGAAAGCTTCAGGGGCCTATACATCATCACTTAATATGGTACCTGGAAAATCAGGAGGTAGCATGGAAATTCTTTTCAAGGCAAGCGTGGGAACCCTGTACAATGCATGTTGAAGATAAATAAAGAGGTTTAGCAGTGATGACTACTAGACCAGTGGTTCTCAAATGGGGGTACGTGAGATTTTTTTTAAATCCATTTAAAATTAGCATCCATAAAAAAATCCTTTAAAAATTGTTATTTAATAAATATTCAATACAATATAAGTGTATGTTCATAAACTGAATTCTATATATTGTATCTTAAATCAGACACTGATGGCACAGCGCTGTGTATTACATCTCTTTTTCAACCAAAAATGATTTTGCGCTGGTGAGAAATAAAAAATACCTTGAGGAACACCATACTGTGATTTGGCATCTAAAACAATTTACATTTATCAGCAATTGGATGGTGAGCAAAAAATGTAATGACACTAAAAATAACAGTTGACCCTTTTTTTATGAAGTGGAAGCTCAGTGACCGCAATAGCAGACTATTTGATATGAATTAACACATTTCAACAATGACTCAGAGAAACGATAGAAGATGAAAATAATGCCCTAATATACATTAAGCATCAACTATTATGCAAGAAAAGTCCCCTCAAGGTTCCGTTTCTCTTCAGCTTTGTTCGAGTGTTATGAAGCAGAGGCTGATGCTTGTTGGATGCTGCATAACTTTCAGATATGCACTCACAGGAATTACCATCTGTGACTCAAAAACCTCCCTAGAGGCAAAGGTGGAGACTGAATAAATGAGGTTTGTCTTGACATTTTAAAAGAAAAGGGCATATGTTTCTAATCCTGTCTTTCATATACACATATTGTGATTGAGAAATTGCACCTGGCACTTTTAACCAGATCTTCTTTCAATAAATCTTCTAGCATTATGCAAGCCTTTGTATCTGCAGCATAATGGTAACATGAGTCAAAGAGCTTGAACGTATTCATGTCATTGTTTGTTTACCTTGCTCAGCAGAACGGTTCAGGTCACCACAGTTCCTGTTCTCCTGGTAGTTTCTTTACTTTTTGGACTTCTTGTTATTTCCCAGCAGCATGTAATGACTAAAGAAGTCATAACCTGCATACTTATGCGGTATTATCTGTGTCCGCTCTCAGCCAGGGACATCCAGGCGTGGGAGTATGTTCCTCTTGGTCCTTTCCTGGGGAAGAACTTTGGGACAACCATCTCACCCTGGGTCATCCCAATGGAGGCTCTGTTACCTTTTGCAGAGCCCAACGCCATCCAGGTTAGTACAGGGACACACCTTCCACCAGTAAAGAGTATCATCCAATAGTACCCGCTATTCAAAGTCACTGAATGAAATGCAGTATTGAGTCATCAGAAGCCTTGAGATGATGTGACCCATTTTCTTAGACAGATTGTCTTTCCAAAACCTATTTTTCGCCTGGTCTTAAGCCATAAACACATGATATTTGACTTTCTCACTGGCCCCTCAGGGCTTCCGTACCATGATGTAGAAAACATTTGATACACTACCAACCAAACCTGCTCAGGGCCCCCTCTGTCTTTCAGAACTGATTGACGAACTTTTACGTTTGAGACCTCTGGATTGGCTTTTACAGACCCCTGTGTGTGTGTGTGTGTGTGAGTGTGTGTGTGTGTGTGGACATTAGAGCCTCCTGCTCATTTTGTTTCTGTTTCTCATCTTCCGACAGGACCCAGAGCCCCTCCCCTACCTTCAGCACGCTGATGCTTACACTCTCAATATTGACCTGTTTGTGTCACTTAAAGGTACTGTTCTTTCTCTCTCTCTCTTAATATTGTACCACCTGTGCTTTCCTTCTCAGGGTTTCCCATGCCTCCCAAACATGCAAGCACCTAAACTATCTATCATGAACTAATGCTCAGACACACTGTACTCTATAGATTAGCAGGTTTCAAATACATTCTTTTTAGTATTAAGGTAAAGTACTTTGGTTGGGCTACTATCTCAAAGAACAATTATAGTCATGTTTTTAATGTTCATAGTTTGTCTTGTAATGATGTATGATTCATAAATCACAAATTATTCAGATTAGCACAAAGATTTAACCACTACAATAAATGCCCCGTATTCAGTGTGTCATCAGCAACATTTACGTCTAAAATACAAGTCATCATTATGGAGCAGCATCTCTGTGTGTTCTACTACTAAACATCATTAGATTATTATTGTTGTTGTTCAATCATGTTGTAGCTTTTAGTTTCGACCATCAACGTTAGCAATGACTCCCTGCTGCGTGTCAGAAGGACTGTGCATATATGAAGTGAATGTGTGTTTCAATGTCACTTTTTCTGTTTGCTCTTTCAGGACAATGCATGTCAGAGGCAGCAAGCATCTGCAAGTCAAACTTTAAGGTAAGGACCTTGTGTGTTGGATCAATAATAAATAATGCAGCATGTAGGCTACATCCTATCTTCTTAAGTATGATTCATGCTTGCTACATCCGTGAGTGTTGTCTGTGCACATCCAACATGTTCCAACTACGCTGACACAGATGCACAGAGGTAATGCTGAGTGTTAAAGATCCAAACGTTTCATCTTCGCATGTCTGTGCAAAGTATAACGGAGGCTTTAGTGCTCAATCATAATTTATTGTTTGTTTGTTTGGCTGTTTACAAATTAGACCTGGATTGGATATAGGACAACATATGAAAGTCCCTGGAAAAACAGAATTGAAAACATAAAATTCCTTGAAATTTGATTTTGGCCATTATTGTCTGCAGAGTGAATGTTGCCTTAGTGTCTAGAACTGTGACTTTATCTGACTTGGACTTTGTGATAGTGGTCTTTAAGTTGTGTTTTTGGTCATTGTTAAGTCTATCGATGATTACAAATGTCCATCACAGCTTCTTCCCAAAAGCACAATGTGGTTTTATTCACAGTTCAAGCACATACAGTATTCACTTTTTATAAGTCAATCTCAATGATATAAAACACAAAGAAAATGAAACCAGCTAAATTTTGAGCAAAATGTTATTCTGTTAGTTGCATCATCTATACTCTGAATGATTAAACTCTGCTAGTGCATTCTAGTTTGATCTTGGTCCCTCGCTCTAATAATGGCAACTCACACGGATGATTTTACTAAAGTCCAGAGCTATTTTCAGGACCGCATCGGCTGAGCACACAATTTTGACAATTTTGTATCACAATTATTCCTGGTTAATAAGTTACAATACTGTGAGCATTGGTATCAAACCTCCCTCAGATCTCAGCTGGGACCAGCAGTCTCCTTCATGCACATGGTGAACCAGGATGGAGTCTCTTCACTCATATTCTACATTCTTATCTCTGTCTCCAGTACATGTACTGGACCATGAAGCAGCAGCTCGCCCATCACACTGTCAGCGGCTGCAACGTCAGACCTGGAGACCTGCTGGCTTCTGGAACCATCAGTGGACCTGTGAGTGTCTGCATGTACAGTCTGCTCAGTACTCCACTACTGTTAGCTTTGTTAGCTTTGTCAGCACTGCTGTCTGGACTGTTCGTGCTGTTAGCTCCGTTGGCAGCTAGCCACTTGTTCAGCCGTCGCCATGCTGACAGCCGTGCTGACGTAATCCCTCAATCATAGATTTGATCAGAATTTTGAATTTAGCACCCTCAATGTGAAAAACTTTAAAACTGTAACCCTATAAATAATATACCTGCTTATTCTGGCAGTTTGCACATTTTTATCTCCTTACTTTTATATTTTGTAATCTGTTTCCTTTTTCTTTCTCGTAACTTCTAGTATTAAATTGACGGATATAACCTGGTGAAACAAAAGGAAATTACTGCTTTTTCATCAAGTAAAGATCTGACTCATTCAAAAGATACTGTAATCAATTCCAACATACAGACTGTAAACATCTCAGCAACAATGTAATCACTTTTTGGGGTTGGATGATACATTTTTGCCAAGGGATTATCTATAAAAGCAAGAATGTTTGTCTGTCTTGTGTTTTACATTTGCAGTGCATCATGTTTCTGTGTGAACGGCTTCTCAACAGGATCCAGAGAGTTTCGGCTCCATGCTGGAGCTGTCATGGAGGGGATCCAAGAGCATCGATCTGGGAGGAGGAGAATCTAGAACCTTCCTGAGGGATGGAGACGAAGTCACCATCACAGGTGAACACTGAGGAGAGCAGGAGATGCATTCAGGGCTTTCTGCCAGGAAGGTTTTATTTGACCCAAAGCATGATATTTTCCTAAAGCTAACCAGGTTTTGTGGCAGAAGGCCCTTTTAGATGAACCAGGTAACTGGATCATTCAATGGAAACGTAATGGTTCTTATCTGAAATTGGCTTTCAAACTATATTATTAATAGGGAAATAATAACGAACAGCAGGTTGTGCAAAGTCTTTTCAAAATAATTTGGTCTCCACAATAGGAATAACATTTATTGATGTGATTGGGTCAAACCAACAGGACTTTTCCTCAGCGGACCAGTGTTTGTGTCCGTGTGAACTCAAAAGTTGAGGATTCTTAATGAACGCTCTCTCCCGTAATGTTACGCCAATAAGTCACATAAGTTCGTCACGTTAAAATCCGTCACGCTATGGCAAACCGACGACAGGGGATGGACAAACACAGGAAGCAGAAGGATGTTGGACAGTGATTTTAATAAAGAAAGCCTCCACAACAAAACGTACAAGGCACGTGAGTCAAAAGGTGAGCGATTGCAAATCCCAAAACCAGAAAGTTGTAAAATGAGAAAACAGGATCAGGAGGACAACAAACTGACAACCAGAAGACAAATAAACAATAAACTAATCAGACAACATGACAGGTGGGCAAATACAAATAAAACAAGAAACCAATTAAACCAGTTTCAAACATGAGCGGTTGAAGCACTTTAACGATGATATACACATTATGCAGAAATGTTGATCTGAAACTATTTATGGTACAGATGTAATGTCCTTTGCTTGTAAGGTACAGGCACTGCTGCTGTTTGTCTCCTTGTCCAGTTTGACCCGCTCAGGCTGGAGAGTGAAGAAACACTTCTGATAGGCCTCAGAGGATTCTTTTCCCTTCTTGCAATGATACAAATATTAACAATAAAAGTTCAACAAAATGTTTGACAGCAAAAAGACATGCATTTTGTGTTGCAGATGGCCTTACAGCACATGATCATACTCATGATCACATATTTATATAGTAACGTCCCATCTTTTCTTCTGTGTAGGTTACGCTCAAGGAGATGGATACAGAGTGGGCTTCGGGCCATGCGAGGGGACCGTCCTCCCTGCCCTGCAACACTGAACACGTCCTGTTCCTCTGTGAAGCAGAACTACTGGAAGACACAACTTACAAAGTAGCTCACTCTGTTGTAACATTCACTGTCTATGAATGAAGAAGACTTACAAGCAAACATGTTGTTTACAAACTCTTCCCCTCAAAATGATGTGTTTCCAGCTTTAATTGGTCATCTTTCCTCACTGCAGTCTCAGAGGTTTGTAGCGTTGTACATGGACCTTTATAGAACCTCCGCACTCTTCATCCAGCAGAGGGACGCTTCTATGCCAGGATCAGTGTTATTGATGTTTTATATGTCTTGGCTTTGTAATGAAATCATCCATTTGTAATCTCACTGTGTCTGTGTCTTTTATTTTCCTCTCAAATGTCTGTGGTCAAATGATATCAAAACTCGGATGGATCTCAATCTTAAGACTCGGATCATTATGTTTGTCCCTTTAGCTTCTCACAATCCAACTTTAACGTTAAGAATCTTGGTGTAAGTTACAAATTGTCCATTTTCAAAACTAACTTTCCAGGTGGGACTTTTAGCCAATCTTTCTGTCAAAGAGTTATTCATGCTTTTCTTTGTATGTGGTGGAGAACAGGCGTCTTTTCGTCATCTGTAGTTGGTAGAAAATGCAGCTGCTCGTCCTCTAACTGGGAAAAGAAAACAGGATCACATATAACTGGTATTGGTCTCCATCCACAAGCTTGCTGTCTGTTTCAGGTTTTAAATGGGCTGCCGCCACCTTATATTGTATATCCAAACTTTTGCATGTCTATACTCCAGTCAGAGAACTGAAATCAATTAGATGTCCCCAGATTCAGAAACAAACAGTGGTGACTGAGCCTTTGCAGTGACCGTCCTCAATCTTTGGAACAGCTTTGTCGTATTAAAACTGCTCAGACTACAGATGAAGACCCACCAATTGAAAGAATAGAAATATAAATGATCCTTTATTAATATTAAACTATGGGGAGAGCAGGGATCGAACCGGCTACCTTGGGATTACGACCTCTCATCCCCATGATTTGATGACCATGATGTAGGATTATGCAAGCCCAAAATCACATCATGACGTGTTTTGTGTTCAATTGTTTGTGTTGTTTGTTTGTGCACCTCGACATTTTGTAACCAGGCGCTGCAGATGAGTTTTCAGGCATAACTGCCATAAATACTGATAAACGCAAATTTAAATTAGGAAGTTAAATAATGAATTACTATTAGTATGTCTCAAGAGTTTAACGAGAATCTGCATTTGAGTAAATATTTTGCCAGCTGAATCTAGTTTTTTACAGGATATTATATTATCATTATAATGCAATTGTTGTTCCAAATAGTTGTCTCCTTTCTTTACTGTATACAAGTGATCAACTTTTTTTTCATGAATATTGAATGATATATAATTGTATAGTTAATTACAACTCCTCTGCATTCATACATGCGTGTGTTGTGTCCTCGTGTATAAACCAGGAGAAGGGCTTCAGGAGCGTTAACGCAGGAAGGCAGCCGGACTGAACGCCGTCTCAGAGTGTGTTCACAGTGGTCTTCAACCGCTCCCTCGCCCAGCCCGTTGTTACCACATGCTTCCACCTGTCAGCAGTGATCCCTGTCCTGAAGGAACCTCACCCCGCTGGTTGCTCTGCCAGTAGCTATGATGAAGGTGATGAAGTGCTTTTAGAGACTTTAGAGACAATTGCAGTCTCATACCGCTGCAACAGATGCACAGATGATGCAATACATCACCTTTACACTGCCCTGGCCCACCTGGACACCAGAAGAGGGAATTGTATAAAGATGCTGACCCAATCAGGAGACAGTCCCACTACAGTGATATGCACACAGAGCATGGGTTTTATTCAACACATTTCCTCATTCCAAAGAGAGAAACTCTTTCAGGTTGAACGGGTATCTCAAAGTCCTCCCATTTCAGATGCTTCATACATGCGATGAGTCTCTGTAGCGGCGATCTTCTCATAGACATTCCTATTCACCCAGAACTAAAACAATCCCTTCGCTTTGCCCTTCAGGTCATGAATATCAGTTTGCCCTCTGGTTCTTCAGCATATCTCTGGCTCCTATGATTTGTACCAGATGCACGAGGGCAGTCTGAGTCTGAGGGGAGTAAAGACTCCCTAACCTCGAAGACTGGATCAGTCTGGAAGGCAGAACAGAGAACAACAGAGGTCCTAGCTCCTCTTGAGGTCTGGCTCCTTCCACAAGAATGCTTTATAGAAACTTTCGGGGTGACTTTTCTTCATGGTGCAGGGACAGGGGTCAGATCCAGTGTCATGCAGAACACACTGTGGTACTTGTAGTATCTTTTTGAAGCTGTCCATGTGCAGCTATATCTGTAAACCACATTGTCATTCTACCAGGAGAAGGGCCACATTCTGGGCTGCAATGGGAAGAGGGCCACAATCTGAGATCTACACATGTACTACAGTTTGAGGTGAACACCAATCCGGAAATTCACAGAATCATACTTATGTTCTGTTTCATTCATGCCAGCCAGTTTGTTGCCTCAACAAGTAGCTTGTTGCCCAAACAATCAATAGTTTACAGCCTAAACATAATTAAAAAACATGTTTTTTGTTGAACACATGTTTAAATATCTTTAAAAACTGCAACCATAATCCCTTAAAATGTATCTGAGAATGCAGTTTAGTTATATGGAGTGTGTGTGTGTGTGTGTGTGTGTGTGTGTGTGTGTGTGTGTGTGTGTGTGTGTGTGTGTGTGTGTGTGTGACGCTGTCAGAGGACTGTGTGGCAGAGTCAGAGGTGAAACAGGAACATGTCAAGAGAAGAGGACCAAATCAACCTGATGACCTCTGTAAAACATTTCAAGGCACTTCAACTTGTCAGAGTTGAGTGAACTTTCTGTCCCTTGTTGTTTAAACTTGATCCACGGAGTTAAAACAAAGCATTGTTTTACATTATCAGTTCAAGAAAACGTTCCTTAACGAATCGAACAAACACACATTTTGTCTTTTTTGTAACTCACAGTTTCAAGTTTAACATGTATACAACTTGCCATTTTAAGTTAAGAGGATTTACATTGCAAATTTGTTTCAACTTGCATATAAACGTTAACTTGACTGATAATTGAAAGTTTGCTTGCTTTATAATAAAGAAATAACCCATAATTCTAACTTCTGTTCAAAAATATAACATTTATTTGAAGAAAATATACACAGACTGAAACATTGGTTACAAGTACATCTCAACACACCCAAATAGATGTGTTTAATTGTTCCCATGTTCAAGTGAAGGCAATCTGCAGACACTCTTCAGGTGGTTGCACTGACAAATGAGAGATGATTACAGCTTCATAAGATCTCAATATGAACAGGAACATTGTAAACACTCCACACAAAAAGCACATGACTTAATTAAATACTTTCAGAAAAGGGGCATAATACAATTAGAGACAGAGATACGGTAGTGTGGCTGTGCAGAGGCAAAATGTGTGATAGTGAGAACTTCATCAAACCATATAATACAACTTTAAACACAATTCTAAAGATGTTGTCTTCATTAAGAGACTTAGTGCCTCACAAAAGGTTTTACGTGTTAAAACAATCTACAGTTTAAAGAGTTTCAGTCTACGGTTTTTCACTTTTGCATTTCTAAAACAAGCTTGACTTTGAGATGGCTATATTTATTATTATATTCTGGTTTGTGCACACATGTTGTCATACCACAAGACACATGTTCACATACCAATGCTCATGATATTGCATTGAAGACAGCTGAGGGCTTTTTACATGCTGCAGGAGGAGCATGGAGCTTAGTTTATTCTGAAATATACATCCTTTCAATTTGCACACAATGTAATCACATGTTTAATAATTTAGCACCTTTTAAAGGTTACTCTTTGGATTTGTAACATTTGTGTACCTCTGGCGCCACCTTCAGGCCAACCCTCCTCACTACTTTATTTTATTTTTGTTGCCTCGTGTTGGCCAAGAATAGCAAGGTTTTTTTCTCTATTTTTCATCAAGTGCTCTGTATTTCATAGTCTTCCAATATGTTTTATTAAATAGGATACCTTCCCCACCAGCATAGCTGTAGTTTTATTACATTGAATGTTTGCCTTTCAAACTCAAAGCAATGCTTACTGAAATATTGATTCACTGGTTTGCAGAACATGGAAGCAGAATATGCCTTTGATATTAATGTAAATGAATCTGTGTTGATACGAGGTGTGCATACTGTATGTGTTGAAGGCCTCAGTGCTCCCTCTCTCCTCTCTCCTCTCTCCTCTCTGAAGAGTTTAATGTGTTCATCTTTCAGAACTCATGAATATGTGGGGACGCTTTAAACCTGGATTGATTTGGTAAAAGATCTGTGCTTTGCTCTACAAGTCATCCAGAGGCCTCAGTGTGCATGTTGTGTGTTCATGTTGTGTGTGCATGTTGTGTGTGCATGTTGTGTGTGCATGTTGTGTGTGCATGTTGTGTGTGCATGTTGTGTGTGCATGTTGTGTGTTCATGTTGTGTGTGCATGTTGTGTGTGCATGTTTGTCGGCACTGTCGGCATTTTCACGACACCTGCGACCGATTCATCGTTTTAAAACCCATTCACCACATTAACTCCACACCACTGAAGCTACAATAAATCTCACAATACCACTCAGACACTTGAGTGTTTTATTGAATGCAACACCAGAGTTGAGCCAGTTGGGTGACAGTGTGCTCAGTGGGCCTTTGGGACGCTCGGGTTTCAGCTCTTTTGTGCTTTCTTCCACATCCATTCGGCCCCAGGATTTCCAAAAGGCACAAGCTGCCCGATGATATCGAAAACAAGAAATAAGGGAAAGAGAAAAGGCAGTTAATCACATCTCAAAAAACAAAAGCAAAAAACTAGAGAAGCCAGAAGCAGATGATTATCACTATAGTGGAGGCAGCCATCTGGCACATCGCTGCAGGCCGTGAGCTGTAGCAGGCGAGCAGGAGGACACACTGAACCACAGAAGAGCACTTCTCTCCTGCTCCCTCGTCAAGGACACTCTGGAGCTACGTTGAGTTCCTCTCAAAGAAATGAAAACATATTACTTTAAGTACAATAGAGGGAGTAAAATGAGTCATCTCTGAATTATCAAAAGAAGTCATATTAAGAGTAGCCAGTCATTATTGTAGCCTCTCGTCTGCTCTCCAGCTCGTCCTCTGTGGGTCCGATGTGAGCTTTTCTCTTACGTCGCCGAGGTAACCCTGAATGGGTCTGGAGGCGGACGGCTCAGGACGTCCACCAGAAGAAAAGAACAAATAATAGTGAATATTGAATTTACTGACTAAACAATATCACACGGAGAACCAGTTTCACCAAATAACATGTTTTATTTTCTCAGTTCTAAAAGTTGTAGCGGCCTGTAAAAGCCTGAAGCTGACCTACACCATGAAATATTAGTACGATATGAGTGAATTAATAGAGGGCAGAGTGAGTCATGCTGTCTATTGAAGAAATAGACAAAGTGCTAGTGGAAATGAATGACATTTGTGCGGCACTCTTGTTTCTGTGATGGTAAATGAACCACTAGCTGGAAAACAGCTGGCAGATTATTAACCAGTGAAGCACTTGATTCTCTACTCAGCCTGGCACAAAGCCATATATTCATATACTGTATAGCCATACACGTGATAGTTTTCATTATTCATGCTCTGATGCTGTAGTTACAACTTACATACTGTATGAAAATGGTAATGGGAGATAGGGGAAGAACACCGCTCCATCTTCTCCTCCAACCGCTTCCATTTGGCCTGAAGAACCCTACACCTGTTGAATCACAAAGGCATTCATGTTCTTATGACATTTTAAGTAGGAGTTGATGAGCGCTGCTGCTAAAATGTAGCACATGGGATTTGATCAAATATAAGAAAATATATAGAATATGGTCAAAGAGTGTTTATGTACAGTGTACAGCAGGGCTCTCATACCGCTGGTATTGTGATCTCATAGCAGGGCCACACAGAAACGTTTCATTATTTATTTACTTTTACATTAATAACATACTTTCGTCATACTTAACAAAAAAAGGCAACCAGCTGTTTCTATACATTTTTATATTAGCTTTTAACAGTGCAAACATATTTGATTTTTTTAAAGAACATTGCACTGAACCAACAAATGCAACCCCTGAATACATTTGTACTTCATTCTATTTCTTGCCAGACACCTGGCAGCGCTCTGCTCACACAGCTGAGCCACATTGACCCTGATGGAGGCCACAGTGGAAACCCTGATGGAGGTCACAGTGGAAACCCTGATCCAGGTCACAGTGAAACCCTGATCCAGGTCACAGTGGAAACCCTGAGTACAGCTCCACGACAGGCATCACTAAGCCTGGACCTGTACACTTGCATTTATTAAAGTTCATAGTGGAGAAAGGTTTCTCACAGATATGTGCTTCCAAAAAGGCACATTACCCGACTGATCACTTTTGTCTGGAAGGATGGAAGTAATTCTCTCATAAATGGTCCCGTCATGTCTGGTTTTCCTTGTGCCTCTGAATTTAGCTTTTAGATCACTGTTGCTCTGCAAGTCAATTATTTTGCGGCCCCAGAAATATGATAATTTTGGCATTATGGAGCGGGCCGTTGGGAGGGCGGGCCGCCAGTTTGAGACCCCTGGTGTCCAGTGTCCCCCTCGCCTCCAGTATTTGTGTTAAGCTGTGCTAAACATGAACCTACAAATCTCAGTGCTGCACACACAGAGAGGAAATATTTATTGATCTGAAAAATACAAGAAGTCAAAGAGTTTGTTGCAGAAGCTTTCGACACCAGCTTCTATTTTTTAAAGGTCCCTTTCCGTCTCTTTCCAGCTCTGCTTGAATGCCGTAAAGCACAACATCCATCACATACAGCTACACCCACCCACCAGGCCTGTCTGCCAGTCACATGCCTGCTGGTCTGGGAGTTTAAAGAACCCATCTCAGTCTTATTAGTCTGCTACTTTCTGCACTCCAATAATACATGAGTCAGGAAGAATTGCATTAAATATCATGGTTTTATGTAAAACTGCATTAATTGACTTTTTAATGACTTGGGGACAGCAGAACAGGTTGTATACACAACATATTATATATAGTATTACATAGAAACAAGATGGTGAAAATATGTGTAAACCATTGTCTATAGATACATGCAGCAACAGAGGAATGAGCATTAGCATTCAGTTGGAGCTGTCGCTGAATGTAGGTCACATTTCTCTCTCTTTTAGCTCTGTTTTCTACCCCCAAAAAATGATCTATTCAATTATATGTCTATATACTTATTACATACTATACTGGAATTGAAATCCTGTGAAAACCTTTGATCGATTAAATGCTGGTATGGGATCAATACTTGCTAACAGTCAAGGTATCAGTATCATGACTCAAAGAGTTGGATCGGTGTTTCCCTCGTCCTTAATGAATCCTGTTTGTGAATACATTATTTATTGTTTCTGGCAGGTTGATCAATGATGGGCTGCTGTTACAACAGCTGCATTCCTCCTGACCGACCTCTGATCAACAGACACATCTCCCATCCTCTCCTTCCAAGAACCACAAGAAGTAAGAAACCAACAGCAAACTGTTGAACCTTTTCATTTTTAAGGGGAGACACTAAAGAAATGTAAAGCATCACATTTAGTCACACAAAGATTTGGACCAGAGGATCCTGAACATTATAAATACATGTGTTTTATTTTTACAGCAATGGAGCCAATATGAAATCAATTACACAGTTCCATTCTCTCTAAATTCAGACGACCTATTAAAAACAGAGTACACCTACATTTCTTACTGAAATTGTAAAGAGTTTTCAATTATTAAACTTGAACATTACCTGCTGGGAATTTCAATTTTATTTTGGTCAGATTGTGTGTTAGTTGTGTGACTGGATGGATGGAATGGCACACAGACTCCTTTTTTGACAGTTTCAGCAATGTCAACCCTCTCCTTTTCCAGACTCCAGTCGTGGTCTTGGCTGCTGCTCCTGGCTCGCTCTGAGCTGGACTTAGACTATGTCCTGGGCTGCTCAGCTTCCTCTGATCTGCACCAACGGGCACAAATATCTAACACTGTTAGGCCTTTCTAGTTATCAATAGCATAGATATAGAGTTGGTTATTGGTGTTTACTCTAATTCTAGTGAGGTGGATTTTAATCTAACATCTATTTTTACTTGCAAATCATTCACTGAATCACATGACAGCGTTTTCTCTATCCCAATTTGCCAATGAATTGCCCTGCGGGGCTCTATGTGGCTACTGATCAGCTGTTGGTCAAAATGGAATGCAACTGATGTAACACTGGCCATAATACATAATAAATAACTCTTCAGAAGAAATTGAGAATTGATTTTGATGTTCTGCAGTATAAATAATGTGTTACAATCTTTACTTTTACTGTTTGATTTCCTTTTTTAACAATGTGAAAAATGTGAAACATTATATAATTTACCCACAAACAACAAGATGAATCTAGGAATACATGTATAGCCAGTATTAAAACAGGTTTATGAAGAACATGTTAACCATTAGTGCATCATCTTTAAAGTCTTGTCACACCGCGGTGAGGTTTGTCTTGTCTTGGGGTTTTGTCTCGTAACTTCCTGTTTTATTTTGAAGTCTAACTCTCCTCTCGTTTCAGGTCACTTGCCCTTCCTCATGTGTCACCGGTCTGATTGTCTCCCCTGATCCCTGATTGTTTCCACCTGTTCCCCATTACCCTCATGTGCTTATAGTCAGCGTCTTCCCTTTGTCCTGTGCCAAAGTGTTTCGTCTCATGTCCGATCACCTAAGCCAGCCTTGTTCACAGCTACCAAGTCCTTGTTCGTAAGTTTTGTTCTACCTCGGAAGAGTGAATTTTTGTTGTAACCTTCTTATGCCGTGTTCACACCGGACGCGGCGCGAATTTGCGGCGCGACCAGATTACATGCAAAGTCAATCCACAGACGCGCCGCCCCGCGAATCGGCGATTTTTTCGCGGGGCGGCGCGATAGACGCGTTTGAGGCGGCGCGAACAGAGCGTTTGACGAGGGGCGAACAGAGCGAAGGATGCGGCGCGAATTCGCGTGAGTTCAATTCTCCCAACTCCAGCGGAGAATTCGCGTGACGCAAAGTTGCGGCAGCCAATCAGCGTTGAGAATCAGCGTTGAGAAGCTCCGCCCATCATCACCGCCGTCTTGCCGGTCCCGAATGAAACTGCTGCTGCTTCGCCTGAACCAGCGCTGGCAGCGGCCGTCATTCAGACACTGTTGTGGGACTACGGATAATATTATGAACCCAGACACCATGGAGTTTGATGTTCCGACACATGTGGAGTTTACACAACAAGTATAAAGCAGAACTAGTGGTTAATTCCATGGTGGATGGCAGAATCGGTATCCGTTTTACGGAGAAGCCAGACGCAGTTCCTGGAGGAGTCGGAGAAATTCACCGAGCTGTGTGCGGCTACGGATGGTGTTATGAACCCAAACACGAGGGCGTTTCATGTTCCCACATGTTTGGAACTTCCACAACAAGTATAAAGCAAAACTAGTGGTTATTTATTCCATGGTCGATAGCGGAAATGAAAGCTCCTTTCACAGAGACAAGTGACTGAGATAAGCCACGCCCCTTTCGCGGCGCGATGTTTCGAGTTTGGTGTGAACACCCTCGTTTCACTCGCGCGACTAAACTTCCGCGACTAAACTTCCGCGGTTCCGTCCGGTGTGAACACGGCATAAGTCACGCTTTTTGTTTCTTAGTACCTAGTTTAGTCCAATCTTTGTCATAGTGCGTTTAGTTTTGTTTTAGCCTCCACCTCTTATTGTTATCTCGAATAAAGTCTGCCCACTGACACCTCAGCATTTGAGTCCTGATTGGATTCCCGGTCTGACAAGTCTTGGTTTGCAATATATATTACTTAATTTACAAATGGGGAATCCATAATTTAGAAAGTATGAAAACCCAATCATGAAATGCATAATAGTCAAACTTATAAATCAAGAAATAAAACATTTATGACTGTTTATGAATTGCATACTAATGAGTTACTAATGAGTGTTCATGTTGGAACAATGCTTTATAAATGATGAATTAAGTGTTTACTAATGCTAAATAGGGTGTAGTTATTATAAAGTGTTACCTAGCCATCAAACATTCTCATACAGTCTCCAACAGACAAGATAGTGATTTACATAAACAACCAAGGAAATAGCAACACAACAAGTAGGTAAAACTGTGACATGCAGTGTAGGATTTATAAGTGTACACTATATGAGTTGGACTGGTTGTAGGTCTACAGTGTGATCAATCAAAGGTGGAAGTTTCGTCTGCACACGTTTTAAATTGGACATATCATCATGCTCATTCATATATGAATGTATTTTGGTTACCATGTTTACAGGTTTTAATGTTCAAAAACAATAATCCTGTATTAACTCTGCTGGAAACACTCCGTCTCCGAATACTTATTACATCATGATTGCCCCAAAACACACACAGAGAATCAAAGAAAGGTGATGTGAAATGTGCAGCAACATGTAAATGCTGGAGCGTTAGCATCTGAATGTCCTGTTCTCCCATAGACATGCTCAACAGGCCTGTTCACAGGAACAGACAGGAGGCTGCAGCCCAGAGCCAAGGTAAGAGGAAAGAGAGAAACAGGACACAGTTTAACTGTCAAGGCAAATTAAATCACTGTTTTACATTCTCACAATGTAGAGCCAACCTCATTACCATAACACACTGTACCTTGAACCTGACCTTCAGAGCCCTGTGGATGGTTAAATGTGCAGAGGATGCCCTTGACTCAAAGCCCAATTACAGATTTTCATCTTTGGAACACTTAGCCTATTATATGAGACAGAAGTTGATGAAAAAGGCCTTTGGGCTGGCAGACGTTCCCCATGGATAAGTGCAGAATGGAATCCCATCAGGCTTTTGGTGTGACCTAATTACTTGTCCAAAATAATGTAAGATTAGCTTCCAGTTTCATTTATGTTCACTTATAAAGCAAACAAAAGGCAGGTACTTCTTAATTCACAGTTATCTTTATTGAACTGCAATCCAGTCTTTTTTTATACTGTCTTTGTCTCCAGGCCGCATGAAATCTGACCAATATGTGTATTTCATCTGTGTTTCTTATCACAAGTAACCAGACATGGTTGTGACTTTATCTGTAGCAGAGTAGCCCTTAATTCACATGTGTAAGTTCACCTAAAATTGGCTTAACAATTGATTGGAAACACGGCGAGTGATTGCTGGAAAGTCTAACACTGAATACAGGCCCCTATGCCTTACGTCAATTACACCTGTGTTTACCTGCTATGCTGTCCTACTTCTGTGAAAAGGATGTGTATACTCAAATGTTAGAGCCTTAGTTCAAATGTTGCTGCAGTGTTCTGAACCATTTGAAGACATTTGAAGTACTGCAGGTATGAATGGAGTTTTTTTTGTATAAAGAAGTAAAGAAGTCCTGAGTGAGTGTGTTGTTGTGTCTCTATGTGTCAAACTGCAATATCTCAATCACCTGTGTCTCATCAAGCAGCTATTAAAGGTTTCCATTGGAAACTCTGCTTCCCAGTCAGAAATTGTTATCACCAGAGAGAAAAGACTGGGATGTGAACATGTGAGGAACAGAGACGCAGAGAAAACTGGTATTGTTTGCTGTCCTGGGGCAGTTGTTTGGAGTTCATGTCAATGTCAGGCTCTAATGGCCAAAAGTATGAATCTGTATGCTTCCACAATGACCATATCTGAATAGGCCAACTTTTATCTGACATTTCTACCTGACATTGTGTATAAAGAGAGACAAGTGTAGGTATGGGATCCAGTCCTAGATCTTTTTTCAGATATTATAAAGGACTTCTCCACTCTAGCTCCAAACATTCAGGCAATATGGGCCTTAAGAGGTGAGGTTTTGAACACTGTTCATGCAGATTTCCAATGATTTGAAATGTATTGCTGTATTTTTTAATTAAATAAATGTAGACATTGATATTCATCGACAGTGAATTTCAGGCTTTAGAAATGCATGCGGCTCCAGCAAAAATAGAGAATAAAAATAGTCTGTATGTCATGCTGTCGTATGGGTAATACTTCTCATTCCTCTATGGGGCTTTACCTTTACCTCATTGTTATAGCATATAAGGTTAAGTTAAGCGTATCAGTATTTCTCTGACTTCCAATACCTCAGCTGCCTGAAGAGAAGCACAATATGCCATTTGCCCATCCCAAAAATGATGTTGATTTGTCCGAGTAATTTCAGATAAAGAGACTTGGGGCTGCTGTGGAGTTCAGCATTGTGCTAAATGGCTCTTCTGGTTTACTTTCAGCAAAGGCACTTCATAACATGCACTTGACAAACGTTCCATGGTACATAAGTTAGACAGATTCAATGAACAGCAACAAGAACTCTTCCGCTTGTTCTAAACTAATGTCTGAGAAAGGCAAAGCAGACCAGGCCCATTTATCAATGGAGGAATGGTGTGTAATAGTACATACTCTGACATACTACACAACATGAGGTGCCTGTTTTGCAGTTTTGTCTTTGGGTGCACGTATGTTTGTGCATCTGGTTCAGCAACAAGAGAAGGACATGCTGCCACAGTAACACATAATCTAGCAGAACTGCTTTAAAGGCTAAATGGTGACAGACTGTCTGCATGTCGATGCTAAATACTCAGACACTGAATAGCAATCACACAAGTCAATCAAGTCCTGTAAGAAAGTCATGCTTCTTTAGAAAACCTTGAAAAACCTGCGTGGCTCTTCATGAAACCAGTAGACATTTTATTGATTATCTTCTGTGATTTAAAGGGACACTGATGATGTGGTGTTGCACTTCCACAACCAGCAGCATTGGTTCCAAGCTCAAGAAAACATCATTCTTGGCAAACAACCATTCTTTCTAGCAAACTGATTTTGACATGAAGAATAATGGAGTGCCCCTTTAAACTTGTCTTATGGATATTATGAACTCCTGGTTGACAACTTAAACGTCAAAGCTAGCGTTACTAATGTTGAGAAACAAGTACACTACATTTTAAAAGGGATCTGACCAAAAAATGAAAAACCTAGCAGCAATAGCCCCAAAAGTCTAGCGACACTGACCCGTCGCTTTAGGCCACCCTCCAAAGCCCATCCCCCCAAAAACGATCATTCATTCTCGATTAATTTACATATTAGTTGGGATTTTTTTGTCAGAGCATCTGATTTATTGGTTGCTATAACCAATTTATTTATTTTTAAAGAAGATTACCAATCTTAGCTTCAATTGATGACAACATTGAACGTTTGAGTGATTGTTGCTTCTGTTGCTTCCAAGCAGCCATGTTGTCATGTCATAGCAGAGTAAACTCAGGGGTAATTGGTGTAAATGACTATGGTCCCATTCTATTTAGAATGTCACTGTCATTTCAGTATTCACATACCAGGGCGCTGGCCCACTTTGATGGAACAGGGCCATGATTCATGTTATTAATTACCCCTGTGGAGACCATGACGTGTCAAACCGGCTCCATTGAATCTATCCATGATCTCAATTGAGCATACACTGAGTCGGGCAAAAAGACAGTTTCAATTGTACAACTCTGACCTGTTCAACCTCAACATAACATTATGCTATTACACAGTATAATGTGTACAGTTGGCTATATTGTGGATTCCTTCAAAGCTTGTGTTTATTCCCTTGTAGGAGGATTCTGGTTTGTCACAACTTGGGTCTTATTTTTGTAGTTTTTGGTTAGAAATGGTCAGATTGGTAGAATGGTAGGAACCACAAGCAGTCAATTAACCAGATTATTGAAACCACCCAGGTCAGTACCGTAGTGTAACTTGAACCAGAAAAGGGAGTCAATACCAACTGTGATGGATGTGTACTCATCAGACAGTTGCATTATTCTTTATGATGATTTGCTGTGTTGCAGGATCTCAGCAATACACTTGATGAGTATGCTAATATTACTGAGTAGAAGGATGAGGATTTAATTTTTTTAATACATTTTTCCATGATTGTTGTCTCCAGATGGGCCTCTAGTATCTTTGGTTCTATTTCCCAACCGTTTCCCTTGAACTTTTGTGAATTCTCTTCATCATGTTGATATCCTGATAGATATCCTAATCCTGTAAATGTTCCCACTGCGGGACTAATAAAGGAATATATTATCTAATCTAATCTAAATGCTGCTAATTTTTCATTCCAGTTTATAAAGAGAAAGTGCATTCAGTAAAAGTTGACGTCCACTTGATATTACTGCTTGTGTTTGTTAGTCCGACAGGAATGTAAGGCAGCTCCTGAAGTCGTCTCTAGATAGACACAAAACGCCAAGTGTATGTGCTTTACTCTGTAGTTGTACCAGCGGGAGCTTTACCCACTTTCTCCTCTGATTGAAGGACGACCCTGCTCACCACTTAGCCACAGTCACCCAGTCGGTCTCCGTCATAGTTTTAGAATAACTGAAATGCTCTAAAGGTTAAAAGATAAATAATGTACATGTTTGCTGGCTTGTCTTCATTTTAAAATGTGGAGTCATTAGGTTTCATACAAAAACACTTTCTTACTACACAACCCTTGAAGAACCTCCTTTTTCTGTCTGGAAACTGTCATATTTGGATGCCTGGAGGAACACGTATATCCACATTATGTATGCTTAAGTGAAGAAGAAGAAGTTATCCTTTATTAATCCCCTTGGGGACATTCTTCTCTGCATTTGACCCTTCCTTTGTTAAGGAGCAGTGGGCTGCCCTGTGTCAGTCATCCAGGAGCTGTTCCTCCCAGGTTGAGGTGGGGATCGCGCTGTAGGGGTCCATGATGACCTTGGCACAGCGGATGATCATGGCCACCAGCAGCAGACAGAGGAAGGCGATGCAGGCCAGAGTAAAGCCATGGTCCACGTCCACGAAGGCTGGTTCTGCAGTTCCCTCCACCTCCATGACGGCTGGTGTCTGCTGCTGCTGTCCTCAGACAGCCTGCTTCCATCCTGAGGACCTGACTGGAGGTTCACACAGAGGGAGAAGATGGATAAGTCATACAGGAAACAGGGAGATGCGAGGGGACAGGGACTAAAACCATGACATCATCACAAAATGTCCAACGTGCCTGAGGCCATACCAGCTACATGTGTTTTTCTGTGAATCTGATTATTTTCCACAAATGGTAAATAGACTTTTCTAATCTTCCCACCACTCAAAGTGATTTCATTCTACTTCACCCACTCTGTGGACCTGCCCATCAAGATGAACTAACATTCATACACTGTATGCACAGCTACGGGAGCAGTTTTGGGTTAAGTGGCTTGCCCAAGGACACATGGACTAGTGGAGCTGGGGATTGAACCACCAATCCTCTGATGGAAGGAGGACCCTGCTCTCCACTGAGCCACAGTCACCCGAGACGGCCAGATAGTTTCCTATAGAGCGGAGCAGCAGCTTGTGTGATCACTCTGCTTCCCCACATTAGCTTCTCTGTTAGCTGAAGTAATGCCTGCTTCTTTCTGGAGACAACACTATGAATGCTATAATCTTTTAGTTTCGGGGAGATATAGTGGCAATATGAATACATACAAAGTAAGGATAGGTCTAAACAGGAAACATTCAGCACAGGGATGTGGTTTGTTTGATCCAATGAACCAAATTACACCAACCCAGCCCATGTAGGCAGCTTGCACTACATGGCAAACACAATGAAAAGCCACAGCTTGAAGAGCATCTTTACATTTTAGAAGCTGTTAAGTTAAAGCAACTCTGAACAAGAGAGACTTTGGAAAGACAAACTGTGTTACAAAAGCCAGTCAGCTAAAACAAGCTCACACCAGTTCATACTTTGGAAATAAGGTGGTTCAAATAAACGGCACTTCTAACCTGCTCAAACATTCAAATGCTGGTTACTTCTTCCTGATCCCACCCGATGGCTAGTTGTTGTCTGCTGCTGTATTAACGCTCTGAATGTAGTATGTAGAACCGTTCAGTACTTTTTTCTGATAATGCTTCTTTTACATATGTAGGCCTTGAACTCGTAATTGTAAGGCCCGGTTAATTGTGTGTGTGTGTGATTGTGTCATTCCCTTCACCTGCCCTCAGCCACGCCCATGTGTGTCCCCTGATTGTGATTTTGTACACCTGTGTTTCCCCTCTCCTATATATACTCCCTCGCTTTCCCTTGTCCCCTGTCAGACTGTCTTTGTTTCCTGTGTGTTCATTCCTGTGTGTTCATTCCTGTGTGTTCATTCCTGTGTGTTCATGTTGTACTCTGTGAGCTTTTGGATCTTGCCAGTTCCTAGTTTTGTTTTGAGTTTTTGACTAGTAAAGTACGTTTTGGATTTTTTTCCCCTCAAATCTGCCTCCGGTCTCTTTCCTCTGCGCACCACACTGGGTCTTGACAGTAATGAAGTCATTATTGTTAATTGGTACTTCTTCCAGAACTGAGATTAGGAACAATAATAATGTGTATGTATTCAATCATTATTGTATCTCAACGTATCCTCATACAACGATATAACTGCTTAGTCCTCCCCTGATCCATCAATCCTCTCTTGGGACTCTGGGTAAAATGTTTCCACCTCATTAGATGCAGACATGAAGAGAATTTCTTCTTACGATGCTGTTTTTCTTTAACTTTTTTTGTCATGTTTTGTTTCTCAACCATTTTACTGGGCTTCACTTGCTCTTAGCCTTGATTTTATAATCATGAATCCAAGCTGAGGTGAGACTGTAAAGTAGAAAGTCAATTTGTTGGTAAAAAGCTAGAAAAGAGAGAGAGGGGGGAATTGTTGAAGTAGTGTGCAGTGAGCTGAGATAAACAATGTCGGTCTGTTATCACTTAAACTGAGATATATGGTGACACCCAACCAAAACCCTCTATAATTGACTGGAGTGACAAAGAAGCTGTAATCATGGTGAGTACACGCACACACACGCGTGCACACACACACACACACACACACACACACACGTAAGTCCCTTCTCTGGAACTGGAGGGTGGAGCGGGTCAGTTAGCTAGAGATACAGAACTGGAAATAACGCTTGACTTTTGGGATGCAAAACTGTGGAACGGTTGAAGGAGAATTCAGATCTACTACTTATGGAAGCAGTGTTTAGATTCGGCAGTGAGGTGCAGATTGCAACCAACTAAAGCTTCTCCCGCGTGTCGAGTGTGTAAAAGGCAGTGCTGGACGATGCAAAAACACTACCGTGTTTGGTGTGTCTTTACGGCCGCAGACTTTATATAAGAAGTGCAGGTTTTCACCCATTGGTTTCTGGACTGATGCTTTGAAGCCTCAAGTTTGGCCGTTGCAATCTTATTTTAGTGCAACTGAATGCTAAAGACATGTTTAGGTGACCAGAATGTTTCAAATAACTACCATGTAACACATTGTGAAAGGGTTTGGGTTGTTAGACAAAAACACTCCAGAATGGACAACGTCGTGGTAGAGACCTGTCAATCACCTTGTAGCCCCGCCCCAAATCATCCCCTGCTTTATGGTCTGTTTGACTCTAAATGACCATCATTTACTAAATGAATATCATGCTGTATTGAAGAAGACTTGAAACTAGAGATTGAGACATAAACTCATGTTTACAATGTTTACTGAGGGAATACATCAAGAGAGAAGTAGAGTCATTTATATAGACTTCTATACAACCAGAGGAGTCACCCCCTGGTGAGAGAATGTAGCTTTAACACATGAAGCATAGACTTCCCTTTTCAGAACCGGAGATTGCTGCCTGTTTCTAAGTGTATATCTCCCTATGTAGATATAAACGGCCAATTCTAGAGGAACAAAAACACAATGATTCTTATTTAGGTTAAGAAAACATAGTGAATGATATCATATTCTTTTTCGACCAATCATTCCCCCAAATGCTAAACACTGTTCCTTCAAAGTTACAATCTCAAAGAGCTTTGTTTCCTTCTTTTTGGTAGCACCTATAGGGCAGCACCCATAGGGGGACTGGGGCTCAGTAAGTAGAGCAGGGTTGTCCTTCAATCAGAGGAGGGCAGTTCGATCCCCGGGTCGGTGTCACCTTGTCATGGTAGACCCTGTCACCAGTGTATGGATGGGTGTGAATGGGTGAATGATGACAAGTAGTGTTAAAGCACTTTAAGTAGTCGGAAGACTAGAAAATAGATATAAAAGTACAGTCCATTTACCATTTACCACTATGGCGATAAGCATAATTTCAGGTCTGTTACTGCAAACTGTCGCCTGTATGACGTCAGTTGGCAGTTTTTTTGTTTGTTTTGTTTGTTTTCTTTAAGTTGAATTGCTCTCTTCTATGATTCTTAAAACGTAATATGGTAGTATCAATATAAGTCATGCATTTAATATCATATGTTGTAGCCCCATGTCACATTACCAGGCAGGTCAACAAGCCTCCTTCCCAGAAATCAACATGGTAGATGACATCTAGTTGAGCATAGAACAGCACAACAGTATCTCCTCATATTAGGTCATATTTCGCTGAGTCAAAAGTTGCACACACACATGCACATACACACAATCACAACCAAAGTTATGAAAGGGACGATGACGCCACAGCTGGAACTCTTCCTTTGCAAATAAACGCTCCTCAAGTATACAAGTCTCATCTTGATCTCATCTCTTGAATGTGCATCAACATCTGCCACCACATAATTGGCGTCACAAGACAGCTGGACAAGCTCAACAGACGTCTGCCTTCTGCCCTCTGGGCAACACTGGCACATCGGCCAAAATAAAAAGAAGGTAGAAGATTTTTATCGCATTAATTTGATAAATGTGCAGTTCGCCTAGATCTTAGTGCAGTAAATAACATCTAGAATTGTCCACAAAGAAGCTTTAACACTATGTGCACCTGAGCTAATAACTATACATGATAAATGGAAAAAATGAATGATTAGCAATGTGGGGTTAAGTGTATTGCCCAAGGAAATATTGACATGGATTAGCAGAGCCAGGAATCAAACCGCCGATCCTCATATTTAACACACAAATACAATCTATTTCCTTTTTTATTCATATCAGATTTAATTTGTGTGCATAATGCAACTTCAGTAAATAATGTTTTGGATTTTGACAAGGAACAAATAAAACCCAAAGATGTTGTGGATTTAGAAGGGACATGTTCAGGCATGGCAGTTTGTTTAGGGAAATGTAGAATATTTACTGATATTAAAATGTAGTTTGTTGTCTGGATCTTATGGGCACTGCAGTAATCTGCTTTAGTTCTTTTGTGAGATGAACATTTGTGGCCAGAACTCTCATTTATCACAGCCCATCTGCCAGCCTGGGACGAGGCAGACAGGAAGTGGGGGTAAGGGGTTCAGGGAGGTAAAGAGAGGCACAGGACAGAAAGGCTTCGGAGGAATATATACTTGTTCTAAAGTACTTTTATCTGTTTGTTGTTTACCATATTGATCTATTATTGGATCATTTTAATTTTGGAAAAGATTGTGGTATGATACGTATAAAAAAAGTCAATGTTGACGACGGTGGTCTCCTGGGTGAAGGTCCTAAATGTCTGAATCGACTAGCAGCTGTAGGCTTGCCCCTTCTAACCCATATCTATGTATAACATATGGGCGCCTGAGGTGCTACAAATATCAAGGGATCTGGTTATAACCTGTAGCACCTGTAGCAGGCCGCGCACACGTCATGCTAACCCGATACGTTAACCATAACTCCAGCCTGAAGGGGAAGTTGCTCCATCAGCTCATGGCAGCATTACTGTGATTTTACACAAACGAAGACGCAGCTCAACCATATCCAATTGATGCTGGTGGACTACACACAGAGTGCTCCCTGTTCTGCAAATAAAATAGCAATAGTTTAGTTTTACACAGTCATCCTTGCTTAAGTATCAAAAGTTGGGGAGAAAAAAAATGTCAATCCTGTGTGTAAATTATAAATACAAGTATGGTTGGACAAGTGTGAATGTGAAGAAGAACGTAGAAGGCATATGTTGACAGACAGAGCCACATCTGCCGTCTTAGCCACATTCATTGACTCTTCATTGTGTTCAGCAGAGCCAGATGGAGGAGAGGAAAAGCCCTCCCCCTCTCCTTCTCCCACCCACTCTGTGTTTGCTCTGCACTCCAGGGATCGTCAGGGTCAGCCTTTCACTCTCCCTCTTTATTTTCTTCTTCAGGCTGAACACGGCTACACTGGGAGCAGGGGACAAAAATGACATAGCGATTCCCACAAATGAAGCTTCAGTGGAAAAGCTACAGTACTTCAGTCCAGCGGTCAGAGTAGACAATGGACCTGCAGGGAGGTCTGCAGCTCTACAGCCTCCACATGCCTCGTCTGGTAACTGTCATTTAAAGTTGCAGCTACCGGCCTGGAAGCAATACCAACTTTTGGTGTTTCTCTTTACCAGATTCTGATTATGACCAAGTCTGATAATTGGCTTGCCAGTTGTAAATGCCCCTGTAAATTTAGATACAGATCAAACTGAAAAGTCAGAAATTCCAGAACAAATGAGGTGTGAAAGGGCACTAAGATAAGTTTGGGAAAGATCATTGTCCTTGTTAGATATTCAAGGTATGTTTTGAATTATTTCTCAGTGTTTGGGCAGAGCCCAAATTCCCCCCAGACCCAATGATGAAAGTTCCATAACATGTTACAACTATTTAGACTTTTCATTTTTGTGTGTCTGTGCGTGTGTGTGACGTGTCTGTACGGGCATGTCTGTCTGTATGACAGGAATATAAGTTTTTAACAAGTGATGCTAGTCAACGATGCTAGTCAATAGTAACACCATCTTTGTTTGGACAATAGCGTCATATGCATATGGATCGATTGGCTTCTGTCAGAGAGTACAGGAACCGACTCACTGCTTTAACCACACCCTTGACCTTGTTCTTACATATGGCATTGATGTGGAGCACTTAGTAGTGTTTCCACAGAACCCTCTTTTATCAGACCATTGCCTTATAACTTTTGAGTTTATGCTACCAGATTGTACAGCGTTAGGCAAGAGTTTTTACACCAGATGTCTAACTGACGGTGCTGTTGCTAGATTTAAGGAAGCGATTCCTTCTGTATTTGATTCATTACCATGTCTCAATATAACAGAGGACTCCTGTGCTAACTTTACTCCCTCCCAGATTGATCAGCTCGTCGATGGTGCTACTGGCTCACTGAGAGTGACACTGGACTCGATAGCCACCATTAAGCAAAGGAGGCTCGCTCCATGGTACAACCCTCAGACCCGCATATTGAAGCAAGCATCGCGGAAGCTTGAGGGCATATGGCGTTCCAACGGTCTGGAGGAGTCCCGGTTGGTTTGGCGGGATAGTCTGAGAACATATAAGAAGGCCCTCCGTAATGCCAGAGGAGCCTACTACTCATCACTAATAGAGAAAAACAAGAGCAACCCTAGGTTTCTCTTTAGCACTGTGGCCAGGCTGGCTGAGAGTCATAGCTCGGTGGATCCGTGTATTCCTATAGACCTCAGTAGTAATGACTTTATGAACTTCTTCAATGGTAAGATTCTGGCTATTAGAGACAAGATCGGTGATCTCCTGCCCTCGACTACTGCTGGCCCATCCTCAGGTGGGATGTGCCATGGAGGAGGCTGTGGGCCCTGTTGTGCGTCTGGATGGATTTTTGACCATCAACCTCGACCAACTGTCTTCAATGGTTTCTACTTCTAAATCTTCTACCTGTCTCCTAGACCCCGTTCCGACTAAGCTGTTTAAGGAAGTTTTACCTTTAATTAGCGCCTCTCTACTAGATATTATCAATGGGTCTTTACTAATGGGTCATGTACCACAGTCTTTTAAAGTAGCTGTAATTAAACCTCTTCTTAAAAAGCTCACCCTGGATCCAGAGGTGTTGGCTAACTACAGACCTATCTCTAACCTTCCTTCCTCTCTAAGATACTGGAGAAGGTAGTTCGCAAATCAGTTGTGTGAATTTTTACAAAACAATAGCTTATTTGAAGAGTTTCAGTCAGGATTTAGAAAGCATCATAGCACAGAGACAGCACTAGTGACAATTACTAATGACCTTCTAGTTGCATCAGATAGGGGACTTGTCTCTGTACTTGTCTTGTTAGACCTTAGTGCAGCATTCGACACCATTGACCATGACATCTTATTACAGAGACTAGACCAGTCGATTGGTATTAAAGGTACAGCACTAAGCTGGTTTAAGTCGTATTTATCAGATCGATCTCAGTTTGTATTTGTAAACGATGAGGCCTCGTTGACCACCGGTGTTCGTCATGGAGTTCCACAAGGTTCTGTGCTTGGACCAATTTTATTCACCTTATATATGCTTCTTTTAGGCAATATTATCAGAAAACACTCCATAAACTTTCACTGCTATGCCGATGATACTCAACTATATCTGTCGATCAAGCCAGATGAAATCCACCAGGTCGCTAAACTTCAAGTGTGTCTTAAAGACATCAAAACCTGGATGACCTGCAACTTCCTGCTGCTGAACTCGGACAAGACTGAAGTTATTCTACTCGGCCCAGAACACCTCAGAAATCAACTATCTGACGATATGGTTTCTCTGGATGGCATCGCTTTGGCATCCACCACCACCGTAAGGAATCTCAGAGTTATTTTTGACCAGGACCTGTCCTTTGGCTCCCACGTGAAACAGATCTCAAGGACTGCCTTTTTTCACCTACGGAACATCTCAAAGATCCGGCACATCCTGTCTCAAAGCGATGCAGAAACATTGATCCACGCATTTGTTACTTCAAGACTGGATTACTGTAACTCCTTATTATCAGGCTGCTCTGGTAAGTCCCTTGGGTCTCTCCAGTTGATCCAGAATGCTGCAGCTCGTGTACTAATGAGGACGCGGAAGAGAGATCACATTACTCCTGTACTAGCTGCTCTCCACTGGCTTCCTGTAAGATCGAGAATCATATTTAAAATCCTTCTCTTTACCTACAAAGCCTTAACTGGTAATGCACCATCATATCTTAAGGAGCTTATAGTGCTATATTACCCCACTAGAGCGTTACGCTCACTGAATGCAGGGTTACTTGTGGTTCCCAGAGTCTTAAAAAGTAGGTTGGGGGCTAGAGCTTTCAGTTATCGTGCTCCTCTTCTGTGGAATCAGCTTCCACTTTCAGTCCGGGGGGCAGACACAGTCACCTCATTTAAGAGTAGACTTAAGACTTTCCTCTTTGATAGCACTTATAGTTAGGGCTGTTTCAGGCTTATAGTTAGGGCTGGATCCGGTTTGCACTGGTCCAGCCCCTAGATATGCTGCTATAGGCCTAGACTGCTGGGGGACATCTTAGGATACACTGAGCACCTCTTCTCCTCTTCTCTTCTTCTCTTCCTCTCTTCCTCTTTCACTCCTCCTCTCCTCTCCTCCTCTTCTTTCTCTCCTTCTGGATAAATTGTCTCTTCAATGCACTTTACTTTCTTTTTCCATGGATTCATGACTGCCTGGAACCGGTCCTGCCTGCTGTCATGGCTCTGCTGATGGAACCGGTCCTGCCTGCTGCCATGGCCCTGCTGATGCCCCCCCTCCCTCCCTCCTCTCTACCTCCTTCTGCTTCATGGATCGTGGTTATCTGGATCATGGACCATGCCTACTACTCATTATATGAATAATTTCTGTCATATTCATTGAATGTGCTGTAACTACGCTATTCATTCTGGCCACTTGACATCTATTGCTTCTGTCCATCCGGGGAGAGGGATCCTCCTCTGTTGCTCTCCCTCAGGTTTCTTCCCCTTTGTTCCCTGTGAAAGGGTTTTTACTATCTTTATTGGGGGAGTTTTTCCTGATCCGATGTAAGGTTCCGGGACAGGATGTTATGTGTACAGATTGTAAAGCCCTCCGAGGCAAACTTGTATTTGTGATGTTGGGCTATATAAAATAAACTGAATTGAATTGAATTGAATACCCTAATACCAAATTATTAAGGATCTGCTTGAAGCTGAAACCTTAAATGACATTGCCATCTATGTTTTGGAGTTGTACATTCAGAATTTCCTGTGAATTACATAATGGGAGAAATGAAGAATACATATTCACAGGTTTTGGTTGACATGGATAGTTTAATGTCTGAAGTGTTAAACTAGCAAGTCTCTTAAAACCTCTTTAACTCCAGTTGAGCCCCAGCCATTTTCTAAAAAATTCCAAATGGTTTGCATACCCATACTAAATACAGATTATCTCCTCAACCACAAGGGATATTTGAATAATTTAAAAAAATATAATATACAGAAAACACTTGTGAGACTAGTTAAGAGGTTCATATAGTAGTATATGTGGTACTGGTTTATTGATTGATGATAGAACACAGGAAAGAAAAAAAGAAATAACAAAAGTCTCCTCATTCAAGTTATACATATCGGTTTTTGTATTACTATAAAATATCACTGCGTCAACAGTATCTCTGTAACGTTTGACTTTGATTAAGTGACGTTACATATTTTTTGTAATTAATTTAGTGCACATTTCGTGTACCGTAGTTTTAGATCCGCTGAGAGCCAAAATGCCCTAACTTTCTTCCTGGACCTTGAACGCCTCTGGTTCCATAACAGAGGGGCTCTGCTCAAACAGATGCACCAAAACATACCAAGCAAGTACCATTTATCCATAAGTAAGTACAAAACATACTAAGCAAGTATTGTTTATCCATAAGTAAGTACAATACATACCAAGCAAGTATCAGTTATGCATAAGTAAGTACAAAACATACCAGGCAAGTATCATTTATGCATAAGTAAGTACAAAACATACTAAGCAAGTATCGTTTATCCATAAGTAAGTACAATACATACCAAGCAAGGCCGTGTGGAATATCGTTTCATCTATAAGTAAGTCATATTTCAGTTTTTGGGCTGGAAGAAGATGCAATGTGGTTGATATCTTGCTGAGGCTTTGTCTGACAGTGGATTTGGATTCCGTAGGTCGTAAGCTTTCCAGAAAGGTGTGCTAATCATGTGTGGCATCAAGCTAAGGCAGGGGTGCCCACACTTTTTTGGCTCGCAAGCTACTTTTAAAATGACCAAGTCAAAAAGATCTACCTACATTAATAATGGTAAATATATATATATATATATATATATATATATATATATATATATATATACTGTGTGTATATATATATATATATATATATATATATATATATATATATATATAGAGAGAGAGAGAGAGAGAGAGAGAGAGAGAGAGAGAGCATTATTAATGTATAAATATACCGAGTATACTTTATATTTACAATATTGGCGTACCTTGCATAACTGCATGAACCCTTATGACACAATTCTGTACATTTTGGGTCATTATATTTTACTCTGATGACTTCACTGAATGGAACCAGCAGGGCTGCATAGTCCGGACAGTAGCTGCTGGTAGTCAGCCTCAGGCGGACCAAATGGTCATCAGTCATGGTGGAACGGTGTTTGGACTTAATACTTTTATAATATTATTATACAGTCGGCCTTCTCCAGATGCGCATGGAACAGCCGTCTTTGAAGAGCTCTCGCTCGAAAAGAACAGGCGAGCTTCGTTGCCACATCCATGATCTCTTTCATGTTTAGCATTTTAGCGCATAATGCTTGTTGGTGTATTATGCAGTGGTAATTAAGGAAGTCGGGGAAAACATCGTCCTCCCTGTACTTGGCAATAAATCCATTCAAGCTGCCAAACATTGCGGGCGCAGCGTCCGTGGTGATTGACAATAATAGGTTCGTTAGGCCGGCGATCGGCGCGCAATGCATGCCGGTTGGATTTTAGTCTGACTTGATCCCGAATTGCTCTGACGTCATGCACACGTGGTCAACGTGTCAATAGCAACACCAAATGCAGACGCTAAAATGAATGCCTTTACTAGTCTTTGTTTGGACAATAGCTTCATATGCATACCAAATGATTAAGGGTCTGCTTGAAGTTTCTCCTCAACAACTTGCTTTGTGTCTTTCTCACCTTAGTACTTGACTTTTTCACTTTAGATTGATAGTCAGATAATTGTCATATAAATTCAACCTTAAATTAAATTGCCATATATGTTTTGGAGTTGTACATTTAGAATTTTCTTTGAATGACATAACGGGTGAAATGAAGAATCAATATTCACACGCTTTGGTTGACCGTTTTAAAAGAAAATCTTTTGCAACATTTCACGGAAATGTGGACAAAGAGGCCGACAGAAGAAGGGAAGTGGATGACTGTGGACTAACGTTTAACAGCTAAAATAAAAAATGCAGTTACCTTACATACAGAATAATTATTCCAATGTGCCCTGCAGTTAGTTTTGCACATTTGAAATATAGTTTCCTAACCCCAGAATCTGAGCTGCCAAAATCAAACACCAACTAGTGGAGCCTTTACTGAAATTGCCCACCAATGCAGAATCATTCTGCATTGGAGGGCAAGCACGAAGAAGACTGCTGCGCAGTAGACTACATAGAGCATTACAAAAAAAGAGAAAAACCTCGACAGAAACGGAACAAAAGTGCTTCGAACCCAACGTCAACCACCGCGTAGCAATGCATGCAACCAGCAGACGTCTCTGCATTGCATTCATCACTGCACCAGTCACACTGTATAACATTAATTTATTCAAGCAACCCTAAAATCTCGCGGTGCTACCACTCAGACATCTTGCATTTCAATAAATCTGCACTTGGAGGGCAGTTTTTGTTTTGAAAATGTCGCCAACAACACCCCAGAAAAAGCAGGCTGTGTCTGCATTAATTCAATTCAATTTATTTTGTATAGTCCAAAATCACAAATCACAAATTATCCTCAGAGGGCTTTGCAATCTGTACACATACGACATCCCCTGTCCTCACATCAGTTCAGAGAAGACTCCCCTAAAAAAAGTGCAGATGTGCAGATGTCATGTGTACAGAATGAACAACATAACAGTTACAACACATTACATGCCTATGACAGAAATGATTCATATAATGAGTAGTAGGCATGATGGAAGAAGTCCTCCTCATTTGGAGTGCTGGAGACCTTCTCAGGATCACAAAGATCAACCTAAATAGAACCAAGACCAGTATGGATATTTTCTTCATTGTAATTTAATAATCTAATGTTGTGTATCTGAAGAAGGATTGAGATCAGCCACTGATCTGATCTGATCAGCGGCCAGCCAGACGGCCAAGAGGGGAAACAGCAAATATATTTTCACAGCTTACTCTCTGAATTAAGAATTCATGTTGAACAAAGCAGAGTTGCTGATTGTTGGAACATTGGAAAGACTAACACTCTGGTGGTTTTGGTGAGTTTGATTTAGTTTCTGTCTGAATGAAGTGTGTTTCATCATGAGTTAACAAAGCAGTTGTCTTGAAACGTGAATTCAGAAAGCATAAGGTTCAAGAATATTTCCTTCATTGACATCTTGTGAGTTCATTGTTGTTATTCATCAGAGGCAGCACATTTGCTGCTTGTGTGCAATGAATCCTGGTACAATATAGCTTGCACTGGGGACTACATTTTTTACATTACATTACATTACATGTCATTTAGCTGACGCTTTTATCCAAAACGACTTACAATAGTGCATTCAATCATGAGTACAAACTCAGAACAACAAGAATCAATAATCACTAAAGTACAGTTTCTTCAATAGAGTTAAATTACAAAAATTACAGAAAATTACAAAAGTGCTATCAATAAGAGACATCAAAGTGCTACTAGAGTGCTAGTACAGTGCTACCTTCCTTATTCAAGGTGTAGTCGAAAGAGATGCGTATCATAGCAGGTCCTAAAACAGTCATGAAATGCAATCTATTGTGTTTGTGCTAAATTTTCTTTGTGTCACACAGCACAAAAACATTGCCAATGGAAAGTCATCTAGGATCTTTTATGTGGTGGACACACACATGGAACACATCCGTGAATATGCAGTAGTTAGAACTAGTCATGTAGTATTTCATATTGATGTTTGTAATGCATAATCACAACTGCATATTTTGTGTGCAGCCTTGTCAATAGAACAATTATTTATAGTATATTTTCACAAAATTGGTTTCCCAATTATGATTTGTAAACATAATCCCAACCTGGTTAATGGCACATTTTTTCTAATAAATGAGGCGCTATACATTTACTTACTGAACAGAAGTGGACGGTTGGGGTGGGCAGGGAGTGTACAAAGCTGGCTTCGGGGTTTACATACATAAATACATACATACATAAATATACATATACACATACATACATACATACATACACACATGCATTACATACGTACATACATACATACTGTACATACATACATGCATACATACATACATTATACATACACACATACACACATTATACATACATACATATACATACATACATATACATATATACATACACACATTATACATACATACATATACATACATACATATACATATATACATACACACATTATACATACATACATTATACATACATTCATACATTATACATACATACATACATACATACATACATACATACATACATTATACATACATACATACATACATTATACATACATACATACATACATACATACAGTACATGCAGTCCTGTCTGTGGTGGGGTTTAAGAAACAAAGGTTAGTGAAATATTGTGTTTTCAGTTCAACTTTAATAAACCCATTGTGTCATGTGGACACTTTCCTAGACAAAGGTGCAACGTTTGAGTCTTGGAGCATTTGAGCAAACTGAGGGAAAATGCTAACAAAGTGGACAGTGTTGACCTATAAGGGGAGCTGGAGGGTGGGCGCTGTAACCGCCGTGTGAGAGAAATGCACGCTCACATGCACGAAAAGGAGCCGGCCAGACAACAAAGCAAGGAGAAGCTCTGATAACAACACACACTCTGCTCAGGTAGATTAATCCTCTAGATCTTTACATAGATGATAGCTGTTTGATGAGATATTAATGCTCTGAATGGTAAATACTGCTCTTTTGAGTGCTACCAGTATGGAATGCTAACTTGCCACGGCCCAGTCAATATTAAATAAATACACAAATGTGCCTATTAAATAAATGACTATGACTTTGAAATAAATAATAAAGGTTGAATTCCACTGAAAGGTGTTCTTCTCTTGTAACATGGCCCCGCCTTGGGGAGAAAGAATGTTGTGAATGAATTAGATTCTACAGAGAAGCTTTTTACTTCAATAAATGTATTCTGATGTAACCCCCCTGGCACACTGATGAACGTATTGCAATATTTATATATTTGCAGTATTACCAACTGAAAGAAATGCTCTATGAAGTTACTGCTAATTAAAAAAAGGCCATTCCCTGCTGCAGCTTGTAATGTTAAAATATATCTTGCCATAGTTTAAGACTGGAAGGCCCAAATACTCCCAGTGGAAGCACAAACTAGGTTCCCAGTCAATTATCTTGAAATATTGCTGCTTTCTCCTCAAGGCCGAATACAGGACGAGGGTGAATAGATAAGTCTGCACCTGCTGATACATTTAATTAATAGTTGGAACAAGAACATAAGACTTGGTTGTGTGACTCATATTATGGTTTTCTTTTAAGTGTGCGGCTCATTTTCATTGGTGGTCTTAACTTCATCTGACGGACAGGGAAGGAACCTTTTAAATATCAAGGAACGGACACAAGTCCGTGTGAGTTCTTTCCACTGTCACTGTGATACGTGTCTGTGTAAACTGCTCTCCGCTTGCAAGCAATAAAGAATCACTCTTTACAACTTGTGTTCCAGAAGACTTTTTTTTGTCTGTTCATTAGAAAGCTCAAATTACAATTCTCAACTCTTCTGCCTCTGCCCCAGTGACGCAAGAGCTAATTTTCATCACAAGCTTCACATGTAAATCATTGTACGTTCATTATGAAGTAGTCACAAGATGTACAATGTGTTGTCTGACCGCCATCGAGCCTCAACATCTTTCAACATTTTGGTCATTTTTCAAAAGCAAATTAGTTTGAAATATTGCAGGGAGAAAGCCAGGAGCAGCCAGTGAGCTGTGAGATGACAATATGATGGATTGCTCCAGCTTCACATTGACTGTTCCTGACTGCAAACATTACCAACTACCACTACGGCGGCTGATCAACAACAAACTGTTTTGTAATCATAACATTTCAAACAATCTGACTGCAACAATGAACTGCTCCAAAAATATATACTGTTTTCTTCTTGGTAAGAGTGCTCTTGACCACAAAAAAACAAAACATTTCTGAATCCCAGAAACCAATGGGTGCAACCAAATTAGAACAAATAATGGAAATTAATCATTATGAAGAAAATGTGAACTCATCTGTTTCTGAGAATCCTTACAGCTCAGAAGAGCAAACAAGGAAAACCCCACTGTGTTGCATGTCTTGTTTGAGGTCAGGATTGACATTTATTTGGATTACATGATAGAAAATACAGTGGTAATGTACTAAACTGCTAGAATAGTAACTGAAAACTGTACTGATGCCAGTCCTGAGAGTCTCTCTCCATTGTTCTAACCATCCCTGCTAAAGCCAGTTTCCTTTTAAAAGAGGTTTAAATGAGGCAGATAATGTAGTAATGTAACAGTATAATTAATGACGCTGCACAGAGAGGGAAGCTAACGTGCAGACACTGCAACGACGTTGGATTCATATTCACCCATTCAAATGTAGCTGTTATTGTTGTCCACAGTTGCTGGAACTAGCCAAGCTGTGAATGTCCAGTTTAGCTCTGTTCTGCATTACATCTGAAACCTTTCATACGCTCTGCTCCACGCCTCCTCTTTCTGCAATAATGACAACAGGAAAACAAACCTAAAGCAAATTCCCACTCGGAGGCCAGTTATGCTAGCTTCATGAACCAAACATGAATAAAAATGAGCTGCTGGGAATTCAGGGTGTAGCTTCAGGCACCGTCCAGACCAACTTTAGTCCAATATTGACAAAATATCTTTAAAAAACAATTCAGAACAGGAAAATTACAAATTACAGTACCAGCAATTCCACACTCCACTGCCCAAATAATACGCTCAAACACAACTGAACATTAGACACAAAGCCCCTTCGATTTCTGCTGGAAGCTCCTCACACAGACACTTCAGAGCATCAGTGACGGTACAGTCCTCCAGCCTGGATCACAGCATGCACTAACACATGAAGAACTGTTGCCAGAGCGCTACAGCAGAGAGAGAAAGAGAGCCAGCCAGCGCAGGAATCTCAGGGCTTCTTACCTGCTTCCCTCACATCCTGCACAGCTGCTGAAGGTTGGATGGCAACCGGTCTGCCTTGAGAGGGAGGAGTGGGAGGTGGCGAGGAAGCAGAGGAGTTGAGGGAAGGTGGCAAGTTAGAGGAAAGCTAAATCCCTTCTCTGCATACTGTCTGCAAGCAGAGCAGAGAGCAGCCCACTTCCCTGCTCCTGCTCCACTCCCTGTATGTGCAGCAGCGTGTGTGTGTGTGTGTGTGTGTGTGTGTGTGTGTGTGTGTGTTACAGTACTTTTATTGCTTATAAAGTGTGAAAGCCATAAGCATTTATTTATGGACCACCGTTATTTATAACTGCAATATTACCAAATTAAAAGGATAAGCACAGCCAGAGAGGTTTTTCACAACCTATAACCCAAAAGTTGGTCTTATTGATGTCTTCTAAAGCAATGTTATTTGCTTTTATTTTATTATCAATTTATAGAACCCAGTGCTGGAAATCTACTAAAATGTAGTGAAGTATAAACTTAAACGATAATCGTACTTAAGTACATCAATTTTCTAGCCTTCTGCCCCGCTCCATTTCTCTGATCCACCACATTTATTTTGACAGCTACACTTAGAGGTCGTGTTTATATTATGATTTTACAAACAAAGCATGATCTGCTTATAAAATAGGATGCATTTATGGATTAAACCACCACTGAGCAAAGCAGTGAACAAATATAAAGTTCTACCGCAACCTTTTACATTCATAAAGCACTGCTTACAAAACATTATTTACATAAATGATAATTAAATAATATTGTAATAATACATTGCATAATACATACTTTTACTTGTGATTCTTTAAGTGCATTTTGCTGATACTATTTCTGTAGATAATATAAGTAACTATTTTGATATTTTCCAAATTTCGAATGATTTTACTTTACTGCTGGAGAAAATCAAAAAATATTTAGTTAAAGATCCAGTTGTTGATTCCCCAAAATCCTATATACTGGCTCGTTAAAATACCATCCTTTAGAAATACTCTATTACAAGTTAGAGGCATGTATTCAAAATCTTACTTCAGGAAAAATAGAAAAGCATGGGACGTTTCAGAATAATGTGTATCATTATCTTTCAAAAACACAGAAGCTGCATTGGGCCCCTCATTATCGCGTAGCTAGCCTACCGCGCTACATGTTATGTACCTTTTGACTTTGACTCCACTACAATTCAGGGCGAAATATTTAACTTTTTATTCCACTGCATTTATTTGATAAATTCAGTTAAATATTTAGATTCAAACAACAAAATATCATCTGCAAATACATTATGATATATTCCATTTTAAGATAAACAGTAGTATTTTAAATGAGTTCAACATTTACCAGCTGTAACGTTGTCATGAACCCATTCATCAATGATTATTATATGCATCACTGCTCGCTCAGCATGCAGATGTGCTCAGCATGTCAGTCTTGACAGATGTTATGCCTAAGCATGCTACCGTATATGGTATCATCTCATCACATGATCAAATAGAGACTTGACACTGGACATATGACCCAGCAACCGTCATTGTATATTTTCATGACAAAAATATCAAAGAAAATAAGAAATTATTCATTTAATTGAATTTGTATATAGACTATTTATAGTTTATGTAGAATAAGCAGCATCTACTTTTGCTATTGACTATTTTACCCCCCAAAAACATGATGGAGATGGGTTTACTTAACAGAATTGAAATAAGCTCATCTATTAGACCAGAATTAACTCTGAAACTGTAACCAAGGTCCTATCTGCAGCCGCACACTGTGACGGACATGTAAGAGCTGACTAGGATGTTCCTGACTCATTGAAACCACTCAAGGGAAATACAAGTGTCTCAAAGTGTAGTAAACAGGATACAGTATTTTTACCAAAGGAAATGTAGTGAATGACTTTCACCACTGTTTGTAATAGAGCAGTTATTTGTATAGGTGAGTTTTATGCAGATGATCTGTAATAAGCTAAATTACTTACAACTTTAAAAACTGTGACTTTACATCAGATGTGCCCAAAGGCTGACATCTTGTGTTGCTTGAACACCGGGTCTGGTAGGGGGACCCCTGTTTGTGGCTGTTTGGGTCGAGCAGCTCCATCGTGGTGAAGACGGGTCCGCCACTGGGCAGCTGCTGGCGGCACGAGGCCGAGCACGAGGAAGACTGCTGCGCAGTAGACTACACAGAGCATTACAAAATAAGAGAAAAACCTCGACACAAACGGAACAAAAGTGCTTCGAACCCAACGTCAACCACCGCGTAGCAATGCATTCAACCAGCAGACGTCTCTGCATTGCATTCATCACTGCACCAGTCACACTGTATAACATTAATTTATTCAAGCAACCCTAAAATCTCGCGGTGCTACCACTCAGACATCTTGCATTTCAATAAATCTGCACTTGGAGAAATCCATCAAACATACTCTCTCTCGCTCTCTCTCCTGCTCTAAACTAGCACAGAAACGGGCTTTCCTGCCGTCTGAAGCAGACTAGTTTCCCTCCGCGTCGACGGGTGTGAGGCGGTCGGGCCGAGCCTCGCGTGCCAATTCCGCGGAGTTTAGACGGTCTCTCGCGGGGACTCTCTAGCCGTATTGTGCGTCATCTCCATCGCTGCCGTTTTGTTATTTTTCTCCATTGAGGAAACATGGCAACTCCCGCCGCGGTCAACCCGTCCGGTAAGTCGGTACTCGGTGTGTTGTGAGGACGGAGCGGAATGTTTACTGCTGTGTGTGGAAGAGAAAGAGAAGCTTTTCGCTACACTGTTGCTGAAGAGGCTGCCGCGCCGCCAGGCCGCCGCAGCCTCTTGAAGCCTGGCTCCATCCCCTTCCCCCACCGAGCCGCCGCACTACATCGCTTTAATTCACGGCTATGCAGATAACTTACGTATCACATACTTGGTAGTGGTCTTGTGGTGTACATGTATTCCCATGTGGTATTGTATTTAGCTTCGGGTATCTTGCTAAAGCTAGCTCTATGCGCTCATTTCGCCGAGCGTTTTCTTTCCTCGCTCAGTGATACAAAAGGTTACTTTGCATATCGTTGCCCTACAGCCTTGCCCTTCATGTTCTCTGCTACATCGGTGACATTTTAACATGTGTTGTTGTGGAAAGGGAGGCCTGTCTATATCTGTATTCCTCTATTCCTCGCCTGTTGATTCGTGATTGCACAGAAAGGGTTTGTTCGTTTCTTAGACGGAACGAAATGCTAAACCGAGGCTACTTAAAATCTGACGTTGTAAAAACGTTATATTATATTGGCCTGACGTACGTAGTTAAAGCATTTTACGTTGCCTTTAAACCCTGTCCGCAGTCCGGCATCTATCAACCAGACACCAGGTAACGTGCTTTTGAATAATATGTGAACTTTCAGGATCCGTGCCCGTGTTGATCACAGTCCTTTCCCTCAGGGAAGCTGTGAGCCGCTGATAAAAGTTGGGATAGAGCAGAGAAACGTGGTGCTTGGTTGTTCACACGTTTGCCGATGTACTAGAACTCGATGTTAACATGTAACCTGTCCGACCTGAAGCTGTGCGTACGCTCTACATGTCCGGGTCAACAAAGGAAGTCAAACGGTTGAACGTTTAAATAGAGTCTGGCGTGATGTTCTCCCAACGCTAAGCTGCTGAGATGGACCTGCTTATAGGACGGTCCTAGAACAGGAGAAGCAGGGGTCTCTATTCAGTGAAGAGATCTGCACTGCATCACAGTGTCACCAACAGATTAGACTACATTATGTTGAACTAATCTACTGAAACCATCTTTCAATGAGCCTGATAATTACACACTATTTAAGTTACATGATGTAGTTCACCATATGAATATGTCCAGAGGCAACTGCCATGTCAATGAATTACTACATTACAGTGTAATTAAGTCATTGTACAACATGAGTATAAGAAGAGAGGAGCTGTCCACACCAGGAAAGAGTGGCAAAGTAATTCATCTGGTGTAAAGGACCTCCATATGAAAACATGTCATGCATACTCTACTGCGCGCTCTGTGCCACCTCATTGGCGATGTAAATGAAAAGGGAATATAAATAAAGCAGTGTCTGGTTATTGGCACCTCGGCTGCATACAAAGTGCTGAGGTGAGGTGTTGTTAGAATGAACAATGTACAGATGAGAAAATAACCGTGTCAGATAAAAGAGGCAGTGTGAAAAGGCAAAAGCAAATGATCCCTCTTTCTGTTGTTAAAAGTGAAGGACATTGTAGATGAGAGTACATTATCTCGTATGGAAGCACCACAAAACCCTCCAGGCCCGGTGCCAACCTATTGCTTTCACTGTAATCCTCTTTATGTTGGTTGCAATGTAATGATCCACTCAGATGTTTGAGGGAAGCGTGCAGTGAGAGTACGTGCAGCTCCTCTCTTCGCTGATGAAACCTAGTTAGAATGAAGTCATGCCTAACGCTGCTGCTGCTGCTGTAGCCAGAGGAGGACAAAGTTAGCCTGCTGATCTGTGATCAGCCGTACCGGTTCCCGTGGTATGGCAGTGAGACCAGGTGCGTTGACCTCGGACCAGATACCCGGGGTTGTGGGAAAGCTGTGTCACTGCAGGATTATCTCCAGCTGGCCGTCACCCAGATCCAATTGGTGTAAGAGCATGTGAAACATGACAAGTGAAATGATCTGATGAGGGCTGCGTGTTAGAGAGGACAAGGATTCAATTCAATTCAGTTTATTTTATATAGCCCAACATCACAAATACAAGTTTGCCTCGGAGGGCTTTACAATCTGTACACATAACATCCCTGTCCCGGGACCTCACATCGGATCAGGAAAAACTCCCCTAGAAAGATAGTTAAAACCCTTTCACAGGGAAAAAAGGGAAGAAACCTGAGGGAGAGCAACAGAGGAGGATCCCTCTCCCCGGATGGACAGAAGCAATAGATGTCATGTGGCCAGAATGAATAGCGTAGTTACAGCACATTACATGAATATGACAGAAATGATTCATATAATGAGTAGTAGGCATGGTCCATGATCCAGATAATCCATGAAGCAGAAGGAGGTAGAGAATTCAGGACCTTACAATTTACAGACTACTGCATCATTTCTATCAATCAACAGAAAATCAAGCCACAAGTATTCCAAAAATCAATTAATCACTCGAATAATTTATAATTAAAAAATGCCAAATATCTCAGATTTAGTCTTGTCATTTGTGAGGATTTGCAGCTTGTCTGACTTTGCTGTCAGACAATACATTATCAATTGATTAATTGGAGATAAGCCAATTGTCGCTCGTAGTCACAATTTTGTCAGTTTTGTTTTGTGATTTCTCTTGTTTATGCATTTTTAGACTTTGGCTTAATCATTCATTCCATTATCCAAACCACTGATCCTATTCTTGGTAGCGGGGCGCTGGAGTAAAGTCAGAGTTCACCTGGACTTAATAGTTTCACAGTTTTAGTTTTATCGTCCTTCAACCAGAGGATCGGCGGTTCGAACCCCGGCTCCACTAGCCCATGTCAATGTGTCCTTGGGCGAGACTCTTAACCCCAAATTGCTCCCGTAGCCGTGTCTACGGCGTGTGCATGTTGTGTGAATCTTAGTTAAAACCTGATGGGCAGGTGTCATCAGACTAGAGAAGTACAGTCCGTTTACCATTTAGTCAAAACCTTTTCTCTTCATTTTGTCAGATTTACTCGAATAGATTTTTTTATTCATCAGATAACATTTGACCTTTCATTCAATTGTTTCTGTCCAAAAGGAATAATGTTGTAATTTCACATAATATTTTTATCTCATTATATGATGAAAAACATATAACATGTTGAATGATTAAGAATGCTGCGTTGCTACCCCGAGACTCCGGGTGCTCATTAGTGATGCGTGGTCAGGGAGTCGTTCTGGAGCCAAGCAGCATGAGCACTATGAGCTACAAGCAGTCTGATCCGCACACTTTCTATTCATTCAAACCAGTCAGGAGCTGAGGACAGAGACAAGACAGAGCGGCTGTGTGTGTGTGTGTGTGTGTGTGTGTTTCATACAGAGAGCGAGATGATAACGTTATAATTTACCTTTGCCCAATACAACATTTTAATCGATGGAGCTTTATTGATTGATTGATTATAATGTAATTCAAGCCCTGATCCCAGCACCTTCAGCACTGTAGAAAAACAAGCACCGTCACATCTTCAGACTTTTGCTTTTGGTATCAAAACAACTCTAGTTGGTTATGCTTTTTTAGTACCAAAGAAACTACTTTGTATTCCCTTTGAAATATGAATTGTCTGTTTTCAAATGTTAAATATCCGGCGGCTGTTTGACAAACTTGGTGGTTTGGGAAAAGACATCTGGATGGAAGACAGAAAGGATGAGAGACGAGAGAGAGAATAGAAACAACCTTGTCAGAGGGAGAGCCGTGATTGAAAAGGAGAACGTATGCAACACCCCCCCTTGTTCTCCACAGGCTCATTAATGCATTTCACCTCAGGGCTTTCTAGCTGTTGGCTGTCTGAAGAGGTGACTGAGTTCAAACCAGGCTTCAGATCCACTGTAGCTAAGTCAGTGTTTCCACCGACACAAACACAGCAGTGGTTCTCAAACTTTTTCTGTAAATAACTTCATTTTGTGACTCCATCTGTGCTTTTATAAATAACAGAATAAAGAAAATTGCAATCACTTTCAAGTAAATCAGATTGCTCCATCAGACTTTTTATTTTTTTATTGCAATCACTTAGAACAATGAAAATAAAGTTATATCTGTGCAAAAAATAACTAATATTTAGTTACTACTAAATAGCTCATTGTGGAAAACAAAACAGAATGAGTGCAGATGTGTGAGCATCAGGTTGCATCAGTATCAGTGGAGCAGTGAGCCTCTACACATCTTTATAAACGGGTTGTAGATTTGATACAATTCATGTTCAACGTTGAGCTGAGATCTGTTTTCTGTTTTGAGAGACGCAGCAGCAGGAAGGACGATGGAGACTTCTGGCAAAGAGACAAAAATCGGCGAGTCACGCATGCACAAGCGTAACCTGTTAACGGCGTAACGTAAACATTTACCCGAAAGTACAGGCTTTTCTCCATGTATTTATTAATGACTGAGTTTTATGTCCGTGTACTTTGTACTTTTGTAATATGTGAAGCCAGCAGCTCTTTGTTGGTAGAAGACACGAGCACGTTGTCTCTTTCACCTGAGCAGGAGAGCTGCTCTGTGATCAGAGAGTGTGTGTGTGTGTGTGTGTGTGTGTGTGTGTGTGTGTGTGTGTGTGTGTGTGTGTGTGTGTGTGTGAACACCCAATTCCCTTTTCACTGAACAGACAGGGAGGAGATATTGACCAGAAGGGTTTGGGATTATAATCACAGACTCTGTCTATGTTTTATTATCATACAACATGAAAATGAGGGGTAATAATAGATTATGAGTGAACTGTCAAAATGATGGCAGAGGAAGTCTAATGCAACCATTGCCTTTGAATGTAATGTGTCAGCCAGACTGAGATCATAGCCACACTGATGACTTGTTAGAGACCCAGAAAGGTCCTGTTGGTGTTGATACATCACACAGCCCCACAGGGACTTATGGAGGATTTGGGCTTCAATCTTCTATTTGAGCAGAAAAGGTGAAAATGGAACTCACTTTAGAAAGCCAATGTATGTCTTCATGTGTGTGTGTGTGTGATAGAATGCCTATTCATCCTGGTAGGAGAAAGGCTGCAGTGTTAGTGTGCTGTTGCTGCCAGGTTGAATGACCGCACTGATTGTCAGATGAAGAAGCTCCTCATCAGATAACGCCGGCTTAGAGCCGTGTGTTACTCAAACCCACTTCATGAATGAATGATGGAAGACGGCTCCTGCACTGCAGTGAGAGTGTGCTGCTCTGGGAAGACGTGGAGGGGGAGGCATGCACACTATCAAATATTAACTATGTTACTTGGTGCACTGGGCCACGCCGGAGGGTTTGTTTGGCCGATCCATTGCATCTGACGACGTGAGAGATGGAGGCCAGTAGAATGGATGGGTGTATGCGTTTAAGAGCCAAGAGAGGAAGCTGAAGGCTGAATTGGAACACAGTGTAATTCCTCTCAGCCATATTGACACACTTGGAACAGCCAGCATGTATTTTTCCGTCGCCATTACTGAATACACACTTAGTGATGGGCCTGTGCTGGAAAATGTGTGTATTTTAAAACATCATCCGATAGAATGTGGCATCCAGGCTGCCAACTACAGCCCAGGGCTTCACTGTGGAGGTCTGTGGACAGCTCAGTTCTTCTACTAAGGTCCAAGTTTAGAAGGGATGATTTTCATAATTTCTGCAAATTAAAGTACCAAACGTGGATGAGGTTCCACTGTTAGCACGTCATCCATGTTGTATCAGTGCTCTGAACTCAGAAATCTTAATTCTCGTGTCTTGTTTCAATGGGAAAATAGATGAGCTGGTTCTTGCCTCACAGATGAATATATCCGGTTTGTGTTTTCGATGTGTTGTGTGTCTGATTGTGGATTCGTCATTTATTCTGTTGGGGAATACAATTGTACAATGGAGGCAGTATACGATTTATGATTTTCTGATAGTTTCAGTATTGACACCAACATTATCCTTTTTTAATACCTTTTCTACTTGGCCCTTTTATTCATTGAACAAAATAAGCCAAATCACTCAGATGTTGTAGACAACACATGTTGTCTACAACAATATTACATTAATATTGCATTAATGAAAACAATTAAACACAATTAAAGTGTTTAGTGTTTCTCAATTCTCAGTGACTTCAAGAATAACAAGCTCAAGTAGTACAACAAATACACATTCTCCCTGTTACGAGAATAAATTGTACATATGTTTTTTTAGATTTTTAAAGGCGGATAAAACAACGATACTCTGGAGCAGGAACTCCTCAACACATACAACATATTCCAGTCTGTAAACTGGTGTAAATAAGGCTGGGTGCGCTGGCTTCATAACATCAGACAAAGGGAATGTGGCACCTTACTCGTTTTATCTCAATGTGAGGGATGTCTACAACAGGATGGACATGAATGCAGAGAGGATTCTTCACCCTCTTCACCCAGGACTGCTCGCCCATCTATTCCTCCAACACAGTAGTAAAGCTCATCGACGACACCACTGTGGTGGGACTCATCTCCAACAACGATGAGACTAGGGCTGCAACTAACGATTATTTTAATAATCGATTAATCGGTTGATTATTCTTCCGATTAATCGGATAAAAAAAACAAAAAGGCATTAATTGCCAACCCTTTATTCAAAAACAGAAGTGACAGTGCAAAACATCTTCAGAAAGCACAAACAGGTTGCTCCTTGAACATCCCTGAGCTGTTAATTAAACAAATTAAATAAAAATGGACTAACAAAAAAACATACACATGTATGCTTCACATCTGCCAAATGTGAGCCCTTTTTACTGTAATTGATCTCCTTGGAGCAGAGGCTGCATTTACATACCTGCTTTATCAAAAACAACCTTTAGCCAGATCCTCCGGTTTAACGTTAGCGAGTGACTGGTGAACTGAACCAGACCGGGGGTTACGGCATGTTTCATCACGTTACGTTTTTTACAAGCAAGACTGAACTGTAACGGAACATAAAGTAACTTTAACGACAACACACAACCCAAACACGTTAGCTAACGTGATAGCAAGCTGACTAGCTTCCATTAAAAACACGTTTGAGGGAAATGAGACGCTGGAGACATCTTAACGCTGATTGGTCAAGACTCGTCACATCAAAGATGTTCTATTGCTAAGTTTCTCCGCGTCTCACTCCAATCTCAGAAACACCGGCCAGTTGCTCTGCTCCGCTCTTTTTTTTCTTCTTCTCCGTGACTTATTGCCCGGCGTAATAATCGCGCGACACAACGAATCGATGATGAAATTCGTTGCCAACACTTTTGATAATCGATTTTTATCGATTTTATCGATTCGTTGTTGCAGCCCTAGATGAGACACACTACAGACAGGAGGTCCAACATCTGGCTGAGTGGTGCTCCGACAACAACCTGGTCCTGAACACCACCAAGACCAAGGAAGTCATAGTGGACTTCAGGAGATCCAAGAAGACCACACCCTCTCCACTCTACATAAGTGGAGAGGAGGTGGAGAGGGTGGACAGCATCAAATTCCTGGGACTCCACATTACCAAAGACCTCAATTGGTCCCTGAACACAACACACCTGGTGAAGAAAGCCCAGCAGAGGCTCTTCTTCCTGAGGAAGCTAAAACAAGCTGGCCTGCCCGCTGAGCTCCTGGTTAACTTCTACAGAAGTGTGATAGAGAGCAGGGTTTCCCCTACCGTTAGAATAGGGGGGCGGGGCGCCCCCCTGAAAAAACCCTCCGCCCCCCTGTAATTTTCTCCGTCGCGCCAGATCACAGACGTGATTTAAGGTTCCCTTTCCTATAAACAGGTCTACACCTTGTTCTTTTATTAAACAAACTCAATGTTCTTATTTTATTGATCGTATTTCTGTCTATTTCTGTCATGGTCGCGTTTACAACTCTACTTTGCTCTCGGTAACGCGCACCGCGGAGATCCGCCCGATGCCCACAGACTCGTGCGCGCGCACAGGTGGGCAGAGAGCACACTTCCATCAGCCGGCAGAGAGCGTCCAATAATGTCGCGTGGAAAGAAAACAGATATATCTGCGTTTTTTAAACGCTCCCAACGTCGCTCCCAATGTCCCAACGTCGCCGAACAGCTTTTTCCCCAGAGCGGTTTCCTCCATCACCCCCACACCCACCCCCCCACCCAGCTCACACCGGACAGTGCTGCGGGGGACACAAATAGACAATATCTCAAATCACTTTTAAGCCATTGATGCCTGTGTCTTATGTTTTATTTATTTTTAAATGTTCTAAATTTAGAATGTCCTGTCTTAATGTTTTTTTTCATACATGTTTTTACCTGTACCTGCTGTACTGACTTATGAGTCGCCAACTTAATTTTGTTGTATGTTACAATGACAATAAACTCCCTTACCCTACCTTACCTTAGGAGGCAGGCAGGTAGAATTAAACAAAAAGCAAGCTTTAATAACAAAAGCCTAAAATGACAGGAACAAAAATGGAGGGAGCAGGCAGCGACAATAAAAGGTATGGAAGTAAAAGAACCAAACTAAAGAGAAACCAGAGGAACGTAGACGTCAGATAACCAAGGCAGTCCACCCGATCCCCAGGCAAGGAAATACACTGACTACATACACTGACTACATACACTGACTACATACTACATACACTGACTACATACTACATACACTGACTACATACTACATACACTGACTACATACACTGACTACATACACTGACTACATACACTGACTACATACTACATACACTGACTACATACACTGACTACATACTACATACACTGACTACATACTACATACACTGACTACATACACTGACTACATACACTGACTACATACACTGACTACATACACCAGTTTAAAGACTGTACAAGTTCTTGTGTCGCTGCTGAAGAAAAACTATCTGTTTACATACTAGAATAATAATGAAATGTTGATTTGTTTTTGTTAATTAATTGTCTTTTTACTCACAAAATGATCGAAAAGAACGGATAAGATGATCAAGAGTACTAGTATCAGTAATATCCTAACAGCAGGGCAGGGCAAACTAATGAGGGCTGGGCACTGAATCGATGAGGCAGGAAGTAAAACCGAAACATGACACAAAATACATCAGGAAACACCAAGAGCATGACATGATTATCTTCTTTTGATAATCATAAATGAAAATAAGATTTGATTGATCATCCAGCTTCACTGTAAACTATGATGTCTCTCACTATAATGTCCTTCACTGATTGATGATGAAAGCCTGTCTTTGTTGAGCGTTTCCATAGTTTATTGTGTTGCATCATGATGAACCCTTTTCTAATGTGCAGTACAATAACCAGTGAAGGATCCGTGGAGACCGAGAACAGAACTTACTTTTAAAGTAAGCAGAGGCACACTTTACAAGAGCTGCGGACAACAAAAGAGAGTAGACTTGTACAGACAATGAAAGTAATTGTTCAAATAGGAAACAGTGTATGTGTAATGGCAATGTGATGCCTCTGCTAACCCCGAGGTGTTGTTGTATCTTCCAGAGATGGGCAGTGAGTTGCCAGGGACAGTGGCGATGCCGGGCGCCGTAGGAGGCGGGCAGGTGAGGATGGGAGGAGCCGCGCCGGGCCGCGGGGGCAAGAGGAGATCCGGAGGGTGAGTATCTTCTCTGAAATAACTCCCAAGAAGCTGATACACCTTTCACACATTACATACATGTTAACACCAGCATTGATGCGTTTCATCTCAGTACAGTCATGTCGTTTAGTTTACAGCTTCAAGTGTTCAGCAATGTCCCCAAAGATTTGGCAACAAACAACATCCAGCTGCCTCAGCTGACCGGCTGTACCAAATACTAGTTCTTGCAAATGAGAAACCGGTCATCCTGGAGCAGGTTATTTATTAACCAGGTAGTGCTCTGTTGGTCAGTAAGCACTCTGGTTATGGGGTAGCAGTGTTGCTGTGGGAGTTGTTGTTTCAGGCATGGTACACAAGTAGCACCTTAGGAAGAAGAAGACATATTAAAACAATATTAAATAGGACCTGAACCCCTTTATACAGCTGAAACATGGGTGTTTTAGTGTATTGTTGATTGATTCAGGTCTCAGTGCGTAGTGACTGCCCTCTACTGGTTGAAACACGGCTATTGCAGTTTAATTTTGACAGCTGATCTGGAGCCAAATGACAGATGTGGAAGCAGTCATTGTTGGGTCTATTGAAACAAAGATGACATCATCAAATAATGGTGGCAATGCAATGCTTTCTGTCAACAGAATAAGAAAGGGCAAAAAAGCACTCTATAATGAATGGAACCTCATTTGCCATGTGAATGTCCTTTTCTGGTTCTGCATTAGTGTGGAAGAAGCAGGCTATGGGGCCCTGCACTTTGTGAATCTAATCCTCTGGGGCCAAAGCAACGCATTTAACCCGTGCACAGGCATTAGGCCACATACACATGAATAAATAATACAGGATCCAGGCAATATGCCAAATAAACATGGCACAGGGAGACAACAGGGATGTCTCTATCGTTGTTGCTTTATTTATGAAGGTGTGTGTGTGTGTGTGTAACCAGAGGAGTGTACTACAAAGCAAGACTAGTGGGTAAGCAGTAAGATAAGCCTAAAGTCAGAGTGTCACTTAGTTGGCTCTGCTTTAACCTGGCTCGATCACCATGGAGCATCACTCGTACTGCAGCATTCTGTGGACCTCTGTGATGAGCTGAAAGGGATTAGAGACCCAATACATCGTCTGAATATTTATAGAGTTACACAAAAAAAAGGAGGATGACCCAGCCGTCAGTGATTTTCTCCATAAACCCCTCAACCTCTTAACAGCAAGTGGCTTCAGTATAATGATCCAGCCTGATGGTTACTGTGAACTAGTCTTTTTGTTTACATGGGGACAATGTATGCAGAGGCACAGACGGCCCCTGACGAGCCTCCCCACAGACGGACCCGTTCAACGTGCTGGAGCTCACACGCTCACACAGTTGCCAACTTGGCAACTTTCTCTCTGGACAGAGATCCAGAAGCCCCGATGTTTATGTCATGTTTACATGTATCCCTGCTGGTCTCAAATTGCCTCCACATTTTGGCTGTGTTTTGTTCCATTTCCTTAGCTGCAGCCAGGTGTGTGCATTTCCACTGACCTGCTCACTAAAGGAACTGTCAGTGACCAGATCAGTGAAACTCAGCCGACCTGGCTGCTGTCCAGGAAAAATAATTTATTCTCAGCAACGCACATAGCAGATGTGCTTCTACTTTTATAGTCTGCCTGATCAATACACTCGCATCCTGACGCTGCCGATCATGTTTACGTTGGGTCCGCTCATGGAAAACAAATGCCGCTCACGGACCTGGCACTTTTAAAGAAGAATGGAGCCTGGACGCCTCCAGCTGGAGCTGTGTCGACTGGCTGAACCGGAATCAGTTTACCCATTTGACTGTGACTACAGTAAAGGATGAAATAGCGTAAAAGTCGGGTTACAAGCCGCTACTACCTTCGGTCAGTGTCCCTGTTAGCTCCCCGCTGTAGCCAGCTAGCGCTCCTGCTAGCTCCACGCTAGTTCCCCTACAACCACCGAAGGTAGCGGGACCAGCCCCGGCTCGACACCCGACTCGGGCAGAGGGGACGCGGGCAGTAGCAGCTGCAGCGGGGAGCTAGCGCTGCTGCTAGCTTGCTACAGCGGGGACAACCACCGGAGGTAGGAGCGGCTTGTAACCCGACTTTTACGGTACTTGTTTGGGATAAGGAGTAGTTTAACAATTAGCACTTGAGCTGAGAGATGGAAACAGGACGTGGATCCATTGCATCACCCTTTTCTGTTTCCATTACAGTCAGGTTGTGCTGTAAGGTTTTTGTACAAAAACCTAAGTGTGTGCAGTTTTACAGTACCATGCTGTTACTCTGAGATGCTCTTTGAACAGTGGCAACACATCTGCTAATAATGTTCTTCTAGGCATTTATCTCAAAATACTGCAGAGCCAAATGATGCTGCGATTCTTTCCTTATGAGATTTCCGATTGCATTCCTGCTCCTGAGTTGTTTGATGTCGTCTTTTTAACCATCATGACACCTCATCATAACTCTTGTCACAGAGACTGATCACAGTGGAAGGACAATGAGACGATGGTGTTGAGATGAGAGCGTTGGCTCTGTAATGACGAGCCATCAACTGTTGGCCTGATAAACACATTGTTCTCTTGGTTTATTCATCAGCAGACACAACTTGCTGGCTTTGCAGCAGCAGAACCAAGTGAGGAAGAAGTCGGCAGCTTCAAACTGTTACAGCTATTGCTGTGGATTTACATATACTATTCTAGAAAGCACAGGGATTCACTAGAGCGCTGTCAGCTGTCAAGTCTAACACATGTAGTTACTATGTTTTCTGTGGTTGTTTCCCAGAATGGACTTTGATGACGAAGACGGAGAGGGACCAAGCAAATTTTCAAGGTGAGCACGTGAAAAGGAAGCCATGTCTGAATGCTAAATTAAACTTATTAAAGTATTTTATTGCACTCAATTCAACAACGAGTTTGTAGCACAGTATGAATGCACGTCTTATTTGGTTTTATATTGATCTCAGCATAGTGTCAGGTGGAAGTCATTACAATGTGTAGAACCCTCTGATTGTACCAGTGACTGTTGCTTGTGTTATGTCTTTTTCTTTTAAAGAGGGACTCAAGTGTTTCTCTGTCACTGCATCTCCACCGCCCTCACATTTCATTTACTTTTCTCTCTTATGTTGTGTCGAGTGTAAGTCTGTAGGATGTACATTAAAGTAAGTGCTTTATTTCTGAGCTGACAACACGGCAGAGTTGAGTTGGGTGGTGACAGTGAGGAGGAGCTGCTCTCTGCTGAACACACTGCACTCTTCATAATGGACAGTAGCATTACATGTGTGATTAATTGGGCTACAAGAAAGCTCCATATTGTCACTGAAGGGTTTGCCACTGTACATGCACTTGTACATGTTAGAAGAAACAGCTGATTCTCCTCGCCAGGAGCTTATTGGTCACTCTGCAGTGTGTCACTTAGTGATGCACAAGCTGCACAGAGGAGAAGGACGAGTTGGCCCAATCACAGGGAAAAAAATAAATATATATATAAAACCATATAAGTTGCTCAAATTCCATCCGTCAACTTTAGATCTGATCAAATCCACACACAGAAAGATTTTACAATGAGGCATTCTGTTGCTTATGAGGCTCACATTTCTACTGCTATTCTTTTGCTTCTGTAGTCTTGTAGCGCAGCAACTATCAGACCGGTTTAACCAGTTAAACTCATGCATTTAGACCACTTATAATAATTATATATAATCATAACGTGTTTGTTCCCTGTTGCTACCTTACTTTTAAAATGTAACTGTATTTACTAAAACAGTAACAAGGGGATGTAAGCTTGAGATGATGCACAGAACAAATTCATTACAGGAGGCTCATTGCATACTATTTTAGTATGAAATAAGTAGGAAATAAGGACAGTAAGATTGTTTTTTGTTTCGCAAACTTGCTGGCGTTTGTATGGAATTGTGATAATAAGACAATACGATTATTTGATTAATTCTGAACAGGCATTCCATCAGCAATAACAAAACAAACTAATGAAATCAATTCAAGTTTGAGTTGAATATATAATTCTCTGTTTCATAAACGATTCAGGTCTCACCACAAAGTCTGAGTAAAGGCAAAAAGAAGAGTAGTGGTTTGATCTGCTGACAGAAGCAGCAAAGCGTGTGCTAGCCTGAATAACAATGACTGGATGACACCTCTCACACCTTCTTTGAAACTAAGGATTTCCTGGATAATATCTATGTTTTTCCCAGTCTATAGCAATATACAAATTATTTCAAACAAATACAGGAGCAGATAATTCAGACATAATGCACCAGTCAGCAGTATGTTTGGTTCAGTTTTTCCCATCAGTCTTTGAACTACTCTCACGCATTCATGTGACAATCATTGCATGTGAGGAACATGAAGCTGTTTACCTGTATGTGTACGTTGTGTTACATGCTGCGCCTTCTCTTCTCTGTAGGTATGATGTTGATGATGATGATGATGATGATGATGAGATTCCTGGTGGGGATAAGGAGAGATTCGCCAGGTAGGCCTAGCCTGCTGGGCCCACAGAGGATTTCCAAATGACTCGGGCTCAACAGACTGTACAGCCTGAACTACACACCTGTTCTGCCCAAAGACAGGGAACTACTAACAACTGCTGCCAAAATAATATTCCAAAATATTAAGTCAATATTGGTATATTATAGACACATGTCTGGCTCCCGAAATGGTGGGAGGACTCAACAGGTGATCAGATGTCAGGAGAGCTGGCAGACATTGCTTGATACTAACAACAAAATACATCAGAGAAATGAAGCTCTTTGTAACCAACCATATGAGGGATCGGCCCACTTTTCAAACTAGGCACAGCGGAGTTGGTTTGTATCAGATGTCACACAAACAGGATAGCTGAGCATGGCCACAGAAAACGTAAATGTAAAGAGCTAAACTGGATAAACAAGGAAACGAAGACGTCTGATGTGTTGATACATTGACTACTTAAAGGGGACATATCCTTGCTTTTGTGTGGGCTGTCAGATCTGGCTCCCTTTCCTATGTCACATGCAGGCTCATTAGAATACACAGCCCTCAGTTTGAGAACTACCTTCACACAGGCGCACTTTGTTTCTCTCACAAGCCAATCAGAGCAGACTGAGCTTTTTGCGAAGGGAGTCTTAAAGAGACAGATGCGTCTAACAGAAGAAGAATACAGGTATCTTCAAAAAGACAGTATGAGAATGTTTTTGAACATTAGAGCATGTAAACATGTTCTAATAGACACCCAAAATACAACCACATCTGAAAATGAGCATGATGAGCCCCCTAAGCCCAGTCCTAAAAGAAAGAATAATGATTATCTGCCAAGAATGTGTCAATAAAGACCGGAAATACCATCAACTTAGTGTATCTCTTGAAGCATCACTAAAACACCAACAGCGTCAAACACCAGCCATTAGACACAAACAACGATGCACTCAAAGAAAAAACCTAGAAGAGACGAGTGGCCTCAGTGAATATTGTCAATGGTATATTAATAAGTGTGTCCAGCTGTCTGAAGGGAATTCCCCTCAGAAGATATGCATGTTCAAATTAAAGAATGAGCAGTTGGCAAGCAATTGTATTCAACCAAAAGTGTTGATCCCAACAATATATTACAGATCACTTGTTAAAAGTGGGATTTAGTGGTAAAATCATTCCTCCAGCATTTCAGTAGACTAAAACTAAAACACATCGTAGGTTGAGGGACATTGACGATGTAAAGCACAGTCAAAGGTCTGGAGAGAAATCCTGATCCTCAGGGCCTGCTGGGTCCTAGTCTGCCCTCTCCAACTGTCAAACTGCTATTTTCTCTGTTTTAGAGAAAACCACAGTGAGATTGAACGACGCCGGCGCAACAAAATGACCCAGTACATCACGGAGCTGTCGGACATGGTCCCTACCTGCAGCGCCCTCGCTCGGAAGCCTGACAAACTGACCATCCTGCGCATGGCCGTCTCCCATATGAAGTCCATGAGGGGCACTGGCAACACGTCCACTGACGGGGCCTACAAGCCCTCCTTTCTCACTGAACAGGTACTGTCAGACCCAGAGCTCTATCACACAGGACATACCCAACAAACACAGCCTTGCTCTAGTTCTTGTTTTGTTTATTGACCACATTGAATCACAGCTGTTTACAATACTTCAATACTTTCAAGTCTTTTCTTCAAACTCATTTTGATAAAATAACTGTGGGAATGCTGAGTTTGGAGGGTCATCTGGAGAGAAACTGATCTCAGTCCGTTAGAGAGCCGCTAGAAGATGTTTCTTCTCAGGAGTTAAAACCCTGCTCCACGTGGAGCATCCCGTTGGGTTAGTAGGGGTCCCAGACCTGCGGCTCCGGAGCCTTCATGCTTTGACAAAAAAATAACATGGAAATAAATAAGGGTTGTTTTTATATCTTTTTTTTTAACTACATCTAAACTCTGGATAAATCCAAGTCACGGAGGAAAATAGAGAGTTTAATTCTGCGTGGGCGTATTCTTTTGCTACCTGTCTGCTTGATATGTGGTGAGAAATTAGCAAACGACAAAAGATTTCATGTTGAAAGACACTTCCAGAACAAGCATTTGCTGAAAAGTATCAAGCTGCAGATGGAATGATCATCATGCACTTGCATGAATGTGACCACGAGAAATTTAAACCCACGCACTCACAAAAAAGGATTGCAAATGCAACCTTTTGCCTGCATGTAATGCAGCATTCAGCTGATTATTATGAATGCCATTTGAACTGGGCCTCTTACTCTGAGTTGATTAAACAGATGTAGTACAGATCCTTAACACGATTCCAGTGTTTATTGGTTGCATGTCTTTGGTCCTACCTGTAGTGTGTTTCTGTCTGTGAGCGCATGCATCCTTCTGCTCCCTGTAGGAACTGAAGCATCTGATCCTGGAGGCGGCGGACGGCTTCCTGTTTGTGGTTGCTGCGGAGACGGGTCGGGTGATATATGTGTCGGACTCGGTGGCGCCGGTGCTGAACCATCCCCAGGCAGAGTGGTTCGGCAGCACTCTGTATGAGCAGGTCCACCCTGACGATGTGGACAAGCTGAGGGAACAGCTCAGTACTTCAGAAAACTCCATGACAGGTAGAGGAAGTTCTCTCACTATGAGTGTTAATTATTGGTGTGCAAAGCCAGCTTTTTAATGTTATCAGTTATCTGGCTTTTCCTGCAATGACCTACCAAGATATCTGCTTGAAAGAGGTCCATCACTGTCACAGCTATGGTTTCAGACTGCACATTCACAGTTGGGGGAGCCGGATGTCTAACCAGGGTTAGTTAGGACTGTGATGCAACCGAAAACCAAAGCGGCCAAGCGACTATTCTGGACTTTCTTTACAAGCATGCAGCAGGAGAGGCAGTCTGGTTTTCACCATCAGACCTAAACAAACCCCAGAAGACCTCCACACATCAGAAATGGAATCCATGTCCACACAGATCAAACTACCTGCAGAGACGGTCAACATCATAGTGAACTCTGAACTAAAGTACAGAGTTCAAGGAGACAGCGGAAAGGACCAGGCTCAACAATCAGTATCCTAGACAGACACAAACAACTATTACTAATCTGCAAAATAGCTGATGAAGAAAAACAATGCAAAAAAGCAATCATTTCAGTGGGCAGATTGTACAGGGATGGGCAGAGAAACAGGAAAGGCAGTATTAAGAGGAACAGTAGTTTAATGCTCTGTTTATAAAAAGAAAGAGGAAAAGGAACACCAAGCTAATCTGGAACAAAAAATCTAAAGACCATAACACACAAATGAAATTATGAATAAGAATCTTCCAAAGTGTTAAAGAACCCAACATCGACTCATTTCTCAACTAACACAGGAGGAAGTGTCCTCTGCTCTCAGTCGGATGACTTCAGATATTCCTAGTCTCATGGCTGTGTCCTACCCTATCTTTGACTTCCTGTCTTGTCTCAAGACATGTTTCTCAAAGGTGGACACTCAACCAGTAACACTGTTGAATGGAATGCATTATTTGTCGTTTCAACAGGCAGGAACCATCTTCACGACAAGAAAGCATCTTGAGTCCTTCTCTAATATCTCAGACTACGTACTCTATTACTGTGAAATGAAACATGTCCCTCATGCTCGTAGTGCTCACCAGAGGGCAGCATTGTCTGTTAATCTCTTCCTGTGCATGGTCCTCTGCAGGCTCCACAGTGTCCACCTGACCCCAGAGGCCCTCTGGCTCCCCAGCAGGGCCTCTAATGCACATAACACAGTAATCTCCATGTAGAGCTGTGGCAGAAGAAAATATACACACACGAGCATGCGCACATACACAAGAACCTACGCCGTCTTTGAAGTCCCAGCATTTCTCAGAGTTAAGTTTCATTCAGTGGAACTAACGCAGCATGTTTCCTGCTTGGTCTGCGCTCTGTTTCTTTGTTGTGAGCCTGTGTAGCTCACTGATGTGGAGGACTGGACAACATGAATCAGCTGGAACACCAGTTGTTGCTGTCTGTAGTTCTTTGTGGGGATTATGAATAATGTGATCCATTTACTGGAATCTCAGACACAAACAGGAGATTCTCACCTCACTCTCAGAAAGCATGGAAATAAGTGTGCTACCCAAACTGTTGAACTTTTCCTTTCATGCTGTTGAGAAAAATAGAATTTCTGTGGTTTGACCCACTGATAATGAAATATGAGAACGAGAGGAGCCTCCATCCACGTGGGACTGGCTTACTTCAGAATACCAGTGTGGTGGGATGGAGTGGTATTGTGGTTACAGGAAGGGATATATTTGCATATCTTTCTGAAATCCCAAACGCATTAACAGCTCCAGTCCTGCGGAACATCTGGCACATCAGCTCTCACGTAGTCTGGTCGTAACTTCATAGTTGTTGGAATGTTATCACCACTGTGAGTTGAAGGCTTGGTCAATGTGTAAAAACAACGTTGCTGTTCAGTCATGAGAATAATAACTTTATTTTAATTTTGAACTTCTAACGTACGGAGGTCAAAGTCATATACATCTGGAAAGTATTCACAGCGCTTCACTTTTTCCACATTTTGTTATGTTACAGCCTTATTCCAAAATGGATTAAATTCATTGTTTCCCTCAACATTCTACACACCCCATAATGACAAAGTGAAAAAAGATTTTGGGAAATTTTTGCAAATCTATTAAAAATAAAGAACGAAAATATAACATGCACATAAGTATTCACAGCCTTTGCTCAATACTTTGTTGAAGCACCTTTGGCAGCAATTACAGCCTCAAGTTGCTTGAGTATGATGCTACAAGCTTGGCAAACCTATTTCTGGGCAGTTTCTCCCATTCTTCTTTGCAGAACCTCTCAAATTCCATCTGGTTGGATGGGGAGCATCGGTGCACAGCCATTTTCAGATCTCTCCAGAGATATTCAATTGGTTTTAAGTCAGGGCTCTGGGTGGGCCACTCAAGGACATTCAGAGTTGTCCTGAAGACACTCCTTTGTTGTCTTGGCCGTGTGCTTCAGGTCATTGTCCTGTTGGAAGATGAACCGTCGCCCCAGTCTGAGGTCCAGCGCGCAGGTTTTCATCCAGGATGTCTCTGTACATTGCTGCATTCATCTGTTCCTCCATTCTGACTAGTCTCCCAGTTCCTCCCGCTGAAAAACATCCCCACCGCATGATGCTGCCACCACCATGCTTCACTGTAGGGCAGTGGTCACCAACCTTTTTAAGCCCAAGATCCCTGACCTCTGCCTCAGTGACAAGAAAGATCTACCTATTGAGGCGGTGAGAAAAAAAGACTGTCCAGACTATATTTACAACGTGAGGCTTTTTATTTGGCCTCATTGTTATTGAATGAAAGCAAACACTTTGGTCCAGCTTTCAATTTGATGTGACCAAGAACACACTAAATGACTTAATTTCAGTGCAACATAAAAAGGAAATTATTTGTTAACCGCACACCATATGAACAAGAAAAAACACATTTCCAATGAGCAGGCTGGATGAACTACCAATATTAACTGTTGTATTTATCAATCTCATTTCCATATATGCTAGTATACGATTTGTCGATATCTTATTTTGAAAACCGGATGTTGTGTCACGTGGATCTTTCCGCTAACTTCGCAAAAACCCTCGCTCGCTCCCGATCTGTGCCGTTTGAATGGGTTTACCGTGAATGTCAGGATAGAGGTGCGATGACATGTCAGTGTCTGCTGTTGACCGCAGTTCTCTTTGACGTGACTGTAATCAGTCTGGAGTTGCTTTCGCGTGGCTTGAGGAGTCTATCGAGTGTGCTCACGTCAGTTGCATGCCCTTATAAGGAGCTGGCGGGGCGTTTCTGTATGCAAACCCAGGTGCACGAGAAATCCTCATTCGGGGAGCTGAGAACGCTTCGGCTGCGTATGAACCCATTTTCAGGCGTTATGAATCAGGCGGAGATCTTTTCTGACGTTGGTCTTTAGAAATCCGTAAGAAAACATTTCAGCAGACACATTACATTTTATTTAGAAAATGTTTTATTTTAATTTTTTCAATGTGAATTTTATAAGTTTATTTTGGAGAGCGACGGGGAAAGTCTCCAAGATCGACCGGTAGATCGTGATCGACGGGTTGGCGACCACTGCTGTAGGGTGTATTGGTTTCCTTCAGACAGGATGCTGCCACCACCATGCTTCACTGTAGGGACGGTATTGGCCAGGTGATGAGCAGTGCCTGGTTTCCTCCAGACATGACGCTTGGCATTCAGGCCAAAGAGTTCATCTTTCTTTCATCGGACCGGATCATTTTGTTTCTCATGGTCTGAGAGTCCTTCAGGTGTCTTTTGGCAAACTCCAGGCGGGCTGTCGTGTGCTTTTTACCGAGGAGTGGCTTCCGTCTGGCCGCTCTACCAAACAGGCCTGATTTATGGAGTGCTGCAGAGATGGTTGTCCTTCTGGAAGGTTCTCCTCTCTTCATAGAGCAACGCTGGCGCTCTGTCAAAGGGACCATCGGGTTCTTGGTCACCTCCCTGACGAAGGCCCTTCTCCCCCGATCGCTCAGTTTGGCTGGGCGGCCGACTCTAGGAAGAGTCCTGGTGGTTCCAAACTTCTTCCGTGTCCGGATGATGGAGGCCACTGCGCTCATTGGGACCTTCAATGCTGCTGACATGTTTCTGTACCCTTCGCCTGATCTGTGCCTCGATACAATTCTGTCTCGGAGGTCTACAGACAATTCCTTGGACTTCATGGCTTGGTTTGTGCTCTGACATGCACGGTTAACTGTGGGACCTGATATAGACCGGTGTGTGCCTTTCTAAATCATGTCCAATCAACTGGATTTAGCATGGCAAAGGCTGTGAATACTTATGTACATGTTATAAATTCCCAAAATCTTTTTTCACTTTGTCATTATGGGGTGTTGTGTGTAGAATGTTGAGGGAAACAATGAATTTAATCCATTTTGGAATAAGGCTGTAACATAACAAAATGTGGAAGCGCTGTGAATACTTTCCGGATGCACTGTACGTACATATGATACCAACACTTTTCCTGGCGCCTCGGCTGGATATGAGAACACTTTTTACTCCCAGCATGCATACCTCGCAGGTGAAAACTAGTTTGAGTGAGAGAGAATGGCACGTCCTTGTTGCTCTTTGGGCTAGTTGTTGATGATGTAATGTGGTCTGTCATGTGTTTACCATGGTTGTCAGCCTGCTCTCCTTCATCACCTTCATATTTGCAAGATATTCAGAATCCATTTCCATCTGGAAAGGATCAGTTTTAATGATGATGGAGACAGGAGATTGTGCCGGTTATAGTTCCCTTCCTTTCTCCACCTGCATGTAGGCCTCACTCCAGACCAACCACTGTGACCGTGTGATCAAGGAACATACGGACCCTCCGGGGTCCTTGAGAGAGTTCTTCTGGGGCCCTCTGCAAAATGAGAAATAGTTTGACTAATTCACAAGAAGTGCCTGTTATGAAGTAAATTCAAATTATTCTCACGGCGTCACGGTCCCTTCCTCAGTGCGAGACGGTGTTGACAGTTTTCTAAAAGTACAACACCAAACCAAGAGGGTTATTGTGAGCTCTGCTGTGTTGGAGCAGGTTTCCTCTGGCAGCTCCACCATCAGCTGTCTCTTTGGGCCGCCACAGGGACGTCTCAAGGCCAGTGCATAGAATTGGTTGAGGAAAAGACTGTTCGCTCACACAGCAACTCTCACACATGGCAGTGGGATGTTTGTCACAGTCTGATGAATCGGGCCCCTAAGGGCCTTCTATTGTAAGCTCATTAAAACACTTCTTCTGATATGATGGAATGTGGGATTAAATATTGTGGAATGACTTATGTGAAGGAACACATTCCCCTTAATCTATTCCGAGTGGACATTTAAATGATTTCTGAACAGGTGTGGTTACAGGAAACTCCAAACTGTTGGGGCAATTTCAACGTGCCGCTGCTCTACAGCGATGAGAAGCTGCCGCTGTCGACCACGACACTCCTATGTACACGATCCCTAGACCATTACCGTCGTTCCCTGTTAGCCAAAAGCACACATGTCAGCCAAACAACAGGTGCTACCAAAAGGCCACAAGAGATAAACTATTTTCTTTTTCCGCGTGTTCTCATCGTTGCTCCTGATTACTTGTCCAGAGGTTAAAACCATGATTATTGAGCTTTGATCGGAGAGTGATTTGAGTCTCAACCCAGCAGACACATACAGGTCATCTGCTTCTGCTTCAGGTTTGCGTTTAAGAATACAGGTTAAAAGGAGTTGTAAATGCATTTACTGGTCTACATGTTCATGGTATTTACATTTGATCTGCTGTTTGTGTCAACAGGGCGGATTCTGGACCTGAAGACAGGAACCGTGAAGAAGGAGGGACAGCAGTCCTCCATGAGGATGTGCATGGGCTCCCGACGGTCCTTCATCTGCCGCATGAGGTGTGTGTGATTGTGTGTTTTCATTTCTGTCAGCTTTTTTTTTACTGACTCAGGTGAGCAGTGCATCCAGAACTAAGCTGTCTGCAGCCATGAGCAGTCTGACATTATCCTGTGTTATTCAAACGCATACATATACAAAACTTTGATTAATGCCATGTTATCCGTACATACTGTGTGTGTGTGTGTGTGTGTGTGTGTGTGTGTGTGTGTGTGTGTGCCTGGAACGTTCTGGAATGCCGGGGTAGCGTAGCAGTCCAGGTCAGTTTGAGGTCCATCCTGTCATAAATTGGCTGTTTCTCACTGACCCGTCCTCCTTCAGCCTCTGCAGGCTATTTCTTGGCTTAGAGACCAGAGCTGTCTGTGAGAAGTTGAGTTGAGGTCACTACGGGTGAGCCCGAACAGGGTGAAAACAGCCAGTGTTACTAATGAGAATATGGATCAATGAGAAGAAAAAAAAAGATGAAATATGAAATAGGATTCGACAATCAGTCGACAATAGACAAGACTTGACCAATACAATTCAACTTAGTAAATATGTAGTATGCCCCTAGAGGTCACTATTTGTCTACACTAGATTTAGATGAAGGCTCAGTAAAATGAATGAGGTGTGGCTAAATTGAAGCATGTTGAAAACAAATGGAGCCTATAAGTACACGTCTGCTTTGAAACAGTAGATGGGACTCAGGCTGGAACAGCAGGGGTTGTGTAACGTGGCAGCCAGTCAGCGCTATGTGGCTCACAAAGTGACAGCCATTAGACCTTAACAAAGACGTGAGTGGCACTTTTGTTTCTTTCAGCTGCCGCCTACTTAGAACATTCAGGAGTCCTACTGCGCTGCTTCTAATGAGCCCCACACGCTTTAACGTAGGCTTTCATTTGTGATCGATGGTGGTGTTCAGGCTGTTATTCCCACAATGAATCATAATATGAAGGCCTGTTTAGATATTAGGGTGAGTCAGAGACAGAGGAAACATCTAGATGTGAGATACTAACAGAGGTAAATATAGACCTTGTGGTAAGATTACTAAGTAAACTTTCAGTCTTTCAGTCTCAAACTGACATATTTAGTATCTCAGGATCCATGCCCATTCTTTCTGACTTTACAGCTGCAGGGGACTCCTGGATGAGGTGTTCATTTGACACATGTCAGTTTAAAAGGTGCCTGTATTTTGTTGATGACATGTACTTGAAGTAATATAATTAAAATGTGCTTGACAACAACACTCTTGTTCTGTAACAGATGCTTTTAACCCACAGTTGTGACAGTGCAGACACCAGCTCCTAAAGGCCAAACAGCAATGATATATGACTCATACCTGCATTTTAAACGAATAAACACCACATGGACCTCAAGAAATGTGCCTTTCTATCCTGACGTGATGGCATGAATATTTCTGCTCCCCAGAGATTGCTGGTTAAATGACAGATGTTTCCATTTGTCATAGATAGTTATCCTATCTATATTCTAATAAGTATTGCCGTCCGACACCTTCACACACCCAGTTTGTTGCTAAATATTTCTCTTTCTGTGTGCTCTAAGATGTTGGGGTATCACAGTTTGACCCATTACTCATTGTCTACAAACTACTACATCAAAGCAGCTTTGGCTGCCTCAAGGGCTGTTAGCAGCTCACGCAGCAGCTCGTGTTAGTTTAAATAACACACCTTTTCCATTTTCTTGCTGACGTGCTGGCTGGAGCCGTGTTTGGTCTGGATCTATCACAAAGGGCTGCCCGTCGCACGAGAGCCTCGGCGTGGCACGCTGCTAGGAGTTGTTGTTGGCCTGGCATGTTCCTCTGTTCTGTTGCTATTCCAGGCTCTGCATAATTCAAACAACGTGCTGCTGGGACACTGAAAGAAAGTGCAAGCAAACAGTGAAACGCAACCGCTTCTGTGACATGTACATAAACATTTCTGAGAGGAACACAGCACATTTCAGGGAAGCCATTATAAGATCCAGGCAGGCTTATGTAATGTTCAACCGCGAGAAAAACACCCTCTGACTGTTTACCACTGACCTTAAGGGAAGTTCATCTGGAAGCAATGGCTGCCTCCACTGTTAAACAGCAGTGTGTGACTTGGCCTTCACTCTACACACTGACCGGGTCTAACAAAAGGACATATACAGAGTGTAGTCACGAGGGACGCACTATAGTAAATATAACACATACAATGATATCGAGTCACTGATTGGATCGGAAGAACAGGAAGAAGCATCGATCACGTTTTGTTGCCGCTAGCCTGTGAATGAGCCAGCTGATGCAGATTGTTGTTGTTGTTGTTGTTGTTTTGTTATAGCAGCTGATCTACAAGAATCCTGACTATTATGTTTCGTCACCATCCTGAAAATCATTTCAATTGTCAGTGTTAACTGTCAAAAATTCTAAATGCTTTTTTACTTTGGTAAAGTCATCTATAGTGGTTATTTTTTATAAAAACACACAATTCAAAAGATTAAGATATGAAATGTTGTATTTTTATTAATTATAAATTATTATTATTATTATATATTATTATTTTATAATTATAATAATACATATTATTATTATATGTGATTTGCTGGTTCCAGTCTGAAATGTGAGGATTTTAAAAGTGTCCTTTGTCACATATAGCGAGGGTTCAGTTTTTCTTCTATCTGCCAAAAATGACTGGCCAAAATATTTTTCAACCAACCATAAAACTGCATAAGATTCTGGGTCATTAACAATAACAAGCAGGTCCTATGTGTGGGTCTCATGAACAGCAAACCTATTGGTACACTCTTGTCTGTAAACCTTAACACCTTGTAAAGTAAGCATACTGCATATGATAGTAAACCATCTTGGAGATTTGAACTAATGTTTTTTTTAAACAAGCAATATCATTAAGCCACATTGGGTTCTCAGAAATCGTTATGAGCATTCTTAAAAATAATGTTTAGTCCCTGCACTGATAGAGTTGATCTGAGTTCCAGCTGTTGTGGTCAAATTCATACTTTTGAGGTTTTTAAGATGTTTGGGAGCAGCAGATAGAGAGCCGTGTCTCTCTGCTCTTCTTTAAAATGACTCTAAATTCAAAATGATCAATAGTATATCTATTGCCTCCATCCTGCTCTCAACATGGTGGAAGCTAACTGTGCTAACAATGCTAATCGGACAGTGGGTTCCACGACGACGCCGTGGGTCGGAGGGCGGCTGTGAGCTAACCAGTGGGGCTCACGTGCACTAAAAAGCACACGTGGACGCCCGGCTCAACAAAGCACAGAGACTTGTTGTTGGATGAGATATTACGGTTTTAATTAGCATGCCAAACCTTTAAACTTGCTTTTATTTGATTCAGGCCATACTGAGTAAACAAAGTCCAGCAGGTGGTGATCAAACTGTTGTTAAACTGTTTGCTCTCCTCTGTCTGTGTGGTGACTTCCTCTCACATCACTGCCTGACTGACCAACTTTTATAAACCTATGTAAAAATATTTACATTTTTGACGTCCCGACATGCTGCTCTGATTCATTATTGTGAGTGCTGTGTCTTTTGGGAAAGTTTGAAGGCGGTCACCCTTGATTCAAGTCAGTAGAGTATTGGAATAGAAACTGACATGACATAGTGTCTACATCAGGGGTCACTAACAGGCGGTCCAGGCGCTGTTGTCTCTGGACTCTGGACCGAACACCGATAAATAATTGAAAATTATTACATTTTCATGGATCACTTCTATTTAATCGGCGCAGCTTTTCTAGCCTAGACGGCTGTGGTTCAGCGGTCCAGGAAACACCGACCAATTGCACGCGTTGTAAATCATCTCACGTGATCCTACTCGACCAATAGCATATGTGTAGTCCGATACTCGAGCACCACATTCAGGCACATGGGAGAGACAGGAGAGAGACCCGATAAAACGTGAATCAGAGGTTATTTCACTTGGTGCTCGAAAAAGAGAAATGTGGACATTTAGAGCGTATTCAATTTAAGAAAATGAAATAATAAAGAAAGTGCACAAATTGGCAGGAATGTTCTCCTCTATCGGTCCTGTGACAGCGGAGCTTTTTTTGTCCACAAATACGCATTTTTAACAGACTCACAGTGCCCAGGGTTTAGTGACATCTAGTGGTGAGATCGCAGATTGCAACCAACTCAGTACCCCTCTGCTCACTCCTCCCTTAAGAAGACTGCCGTACCGCTAGCTGCCGAGTGCAGAACCTTAGCGCCGCTGCGTCAGGAGCAACGTAGCTAGACGGCAGCTGGCAGTGCCACAGTTTTTTTTTTTCAAGCTTGTTGGAGATCTACGGTGGCCTCCAGGGAACATAGCAACATGAAAGACTCTCTAGAGCCTCAGTTTGGTTTGTCCCTTCTGGGCTGCTGAATAAACATGGAGGACTCCTTAAAGAGGATCTGCTCCCTATGAGGATATATAAAGGGCTCAGGCTAAGCTAACGGAAACACAATGACTCTTAGTTTCAGGAGATGATACACTAAACATAGTTATGGATACTATATTCTACTCCTGTCAATAGATCCCCCTGGTTGCTCTTAATTTGACTGATTTGTATTATTACGGTTGGCGTGCTAATTATGTTGAGAAAAAGAGGACCTCCAAAACAATATAACAATATAAAAGCCTTATTTTGGTACTTACACCCTTCTTATTGTTTCAACGAATGAATGATTTTAATTGGATTACCCTCCACTATAAAACTAGACCATGAAGTAAAGGATCATTATTTATTTTATGTGGTGCTTTAACATTAATGTTAACTTGATGTGTCAGAGTGTGTGTGTGCAGTGTGTGTGTGATTCAGTGGGAAATGTTCTGAATTGTATAACAGCAATGGAATAGAGACCAACTTCACCCTTTGAAGAACTAGCATTCTCTTCACGGTTCGTGAGAACTGTGATGAAGTAACAACATGTTATTTGTCCATAGAGAGGGGATCATGTGAGCTGTGTCAGTGCATGGTGGATATTGTGTGTGAAGCAGCTGTATGTGTATCCTACTGTGATTAGCAGCCACTAACTGGCATCATGTACCACTGGAATGTAATGTATGCCTTTGTCTTCACTTTGTATTCATGTGCAGGTGCGGTACTGCTCCTCTGGATCACATCTCCCTAAACCGCCTGTCTAACATGAGGAAGAGATACAGGTACAGGAACTTCCTCTCTAATCCACTGTAATTACTTTCTGCCTCACTCCTCTCTCTCTGGAGGACACGTTTCAACATCCTGTTCCAGTGTGACTGGGAGTTGACAGTCAGCAGATGAACTCAAAGGTGATTGTAAAGATTCTGATAATCTCCGGGTCTTCCAAAGATCAGCTGTCCAGCTGCTGATATCCAGATGAGCTGAGAGGAGTGGATGAAAATGTTATTACCCAGCACAGACTGTTTATAAGAATAGGACGCCGTCATAATGACCTCACTGATGAGTGGACTACTGTTTTGAAGGCTCGAGTTTGGCATTTGGGCCGTCGCCATCTTGTTTTTCTTCTAGCAGAAGTGACACTAGCGGGTGGAGCGAAGTACGACTGAACACTAAATAAGATATTTAGAAAAACTAAATGTTACAACTAACTCTCAAGAAGTTAAAACACTTTATGAAAGGATTAAAGTATTAAGACAAAAATACAGACAATGCCGTGGTAGAGATCTGTCAATCACGGGGTAGCCCCGCCCTAAATCATACCCTGACTCTAAATGTGACCCCTAATGCCCCTGATGGCTGTTAGAAAGAATCCAGGTTTAAGGCACTTCAGCATTTGCTTCACTTTGCAGAACAGGAGGTTGCTGCTTAGCTCAAAGCATTACGCTTTACGATCAGGCTGCCCAAAATGTCTGATTGGTGCAGACAGGAAGATCTGCATACAGGGTTCAGGGCTTTGAATAATAACTGTTATTTCTATTCATGTTTTTTGGTAAGTAAAACAATCTGCCTGTTTTCAGGTATGGTTAAAAATGTAATCATAACATTGTTCTAAAAAGATACTAGAATTAAAAATCCGTTAAAGGTTAGGCAGTGCTCTTTGGAGTGAAGATGATTGATATCAATGGAACTAAACCGATTTTAGCAGGTTGGTGCACCAATAATGTAGCAGGTTGTGACACTACCATTTTTATATAATGATATACATATGTATAGATGCAGCATTACATATTTGCATAATTAATATATATACAGTGTGGTTTACTAAAGCTATTACTTAAAGCAGTCTGCTCATTACATGTCTGAGAGGCTGTATTGTTGTTGAGTCCTTACACAGCTGTGTCTGAGTAACTAACATGGTGTGTGTGTGTGTGTGTGTGTGTGTGTGTGTGTGTGTGTGTGTGTGTGTGTGTGTGTCTGTACATGTTTGTGATGGACAGGAATGGCCTTGGACCCTCTAAAGAAGGAGAGGCTCAGTACTCTGTGGTGCATTGCACTGGCTACATCAAAGCCTGGCCTCCTGCAGGTAAACACACACACACACACACACACACACACACACACACACACACACACACACACACACACACACACACACACACACACACACACACACACACACACACACACACTCATGCTATTCCTGAGCTGGATGCTGTGGTCTCTCTCTCCCTGCTTAACCCAAACTTCACCTCGCTGCATGAGTCCCTGCTCAGTGGAGCCTGGTCTAACTTAAAGCAGCTCTGGATCAGGACCTGGATTCCACCACAGATCCATAACAGCCGGCGTGGTTCTTGCGTGGCATCCAGTGGAGCCGCAGCATTCAGGGCAGCTTTGTTGAAAGTCTGTGTTCTCTTTTGATGTGAGACTCTGCTGCATCCCATGAGCGTGTGCTCACACACAGTGCAAAGCAAACATTTCATATCTTTGTCTTTGTCTGAATGTGACTGCTGGAGTGTTTTTGCAGTCTGTCTTGTGACTGACAGTACAGGTGTTTGCTGAAACAACAAGTCTGTGGAGTGTGTCCCCCCTACCAGGGACTTTATGTGAGATCCAGGTGTTCCCCTGGCTCTCCTTTCTGATCCAGTGTCTGTACACTCAGGAAATGGAGTTATGCAACTCAGCATATCTGCAGCGTGAGCTTTTTGCATTCACCTTAGGGCAGCATTCCTCACATTTGTTATGGAGCGAAACAGGAGTGGATTTTGCGCAAATTGCTGCTCTTCTCAACTCGCATATTGTGGTCCAGCCCACACCCTGAAATTAGGTCTGAAGATACCCAGTAATAAAATCTATCTTTGGAGTACCAAACACTCAGCCCTGTAGGCTTGAAACATGGCGTAAAAGATTTGCTGTGGTCAGCCAGAATACACATTATTTACAGTACATTCCAATACGGACATGATTTCACTGTGACAAGAAAAGAGTTTTGTCAAAGCTCTCCTGTACCTTTTTATTTTCAATTTATTTTGTATAGGCCAAAATCACCTGAGCCAGCCCTAACTATAGACCTGAACCAGTTCTAACTATAAACCTGAACCAGCCCTAACTATAAACCTGAACCAGTCCTAACTATAAACCTGAACCAGTCCTAACTATAAACCTGAACCAGTCCTAACTATAAACCTGAACCAGCCCTAACTATAAACCTGAACCAGTCCTAACTATAAACCTGAACCAGCCCTAACTATAAACCTGAACCAGCTCTAACTATAAACCTGAACCAGTCCTAACTATAAACCTGAACCAGCCCTAACTATAAACCTGAACCAGCCCTAACTATACACCTGAACCAGCCCTAACTATAAACCTGAGCCAGCCCTAACTATAAACCTGAACCAGCTCTAACTATAAACCTGAACCAGTCCTAACTATAAACCTGAACCAGTCCTAACTATAAACCTGAACCAGTCCTAACTATAAACCTGAACCAGTCCTAACTATAAACCTGAACCAGCCCTAACTATAAACCTGAACCAGTCCTAACTATAGACCTGAACCAGCCCTAACTATAAACCTGAACCAGCCCTAACTATAAACCTGAACCAGTCCTAACTATAAACCTGAACCAGCCCTAACTATAAGCCTGAACCAGTCCTAACTATAAACCTGAACCAGCTCTAACTATAAACCTGAACCAGTCCTAACTATAGACCTGAACCAGCCCTAACTATAAACCTGAACCAGTCCTAACTATAAACCTGAACCAGCCCTAACTATAAACCTGAACCAGCTCTAACTATAAGCCTGAACCAGTCCTAACTATAGACCTGAACCAGCCCTAACTATAAACCTGAACCAGCTCTAACTATAAGCCTGAACCAGTCCTAACTATAGACCTGAACCAGCCCTAACTATAAACCTGAACCAGCTCTAACTATAAGCCTGAACCAGCCCTAACTATAAACCTGAACCAGTCCTAACTATAAACCTGAACCAGCTCTAACTATAAGCCTGAACCAGTCCTAACTATAGACCTGAACCAGCTCTAACTATAAGCCTGAACCAGTCCTAACTATAGACCTGAACCAGTCCTAACTATAAACCTGAACCAGCTCTAACTATAAGCCTGAACCAGTCCTAACTATAGACCTGAACCAGTCCTAACTATAAACCTGAACCAGCTCTAACTATAAGCCTGAACCAGCCCTAACTATAAACCTGAACCAGTCCTAACTATAGACCTGAACCAGTCCTAACTATAAGCCTGAACCAGCTCTAACTATAAGCCTGAACCAGTCCTAACTATAAGCCTGAACCAGTCCTAACTATAGACCTGAACCAGTCCTAACTATAAGCCTGAACCAGCTCTAACTATAAGCCTGAACCAGTCCTAACTATAGACCTGAACCAGCCCTAACTATAAGCCTGAACCAGCCCTAACTATAAGCCTGAACCAGCTCTAACTATAAACCTGAACCAGTCCTAACTATAGACCTGAACCAGCCCTAACTATAAGCCTGAACCAGCTCTAACTATAAGCCTGAACCAGTCCTAACTATAGACCTGAGCCAGCCCTAACTATAAACCTGAACCAGCTCTAACTATAAGCCTGAACCAGCTCTAACTATAAGCCTGAACCAGTCCTAACTATAAACCTGAACCAGCCCTAACTATAAGCCTGAACCAGTCCTAACTATAAACCTGAACCAGTCCTAACTATAAGCCTGAACCAGCTCTAACTATAAGCCTGAACCAGCTCTAACTATAAGCCTGAACCAGTCCTAACTATAAACCTGAACCAGTCCTAACTATAAGCCTGAACCAGTCCTAACTATAAGCCTGAACCAGCCCTAACTATAAACCTGAACCAGCCCTAACTATAAACCTGAACCAGTCCTAACTATAAACCTGAACCAGCCCTAACTATAAACCTGAACCAGCTCTAACTATAAGCCTGAACCAGCTCTAACTATAAGCCTGAACCAGTCCTAACTATAAACCTGAACCAGTCCTAACTATAAGCCTGAACCAGTCCTAACTATAAGCCTGAACCAGCCCTAACTATAAACCTGAACCAGCCCTAACTATAAACCTGAACCAGCCCTAACTATAAACCTGAACCAGCCCTAACTATAAGCCTGAACCAGTCCTAACTATAAACCTGAACCAGTCCTAACTATAAACCTGAACCAGCCCTAACTATAAACCTGAACCAGTCCTAACTATAAACCTGAACCAGCCCTAACTATAGACCTGAACCAGTCCTAACTATAGACCTGAACCAGTCCTAACTATAGACCTGAACCAGCCCTAACTATAAACCTGAACCAGTCCTAACTATACACCTGAACCAGTCCTAACTATAAACCTGAACCAGTCCTAACTATAGACCTGAGCCAGTCCTAACTATAAACCTGAACCAGCCCTAACTATAAGCCTGAACCAGTCCTAACTATAAACCTGAGCCAGCCCTAACTATAAACCTGAACCAGCCCTAACTATAGACCTGAACCAGCCCTAACTATAAGCCTGAACCAGTCCTAACTATAGACCTGAACCAGCCCTAACTATAAACCTGAACCAGTCCTAACTATAAACCTGAACCAGTCCTAACTATAAACCTGAACCAGTCCTAACTATAGACCTGAACCAGCCCTAACTATAAGCCTGAACCAGCCCTAACTATAGACCTGAACCAGCCCTAACTATAAACCTGAACCAGTCCTAACTATAAACCTGAACCAGCCCTAACTATAGACCTGAACCAGCCCTAACTATAGACCTGAACCAGCCCTAACTATAAGCCTGAACCAGCCCTAACTATAGACCTGAACCAGCCCTAACTATAAACCTGAACCAGTCCTAACTATAAACCTGAACCAGCCCTAACTATAAACCTGAACCAGTCCTAACTATAAACCTGAACCAGCCCTAACTATAGACCTGAACCAGCCCTAACTATAGACCTGAACCAGTCCTAACTATAAACCTGAACCAGCCCTAACTATAGACCTGAACCAGCTCTAACTATAAGCCTGAACCAGTCAGAACTATTTATCTGACAATAAGGAAAAATAGAACGACACAGAAAAGTGTAGAATTACCTTCTGTACTTCCAAATATAAACTGAAACCATCCTGCAGGATTTGTCCAAAATCTTCTCTCAAGGTTTAGAAGACCAGCTTTAAAAAGAATTTGAAAAAATCTAATGATCAGAAGTATGTGATTTAACTTTGGCTCATAGCGTTTATCAGAATAACTGTAATATCCTGTGGATCTGAGGCCCGCCAGTTTCTTACAACAACACAAAACCTCAGATGCACTCTGACTTCAACACACACACACACACACACACACACACACACACACACACACACACACACACACACACACACACACACACACACACACACACACACACTATGCAGTGAGACAGGGATGGACTGCACCCCTTGGTCTCAAAGCAGGTGTCTAGATGGCTGAAGTGTTAAAAGTGGATGATGGAACTGAACAACATCAAGTCACACACAACTAAATAGCCTCTTAGAACTTTCAGGTGACACTTCGTCGTTCTCAGCTATAACACACACATATATACACACACCATGTGTGTATTGAAATCACTGACATATGGTTTACTTCCTTGCTCTAAAAATACTCCTTGGAATGTTCTGGGCACAATACTGCTGGCAAGCAGTCATCAGGCGAGACACGCACTCATAACTTACAGATGGATAACAGACCCGGTGCACAGAGGACCTGGACATACGCGGCTGACTGAACCGTTAGAGGAATGTCTCCACGAGTCAGGACACCATCAGGGTTCTGTTTTGATGTGGAGAGGAGCTGATGGAGCCTCATCTCTCAGCTTTATGGTAACGTGCTGTTGTTAACTGGAAGGAATTTCTGACTGCATATTAAACAGCATGCCGGTCAATCTGGATGCGATTACAGACCTTTTATGTTTTTGTAGACTCTTCCTTCCTCTGGCCTTTGAATGGGCTGTGGATGTTTATCTGGGTTCTAAGATCATTGTCAAATCAGTAGGATCAGTGGATCCGATCCATTTTTTTGTTGTCAGTCAGTGACAGGAAAGCTGGAGTGAACGCGGCTGCTGGGACTGAAACTAATATTCCTTTATTTTGAATTGAACACAAAACAAACTGTAGACAAGTTATTATGGGACATGTGCCATCAAAATGAAATTGATATGTCTGTTTGTCTCTTTGACTGCCTTTCCCTTCTCTTTTACTGAATTATTTGTAGACAGAGAGGCACACGTTTGAATATTTGTTTTAATGAAATCTGTCAGTGTATTGTGAAAACTATTGTTCAGTTGGGAGGCTTAGTGGTAAAAACATGACTTATAAATCATTGTAGAGGAGCAGTGGCTTTGTCAGCCTGGAGATTACCTTTCACGGCTGCAAAGTTCAAGTATATGGAAAACGGAGTGCTTCGACTTTTTGAGAAATGTAATGGTAAATGGACTTGTACAGCGCTTTTCTAGGCTTCCGACTACTCAAAGCGCTTTCACACTACTGGTCATCATTTGCTGATCATCAGGCGCTAACATTCATACACCGCAGGCACAGTGGGAGCAATATGACATGGGCTAGCAGAGCCGGGGATGGAACCACCCATCCTCTGATTGAGGGACGACCCTGCTCACCACTGTTTCCCTGTTGTTCCACACCGTCCTCTTATTACTTTCTGTGTTTCCATCAGGTATGACTATACCAGAAGAAGACACAGAGGCAGGCCAGACTGGGAAATACTGCCTAGTGGCCATCGGAAGACTGCAGGTGTGTGTCGTGGCTCAGTCAATTAAACCCCTTTGAGTCCTCTGAAGAAATGTGGAAATGTATAATATCTGTGTGTGTGCTTTACCCAGACATCTGAATGGCTTCACTGTAGATTTTTTTAAGAAGCCATTCAGATTTGTTTTAAGCCTGACCTGCCGATTCAGATTTTCTTTCAAAGAAGTATAATTGACAAGAATAGTTAGCTAGTGTTAGAAATGTAAACAGCTCATGACTCATATCTAGTATTTATTATATATTGCTGTGAAAAAAACATATCCTGGAATGAACTAGATTTATTCAAGTTTCTCACAAAAAACTACATTTCACAAGCTCACATTTACACATCATGATAACGTGATAATTTACTTTCGCCGAAAACACATTTTTACCGAGTACAGCCTGAACGCATCATGATTGAAGTAAATGCAACCTCTGTTACTGTGAGCTGTTTAACCCTGTGCTGTCTGTAGACAAGCCTCCCATTGGGGATTCCTCTGAGCAGCTCACATTATAATAAGTGATTATTAAGTTAGTTGTTCCAAATGTTGTTCAGGTATTTCCTCCACTGCTTATTTTGGACTTGCTGTTGGAACAAATTCTGAGCCGTTTACAGACGTAAAACTATTTTTAAAACCGTTTTCGCATTTCAGTGCGAGTTTTTCGCCTCGGGATTTAAAGCCGATCGTCCGTTCACCGGTTGTGAGCTCAATCAATCGATGCATCTCTATTGAATATGTCTGTATCATCCCTCAGGTGACCAGCTCTCCAGTCTCTATGGATATGAACGGCCTGTCTGTGCCCACAGAGTTCCTGTCACGTCACAACTCGGATGGTGTCATCACTTTTGTGGACCCACGCTGCATCAACGTCATTGGTTATCAGCCTCAGGTTAGCTAAGAGGATTAAAGGACCGATAATGTCATTGAAATTCCTAATAGAGACAGGAGTGTTATCTGTTTTAAGTTTCATGCAAGGGAAATTTGCAGCATATTCATATACTATAAGTTGCCAAAATAGACCTTTCATAAGTTTTCCCCTAATAAAGTGGGATATCATCATTTTAAATCAACCTTCATTTGAAACCGGCTTTCATAGGAATATAGTATAAATTCCTGATCCTTAAGATTATTTATAAATCTTTAATCATATTCCATGAAGAACCCTCTCTTTTATAAATTCAGTCTGCATGCATACAAAGTCTTCATATCTGAATTACTAACAACTCTAACTCACTACGGCTCTGTTGCATTACCCTAGTCATGAGATGTACGACTCCTGTTCTGCATAAGGAACACATTCCATGACTGATCAGTTATGTTACTGTTTGACAGTGGAAATAAGCAGACCAGGATGAGAAACATGTTCTGCCTGCACTGGTTTGAAACACATTCCTGTGGCCAGTCAGCATTTTGTTGCTCCTCCTTTTACTCAACAAGAAACCACACGGATTGCATTATTATGCATAACAAATAGATTCTGTTTGGAAGAGATACCTCAAATGTAGTTGTTATGTATTCCTGTAGACCCTTTATTGTCTTTTACTTACTTTTCAAATGAAACACTTTTAATTAACATCGGCGGTGACCTCTCACCTTTCGAGGAAAAGGTTTGCATTCAGTGTTTGAATCACTTTCTCAGCTCAACTAACCCGCATTTAAAGTTTCAAAATCAGAAGAAAACAAAGAATTACTGAGTTGGAACCCATGGAGGTTAATTTAGCTTAAAAAGACATTCAGATCCACTTTCTTCAAAACAATGCAGCATCACCGGTTATCATCACTAATGTGTGGCTACAGTTGTATCACTGCCTCAGGAGCTATTTGGCATGTCCTCTAAATGTCCCAGCCTTTGCTTTAATGACAACGTTCAGACTTAAGACCTGTTGGTAAATACCAGTTTATTTAATTGAAGAAAATCAATATGTGGACATCATATTCCTACAATACAATATGCAATATTTTGTCTGTGTATTTATTTGGTTAAAACAAATAATGAATGAGGATAAACTCCTGTTATCTGATCTGTATCCTGTCTTGTAGGACTTGCTTGGGAAAGATATTCTGGAGTTCTGCCATCCTGAGGACCAGAGTCACCTGAGAGAAAGTTTCCAACAGGTAGCTGTTCTTTTTTTTTCAATCAGGTGAAAATATCATGGAGAGATCATTGGGTTAAAACTTGAGAAAAGAAAAAAATGCCAAAGCCAAAGGAATGTATTGGCTAAACACCTACAAAACCTGTGTCTAAGTAATTAAACGTTATTTTAGAGCACTTTTCAAAAACCAGGGTCACAAAGTGACTAAAAAAATAAATAAAGCATTTGAATACATGTTCAGGTAAGGGGGGTTTCTTATCCAACAGGTCACAGGGAGAGAAAAGGTATTTAACCCTGGCCCAGAACTGACAGTGGGAGCTGCTTGAGGCGACTTCAGATCGTATCACGTTGCATTTCAGTAAACTCAAACTGCTCGTCCTCAAGCACATGAGAAAGGGTTTGAGAACTGCTTAATATTCTCTTCTATTCCACAAAATCTTGAAAGTGCTGGTTAAATTCTGTGATCAATGACCTGAGAAGTAAAATTTCTTCCCATTTTCAGGGAACTGATGGTGATCACTATCACTATTGGTGGCTGTTGGTGTATAGTGTCAGCCTAATGTCCACAACCTGTCGCCACACACTCCCCGCTCATAATACTTATAGCATCTTAACAGACATTTATTCAAATTAAATTCTCTGAAATTGAGAAGCGGCTTGTCTCTTAGCAGACATGCTAGCACCCATAACATATTGGTGGGTTGCTGGTAGGCTGAATGATTGGATTCAATGATTATTGTGTTTGCTTATGTCTGCAAGTATTCAGCCTTCTCAATGACCTACAGATTTCTGATCATAAGTGAATCAACTGCAACTCTGTTACACGTCACATAACATTGTGTAATACTATCCGAGCGGATCTTAACCAGAGGAACATTTTCCCTTCCTCTCCCTCCTCCTCTTCCCTGTCTCGGTGTGGATTGAAAAGTTCTCCATATCTGTGATCAGCTGCAGCGACCAGCCTCAGCAGTTCATTTCAAAGTAATTTTAGATCCATGTCACATTGGGAAGAAGTGCAGTGCTTTCATTACTCAGACTGACAATCAGCAGGGTGGTTGGCTCAGAGGAGCCACAGAGAGTACATAATACAGCAGAAAGCACCGCTATATGACAGCTCAACTCAAAACTTAGAAACCAGCGTTATTGCATTCTCACAGATAGTGGGAGTGTTTGTATTGACAAACTGGAATGCAATAAATGGGTTCTTGGCTCAAGAAAGGCTCTGCTAAAACAGTAATGTAGACTTGATTACATCAAAGCTAATTGAATGCTCCTCTCTTGAGGAAACTCTTCACTCTCAGGTGACCACACTGGAATTGCTTAACTTCAAATCTGACAGAAATTGTAATGGTATGAAAAATACATGAAGCTGTTATGACAGTATTGCTGCTACTCTTTTCATCTCCAGACCCAGCTGGATAGTTAACACGTGTTTAAAAACAGAAGAATGACTCAGTGGCGTTCCTCCCTCTGCAGGTGGTGAAGTTGAAGGGCCAGGTTCTGTCTGTGATGTATCGTTTCCGAATGAAGAACAGGGAGTGGATGCTGATCCGAACCAGCAGCTTCACCTTCCAGAACCCGTACTCCGATGAGATAGAGTACATCATCTGCACCAACACCAACGTCAAGTAGGTTCCACACACACACACACACACACACACACACACACACACACACGCGCACACGCACGCACGCACACTCACACACACACACACACACACACAAAATGTCAGATTTAAAAAAGGAAACATTTGATTTATATTTTTATGTTCAGGTAACATTCTCCAAAATGGATATGATAAGACAGCAAGGCACTGAGTAGTAAATACACAAATACAACTCTACCTATCAGGCATTTATAAAGGATTTATTACATTTTGTATTCTACCATTATTATTGATAGCATAATAATCAGATTGATTCACACTCTCTTACACACAGTACACCAGTGGTGCAGATAAGGTAACATTTCTTCAGAGAAGGGACCATCATTTAAAGACATTCTTTGAGAAACGGTATTGGGATTTGTGTTGGCAGTAGGGGGCAATGTGGAGGTGTACGCAGTGTGGAGGTGTTGGCAGTAGGTGGCATGTAATGGTAAAATATATCTTGCCATAGTTTAAGACTGGAAGGCCCAAATACTCCCAGTGGAAGCACAAACTAGGTTCCCAGTCAATTATCTTGAAATATTGCTGCTTTCTCCTCAAGGCCGAATACAGGACGAGGGTGAATAGATAAGTCTGCACCTGCTGATACATTTAATTAATAGTTGGAACAACAACATAAGACTTGGTTGTGTGACTCATATTATGGTTTTCTTTTAAGTGTGCGGCTCATTTTCATTGGTGGTCTTAACTTCATCTGACGGACAGGGAAGGAACCTTTTAAATATCAAGGAACGGACACAAGTCCGTGTGAGTTCTTTCCACTGTCACTGTGATACGTGTCTGTGTAAACTGCTCTCCGCTTGCAAGCAATAAAGAATCACTCTTTACAACTTGTGTTCCAGAAGACTTTTTTGTCTGTTCATTAGAAAGCTCAAATTACAATTCTCAACTCTTCTGCCTCTGCCCCAGTGACGCAAGAGCTAATTTTTCCATCACAGGCAGTAGGGGTCAGTGTGGAGTAGGGCTGCAACAACGAATCGCTAAAATCGCTAAAAATCGATTATCAAAAGTGTTGGCAACGAGTTTCATCATCGATTCGTTGTGTCGCGCGATTATTACGGCAGGCAATAAGTCGCGCAGAAGAGAAAAAAGAGCGGAGCAGAGCAACTGTCCGCCAGCGTTTCTGAGATTGGAGTGAGACACTGAGAAAAGTTTAGGTCGTGATCTTACCAATAGAAGATCTTTGATGTGACGTGTCGAGTCTTGGCCAATCAGCGTTAAGATGTCTCCAGCGTCTTCATTTCCCTCAAACTTGTTTTAAATGGAAGCTAGTCAGCTTGCTATGACGTTAGCTAACGTGTTTGGGTTGTGTGTTGTCTTTAAAGTTACTTTATGTTCCGTTACAGTTCAGTCTTGCTTGTAAAAAACGTAACGTGATGAAACATGCCGTAACCCCCGGTCTGGTTCAGTTCACCAGTCACTCGTTAACGTTGGCTGCAGGTTTTTTATTATTTTATTTTTTTACTCAAAGTCGAATGAATCAAATCACGTAGTTGGGCTTAGCCAACAACCTGACGTTGTGGTCATAAGAGGCCCAGATATTGATCAGATGATGTGAATGAAAGAGTTTAAGGAAGGTGGAGGTCAGAACAGACATGAGGAGCAGTGGAGCTTCCTCTGTCCAGTGTTTCATACATATTGATAAAGCAGGTATGTAAATGCAGCCTCTGCTCCAAGGAGATCAATTACAGTAAAAAGGGCTCACATTTGGCAGATGTAAAGCATACATGTGTATGTTTTTTTGTTAGTCCATTTTTATTAAATTTTTTTAATTAACAGCTCAGGGATGTTCAAGGAGCAACCTGTTTGTGCTTTCTGAAGATGTTTTGCACTGTCACTTCTGTTTTTGAATAAAGGGTTGAAAATTAATGCCTTTTTTGTTTTTTTATCCGATTCATCAATTAATCGAAAAAATTGGTGTTAGCAGTAGGGGGCAGTGTGGAGGTGTTAGCAGTAGGGGGCAGTGTGGAGGTGTTGGCAGTAGGGGGCAGTGTGGAGGTGTTGGCAGTAGGGGGCAGTGTGGAGGTGTTGGCAGTAGGGGTCAGTGTGGAGGTGTTGGCAGTAGGGGGCAGTGTGGAGGTGTTGGCAGTAGGGGTCAGTGTGGAGGTGTTGGCAGTAGGGGGCAGTGTGGAGGTGTTGGCAGTAGGGGTCAGTGTGGAGGTGTTGGCAGTAGGGGTCAGTGTGGAGGTGTTGGCAGTAGGGGGCAGTGTGGAGGTGTTAGCAGTAGGGGGCAGTGTGGAGGTGTTAGCAGTAGGGGTCAGTGTGGAGGTGTTAGCAGTAGGGGGCAGTGTGGAGGTGTTAGCAGTAGGGGTCAGTGTGGAGGTGTTAGCAGTAGGGGTCAGTGTGGAGGTGTTAGCAGTAGGGGGCAGTGTGGAGGTGTTGGCAGTAGGGGGCAGTGTGGAGGTGTTGGCAGTAGGGGGCAGTGTGGAGGTGTTGGCAGTAGGGGGCAGTGTGGAGGTGTTGGCAGTAGGGGGCAGTGTGGAGGTGTACGCAGTGTGGATGTGTTGGCAGTAGGGGGCAGTGTGGAGGTGTTGGCAGTAGGGGGCAGTGTGGAGGTGTTAGCAGTAGGGGGCAGTGTGGAGGTGTTGGCAGTAGGGGTCAGTGTGGAGGTGTTGGCAGTAGCGGGCAGTGTGGAGGTGTTAGCAGTAGGGGTCAGTGTGGAGGTGTTGGCAGTAGGGGGCAGTGTGGAGGTGTTAGCAGTAGGGGGCAGTGTGGAGGTGTTGGCAGTAGGGGTCAGTGTGGAGGTGTTAGCAGTAGGGGGCAGTGTGGAGGTGTTGGCAGTAGGGGGCAGTGTGGAGGTGTTGGCAGTAGGGGGCAGTGTGGAGGTGTTGGCAGTAGGGGGCAGTGTGGAGGTGTTGGCAGTAGGGGGCAGTGTGGAGGTGTTGGCAGTAGGGGGCAGTGTGGAGGTGTTGGCAGTAGGGGGCAGTGTGGAGGTGTTGGCAGTAGGGGGCAGTGTGGAGGTGTTGGCAGTAGGGGGCAGTGTGGAGGTGTACGCAGTGTGGATGTGTTGGCAGTAGGGGGCAGTGTGGAGGTGTTGGCAGTAGCGGGCAGTGTGGAGGTGTTAGCAGTAGGGGTCAGTGTGGAGGTGTTGGCAGTAGGGGGCAGTGTGGAGGTGTTAGCAGTAGGGGGCAGTGTGGAGGTGTTGGCAGTAGGGGTCAGTGTGGAGGTGTTAGCAGTAGGGGGCAGTGTGGAGGTGTTGGCAGTAGGGGGCAGTGTGGAGGTGTTGGCAGTAGGGGGCAGTGTGGAGGTGTTGGCAGTAGGGGGCAGTGTGGAGGTGTTGGCAGTAGGGGGCAGTGTGGAGGTGTTGGCAGTAGGGGGCAGTGTGGAGGTGTTGGCAGTAGGGGGCAGTGTGGAGGTGTTGGCAGTAGGGGGCAGTGTGGAGGTGTTGGCAGTAGGGGGCAGTGTGGAGGTGTACGCAGTGTGGATGTGTTGGCAGTAGGGGGCAGTGTGGAGGTGTTGGCAGTAGGGGGCAGTGTGGAGGTGTTAGCAGTAGGGGGCAGTGTGGAGGTGTTGGCAGTAGGGGTCAGTGTGGAGGTGTTGGCAGTAGCGGGCAGTGTGGAGGTGTTAGCAGTAGGGGTCAGTGTGGAGGTGTTGGCAGTAGGGGGCAGTGTGGAGGTGTTAGCAGTAGGGGGCAGTGTGGAGGTGTTGGCAGTAGGGGGCAGTGTGGAGGTGTTGGCAGTAGGGGGCAGTGTGGAGGTGTTGGCAGTAGGGGGCAGTGTGGAGGTGTTGGCAGTAGGGGGCAGTGTGGAGGTGTTAGCAGTAGGGGGCAGTGTGGAGGTGTTGGCAGTAGGGGGCAGTGTGGAGGTGTTGGCAGTAGGGGGCAGTGTGGAGGTGTTGGCAGTAGGGGGCAGTGTGGAGGTGTTGGCAGTAGGGGGCAGTGTGGAGGTGTTGGCAGTAGGGGGCAGTGTGGAGGTGTTGGCAGTAGGGGGCAGTGTGGAGGTGTACGCAGTGTGGATGTGTTGGCAGTAACATCCTCACACTACACGACACACACATCCATATTAACACTACTGTTAAGGCGACTGTGGCTCAGCGGTAGAGCAGGTTGTTCAATCAGAGGATTGGCGGTTCGATTCTCCTCGATGTGTCCTTGGGCAAGACACGTAACCTCAAATTACTGTGGGGTCTCCGGCTTTCTCTGAGGCAAGTTCCCCGGTTAAGAGGTCCGTCAACAGTGCGTAGAAACAAAAGGAACAAAAGACAAGGAGTATCTAAAAAAGGATCTAAAGTATCTAAAAACTAATAGTCCTTCTTAGACATGTAAATATTGCTTTTATCAGTGAATATTTGTGATTACTTCACCACAGCGAGTATAAACAAAGCTTTACACTCACAAGTAGTCTGACTTCTAGTCAGTGTCCCTCCGTCCTGGTAGCATTCCATGTCTCAGCTACTAGATTCCCAATGTAAACATACGGCTAATAGCTTTCAATCACATCCATGTAAGTGTGTGTGTTTATGCATGTTACAAATCACTGCCAACAGCTCCCTCAGGAGAGGAGTAACAGACTATGTCTTAGCTTTATGAGGTCACTGTGAAAAAGAAATGGATCTGGTTTATCAGAATACCACAAAGTTCAGAAGCCTCACAGCATGATGAATACTTGTATGTCGCCCGTGTATATGTGAGTACATAGATATATGTTACCATTTCTTTTTACTTAGGAGAGAGTGTCCTATGAGGGTATTAATGAACTGCATGTTGACTGTGTGAAAGAGCAACTCAAATATATGTAGACATTCTAAACAAAAAAAGGTAATTGTTTTACTTCCCATATTGCCTTTTTGGATTAGTCATAAAGTCATGAAGTTGTCTGCCTGATACCTTAGAGATTCCATTGAATAAGTGTTTGAAGGGAAACGTAGGCGAAGTGCTCTGCTTCCTGCAGTGACACAGAGCCGGTGTGTTATGCCCATTCACGCTGCCTTGTGGAAAGTCTATTGATTTTGATTACAAGCAGGGGTGAGTGAATTGTATGAATATGGGGAGCATGTTTTCATACTGTAATGTAGAAGTGCAGTTGACTCACAGTGAGTGCACGGCTGCAGTGACACTGTGAAGACCAGACAACACTGACCAATCAGGGGTTTAAAGAGACAGGCGCTAAAACGGAGTGTTTGATTACAGGTATATTCAGACAGACATTATGAGAAAAATTATGTTTTTTTTTTTTAACATTAATGCACTTAAACATGTTCTAGTAACCCAAAATATTAGTATGAACTGAGCAAAATATGTCCCCTTTAAAGTAAAAAGTAATCAAGAGAAAAAATAGGAAACTTTCAACTGATTCACAAAACGTGTGCACACCATTGATTTGTTGTTACCCATGTGAAAACCTTTGTCAATCAGGATTATTCTTCAGTTTGATAGTGGCAGGTAGATGAAGGATTAATTCATCCTCTACATCACTTTTGTGGAAGTGGAAACAGAAGTAGTCAAATTTAACAGTGTATATATACACATATACATGAATAATAACAATATAATTGGTAAATTGTGTAAAGTCACATGTGCTGTAATCAGTGGCGGGCCGTGCATTTTATACCTAGGCCTGCTGTCTGATATCGTATACATAAATGACGGGATGCTGTTCGGCGGTAACGTACACATTTCCACGAAAGTATAGGCATTTCGCCATGTATTTATTAATGAGGTTTTATGTCCGTGTACTTAGGGCTGTGCGGTTTCAAATTTCCATACGGTATGAATTTTTCATATACCGTAACAACTGTTGTCGCTCTTCGGCAGATAGCAAAATGTATTGTTCACCGCTCACTGCTGAGGGCGCAGCGGTCGGAGCTACTTGCGTGCATGAGATGGAGTCATGGTTATAACTTTATAACCACAATTAATAACCCACAACTAACGCTCTTTAACAGGGTTAAACACCACGACACAACAGTTTGTGACACATAAGCAATTTGTAACACCAATAATTGTACATTTATAAAATGACACACGCCCAACTGCATGCTGGGTACAGCTCGCCCACTATCACAACAAGAAGAAACTCCTGCTGTTTGGAGTTTTTTTGTTTTTTTTGTTTTTGAAAAATCTGACGTAGATCAGAAAATGATATATTGCAAAGTTTGTTGAGCCGCTGTTATTGCCTCTGGGGGCAACACTAGCAATGTACTCCATCACCTCAGCAGAAAGCATGTGTTGGAATACGAAGCGTGTATGCGATTACGGTCCTCGGATTCGAGCCCATCAACCAGTCATGGCAGTGACAAAGCTGAACTTGGAGGGACTTAGGACCCAGGGGAATGTAGGTGAAACAAAACTGAAGAGACAGAGGGAGAAGCCACACAAACAGCTGTTCACCGCTCCCTGGCCAGTTGCAGTGAACAACCAGCGGTGAACAGCTGTTTAGTTGGCGCCGGAGATCCTTTTCGGCGTCAATGAATGAATGTGTTTACAAAAAAATTTAAAGTGAATCTTACAAAATACCGTGATATAGATTTTTGGCCATACCGCCCGGCCCTAACAGAGACTTTGGCGCCGTGTCTCACGCATCTATAGTATCTATACAGGGTTATTTTTAATTTTTCTCTTTATTCTTTTCATTTTAATTTTTTTTCTCTTCTTTCTTTCTCTTTACCGTTCACTCCTCTGCACACCTCATATTTAAACACTCGTCACTTTAACATACACTTTAACTTAAACACACATGTCACTTTACCGTACACTCACATTAACGTATCTGTTGTCTGAGCACTTGCTTATCTTACACTTATTTTAATACAAATTGCACTGTTGTTATCGTTGATTGTTGATTGTTGTTTGTCTCGTCTAACGTCACATGTCCATGTCCAATGTATGCACCTTCCGCCTCAAAAAATTCCTCGTTTGTGTGAAAACATTCCTGGCTAATAAACAGTTTCTGGTTTCTGATTTCTGATTCTTACGGTCATGGAAAACCTGGAAAAGTCATGGAATTTTAAAATGGTTATTTCCAGGACTGGAAAAGTCCTTGAAAAAAATAATATCCCAAAAGTTTAGGAAAAGTCATGGAAATGTGTTATATTCATGTGTTCATGTCGTTCATATGAACCCTGTCTATAGCCTAAGGCCCTGGTCACAAATAGTCTTTGCAGATTTTTGCCGATACCTGTCATTGGGTTTATATGGAGCTACCATACTATTTAACAATTTCGCTACATTGGTATCTAGAGGGTGGCACGTGGTTAGCACTGTCGCCTGATAGCAAGCGGGTTCCGGGTCCAAACCCAGAGTTTGCATGTTCTCCCCATATCAGCGTGGGTTTTCTCCGGCTTCCTGTGGACATACAGGTTAACTGTGACTCTTAATTGGTGTCACTTTGTAACGCATTACGTGTCAAACTATGAGACGCCACTAAGGCTTTTTTGTCCTGTCTTCTGCCCCAACAGCACCTCTTTTCATCTACATCACGTTAGTTATCTCATTATGTGGATAATCGTGCTGTAAGTGGCAGTCTGAGGTGCTGAAGGTGTACATGTGTGCGTTGTGTTTTGCAGGCAGCTACAGCAGCAGCAGCAAGCGGAGCTGGAGGTGCACCAAAGAGATGGACTGACTGCCTACGATCTTTCCCAGGTAACCCTGTGCTTTAGAGCCACTTCATCTTCCCACACTCTAAAAGACAGGAAGGGTCATATCATGATATAATGATACCACAGAACTCACATTGGTGCCAGTAGTATTCAACCGGGATTTGATTGTATTAAAGCATCTAACTAACTAAACATCAAAATGATAATGGTATTTAATATTCAGGAGGGCTAATGTTTGCCAGCTCTCTCCATAATGTTTCCTATTATTGTCAGGAGGTGGCGCTATCTGGACCTTATCACATTAACTAAGTAATCATTTGCATTTTGTTTAACTAACGTTGGCCAGAAATATGTTCTGTTGAGACGTGGTACAACAGTTTGGAGATGAAACCGTTAGCAACCGTTAGCAAGAAATAATCTTCGTAAAGGTGTAAAAGAAACAGACAAGGAGCTGAAAGCATACATTACAGCCTCTGTAGCTTCACGCTGTCATGTGTGTGTTTTCAGTCACGGTGAAGCAACACAGATATGACGGTTTACAGTGAGACTTACCGTGTCCACCCGGTTCACTTCAATAGAACTGCCACTAATCTGATACCAATGCAATGTTGGAATGTTGTCACATGACACAATGACCCGTCCTTCTTTTATGGGGTCTGTGAGGCCACTAAACTGGTTGGGAAGATGCCTCCAGATGTATGTAATCTTAGTTCAGATAACTGGAAATTATTACTGATAATCTACATATATTGTATAACCATGTATTAAGGGTATTGTCCCTAACGTCAGCCCTTCTGCCCTTCTTCCCCTCCCAACATTGACCGCACTCTCAGGTGCCTGTGGCCGGCGTCAGCAGCGGAGTCCACGAGGCGGGAAAGAACCTCGACAAGACAGAAGTCCTGTTCTCTCAGGAGAGAGACCCGCGCTTTGCTGAGATGTACACCGGCATCGCTGGCTGTACGAAACACACACACACATCAACAGACGCTGACTCGGCACACGTGTCCTGATAGTTGCTGCTTTAGCTTCCTGCTGTCTCTCCTCTCTGTTATTCACATAATGCTGACCCTGCTATGTGTTTGTGTGTGTAGCGGGAGATAAGAAGATGATGGTTCCCTCCTCTACAGCAGGAGGACAGCAGCTCTACTCTCAAAGCTCTCCCTTCCAGCAGGGACACGCTGGCAAAAGCTTCAGGTACATGTCACATCAATCCTTCCCGGGTTGGGCCTCTGATGCAGGGCTCAAACCCACCTTTTAAAAGGGGGTTGCCACGCTGGCAACCAGGCATCAGCTTTTGAGCTGACAATATGGTTGTCCCCTTTTATTTTGAGTAATTACTAGATCAGCTAAATAATGAAAATATGACATACAAGAAAAAAAGCTTTATCACAGTAACAGAACCCAATTCTTTGTAGTTTGTGTTTGATCTGATACTCTATAGAATCTGAAGTGTTATCAGTTAACGTGTCCACCCTCAACTCCACTAATGCAGCTGTGGTCACGTTCTTCACACATCCCTCACTCATGAATCCAGCAGGTCACAGGTTGCTTGTCGATCCGTTCGCTTCCTTTCAAATTCTGGTTTTCTGGACCTTTTGTGCTGATTCTCACCACAGATCCATTAACCCTTCAGCCCTGAAGTCTTTGATTGTGGGTTCTTCAAGTGACTCCAACATTAGCTTATCCATCATCTGTACTTTGAGAGATGACCTCCAGGCTGTCTTGTTTCTGCCCAACTAAATCCCCTCTCACATGCAGCTGGAGAGAGTGGGAGAGCACCGCACCATGGCTCTAAATATACAACCTAATAACCAATATTTAGAACACATATTTATTTCAGGGTGCATGTTTTGGTGTTATATGTCCCTATATTGTACATGTTAAATGGGGTTGTCACTGATAGCAATACCCTTACTGCCCTGATGTGATGGTGCTGTGTCTTTCTGAGCTTCATGCCTCACTGTGATGTGTGTCTTTGTGCACACAGTTCCTCTGTGATCCATGTCCCCGGTGTGAACGACATCCAGCCTTCAGGCTCAACCAATCAGAACCTAGCTCAGATCTCCAGACAGCTCAATCCAGGCCAGGTGGCATGGTCAGGCAACCGCCCCCCCTTCTCTGGACAGGTAACAGGCACACAGAATGAAGTGAAACCGTTGCCCTCTCTATCACCAATAGAGTCTGCAATCTCTATGGTTGCCATGATTGCCCAACTCATTTGTCTCAGCTCCTCCTCCTGTGTGTGTGTGTGTCATAATCTTGCTCTGGGAATGTGCTGAGCATATATTTCTCAACAGATCTAATGTCAGTTCATTCCATTGGACTGAATCACAGTACCTAGAGGCAGATGATGCGATGGCTGAATGTTTAAATACAGCAGACATGAAGACCTCATGCAGGGTTTCCCTGTGTCCTGGAACACCTAGGTTAAGCTGGTTCAATTCTTCAATGCAGTCGCACAACAATAGAAAAGCCTGAACTGTGCTTGGAAAACAACGAGTAGTCCCTGAAGAATGAAAGTTGTTTTTCAAAGTTGTGTTACTTCTTGTGTTCTTCTTAAGCTGCTGTTGCTGTAAAATGTATTTACACCGTGACCTAAACCATATCCAACAGAGGCATTGGAGTTACATTGTATCTCTGATTTTATTTTTATAAATGAATAAAGTTACCACAACAAATAGTAATTATAGAAATGTTTTTTCTCCATTCTGTGTTCCCGTTCCAATTGCTTCTTTCAACAGAATGTTGCTTCAGATTGAAACACTGGACTCTCCCACTGTTAATGTAACGATCATGTAGGTTTAAATTAGGACCACCATTTTCAATTATTCTGACGAAATGATGTTGTTTCCATTGTTTTGGAATGGTGGACAGCTGTAAGTACTACAATACCCATGAAAAACACCGCTCCTATTCATATGAATGGTATTGGCTCTTCGGGGGTGTCTCATTGTAGTTTGGATTTAATGATTGTGCTAAAGTGTATTTTTTCATGTGTATAAAAATGGATATTAACTAATTTAACCATATTACAAAGCATGTTCAAACTTGAAAATAAAGTTTTTGCTTATTCTATACCTGTGGTTAGCATACGTATGCACACAGTTTGTTTTCAGGAAACTTAAGAAACAATAACGGGAGTGCACTGAGCTGTGAACCCTGTATTACGCTGAACCTTACATGTGTTGTACATCTAAGCTGTGTCTGTGCTCTCCAGTCCAGTAAAGCCCAGTCCAGTCCATTTGGTATTGGTTCTGGCCACAGCTACCAGACCGACCCGGCCTCCTACAGTCCCCTGTCGTCCCCGGCCACTTCCTCCCCCAGCGGCAATGCCTACTCAGGACTGACCAACCGCAGCACAGCTTTCGGTGAGCCCTCCTCTTCCTCTCTTCTCCTTTCTCATTACTGCGTGATCTGTTGTACGGTCCCCGCGATGCTGTAGGCTGTATATGTTGTGTGTCTGAAAACACAGAAACTTAGGAGAAAAATGTAAACCCACAACACTGTTCTGTTGAAGATCATATTAGGGACTGCTTGGGGACTTTATAATCAATATACCCGTAATTCAATTCAGTTTATTTTATATAGCCCAACATCACAAATACAAGTTTGCCTCGGAGGGCTTTACAATCTGTACACATAACATCCTGTCCCGGGACCTCACATCGGATCAGGAAAAACTCCCCAATAAAGATAGTAAAAACCCTTTCACAGGGAACAAAGGGAAGAAACCTGAGGGAGAGCAACAGAGGAGGATCCCTCTCCCCGGATGGACAGAAGCAATAGATGTGAGAAGTACAAAGTACACGGACATAAAACTCAGTCATTAATAAATACATGGAGAAAAGCCTGTACTTTCGGGTAAATGTTTACGTTACGCCGTTAACAGGTTACGCTTGCGTGACTCGCCGATTTTTGGCTCTTTGCCAGAAGTCTCTGTGACGTCACTTTTCTGCTGCTGCGTCTCTCAAAACAGAAAACAGATCTCAACGTTGAACATGAATTGTATCAAATCTACAGCCCCGTTTATAAAGATGTGTAGAGGCTCACTGCTCCACTAATATGATGCAACCTGATAATAATAAATAAATAAATAATAAAAATAAATAAAAAGCTTATTGTTTTCCACAATGAGCTATTTAGTAGTAACTAAATATTAGTTATTTTTTACACAGATATAACTTTATTTTCATTGTTCTAAGTGATTGCAATTTAAAAATAAAAAATTGTCTGATGGAGCAATCTGATTTACTTGAAAGTGGTTGCAATTTTCTTTATCTTGTTACTTATAAAAGCACAGATGGAGTCACAAAATGAAGTTATTTACAGAAAAAGTTTGAGAACCACTACTTTAAGTGTCGGTGTCGCCGCCGTCCCCCCCCCCCTTAAGATGTGAACCTAGGGAAAACACTGGACATTGTTACTGTGTGTGTGTGTGTGTGTGTGTGTGTGTGTTGTGTGTGTGTGCTCTGACGTTGTTGTGCTGGGATCACCTCATGTGGAAAGCCGAGTAGACTACTAATGTGAGCTTTTAAGAATGTCAGTGTATGTCACAAGTTTGCATGTAAAGAAGTGTCAGATACCAAAGGAACACAAGTAATTACATGCCCTGTATCAACAGATCCTTTAACATTATAGAGAAGACCTCAACTGAAACTTAGTCACCTTCTGTATTCAGTTCAAATAGGAAAGCCATTCCCTTGCTTTATGGCTTATTTTGTGTCTTGGTACAGATGTAATTACACGGATGAGGAAGCAAAGCTGACAGAGTCCGAGTCAGTCATTAACACTTCCATCCAGCGTAAATATCCATTTTTCTGCATGGCCTTTAAAGCTTTTTGTCTCACAAACTGTTTTGAAAGCACTGCCTGACAACAAGGTGAACATATTGTAAATGTAGCGTACACTAAACTGATATTGATTCTGTCTAAAATACGTCTTCAGCAGTGCATTGCTTTGTCCCTGCTCTGGTACTCCTGTGTGTACGTCAGTACAATTATTACAGCAAGTAGTGCGACACTGGTCCTCTGAAGCTTTTGGTTTGGGTATTTTGGCCAGAGATTAAAAAATGATGTTCTTAAAAACAAATAATTTGATAATATATTCATTTAAAACGGTTCTTGTTGTGGGGAATTAGTTACATGGACGTAAACAAAATGAGTACACAATGTTCTCATGCACTTTAGCTTCATTTAAACGTGTTACACATCCACAGATACAGTATGTTGTAGAAGACTCATCTCACCACGGCATACCATAGTGTCTAGCATTTAATGGTGCTGGTCTACCTGAGAAACTCAATGTGTTCTATCCTCAGGGAAACAACACTTCATCCCACTGCGCTTTCACTCCTCATTACTCGAGGAAGCGTTCCTTTTAATCCCCTCTCACTAATGTCACGTACCAATAAAACACCAGACTGTTTCTAAAACAGAACCTGAGTTATTGTTGTAGGTGAATGTATACACTTCTTAGTGCAGTTTAGATTAGATTAACAAAACCACTAACATAGATAGACACCAGGAGAGTCAGAGAGAGACCAGGAGAGTCAGAGAGAGAGACCAGGAGAGTCAGAGAGAGACCAGGAGAGTCAGAGAGAGACCAGGAGAGTCAGAGAGAGAGACCAGGAGAGTCAGAGAGAGAGACCAGGAGAGTCAGAGAGACACCAGGAGAGTCAGAGAGAGAGACCAGGAGAGTCAGAGAGACACCAGGAGAGTCAGAGAGAGAGACCAGGAGAGTCAGAGAGAGAGACCAGGAGAGTCAGAGAGAGAGACCAGGAGAGTCAGAGAGACACCAGGAGAGTCAGAGAGAGAGACCAGGAGAGTCAGAGAGAGACCAGGAGAGTCAGAGAGAGAGACCAGGAGAGTCAGAGAGAGAGACCAGGAGAGTCAGAGAGAGAGACCAGGAGAGTCAGAGAGAGAGACCAGGAGAGTCAGAGAGAGAGACCAGGAGAGTCAGAGAGAGACACCAGGAGAGTCAGAGAGACACCAGGAGAGTCAGAGAGAGACACCAGGAGAGTCAGAGAGAGAGACCAGGAGAGTCAGAGAGAGAGACCAGGAGAGTCAGAGAGAGACACCAGGAGAGTCAGAGAGACACCAGGAGAGTCAGAGAGAGACACCAGGAGAGTCAGAGAGACACCAGGAGAGTCAGAGAGAGACACCAGGAGAGTCAGAGAGAGACACCAGGAGAGTCAGAGAGACACCAGGAGAGTCAGAGAGACCTCGGAGTGATTCTCCTGGGAACAGCAGTTTTCACAGATGTGGACCAAGACATATTCAGCAGATTAATCAATAATTCAAATAGATTCAATCTGAATCCAAGTGGTTGACTGACCTGCATCTCATTTCCTGGAGCCACGCTGCTTGCATGCTCTACATTGGAGGATAGGACAAACAGGATTGTGAATGTTTTAGTGTGAGCGGCTCATCAGCCAGCTGTCGGACTGAGCATGCCCAGCCTGTAACGGCCTTTTAATGGACACACACATTAACCAAATGCAGTATCTGTCTTTCTGCCACCTCCTTCATTTATTCTTTATTTCCTCCTCTCCGGCTCATTTTGAGACTTACATTTTTACTCTCCATTCATGCGTCGTTCTCTCTCTCTTTGCCCCTCTCTCGCCCATGTGAAGTCAGTAACAGCCAGTGTTATTCATTTGCTCTGTTGTTGCACACTGTAAAACCTGATGAGTAAAGTCAACTCAAATAGTTTAAGGAAACCGATTGCCTTGAACCATTTAAGTTAAATAACTCAAATCCTTTTAGTGGAAAAAAATGCTTAAATGGAGTACTCTTAACTCAAGTATTTATTGTTAGGTATACTTAAGTAAATAAATGACTAGTACTAACTCCATTCTTTGTATTGAACTTAAAACATATTTATTATTTAAACTTATTTGTAATTTTTGTATGAACTCAGATGGAATGAATTTATTTGAACCAATATGATTACTTGACCAGAACATTACACATAGGGCTGTGCGGTATACCGGTTCAATTTGAAACCGGTATGAATTTTTCATATACCGCATAGCCATAACAACCTTTATTTTTTCACCACTGAGGGCGCAGCGGTCGGAGCTACTTACGTGTCATGGTTATAACTTTAGTCATGGCTGTAACTTGTGTCATGGCTGTAACTTTAGTCATGGTTATAACTTTAGTCATGGCTGTAACTTGTGTCATGGCTGTAACTTTAGTCATGGCTGTAACTTGTGTCATGGTTGTAACTTGTGTCATGGTTAAAACTTTATAACAACAATCAATAACCCACAACTAACGCTCTTTAACAGGTAAAACACCACGACACAACAGTTTGTGACACAAACTATTTGTAACACTAATAATTGTGCCGAACTGCATGCTGGGTAGACTCGCCCACTTCACAACAAGCAGAAACTCCGTCGCAGGAAGAGACAGACCCTTCCGGTCTGCTGGTTACAATAATGATGTTATCGGATAGTACAGTGTATATTTCTCGGTAACTTTTGAAAAAACTAAGCGAAAAAACGCAGAAAGATTTACATTTACAGACACCTGTCTTAACGACAGATCAAGGATCAGCTAAGTTTTCGAACACATCCACTGTCTATAAAATCAATTTAGATCAAATGAGTTAATACAACTCATTGGAATTGATACACATAACTTGAAAGTCATTATGACTGCAGTTCACTTATGAGTTCATGTTAGGGTATCACTCAAGTAACTACAACTTTCTATGCCATTTAAGTTGGGTTAGCTTACTTCTTTTATTAAGATGAGCTGGTAGGTTTTACAGTGCATGTGTTCATCAGTATTCAGGAGTGATAAGCTCGGCTTTTTCCTTATCTTGTAAGCTTTCCACTTCATGTTTACAAGACCAGTCTCCTCTGTGTTTGGGTAATTACTGTTCCATCTGTATTTTTTACACTCTCTCCACTCAGCCTCTTGCTCTTATCTGCCTCTAGTTTATTATTGTGAAACAGTAAGAATGTTCCTCTGCAGGGGAGGCAGACAGCTTATCAATCTGCTTTGCTTTAATGTACTCGGTAAACTCTCAAAACAGCCTCGCCCGGAGTGTGTGTGTGTGTGTGTGTGTGTGTGTGTGTGTGTGTGTGTGTGTGTGTGTGTGTGTGTGTGTGTGTCTGTACATTCATATCTCGTGGAGCTTTTTTTGCTGCAGCTCAGAATTGTCAGTCAGGCTATGAATTAGTTTGTGGATGACATTTTCAAATTATAGTAACAGTGCATGAACCAGGCCTTTATGTGACAAAGGCTTATATCAGATAAGCATTTAATTTCTCCAGTGTTTATTAGAATAAGTGATCATATTGTAGTCGGGCTGGGTATTGTTTAGAACATGACAATATCAGTGTGTTTATTAAATGAATACCGATACCAAAACAATACATCATTCGATAACCATCGTGTGAATGGAAGCATTCGGTTGTGTAAAATGCCCCCACCACTACCGTATAGAAATAAAGGTGTTAGTACAGCCAGTCTTAGCGGCATCTCGGCTCGCTGAACTGCCAACTCCAATACACCAGCTGGACATCCCCACACGACACGCTGTGTGGTGTTACTGCACTACATCCTCCCATAGCAAACAGGTTCTAGCTGCTATACGAATGCTCTGAACGTCCATTGTGCTCCACGGTTTCATTCTACTTTAAATATGCAATCAGTCAAACTAATGTCTGAATGAAACCCTCTGTGTGTTTCCAGATGTGTCGGGGGAGAGCAGTCAGAGTGGAGCCCAGTTCCAGGGTCGTCCCAGTGAGGTCTGGTCCCAGTGGCAGAACCAGCATCACTCCCAGCAGGCTGGGGAACAGCACACACACCCCAACCCCAGCCAGACAGAAGTCTTCCAGGTAACGACTGGGGGTGACTGTGGTTAGCATGTGGTTAGCATGCCTGTCTTTCAATCAGAGGGTTGGTGGTTCGCGCCCCGGCTCTGCTAGTCCATGTCATTGTGTCCTTGAGCAAGACACTCAACCCCTAATTGCTCCCCGTTGCTGTGTATAGAGCTAACATGTAAGTCACTTTGGATAAAAGCGTCAGTTAAATGTAATGTAACACACACAGAGCATCTTCCAGCTGCTGGCTGCTGACCACCATACACAGATATGTGATACGTCTGTTTACCCTCCCTGTGTCTCTGCAGGACATGTTACCCATGGCTGGAGATCCCACCCAGGGAACAGCCAACTACAACATAGAGGACTTCGCTGACCTCGGCATGTTCCCTCCCTTCTCTGAGTAATGCCCCCCTTTCTCCTCCTCTCTCCCTCTCAGAACTGGACTGAAGTTTGCGTTCATCTGTCATGTTGTCTCATTTTTCTATATTGCTGGATCACTAACACGCAGCTGATGTGCAGCACGGTGAATGTCTGGGTGCACACATACAAACACACAGTTCACTAATGTTTGGGCTCCAAGGCCTGCAATATGTATCTGTGAACATACACATACCTCATCTGTGCAAAAAGGAACCCTGCTGACAGATGGAGGGCACATCAGTCAACCGGTCTCAGCTCTCTGTCTGTCCTCACAATGATAGACATGGTCTCCATCTCTTAGAGCACATGCTCAGCTCCCTGCAGGCAGCATCAGCGGGACCAGAGGAGGTCAGTCAAAGGACGAAAGCTGTATTTGTCACAGACTATCACTCTGATTATCTAAGATTTGACTCTCCCTGTCTGTCACATTTGACAAAGCATCCATGCAGATAACTCATCCTGCTCTCAACAACAAAGGGATACGCTGTGTCATGCAGTAAGATACAGAGGGAAAGCTCCTCATCTGCTGCACAGTATCAACAAACAAAGCAACGTCTCACGGTTCTACCCCAGATTTGATTATTTTCAAGTTTCTTTTGATATGATCATTGATCAAATTTGACCTAAATATTAATTTATTGAATAAACAAGAAAGACTGTGTCAGATAATTAAACATTTTGGGCCTAGTAATGGTGTTGATGTAGAACAGTACAGTGTCTTCACATCTCATTAAACTGTAAAAAGACAAAGTAACATCGTGGTAATTAATCATTACTTATCTGTACAACGCCAAAGAGTTTTGACTCCAACATTAACTCACTACGGAAGGTGAGACATTCTGGTGATCCATTTTCTAAGTCTGATCTAAATAGTTTTCTCTCCTGTGTTTGTGACTGAAGAACAGTAGAAACAAAAGCTTTTGGCAGGTGGATTTAGTTCAGTGTGGCTGTTAAGAATCCTGCGGGTTTATTAATCGACTTATCCTCCATCTTCTGTACAAAGGTTTGCCGCGTGTCTCCTTCAGCACGTGTCAAAATGCATCAAAACGGGAATCGTGTGCTATTTCGTTTCGAAGAGATTCTGCGAAATGTCTGCATTGACTTGCATGGGGTTTCGCCGTAAAGAGAGCAAAAAAACACTCATCTTTGGGCCCATAGTGACTCGTCATACTTTAACATAGAACATTATGTCAAGTTTTAAACATTAACAAAACTCTGGACTTTATTGTGCCAAATGGGCACTGATAGCTAGCACAGTTTTCATGTAATCATTGTTCAAGTTTAAAGGAAACTTTTGAAAATGTTCAGATTTCATTCGTTCCAAAGAGTCTTATCTCTCTGATGAAGTCAAGATGTTGTCTATTGGACTCGTGCTTTTTGTTGAAAACCTCTCTCTACTCTCACCTTCCTTAATTAGTCTGCCTCTCCAGCCAGGTGCTCCAATCACCATGGCAACCAGTGACACGCAAGCATGCACGCAGCACAAAGTGTGTGTGTGTGTGTGTGTCCTCAAATACAGAGATGAGAGCAGCGACAGCTCCACATTCCTAAGACGGTCACATGTTAAAGTTAAAAAGTATATCAGCGTGTTGGGCTGAGTCTTTCCTCTATCTGGTGATGCTAGTGTGGTGATTTGACTTGGAAGCCAGGCTTTAACAGATGGTTTTGTAGAAAGTCCACTCAGCCTTAAGATCTAGTTTCCCCCATCACCCTGGTGCCCCATCACCATGGTAACAAGTGACCTGTGTCTATGAAGTGATCGCTGTTCTCGAGTTCAAGACGTCCAACACAAATACAGAAATGAGCAGCAGCGCCCGTCGTTTCCAAACGTATGAATCTCAAATACAGAAATGATTTCTCAAATGTACCTCAATAATACATCTTACTCCTGGTGATGTTGCCGTGAAACATCTAACAGCAGTAGCAGCCACACTGTCAAAGGTTCTTGTGAAATTGTTGTAGTTTGAGCTGTAATTTCCCCAAGTACTCTAAACACAAGGTTCATATCTCGTGTTACCAAGTTATGTAAACAGAAACTCACCTGGAAGAGAACATGTATGTGTTTCGTCCCATTAGAGCACAAAGTGATGCACTTCAGCCTTGTGTAGCTGAAATGAGATTACAACAACAACACAAGAGAGAATACTATTCAGATCAAACTTAGAAAATGGATCACCACTATTTAGTTTTTCTCCCTTCCGTATGTTGAATATTGCATTTTCTTAAGAAGACGTGGAGATAACAGGTACTGTAGCTCATCATGTTTTGCACCATGCCCATAGGCAGCCCATCCCCCCATGCTGTGTAGGTCCCATCACAGTCTCAACAGTCCCATAGCAGCACTTAATTCATGTAGATGTGGGCATTACAAGTCCCTTTACTTCCAAGCATGATTATTGTAGTGTGAGCTCACAGGTTAATATACGCTCACCCAGTTCATATAAATCTAACAATAACATGAGTCATACATTTGAGCCGCTGGCTTGCTAGTCTGTAGTCAGTAATGTGACACAGAGGCTGCTGCTGATATTATTGGTGCCAAATTAAGGACAGAGCAAGGTTAATGTTTAGCCAAAGTACAACACAGTCATGTTGACATCCATTCATAAATGAGCATATGCACATAATATCCCAATAGGATCAGTAAAGCAGCAGTTGCCTCCTCTGGTAATACCTGCAGCGGAGAGCAGACGTTGATCCTCATGTACAGCACATGCTCACACACAGTAAGCTTTCTGATGTCACCTCCATCATGTCATCAGGAGAGGAGAAGCTGCTGCTGTCCTCACTCTCTCCATCAACGTATTGTATGTAGTGATGTCCAGAACCTGATGCGAGTCTTGAAGGATTCTATGTAAAAAAATAAAATAAATAAACACTCATTGCAGACAGTTGCTAAGCTAAGGCTTAAAGTGCACTTCATGAAGCTAACTGCTAATCTCACCAGCCTGCTTTAAAAGGGATAAACCGCCATACCGTCCAAGCAAAGCGCAGTATTTAGTGTATTTGGTGTTCTTCAGCTCTGGCTACTTGACTTTATTACTTTATAATCTTTTCAACTATTAAGAGACTGAATAATACTTTCTAGCGAGGAGCTTTTACATGATAGCTTGTATAATGTCTCTGACAGACAGATGGGAGAACCTCAAACAGACATCAGAGTCCTTTTGCTAAAGATCTCAAATTGATGTTTTTTGTAAATAATGCGATTTTTATGTCGACTCGTGTTACTTTCACACAGTACATGTTTTTTGTGTAGGTTTTAATGATATTGTGTGCAATGTGAGTACATATTTAACTATTGGTATTTAGTTAGTCTGTTAATTGTACATTGAGTTCTAGACCTGTGTAAATGTGACCCATTATTTTTGTGTAACAAATTGTGCTTGTGACAATAAATTCTTATTGGTTACGTGGCTTCCATTCAAAGTTTTAGTCCTCCATTATTCAGGAATGCTTTGCCTTCAGATCTGGGTTTGGAGGGAGAAAATCCTTCATGTTCATCTTTGCATTAAAACTGTAACTACATAAAGTAGTAGTTAGTTTTCCAATACATCCCATATTTGAATGTGTAGTAACACAAAATGCTGGTTATATTATTCGTCAAAAGTGTTATATATTTATTCCAGAGATTCCAGACCAGAGGAGCCATTACATTCGGGCAGAATGAAATGATTGGACGAGCTTATTACAGTCCTGCAACAGACACTCTGGTTTCTGCTGCAGGACTAATAAGCTCGTGGATTTGCTGTGAGGATGTAATGAGAGATGTATTTCAACAGAAATATAAATATATTATTTAATTATATATAAAGAGACAGGCAGAAATGATTAAAAGCAGGAGGGTCCAACATAGCCAGTAAGAGATATTTGATGAAGTGCAAGATGTTGAACCCAATGCTGGCCGTGTTATTTAAAAACGTGACGGTGTAGGAAGTGCAATCTGCTTTTATCCACTCTGCTTTCCGGCAGTCCCTTCTAATAGAGAGTGAGCTCATTTAGTCAACGCTCTACCTCTTCCTAGCTCTATTCTTAAAGGTGTAATGGAGTAAAAGAAAGAGAAGAGGTCTATTCATTTATCAGTGGATAAGCGAGAGGAGGTTGATTATTACACTGGCAATAACAACAACTGTGGAATCGTCACAGCCGGCATTAAGAATAGGCTGGCTGTAGTAGAGTAACAGAAGCTCAGTGTCAAATAGAAAATACATTGTAGACACCAACAGATGTGTCGTACAGCATGATCGCTAAGTGAGAGGCCAAAGATGGGAAAAGCTCCAGTTTTATTTTTTATGTGTTGGGCAGAAGTTCAAAGAGCCAATAATAAAAACTGTAGCCAGTGTATTTGTCAGACAACAGATATGAATATTACATTTGACTCAAATCAAAACCCTGCCATATCTGACAATGACAATGCATAACAACAGATAGGCGCTCCGAAAATTCACTAAGAAAGGCTTTGTTCTGATCTAGTGGTCTACAGACTACGAGTCTACAAATGAAACCGTAGAGGTAGCGCCAAAGGACCATGTGACCATGTGAGGTATGCATCATCTGAGGTGTGAGCTTCTACTAATGGAATGCTGATCTGTGTTTAGACAAGTTTCTGTGACAAAAAAAACAACATTATTAGATAAGGACCTCACATTCAGTAGAAAAGTAGCCTGATTGGTTTAAGGCTGATCAGATTATCAGAAATGACACCGCTGTCAATTCGAGAGATGTGGGTGTGACCTACTTGAAAAATATAATAATAATAAGATGGACACAACACAACATAGACATGTCACATTTTACAGTACACATCCAGCAGTTTGTTATATATTTGTATTCTAATATTCCCTCTCTTTTAGCACTGCTCTTTAGCTCTTCAGCTGCTAAACAAGTCAAACCAAAGTGATGCTATGGGAGCACTGAGCGTGAATCCAAACAGTAAAGATGAAGGCCGGTCAGCAACAACAAGGAAAGTCACAATGAAGCCTTTTCTTCAATTCAATTCAGTTTATTTTGTATAGCCCAAAATCACAAATCCAAATTTGCCTTGGAGGGCTTTCATTCGTACAGATCACTTGGTGACGGCTGATGGTTTATTAGAAAGTGAAACATGTAAGCATTGGTTGTTTAAATGATTTAAATGACTGGTGCTGTCGCTTCTCTGGCAAGACAGTTTCAGACAGAGAACCCTACAGAGCCAGTTGCATACCAAAGTATGCCCTTCTTTATTGATGGATGTGAGATTAACACTGAGCTGCTGTCGGGGTGAAATATACAAGTGACTCTTTCACCAAAATGGAAGATTGAGCTGTATTCAGAATGAATGCCAACACAGCTTCATCAATCATTTTCCCTTAGCCCTATGTTCCCTCAGCCCTATGTTCTATCAACCCTATGTTCTATCAGCCCTATGTTCCTTCACCCTATGTTCCTTCAGCCTATGTTCCTTCAGCCCTATGTTCTATCAGCCCTATGTTCCCTCAGCCCTATGTTCTATCAACCCCATGTTCCCTCAGCCCTATGTTCTATCAGCCCTATGTTCTATCAGCCCTATGTTCCCTCAGCCCTATGTTCTATCAGCCCTATGTTCTATCAACCCCATGTTCCCTCAGCCCTATGTTCCTTCACCCTATGTTCCTTCAGCCCTATGTTCTATCAGCCCTATGTTCCCTCAGCCCTATGTTCTATCAGCCCTATGTTCCCTCAGCCCTATGTTCTATCAACCCCATGTTCCCTCAACCCTATGTTCTATCAGCCCTATGTTCCTTCACCCTATGTTCCTTCAGCCCTATGTTCCTTCGATTTATGTTCCTTCGTCCCTATGTTCCTTCAGCCCTATGTTCCTTCAGCCCTATGTTCCCTCCGCCCTATGTTCCCTCATCCCTATGTTCCTTCAGCCCCATGTTCTATCATCCCTATGTTCCTTCAGCCCCATGTTCTATCAACCCTATGTTCTATCAACACTATGTTCCCTCAGCTCTTTGTTCCTTCATCCCTATGTTCCTTCAGCTCTATGTTCCTTCAGCCCTATGTTCTATCAACACTATGTTCCCTCAGCTCTTTGTTCCTTCATCCCTATGTTCCTTCAGCCCTATGTTCCCTCAGTTCTTTGTTCCCTCAGCTATATGTTCCTTCAGCCCTATGTTCCCTCAGTTCTTTGTTCCCTCAGCTCTATGTTCCCTCAACCCTATGTTCCCTCAGATCAGTACCTCCGCCACTGCCATGCCATTGTTCTGTCAGATTGTTATTCTGAAACCCCAAAGTGTTCGAAAAATGTCCCATTGGACCGAAGACCTTTTTGACCGACAACCATGGTTCTAATGACCTATTGCTTTAAAAATAAAACAAACTGAAGCATATGGCAAATGTTTTTTTGCAGAATGATTTCACCTGACCGTCCCAATTTTTTGCCCTTTCTGTTATCGGATATTGTTAGCCCGATAATTCAAAAAGGTAAAGACCGGTTTTAACATGGGCCAAGGATGATGCAGAGGGAACATAGGGCCACATTTGTTTAAAAAAAAATTATAGGTGCTGAGGGAGCAAAGGCCTGACCCCCTCCAGGGAGCCTCCTTTCAGTAGCTCTCAGTGTACTTACACACAGACTGGCCACAAAGGAGGCCCTCTGACACCCACAGGTTATTCAGTAATCTGTCCATTACTATATATACTTTGCATGGTTATTGTACAGCACATGACAACTTTCTATGAAAGACAAACAGTGCTGAGTGGCAGCATAAAGCTGACCAAGGGGAAAAACTATTTCTGCGGAGCTATAGGTATTATTTCTTATCTTTGGCTTTCACCAAACAGCATGATGTTCTATAAGCAGCTCATACACTGTGATGTCCCGTAGCGCTTCATTGCCCACTCAGCCGACATCCGCCATGAGCCATGACAACTTTCTGAAGCCTGTCAAGTATGTGTGAAATGCCAAAGCTCAGATCTGTTTTTCTCATAAACACAAACTGGCAGCTCTTGGCATCTCCCCTGTTTGGCACTTTCACACCTTTCTTCAGTCTCGGCTCTTGAACATACTGGTGGGTGATTTGAAAAGAAATAGTTTCCCACATTCCTTCCTGACACGACATGCACTCCGATTAGCCTCTTAAATTCCCCTCTGACATTCAGTAAGCTCTGCAGCATTTGTGATGGACTGGCATGGAAGAACGAGAGGAACGTTTCCTTCCCAGGATGTCTTCATTTACATCATCTACATTCTGCTGCCGTCTGGCTGCCCTCCACATCGCCTGCCTGATTGTCATTAGCTGATAACTGCCACGACGGTGTTTATTTGAAAAGGTCCCAACTCCAGTGTTGTAAATAGCGTTCGAATGGCATCTGGTGTCTTTACAGCGCCTCGCCTCAGGCCCCGAAACCATCAGCGAGACGCTCTGCTGTGTGTGAGATAGTGTTCCATTTGCATAAGCCACTGACATGTTATACTGTGTGTGTGTGTGTGTGTGTGTGTGTGTGTGTGTGTGTGTGTGTGTGTGTGTGTGTGTGTGTGTGTGTGTGTGTGGAGCATAACTGCGTGCTTGTCTACAGTCAGTCTGGCTCCATGCTGACAGATCTTCCTTAAATCATGCTGCTGTGAATCTCCTCCAAACACTGACAACAACAAGCCAGACAGAGAGAGAGAGAGAGAGAGAGAGAGAGAGAGAGAGAGAGAGAGAGAGAGAGAGAGAGAAGCCACTGTGTACATCAGACTGCTGTCTGTTTACCTGCAGACACACACACTCAACACAACTTGATTATTTACACCCAGCTCCGTCCTCCCTTCATATTCCCATCATATCTTGGCAGCGCAGTGCGCATATGGGACTGGATATATAATTAGTCTGGAGACCAGGTGCTGGGAGGAATATATATATATATATATATATATATATATATATATATATATATATATAGCCTTTATTGTTTATATCTACATACATCTACATATCTACATAAAGAGCAGGTCCTTATTCTTTGGCCTGATCTAGAGCGCTTTAGCTTTACGTCATTTTGTGCACTCATTTCATTTTAGAGAGTGTGACTACTTTGTTTTGCATCACCAGCGTTATCATCCTTTACTTGCCAAAAAAAAGTTTTTTAAGCGGTTATTGAATCTTGATATTCTTTTGCCAAGAAAGTAACCATTTATATTCCCAAAATATAATCTGTTTATCCAAACAACTCCTATTTGAAACTTTACGCTGAGGTTTTTGGAGCTCTAAGTAGCTACTGGCTGTGAGACAGAGCCGATCTTCCAGGCAGAGCACATCTGGTACCCACACCAGCCGTCAGCGTACAAAGTACCCCTTGTGGCATTTACTACTCACAGCTCCCAATCTTCAAAAACTATGTTGATATATTCTCATTCCATCTTGACAGCAACTAATACATCAAATGCTCTGACAATATAAGAAAACATCTGTTTAGCTACCCTTCTATCTAGTTACATGTCTGTCTGTCTTCCTACACATGTCTACCTACCTACCTACCTGTCTACCTACCTAGAAGCCTACCTACCTGTCTACCTGCTTACCTGTCTACCTACCTAGAAGCCTACCTACCTGTCTACCCACCTGTCTACCTGCCTGCCTGTCTACCTACCTGCTCGTCTACCTGCTCGTCTACCTACCTAGAAGTCTCCCCCTACCTGTCTGTCTACCAGTGGTGGGCCGTCAGGGCATGCTAAGCCTTCTCTGCTGGCCTAAACAGAATCACAAAGTCATAGCTATTTTATACATAAATATAATTAAAAGTTATATCTGCTGGCCTAAACAGAATCACAAAGTCATAGCTATTTCATACATAAATATAATTAAAAGTTATATCTGCTGGCCTAAACAGAATCACAAAGTCATAGCTATTTTATACATAAATATAATTAAAAGTTATATCTGCTGGCCTAAACAGAATCACAAAGTCATAGCTATTTTATACTATTTTATAATTGAATTGTTTTTCACAAATACACTACATGTATTATAATTATTTTTCCATATTAGGTTATTTTCTCATTGCTCCTGTCTTGTCTGTTCCTCAGCATCTGGCTGCTCGCAGGCGGCTTGGCAGCTGGTTAAGCGCTCTGCTTAACGCTCTTGTCCAATCACATTTCACCTCTGTTTCTCTCTATGGTAGAAAAGCCGGTTAAACTACATGGTGACAGCCAGCTAGGGGGCGCCGCGCCCAGCTAGCGCAGGTAGAAAATCCACGGTCCGCCACTGCTGTCTACCTACATAGCTGTCCACCTACCTGCCTAGCAGTCTACCTATCTGTAAACCTTCCGCCTGTCTACCTTCCCATCTGTCTACCTACCTGTCTACCTTACTCATGCACTCATTGTGTGTCACCGGAGTCTTCCACAAGCTGCCAACCTGTTGTCCTTCCTGGGTCACATACTGACCCCTTTGGTCTCTTTCCAATGCACTGAGTAGCCCTATGTATCAAACCATGATGCTCCATTGGGCTTGACTTTTTTTTAAATTGCAACCTATGCTACTTATACTTAATCAATGTATATAGAACACGTGTTGTTTGGTTCTTGCCCTCATTATTGTATGTTCTTGCTACGAAAAACAGGACTCAATTTCACGACCAGGACACAGGATAAGGTGCAGGTAAAACATACTTTACTGGGTAGGCAGTCAGAACAGGCAAACACATCAGGCAGGGATCAGGTAAAAACAGGCAGAGATCACAAAAGCCAGGAACAAGATGAACTGGCACAGAGACAGGGGAACACCGGGTTTACATACATTGGGGATGTGTAGGTGATTAGACACAGGTGGGACCAGACAGACAATCACAGTGGCGGCAAAACACACAACGGCAGGAAGTGAAGTGATCTTAAACGAGAGGTAAGAAACACAAAATAAGGAAACAAACAAATGATTAAATAAGAAATCCCTAATTTAGGAGACAAAAAATGACAGTTCTGTATTTTTTATTATTTTTTATTATTGCTTATCTTTCATTTAAATGTAAATTGAATCAGTATTTTTATGTATCTCACATTTTTGTAAATTTTATAAATTGTGAAAAGAAAAAATAGTTCTGTGACTTTGTTCAGGTCCTCAGATCTCCAGCTATAGTCAGAACTACTGACTCCATCGTTAGCTTCATCATGTGTCTCTCTGCTGATGAGCTGTTAGACAAGAACATGTTTCCTGTTTCGCTCTTGACTCCCTGATGAAAGTCATCACAACTTGTGGCATCATAAACACGCTGATCAAGTCGTGTTTCTGGCTCATCGGTCTCCATGGATGATGCACCACCTTAGACACCAGCTGGAGGCAGAGTGTGTGTGTGTGTGTGTGTGTGTGTGTGTGTGTGTTCTGGCCAATAAAGGCACAACCAAAGGGAACCTCTGTCCGTCCCACTGCTCAAACCCTGTCCACACACTCTGCAGATGGTTCCTGAGCTTTTCTGAAATGTGTGCTTAACATGTTTTTCCATCTGACAGACATGAGATTTTATACAGTTTTACTCATAGACTGTATAAAATATGAAAGTGGACTCTGTGACGTCACCCATGCCGTTGTGGAGCTAGTGGGCGTTTCTGGTCGTTTCTGGTCGTCGCCATCTTGACAGTGACAACACAGCATAGCTCTTGAAATGGGGAAAGAGGTGGACTGTCGGCAGCTGGGTGACGCAGCAGAGCAGACAACTAGCAACTAACAACCTTGCCATGATCTCAATTATGTCTAACATTAAGCCTTAATATAATTTAAACAGGTGAGTTGTATAAAATTAACCAACCGTAAAGTCTTGAATGTGGATTTGAGCTATAGAGACCAAAACTGTTCCTTGAACCAGACCAACTTGTTTTTATTTCTCAGCACCAGAGATTGCCATTGATTTTACTGTGTATTAAAAGAGGAAGTTTTGATGAGCAGATATCAGAGAAACATGAAATGTCTTTTGGATGTTGTACCCAATTCACCTGTAATTAAACTGGGAGTTTGGGATTCATCTCCAGGGATTACACAAGGCAAGAAACTAAATTACCATTAAATATTTGCAAATTGCTATTTGCCAAACAGATAGCTGCACGGATTCAGAATAGTGACACACAAGAGGCTTGCTTTTCTGCTATAATTTGAGTATGGCTTTGTCATTATGTGTGTGTGTGTGTGTGTGTGTGTGTGTGTGTGTGTGTGTGTGTGTGTGTGTGTGTGTGTGTGTGTGTGTGTGTGTTAATGTATGTCCCTTACTTATTAAGCAGCTGATGCCATCACCACAAACCCTCACATGCACCAGCTTGAACTCATCCAAAGAAATACAACGACAACAGCCCACATTGAAACACTGGAAACAAACCATAGGTGCTGACCTTCCACAGAGACTAAACCTAAACCCTTAAATTACCGAGATGATTGACATCAGGCTAATTTTAAGTGCCTCATCACCCAAATCAATCAGATCTATATTGCTTTAAATGTGCCTGCTGGCAGTAGTATACAAATTAATATATACTTATGAGGATATATGTACTGTATGTGCGTATGTATCATGTACTATATATGTGTATATACATGTATGTGTAGATTACCATATAACTAGGAGTTTGAATATGTGTATGGGTGGATCAGTATGTATGTATTATTCATAATCAGAAATTCAACCAATCGACACAGTCTGATTCTCTGTATTCTTATCAGGAGTCCACCTTAATCATTTTCTACAATAATGATATGTATGGTGTACTAATAACACTGTCATATAATTATGAGTGCTTTCAACACATCCATACGTTTCTTAAGCGCTAAATAAACGTTACGAACAGCACGGCATGCAGCGGCTTTCCCGATGTTCTCCACATCGCAGACACTGTACTGAAATGTACCACTCACAAAAAAGCTCAAGGCTGTGATCCAGTCTGCATACAGTATGTGATCCAGTCTGCATACAGTATGTGATCCAGTCTGCATACAGTCTGTGATCCAGTCTGCATACAGTATGTGATCCAGTCTGCATACAGTATGTGATCCAGTCTGCATACAGTCTGTGATCCAGTCTGCATACAGTATGTGATCCAGTCTGCATACAGTATGTGATCCAGTCTGCATACAGTCTGTGATCCAGTCTGCATACAGTCTGTGATCCAGTCTGCATACAGTATGTGATCCAGTCTGCATACAGTATGTGATCCAGTCTGCATACAGTCTGTGATCCAGTCTGCATACAGTCTGTGATCCAGTCTGCATACAGTATGTGAGACGGTCAATGCTCGGCTGCACCGTGTAGTGTTCAATGTACGGCTCGAGGAGCTCTCGTAAAAAAATGATTCCTTGTCGGCAGAATCGATTGCGCTTGTACAGGAATCTCGAGGAACTCTCTCCCTATAAAACTAATATAACTAATATCGCTCCTTCATCAATGAGGAAGTGAGCTGCCTTTTTTGTCCGGTGGGAGTGGCCAGCTTATCCAGTGAATTTCAGTTAGCCTGCGCTAGAGCAGGTTAAGGGATTTGGATGTGTTGCTATGGTGATTTTTCCAAACTTGCTTCGTGGAACCGAAAAGCCTGACCTACGTCATCTTATCTTGAAAATTACCCAGCTAACTCAGTAAGCCAGGTACAAGAACAGGGCCCTGCTCAGTATGAAACCTTCAGAGGTTCCAGGGCTGTGAAGTATACACTGTCTGATGGAGGATGGACTGTTCGTGTAATTATAACGCAATTGGCTTTTAAAGTATAAAAAGTGATCCCATGTTCCCAGCAGCCCACTCTAATGCTGATGCTCATTTTGTTGTCACATTCATAATAATAATTCAAACTTATATAGCGCTTTACTAGATACTCAAAATGTGCTTTACACTGGGGACAAGAGACAGAGACAAACCGAACAAAACAAAAAATGGAAAGCCAAAGCAAACAAAACAAACAAACAGAACATTTTTGGTAACAAAAAAAAGAAAACTGGAGAAGCTGTGTGGAATGAGTCATGTAGTGGAGGATAGGGTGCAGGGGTTTAGCAGGTGAAGGCGGGTTTGAAGTGGTGGGTTTTGAGGGCTTGCTTAAATGAAGATAGGGTGGGAGTGGATGTGGATGGGGAGGGCGTTCCAGAGGGGGATGAGACCAGAGGACAATGAGGAGTTGATGATGTTTATGATGAGAGGGGAGAGGGAGGGGAGGCAGTCCTTGACTGAGGAGGAGGGGAGGGGGTCGAGGGCACAGGTGGAGGTCTTCATGCTGGAGACTATGGGGGAGAGGTCTGTTTCAGTGACTAAACTTAACATTAACTCATCGAGTTCTTACTCAACATGTCAATGTATTTCTGGGATGCTAACACTTCGGCTTTCTACTTGCATGGATGCAGTACTAATGTTTATCCTATTCAAACCACACTTACTGGCACTTAGCAGCATATTCCAGTCAGCCCACATATTTCCTCTAACTAACGCTTTCTGTTTGCATTTCCCCTCATTTGGAGAAGGACCAGCAGTTAATGGTCCCTCAGAAGAAGAAAAGACCTCTTCATCTTCCTGGATTTATTGGCCTTATTAAGCAGCTGATGCCATCACCACAAACCCTCACATGCACCAGCTTGAACTCATCCAAAGAAATACAACAACAACAGCCCACATTGAAACACTGGAAACAAACCATAGGTGCTGACCTTCCACAGAGACTAAACCTAAACCCTTTTAGGAAAAGCAGGTTGAGGGAAAACTCTGAGTGTTAGCCGTGTGATGAGGGAAACTCTGGGTTTTCAGTTTCAGAAGACATCAGAGTCAAGTCACCCTTGACTCACAATATAACCTCTGCATGTTCTTTTTGCGAGTGGGAGTTATTTATTTATTTTTTATATATAAAAATAAACTCTGTGCTCTGTGCACACAGTTGAAGTCAGCCGTCAGTGATGGAACATAATCCCTGGAGATTATATGTTAATATTTCTGAATGAGCAGGATCGTGGTGAGGCTGTAGAATATAGTTTGAAAGTGAAAGTTTACAGTACAGTGAAAGTGTTTGAACAGCATTTCAGTGAAGGTTTTTGTTGAAGTAGCTGAAATAAAGCCACTGAATGCTGTTGAGTAAAGATCCAAATACAATGTATAACATTTAAAATCCAAATGTATTATAACCTTAAAATCACCCAAAACATTATTACTGGGTCAGATTATGAGTTTACACTCATGTATCTGTCTATTGATCTACATGTTTTTTTAAATCTTCAAACTATATTTGGCCTATCAGATTAAAGCTAAAATATATATGTAAAATGTAGGTAGACTACAGACTGAATGGTACTTAGTCTGTAGTTAGGTCACCGTCTACAGTTTGTGGTGGTGGTGGTGATCAGGCTTTTTCTATTAGAGCCATATGGACCTCTTCCTACTGAACTCAGACACTGCCTTGTCTGGTTTTATTTTTTTCTTTAAAGCATTTTGTAAGATTGTGAAGAAAAATGCTATATAAATAAAGTGTATTATTATTATTATTATTATTATTATTATTATTATTATTATTATTACCATCACTCATGAACAGGAGACATATGCTCCTTCACTTAGGGGCAGTTCAACATGTTGCAGCCATCTAAATTCTTAAACTTTTAACTGTTTATGAAACAATCTCAGTTTAATCCTGATACCTCTATATGACATACATAAGTAAATAAGACCATCAGAGAGAGAATCAGGACTATCAGACCTTGCTGCAGTAAAATTAGATGTTTTCTAAAGGGACTCTGATGTGCGGAAACACTATAATTTTCATCTACAGAGAAATAAGTAAAAAAGAAACAGCATGTACGATTCAGTAAACATTTTCTCATTAAATTAACACAAACATAGAAAGTAGTAGCTTTAATCGCCGTGTTAAAGTGAAATGATTCCACAGTTGCATTTCTAGGTAGTTTTGCAGACCTCTGCTCACAGTGAAACACATGAGCAACAGAAAAAAACTCTTCTCTGTTTCCATAAACTGTTTTAAAATTCTGGGTAGCGCTTGTCCAGCGAGAGTCAGCAGGAGATCCTGTTCACAGAGAGCTTGTCTGCTTGTTTTGGCGAAGGACCGACTACTGAGCCCTCACCCTAGGGAGCCCTGAGAAAATGGCAATGATCATGCCAGTGTTAACAAGACTAGTGAAGCCTGTGACAGGACCCTGTATAGTCAATGTGTGAAATGGCCAAATTATTAGAAAGATAACAAATAATCTATACAATTATTTCCTGCATATTAGATGTTCATCTTCAATTTAGTAGTGGTCCCAGTAATATTTGTTCGTAAAGGTTCTCTATAGCAGTGGTTCTCAAATGGGGGTACGTGAGATTTAAAGAATATATATAAAAAATTAGCATCCATTCAAAAATACTTTAAAAATACTTATTTCATAAATATTCAATAAAATATAAGTTTATGAAGAAAATTGTATATATTCTATATTAAATCAGACACTGATGGCTCAGTATTACATCTTTTTTTTTTCAACCAAAAATGATTTTGCACACAAATATTTCACAGGGTGTACATGACTGATAAAAGGCTGAGAACCACTGCTCTACAGGCTAGCATCTACGTTGCTAACCTTAGGGTAGTGCTACAGTAAGGGTATGCTCACACTAACATGCATGCTGCAGGCTGTCGTTCTCTGCTCAGGTAGACATTACTCCTCTTGTGGCAAACCAGGGGGAAAGCCGTGCAGACCCAGCACAGGGGGCGGGAGCTGATGCGCAGGACCGATTTCTACTGGCATTCTACTGTGACGTCGTTATAAAATAACCCAGAATATGGTTTAGGTTTCTCTCAAATGCTGGACTAAATTAATTAGGCTCAATGTTTCGGGGGAAATTGAAATTACATAACTCTAAATGGAAATGACGATAAATTATCTAAAAAGTGTTTCATCTCAGACTTTAATTGCATCCTTATTGACGGAATTAATAATCTAATATATAACTTGAGTTGAATCAGTCTTCACTCTGGGATGAAACTCCAGTGATGAGGCCGATCAGCTGCAGCGTCCAATCACATAACTGATGAACAGTGAGGGGGCGTGTCCAGCGGTAAAACACTTCCTGGAAGCCCGCTCTCCTGCGTCCTCGCTCACGGCTCCTCGGAGATCCCTGAGAGCGGAAATAAGAGCTTTGGGACGGCCGTCAATATGGCGGCGCAGAACATTACATTACATTTCATTTAGCTGACGCTTTTATCCAAAGCGACTTACAATAAGTGCAATTCCACCATGAGTACAAACTCAGAACAACAAGAATCAAGAAAGTACAATTTCAATAAAGTTAAACTACAAAGTGCTATCAGTAAGTGCCATCTAAGTGCTACTAAAGTGCTACTACGGTAGCGCCGTAGTAGCACTTTAGTAGCACTTATTCAAGGTGTAGTCGAAAAAGATGTGTTTTTAGTTTGTGACGGAAGATGTAGAGACTTTCTGCTGTCCTGATGTCAATGGGGAGCTCATTCCACCATTGAGGAGCCAGGACACAAACAGTCGTGACTTTGTAGAGTGTTTAGCTCACAGTGACGGAGCTACAAGCCGATTGGCAGAAGCCGAGCGGAGTGAACGGGCTTTGGTGTGAGGTTTTACCATGTCCTGGATGTAGATTGGACCCGATCTGTTTGTAGCACGGTATGCAAGTGCCAATGTTTTGAAGCGGATGCGGGTGACCACTGGTAACCAGTGAAGGTCGCGGAGGAGTGGAGTCGTGTGGGTGAATTTCGGGAGGTTAAAGACCAGTCGAGCTGCTGCATTCTGGATGAGCTGCAGAGGCCGGATGGCACTAGCAGGTAGACCTGCCAGGAGGGACTTCCGGTTCAAGCGAGGAGCGAGGAGATGGCCCTTAAGAGACTTGGGACGAACCCAAAGAGGATCTCCTGAACCACTGGAGACAAGCTGCATCAAACCAGAGGTAATGAAGCAGACTCACCTCTCTCCTCTGCTCCACAGGACAAAGGAACTGCTTTACACGGAGTAGGCTGAAGGCCTCGAACAAGAGTCTTGAGTCAATTTTGACCCCATTCTCTTTACCCCAACCTATTTATTAAATGTAGCCGTCTAATAAAATGTTCCTCCTGGGCTACTGTAGGGCTGAGTAGGCCTTAGCCCCTCCTACTTCCTGGTTCACAATTATTTTGGGCCACCATATATAAACCACACAATGAGCTGCCTCTTTGGCCCAATCTCCCCCTAAACCCTCAAACCCTGAACCCTCAGGGACTCACTGACATCACCTGCTAAGTGGCTGAGTGTGAGAGGCTGTGAGGGCTTGGACTGGTGTGAATATGAATGGGACAACACTTTGGGGCAACATATCACGTGACTACATAAAAAAAATATAGTGTACAATTGATATTTATTTTATGGTTATATTAATTTGTCCAATGACTTTTGGTCCCTTAAAAACGGGGTGGCCACTTATACATGTGTTGTAGTTCCTACACCGTTCACCTGGTTTGGATGTAAATACCCTCAAATTAAAGCTGAAAGTCTGCACTTAAAGCACATCTTGATTTCTTCATTTCAACTCCATTGTTGTGGTGTACAGAGCCAAAATAATGAAAAATGTGTCAATGTCCAAATATTTATGGACCTGACTGTATATCAGTGTTGTATAAAGTACCCAAAAGCCGTACTTGAGTAAAAGTAAAGATACCTTACTGGAAAATTACTCCAGTAAAAGTAAAAGTCACCTATTAAAATACTACTTGAGTAAAAGTCTTAAAGTATCTGATATTTTCTGTACTTAAGTATCAAAAGTATTTTTCTGATATAAAATGTACTTAAGTATTGAAAGTAAAAGTACAAGTACATGCTTTTAATAAAAAAGCAAAGGGTCAGAATTTTGAGAATTATGAAGTTTATTCTTTTAAGTGCTGTGGCCACCGTGACCAAGGACCAGGAGTTGTGTTGATACAATAACTGGGTTGGCTGGGATCCATCCATATATATTATGTTCAACATAATATATTGTACCTAAGTATACTTTTGCATCTACTATGAACTTATCATCATAATTCTCCAAAAAGCAATATGACACTATGAAGGACTTGTAACAGTGTGGTTATAAGTATGCTCATTCCGCCCGCCGTGGGTCTCTTGGTACCGGTCTGTGGGTCTCTTGGTACCGGGCCACAGAAATAATGAATGAAACATTTCAATTAAATAAAAAAAAGGCCGGAAAGATGTTTTATTGTGAAAAATGACCGCATACATCCGTCTGTGGTAACCTCAGACGGAATCTCTTGACACATGTCAATATGTTACGTTACTCTAAAAATGAAACGTAAGTCTGTTACAACTCTGTCGGTGATCTGGAAACCAAGGCAGAGTATCCTGAGATCGCCAAAAAAGCATGAAAACCTGCTTCCATTTCAACATCCTGTCTTTGTGCAGCGGGTTATAAGTTAAGCAGTAGACTGGACTAAAGGTTTAGTTAGCAGTAGAGTCAGTAGACTGGACTAAAGGTTTAGTTAGCAGTAGAGTCAGTAGACTGAACTAAAGGTTTAGTTAGCAGTAGAGTCAGTAGACTGGACTAAAGGTTTAGTTAGGAGTAGAGTCAGTAGACTGGACTAAAGGTTTAGTTAGCAGTAGAGTCAGTAGACTGGACTAAAGGTTTAGTTAGCAGTAGAGTCAGTAGACTGGACTAAAGGTTTAGTTAGCAGTAGAGTCAGTAGACTGGACTAAAGGTTTAGTTAGCAGTAGAGTCAGTAGACTGGACTAAAGGTTTAGTTAGGAGTAGAGTCAGTAGACTGGACTAAAGGTTTAGTTAGCAGTAGAGTCAGTAGACTGGACTAAAGGTTTAGTTAGGAGTAGAGTCAGTAGACTGGACTAAAGGTTTAGTTAGCAGTAGAGTCAGTAGACTGGACTAAAGGTTTAGTTAGCAGTAGAGTCAGTAGACTGGACTAAAGGTTTAGTTAGCAGTAGAGTCAGTAGACTGGACTAAAGGTTTAGTTAGCAGTAGAGTCAGTAGACTGGACTAAAGGTTTAGTTAGCAGTAGAGTCAGTAGACTGGACTAAAGGTTTAGTTAGCAGTAGACTGGACATAACGAACACACGTCGGGTGTCGTTGTCTCCCGTCTTTCCGAGGTCGGACCCGGTCTGTGAAAATATTGTCTTCACGTAACCGGTCTGTGACGCATAAAGGTTTGGGAGCGCTGGACTAGAGGATGTAGAGGGAAAATGCAGAATGTTGTGATTCGCAAAACCTGCTTCGTGGAGTCTGTGTCCACAGTCCCCGATGTTTTTTTTTCTTTTTCTAAAGATAGATTTGATTTTGTAGCGAGTAACGAAGGTTTCAGGAGAAATGTATCGGAGTAAAAGTATCATTTTTCTTTGCAAAATGTAGTGAAGTAAAAGTAAAAGTAAACAGAAATATAAATAGTAAAGTAGAGTACAGATATCCCAAAAAACTACTTAAGTACAGTAACGAAGTATTTCTACTTCGTTACTATACACCACTGCTGTATATATATATATATATATATATATATATATATACTTGTTTTATTGGTTTTAACCTGTTAGATGTGATGGGCATCCTGTATTTTATACCCTGTCAAAGTGTTTCTTGTAATAAATGTTATAATCTTGGGGTAATCCTTGGTCTCATTAAACCATCCACTGCCACATGTATCCTTATAAACTATGAGCCCTTTAGTGGTTTTGAGCTAGTGTTAAAGGTGCAGTACGAAGTATAATTTGAACCCGATCAGGGCCTTGTCGCATATCTATATGTGGTCACATAAAGGACCCTTTTTGCTTTGTACCCACTGCCTCCGAGTCTCCCTTTTTTATTCTGAATCGTGCCTCCACGTCCCCTGGGTAGCCACACTATGTCTTTACATAGATGATAGCGGTTTGAGATTAATTATCTAAATCCCATATACTGAACCATTAAAGTATCTGAAGTAGCATGTCACATGACATGGTGACGCTACGTTTGACTCAAATAAGTATGGATCACTTTAAATAAAATAATTGTGCTATTATCAATCTTCATTGACCGGAAATGATTTGTGTTACTTTGTTAGACAATCATGAACATGCCAGCAATTTCTTCTCTGCTGCGACAGCCAACACCTAAAAATACACAAACGTCTGTAACTCTTCATTGTTGACCTTTCTTTGCGGGGTGCTGGACTCTTTGATGTCTCAGAATAGAACCTTATGGTTGCTTCTGAAATGAACTCATTAGATTCACAACACTTTGTAAAAGCCCTCGGCGCATTCTTAGTGGCTGATGCAGAGGAGCGCTTAAGCTGCTTGTCTTCCAGGCACAGGGAGTCACGTATGTTTGTCCCTTTGATCTAACCCACTCTGATGACGGAGACACCTTGATATTGTTGTGCGTGTGACTGCATGCTGTGAACTATACAGCCAGTGATCCTGGTGATCATAAGCTGCGGACTGCGAAGCTGCCGTTCATGTAAAGCTGCTTTTCTTGCAGAGTCTAGCTTACTCTATGCTGATACAGGAGGCTGGGGTTAGAGCAATACAAGCTCATTTATTCTCACATTGCTTTAGAGTGAGTGGTCATGTTAGAGAGGAGGGCCTGCAGGGTTTCCTGTCACACAACTGTTGACATGATGATGGAAGTGAATTATATTTGAGCCTTGCTGTAAATGATATATGCTAAGCGTTTTCTCAAGCATATACCATACGTGTTTTGATATACTTCCGTGCCTCTAGGCAGCCAGTGGCATTCATCAATTTCAAATCAACAAGTTTAAAGTGTCCCGTCAGTCAAATTTCCCAAAAAATGTAATGGGAAAACATATAATTTGCACAGGTTTCAGATATTTTTCAATGACATTTCTGTCTCCACCCAACAGAAATAAAGACATTCTCTACAGAAATCATGTCCACAATACCCAGACCTCTGTCTTATAGGGACTACTTCTACATCAGACAATAGTTCCAGAGAAAACTGTTGACAACTTGGTTGTGATGGATTATGAGTGTGAAATGAATACAAATCAGTGGAAATGCATATAGAAATCAGATAACTATAAAACCAGGTAATGATGAAGTTCGAAACTATGCATGGAGGATGTTTGTGTCTAAGTATCTAATATCTAATATCTAAAGATGAAAATCTATGCAGCAGTACCAGATGTATTATTCCTCATCCAAACATGGCACATACATTACCCACAATGCTATTCAACTGCCATCAGTTCATTCAAAATTCCACTTTTCTTCGCAGTAGTACTCGCAAAGACCTGTGAACAGACAAAAATTGGTTCCCTTTTAATGTTGCACTGCTGTGGAATACCATTCCTCTAGACTGTTTTGGTTTTAAAGTGCACTGTCAACATTTGTTGTTGAACAAACATAATTAATAAAAACTAATTTTACTGTCTGCTTGAGAACCAGGCCGGACATTGAGGCAGACCTCAATACATATTCCACAATCCTTCAAAATTATTTAAATAACAATTTGCTTGCTGTAGTGCTTGTACTTCATCTCATATTTGCCATGTGGTAAGTGGACAGGAACCTGACCCAACTTCTCAACCAACCTCTAATAAACATGCATTCATACACAGCAGGGAACATAAACATAGCAGAGCAGATGAACCAACACAGACAGGGTTTACATACACTGGGGAGGTGATTAAACACACAGGAGGAGTCAATCAGGAGCAGAGCAGACAATTACAAAGGCGGGAAAACGGACAAAGGTATGAAGTGAAGTGAACACAGGACACAAGAGGGAAATTCTAAATAAAACCCAAGATCGCGACACCTCCTGTCCTGGAATAACTTCCATCTTTGCAGTAAATTAGGATTAGGACACAACACCACTTGGTTGGGTTTAGTCAGGTGTAGTTCGAAAGTCCTGTGTCTTCTTTGACAAGATAGCAGTTGGACACATTTTTCCTGGAGAACTACTCCATGTTGAATTATTATTTTGACCAGAGGTTTGGTTTATAACAGTATCACAGGACTAGTGGGCACCGAGGTGTTTAATCTAAATGTTTTTCTTCACATTGTAGAAGTTAATCCACATGTTCATGGTGACCACAGTTACCAGTCTTCTTTAAAATAAATACAAACTTTTAACAACTGCAAGAGGTACAAGTGCTCGGTCACAACAAATGTACACGGGTGCAGAAAGTATAACTTGGGTTTTATACACATACATTATATGTCCATACATTTTGATCTAGAGAGTGAATTATGACTCACGGTTGTTCATACTTACCCAATTTCCACTCATTAGGAGACGTGGCAATCTTACACTAACTATTGTGTTTTTCAATTAGTTTTATTAAGTCTGCAACTCTTTCTCTTAGTACCACTACTCCCTACATTTTGATTGATAGAATACATCTCTTCGGTGCTCCTCAACACATCGGGGATGTAACCTGGGGTCATTGGGTGTTTCAGGTCTTTAAACAGCAGACACCCTCACCCAGGCGACCAGTTCATGGTTGATGAGACCATGACTTGTTTGGACTTCCTCTCCTGATCCAGAACCATCTCAAGGCTTTCTCCGCTGCCTCTGTGATGTTCTTGATGGCTCTTCTCTTCTCCCTTCTGGTGATACACAATCCACTCAGAGCTTTGCAGAGCCATCGCCCCAACCCTTTGTCTTCCAGCCCTGCTAGCAGAAGAAGCAGCTCTTTGTTCTGTGTCTTCTCTCTCTCTTTGGCCTCCTCCACACCTTCGTTCCTTTACTCTCAGTTCCAACATGACAATGTTTTTGGTCGCCTCTGAGACCAGAAGGATGTCTGGCCTCAGGGTGGTCATACAAAGCGTCCTTTGTGTATTTGTTGAAATTAAAACACAGAGATATGTTTACATACATATTACTTTTGAATCTTGAAGCTAGCTTCAATACATTAGTTCAGGACGGAAACATTGATTGTAATGCAATCCTTCAGCTGTGATATAGGGCTGCTGAGATTTCACCTCCAGAATTGAGAGGAAGGGTTTGATAAAGGAATGTAATTATATTGTGCTGATGTTCAGTATATTCAGCTTGCTTGGATTCTTGCTGCTAGTTTGAATTGCAGATTAAATCTCCAGAGTCACAACTACCATTGTTGTGTCTGTGAGTGAGGCACCAGAATTCAAATGATTCCATGTCAAAATATTGTGTTAGATCAAGTATGTGGCTCCTAAACGACTGCTCGGGCAGATATTTGATATGGTGAATGTTTCTCTTCATTTCAGCCTTTATTTAATCCGAGTCAGTCTCAGTGAGATCATGAACTGTGATTCAAGACAGAGAACAAAAACAACCATAAGAATAACAAAGGATTCTAGGAAGCAACACGGACAAAGATCATGAGCTACATGTTGGAGTTGATGCTTTTGCCTCCTGTCTTCCAACCCAGAGATAGGTCTTTATTCACAATTTATCAACATTATTTTTCAACACATTTTTCCTGCCGCCATTGGTTAGCACTCATTTCATGTGACAATCCTACATTATGTATTGAAATGGAAAATATGCCTTTGCACTCTGTGTGTTAGGAATATCAGTGAATCAGAAATGAGAAGCTGAAAAAATGTGTATGTTATGCATGTCAATGCAGTCCTCAATGATTACTGTAGTGCACCACTGCAAGTAGACGCAGTGCTGTAAACGTAAAGTATGTTTCCGAGGAGAATACCTGCACGGTATTCACAGTACTGGCCGCTGAGAATGTTCCCATGATGTTGATGAGGCGCTGTGCCCAGACCCACACAGAAGATAGGATGCAGTTTTTTTTATTTTACTGTATAGGTTTTTTATTGTTTGTTTGGTAGAACGCTTTACACAAGCAACGTTGTGTTTGTTGGGATGTATACAGAATTTAGGGGGGAAATGACATGTTTTCGGTTTGTATTACAGTATATTTTCAATTAAATTCAACACCGTTGAACATTGATCTGTCATTGATCAAGACACTTGCCTTCAGTGTATGTGTGGTGTGTTAATGATAGTCCTGATGGGCAGGTGGCACATTGCAGCCCCTCCCATCCCTTACTGTGAATGGCTGAATGATGACATGCAGTGTTAAAGCGCTTTGAGTGTTCAGAAGACGAGAAAAGCGCATTTACTATTCCCGAATACTAAGTATGTTCCATTCATACTGGTGTTTTACATTAATCACATCAGTGTTCACTGGTTCTCAGAAATGTCTGTTCATATGATGGGGTGTTTGTCTCAGTTTTCAGAATTTTATATTGCAGAAGTTTGGCCTTTTGTGTGTGTTTATGGAATTGTGTGTAGAGTTTGGAGAATGACGAATGCTTTCAGAAAATCTGTAAACAATGGAGGACAACTGTAATAGGAATAGCAGCCATAAATGGTCTCCACTTGCATTTCTCTTTTCTAGTCTTCAGACCACTCAAAGCTCTTTAACACTACATTATTCACCCGTTCACGCCCATCATCAGGAGCTACCATGCATGGGGCCACCTGCTCATCAGGACTAACTAACATTCACAAACTGTAGGCACAGGAGCAATTTGGGGTTAAGTGTCTTGCACATTGACATGGACTATAGTGGAGGCGGGGATTGAACCGCCAATCCTCTGATTAAAGGGCAACCCTGTTCTACCACTGATCCACAGTCGCCATAGCACAGCTACCAGGCCCATACTCTTACAGTAGCAGTATAGATACAACAAGAACTTCCGCCATAGCCCGAGCACTAATGGAGCCATAACCACAACCACAGCTTCAACCATCCCAGCCAGAGAGCAGCTGCAGCTGAGCTCACAGCCACACACAGGGCCAGAGCTCCGTACTGAGCAATAACTGCATCATATAACGTGTCCCATTGTCTCTCCTTTCTATGGTATCTGCAAAGGGAACTATAACTAGAAGGGACCAATACAGTAACTGTTCCTATGGATCAGGGAGATATAAAGTGCTCTTCACTTTATCTCTCTGCGAAAAACAACAAAAAACTACCAGCACAATGCCATAGATTCATGATGACATATCTTCTGTGAACTGACTAATCGGATAGTCTGCATTTGAGGACAATATGCCCAGGTGTGAAGGGTTGTTGCAATACCAGTGCCATACCAACTAAATGAGAATACTGAAGGCATGAAGAACAGGACCAACGTTTAGTAAAGGCCTTGTCTAATGTTAAAAGGTTTTAGTTGATCAAAGCAAGAATATTCAATGTGTAAGTCACTCTGAGGATGACCATTAGTGGTTGAATGGTTGTCAAGTTGATGGTGCCCTGCTGTCAGGGCTCCTAGACTTTAGAGTGACCTTACTGTAGAGAAAGGCAGAAGGAACGATATTGCATTGCTTTTAAATTATGCTTTATATTATTATTCATGTTGGCTTTGTGTTCATTTTTTTATTTAAATTAAATTTTGACTGTTCTATTATCTTACATTTTTTTAAGTAATTTATAGCTTTATTTTGAAAAGTTTGATACATATTAGATCTATTATTATTATTATTATTATTATTATTAGTAGTAGTAGTAGTAGTAGTAATAGTAGTAGTAATGCTAGTAACGAGCTTCACGTGTAAATGATGCACCAGGTGAGGAGAAATGTTGATATTAATGGGACTTAAGATGTTTCATTGGCAGATTCATGATTGTGTATTATCTTGTTTTCTGTGTGGATAATTCTAAATTCTAAATTGTGATTTCAGAAACATGTCTATGCAGACCGCAGTGGCTGTGGTTCTACAGAATACGTTTGCAAGGGTGAGAGATCTTAGGTTAGGTGTCAGACTTATGCTGGGAAAAACATAACTTTACCCAATCTGTTCCAGATATCAGACATATGGTGTTGAGTGGTTGGCACTGACTCCATCTCTGCAGTCTGTTAGATTTAAACACATGATGGCTTCCCTCCTCCAGGCTGTGGCAAATGCAGCAAACTCTGGTTTCCATATGGTTAGCAGGTTAGCAGTGGCAGGGCTGAAATGTGTGTGTGCAGCTGATCTGCCTCTCAGATGGGTTTGAAATGGACACAAGCTTCTGCTGTCATTGAAGTATAGTGATGACATTCTGTGTTGTGACTTTACTGTCAGCTGTTTGTTGACATGTATAATGTGTTTATTAGACAATCACACAACTCATTTGTATTTTGTTTGTAAGAAGCACACAGCAATACTGACAGTATGATGTGGTTTTGTTTTCAACACAGTAGCCAGAAAAAGCATCATACATTTCCACAAACACATTGATCGTCAATGTTTCTGAGATGTTTCATAGATAGGTATCATGCTTATCATATAAGCAACGTATCATGCTTATCATATAAGCAGCGTATCATGCTTATCATATAAGCAGCGTATCATGCTTATCATATAAGCAGTGTATCATGCTTATCATATAAGCAACGTATCATGCTTATCATATAAGCAGCGTATCATGCTTATCATATAAGCAGCGTATCATGCTTATCATATAAGCAACGTATCATGCTTATCATATAAGCAACGTATCATGCTTATCATATAAGCAACGTATCATGCTTATCATATAAGCAACGTATCATGCTTATCATATAAGCAGTGTATCATGCTTATCATATAAGCAACGTATCATGCTTATCATATAAGCAGCGTATCATGCTTATCATATAAGCAACGTATCATGCTTATCATATAAGCAGTGTATCATACTTATCATATAAGCATGCAGAAACGCACAATGACACATGATTAACGTTGTGAGAAGATAGGTTAGGATTAGGCAACAAAATTACTTGGTTATGGTTAAAAAACAAATGATGGTTTGTGTTCAAATAATAATGTAATAATGTAAATAAATAACAATTGGCCTGAGCGGACTTTCTTAGGCATTGCGTAACAATGTTACATACGTGCTTTAGTTTCTAGTCACTTTGCTAATTTTGATTTTAGCATAAAAGCATATGTAAAACTTTTAAAACACAATCCTTTGCTTATATATTAAACTACCCAACATTAAATATTAAACTACAGCTGCTACAATAAATTATTTGGCAACTAACTTTGATGATTGTTTCTGTCATTCTTCATGCAACAATATGTGTTGTTACAGCTTTACAAATGTGAAGATTTGCTGCTTTTCCTTGAATAACCGTAGACAAATCTTAAGAGGAATTTCTGAAAAGGACACCAAATATACTGTTGTGACGTTGATTATATATGCAGAGAAAAACCTAATTACTAAAGTAGTAAATACAACTAAAGTCTAAATAAAAAAGGGCTCTTTCTTTCATAATGCTGATGAACAAACTTCTCTGAGACTGCCTCTGTCTGACCGTTGCTGCCTCTCTGTACCCCGGCCAATATGAAACATTATACCATTCATTATACCAAAAAAACATCAATTGATACACATTTCTTAAACTTAGAATATAACTATAGTGTTTCCCCTTACTAACTGGGGTACAGGCGACTATGTGAACACAGGTATTTGGAACGAGGCTTGCTTTGTTTTTTTGATCTGTTTCTTATCATACGTCGATTATTAGCTTCCTTGTGCTACAGAGACTCTATCTAGTGTGCACAAAAACATTAAATATACATATCCCCAAAAAATAGTACAGGAATTTGTTAAATACTAAACATTGTGGAAACACAAGAAACCCACATAGAATCCTCTAGAACAAGTCATTTTATACACAGGTATTTGCCGTACTGGCTTTTAAATGAGAAATGTAGATGTGGTTTCTTAGTTGGGCTCAACAAATAATATACTGTGCTATTATTATTATCTCAATGTAGAGGATAAACATGTTCACTGTTGCAAATCCCAATGAAATATGATCGAAATGTGATCGTTCAATCCATGTCTTCAAACAGTCTAGACAGTTTAGAAAGTCTTTTCCCCCCTGGCCACAGTCGTTTTAATAATCGTCTTTAAACGGAAAATGCTCAATGAGAATGTGTATTATTTTTAACAGTTATAGTTATACAGATACAATAATTTGACAACTCTGCCTGAATTAACAAGAACAAAAATTAATGCGATACTGATTATGAAACTAAGGTCCAAAATACAATCAAGTAATCTGAAATAAAAAATGCCTAAAATAAATTGACATAAAACAACCTTAACGCAATAACAACCAAACAGGATATCCGGTTGTACCGGAAAGCCGGCTTGTCTCCAGTCCAGAGGAATGGCCGTACTCATTCTTACACTACATTAGCAACACATCTTGACGTACAGCAGGTGATGTGTTTCGAGGACGCAATTGTTCTTCCGCGATTCATCACTGCATTGTTTTGTGCTGTAAAATAATTGGAAAGTTGCGTTTTAGTTACTCTTTCATCTTTATTAAGTCTTAGTTGTGTTGTTAGCTAGCTAGCTAGCTAGCTACCTGCCAGCCCGCTAGTGCGTTAGCTGCCACCGGTCATCCAGCACTGTCCGATAAAGTATGTCAATGAGGAACAAATAGGACCTCATACCTGGGGGAAAGACGGTTCTTTTGATTCAATTGAAGTGAATCATTCGGGTAACCCCGCGCCTGTCACATGCCCGAACAAGGCCCCAGGATGAATGGGTTTTCTCTCGGTGAACTGTGCTGGCTCTTCTGTTGCCCGCCCTGCCCCAGTCGTATCGCGGCCAAGCTAGCTTTCCTCCCCCCGGAGCCCACGTACTCGATGCAAAACGATGCTAATGGGGTAACTAGCTTACATTTAACTGAACGGGCAGACTGGCAGTACTCTCAACGAGAGCTCGATGCAGTGGAGGTGTTCAGCACCAGAAGCAGCCGGGGGAACCGGGTTGGGTGCATGTTTGTGCGTTGCGCCCCGAACAGTCGGTACACGCTGCTGTTCTCCCACGGTAACGCTGTGGACTTGGGGCAGATGTGCAGTTTTTACATCGGCCTCGGCTCCAGGATCAACTGCAACGTGTTCTCCTACGATTACTCAGGCTACGGAGTCAGCACCGGCAAGCCCTCTGAGAAGAACCTGTATGCGGACATCGAGGCGGCCTGGCAGGTCCTGAGGAACAAGTAAGTATGAACCATGAGGATCTGGGGTCAGCACATGTGCTCAATTATTTGATGTTCATGTAGTCAGCTAACCCCAATACATGCTCATATTGTGGAAGGCATAAGCTAAACAATTCTCATTCTACTTATTCTGTGGCAGAGCCTAAAAACGCAACATTGGTCCCTTTCCCCACATACAAACACTACAGGTGCGCTGTGTCGCATACATGAACATTAATGTATGTGAACAAGTAGTTTGATTCCATAAACCATTCAGAATCCATTAAAAAAAAAAATACATTGTAGTGCAGTGCCCTTTTTACTAACCAAAAACGGATTGAACCATAAAACTAGGTATCAAACCAACAATTGCTGCGTCCCAATTTGAGGTTTGCATCTTTTCAAGTCCAACTATGAAGACAGCTCAGTGGTGAGCAGGGTCGTCCTTCAATCAGAGCATCGGCGGTTTGATCCCCGGCTCCGCTAGCCCATGTCGATGTGTCCTTGGGCAAGACACTTAACCCCAAATTGTTTCCATAGCTGTGCCTATGGTGTATGAATGTGCATATGAATGTTAGTTACTCCCTTAGCTCCTCATCAGTGTGTGAATGACAAGTAGTGTTAAAGCGCTTTGAGTGGTCGGAAGACTAGAAAAGAGCTATACAAGTACAGGTCCATTACCATTTACAGAATACATCATTTGAGTTGACACTCTGACCAGAGTTGCCTGGGTGGGAATGTTTGAATTTCACTATTCAATTCAGAATTGATACTTAATTAGAAAAGAGGGCACCATTTTTAGGCTATTAACCTCTTTAAAAGCAACATGAAACATAACTGCAAGATAAGCTTACTGATCTTGATGACCAAACGGATAATTACAATGTCAAGTGTGTGTATGCAGCTTTTTACATTTGACGATACAACAGTTGGCGAGATATAGCATGTTAGTCTTCTCTCTCAGAATATTGAAATGAAAGTGTCATTTACTGACCAACATCACTTGCTGCTGTGTGTTCTGGAGAAAGAGGGGAAACGGAAAACAAAAGGTGAAGCTCCTGTGCAGCAGTGGAGACGTTCTGCTGCTGCTACACTAGTACCGGGAAAAGCCCCCATTATCCGAAAGGCTGCACAAGCGCTAGGCCTGTTGCAATGACATGATCGCCTGATCACGAGTATTAAAGATGACCGCAATCATTATGAACCATCCTTAGATTCCTCAATCTAAGGAATTTTAAGACGTGTGAGAAACGTTGCAACTAATAGAAAACGAATGAGGTGTCATCAGCTGGGTTCAGGCAAATCAACTGCCTACCTGGGCACAAGGTTCAATGGAATACAACCTGGAGAAGTGAAGAGCGTGACTGACTCTACTGCTAATGAGCAGGTTCTTTTGTTTCAGCTCATATTAGACTGTAGATCTTGCTGCTGCCAATAACGTGTCTCTTAATCTATAGTGGAGAGCAATGTTCCCTCTAATTTTTTCTGGCACTGAGCAATTTCTTTTATTTCTGAGCGCACATTTCAGCACCGTGAGCAATTCGCAACCACGCGACCTGCCGAAAATGACCACAAGCCTGCGTTAGCCATAGGGGATTCAAAGAGATGACAGCAAATGCATCAATATGTATACAAGGTTGATATTTATTCAATATCCTTTATAATGGCTGGACTTTGGGAACATTTTAATGATGGTGTTTTACCAAGTCAGTTTAGTTGAACTTAAAGGATCTTTGTTGAACTTCAATAAGGGGAGGTTATGACTGGTTATGACTGATAATGATATATATAAAAAATAAAAGTATCAAAGGTGTTTAGTCATTTCTCAGCAGGTACAACATTTAAGTGGAACTTCATTGAAAGAAAAATGCTAATGCAGTGCTTAACAATAATTATAGGCCTATTAAATTGACATGGTGTCATTTTTCCTAAAGGTAGCCTATATAAACAATTTAATAACTGGAGTGGTTTGCAACAAACTAGGCTACAAAACATGTCATTTGAATGTCATTGAGGGAGATAGGCCTATCTGGCTATGTGGCTCATCTTGTCTGCAGGCCTATGGAAGACACATGTCTCTGAAGAACAGCATCTGAAAAACAGGTTAACCAAAAGAGAAACACGTTTTCCCACGAGCGAACTCTCCTTTCGCTTTTGCCTACGAGCAGAATTTGCTTTCTTCATATTTAAATATGTCTGAAAGTTTCATCCTCCCTGTGTCAGTTTGGACTATTTCATCTAGCCACTCATGTTTAAACGTTAGGCAGACCTTTTTCTGGGGCACCTGCTCTGCCTTTCTTTTCACCATGGTATCTATAACTGCTGGAGCAGGGCCCACCAAGAGTAGCCTAAACAGCGCCGGCCCTAGCTCATGTGGCGCTCTAGGCGAGCTTCACCCCTGGCGCCCGGAGGAGGACAGCGGGGGTGGGGGGTGCCTACGGAGGCAGAGCGCTAGCGGATGTACAGAGAGCGCATGTCGAGAAACGGGACGCTGATTGGCCAAGAAGACTCGACACGTCACATCAAAGATCTTCTATTGTGGGGATGGCTCACTCCTATCTCAGAAACACTGGCGCAAAAAAGATTTTTAACCCCTGAAAAAAAATCGGTTGCGCGGTCTGAAAAATCTATTGCGCGGCCACTTCGACTGGCCGCGGCCACTTCGACTGGCCTGCGCGGCCGCGCACGCGCGCAGCTTAGAGGGAACACTGGTGGAGAGTCTCCTCTACAGGTGCAGTGTGTTTTATAGCTTTAGGTCAAGTTAAGCTTCTATCAAGATTTTCTAATTGGAAAATTCGCATACAAATGTTTCCCCCTACCCCGGGTCTGCAAGGTGAAGCGGGAACTGTTGACACAGGCTTTGTGTTTCCCCGTTACAGATAACATTTTGAATATAGAATCAAACCTTGTTTTACATTAGTTAACCGTCTTAAAACGCATTTTTGTTACAATAGATAGTTAGGTCTTTCAGAATATTTGAACATTAAGTGACACTACTTTGCCAACAATTGTATCATTTTAATTAGGTGCTATTGCAATTATATAGATTTAGGTTCTGAAGCCAACCGCACAAACCTTTATGTGCACTCTGTAACTTAATCAAAACCCGCTTCTCAAAGACAGGATGTTGAAATGGAGGCAGGGTTTCAGAGCTTTTTTGGCGATCTCAGTATACTCTGCCTTGATTTTAATCCAGAAAACCGTGTTGAAACGGTCTTTTAAGTTTCATTTTTGGGGTAACGTATCATGAAACGTGTCAAGATGTTACGTCAAAATAAAATAAAAATCCGATAAAATTCCGATAAATTCTTTCTCTGCGGCCCGGTACCAAGGGACCCACGGACCGGTACCGGGCCGCGGCCCGGGGGTTGGGGACTAGGGCTGTCAACGAATAATCGAAATTCGAATATATATTCGAATAGTTGTTAAAAACAGAATTTCAAATGTGAAAATTAATATTCGAATGTAAAAAAAATAAAAAAAATAAAAAGTATTTCGGAGGATAATTATCGTGAATCTGGCAACCCCCGCCGCGGCCGCGATGAAGTGTCCTCGTGTGTGTGTGTGTGTGTGTGTGTGTGTGTGTGTGACGAGCCGTTCGGGGCAGAGTCTCTGACCCGGAGCAGACGTGAAGCTGGTTGAGGCTTTCACGGGGTTTTGCTGTTGTTGTGGCGTAGGCTGCGGCCCACAGTAGCCTGTTCTCTGTTCCCTTAATAAACACCCTGTAAGCCAGCTAACGTCTCGTAGCTTTCCTGACCCAGGGTCGCTACACTATGTAAGCTAGAGTTAGCTTACCATTCAACGACAAGCAACTTGAGGCCACATCTCCAGAATGTGCACCCAAGAGAATATGGCATCAAATGTGGACCTTCAGAGAAACAGACACGTCTGGATGTATTTTGACAGCCCTATTGGGGACCGCTGACTTAAAGGACACAGCAGAGTAAGGCAAATGTTCAAAATACCATCCAGCTGTAATTGTTTTGTTGGTACTTAATAAGCTAATAGTTAGCATAATTAGCAAATTATTCTTGTCCATGTCTGCTCATATCAATATCAGACATCGCACGTATGAGATGGTCACATTGCCTCTGTTGGGTTGTATAACTTTAATTTTTTCAAATGTATTGAAAGCTTCTCTATACAGATTTGATGTAGAGTCTAATGTTGCGTTCACACCAAAAGCGCTGTGGACTTCCACCGGGAATGGCGCAATGCGAAAAATTCAGCGGGTTGCGAAAGCCAATCGGCGTTGAGATGCTCCGCCCGTCATCACCGACGTCCTGCCGTTGTTGAGTCAAGCTGGCTACTGGTCAGCCTCTCGTAGTGCTGGAAACAGCTGTCATCCAGGCGCAGTTCCTGGAGAAGTCGGTGAAATCCACCAAGCTGTGCGGCTACGGATAATATTAGGAACCCAGACACGAGGGCGTCTGATGGTACGACGTTTGTGGAACTTCCACAACATGTACAAAGCAGAAATAGTGGTGGATGGCGGAAATTATAACTTACTCCACGGAGATAGGCCACGCCCCTTCTCCTGCGTGAATGACGCGAATAACCACAAATAGTCCGGTGAGTAAACTCACAGGAAAAAGGTGGTGTGAATGCAGCATTAGGTGTTATTGTCCTATTGTTTCACCTTGCTATCATATTATTAGATCAAAGGCTGATCATTACTTAATATGAAATAACGTCGACGCGTAGAGTTCTCATTCTGAACATGCCTCAGATTAATGTCCCATTCGACAGATAGTCTAAAGGCTACTGAAAAGAAACCAAAAGAGTCTCTTCCTATCGAGCATTAAATTAACATTTCATGGTTCCATGAGCCTTTAGAGAGCAACCTGCCCAAGCATAAAACTGTGTTAATCATTAGGCTCTCCTTAGGCGAGCTCAGCACCTGAGGAGGACGAGGTTTATGTTTATTCAATAACTTTCTAATTACATATTGTGGAATCATTAAGACTATGCCCTTAAACAGCAATTTCATTTCATAGTAGCAGACCTTTTACTTAGCCTTTAGGGCTCTGCTGCATTGATGCTGCCAGAAAAACTTTCAAGATAAAGATTTGTTTCCAAAACGATTAGTTGGCTTGACATTTAGTTAATTGCTTAATGAGTTTATTGTACTTGTTGTTCTTGTTTGAAATTACATCTCCCCCAATCAGGCTTTAAAGAATCACTTCCTAGTAGTGTTGTGCTCCCAAACCCCGAACAGATGAAACTGTCACAACTTAAGAAAATCAATGGGTTGGAATGCAATTTGGGTTGCAAAAGCAAATTAAGGAAGCTTGTCTTAAAAGAAGAAAGTGGAGTAATCTGTTACCCTATCACCATTTGGGTGGATACAGATCGTATGGCTGGGTTAGATATTCATATGAATGAGCATGATTTTTTTTCATTAGTGTTCCCCAAACCTCATCACGTCAGTGTGAATGTGGGCTTTGTGGGTGGTTGGAAAGGCTTGCCTTTATTGAGGTAAAAATAAAGAATGGAAATGTCCTCTGAGCTTCAGTCCGTCCCCGCCGGACATCGCTCTGTCTGATGTGGTAGTGTGACTCTGCATTAATGATGTGTGGTTTCCCAAATGGCCAAAGCAAAGATTCCAAGTATGCATTATGTGGACTGGAATCTGTATAAGCTAAATATATGTGCCTGCATTTCTCATTTGGACAAAGAAATTGAACTAGCCCTATTGAAATATGTTGATTAACTTTGCTGTTTTTATCTCCGGTGGATCAAGTGACCCTTCCCTCTCTAGGTACAAACTTTGCAGTTTGTGTCAGTCGACGTTTAATGAATATAAAAATTGTTAACTTGTGATCATTTGCATATTCTATTAATCATGTATATTTGGAAGAAGAATTCAGTGCGAAATTAAGTTTCCTATATCTTAAACCTTGAATACATATTGGTGAGACGGGTCTTGACAGTGGGTGTAAAATTCCATTCGGAAGATGGGCAATAACTATCAAACAAGATTTTATGTAATTACAGTAAAAACTAGAAAATTTCGAAAAGTCATAGCACACGATTCCTGATGCAAGCTGCAAGTTTGATGTAGTTCGACACGAGGGCTGGCAACGCCGCGCGACGAGGTACAGGCCAAAGTTTAGGTGGAAGATGGAGAATAAGATGAAGCCCGCAGGAGAACATGCAGTGTGGCGATGCCAGCAGGGCTCTATGAGCCACACCCAATACATTTGTTTCTCAAACTTTTCATCTGCTATTTACGTTTTCTTCCATGAGGAGTATACGTAGCAGAATCTGAGAAAGTTGTAGAATGTTGCAGTGTTTGGCTCCTGCACGTCTCTTTTTTGAAGTAATCATTCGTTAATGATAACGCTTTGTTTATGATTGTATTTTTAAACCTGGTAGTTTCAAATCAATTTAACTGGGCTTCACATCTCAGTATGTGGTTGTGGTTTTCATCCTTCATACTGTCGCCTCTGGCAATCCACCTGAATGCCTCCAGCTTCCGTTTGGATCTCCCCACCACTAACGCCTATTTACTCACTTTAATCAAAGGTAGTTTTTAATGCTGGTTGTATCTATTCTTCAATACAATTCCCCACAAGGCTAAAATGAAGTAGCATGATCCAGGCTGCATAACACAGCTCTGTGTACGTCTGCTGAATGAATTCTCTCCTAAAGAAACTATTAATGTCATCCTCATCAAAAAGGCTCTTGTTAAAGGATGGGTAAATAACTTGCCAGGGCATTCAAGGATCTTGAGCACCTGAGCATATTCAGGAAGGCGGAAACATTTTTGTCTGTAACAGTTGGTTTTGGGGATTGCTCCACAACACGTGTGATCCTTTTGCCAACTATTGCCTCAACCACTCTGTGGCTAACTTCAGTAACATCCTCTGTGGTCTTGCTGTGCCTACGAGAGCTAGTAAGTTATGGTATGGTTATGCATGTGCTGTTGGGTGACGAGGAGTTTCCTGGCTTCGAATCACAAAAAGTTCCACACGGCTGATTATGCTAACCTTTACAAGGATTTTGTCCAAAACTGGGCTTGGATGGGCTTTTTTTCTTTTTCTCACCATCACTGCTTCTCTTTGAGTCTGATTCCTTTTTGTTCCTGCAAAGCTTTTTTCTTCCTGTGCAGTTTGGCATTGGCAGGGTTACTGCCCCCACAGATGTTGCCACAGCATGTGTGGAGCATCATAACAGAGCCAACTTGGCTATGATACATTTGTTTCAAACTATTTTTAAATTGGATTTGAACTGGTTAGTTGTTGCAGTCTAATCTGTAAACTGCACGTCTAGTCCAAACAGTGTGCTGGATCAAGGTCCAGTGTTTCGTGAGTCAGCTGGCCAGTAGGTACTTTGTCTATGTGTGCGGTAATCTTTTGTCAAGACGACTGCTCGGTTCAGTTGCTGCTTATCAGAGGCTGGATTTGTCTAGGCCATCAGAAGATTAGTCACACTCAAGCTGTTATCTGAGGAGCTCTTATGATGGCATCACTTTATAGCACACACACAACCCAGCACCTCTTGTCCAAACCCTTTGTCATGGTTGTCTGTTAAGCAAGGTCTAATCCTTCTGTGGGAGTGTTGTGGCAGAGGACAGCTGAAGGTTTCTGCTTGGCCTCTCTGCCTTGCCAGCGCTGCCAGGAGAAGGGAGGGTTTGTTAAAGCTTCCTCCCCAGATTGGGAGTTCTGGCAGGGGAGCATGCCGTCCGGGTCCTCCCCTCTCCCCGACAGGCCTGTTTTCTGTCAGCACTGCCTCTCACCCTGCTGTACTTAGGAAGAGAAGCCATGCCACACATCAGACGGTTCTCTACCATGAACCACCCGGTGCATACCTGACACCAAGCATCCCCCGCTCTCTGGAATGTTTTTCCAAGCGCCCCTAGATGTAGGCTAGTGATTCTCCTTTGGAGAGTTTTTTGTTTCTGAATGTCACTGCTGAACCACTCTGTCACGTCCGCTAACAGCATGGACTCCCAAATAGTTTTAACACACACTGCACCCAGTTGGCTTCAGTTGGAATCTACTAAACTTCTCTTCTCGACAACAGCTAGTGGTTTTCTGAGCAATGGATCAATATTAACTAGTGAGGTAAATGGACCTGTATTTGTATCGTGCTTTTCTAGTATTCCGACCATTCAAAGCACTTTAACACTAATTATCATCATTTCCTTATTTGAGTAGTGTGTTTTTATTTAGGGAAAAAAAACACTAAATTATATAACAAAGTAAAATGATAACATTTAGAATTTTTGATGGTTTACTGACTTCAGAAGTTGTGGTGTAACAGATCTGGGATCTGTACAGACCCCCCACGATGCGACACACATGGTGGTAAACAACCACTTCATGTTTAAGTTGACTGGAGGAGAACCGGTAAAGGTTAATAAACAATAAACAAATGCTCTGTTCACTTACTTTATGATGCGTTCTGTTCAGTAAAAATTTGTATCAGACGAAGATAAATGATAACGTTATCAACATGTGATCTCGTAAAATTTAGTTTTTGAGAAATAGCTGTTTGAAGGAGACGTTTTCACAAAAACATAAATAGATATTGGAGATCAATTATGAGCTGTTATCACAAGCTCTAAGCAGCTTATAATACACCATTGACTACTAATGACAAGATTTATTATAATCAATGAAGATACAATCTTTTTATATCCTACATCGTTTGAATTGTATAGACATATAAATTAGTCTCACTTTCTCACTCTTTCAATACAAAAATAGTTATCCTTATACACAAATGCCCACACAAACCAAAATCCACATACAAAAACAAGAATCACAAATATTTCTTGCATATTTTAAAATGTGTTTTAAAGGATTTGAAATTCTCCTCAAAAACATAATCGGGATGTTGTAACATTTCTATACAAACTGCTGAACCTGCATTTACAGACTGCTTGTCATAGGTCCACCTCATTGCGTTTGTGTGTGGGTGTTTTGAGCGTAAATGTGTCCGACAAAACAATTTGAAATATGTGACCGATTAAGTGAGGACCGGCATCAACCGGTGCATCTCTACTAAAGCCTCAACATAAACCTAGACCACAATGCCTTTTTGTTTGAATGGTTTTGAATTGCTTCTACCGTATAGTGTTTCTACGTGAAACCCCTGACTGCATCTGGCTTGTCTGTGTGTCGTACAGGTACGGCGTAGCACCTGAGAACATCATCCTGTACGGTCAGAGTATCGGCACCGTGCCCACCATCGACCTGGCTGCTCGCTATGAATGTGCTGCCGTCATCCTCCACTCACCGCTCATGTCAGGGCTTCGGGTGGCCTTCCCCGACACACGGAAGACCTACTGCTTTGACGCCTTCCCCAGGTGAGTCTCACCATAGCCAACGGTTACCTGGGAAACTAGCAACCGTATTGCAAAATCCAGTTTCCCCTGTTGGAAGCCAGACTAGTGCCACTTCGCTATGTCGGTATGCAGTCTTCCCGTCGAGCAATGTTAATGTTGGCACCTGCTTTTGATTTTAGCTTTGGTATTTTGATAAAAATATATTTTAGTTTTAGTCAAAGTATGGTTTCCATTCATTGTAGTCTGGTTTCCATCATGCATTTTAGAATTTTCTGAGGCTAAAAATGTTGAGGCTCCAGCCGTCGCCATCTCTGTTTTGTAGAGTAACCATAGTAACAGGAGTCATTCTGATACTGAAGCAGCAGATCGCAGACGTCGTCAAATGTTCACTTTATTGCACCTGTGCAGAGAATACATGTATGTTCTTGCCGCACAATGATCCGACATATTTTGATGGTTTATTCGGTTTCTTCCTAAACCACCATGTTTAGTCCAGCACACAGTGCACTGCTTTATCCTACTTGTTTCAGAACTGTTACTATATTCATCATATACACCCTTTGCATGTGTGTGACAATAATGACAGAAATGTGTTGTGATCTGTTAACTTAAATAACTGTACTTTATTTAAACTGCAGGCTGGGGTTTTATTTGTTCAGGGGTGGACTGAAGAAGGCACCAACTTGAAGTCATGGAATTTACAGCACACACACACACACACACACACACACACACACACACACACACACACACACTACAAAGTAATGGCTTTAATATACAGATGTTTCCATGGAACTGCAGTTCAATTAAATCATCTCTCTCTGCAGATGGTCCGTCTCAGCAGGCAGCGTGCCGTGTCTGCATATTAAGGGTTTTCAAAGTAGATTATGGGCAAGGATTGATCATTTTAATCAGTTACATTAGTAAAAACATCTCTAAAATTAATTATATTAAAACAAAGGATGTTCAACAATCTAATTTAGAGCATTTTGTCAATGTTGCACCAGTTTTTTTTTTTTTTATAAAGAAGAAGAAATGCAGCAATTACCACATCTGTCTGGTTCAGTTGCTCACAGTGCTGTGTTGGGAAAGGTTTTAACTATTTTATTAGTTGGGGTGCTTCAGCAAGCCAGTGAACCCAGAGCACATTACAGTTAAAAAAAGTATCATAAATGAATTTGGCCTCATCATGGCTCAACACGTATGTGAAGTCAGCTTGATAATGAACATCTTGTGAATGTTTTCATCAAGGGGTGTGCCAGCTCCACCTCATGTTTCATGACTCGTGTTGCTCCAGTGCTGGTCTTCCCCGGGTTCTGTAGGATGTACTACTTTGAACTCGTGAACTTGACGTGTCACTCATTGAGTTAAGTTTTTTTTTAAATCCAGATCAAAGATGCTGTGATACTTCTTTTCCCAAATTCAGGTTCATCTGGTTCATTATTAGGGTTGGGTACCGAAAACCGGTGCCAATATGGCCAATATGGCACCGGTGCCTATCGGACCGAAACGCAACGCAGATTTCGGTGCTTCCTTTCGGTGCCTGAGCCGATTGAAATGTATTTTTTTACACTACTCTGATGACTCCGCCCTGGCAGCAGGTAACGATAGCCTATCGTTTGCAAAGCAACGTAGCTAGCTAGCCATCAACCTTTTAACAGAGAACATGCCGAAAGGTAAACGGTCAAAAGTGTGGCTGTTCTTTAAAAAAAATATATATATATTCTTCATAGTTTGAAGTTAAAAAGTTTGAAGCTGTAGTTTGTATTTATTTATATTTATAATACGGGTAGATCAAATCAAGCATTCTGATTGGTTGAGTGAGTCACGGGGTGTACTTTATTCAGCCATAAAGTACTGTACAGCCTGTTTACATTTAGAGCGTTCCATATCAGTGCGCACTTAAAATAACAGGTAGATTTAAATTGCGCGACCGTTAGTTGTCATTTCAAGCTTGACAGTTACCAAACATGTTTGGTGTAAACTTTGATATTGTCACGTCCGCAGAAACGACTCGCAGACGTTGGTTTCCTTAACTTGCAGGTTTATTGCTTGAGTGTTCACAGTATTGCAACGGGGCTCTTCGCTAACAGTAAGTTAGCTCAAACGGAACAGCTAACAAGCTCACGTAGCATCCCCCACACTAGCATAACGAACGACAACACACACGTCACTTCCTCCCTAACCTAAAGACGAGGAATGAAAAGGGTTTGATCACAAAATCGTGATAATTTCCAGTGAGAGATAATTACGTCGATAATTTCCCGACGCGAGGCGAGTTCTCTAAACATCATGGAGGAGAAAAATGACGGAGAAAAGACGGACAGAAGCAGCGAGAGCACTTCTTTACATCGGTGGCTGAGCGTCATCCTCCACCCTGCTTTCAACCGGCCTGGTCAGTAAATCTGAGATTTACTGACCAGGCCGTCCGTTTTATAGTCCCGTATGTGCGTCCCGTGCGTCCCGGGACTATTTTCTCTGCCGCTGAAATGCGATACACAACGTTTTGCCGGCTACAACTATTTTGTGCTGAAAGGCAGCTTACATTACTATTTATAAAGTCGCAGGTACCCGTATTATAAAAGCAATAAGGTACTCGAGGCAGTACTGTGTCTACAATAATGTACAGTTCAAGGGTTTGCCGGCCCTCCGCTGCGCGTCGGGCCTAACAACTCCCTTGAACAGTACATTATTGCACGACACAGTACTGCCTCTCGTACCTTATTGCTTAATTATAGTATACTTTAAACAGTTAAGAGATGCCAGTGCACATGCGACTAAACTAGGGATGTTAAAAAAACAGTTTAGCAAAACTCTGAGTACTATTTTATTACCAGTGACAAGGGGTCACTGAAAATAAAATAGTTGGTCCACCTAGCCCACTGTGGGACTAATAAAGGAATATCTTATCTTAAGTGAGCCTAATGTTGGGATTACTCCCTTCAATCACTCACTCACTTACATCAGCAGGTAGCAACTTGCTGATGTGTAGCTAATACGTTATTATTTATGGCAAAAATATGGAAGGTCAGAGGAAAAAGAAAAAAACTCGAGGTCATTAATCACAAAAATAAAAAGAGCTGTAATAGTGCAGTGGTCATTCTGTATTGAAAACACAAACTAACTGAAAACACTTCTGATCAGGCATGAATGTCATGTATTATTCACACAAAGGGTAGCATCACCAATAAAGTGCAGGCAAGATCCACTTCATCATAAACATTCAAACAGCAGTGGTGTTTGTGCTAATGAGCCATGACTATTCAATAAGCACCTTCAATTGTAAAAGCGATAGTAAATAAATACATTTTCATTTAGCTGACGCTTTTATCCAAAGCGACTTACAATAAGTGATTCAACCATGAGTACAAACTCAGAACAACAAGAATCAAGAAAGTACAACTTCTTCAATAAAGTTAAACCACAAAGTGCTGTCAGTAAGTGCCACTAAAGTGCTACCTCCCTTATTCAAGGTGTAGTCGAAAAAGGTGTTTAAGGTTTTTAGTTTGCCGCTCGGTATTTCATCAGCGTTGTCTAGCCATCATATTCCCGAAGCACAGAGAAGAGGTGTCGGATTGACTGATTGACATACCTGACTGACGGTGAACAACTCTGTGTGCTTCAGGGCCCGACGGAGCACAACCACAATGGTGGTCATACATTCTGCCTTTTCCATCAAGAGCAGCTCCGCCTGGGTCAGAAAAGCTCTCCCAGTTGATATTAATGATGACGTGTGTAGTCCAGTAAAGCAGCAGAGTTTGTAGAGATCGTGAGTCACCCTCCGTTTGCGGTGCTCTAAAAGTCCAGCGGCGTGAGGATTGTGATGCAGTTTCTGTCCTCAACGAGCAGCGGGTGCTCCTCCGCCGTCCCAAAGCTCTCACAGGCGTTCAACCAGACTTCATGCACTGGACTTTTCTCACTGAGTAAGAAGAACTGAACTGAACTGGAAAACATCAAAAGCACTCATTGCTTTTAGTATAAAGTTAATCAATTGCTGGTCTTTAACATACATATTTAAGGTTTAAAGGTATCTTTAAAAAAATTAAATTAAATTTTTGACATATTTTCATAGCCTTATTGTAACATGTATTCTCACCAGTAGCAGCTCAAAACCATATGATTTACAGTTTTTTTTTAATAAAGTATTAACATTAATATTGAGTTAATTTAATTAAGTTCAGCCCTCCACAACGGTCCCAATTTCTCATGTGGCCCCTTGGGAACATTAATTGCCCACCCACATGACAATTTTTTGAGAGTTTGATAGTTATAACAGGTAAAATAGCAATACTATGTCAAGAATTGTCTTTATTCTTGTTCTATAACTTCATAAATACAACAAACTATAGTCTTTGTATCTAATATGACTATACTGTATATAACACTTTATAAGCTGTCTGCCGTGCCTTTTGTCAAGGTTAAAAGAAGTTATTAAGGTTCCCGTCTTGGTTCGAAATGCACACAGGAGAATTATTTCCGTAACCGTAAACTGCAATCTGTAAGGAAACCCAACCAAATAGTTGTGTTGCCTAAAACTGAGAAGATTTCTGGCAGAAAGCCCTGAAGCTAAGGTTTTCACGTGCTTTAAGTTGGGTCAACGGAGCCTCACTATTGGTGTACACTACAGTGTACATTTTTAATATGTCCATTATGCACAACGTGATTGGTTACTGCTCTTATTTTCCGCTTAGATTTGAAACCGGCTCCGTTAAATAACAGAAGCACCTGCATGTATAATGTGAAACCATTTGATCGCTCCACAAACTACATCGTCCCAAATGATCATACAGTTAATCTGTCGAATACCAGTTTCAAGTTTAAATTAAGGTAGGATTTATGGCAGGAATTCAACAGTTTTAGCTAGTTGTTCCTAATAAACTGAGTTAAAAAAAAAAAAACCTGGTCTGAAAGATTGATAATTTTATATTAAAATATTATATTGGTAAGTGCAGTCATTTAAATAGAAAAATACATATTTAACAGTGTGAGGTGAAAAATGAGGGTGTGGGTGTCCACTTGTCATATAAGCCTACTGGTATATTTATTCACCTAGAGCAAATGTTTCCTAATACTCTGCATGCTTGTGTCTGTCCTTTACACTTAATGTCAAGTAAACAATTAGTTAAATTGGTTGTTGTTTTCTCAAACTAAACGGATTTATAAATCCACTTTTTTCTGACTTTTGGTTTGAAAAGCCTAACTCTTCAAAAAGCAACTGCATGTCATCAGATTCCATGTATGAAGCAACAAGATACTTTGTGCTGGGCACAGGTTCATGTCGGTTCATGTCTAAATCTATGAAGGTCTGTCGACAATGGCAAATTGTGCACTTTGCATGTTTTGCATACTGCAGTTCTTTTATCAAGGTTTCTGGTTCTGAATTATAATTGTGTCTGAGTGGGAAGATAAACTATCCGATGTCAAGCTTCCCAGCTGGACCTCTATAGAAACCAGCAGGAGCCCGCTGTCGGCATAAACCATCAGTTCTCCACTCAAGCGAGCTGCTGAGGTTTGGCCCACTTTTTGTGGTTCAGAGTTGTTTTTCAAGGTTGACACAAATATCTTAGAATTAACACTCACAAGTTATACTTAGGTTTGTTATTTTACAATTTCTCTCAATGAGATTATTTTCAAGGTGAATAAGGTGTGGATAAAAGGCACGTTCCTCCTATGCAGGATGCTCCAAACCTTGGAACAGGCATGTTTCAAGGCCCAAAACGGGACTGACTGAATTATTAGTCCGTACTTAGAGCAGGACTGACAAATAAAATTACATAAAATGTCCCTTTTTTCAAGATTTAGCATGCATAACATTTTCTAAACATCAGGCTCAAATGTACTTAGAAAACGGCCGCACAGTAATGCGGTTATTACCAAGTATTTACAATGCCTGTGGTTCAACTATCTGAGAAAAACTTGCATTATTGCTTTTAAATTATGATATAATCGTTAGCATCCCTAATTATTAATGCTTCAGGAGGAAATAAACACGTTCATGGGATATAACGTACAAGGATTGAACCACACTAAACAAAGAATTTATGCTGAATGAAGGTACCAATTTATTTCTGCTTGATAAGTTGAATTTGCCAATGTTTGTAAGACATATATATATATATATATATATATATATATATATATATATAGAGACATCCCATTTACACAGAAGCAGGTTTAGGCTTTGATCCTCTTGCTCCCAGCAAAGTGTTTAGCTGTGTCTCTTGGTTATTAGTTAATGACGTCATTGTGACGCAGTCTTATTCAGGATTTCTACCTGTATTTTCATCAAAGTTCTCACAGCCACAGGCAGAGTAGAGCAGACAGATATAGTAACGTTAATGAAATGATCGTTTAATCTTTTCCGAGCACTGGCATTGATTTACTGGTCCTTGACAAACATTTCCAGAAAGACGGAGCAGTAGAAACAGAGCGGCCTCTTCTTACACTATGAGGTTCTCAAGACACACCGGGGTCACATTTATGTTGACGAGCCATGAAATACATGTGTAACCTTTTAAAGGAATACCCCTAAAATGACCATCTAACTCATCTTGTTTCACCTTTTGAAATTCTTTGTCTGAAATCGTTGTTTTTCTCATGTTCCCACCGTGAATGGAGAATCAAAACACAGAAAAGTCTTTTATGAATTGAATTAAATGGTAAAACAATGTGAAAACATCCGTTTACAAAGTGACAATTCTGGTAGTATAATCTCATGAGTCTCATTTATCCACTCGTATGCTCACTACTTCACAAACACAGGCACTAGTTAACACACTTCAGACAAGTTGCATGCATGTTGGCATGAAAGAGTGTGGGGAAGTGTTTTTAAACTGTACAATGTGTAGTGCTTGTGAAACAGTGAGCATACGACTGGATAAATGAGACCTGGATCAGATTTCAAGGTAACACGCTGTGAGTAATAGATATACAAATGGTAATTTTAAGGGTGAAGTATACTTTAAAGAAAATGCTACCAAACCCCAACCTTTGATAGTCAGTGTCTGAAAACCAAATATTTGCCAGTCACAGGCATTATTTGCTCCTGTGTAAGAGATTGCTCTGTACAGCTGTGAGCTCACATTTATAGGAATATTGTGAGAGATTATGTGCATGTGGGACAGAAACATCTGCCATAATTCAGTTTGTATACCCCAGCTGTGAAGTGAATGTAATGTCTTATTCCATCTGGAATCAAATTAGCTCACAATGATTTCTCTGCATTAATCTTACAACTAAACTCTATCTTAACTGGCACACCTAGTTATGGGCGAGGCTGATCAGTACGGAATGTCTATGCATAGCAGGGATTGTAGTTTTATCCAGTGCCACAAGACACAGCTGATTATTTAGGTAAATCAATGCTGGTATGTTTATAGACCGCTACATTAACACATCCATGTTATTGTCTTTGGAACAAGACGTAGTTTTCCACTCAGCTTTTCTATACATACAAAATGTTGGGTTAAAACCATCTGAATAGGGGATTTTCAACAAGGACAAAGAGCTGCTGCAAAGGCCACCGTGTCGTATTCGAGTGAATGATCAGAGAACCGCTTGAATGAAAGATGATAAAACAAACGTTTCAACCTCAGCCTGGAGCATCCTATGGCTGGGTGATTTGATATGGAGTTGTGCTTCGAGTTTTGCAGTCTGGAGTATTTTTGTCAATACTTAGCTTCAATTTTTCAGAATTGTGCATTTGTCCCCTTTCCACGACAACTTCTGTTGACCACACCATCTCAATTTATGGTCCGGCAAATTGTTCCAGAATATTCCAGCATTTCTCACAAGCCTAATCGGTTAATGGAGATTGCGCAAATGTTGGCCGCAGTTTTATGATGTTTTTAGCAATTATGAACTGCTTTTAAATATTAGTCATCAGGTTGATTGCTGTGATGCTTTCAGACATGTGAGGAAACGCTAGCTGGGCAAGACCCATCAATCATCTCTGCTCCAGAGAGAACATCTGGTTATTCTCTCTGACTATTACCTGAAGAGTCTGGTATCGGCAACCTTTTGGTAATTTACCAGTGGTTCTAATGTCTTCCAAGCATTTTAAACAAAAGATATGATTCTTTGTGGAAGATAAACTCAGTAGAAATCTCATATTTGTTGTCTGAAGTGTTAAGTTAAAGGTCATGTTTGAAGTGGAGAGTTAACATTGTACAACAGCACAGGCTCTGTGGACCTTTTGGCTCCTTTTAAAAGTACAGGTCTTACCACACAAAATCAATGGATACGAAATGAAAACAGAGGTTGTCTACTGAATGAAATTCATTTTGGTTTCATTGCAAATAAACAATATAGTTAAGAAAATGGGTGTATCTGTTACTGAACTGGTTATGGCAGCATGAACACTATTATTCCATATGCTTATTTAGTATGCAGTGTTCTCGCACATTTAAATTTGAATTCCATTTTCCACCACAATGAGTCAAAATAGTTTCAATATCAGTGATCAGCGATCCAATTCAACAGACCGTTGAAAGATTATAATGCTTTGACCCATTCACCATATTCACATCGGGGCCCTTTGTGATCCTAACATTTGTCTTGTGTACTCAAACTAAGGGTAGAAATGTGGACAGATAAGTCTTTAAAGATCCCCAAAGGACAAAGGGATACAGCGATTGAATTGAAGGCTTCATCCACAATGTTTAAGGGAAGACATGACCAGCCTGATATATTAGTAATATGGCAGCGGTCTTGTGCTAATGCTAGCTAAACTTGGTGAACGTGGAGCGCTGACGTCAGCTAGTTATACAGACTTATTCAGCTTTCGGGTGATATTTGTCACCTGAAGAGTCTGTATAACATCTTGGTTTTGGTTTCAGTCAGTTATTACTCATAAACCAGACTAGGCCCACAGGCTGGACATGTCTCTTACAGCATAGCTGATCGTTACACCGACACTGCAAGTCAAGGCATTGATCCCTTTGGACAACTTTAGCTAATAAGTTAGCTACTTTCCAACTGTCCAATAGTAACATGCTGGTTGTAGATGTTCAATCCAGTCGCTGTGTTCCTTTGTGTGGACTCTTTTGGGGACCTTACAGACTGTTTCCATTGTCTCAACACTTAGCTGGAGTACACAAGTCAAATGTTTGGACCACTTCCCCATAGCTATATAGCAGTCTGACTAGTTTCTGGGAGACTCCTTCCACCCCGAGTGTAACATGAGAGCAAAATGGCCGCCATTTGAATATGGTAATTATCTTCTCGATAGCCCATTGTCACCGCTTATTGATATCTGTCTTCCATACTTACCCATATCTCTGTTTCTTTTTGCTGCATAGTATTGACAAGATGTCCAAGGTGGCATCCCCAGTGCTGGTGATCCACGGTACGGAAGACGAGGTCATCGACTTCTCCCACGGCCTGGCCATGTACGAGCGCTGCCCCCGCGCCGTCGAACCACTGTGGGTGGAGGGAGCCGGCCACAACGACATTGAACTGTATGCCCAGTACCTTGAGAGACTCAAGCAGTTCATCTCCTTTGAGCTTCCCACATCCTGAGGGGAGCGCAGCACTCAGGCCTGGGTTCATCTCAACACACTCAAGAGGCCGCCTCCTACTCATCTCCCACTTTCTTCTCTTAGCATAGGGGCAGGACTGGAGTAAGCTGATCACACCGTTCTCCCCTAATGTTGGAGACACTTCAGGGTAGGAATGTGTAGTGGACTGGAAGGGAAAAAAGGGTTTACATTGTCAGTGGCCAGTACCGGCCAGGAGTGAAGCTTTGGCTTAATTTATACTGTCCCAAAGCCTGGCTGGTGCTCCGACACGTGGACACATGTCAATGAGCCAAGCAGTGTTTGGCTCTGCTCAATCTGAATTCCTTCTCAACTCCAGCTCTCCTTCCCTTCCTCTACTCACTGTCACCCTGAGCGTTTTTATGTGCCAGTATTTCTCACTGCGAGCTTCAGTCTGTCACATTTCCTTATTCTTCCTTCTGTTGCTTTTCTTTGCCGTGTTCAACTTGATTTTTATATTCTTTTATACCAAGTGAAGACGTATCAATTTTGCACCTCGAAATACAATTGAAGTTTTTTTACTATTTCTGTATTTTTAAGTTACCATTCAGGGTTTACCAAACAATTGCACTTTTATTGTGCAGATATTTCCAGGTAATGATTTTGTCTGTTTGGAATATGTATATTTGATTCTTTTTTGTTTTGTTTTTGTTATCTGCATTCCATGTTTTTAATGCAGGTAGAACTTTGGTTCAGTTGGTGTGTGTGTGTGTTTTTAGAAGATGTTAACCAGAGTGCACAGCTGCACATCTGGCCTTTGTACTTGTGGTCTTTGTAGTCCTGACGCATGCTTCTCTCTCATACATGAAGACAATAATGCCAAGCTTCATTGAGAAATATAATATGCCTTGCTCATTGGCACCCATACAAATCTGGGAGATTATTACTTAAATCCTTGAATACTTTAGAGCCACTGGTAAATTGAGCAGTCAGCCAACATTTAGAATGAACCTGCTAACGATGGTTAACACACGAAAGGCTGCAGTAATGTGAACCGCAAGTGATCATTGGAATATATTGTGATTGGTGGATCATCGAAATGGAAAATGTAATGCTGAACGATCTCAACGATCTGTAGAATTTGTCAACAGGTCATTGATGTAATCAGATGTGTTGCAGAATATAAAGCACCTGGTGAAGCCATTGATGGCAAAAGTAATATTGCTCCGTTACCCACAGTCTAATTAGTGTGTTCATTTTGTGGATGCATCAAAATTCTCCCTTATTGTATTACACCAGGTGCGTACCTTTGCCATGTAATACAGAAGCGTTCCTCAGTAGAGAGAGCAGCAGGTATCGGGCTGTACTTTAGTACTGGAGATCATGTGGTCATCAGACTTGACTCAAACAGAAAACACACCTGGCTCGGTGCTCTGAACTAAAGCCGGGAGCTTGGTGCTGGTTAACCTGAACGTTGAGCTCCGCTCCGTGTGGAGGCTTTCAATGTGAACACGCTGTCGCTGGGTTTTTGTGTTATCAGTCATGTCACACTACAAATAAAGCCTTATGTTCGTAAACATTTCACCCAGTCCTGCTGACGACAGCAGGTCTTTGTGGTCGTCAGGGGGACTGAGAACTGCTGCTAAAACCATCAGAGAAATCAGTCAGTCAATCACTGTGAAAGCCAGACGGTTTGGGGAATACTGAGACTGATCCTCACCACTGTCATCCCCCTTTAGTCAGCCGTGTGTTCCCTGCTGTAGGGGAGGCTCCTCTCTTACCGACGTCTGCTGAGCCCTGTGACTGTTTGCTGTTGTCCAAAGACATCTGACAGAACCACGGTGGGATGCTGTGGAAGTAAGCAACACATGCAAATCACCTCACCGCTGTGGACATTTCAACTCGTATCATCTCTATTTGAATCGATTGTTCTTTTAACGTTGCAAAGTGAAACACAAAAAAGTCAAACATTCACATTGGAGTGAGATCAGAAACCATCCCATTTGAAGTGAATGCTGAACACGTTTTCAGAGGAGAATGGTGTCTGAGGGATATTTGCATAGCGATTAGTAGTGATGATCATATGATCGCTCCGTGTATTGCTGTGAAGTGGTTTGTCAGTTAAGTATTTAGATTTTCTGATTCTAGCTAATGTTGGGCCGATGTTTTTGGATAAAGAGCCCTCGGTCATCTCGTATATTTCCTCTCACTCCTCTTTTTAAAGGAAATGAAGATCCTGCTTTAGTGCTGATTTATTGTTTTGATACTGAAATTTTTACGAGATTTTCCAGTCTAAATGTTGATCGATTTACACTGTCTCTGAAGCTGGTTTGTACAATAATCCTCTGTAATAGTATACTTCAATATCTTCTCTATACATATTAGCTCTCGCACAGGGTGGTCTAGTCTCATTGCGTTAACACTGGAATCACAATATGCAAATGAGGCCGATGAAGCCAGTAGAATCAGATTTTGGTAATGTGTAAAACAGATTAAATAAGCCTTAAACATGTCGTGAACTGATTGTCATACATGTTGTAGTTGCAAGAAGGCAGCAAAATGGATGTTTTAATGCTTATAATGGAATAAAGGATGCATGGAAGTGTGTGTCTCACCTGCTTGTTTCCGTGATGGAAAGATGTATTATGACTGTCACTCCTGCTGGGATCTAAACAGACTTGGGATGACTTGGTATTACAGGTGGGGCGTGGGGGGTGATGCGGATTCTTAAAAAAAAAATGAAGCATTTAAAAATATATATTTTAAAAATGTTATAATCCTTTCTTAATCCCACAGTGGGGAAATTATTCTCTGCATGTTACCATCCTTAGTAGTTAAGGGGCAGTGAGCTGCTGTGAAGCTCTGGGGCTTCAGTGTCTTATCAAGGACACTTCAACATGAAACTATGAGAACAGGATGAACCGCTACCTTGTGGTTTCAGGACGACCTCTCTCCATGATCATGATAACTTTACATAGTACAAAAGTACAAAGTACACGGACATAAAACGTCATTAATAAATACATGGAGAAATGCCTGTACTTTCGTGGAAATGTTTAGGTTACGCTGCACATGTGCGACTCGACGATTCTTGTCGTTTTGCTAAAAGCCTCCGTGAGATCTGTGAGATCTTTTCTGCTGTTTGCGTCTCTCAAAACAGAAAACAGATCTAAGCTCAACATTGAGCATGAATTGAGAGCCGTATCAAATCTACAACCCTGTTTAAAAAAATGTGTGTAGAGGAAAGCAGCTCACTGCTCCACTAATACTGATACAACCTGATGCTCACACATCTCACTCATTCTGTTTTGCACAGGTTGAACGTTATTGTTGTTATCTTGAAAATATATTCAGTGCAAAACAGGTTATCTGCAGCCACAATAAGTATTATTTTTTTTTAACCAAATATTAGTTATTTTTTGCAGATAGAACTTTGCAATGTTCTAACAAAGTGATTGCACATGTTATTAGTTTTTGTCCATTTTCTTTATTCTATTATTTGAAAAAGCACGGATGGAGGAGTCACAAAAAGTTGGACCATTTTGTTTGTTCGGGTGGGGCCCGAAAATGTTTCTTCCTCCAAAGTGGGGCGTGACAGAAAAAGTCTGAGAACCACTGCTCTAGTGGTAGGTATTCAGGTGTATTTCTTCAGTGCTAAAACGCACTCAAATATATCTGGAGGAGAAATATGTAACTCATACAACCCAAAATCAAAAGACCTGAACTATTCGTATGCATATTAGTAGCATATTGGTTCTTTATTAGTCATAAAGCACTTCAAGGATCAGTGTGTACGATTTTGTGGTTGTAACCAACTAAATATCCTCTGCTCCCTCGCTTTCCAAGCGTGTTGGAGAACTATGGTGGCCTTCAGGTGGGAGTTATCTTTAGGATTGTATTGTTACTACTAGGAGCTACTCTTATCAATACTCTGTTCTGCTACATGACTACATCATCTAAAAAGATATATAATATTTTAAAAACAAATACATCCAGAACATGATTAGAAGTTTGATTTGTATATCTAACTAAATATTGTTTCTAGACCAGCAATAGTTCGGTTCACATCAGTCAAAATATGAAGTCATTAATATCTCACTGAAAACAAATGTTAAAAAAATAAATGAAATTTGAGTGAAGTTTAGAAAGAACACAGGCATCACAGTCCTTCCTCCTATATCCTGTCCTCCTGCCTTCTGTCTTCTATATCCTGTCCTCCTTCCTGTCATTCTGTATTTTTATCTTCTGTCTTTTTAAACATTAAACAAAAAGTTTGGAAATTTGTGTTTTGTAGATTATTTCTCTATTGTAACAATGCTTCTTGGTAATACATTGTATATCGTTGGAAAGCCTATTAATTCCCCTTTTAAACGCTGCCCCATTTGTAAGGAACATGCATTTGTGTGATGAGCAGCACAGCTGAGTATGTGGGCTGCGCCCATGAAAAATGTGCCAAATCTTCTCTGCCAATGCCAAACAGCTGATTCTGCTGTTGCTATTGACTCTTGTTTGGTGGATTGGATGATTGAAGTCTATCAGTAGCAAGGAAGAAACGAGACATATTGGCAATTTTACAATGTATTCAATTAATAAACAGTCGGGAGCCTCAGTAGCGTGTGGAAGAACCAAACACAAGAGCCTGGCTCCTCCTCCTCATGCTCACCAGCCTGGTGAACACTGCTGTGGGACGGTCTGCCACTCCTCAAGCAGGATCTGTCTCAAGCCAGCCAACGTGGTTGTGTTGGTCACTCTAGCGCGGACAGCACCCCCAAGCTGATCAACAAGTGTTCAATGGGTTGAGGTCAGGACTTCTGGAGGCCATTCCAGGCTCTCCTTCCAGACTCTGCAGGTCTCTGATGAACCCGCTCTGTGGGGGCGAGCGCTGCCATCTTGGAGGATGAAGTTCGGTCCCAGACTGTCTTCTGTGCTATATTCTGTCTTCTGTCTTCCTGTCCTTCCATATTCTATGTTGGCTGATAGTTTGTGCTGTGCTTGTGTAAAGATAGAGGTGGTGGCAGATTTAATTAGTTTTCACTTTTGTTTATGTTCACAGATGTATTGATCAAGTATTGGCATTTTACTCTATATGTGACTGCACGTACAATAACAACCGTAGTTTCCGTCTACTCGAGTATCCTTCACTTCAGGTGGTTTATGTCACCGTCTGTCTGTCCCTCCCTCCCTCCAGCTGGCAGTATCTTTGGACCAGGTAACCTTCACTACTGGAACAAAGACGTGAGCAAAATCAATATTTGTGGTGAATTATTGTTATGATGGTTCAATTCAGTTTATTTGGTATAGCCCAGAATCACAAAATAATGAATATGGTACTATAGGCAGTATAGTGGGGTAATATGGTACTATGAACTCTCTAGTGGGGTAATATGGTACTATAAGTTCTCTAGTGGGGTAATATGGTACCATGAGTTCTCTAGTGGGGTAATGTGGTACTACAAGTGCTCTAGTGGGGTAATGTGGTACTACAAGTGCTCTAGTGGGGTAATGTGGTACTACAAGTGCTCTAGTGGGGTAATGTGGTACTACAAGTGCTCTAGTGGGGTAATGTGGTACTACAAGTGCTCTAGTGGGGTAATATGGCACTGTGAGCTCTCTAGTGGGGTAATATGGCACTATGAGCTCTCTAGTGGGGTAATGTGGTACTATGAGCTCTCTAGTGGGGTAATGTGGTACTATGAGCTCTCTAGTGGGGTAATATGGCACTATGAGCTCTAGTGGGGTAATATGGCACTATGAGCTCTCTAGTGGGGTAATGTGGTACTATGAGCTCTCTAGTGGGGTAATGTGGTACTATGAGCTCTCTAGTGGGGTAATGTGGTACTATGAGCTCTCTAGTGGGGTAATATGGTACCATGAGCTCTCTAGTGGGGTAATATGGTACCATGAGCTCTCTAGTGGGGTAATATGGCACTATGAGCTCTCTAGTGGGGTAATATGGTACCATGAGCTCTCTAGTGGGGTAATATGGTACCATGAGCTCTCTAGTGGGGTAATATGGTACCATGAGCTCTCTAGTGGGGTAATGTGGTACCATGAGCTCTCTAGTGGGGTAATGTGGTACTATAAACTCTCTAGTGGGGTAATATGGTACTATGAGCTCTCTAGTGGGGTAATATGGTACTATGAGCTCTCTAGTGGGGTAATATGGCACTATAAGTGCTCTAGTGGGGTAATATGGTACTATAAGCTCTCTAGTGGGGTAATGTGGTACTATAAGTGCTCTAGTGGGGTAATATGGTACCATGAGCTCTCTAGTGGGGTAATGTGGTACTATAAACTCTCTAGTGGGGTAATATGGTACTATGAGCTCTCTAGTGGGGTAATATGGTACTATGAGCTCTCTAGTGGGGTAATATGGCACTATAAGTGCTCTAGTGGGGTAATATGGTACTATAAGCTCTCTAGTGGGGTAATGTGGTACTATAAGTGCTCTAGTGGGGTAATATGGTACCATGAGCTCTCTAGTGGGGTAATGTGGTACTATAAGCTCTCTAGTGGGGTAATGTGGTACTATAAACTCTCTAGTGGGGTAATATGGCACTATAAGTGCTCTAGTGGGGTAATATGGTACTATAAGCTCTCTAGTGGGGTAATGTGGTACTATAAGTTACGTTACGCTCACTGAATGCAGGGTTACTTGTGGTTCCCAGAGTCTTAAAAAGTAGGTTGGGGGCTAGAGCTTTCAGTTATCGGGCTCCTCTTCTGTGGAATCAGCTTCCACTTTCAGTCCGGGGGGCAGACACAGTCACCTCATTTAAGAGTAGACTTAAGACTTTCCTCTTTGATAGCGCTTATACTTAGGGCTGTTTCAGGCTTATAGTTAGGGCTGGCTCAGGTTTGCCGCCCTGGTCCAGCCCCTTGATATGCTGCTATAGGCCTAGACTGCTGGGGGACATCTTAGGATACACTGAGCTCCTCTTCTCTTCCTCTTTCGCTCCTCTTCTCTTCCTTTTTCACTCCTCCTCTCCTCTTTCTCTCCATCTGGATAAACTATTGTCCCTTCAATGCACATTACTAACTCTACTTTCCTTTTCCATGGATTCATGGCTGCCTGGACCCGGGTCCTGCCCCCCGGTCCTGCCCCCCGGTCCTGCCCCCCGGTCCTGCCATGGATCCATGGCTGCCTGGAACCGGTCCTACCTGCTACCATGGCCCTGCTGATGGAACCGGCCTGGAACCGGTCTTACCCGCTGCCATGGCCCTCTGATGCCCCCCTCCTCTCTACCGCCTTCTGCTTCATGGATTATCAGGATCATGGACCATGCCTAATACTCATTATATGAATAATTTCTGTCATATTCATTGAATGTGCTGTAACTACGCTATTCATTCTGTTCACATGACATCTATTGCTTCTGTCCATCTGGGGAGAGGGATCCTCCTCTGTTGCTCTCCCTCAGGTTTCTTCCCTTTTTTCCCTGTGAAAGGGTTTTTACTATCTCTTTCGGGGAGTTTTTCCTGATCCAATGTGAGGTCCCGGGACAGGGATGTTATGTGTACAGATTGTAAAGCCCTCCGAGGCAAACTTGTATTTGTGATGTTGGGCTATATAAAATAAACTGAATTGAATTGAATAAGCTCTCTAGTGGGGTAATGTGGTACTATAAGCTCTCTAGTGGGGTAATGTGGTACCATGAGCTCCTTAAGATATGATGGTGCATCACCAATTAAGGCTTTGTAGGTAAGGAGAAGGATTTTAAATTGATGGTTTTGCATGTGTTACAGTTGCCACCATATACGGTTACAGTGGCCTGTGTATGTCTACCAGACAAGAAGCAAACAGCTTTTAAAATACATTTGTTCCTCCGTATCTGCAGGAGAACCTCAACAGGCTTTCAGCATCACATGGATTTCTCAGTCGAGTGGGAATCGCATTGCGTCTATTAGCTTGGCATGAATGTGAGTCTATTCCCATCTTTGCATTGACTTTGCAAGTAATTGTGTTGCACACAAATGGTGCATTGGTTGGTGTGAACATAGCATAACATTGTTTGTATAAACAAGAATGACTGTTAACAAGTAGAATGCATCCAAAACAATTGTTTTCAAATTGTTCCCCCGGTCTCCATACAATACAGCAGCAACGCACACGTACTGGTGAGCCGTGGAAATAGACATTATGTTCATGACAACAAAGCCAGCTGAGCTGCGTTGCAGAATAAAGTTCATGAAAAGCAACATGCAAGAACAGTTTCCTTCATCCCTCCTACTTCTGTCGTTAGTTGTTAGTTAGGAGGCCACATTAGCCAGGCAACAACGAGGCAAACCTGAAAAACAAATTGCAAAACAACATAATAAATGGGTCTGTCGGTATCGATCCATCCTGAGTTTCAGTTTAAAGGGAATCCTGCTGATGGTTTCCATGACATGTTTTCTATCAACATGAAACGCATTTCATTTTTAAATCATTTAAAAAAAAAATCTTTAAATCATGTTTTTGCCTATACTATGTCTCTTCATGACACTGAGTGTTTCCTTCTATGCAAATAGTTCACAACTCCCTGGATGTGTATGTGAGTGTGTGTGTGTGTGTGAGAGAGAGAGAGATATGGTTTGGACTAAGTCAACAACACATTAACAAACTAAGGGCTGAGTAAATGAACAGGTTTCAGGCTTGAATGAACACAGACTGCAGCTTCATGCGGCTTCTCTGAATCGTCATGTCGCAGTTACATTTTTACATTTTTACTTTTCTATTCCATATCTGTTGTGTTTTATTGTCTAATTGCATCTGTCTGGGTTCCCCTTCACTGCTTCTCCTATTATAACATATTCCATATTCCTCATGTCTTTGCTGTTTAGAAGCAGACATTCCATCCCGATCCTGACATTTGCTTTTTCCTGTTCCATATTTTCAGTCATTGCTGAAAGTGTCCAAGTCCCTGACTGATCCTCAGATGCTTTATTTAAACTGAATTTTCAACCCAATTAATCTTGATGGAACTATGTTGCTGCCAAGAAGATATTATTTAATCCATTGAAATGTATTTCATACTTTTGTGTGTATGTATGTGTGTGTGTGAGCATGGTGTATGACTCAAATGAACTACATGAACGTCGATGTATTTTTCTTTTATAAAGAATGTTTTATGTAACTCAAATCCCAACTTTGTCTCAGGGGTTTTGACAATCAGGGAACAGAATGCACTACGTTTACTCAGAACAAAAGTTTTTTTTTTTTAACGTTATTTACAATAAATTACATATATTATTTTGCAGTCTACTGCAATCTGATCTTTAGTAGATAGGTGAATAATGTGATCTGCACCTTGTCCAGGTGAATGATACTGTCTGAATATTTGAACACAGTGATGGTTGCAAATGAACTGAGGGTCACAAAGTAAGCGCTGCAGAGCTGCAGAGGTGCAGCGTGAGCTGTGGCTTTATTTAAATAACATACGTGCGACAGAATTTGTATCTCTTCCTTGGCTTCCCGCCAGCTGGTGGCATCCTGGTACACTGCTGAGATCATGTTAGTCTGAACCGCTACGGCCCAGAACAGCCAGAGGACCCCCCCCTCCCCCTTAACCCAGTCTGATTTGGTATAGCCATCGCCAACCCGGAGCCAGTGTTTGAACGTCACAACTCTTTTTCCCTGCATGAGGTCTTCATGTCTGCTGTATTTAAACATTCAGCCATCCCATCATCTGCCTCTAGGTACTGTGATGCATTTAGTGAAGAATTCAGTCCAATGGAATGAACTGACAGGTGAGTGGAAGACATATTAGATGGGCCTGTTGAGAAACATATGCTCAGCACATTCCCAGAGCAAGATTATGAAACGCACACACACACACACACACACACACACACACACACACACACACACACACACGATGACAAATATAAAGTTCACAAACTTCTTCATAAACCCTTACACTACTTGATATATTTAAAAAAACATTATTATTGTTGATTGAGCATTTTCACTGATACTGGAAGCATCATAAAAACATAAGACACAATCCGTTTTGAGGAGGGAGACAGATCCATGACCTTTTTAACCCCAGCCAATTTAATGGCGAAAATTGCGAATGGTTTGCATTCAACTAAATACTGAATATCTCCTAAACCCCAAGCTATTTCAATAATTTAAAAAGCTATAATATACAGAAAACCCTTGTGAACATGGAGAATAAGTTCATATACAGTCAGGTCCATAAATATTTGGACATTGACACATTTTTCATTATTTTGGCTCTGTACACCACAAAAAATCAAGATGTGCTTTAAGTGCAGACTTTCAGCTTTAATTTGAGGGTATTTACATCCAAACCAGGTGAACGGTGTAGGAACTACAACACATGTATATGTGGCCACCCCGTTTTTAAGGGACCAAAAGTAATTGGACAAATTAATATAATCATAAATCTAATTGTCACTTTCAATAGTCAATGACAGCCTGAAGTCTGGATTCCATAGACATCACCAGACGCTGGGTTTCGTCCCTGGTGATGCTCTGCAGGCCTCTACTGCAACCGTCTTCAGTTCCTGCTGCTTCTTGGGGCATTTTCCCTTCAGTTTGGTCTTCAGCAAGTGAAATGCATGCTCAATTGGATTCAGGTCAGGTGATTGACTTGGCCATTGCAGAACATTCCACTTCTTTGCCTTAAAAAACTCCTTGGTGAGCTCAGCAACACCAAAAGACCCGGAAGACCACGGAAGACAACTGTGGTGGATGACAGAAGAATCATTTCCCTGGTGAAGAAAAACCCCTTCACAACAGTTGGCCAGATCAATCAGATTTCATCTCCATTGTTGTGGTGTACAGAGCCAAAATAATGAAAAATGTGTCAATGTCCAAATATTTATGGACCTGACTGTATGTGTTAGTGGTATATTAGTATATGATAGTACACAGAAAAGGAAACAACAACAAAAGACAAAGTAGTTTTTTTTATATTGTAACTATATTAATAAATGCTGTATTTAATATATAACATAGCTCTATATGTTCTAGGTTTGATTGACTGAAGTTAAGTATTTTTAATAATTATTTTAGTTCAGGATTTTCGAGCGATCGCGTCAACTCGGCCAACACTGAAAGGTCCCACTCCCTCCCTGGTCCCTGAACGGTCCTCGTTCACTCTGGCCAGACTGAGAGGAAGCTAGAGAGTCCAAACAAGGCCAGATGAATCTTATTTCAGCCATAAGTAAGGCAAATGTATTTATTTTTTCTGGACATGAATGGCAATGTTGTGGTCGGGGTGCTCTCATACTTATGGTTTATGTTCATATTTATTGTGGAATAGTGTCATAAACATGAAAAATTGACTTATATTAACTTGTAAGGCCAGGATGTGCCGTTGCTGTTGTTGCTGTATCAGACAAGAGGCCCTATTTGGACTGGTAGGGCTTAGGAGATCGATGAAGAGGTTCGACGAATGGCTGAGCGTCTGCTTTGTTTATCAGGAACGGAAAGGTTCAGTCTAAATGAAACATGGGTCTAGCTGTTTGCTTTTATTATTCTCAATAATAACATTTTCTAGCAACATTGCTCACCTCACATTCATGCCAGGGAAATACAAATGTAATTAAAATGCACTGAAATGTCACACACAAGGACAGAATACAGTCTCACAAAATGGAAAGTACCTGAAAACTGCACTTGAGTAAATGTTGACACTTCCCCAGTATCATTACTGATACCGATGGGAGACAAATAGAGGACAATTCAGTATAAAGTGTGTCAGTAAGTTGTTGTTGTTCCGCTAGGAACCTTTAGAACCTACCCCGGGTCCTGGCCCGGGTCCTGCCGCCCCCCCACCCACCCCTCCTGCCATGGATCCATGGCTGCCTGGAACCGGTCCTGCCTGCTGCCATGGCCCTGCTGATGGAACCGGCCTGGAACCGGTCCTGCCTGCTGCCATGGCCCTTCTGATGCCCCCCTCCTCTCTCCCGCCTTCTGCTTCATGGATTATCAGGATCATGGACCATGCCTAATACTCATTATATGAATAATTTCTGTCATATTCATTGAATGTGCTGTAACTACGCTATTCATTCTGGCCACATGACATCTATTGCTTCTGTCCATCTGGGGAGAGGGATCCTCCTCTGTTGCTCTCCCTCAGGTTTCTTCCCTTTTTTCCCTGTGAAAGGGTTTTTACTATCTTTCTAGGGGAGTTTTTCCTGATCCGATGTGAGGTCCCGGGACAGGGATGTTATGTGTACAGATTGTAAAGCCCTCCGAGGCAAACTTGTATTTGTGATGTTGGGCTATATAAAATAAACTGAATTGAATTGAATTGAACAACTTCAGAGCTCCACGTCAGATATGTTCAGCCTGGTTTCCTACTAACTCAGCTCCCATACAAAGAAACTGCATCGTCAGTTACTGTATATTTTAAGGGTACCTATTTTCTCCTGGATTATGTTTGTTTTTGATGTATCACAAATACATGTAATCAAACTCTGCATAAGTCTGCGTGGGGAGGATGTTGGATTGGATGGATGGGTCAAGCATGGGACTGTTGCCCGGGCGATCCGGTGTTTGTGTCCTGTGAGAAACCAAAAGCATGTACCATTTTGAACCTGATCCATCATCTTTTACTAAACCTAACCAAGTAAACATCGAACAAAAAATTCGGAAATTTGTGTTTGTAGATTATTTCTCTATTCTAACAATGCTACATTTGTAAGGGACATGCATTTGTGTGATGAGCAGCACAGCTGAGGATGTGGGCTGCGCCCATGAACAATTTGCCAAATCTTCTCTGCCAATGCCAAACAGCTTATTCTGCTGGTGCTATAGTCAATAGCACCAGCAGAATAAGCTTGTTTTGAGCTTCCGGTTCCCCAAAGGTGCTTCATTGGAGGCAATCTCAATGCAGAGATATCGAGATGAGATTCTGCAACCAGCAGCATTCCCATTGCTCCCAGTCTGGGACCGAACTCCATCCTCCAAGATGTCAGCGCTCCAGACCTGCAGAGTCTGGAAGGAGAGCCTGGAATGGCCTCCAGAAGTCCTGACCTCAACCCATTGAACACTTGTTGATCAGCTTGGGGGTGCTGTCCGCGCTAGAGTGACCAACACAACCACGTTGGCTGGCTTGAGACAGATCCTGCTTGAGGAGTGGCAGACCGTCCCACAGCAGTGTTCACCAGGCTGGTGAGCATGAGGAGGAGGAGCCAGGCTCTTGTGTTTGGTTCTTCCACACGCTACTGAGGCTCCCGACTGTTTATTAATTGAATACATTGCAAAATTGCCAATATGTCTCGTTTCTTCCTTGCTACTGACAGACTTCAATCATCCAATCCACCAAACAAGAGTCAATAGCAACAGCAGAATCAGCTGTTTGGCATTGGCAGAGAAGATTTGGCACATTTTTCATGGGCGCAGCCCACATACTCAGCTGTGCTGCTCATCACACAAATGCATGTTCCTTACAAATGGGGCAGCGTTTAAAAGGTAAATAAACAGGCTTTCCAACAATATAAAAGTTATTGCCAAGAAGTATTGTTACAATAGAGAATAACACTACCAAACACAAATTTCCGTACTTTTTGTTCGACGTTTAGTTTTGCCACTCAAACCTTAAATAGTTCCACGAACGGTTAAAACACTACAACATAGTTGTTGTTTTTTTGCAAAAATGTACAATGCAAACATTAAACTCTCATCTTGTGGAACTTTAGGGATGAACATTTAAAAAAAGATCTCTTTTAGATGAAGGAATTTCTTAGCATGTAATACAAACCATTTTCATAATCATCAAACCATTCAGAGAGCCCTTGTGATGTCATCTTCAGTCTGAAATTGCTTCCACTCAACAGATGTCAGTGAGGGAGGGGGAATTAATTTACCCTAACCAGTCGCTAGAGAACAACAATGTATCCGCCTGAGTCTAATGTCATTTGGTTTGGTCAGGTTTTACACATGGAGTGAAGCCAAGTAAATAATGTCCCCTTGTGGGATTAATAAAGTATCTATCTATCTACAAATCTATAGTGGTCGTCATTGGTTCTGGCTTAACAAGAATCATTACATCGATTGCTTGAGAATTTGAAACAGCTCCTATATAGATGTGAAGATTTACAGACAATAATTTAACAGCTGACTGAATAAATATGAAAATTCCAATTAATTAAACAATTGATCAAAACAAACTAGAGACTTGCTTTCTTCATTATCTTCTTTATTCTTATTTGTTTTCCCTGTATTTCGACATTCTGTGCTCACTTTATGTGAACACACACACGCACGCACACACACGCACACACACAGTGGGCGTGTCTTTCCTCAAACTGGAGTACCTAGAGGCGGCGCTGCACCGCGCGCTCTGGACGGGAATGGCCGTGTCTCTGCGCTCCGACACCGGCTACACAGTAGCAGCGCTCCGCTCCATCACTGCACTCCTCCTCCAGGCGCGTCTCACCGGCTCCGGGACTAGACCCGATGTACATGCTACAGGTCAGTAGGTCTCCGTATACTCTGAAACTCCTTTTGAGGGGCATGGGTATGCTCTGCTGTGTGTGATGCTGTGGTACACAGAGCGGGCACTCCGGGGCGTAATGTGGCCGCTCTGAGCCACAGGTGTGCTGGACAGGATCCGTGTCGGTAAAAGCGGTTTCTGTGTTGGTAGCGCGCGCTGCAGGCAGCAGGCTAAAGAGGATCGCGTCCGTGCACCTTTTCAGTGTGTGGGTGCGGACTGGACTGGTGAGCGCACGCCGCCTGTCTTGCCACGACTCTAAGAGCAAAGGTAAGTGGACTCCCGGCAGTGCGCGCTGATAGAACCGCTGTGCTTCCAGCACACGGCTGTCTTGGACAAACACTTCTTCTCGCCGGGCTCGCACGTGCTTGCAGCTGGAACTGACTTGTTAAAAAATGTCCGAGGCGACTGCAAATACGTAAGTGTGGCTACTGGGTCCGATCTGTTGACGAGCAGCATGGTGCTGTGTTGTCGCTTCACCTCCTGATGCTGCAACAGCTGCTTTTAATTTGCGGGCATGGAGAGATGATGGACCTTACGGGAGAACGTGTAAGAGTGCAAGAGGTTGCCTCAAGGAAGACTATTTATATACTTTCCCCTCGCCTCGCCGTGAATGCTGCGCACTGTTCGGCTCCAGAGGAACAGAGCACCGCTCTCCCGTCTCCTCCAGCAGGTTAGTGGACCCTTTCCTCCTTACTTACGGCAGGAATGAAGTAATCAACGGTGTTGTCTGTAAGGCTGTAGCCAGACTTTTAGAAGTACAAAGGTCAAGAGTCTCCAACTGTTTTCATATGTTTTCATATTTATGAATGTATTACATAATTGTGTGAATGCTGTTTCACAGCCAGGAATATATACTGGCATATTCATGGATTATGTTTTGGGGACTTGCAGTCTATTCAAATAGTTTTGACTTGCATAGTATGAATACAATAAATGCCAAAATACTTTTTCATTTACTAATAATTCCTTGTGCATTAGCACCTTTTACAATTCCATGCAATTTTCTCACTGATATCGGAGAATGATGTCTGTTAACCAGTATTAAACTGTCTGCATGTCTTTACTGTTCACATTCTGATTCTTATTGGTTGCAGTTACGTGGTAGCTTAACATGTGCTTGTATACACAACTCCTTTTGTCTCCATTTGCAATAGAACTGTCAGGGATTGTTTGTGACTGCAGAATGTGAGTCAAGTGGAATCTGCTTGGGCTGTTGAAATGGCGACGGCTCAGAGCTGCTGCCTGTGTTCCCTCATCACCTTCTGTGTCCTCCAGAGAGGAGGATATGATGATGATGATGATGAGTAGAATAGCACTGTAACGAGAACTAGGAGCAGGCTGGGAAAGAGTGGTTATGATGATAATGAGGAGGAGGGCATCCTTGTAAACTACAGTTTGTGTTTGAGTGACAGTACAGTGCTTGAGTGCCATATTTAGCTGCATGTGACACGCTGTGGTGGCCACCTGTATTTGTAGTGTGCACATAAAAGAACGCCCACCATGCCTGCAGGAAGTTGAAGCAACTCATTTCTAAAGTAGTGGTAATCAAATGGGCTATCGCATTGTTTTTAGGGGCAGGGGGTTGTGATATCTTTCTAGTATTGTTATACAACATTACTGCAGGCCACGAAGTACTGACGAGGCCACAACTATTAGTGTCTGTGAATCTTTTTAATCTGGTGGGGTGTTTAGTCTGAGTGATGATGTAAATGAGTTCATTTGAACACCCTGCAGCTAATTAAGACCTGATGGTGGGCTGTTAAAGCTGCATCGTCTGACAGCAATGGAGTGCAAAAGAGTGTGTGGAAGTTCTCTGATGCTGAACCTGAAATATTGGCTTGAGAAACCAGGAACTGCAATTACACACTTGTCTTCGTGCAAGAGGGAAGGACAGCTATTGGGGAGAAAATAGCAGAAAAATACTTCAGCTGGCTTAAACTAGAGGATGGCATGAAAGAGAATCTCGTAACATATTCTCATGTTCTGCTGCTAATCCTCCTGATTCCTTCTCCTCGTTTGTTTAGAGTAAGAACTGTGTAGTTAACAGGAGCACTGATGATGGAGACAGTGGCTTAACTGACAGATGGCCCACCTATAATACTTGACTTTTTTATTTTATAGACTAAACAATGGATCAAACTAGTCTGTGTATTGTTTGAGGTGTTTGTAAAGACGAACCCACGGATCTCATTGTTGTGTGTTCAGTCTCAGTGCTCTCATCAAACTCCCAACAGCCTTGAATGTTTGGGACGATGGTAAAAAATAAATAGCCCTGTAAAGGCTTATTTATGCTTCTCCGTCAGGTTGACGGCGTACCTACGCCGTAGCGACGCCGTCGACGCAGACCCCTACGTCGTAGCCTGACGTGCATCTCCAAAAAATCCTAACTACGCATCACGTTGACGCGGACCGCAACGCTGTGATTGGTCCGCTCAGAACGTAATTTCCGGCGGTTGCTCTTTCCGGTTTGTCTTCCTACACCGCTATTTTTAAAGTTCTTGTAGACCGGTAGTAACAATGGACCAAACAGAAGAACGAATCATCGAGGAGGTCAGGAAATACGACCACCTTTATAACTTTTCTTCGAGGGACTACAAAGACTGCAAAATGACATTAAACTCATGACGAGAAATCGCGCAAAACACAGCCACACAGGCACACCCCCCTGGCGGCATGGCGGTTAATTGCAGAGCAACGCGGACCCTCGACGCAGAACTTCGAATGCTCAACGACGGCGTCACGTGACGGCGTAGGTACGCCGTCGACCTGACGGAGAAGCATGAATTAGGCTTAAGTCTTGTAGACCAGCTGCTATCAAACAACAATGGGATCTGGATCTGCCAATAAGCATCAATGAGCGACAATTAGTGGCGGCAAAAAAACCTCTCTAAAATGATATTTGCTCCCTTCTTTTCCTTCGTGCTGATCCGATTTATGACTCTGATCTGTGAGACAAAAAGTCACGGTTCGTAACAACTGTGACTTTTAATGATCCGTTGCACCACTAGAAACAGTTGATAAGCAACACAAGCTACTGAAGGACGCTCTAAAATCCTCTCTCTTGCTCTCTCTCACGTATACATTCTAAACCTTTTGACCGGTCTTGTATTATAGAAAGCAATCATTTTTCAAATGGGAGGAACACAACTCTTGGCAGAGAAATATCCTTTACTTTCCAGTGTAGGCAGGAGTTTCCACACATCCAGTCAGATGGAAGCTGTTGGAGAGAGCTGCCACCGTGGATGATTGGGCTGGCAGCCAAAGGCCACAGTTTACTTGAGGAAACCATCAGTTCTCTAGCCTCATTTGCGAGAGGAGCGTTTCTCTCCCCTCTGGTCAGGCCTGCTGGCTGCAGGCGGCTCTCTGCGCTGGAGAATAATGGCTTCAAATTCATAGATGAGGTTGCCCAGATGGAATCTAGTATTTTTTATATTTTTTTAAGCATCCATCAACTCCTTAATGGGCCGTGAAATTGTTTGGAACAGTAGTTTTCCTGCCTGTACTTGCCATCCTGCAACAGAAGGTGCACTACCTAGACCCCCCCCCTTCACCCGGTCCATGTTCTTAATGAAGTTAAACTGCAATGAGGGGCTTGCGTGGATAACTGGCTGTTAACTGACTGCAGCACCGACCTGGCACCATAACAGACAGCTGCTCATGCTTTGTGTGCAACTCTGTTGTTTTTGTGAATTGATGTGATCCAGACTGACAAAATACAGACCGATATCCACCTTGAAGTGTGCGTGCCACTGCAGCTGTTTAAAGCTAAAATACAGCAGATATTAAAATCACACAAAGCAGCCACGTCTTATTTGAGCAGTAGTGTGTAGCATGCCGTGAACTTACATTTACGTTGAGATCGGTCGACCAATGACAGTTCTCTCTACAGTTAGAGTTTGCGCAAGAAGGTGGAACGTGAGGGAGATACCATTTCCAAAACTTGGATGGGGGTAATAACTATGTTCCCGGACGTAGCAAAATCCCGGACGTACCATTTCCAAAACTTGTAAGGGGGTAATAACTATTTTCCCCGACGTAGCAAAATCCCGGACGTTTTTGGAATCCCTGCCGGACGCTTTTTTTAGGTCTCGAAAAGAGGACGTCTGGTCACCCTACATTAGCGCCGCTGAAAACATTACGTCGTAACTGGTCCGACGTTTCCTAAAAAAATAAACAAACAAAAAACTCACGAAATCCGTGATTTCAGCTGTTTACTGACGTTTGTCATGTTTACTATCGTTCGCGGAGCCGTTTTCAGTCTGTCACGGCCCTTTGCATGGGCAAAAAAACAAACCCTGTGCTTTTATTTTGAAGGGATTTTTTAATGCAGCAGAGTGCCGTTTATTCAATTCCTGTCATATTCATATAATGTGTAACTCTGTTACGTTGTTCATTCTGGTCACATGACATCTATTGCTTCTGTCCATCTGGGTAGAGGGATCCTCCTCTGTTGCTCTCCCTCAGGTTTCTTCCTGTTTTCCCTGTGAAAGGGTTTTTATCTTTATTTGGGGAGTTTTTCCTGATCCGATGTGAGGTCCCGGGACAGGATGTGGCAGGTAGAAAATCCACGGCCCGCCACTGTACAGTTACAACCGGCCCTTTGAGGGCGACCATGATGCTGATGTGACCCGGGGTGAACATGAGTTTGACATCCCTGCTTTAATTTATCCAGAGCAGAGTTTTGATAAGTTTTAAGTTAGAATATTTTTTGATTGCATTTGGTTATACAATATGGCCTTGTTTTGTCAGTTTTTGCCTGTTATTCATTTATTTATTCAATTTGATCATTTGAGTTAGTTTGTTAACAAAAATAAATATATAAGTTGAAAATATCCTACTGTATTTTTTTATTTATTATTATAATTTTTAATTTCATAAATAATTTTGGCGATGGGTGCCCCTTTTTTTTGGTTTGAGCACCTGCCCCCCAAAATGTCTGTGCACGTGCCTGCTCCTACGAGTTGTATTTTCAGGCAGACAAACAACTTTAGTTGGTAAGACTGGCAGCTTACTATGTTAAGCTATTTTCTTTTTTTGACATGTACAGTTGATGATTGATGAATAGATATGGTGTGTTTTTCTCTCTGTACCATTGACGTGCACGATTTGAAGGTTATGTAACCACCAAATTATATACATTATTCAACTATTACTGACTCCAAGATCAAATATAATAATACTGAATTCAGTTTCCAGTCAGAGCAATCATGAGATACATGGAGCCTTTTTACAGCTGATTATCTCCTTCTTTTTCACACAGAGCAAAGCAAAACAGAACACTGCTGGCTTTATTTTGTTGCTTCAAATGTGTGTGTGTGAAGCTGCTGCCGGGTCTTCATGCAACAGGCCAAGAATGCCTCATCAGTGATTAGTAGTTTGAAAAAAGAATCAGAGCAGACATGACGTTGTTGACGGAGATAAAGGAGCATGTCTGTGCTCTGGAATCAGCAGATCTCAACATGATATGTTGCACTGACACCATATTAATGATGGCGGAGCACACACACACACACACACACACACGCACACGCACGCACACACCTCGTTATCCAGGTCCTCTAAGGTGTGTATAGTTGAATAACAAAAGGTGAGAGCAAGTTGTTTTGCCTGAAACCACTGTGACAAGAGAACATTATCAGGTTATCAGGTTAACATAAAAGCGTGTGCGTGCGTGCAGAAAATATAATAGCTGAAATTGATGTCCAAAGTAGTTTCAAGCTTTACAAAGTAAAAAATAAAAGGGTCAGCAATAAGAATGCGATATAACTATCAAAAAAGTTCACTTCCAAAAAAACAGGACAGTTCAAAAGGGTTTAAAAAAAAGCAACATGAGCTATTGAATATGAATCCAGGATTAGTGACACTTTGGCTTGATAGGTGTTCCTCAGCTCGGCTTTACTTAAGCTCTCCCCTGACCAATGCTGTCCAATCGGGTTGTGTTTGCTTATGATGTGCTAGAGCTAGCTAGCTAGCTCCAGAATCCTGCACGGGTCCGATTTGCAATCACCCACACATATGACTATTAGTTCCGCAAAACCCAACCCTACCCATTGACACAGCAGTGTGATATCAGCAGTAGCTCAGAGGACATCTGATCTTCTTATTAAAGCATTAAAGGTGCAAACTCATTTGCATTTAGATTGCCTCTCACCAGCTTTCAACGTGGACGGCAAGTTAACGGCTCATACCTAACAGTGTGAAAACAACAGTGCTGACCAAGCTAACTGTTTACCTGAGGGGGAGCCGAGGGTGGGTGCTACGCTTCTGCATGACGCTGTTGTCAGGGCCTTGTTATTAGCGGTTACCACCCAACGACGGCAGTGCAGACTAGTAGCAGTCCACTAACATTTACTGCTAGCCACAGTTTGTTTTAGGAAATGTCAGCATTCTAAACGAGCACCCCACCAATTTTCTACATCAGTTTTATTTCTGAGATAATAACCCAACCCTGGGTTATTATCTTTGGTTTGGAAACTACAACTTTTGTTTTTTATGCAATTTAAGTACAACTCATGCCTTTCTCCAGTTTGCCAGTTTGTGACACAAGCTTCCTGTTATGTGATGGCACACTGCCGGCTGTGAACAGATGAAGAAATTCATCTGAGTTAAATCTGTTGCTGCTGCAGGTGAATATTTTGGGAGAGAGGCAGTTAAAGCCTTGAACAGCTGGAAAATACTAGTTGATGTGTAGTGTATGAAATTATAAATAATTACATCAGCTAGACCAGGGAGTCCTCTGAAATGATCATATGATAATATAATATATAATGATCATATAATATTCCATATTATTTACCATTTACAAACGGGGACGGATCCCACTGCAGAGAAAATACAAGTACAAACCAGAACAATAACATTATAGTGAACAATAACATTATCGTGAACATACAAGTCCAAACAGGGACGATAAAATTAAAGAGAACACACAATAACAAACAAGGACAGATAACATCACAGAGAAAATACAAGTATAAATGGGGACGATCACATTACAGTGAATATACAAGTACAAACGGAGACAATAACATTCCAGAGAACGTGCAAGGACAGATGGCATCATTCCTTTTGTAATTAAAATGTGCCATTTGGCAGTACCTGCAGCACAGCGTTATGATGACGCTCACCTCTCGTCAGTTGAGCCTAACAAGCTTTCCCAGCTGCAATGATAACTTGATGCACAAACGGTATTTGTACATGTACTTGGTCTCAAGAAAAGTGGTATCGGCGTTTCCCTACCTTTCTTGGTACAAATGATGAAGTAGAATGATTGCACTCCACTTGAAGCTGTCAAAAATAATCAATATTTGTACTCAATAACAATTTAACCTCGGGCACCATTTCCATGAAATACATGTAATACATTATGTGATGTATCACCATTCTGTTCCGATGTGAGGTACTGGGACAGAAGATGTTGTTTGTGTACAGATTGTAAAGCCCTCTGAGACAAATTTTGGCTAACCACTCTGCCAAAAGTAATATTATCACTCTTTTAAATATGGCTAGGGAGATGGCTCATGGTATTATTACACCCTTAGATTGGATAAATTACATTTGGGAGCTGCTTTCAGAGCTGCTTTTAGTTTTCCTCTATTTTCAACTAAACTAAAGCCATATTCCTTGCAAAAGGAATTGTTTCTTGAAAGTAATTAGTTCAGTATTTTATCACTAGAACTGTAATTATTTATGTCACGGTGTTAACACAAACAGTTGATGGGAGCAATTTAGTGTTGTATATAGTTAGTCTGTGATCATTAAGATGTGTGGGACCTCTTTGGTTGCATTTGATCATTCTCCCTAAAAGCATCTTAATTTGAGTCCTCTGGACCAATCACCATCACTTCGAAGCTCTCCAAACACACCACCGAATCAATTATGCATAGAAGCTCATGAGAGTCTTTAATGGAAATAATTAGTTATTTACCAGTTCAAAAAAATCATCTCCTAGTTTCTCTCTGCTGTTAAAGAGACCAAGGCTCTACTGTTTGATGCTAATGCGCTGCATTGGGTTGCCAGTGGGAGGAGGGCAGGCATTTATTGTCATTTCTGTCACGTCTTTTGAGTTCCTGTTCCTTTCAAAAGGTCACTGGTTTTGTAGGTATTTAGTGGGTGCTGCAACAACCTCCATATATATATATATATATATATATATATATATATATATATATATATATATATATATATATTTATTAATTTCTGTCCACCTCCCCAGCCCCTATCACCCATCATATATCTTTTGTTGTAGTTATCGTGCAGAGTAATTTCCTAGATTATTTTGTGCCATATTGGTCTGTCGGCCTATTTATCTGTTGTGGCAGTAAGGTTCAGACCAGATTCAGTCCAGCTAGACTAGACCAAATGCAAATCAGTCTTGAACCTCTTGGCTCATTTTTTTATTCCAAATAGGTTATCAACAGTGTAGACCAAATTGCTTCTGGATCTACAGATATGACGAGATTATTGTTCAAGACTACTTGGTCTATTGGTTGGCCACAACAATTCAAAGATTAAAGGATCATTTATGTATATTATACAACACAGGGTTGCACAGTGAAATGCAGTTGTAGCCTATGTGCTCCGTAAGAAACAGATCACAGAAGAAAACACCATCACCTGATGATGAATTTTTAGTATTAATATCTGCTCAGAAGTGTTTTTGTCGCTGCTGTAAAATTCCTCCTGTAGAAATGGGCTACAACTGCGTTCTGAGGTCACCCCTGTGTTGAATAATGACAATAAATGATCCTTGAATCCTTGAAGTACATCAATCACATCCTTCTTTTCAATAAAAAAACAAACTAAGAACAGATGATTTGTTTTTCATTTTGAAAACCATCGAATTCGTAAAATGTTCTAATCAGCTGCAGCCATCTTGTTTGTTTCCGCCCAATATTAGATAAACAGTTTGATTGGCCTGGCATGTCTTAGGCGCTGGAGATCTGTCCAACGCGGAGGGAGATCCGGCACATCTACCAAAGCAAAACAATAACACAAGTTTCATTATTTAAAAAGCTTCTCTGGCAACAAAATATAGTTCAAATGCAGCTTTCAACTAATAGCAGCACCTAAACACCAAAGTAAAAGAGGTGGCACAGCAGTGGTAACTTCATTGATTACACAAATTATACTTGACAAGATGACAGTAATTGACCTCCTGTACTTTTCTTCATCACATCTGTCCATCTATTTTTATTAAACAACATTTAGATTTTTCACAATAGACAATATACTGAATTGTATGAATACGATATCCTTATGTCGAAGTGTTGGAATAAATGTTAAATATTTAACTGCAAAGTAGTAATGCGTGATACCTTATTTTGCATTGAATCATACAGGAATGTTTGCTGAAATTGATTAGATGGCCCTACCAAAAATAATTGCCACCAGCCGCCACTGCTGCACAGTTCTGTATATATATATATATATATATATATATATATATATATATATATATATATATATATATATATATATACATACAGTGGCTTGCAAAAGTATTCATACCCCTTGGACGTTTCCACATTTTGTCACATTACACACCACAAACATAAATATATTTGATTGGAATTTTATGTGAAAGACCAACACAAAGTGTCACACAATTGTGAAGTACAAAGAAAATCATACATGTTTTTAAAAAAAATTTCACAAATAAAAAACTGAAAAGTGCAGTGTGCAAAATTATTCAGCCCCCCTGAGTCAATACTTTGTGGAACCGCCTTTTGCTGCAATTACAGCTGCAAGTCTTTTGGGCTATGTCTCTACCAGCTTTGCACATCTAGAGACTGAGATTTTTGCCCATTCTTCTTGGCAAAACAGCTCAAAGTCAGTCAGATTCGATGGAGAGCGCTTGTGAACGGCGGTTTTCAGATCTTGCCACAGATTCTCGATGGGATTTAGGTCTGGACTTTGACTGGGCCATTCTAACACATGAATATGTTTTGTTTTAAACCATTCCATTGTAGCCCTGGCTTTATGTTTAGGGTCGTTGTCCTGCTGGAAGGTGAACCTCCGCCCCAGTCTCAAGTCTTTTGCAGACTCCAACAGGTTTTCTTCCAAGATTGCCCTGTATTTGGCTCCATCCATCTTCCCATCAACTCTGACCAACTTCCCTGTCCCTGCTGAAGAGAAGCACCCCCAGAGCATCATGCTACCACCACCATGTTTGACAGTGGGGATGGTGTGTTCAGGGTGATGTGCAGTGTTAGGTTTCCGCCACACATAACGTTTTGCATTTAGGCCAAAAAGTTCAATTTTGGTCTCATCTGACCAGAGCACCTTCTTCCACATGTTTGCTGTGTCCCCCACATGGTTTCTGGCAAACTGCAAACGGGACTTCTTATGGTTTTCTTTTAACAATGGCTTTCTTCTTGCCATTCTTCCATAAAGGCCAGATTTGTGGAGTGCACGCCCAATAGTTGTCCTGTGGACAGATTCCCCCACCTGATCTGTGGATCTCTGCAGTTCGTCCAGAGTCACCATGGGCCTCTTGGCTGCATCTCTTGTCAGTGCTCTCCTTGTTCGGCCTGTAAGTTTAGGTGGACGGCCGTGTCTTGGTAGGTTTGCAGTTGTGCCATACTCTTTCCATTTCCGGATAATGGATTGAACAGTGCTCCGTGACATGTTCAAAGCTTGGGAAATCTTTTTATAGCCTAACCCTGCTTTAAACTTCTCCACAACTTTATCTCTGACCTGTCTGGTGTGTTCCTTGGACTTCATGGTCCTGTTTGCTCCCCAATGTTCTCTTAACAAACCTCTGAGGCCATCACAGAACAGCTGTATTTGTACTGAGATTAGATTACACACAGGTAGACTCTATTTAGTAATTCGGTCAACATTCAATCATTCAGCAGTCATCAGGCAACTTCTGAAGGCAATTGGTTGCACTCAGAGAAAAGGGGGCTGAAAAATTTTGCACACTGCACTTTTCAGTTTTTTATTTTTGAAAAAAATTTAAAATCATGTATAATTTTCTTTGTACTTCACAATTGTGTGACACTTTGTGTTGGTCTTTCACATAAAATTCCAATCAAATATATTTATGTTTGTGGCGTGTAATGTGACAAAATGTGGAAACGTCCAAGGGGTATGAATACTTTTGCAAGCCACTGTATATATATATACACACACACACACACACACACACACACACATACACACAGTCAGATCCATAAATATTTGGACATTGACACATTTTTCATTATTTTGGCTCTGTACACCACAACAATGGAGTTATGTCCAAATATTTATGGATCTGTGTGTGTGTGTGTGTGTGTGTGTGTGTGTGTGTGTGTGTGTGTGTGTGTGTGTGTGTGTGTGTGTGTGTGTGTGTATATATGTATGTATATATATATATACAGGACTGTCTCAGAAAATTAGAATATTGTGATAAAGTTCTTTATTTTCTGTAATGCAATAAAAAAACCAAAAATGTCATGCATTCTGGATTCATTACTAATAAACTGAAATATTGCAAGCCTTTTATTCTATTAATATTGCTGATTATGGCTTACAGCTTAAGAAAACTCAAATATCCTATCTCAAAATATTAGAATATTTCCTCAGACCAAGTAAAAAAAAAGATTGATAACAGCAAAACAAAATCAAACATTAGAAAATGTCCATTAATGCACTCAGTACTTGGTTGGGAATCCTTTTGCACGGATTACAGCATCAATGCGGCGTGGCATGGAGGCAATCAGCCTGTGGCATTGCTGAGGTGTTATGGATGCCCAGGATGCTTCAATAGCGGCCTTTAGCTCATTTGCATTGTTGGGTCTGGTGTCTTTCAGCTTCCTCTTCACAATACCCCACAAATTCTCTATGGGGTTCAGGTCAGGGGAATTGGCAGGCCAATCGAGGACAGTAATGCCATGGGCAGTACACCAGTTACTGGTGGTTCTGGCACTGTGGGCAGGTGCCAGATCATGCTGGAAAATGAAATCCTCATCTCCATAGAGCTTTTCAGCAGACGGAAGCATGTAGTGCTCTAAAATCTCTTGGTACACAGCTGCATTTACTGCCGTATTCCCATGGTCAAGCCACTTCTGAACTCAAGACAACGGAAGAAGCGTCTGACTTGGGCTATGGAAAAGAAGCACCGGACAGTTGCAGAGTGGTCCAAAGTCCTCTTTTCAGACGAAAGCAAGTGTTGTATTTCATTCGGAAGTGAAGGCGCCAGAGTCTGGAGAAAGGCTGGAGAGGAGCAAAATCCAAGTTGCTTGAAATCCAGTGTGAAGTTCCCACAGTCAGTGATGGTTTGGGGAGCCATGTCAGCTGCTGGTGTTGGTCCACTGTGTTTCATCAAGTCCAGAGTAAATGCAGCTGTGTACCAAGAGATTTTCTAATGTTTGATTTTGTTTTGCTGTTATCAATCTTTTTTTTTACTTGGTCTGAGGAAATATTCTAATATTTTGAGATAGGATATTTGAGTTTTCTTAAGCTGTAAGCCATAATCAGCAATATTAATAGAATAAAAGGCTTGCAATATTTCAGTTGATTTGTAATGAATCCAGAATGCATGACATTTTTGTTTTTTTTATTGCATTACAGAAAATAAAGAACTTTATCACAATATTCTAATTTTCTGAGACAGTCCTGTATATATATATATATATATATATATATATATATATTGTGTGTGTGTATATATATATATACCCCCTCCAACCATGTTTAGGCATAAAGGTTATAACTTTTTTTGACTGAAACTCCTTCATAACACCCCAAAGCTTTGTTTTATTTTTAATTCCGATTCTTTAGGTCATCATCTTTACAAAGAGGGGTCTTACAACTCTGTAGGTTGTTTAAGCCTTGAAGCATGCATCTGGAAAAACTCTGGGGCGGCTGGAGAAGGCCTTTTTGGGGAATTTTGACCAAATTATGCTCAGATCATGCTAGATGTTCATAGTTATGATCAAAATATGGTAAAAAGGTTAAATTTTTGGCACGGGCGCAGCAAAGATGTACACGGGCGGAGAGGACAAGCAGGAAAAGCATATATTTTTGATATCTTATTTTATTAATATTACTGGGTATATTACATATCGCAAAAACACAAATATTGCCAATTTGTATAATTAATTAATATTATTATAATTTGTATAATTAATAATATTATTTAAAAAAAAAATTTGGCTCAAGGTGGGGCCCTATGGCCCTCTATTGGCCGGCCGCCACTGCTGTGCAGCCTGAAGTGCAATCAGCCATGTGTTGTAGCCTTAATGTCCCTACAATAGGAAATTATTTATATTTAAGATTGTGTGTCAGACTTCAGATGGATGTCTTTTGCAAGCCATCTAGTTCTCCACTGTCATTGCTCAACTCTGTTGTCTGCCTTTGCTCTACCAATGTGTACTAGGGTAGTATGATATCATTCTGATAATTTTTTACAAGATAGTTTTAGATATCACTGTCAGTTGCTACAGGCACTTCACACACACACACACACACACACACACACACACACACACACACACACACACACACACACACAAACACACACACACGGCGCTGAGGCATTTCCAAAAGAGAATTTACAAGCTTTCTGAAGGGCTTATTTAAAAATTCTGTAAAGCTTCTGTGATTAAAGACGTACAGTATGAAGCCCTCATTCATGTAGCAGGTCGAGGACTGCAGGGAGCCGCCACAGGCTGCTTCTTTGGCTACATTACACACACACACACTGCACTGGCATGTATTCCTCTCTCTGGCATACATCCCAGTCAGTGATGTGACATCCCAGTCAGTGATGTGATATATATATATATATATATATATATATATATATATATATATATATATATATATATATCACATCACTGACTGGGATGTATGCCAGAGAGAGGAATACATGCCAGTGCAGTGAGGAAAAACAGCTGAGATATTTTTGTAATTTCTCCCATATATCTTGAGTGGCAAAAGTCACTGGCAGCTATCAAACATTATGGTCTGTGAGTGGGATTGATGTCTTGATACTGGCCTTGATGGTTGGCAGCTGTAAGTATTTGCATTCATACAAACTGTACACCTGTTGCCTGCTTGATACATTCTTGTCTTAGTTTACAATTATGCCAAATATAATTGACCCTGGCATAATGGCTCCATTTTTATCCAGTCAGAGCCATCAGACATTAAGCAAGCCTTTCAATTCAAAGTGAAGCAGCAATTAGTGTCTTTAGAGACAGAATACATTCCTTAAAATCAACATACAGACTAATAGTGAAACAAAGTGTGTGGTCCTTCTTATTGTGCTGTGTTCGGGACGTTTCTGTGCGTCTGCAAAGAGCATTTTGGCCCCTCGTGGGGGTGTAACTCCCAGCCAATAATCAGGCTTTGTAGCCCGTTCTCATTCCCAGGTCAAACACTGCAGAGAACCGGTTGTTAGATCGCTGTGTGTGTTTATGCTACTGACTGTAGGATTACAGTCAGGGACCGAGTGGAGACACAGCTGGAGGAAGCTGCCTTGGCTGCATTCATTCAGAATCCGGCACCGAGAGGACATGTGAATGTGTTCATGTGTGCTTTAGAACGTAACCACAATGAAACAATCAGAAAATAACGTGCTATTTTTCTGATTGACGGCTTTGTTCTCACTAACACCGGTCCCTCTGCTCATTCACTCTCCAGCTCTCTCTCTGTCCCTCTGACAAATATTCTGTAGAGACCCAAACCAACAATGTGTTTGCAATAAATCAATGTGAACCAGGCCAGAACAAAATGGTAGCAACGTATGTTTTCCTGCAGGCTTTATCTAGTGTTGGCCACGCGTTCCTGAATGGTCTCTTAGGCAACACCGCAGGTTAGAGATCACATTAGCAATGACATGCTGCGTCCCCGTCTCTGGCTGTCTGTGCTCTCAACTCTTTCAGTTCTATTAATGGACAATCTTTTTCCAAACCTTGAGGAAAAAAACAAGACATCCAATTATAGTGAGCGGGGGCCTCTTAACGAAGAAAAGGAGCGGAGTGTTGACTGAGTGCAATGGAATACTTGTCATCGTCCAACAAGAGGCCTGACATTTTGTTTCAGAAACGGGAGCACAGATTAATGTTGACTGCAGTCAGCTTTACCTCACCCCAAAAAAGGTCCAGCTGTAAAAACAGTAGTCAAAAGAGTACTACAGCAATGTAGTATGAAATATTCCTGAAGGTTTTGGACACATTTAAAGCAGAGACATCCTAACGTTTAGTCCCTAGTATGGGTCAAGCTCCACAACCACAGGATACTGTGTTTCTCTCCATCAGACCATTGTTCCTGGTAAACACCTGTATCATTACAAACTCCGGTAGCACTATATAATATATATAATAACTATAGCACTATATAGTAACTCATTAGTATGCCATTCATAAACACAGTTATACATGTTTTATTCTTTATTAATAAGCTTGACTATTATGTGTTTCATGATTGGGTTTTCATACTTTATAAATGATGGATTCCCCATTTGTAAATTAAGTATTATATATTGCAAACAATTATTAAGGACTTATAGATGATGCACTAATGGTTAACATATGCAATTCATGACTAATTCAGTAGTTATTAGTCATTAGTTAAGTATTTTGTGTGACCTCATCTAAAGTGAGGACTATTTATGCTTTACAATGCATTCATAAATGACATTGAAAGGCCAGCAGTGCCTCAAAGCTAACAAAAGTATTAGTTATCTTCTCAACACAAAGTGATAAAGAACATTAATATGATGGTGATGGAGCGATGCCCGTCAGTGGCACGAGTAGTGAGTATGTTTCATAGTTTACTGGCACATAAATATTATTGATGTCAGGGTAGTCTCAAACATAAAATCCCTTTTAAATACATATATTTTTTGATTTTGTTCATATTTATATATAATGATGAATTACAAAACACATTTGTGAATCCTATTAGCGTTCATAAATATTGAGACGGATCCAACCACATACATTTGGTGAAAATTCCTCTTGTTCCCCAGAGCTTAAGAGTGACAAAAACATTATCAAAGGAAAAGTACGTCAAAGAAATTGACTGACTGTAAGGAAATCATACGGAAACACCAATGAAATCAGCTGACACCCTCACACCTCACTGCTTTAATAATGGGATGAAATAACAAAATGTCTCTGAAGGCCTACTGGGAATAACTGAAAGGCAGAGAACAAACACTGGTGTTACAAGCAGTCCCTGTAAAATGAAAGTTTCAGGGTCAAAATACAATTGCCTGAGTTTTGTTTCTCCAAAAAAAAGTGTACAACAAGTGATGACATCAGAGCAAGGCTAAAGATAAATTGCTCTACTTTGTATTTTGGTTGTATGCTGCACATGTAGCCCTCCTAAAGTTGTATTGTCCAAATTTCCCCTCGGGGATTAATAAAGTATATATTCATCCATTCATTCATTCTTTCAGTTGCTGCACATTACATATTTCTCTCCTCACTTCCAGGCCCCTTCCTCTCAGTTGGAGGTGACGTTTTCTATCAAAGACTTTGGTATTGACTGATGTCAACAGGTTTTTGGATGTAGGCAAATGTCGCCTAGTAGACCTAGCACAGTCAAACAAGCCTGCCACCCGTTGGGAAAAAATATGGTATGGGATAAAATGGTAATATGCTCATCCTAAATATAGGACGCATGTTGGGGAGGAATTTTACATTAATTAACCACTGGACGTTTTGGGAATATTAGTGTAATATTCCTTTTCAACTGCCATGTAAACAGCTCAGTAGGCAAATTGTCTTTTTCAGAATACATGCAAAAAAACTGATTATTTTGTGCATGTAGATTTAGTTGATGCTCCAGGTCAACTTTCTTTGATGTATTTTGGTGTCAGATGGACCAAGTATAATCCAGTTGTGGAATACATTTTTTTTTTGCTGCACTTTTACTTTTGATACTTGTGCCTATGTTGCACAGCCAAATGTTATAATAGAATAAAGATCCAGTTTGCATATATCAATTTTGCAGTATTCCTAGAAATGTAAAGTCGATGAACCCAGTGAATTCTCACCAACGTTCCCAGGTCACAGACCTTTTTTTTGTCTGTTCAGCTCATTGTTCTGGTTTTGTGTGCCACAAATGTGTGTCTCATAAGCCTAGTTTCCAGCAGTAGACTTGATTGTGTGCCAGCTGCCGACTTACTACCAATATTTGTTTTTATTGAGTCAAGATGGAAGCTACCTCGGCTAACTTCAGTCACTGCACACATACTTCAGGATGAACTGGTAGACGTGTATGCCCCATTTCAAAACCTACTTTGTGCTTTAAAAGTGGATAGAAAGGTGTACATGTGGTTTCATAAATGCCCTTATTGTGTATGGTATCGTTGGAAAATGTAGTCTTCAGCTCATAGTTATTGGAGGTACAGCTCCAAGGATTTACTGTGAGCTCTTCTTGCTGAATGCTTCACAACACTGGAAGCAAACAATAACCAGAGCCATGCTTTTCTACTTTTGTCAGCACATGTCATGTCATGTTATAACCCAGTTATGTGATAGCCTGGAGGTAGGGTGGTTCACACACTTTTTTTATTAGTAATGGTTTGCCCAAAGAGACACGCAGCTCCTCCAAACTATACATCCAGCACTGAGGACACGGTGTGACTCCATTAAGGGCTATCCATGTTGAATGCGTCTCAACTTTTGCCATGCACCTAAAGGGAAGTGAGCAACCTCTTTCGGATTGATGGTGGGTTTCTTTAGAGCAGCCTCCTGATCCTTTTCTTCTGCAAAGCTTCCTCAAGCACAGCTTGTGCAGTACAAGGAGATCGTCCGTGTAACCTCGGGTTACACTGCAAGTACCAATTAGATAGCTTGCAAGCTATGGCATCAAGAGTGACATGAGTCTCGTTGAGCCCTTGTTTTCTGTGACACCAGTGTGCTTGAGGTTTGAGAACCAGGAAAATCTTTATATTTGCTGAGAACTTTTTAATGTCCTCAGGTTGTGTGCGCGCACACACACACACACACACACACACACACACACACACACACACACACACACACACACACACACACACACACACACACACACACACTAACTGTGGCTCAGTGCAAGAGCAGGTCATCCTTCGATCAGGAGATCGGTGGTTCGATCCCAGGCTCTGCTAGTCATGTGTCAATGTGTCCTCGGGCAAGACACTTAATGGATGTGTATGAATGATTAGTCCTGGTGGTGGCCATGGTGTGTGAATGCGTGAATGACTTGTAGTGTTAAAGCGCTTTGAGACTTTGAAAGACTAGAACAGTCCATTTACAGTGCAGTATTCCTTTGTAAAACAAATGTATAATATGCTTAACATATCTAAGGATGCACAGTGGTGAGTGATTAGCACTGTCACATCACAGCAAGAGGGGCCCGGGATCCGGTCCTTCTGTGTGGTGTTTGCACGTTCTCCCCGTGGCAGTGTGGGATCCATCCGGGTTCTCCAGCTTCCTCCCAACGTCCAAAGACATGCAGCTTAAGTCAGTTGGTCCAAATTGCACGTAGGTGTTAATGTGAGCATGAATGGTGTCTGTCTCCAAAGACATGCAGCTCTAAGTCCATTTACTGTGCCCTGTCCAGGGTGTGCCCCGCCTTCGCCCAAGGCCACCAGACTATCCTTATGATCCCAGCTACGCACTTGTAAAGTTATGTGATGACAAATTGGGCAAGTGGCATAAAGTGGCAGTGGCAATGTCCGCTTTCACTCCCCTTGCCCACGCCCACCCTTCAAACTTAATCTTCATTTTGCACACCAGTAAAGTTTTGTGACTGCATCTAACACGGTTGGAAACCACTCGATTTAGATTTAGCTCTTTATTCAAAACCCATTTTTAACATTATGCCCTAGAAAGGATTTGATCTTTGACAATGTATAAAACCGGCTCTGTGAAGTATATTCATAGTTAATTGATAATAACTTAAACTCCAGGCAATAGATCATTACTATCCCAGAACCTTGTACTTCTCTGTTCAAGATGCTTTTGTCTTGCTGTCTTTGTCTTGCTGTCGATGATAATATTTGTCTTTTCAAAGTAACTTTTGTGATCCCATATGACGGATCAGAACTCAGCTGTGTCCACATGTATGTCCACGCCTGGCACTTCAATACGACCTGCCTGATTGGATAGTAATGAACACATTTAATGTATTGTATATTTTTCATAATAAAAGTCCCTCGTGTTGTTTTGCTGTTTGCTCTTACTGCAGTATTGGTAGACTTGCTTTATTGAAGAATAGCTGCTACTCAGACTGTCTCAGATAATGAGTCTGTTCCAGTCTGGGCCAGTTGGTGTTCATAGGCAGCTGATCAAATCAAACAGGCTCAGGTGTTGTAGGATTCTAAATGCTTTCTGATGCAGTAGCTGTGAACTGCTGAGTTCTCAATGCATCGCTCTTCCTCCACAGTGCAATACGTAAGGTGTTTCTAAGCCAGAATATCACATGGCCCCATATTTTCAATGTGATGAATTGATTGGATTTCAAAATTTGTCATATTAGCACCAAATTAAGCAAACGCTTACATTGCCCAATATATGCATCCATGCAAGATCTTCAGCCTCTTTGACTTGTACAAGCATTGCTAACAAATATCCATGATATGGTTATGGATTTTACTAATAATGCCTCATCATGTTAATGTCATTACTTGTAATTCCATTACCAAAGTTCTGTGTGAGTCCCTTTTGGATCAACTGCAAGAACTCTGAGGCATTGATCGATTTGATTCAGTTCTCCAACCTTCTCTCTGAAAGCATTTTCCTATTAGAGAGAGAACTGCCAGATGGAGTTTGGAGAACATGTTTGGAAATGATTGCTGGAGTTTTCAGCTCCTGCAGTGGGGAGAGGAACATGAGTAAAGAGTGAATGGGCTTTATTGTTGCTGATTCCTAGTGGGTGCTGGTGCAGCGCTCCTCAATGTCCCCAGCCTGTTCTCTAGGTCTGAAAGGATAGATAGGTGGAATAACTGCATATCTGACAGGACTGCTGTCAGTGTAAGTGTTTGATGTGTTTAAATGTGAAAAGTGCAATCAAGTGTTAAACCGATGTGGAAAGGGAAGAAAAAAAACGAGATATAGAAAAAGATAGTAGATTGTTTGACAAAATGTTGTATTAAGTAACTTCTAAAACTATTAAGCTTCACTTTGGAAATGCAATTTGTAAATAAAAGGTTTGTTGGTGTAGAGATGCAGCTGTGCTTTTTATACCATTTCCATCATCGCTGTTTGCTTCCTTTTTATCTGTCTGAAGTTTTCAACCTAATTCTTAAATCACATTGTCCACTTGGAGGTGACCCCACTCTAACTGTTTTTGGCCTCCATCAGCCAGGAAGAATTTGGCCATTTCCTTCAGGAATGTTGGAGTGAGACTCTCCTCTTTGAGTGCGTTAGGGTTCAGTGTAGTTCCACTGTGCTGTTGCCAAATTAAAAAGAACTGGCTTCAGGCTGTGATCCTAACAGAAAGGACAGGGTGATTTGAGGACGATCAGGGTCAAAGATCCCAACTTGCGATTATTGCCATGATAAAAGAAACATTGAAATCCTTTTTTAGTGCGTGACGTAAACAATTGAGTCCTATATTCAAATTATTACTTAATGGAACAGTTCAACATTTTGGGAAATCAACATATTCACTTTCTTTGTAAGAGTGAGATGAAAAGAAGGATATTACTGTTACAGACAGGAGTCAGGACGTGGCCTAGCTTAGCATAACCACAGGAAACAGGGGAATTTGCTGCTTTTTATAACACTGCATTGTATTGTAGGTGATGAATATAGATTTCATGATTTGATAAAAAAAAATGAGCAGAGTGCAGGTCCTCCTGAACTTCACATTTCACTAATAGTACATAAATGTTCATCAGAATACAAATCAAGACCGGGAGAATGTTTGTTGTAGACGAGAACAGTTATTTTAATCCTTGGATTGTGTTTACAATCAGCTGCAATCAGCCTTACTGTATGTGGAAACCGAACAGCATTTCCAGCCAGCATCTGTATTGCTCAAGAATCTACTTACGTTTGTCTTTTATTTACCTATCTCCTCTGTCGCCTCCGTTTTCTCTTCTGATGGTACCGTAAAAGAAAGAACGGTTTGATCTTTATTACAAATGATAGATTCCTTTTTTCGCCAAGCACAAGATTGTTTTACAACAGGATATCTATCTCTCTCGCAGTCAGACCTGATGGATTTGGTGTGGGACGCCGGAGCCGCTCCAGGGAGTTGCTGGCTCACAGCCTTTATACCCTGATTGAAAGTGAATGCCTTGAATCCTGGCACTTCCCTTTCAGTCCAGGATGAGATGACTGTCTGAGCTGTCCCATCATGCCTTTCTTCTTGTGTCTTCCTCCTGCCATTGTCCCTCTTCTCTGCCAGACTTCCATATCCATCATCTGGCTCTCACTTAACATCCTTTCATTTCACTTTAGGAGCTCCTTTATGAACATGTAATTCCATAAATTGGAAGCTAAAGAAGACAAATTAATGTCATGATCCATAGAATAATGCAAATCTATGATTTGGCTACATGTACAGCTGTACTGAGCATGATTTTGTCAGATATAAAGATATACTCATAAACCTAAAACTCCATTCAGATTGGATTTAGTTTTCTCTAGATGTTGGCTGATTTGAATACGTGCAACATTTTAAGGGGCCATCTGGAGCATTCATCACAGATTTTTCTTCCCCTTCTCCAGTCATGAACTGGTCCTCCCGGAACCCATCATCAGGTTGTGTGGGTGTTGGTCTCCGCCAGGGCTGCCCTTTATCACCGGTCCTGTTCGTGACTTTCATGGACAGGATATCTAGGCGCAGCCAGGGGGCGGAGAAGATCCGGTTCGGGAGTCTCGGGATTGCCTCTCTGCTGTTCGCGGATGATGTGGTCCTGTTTGCCTCCTCGGACGGTGACCTCATGCAAATTCATGCATAATCACGCAGGGCGTCAGCTTCACGCGGGAAGCTGACGCCCAGGGTTTGTTCTCGCTGTGAAGAGCTACACGTCACTCAAAGGGTTGCCTGTTATACTCTCACACATTCATCCACTGCCTATTGTTTAGCTGTTGGCAGTGAGCGCTCTGTGAATGGTGGCTGGATCCAAGAATTTGTCCCAGAGGATGCTGAACTTGTTGCTGCTGGCAGCTAAAACCGTGAATCTCCGAAATGTCAGCTGCTCTGTGATGAAGGAAAAATAGACAATGACAAATTGGTTTTCCATTACTGTGCTTGTGATGGGTGTGTATAAGCTGTTATGTCAATGCTGAGCAACAATGCTGCTACAAATTAAACAATACCTCTTTCGCTTATTTGGGGCCAACCGCAGTCAGTATTCTGCTCCGTTTAACTGTGTGGTCAGAAACAGTACACACACACTCACTCACTCACTCACTCTATTCCTCTCGGAAGAAGCCTGTTGTAGCTGCTGTGTTCCTCGTCAGATAAGCCTGGTGAAAGGTTGTTTTGTGTAGTCAGAGATACAGCAGCCAACAAGGTATTCCCCTCTCACTTTCTCACCTTCTTCCCAGAACACACCTGCTCTAAACATTAAGCACAATCACAGCCTGCTGTCTCTGTGCCACAAGTCATTTTAATGAGCTTCCTGTCACACCCTGCACACTACGTAGGCCAATCTTAAAGCAAAAGATGTAATAATACAAACACATGAGTTTGGTACAGATCAGATACAAACAACTGATCATTTTATTGTTTAATAATTATCTAAAAAGCATCATGTCTTGTGACCAGAAGGTTTTACCGCTGGTCGACTCAGATAAATCTGTGGTTGAAGTGAAACCTCGGCACTTGCAGCCATGACGTTTTGCCTCAACGTTATTAACCATCATAAGACCGTGAAAATGTGTTGGGTGGTATGGCTGCTGTAATAGTCCATGTTTTATTAATAACTTGAACATAAACTAAACTTTTCAGGGGAGGTAAAGGCTGGAAATAAGACAGTGGCTTGAAGTGTAGCAAGGAAGCATGACCCCCATTTCGGGGCTAACCACTGTCATTTATAGAAAATGATAAGGAAAAAAAAAGGTGAAACTGTCCTTGAAACACATTGATATCTGATTTGCTTGGATTATACACGTCTTCACCAGAGCAGAACAGGAAGATCAATGAAGAGAAATGGTCTTGCAGCAACATCAGCTTCAAAGTTTGATTACCTGGTTTGGGCCAATGAATAACATTTGTGACACTAGTATTACTTGTATCGCTCTGTTTAGCTGCGAGGTGAGATTATACCTGGCTGGTGGATAGCAGCAGTCTGTGGTGTACAGGCTGGTAGATTGTGCTGTATCCTGCTGCTGCTGCTGATGATGATTCAAACTACAAAACATAGACGTCATCATGTGGCAGCCACTTTAGTCTGGTGTGTCTTAAACAGGCAATGTAGGCAGAAACATTCAGTATTTCTTTCAGGCAAGTTTTAATGGACTGACTCCATCCAATCAGTAAACGACAATATTTTCAGATGTCTGCTCGGACCCTTGCTGTGATCTGAATGAACATGAAGGAAGGATAATAACCATCATCACGTCACCCTCTCTGTGCTGCTGCAGTCAATGTGAGTCAAGTAGATCGTCTCTTCTATCAATATACATGGAACTAAAGGTAAAAAAGAGTGGAAGACATTTACGTCGAATGAAAATCAATGAAAACTTGGCCTGATTGATCTTCATGAAGTCTAATAAGCACGGTGGGTTGCTATGAGTCAAGCAGCAGGATAGATGGAGTTAATGTCTCCCTCTGGCCCTCTTACACATTTCGAGCTGCCTCGCAGTTTGTGGCACTAATCCAGTGTCACCTTATTGTTTTAGCTCCTAATCCAGAATGGCACGTCGATGTACATGATGCAATGTCCATTAATCAAAAAGATGCTGTATTAATCTCTGGGTGGTTATTTGAAGGACAGGAGAAGGAGTGTATTGTCCATCCGGTCTTGTTGGTGTTGTAAGATGAGCTTCACCTCTCTGTGACTCATCTGTGGGTCTTATCGCTGGCAACTTTGTGCTGTCACGAACAAAGAAACAGCCTCTCCGGAAAAAAAAATTGGACACCGTCTCGTCTGACAGATCAGTGTAGGTCAGAGTGTCTCAAAGGTATCACCATGTTTTATTTGTAATTAAAGCACTGGATTGTGTCATTATTTAGTGTTGATACAACCTTTCTACAGAATCTCACAATTAATTCCAAGTACTTGCTTGTTCAGTTCTTCTTTTTTCTTTTACAATATATTTTTCAGCATGCCCCAGCGCGCGTGTGTGTGTGTGTGTGTGTGTGTGTGTGTGTGTGTGTGTGTGTGTGTGTGTGTGTGTGTGTGTGTGTGTGTGTGTGTGTGTGTGTGTGTGTGGTGGTACGAGTGTCGACAGGTCACTGAATATGGGATAGTCTTGTGAAATGACAACAAGGCAGTGGAAGGTATTCAGACCTCAACGGTCTTCCAGTGGTAGAGCGTTGGTGTGTAGAGACGTTGCCCAGAGCATCGCTGCAGGAGCATAATTACTGGTTCCAGAGGGAAACGGTAGTTGGAACATCTGGACACTGGTCCACATGTAGGGGGAAGCAGGTGTGTGGTGGATAACTTCACAGAGCTGCAAAATGCATGTATTTATCCTGTCTCCCTAAATCCGTTCTACTGTATTACAGGAATGTTTACAGGCCATGTAATAGCATTCAGTCTCACCGCAGTTAAGGAAATAGTCACCAAATTAAATCGATCAGTTTCATGCTGAGCGAAGATAAAATGAGTGACATTTTGGAAAGACATGGATGTGAAATGCTACTTTAGTAATTGGTGGAGGCATACAACCACGAGGCAAAAATTATAGTTTAGAGATGTCTCCAAGTTCTCTTAGTTTGGTGAGTATGAAAATAATCCAAGTAATAAACAGCCGTTTTCATTTAAAGTTACAATCTTGAAGATCTCTGTTTTTTTCTTTGGGTGGGGATTTTGCAACGTTGTTGGTGTGAACGCAGCTTAACACCGCCCCCGCTATGTCGCAAAAAAGTTCAATCAGTGTTGGGAAAATGTATCGGCTCATTTTAAGTGCTTCATCCCCCAAATCAATCAGATAATATTTATTTAAGTGTCTGCTGCCAGTAGTATACAAATTAATATATACTTATAAGGATATATGTACTGTATGCGCGTATGTATCATGTACTATATATGTGTATATACATGTATGTGTAGACTACCATATAACTAGGAGTTTGAATATGTGTATGGGTGGATCAGTATGTATGTATTATTCATAATCAGAAATCCAATCAATTGACACAGTGTGATTCTCTGTATTCTTATCATGAGTCCACCTTAATCATGTTCTACAATAATGATATGTATGGTGTACTAATAACACCATACATATCATATAATTATGAGTGCTTTCAACACATCCATAAGTTAAGCGCTAAATAAATGTTACGAACAGCACCCAATGCAGGGGATTTCCCGATGTTCTCTGCATCGCCGACACTGTACTGAAATGTACCGCTCGCAAAAAAGCGCAAGGCTGCATACTGTCTGTGAGACGGCCAATGCTCTGCTGCACCTGTGCTGTTCAATGTACGGCTCGAGGAGCTCTCGTAAATAAATGATTCATTGAAGGCAGAATCTATAGCGCGCGTACAGGAAGTCATGAGGATGTGAGGACGGATCTTGGCGATCTCAAAGAACTCTCTCCCTATAAAACTAATATAACTAATATCGCTCCTTCATCAATGAGGAAGGGAGCTGCCTTTTTTGTCCGGTGGGAGTGGCCAGCTTATCCAGTGAATTTCAGTAAGCCTGCGCTGGAGCAGGTTTACATTTTTGGCTGTGTTGCTATGGTGATTTATCTAAGCTTGCTTCGAGAAACCGAAAAGCCTGACCTACGTCATCTTATCCTGACAATTAGCCCGCTAACTCAGTAAGCCAGGTACAAGAAACAGGGCCCTGGTGTTCTTGAGTTTATCGCCACAGACATATTGGTTGTAATACTGCAAATGGGCTTTCCTCAGTGGGTCGTAGGCTCTTTAAGGTTGTCTATCTTCAAGAAGTCAATATCAAGTCCATAGATGCATTTTGGTAAGAAACATGCAATTGTTACGGCAAGTTGAAGCTAAAGCTGTTGCTTTTTTTTTTTTAAGAAAATGCGATAAAACACTTTGTGGTTTAAATAACTCTTTCAGATTGTGGGTCAATTTGGGATTACTGCAATAAATGGGGGGAAATGTGTTTTTACTTTTAGGATAATTAAAGATTTCATCAAAGGAAAACTATAATTTGCTAATTTGCAGGCAAGAAATTACTTCTGGAGACAATGGCTTCTTCCACTGCGCGACCATATAGAGAGGCTCTAACATCGGCCCTTTGACCTCCTGCTAGAGATCTGACTGACTCACAATGACTGATTGACTTGAACAGATGTACAGATGGGTTCCAATTAGGCGTGTGTGTGTGTGTGTGTGTGTGTGTGTGTGTGTGTGTGTGTGTGTGTGTGTGTGTGTGTGTGTGTGGTGTCTGGCTTTGAGAGAAGAGGCACCTGACGATTGCCTCCAGGGGTTTGCTGCCTAGTTGAAAAGCTTTAACCCTGCTGAGCCCAGTTGGGGGGACAGAGACAAATGAACGGATAGATGTGCGTTCCAGGAAACACTGATATGATATTTATCGACTTGAAATTCTGTAAGAGGAAATGTAAGAGGAAATATTGCAGAGCAAAGAGTATTGCTCCAAAATGGGATTGGGTGAATACACTATTAAATAAACTGACATCCCTGAATAATGCTAACACAGCATTGAAATTAAATGTTCACAAAAAAATTAAAAAATCTGTTAGTATGCAGCCATACAGAGGATTGTATTCCTGTTTTTCAATGTTCTTCTGTGTTGAGACTAATGCTGCCAGCTCAAAGAAATTGAATGAAAATAAGTTAATATGTGATGCTTATTGCAGAAAGAAGATCATTTTAAATGAATCTACTCATAACGTTACTCAACTGCTTGTTTTAGTCGTTACTGCAAATCCTCACCTCAGTGGGTCTTGACTTGCCGTACGTTGGTTTAGTTAGCATGCTTCAACGGTCGCAGTGGTAAACATTAAAATGGCAGCTACTCTGAACGTTGATTTAAATGGGAATGTCCCTTCTACTCCTATTCTAGTTGGTAATCTATGATTAGTCGCCTATAATTGCAACACATACTGTAGGTAATTGACTAAACAGGCTCACCTAAAGGTCCACTTCTTCCATGACAAATGAGAAAAGACAATCTGTTGATAAAGCGTGCGTGAGAAGATTGAAAGCTTGATAGCTTTTCACTTTCTATAGCTGTAATATGTTGTAAGATGTGCTTAGGACCTTGTTGGCTATAGAGGACTCCAAACATCAATAAATTAAGTATGTGAAGACATGCGAAAAATCATTTATTTTAAAATCTTTTGATTAAAATTGATAAAGCCTACAATCAATGGGGCGGATTTTGGGATGTAGGACTTCATATGTAGAACAGGTACAATATTAAGTGCAATTCTCATTGTGTTTGTAGAGGGGAAAGCTGAGCATTTGTGGTTCCGTGCACCTGTACAGAGCATTTGTATAAACTCCATCTTAAGACATGGACATCCAATTATAAAATGGCAGCAGGGTAAATGCAAGGAGAGTTTTATGTAACGCGGCTGGGTGTATTTCTGACTAGGTGTACTTTATGTGCATGGGAACATTTACTTGCTTGTCGTTTTGTGTGTGTGTGTGTGTGTGTGTGTGTGTGTGTGTGTGTGTGTGTGTGTGTGTGTGTGTGTGTGTGTGTGTGTGCTGTAGCTGTTCCTGGCATAGACAGTGCACATAAATCACAGCGAGGTATTGAGCCTTTGCCTAATGAGGGAGCAGGTTGAAGTCAGGTTTTCCTTTCCAACATTTTATGTGGGTCAGTGAGACTGCGCTGTGGAAAGATCACAAACATGCAGACACTCATGCTTGGATGAACCTGACACCTCTACGCTACACTACCTGCTGGTAAGATGACAGTTTGTGATGGCTGGTAATGAAGCCTTATGTGAAATGTGTGTGTGATTTGTGTCAGCTGAAGAACCTGTGTGTTGGTGTCATTCCTGTGATATCTGAATGCTGTCACAGAAACTTCTGCTGCTGGTCTCAATCTCTGCTTTCTTTCTCTTTTTTTGCATAAGAATACCAGGGGTCAGTTGCATACAATTCTGCACAGGTTCTATATAGGACTTAAAATCTGTGTGCACACTAGACCTGCCACAATATCAGATTGTCACTGCACAAATATCATTGCCACAATAATTAATGATAACGATATTATACATTAACATTAATTATATATATATTGACATAAAAAAAGTTCATGGGTCAATATCTTGAAACCTCATCAAGCTTTTAAAAACGCTTGATGAGCTTAGTCCAATAATGCACGAGGATCTGGTGGCACTGAGAACTACGATTAAGAAGTGGATATAAAAAATAAAAAAATTCTAAAAAATAAAAAAAATAGTGACTTTAAACTCTAAAATTGTAGCATTACAATTACTAAAAGTAGCTGAGAATCTAGTAAGGACTTATATGGTCAAAGATACTTTTTCATAGACCACATTGAGCTGGGCAATTTCACATCAATAGGACTGACATTTTCAGGTTATTGGTGAAGGTTTCATGTTTCTAGTTCATTCCCGCGCAAAGAATTTAAGCTGCTGCAGCAGACAACAAATAATAACAAATTGGCACTAACTCAATAGGGTTGTACTTCCTCAGGGTTTGAATAGAGACATAACCACAAATACGCAACATAACACTACTATCAACTTCTTACATAATTCCCCAACAGATACACTTTGTTCAACTTAACCCATTAATAGGGGAACAAAAGAGCGAGGGGAAAAAAAAATCTTAATAGATGGTTTCTCTGAAAATATATTGATCACATGACTTGTATTATAAGGAAACCAGAAACTGCCTCAGGCAGTTGGACATGGACACACCTGTGAGACAAAGGCTGCAATGCAGGAAAATAACAATACCTTTACTCACTGTATTGGTTGTTGCTATTGTCTTTGACATTGTGTTTGATGCCTCCGTTTTACTCTTTTATTTTAGTGTTTTGGCAGTATTTTAGTGTTTTGGCAGTACTTGGTGTTATATTGTATAACTTAGTTTCTTATGATCAGAATCAGCTTTAATGGCCATGTAAGTTTGCACATACATGGAATTTGACTCCGGTTTCACTTTGCTCTTCGTACTTTTACACACACACACAATATACAATAAACAGGATAAATATAAAAAAAGATTTAAAAAAAAGACATTAAAGACAGTAGTCAAAAAGTGCAGATGGAAGAATTCTGTTTAACTGTTCATCAGAGTGACGGCCAGTGGGAAGAAGCTGTTTCTGTGTCTGGTGGTTTTGGCGTACAGTGCTCTGTAGCGCCTTCCAGAGGGGAGGAGTTGGAACAGCTTGTGTCCAGGGTGTGAGGGGTCTGTGGTGATCTTTACAGCCCGCTTCCTGACTCTGGTGGTGTGCAAGTCCAGGATGGAGGGCAGGCTGGAACCAATGGTTCTCTCTGCAGACCTGACGATCCGTTGGAGTCTGACTCTGTCCTGTTTGGTGATCCAAACCACACAGTGATGGAAGAGCAGAGGACAGACTGGATGATGAAGAGCAGAGGACAGACTGGATGATGAAGAGCAGAGGACAGACTGGATGACGAAGAGCAGAGGACAGACTGGATGATGAAGAGCAGAGGACAGACTGGATGACGAAGAGCAGAGGACAGACTGGATGACGAAGAGCAGAGGACAGACTGGATGATGAAGAGCAGAGGACAGACTGGATGATGAAGAGCAGAGGACAGACTGGATGATGAAGAGCAGAGGACAGACTGGATGATGAAGAGCAGAGGACAGACTGGATGACGAAGAGCAGAGGACAGACTGGATGATGAAGAGCAGAGGACAGACTGGATGACGAAGAGCAGAGGACAGACTGGATGATGAAGAGCAGAGGACAGACTGGATGATGGTGGAGTAAAACAGGATCAGCAGCTCCTGAGGCAGGTTGAATTTCCTGAGCTGGCGCAGGAAGTACAGCCTCTGCTGGGCCTTTTTGCGGATGGTGTTGATGTTGGCGGTCCACTTCAGGTCCCGGGAGATTGTGGATCAAAGAAACCTGAAGGTCTCCACAGTCCTGTTGTGTATTGTGAGGGGGTGTTGGGGGGCTCCTCCTGAAGTCCACTGTCATCTCCACAGTCTTGAGCTTGTTCAGCTCCAGGTTGTTCTGTCCACACCAGAGGACCAGCTGTTCAACCTCCCATCTGTTAGTAGAGTTTAGTTTAAGTTTATAATGTAGTCATTTACTGTATCGAAACAAGGGTTTTGGGTGATCCCACAGTAGTTCTCCTGACATTTCATTTAACACAATATCATTTGTTGCTGGACCTGCTGCCACCGCGACCCGACCCCGGATAAAGCAGATGAAAATGGATGGATGGATGGACAATATAATTTGCTCGTCTATTTTTTGTCTTTTCTTTTTTTTGTCTTTTCATTCTCGAAGATTTACATTTGTTTGCTTTCTCTGAGATAAAGAAACGCAGGAAGAAAGATTAGGCTGGATAAGTTTAATGAGGATTGCCCTCACCACTGGCATTTCACGCCAGTGCTATACGTGTGAAGTTTATTTCTGACCGCAATGCCTGCTCCAGAGCCTGATAAAGGCTCGGCGCTGGGTTCTGACATCTTGGTATTTACGTGACATTTACTGGCTGAATTACCTCATAAACCCTCCATTTTCTGTCGGTTCGCTCCACCATGGCATCGTTCATTGGATTTCTTCTCTTTTTTGGGGGATTTCTCCTTCTGTTTTCCTCTTCTGTCTGTTAGTACCTGCTCATCAGTTAATTTGTGTTCTCCCAAACTGCAGGAAAACAAATCTCTCTCTCTCTCTTACCGAGTATTGATATCTAGCAAAAGACAATATAGGTCAAAATAATCTGTTGTTCGTCAAAATGGGATTAAAGATCCGTTTCACATATGGAAACAAAACAACTAGGAAGCGTTTAATCCACTTTTGTCTTTCAAGAACTAACAAACGTGCAATTATCTTTATTGCTTTATCATTTTACTTTTGCTAAATGTTTTTCTGGTCATTGTGCATGTTGTGTTTTGTTTGTTTGTATGTTTAGTAACTGAGAGATAGCAACACAAGAAAACATTAATTACTTTGACAAAACATTTTGGTTAAAAAAACACTAAATAAAAGAAACGGACAAATAAAGTAATTCATGGCAATAAGAAATGTATAAAATATGTTGTATGTTAAACTGGATTTGATTTAACCAGATGATAGCGTTGCAAAGAAATATAAAACTGCATCAGAAACAAGAGGGACTTTCTTTAATTAAAGAATCTGTGACTTGTTTCATTTTGTGACAAATTAACAGGAAAAACCTGCAAGAGCATTGGTGTTCTTTGCATTGGTCTTCTTTGCAGTGGGTCTCTGATTAATGCAGTTACCTCAAAACCCTTATTCTGAATAGTAAAATACATTTGTTATTGTCCTTTAAAAAAACACATCTGCATCCATTTCAATTGCATTTAGTTCCATTCTACAAGATATGAGCTGCAGAGTGCACCATCAGGTTCAAACTCATGTTGTCAGCAATCACAGCCAGCGTTGTGCAAGTTGCAAATGTGATGTGATGGTGGTTGGTCTTAAAAGGAGGTGTGGCCAGTGCATTAATTAATTAATTAATTAACCATGCATTTTAGACCATGTGCTGTAAATCATTTAAATACAGCCCATAGTCTGTGTGTGTGCGTTTGTTCCATAGATGGAGCCGATGGATGTCTGGACTGTGAAATAAAGATGAGGAAAGACGGACATGGATTTTATCTTTGAAGAAACTGAAACGAGCTGCAGGTTTTCACTCAAGCAACCATTGACGCAAATATAAACACTTAAGCTTTCTGCTGCGTGTGTGAACGCTTGCGTGAAGCTTTCCCACCTTATAGTGCAGAGACCGATGTCTGACAGCTGACAGAGAATCAGAGCAGAGAAAACTGCTCGTACAACACAAAGATACTCGTTAGTCGCTCCGGGGCTTATTGAAGCACAGCCAAACATCTCAGCACATCGCTTCCTTTTACATGCCACTTCACTGGCTTCTCTGCTCACATCCCTCTTGTTATTCTATTTCTGCTCATAAGATACATCTTGGAGCTCTGAGGCAAAATGTCAGCATGAGTACTGTGTGCTGAAAAGACAAATCCTTCATGTAAATCCTGGCTGTGGATACACACGTACAGTCGCAGAGAGGAGACTGGATTTAATGTTCAACCACAAAGAACCTGAATGTGTATCACAGTTTGTGTTCAGCTCAGTGATGTTTCCCAATGTCTATAGCTCTACAAATATTACATTGAAGGCTCAGTTCATCTCAAATAACAAGAAAGCATGTGTGCTCATGTCCCTTTTATTGTATTCTGGTGATGCACATAATTTGGGTCAATTCAATATATTTTGTAAAGTCCAAAATTACAAATTTACCTCAAAGGGCTTTAAAATCTGTACACATTCAACATCCTCTTTCTGAAAGAAACCTTTGGGAGAGCAACAGAGGAGTATCTCCCTATCAGGATGGACAGAAGTACAACAGATGTCATGTATAACCAAGTTATAACACATTCAATGAATATGATAGAAATGATTCAGTAGTAGACATGATGAAAAAGTTACAACTACCAAAAATAACAGCAACAGTGGATATAGTAGAATAATAATGATAATAAAAGCAGTAATGGTAACTAACTACTAGTTAAAACAGATGGAAGTGTGGTTAGTGGATGAACCGGAATGACTGGGATACTGTTTGAAAGGACATATTTTTTATTTATTTTTTACATTATATTCTCCTCTGTTGTATTGGGATGAAGGCAGGGATCTCAGAGACATATCTCCAAACCTAGTGTCTCCTAGCAGAGATGTGTGCAGCAAGAGGTGGCTTTTACATGGTCATGACCAGTCATTCATTCAGCTCTACACATAGCCACTGGCTGCAGGTTCTTTCTCTTTCATTACCCCAACTGAATCACTTAATGAGGGTTCACACGATGATATCAATTCTGAGGGAGAATGACTTATGCTTTAAAAAAGAGAAGTGAGGAATCTCGCCTCTCTCTCTCTCTCTGTGCCTCTGTACTATTCTACTGTGATGGCTTCATTGTCTGGGGGAACATTTGAGAGTGATGAACCCATCAAAGGAGCTTCTATCTTCTCTCAGCCTCGTTGTCTCTCTCTACTTTCCCTCGCTCGCTCTCCTCTCTTCCAGAAGAGAAAAATGTCTGGCGGTGAGCTGCAGATAGCCGATAGAAGTGATGTCATGTATCCCTGCCCTTTTCAATTGAGATTTGTCACATTAAACCTGGCTGTTTGAATCAAATGTTTGTATTTTTAAGTAATACTTTACTATTCAAGCCAGTTTGTTATACAATGTAATTATCAGAATAATATCAGAGTGCTTTTTTTTCTTTCTTTTAGAGTGCATACTGCTAAACATTGTTGTGTGCTTTAGATGGATTGTGTATAAGTAAATTATAAAATAGCTATAACTTTGATTCTGTTTAGGCCAGCAGAGAAGGCTTAGCAGGCCCTGACGGCCCGCCACTGCGTGATACGTTACCCCAAAAATAAAACGTAAAAGTATGTTTCTACTCTGCCGGTGTTCTGGATTCAAATCAAGGCAGCATATCCTGAGATCGGCAAAAAAGCAGCGAAAACCCTGCTTCCCTTTCCAATATCATGTCTTTGTGAAGCGGATGTTATGCTACGGAGTAGAGTAGACGACATAAAGAACACACTTCAGGTGTCATTGTCTCCCTTCACCCTGAGATGTGACCGGCTCAGGGCTCCCACTAATTTGGTGTAATCTTGAGTTGTATTTTTATGCACTTTCTATTTGTTTTTATGCCGGTCGTATCATTTTATTACGTCATATTTATAGTCCACACCGAGAAGGCCGGTCCGTGAAAATATTGTCTTACACAAACCGGTCCGTGGCGCAAAAAGGTCGGGGACCGCTGGTCTATTTGACTCTAAATGGAGCCTAATTGACGAAATGAACATCGTGCTGTATTGAAGAAGACTTGAAACTAGAGCTTGAGACCATAAAGCACCCTTAAAACACCTATCTGACATTTCAGATGGAAAATACACACACATTGCAACTCAAACTTGCTCTTCTGTCAGTTGTTTCACACTGATACTGAGGTAAATTGATGTTAAAATACCAACCTCTTCCAACATCTGCCCACCTCTCTCAAAGTGCACATTAACGAAGCCCTAGTCTGAGAGGAAAGAGAGGCAGAGATGTGTGGTGACTTTCAAACTACTTTAAGACATTAGGCCGGCAGTCCACTCTTACTGGACTTCTCCAGCACGTAAGCCATATGTCTTGTGTGTGTCTGTATTTGTCAGAGTGATTGAGAGCAAGGTCATGAAAGCCAACATGTTTGGGAGGGATAGTGACTCACTTTTCTGAAATTTGACAAATATTACTAGTTTGGGGGGATCATTTGTCGTATAGTTTTTATAGCTCAGTAATCTCTCACTTTATATTAGAGTACATACATTTATTAATTGAGCTGCACTCACTTATTCCCTAATTTTTACACTTCTGGCACTTCTTGAAAAAGAGCTAAATCATGTGTGCTTCACCCAAACATTTGAAGAATGACCAGATGTTCCTGCATCTTGGAGATATCAAAAGGAATTTAGTGTTTTGGTAACTCCAAACTGTTGTAAGCTATTTAATAGAAGAAGTATTCAGGTGGTATGTCTGGGGCTTTTATTGTGAAGGGGTAAGCAGAAGGAGGAGAGGAAATGTTTTAGTTTGGTGTGACAAGAATTAAAGTGGTTGCCGTCTTGTGCAAACTACGGAGCATCGTGTTATTGTTTTGTTACTATTAAGTATAGGCGCACAAGAACCCTCTACTTGGCTAACGTTAGGCACTGCTAACACGCACTTAGCTTAACTTTATACAGTGTTCAGTGTTCCTACTCCACCCAGAGGGGAGGAGTTGGAACAGCTTGTGTCCGCGGTGTGAGGGGTCTGCAGTGATCTTTCCAGCCCGTTTCCTGAGGTGTACAAGTCCAGGATGGAGGACAGGCTGCAGACGAGATGATCCGTTGTAGTCTCTCTGTCCTGTTTGGTGGCCGATCCAAACCACACAGTGATGGAAGAAGAGAGGACAGACTGGATGATAGCGGAGTGAAACAGCATCAGCAGCTCCTGAGGCAGGTTGTACTTCCTGAGCTGGCGCAGGAAGTCCACTGTCATCTCCACACCAGAGGACCAGCTGTTCAACCTCCCGTCTGTACGCAGACTAATCACCATTCTTGATGAGGCCGATGACCGTTGTGTCATCTGTGGTGTCATCTTGTGTAGAGGGAGAAGAGCAGTGGAGAGAGCACACATCCCTGGGGGGCGCCAGTGCTTATGGTCCGGGTGCTGGATGCGATTTTTCCCAGCCTCACCTGCTGCGTCCTGTCTGTCAGGAAGTTTGTGATCCACCGACAGGTGGGGGCTGGCACGGTGAGCTGGGAGAGTTTGGGGTGAAGAACCTCCGGGATGATCGTGTTGAATGCAGAGCTGAAGTCCACAAACAGAACCCTTGCATATCTCCCTGGGGAGTCAAGGTGTTGCAGCATATGGTGCAGTCCCATGTTGACTGCATCATCCACCGACCTGTTAGAATGGGTTTCGTTCCATTTGGCGCAACTAATTCTGAACTGTTCGGAGCATTTCAACCAACAATAAATTGCTTCAGAAAACAAATAGTCTAATTTCCTTGAACTGCAGTGCAAAGAACACTTCTGGTTCCCTCAGCTGAAAGTCAATGGGTTTTTGGTTAGATGTCTGAAATAAGGTCTGTGGTCAACACAAGCTGAAGAGTTGTGTACATTTTGTTCTACGAGTACATCAGTAACTTCCCTCATGATTTTTTAAGCTTGTGTCTTAAAAAAGGCGGTTGCTAACAAGTGTCTAAATGAGACTACTAAGTGTCATCATGCTCAATAGTACACCTTTACAACCTTGTTATGTGTTTGCTCATGTGACTGTGGCGTAGTTCCACAGTTACATGGAACGCATATATCACCCATCCCATGTAGCTATATCATATAATGTGAATCTGCTAGGTGTAGTACTAGGGGCGGGGTCCTGGGTACAGTTTTAAAAGTGATGGCGCTATTACCTGTTCTTATAAATTAATATAATGGTTCATACAACCGTTGTTCTCTTATTCTGAAAACTGAAATAACTGGCGGTGCCCCCAATAGAATTAAGGTAGTACAATAAAAGGTCTGTGCATCTTATTTAGTCCTTTTATCTTGTGTTGTAATCGTATTTTACCTCTTTTTTAAACAGTTCTTGAACTTTGACACACCCAAGATACATTAACTGCCTTAAAACACAGTTTGGTATTTATTAGCGCGTATGCAACAAACAAAATGACATGCAGATCCCTTTATAAAAGTCAATATCAATAGAGATACGACGAAATATCAACAAATCCCAAAATAATGATGAATCCCTCTTTGGAACTTCAAGTCGTTTGCACATTTTCATTGGTTACCTCTACTTGGGCTCTAATATCATAACTGAATAGGTTCTCACTCACTCACTCACACACACACACACACACACACACACACACACACACACACACACACACACACACACACACACACACACACCATATTAGTACTCACGAATCCAAGGAATATTAGGCTGGTCGTCAACCACTAAATTATAAACATTATTGCTCTCATACAATATTCACGGTTCACTTGACGGTGTTAATTCTCTTCTGCATTCCTCTAACTGTAACACACGATACCTCTTAATCCTTTTAAATCCCACCCCTCTACCTAAGAATGTGATCAGGATTGGCTGTTAGTCTCAGGACAACCCAATTAACACACAGGAAAACAAAGATTGACAGATTACTCTGCTAAAACAAGTTAGGCTGTTAGACACATGCTGAATCATGTACACATCACACAAACTATGCTCATTTGCATGAACTCAAACCTTTGAACTCTAAAGATCAACTCTTATTTCTATGCTTATCCACTTTTAACTTAATATTTTAGAAAACTATTTATTAAATCATGATGTCTAAATGATCATTTGTAGACAGGGTTACATGTGTGTGTATGTATGTATGTATGTATGTATATATCCTAACGTTAGGTTTTGACTTCTGGTGAATGCATTCACACTTCAAAAATCATAAAAGCGGTGTTCATTTGTGAAGATTATTCTAGCAGAACCAAACATGTAATTAACAAAACGTGTAATAAACATTTCTGCAATAATCCCCAAACCAAAGGAAAAATCCCATTTCCACTTTGTCAAGGGAACTAAGTGGTATGCGGACTTCCAGGGTTGGCCTAAAAAACACGTTGTCCCTGCAGCACTCAATAAATGTGATCCTCTATCCTAATACTACTGTTTACTTCCTTTGTGCATTGTGCAACGCCCTCCGTTGATGATGCATCCTTGACTATAAATGTTCAGCTCCAAAGTGTGTGTGTGTGTGTGTGTGTGTGTGTGTGTGTGTGTGTGTGTGTGTGTGTGTGTGTGTGTGTGTGTGAGCTATTTGTGATTTGCAAGTTGGCAGGATGTAGATTGGATTCTGTGTACTGCACTGTCCAGTACTGCAGACAGAGTTTGCATCAGAGCTCTTCAGATGTTTAATTTAACGTTCTTGTGACGTTAATAAACCTGGAAGATATAAGATATCATCTGCTGCAAGAAGGAAATTAATGTGTTTACTGATTGTGACAACCCTGATGTACTGTTTATCACTGGGGAAGGTACATCTATGTATTTCTCCAACAAAGTCATGTATACCACTCGAGAGGCGATTGCTAGTCATATGTCATGTTAATTCACTTTATTATATTCAAGTTATTCAGTTAACTGTTTGAAAAGTGGAGTGGTGATTAGATTAGATATTCCTTTATTAGTACTGCAGTGGAGACATTTACAGGATTACGATAGCAAAGGGGGTAAAGTGCACACAAGAGACATAGTAGAAACTTTAAAAAAGTAATATAAACAATAATAAAAAACTGTAATAAAAAAAGGAAAGAATCTACAGCAACTGAATATTATATATACTGACAGAGTAAATATAACTATTTCCCACAGTGTATTTATATTGCGCAGGTTGAAGTGATTGAAGTGTGTTGTGGTCTACTGGGAGCTCAGCTGGTTGTGCAGCCTGACAGCAGCAGGAAGGAAGGACTTGCGGTACCTCTCCTTCACACACCGAGGGTGAATCAGCCGGTGACTGAAGGAGCTGTACAGAGCTGCCAGAGTGTCCTGCATGGGGTGTGATGAATGCTTAGCATCATCCTCCTGTCCCCCACCACCTCCACAGTATCCAGTGGACACCCCAGCACACTGCTGGCCTTCTTTACCAGCTTGTTTAGTCTCCTCCTGTCAGCTGCCGTGATGCTGCTGCACCAGAAGACTCCATAAAAGATGGCTGATGCCACCACAGAGTCAAAGAAGGTCTTCAGGAGCTCCCTGAAATCCAAAAGACCTCAGTCTCCTCAACAGAAAGAGTCTGCTCTGTCCCTTTTTATAAAGTGCATGAGTGTGATCGGTCCAGTCCAGTTTATTGTTTAAGTGAACTTATAATAGTTCACAATCTCAATGTCCATTACCTGGTATTGATACCATTTCTTAGTGTCTCCAAATATTTTTAGTAATTTTCTTTTAGTATAGCAGTCCACCACTTCGCTCCAGACGGAAATTTTACTGCAACTGTTGGATTAATTGCAATTACATTTGGTACAAACGTTCATGTTGCTAAGAGGATAATGGCTAGGCAACAGAACAAGATTTCGGTACCAAATGTGTTAACGGTCTGTTTGGAGAGCAAAAGAAAAAAACACATTGCCAAAATACAATCTGGAAACTCACCAGCTACTCACCGTTTTTCTTCTTCTTCTTAATCTACTGTGAGCTTGACGTTTTTGTTTCAGACTGAAATGTCTCAACAACTATCAAATGGATTGTCATGTAATATGATCCTCTGACCTTTTCTCTATCATTAGGTCAACAACTTTGTCCCAAACCATGACATTCCCATGAGCCTCAGCTGTGTATCGTGTTAAGTGATACACTAAACTGACAGTGTGGCTACACACATCAGTGTAATGTACTTAATGTATACATATACAACACATTACTTAAATGTACACTCTGTGGTTGTGTAGCTTTGTGCAGTTACCTTTTTTAGTCGAGCAAGCTACTATGAATGAACTAGAAAATTTCGCAAGACATTTTGAAAGTGTGGCTACTATTGCCGTAAGACGTCGCAATATATATACATTACCGGTAGTGAGATGTGTTATTGAGGTTATTGAGGTACATTATATATATATATATATATATATATATATATATATATATATATATATATATATATATATATATGCCAACATTATCTGTGAGGGCTTGGTGTAAATATGAACGGGACAGCACTTTGCTGCAACATCTCATGTGATTACATAAAACATTATTGTGTACAATTGTGTATTTATTTTCTATTTAATACAATAATCCTCATTTGAGCTTTATGTTAAGCTACAGTTAATTCATGGGGTTTTCATTTTGAAAGGGAAGGCACACGTGCACGCGACCGTATTAACACGTGCACGCGCACACACACGTTAACGTGCACGCTCGTGACCGTTCACGCGCACGCACTCACGCGCACATAGACACACAGAGTCAGCTTTGTCTAACACAAAGCTAACTTCATGATTGCTAGCATGAAGCTAACTTCATGCTAGCAATCATGCTAGCAATCAAATTCACTTCTGTCTCTCCACTATGTTCACGCAACCATAATTACACACACGCGCACTTACACACACACACACACAGTCAGGATGTCAGCTGACCAACTGTCAGTTCCTCCTGCGCGTCACTGGTTGCCATGGTGGCAGCCCTGATTGGCTAACTTGAAACACCTGTGTCACTTGTCACTGAGCAGGAGACTGGACTGTGGATTTAATGAGAAAACAACCTTTCAAACTATTGTATTTGACAGACAACCGTATATCCCATCGAGAAAATAACGTAATCATGAGAAGCACAAGACTTCTGAGAACGTTTCCGTCTACTTAAATATTTGTAAGGATTTAGAAATGAGAGCGTAACTTCAGTTTATAAACGTTTTAAACTTTAAATAATTTCTCTACGTTAAATTATGGCGAGTCACTATGGGCACAAAGATGAGTGTTTTGTTGCTCTCTTCACGCCGAAACCCCATTCAAGTCAATGGGACAAATTCTTGCCGTTTTTCGCTTTTTTCGGGAAAACGGCCTGTCGAATCTCTTAGAAAAATCATTCCTCACGATTCCCGATCAGGCCGCATGTTTCGATGTATTTTGACACATGTGCTGGCAACGCCGCGCGACGCGTTACGGTCCAAAGTTTTGAGAATAAGAAGAAACGGAATAACTAGAAATTGCATTTCCTGCTGAAAATGTGTTGGAATGCTAAAAGCTGAAGTTTAAAGCTGAAATATTTGAAAAGATAGCTGAAAATAGCGGAATTTAGCTGAAAATAGCTGAATATAGCTGAATATAAAAAATATGAAATTGTAGAATAATAGCTGAAGGTTTTGTCAACATTTGAACGTTTAAAAGGTGTCTGTAGCTGAACGTATGCAGAACCTGTAAGCTTTTGAAGTTGAGGATTTGATGATTTCCTCCATTGGATCCCATTCATTTTAATTTTCATAAAAAGCTTAATAATTAAAAAATTTGAAAAGTCAGAAATATGAAAAGGTCATTGCCATTGTGTCCTTAAGGAGCTGAACATTTTAATAGCCGAGCGGTTTCTGTAGCTGAATGTATGAAGGAGGAGAAGAGATTCAAAATATGTACGGAAGAAATAGAATAAGATATGAGTTGAACGAGAGAGGTATAGAAAGAGAGGGAGAGAAGGAGGGAAAGAGAGAGAGGGAGAGGGAGGGAGGGAGAGAGAGAGGGAGAGAGAGAGAGAGAGGGGGGGAGACAGACAGAGAGAGAATAAGAGAGTTGTTTGAGGCAGCGATTGGAAGTTGAACTGCATTATCAAAAGCAGCTAAGAGCTGGAATACAATGCATCTGGAAGCTAAACCTTTAAACTGTAGAAGTTGTTGTCGTAGTAGAAGTAGTGGTAGTAACAAGAGTCGTTGTTTCAGCAGCTGACATTTTAGTAGTGGTAGTAGTTCTAGAAGCAGCAGCAGAAGTACCAGTGGTAAAGTAGAAGAAACAGTTCCATCAGTAATAATAGTATAAGTAGTAGCAGCAGCAGCAGAAGCAGTAGTAGTAGAAGAAGTAGTATTAATAGAAGCAGAAGCAGCAGTAGTAGTAGTTGTAGTAGAAATAACAGTGGTATGAGTAAAAGTAGTAGTGGTAGACGCAGTAGTACTAGTTGTAGTAGTAGTAGTAGTAGTAGAAATAACACTAGTATGAATATATAAGTAGTAGTAGTTGAAATTACAGTAGTAGTAGTATAAGTAGTAGTTGAAATAACAGTAGTATTCATAGTAATATTAGTAGCAGTAGTCATATTAATAGCTGTAGTAGTAATAGTTATAGCAGTAGTAGTCATACTAATAGCTGTAGTAGTAAGTAGTAATAGTTATAGTAGTATTAGTAGCAGTAGTAGTTGTAGGAGTAGCTGTAGTAGTAATAGTCAAAATATTAGCAGCAATATTCAAAGAATTAGTAAGAGCATTAAGTATTTAATACAAAAATCCTCATTTGAGCTTTATATTAAGATACAGTTAATTCATGGGGCTTTTATTTTGAAAGGGAAGACAGAAAGACAGACAGGTAGATAGACAGGAGGCTTTACAATGCCCTTGACTGAATATCCCCATGAATATCTCCAAGTCACACACTCCAATGTGTGTGCAGATTGTTTACAAAACCATATGTAAGCTCAAATCACCATTAAAGTACATTCAACAGAGAGGAGAGAAGCAGCCGATCGGACTGATATCCTTGATATTTTTCTGGAGTAAAAAATGTGAATGTGAGCCTCAGTGGAGCTGTTGCGCCCATGTCTGTATTTAAAGTGACATACACACACACACACACGCGACCGTATTACCATGTGCACGCGTGCGGCCGTTCGCGCGCGCGCGCGCACGCACACACGCGAATGTGCACGCGTGCGCGCGGCCGTAAAAAATATGAAATTATAGAATAATAGCTGAAGGTTTTGTCAACATTTGAACGTTTAAAAGGTGTCTGTAGCTGAAGGTATGCAGAACCTGTAAGCTTTTGAAGTTGAAGAGGATTTGAACATTTCCTCCATCGGATCCCATTCATTTTAATTTTCATAAAAAGCTTAATAATTAAAAAATTTAAATAGTTAAAAATATGAAAAGATATAGCAATCGTGTCCTTAAGTAACTGAACATTTTAATATTTGAACGGTTTCTATAGCTTAATATATGAAGGAGGAGAAGAGATTCAAAATATGTACGGAAGAAATAGAATAAGAAGAATACGGAATAAGTTGAATAAAGAAGAGGCTAACAATAGTTGGACTGCTGAAGCATTCCAACTAATTAAGCCCGCAGGAGAACATGAAGTGTGCTTGCTGCAGGGCCTATGACCCCTGCAGCTGAAGCCACACTTAATAAGGATTTACAGCATCACATTGCAGGATCACATCTACACAATGTACCATTTGTGTTATGTGATGTTCAAACTGGGACTGGTACAGAAATGTAAGAGTGTAACCCTCCCTGCACATATGTCAGATACAGCTGTAAGCATGCTATTAACTTGAGTAATGTTCTAATTTGTTCTTGCATGAAAAACTGTATTTATTGTCATCCCACACTCTAACATCTCTAATAGTAATAGTTACTCTCTTTGTTGTTGTTGAGGTCTCTCCGTTCTTGTGCATAATGGAGCAGGCATTAAAAAACACATTGGAGGGTTCTGCATTAGTAAATTACACTTAGAGAATCATTCCCCTTTCATCTTCACATGATAAACTATCTTTTCATCCAAAGAAGACACCAAGAGTAAGCTCAAAGCAGAACTTTGTCTATGAATTAAATCACTTTACAGGCAGTACAGATTGCAGCCATTACAGACTTCTATCTCTAGCTAGAGGCAGAGTCTTGACAGTGGTGGTAAAGTTGGAGAGGTGAAGCAGCAAACACTGCCATGAAAGCCAAGACATGTAACAGGTAAGCTGTATTAGATACCTTTAAGCTAGGTTGTTTATTAGTTAATAGAAGAGTGTATTTAAAAAAAAAATCTACTTTTTGCTTCATCCATGCTGTTTGTTATGGTGTGTAACCAAGTCTATCTGTCGGTTCTACACATCAATGGCGGTACCTGAAGAGGTCAGCGTAGATGCTGCAATAGTATCAATTCTATTAGAACTGGAGAGGATTTCTTCTCCCGACTGGCTTCAACAAGAGCTTGGTTGACGGTTCTTTCAATCACTTGCCACGTATTTTTTTAAAGTGCCTGTCCTTTCTCAAACAGTTTCCAATAACAGTGTCTCAGATGGTTCTGTGTAACTAACCATCTAGCGGGTTAGGTTCAATGTTTGGCAAAATGTACATGGAAGTGTAATAAGATACATTATTAGTCCTATAAAGTTAAGTTTTTATAAGTTTTTATTTTTTGATTACTATATTACTTTCTTTACTGAATAACACCCAACACAGGTTGGAAGCATAACCCTTTCCAGAGAATTCAGAACCAGACTTCTTCCTGAGTGAGACTTGATGAATGAAAGGTCAAGAAAATGGCGGGACTTTTCCATAAGTTTGTCAGACACTTAATAATTATAACAATCTGTCAGTGGCAACAACAATTTCAATTTTAGTGGATGTACATTGGCGATTGTGAGTTGCCCTGAGCAATTTAATTGCACAGCTGCCATTCGCAACTTTCTTCCTCAATACTGAACCACTTGGACACAAGAACGAGAGAAAATACTGAAGTTACCCTTTAATGGGATCAGTGACAATGTATAGAGGGTGTCAGCTGTGGGTCAACAAGGGCCCAGCAGTAACTGTTGGCCCAGGGCCCCTTAACAGGTTAATATGGCCATGCTAAGAAACATCTCTGCTTATTTTGATATGACACCTCATTGTGGTCTTTCTCTTTTTAAAACTTGACAGGTAGTGCTGTTGGGACATACTGTTGACAGTTTGATGGGTCGTGCTGTTGGCTGAATGCCTAAATAATGGGTTCGATAATAGAGATGATTACAGGAGGCTGAGGCCCTGTTTAAGTGTGTTTCTAGGAGGCACACGTTTGAATTCTGAGGCACTGCCTTCCTGAAAATCTGTCTAGCTTTAAATAGATTTGTCTAATTTTTAAAGCTCCCATCGTGAAGCTTGTAGTACAGGTTGGCTCTGTTTAATGATGTCCAGCAGTGCTCTGTTGTTCTTAACAACCAACTGAAGCTCATCAGATTAAAGCCCAGCATCACCCTGTTTATAAATCTAGTTAACGCCATCTAATTTAAGACATTACACACAGTCTCCTCTGAGAACTAAATGAGATTAAATTATTACGCTTCCAAGGATCACTCCCAACACAGGCATTAAAGCTAGAGTCTAAGAAGATACTGAAGAAGAAAGACGTGTATAGATCAAGAAATGTGGCCATGTGTATAGCTAGACAGGTGGTAATAAAGGTAATTATGGAAGAAAGATATGTCTGGGTTTCTAAGAGACTCATATCAATTCCTGTATCACTGCAAATTGCAGGCATTAGAGCATGTGCTAATGTATTTGGCTTGATGGTGTCATGTGCCCAAAGCACCAGCCATTTAATACGTCACCTTCACATATTGGACTTGCTAATATTCTGTTTGGAATAGCTGACTGTTGAAGTAAGGGTGCAAGGCCCCATAGAAACAGGACACCTTGAGATAAGGTGGTCTTATTAAAAAACATCCCCAATGTTTCCATGACAGCGGCTCAGAGCGGCACCCAGCTGTGTCAGGAATCATTAGTTGTATCAGGGAACTGAGATTGGTGAGCTTTGCAGTCAAGTAAAAGATGTGTTCTTTATGCGCATGCAGGCAATGGGAGGAATGAAATAAAGAGGCAGTCAGTTTGTTAAATGTGTTGTTAGAACCTCCACAAGGATCAGCATGTATTTCCGCTCTTCCTTCCACACTCCTCCTTGCCCTCACCCACTCACAATTAGGCACATTTTTTAAGTTGTGTTGCAGGTTTCTGTGAGATTAGCTGTGAGAAGTCAGTGAGCCATGTCTTGAGGAGGAGCAGAGCTCCATGCAATGTGACAGTTATGTATGAAGCACGCATGTTAGCGTGACTGCAGCATCGCCTTGTTAATTCAAAGTCCCAGTTAGGCTTCAAGCTGCATTTATTGGTATCATGTGGCCTGCCAGGTTTCAGTTGAAGCATACAGTGGCTTTGTGGCTCAGTGGCTTGACCCCAGAAAATTCTCAGCATAGGAAAACCTCTGCCCAACATGTTATGTCTGTTTCCTGAGAATGAGAATGTGTACATGTCTGTCATTGGTCCTCCAGGGAATATAATCCCAGTAGCCATGATGATTCTGTGACCTATACAGTCATGGTTAGAGTAGGTGAGTTAACTTCCTATGCCTTTTGTTACAAGAACATTATTCATTATAGAATATTATGTATACACACCTTACAGTGAAATAAATCCTATGGCCTTAACAGCATACATTTTATTCATAGGATCAATACATTTCAAGAAAAGACCCAAAACAACATTGAATAAATCTAAATAAATCGATATGTCAGGAGGGTGTATCCAACACCCTCCTGACATATCGTATTCCTGTGCCATAGAGCTCCATTGATGACCAAAATTATAAACATGAACACTATACTGCTGTATTATTTTTGACTCAATCTCACATTTACTGTCCTTTTTAATGGAAATCACACCACATTATCAAATGGGGATTAATCCGCAGCTAAAATGGTCCCCCAGAAATGCAATATCCCATGCTGTTTTATGTAAATTACTGAGCCTTTTTATTTAAAGATAAAACCAAATATGTATGAGGATTTTTTCAAGATTTACATCTTCAGTAGGAACCAATGGGCTTGACTTAATATTTAAAAAAATATACCTGGACAGCACCATTCCAATAATTAAAATAGTTTACTTTAATTTATATTTCTCAAAATGAAGCTTGATTTATCTGGTGTCTATGTAATTTTTAGACAATGAGTTTGTAAAGAGAGCTTAGCTCAAATAGATCCACTTCATTCCAACACAGCACACTTCTCTGAAGTGAATTTATTAGATATTCTCTTGAGGCTAGATCCCATCCCCATCAATCTAGTTAATTATGAGAAAATTTAGCAAGAAAATTCGATGGTGTGGCGGCCGTAAAATGTTGCATATATATATACACCAACATTACCAGTAGTAAGATGTGTTATTGAGGTTATTGAGGTAAATTATATATACGCCAACATTACCAATAGTAAGATGTGTTATTGAGGTTATTGAGGTAAATTATATATACGCCAACATTACCAATAGTAAGATGTGTTATTGAGGTTATTGAGGTAAATTATATATACGCCAACATTACCAATAGTAAGATGTGTTATTGAGGTGTCATTTCTGTATTTGTGATGGACTTGAGAGCAGCTATTGCTTCGTAGACACAGGTCTGGGTGAAGTTCTGTGTAAATGTTGTTATTGTTGTTAAATTATTATTAAAACACAAACATGATCTTTTTTTCTTAACTTTACCAAGTAAAAGTAGACTTGGTCGGTAGATTTTGTTTCGAAACTTTGACAGTCATCATATAATATCATCATATAATAGGGTGACCAGATTTGAGTTTGTGAAAAAGAGGACACTTCGCTCCGGGGGGGGGGGGGGGGGGGGGGGGGTGGGGGGGCGGGGGGGGGGGGGGGGTGGGGTAGCAGTAGTGTGTAGCATGCCGTGAACATTTACGTTGAGATCGGTCGACCAATGACAGTTCTCTCTACAGTCAGAGCTTGCGCAAGAAGGTGGAACGTGAGGGAGATACCATTTCCAAAACTTGTAAGGGGGTAATAACTATTTTCCCGGACGTAGCAAAATCCCGGACGTTTTTGGAATCCCTGCCGGACGCTTTTTTTAGGTCTCGAAAAGAGGACATGTCCTGGAAAAAGAGGACGTCTGGTCACCCTATCATATAAGAAACATACAATGCCAACTTTCTTTCTTCCAATCTGGTTAGTAGAGCTCATCAATACTACATTGTTTTTGGATGTTAAGCCCACAACTTGTTGTTTTTAATGCAACTTTTTGGGACCATTCTATAAAATAATGAACAACTTTAATTAGGCTATATGTTTTGTTAACATCTACTATGCTCTATTCCTGAATCTAACTAAGTGGGTTTGTTGTTAACTTCCTGTGAAGCCGGCAGTTTATTTTGAAGACACTGCATGTAACGAGTAAAAACTGACACGCCGTTACCGACATGTCCAACAGTGATGCTGTCATAGTTTGTGCCGGTATTTGACAAGTTGGAAGAGAGAGAACTTGTTGGTTTTGTTGGTTAAGGCCCATGTATGAACCACTGGGAGAAACAAACACTTCATAATATGTTAATAACATGGTGGTATCACGGTTTGCTATAATGACAATAACGGTTTTAAATTAAGTTCTTGTGATCTGAAATAAAACTGCTGAGGATCAGTAACAGACACTGTAGCCAAACGAGCACATTTGTGTGTAGCCGACAGAAGTACTCTTCTGTTGTTGTGTTAGTTTTATATTAATAGTATTGATTTGGAGTTAGATTGGTTCAATGTAAAACAAATAGCTTTCCTTATGCCATGTTGCTGTGACATAGCTTACTACATTTCTCTGGTGTAGCATCAGTGTAGTGAAGCTTAATTGAATGTAGAGTGACTGGAAGCTTAGCTCACTATACTTTGTAAGTAGCTTGCCCAACACTGTATAAAGGACACACTACTTCCGACTGTACATTGAGACTGTATGGCAGTGAATGTAATGTAGATCATGAGGTGGGGAGTTCAAAATTGTGACTGAGCACTTCCTGCTGTCTGTTTTAGGTGTGCTCATCAGTGCAGTCAGTTTGTGATGGTCCATAATGACTACAATACAAGTCAAAGCCATGACATTGATCAAACTCCAATGAAACATGGCGTGGGCTTCATTAGTAAGGATGTAGATCAGTATTAATTTCAGCCACATTAATATATTTAGTTTAATCTCCAGTGTTGAATACTTTTACTACTTAAACGCTAAAATATCCCCTTCTTCCATATACTTCTTTTGATTTCCTGTACAGTTTTTTATCTTCTTGCAAATACTGCTCCCCATCCAGACAGCAGCACTGACACAGTGAAGTGAAGGTACTTTCAAACAATCAAGAGAAGAAAAAAACACACCCCACACAGCACTAACGTCAAATACATTTCATCATTTGCAGCAGCGTGTGTTTCAATTTCATCATGCTTACATTTTCAGCTGCTGTAATCTCTGGGCTGTGCAGGGATCACACAGTATGACTGCGGGGCTCGCCGAGAATCCCGCCCCCTGCTGCTGGTGACTCTACCGCCACTTTAATGAGGTTATTTCTCCATCTCCTTCTCTATAATGTAACTCTTGAGAGATTTTATAATGTTATCCCAGTCACAGAGGGTTTATTTCCATGTATTCCAATTAATGGTGCAACGGATCATAAAACTCACGGTTCGGATCGTATCACAGATCAGAGTCACGTGTCGGATCATGGATCGTATCCACACAAAAGAAAAAAAGGACCAGATCTAACTTTTACAGATCCCTGATAACGTATTTTTGCCGCCGATACTTATTGCTGATCATTGATGATCCATATGGCAGAAACGGATCCCTTTGTTGTTTGATTAGTGTGTGTGTGCGTGCGTGCGTGTGTGCATGTGTGCGTGCGTGCGTGCGGGGACAGAATACATTAATTTGTGTCACCCCACATATGATTTCATGCTCACGCTAACCTTGTTAAGTGTACCTGGATCAGGTTAGGACAGCATGTTCAGTATGCGACCAAATGTTTTTTCCCTGCAACCAAATGCAGTTTCTTTTTCAGGAAAGAAACACACAGGCACACATACCTTCACCGCCCCGTCCTGCCTGTTAGCATGTGTGTTGAGGCAGGTCTGTTATCAAGACTGACTGGCTGCTGAGTGAATCATATTACCCATTGTCACAGCAAGCCTCAGGGTGTTGCTAATAATATATATATTTTTAGCACTGTGGGCAGACTTACACGTGTGTGTGTGTGTGTGTGTGTGTGTGTGTGTGTGTGTGTGTGTGTGTGTGTGTGTGTGTGTGTGCGCGTGATAGGCTTGCCTAAACCTCTCGGGCCCCGTAGCAGAATTTGAGTAGAACAAAAGACAGACAAAGATCAAATTCTGCTGAGGGCAGAAGCATTGTAGAAGTGCTTTGTTGATGGTTGTGCATGTCCACATTACCAAAGCTCTAGTTTCTCCTCGTACAATTATTATTATTATTATGTTATGTTTCCTACAAAGAGCACAGTGCTTCCCTGCCTGGTCATTGATTGCTTTTAATTCAAGAATCCTTTCGGAAGATTATTCACTAATAATAGCAGATAACACATATTTAAGTTTACATTTTTAAAACCTTGAGGGTGGAACCTATCTCCCCCTCCGTCAGTGACAGTAGTTATACAACAGTGTCTATTGGTGCCTATTATGCATCCACTCCACAAACCTTTCTGCCATAGCTTCCAGCATACTCTTATCCCATAGTGCCCCTGCCTAGTGCGCCAGTGTTATGCTAAAGCCTCACACAGACTTTATATCCAATACGATTTCATGAAAACCACGTTGGGGGCGACTGTGGTGGGTATCAGTGGTGAGCAGAGTGGTCCTTCAATCAGAGGATCGGCGGTTCGATCCCCGGCTCCGCTAGTCCATGTCGATGTGTCCTTGGGCAAGACACTTAACCCCAAATTGCTCCCGTACCTGTGCCTACAGTGTATGAATGTGTATACTCCTGATGGGCAGGTGGCACCTCATCCGTGTATGAATGGGTGTTAATGGGTGAATGATGACGTGTAGTATTAAAGCAGAGTGGTCGGAAGGCTAGAACAGCGCTGTACAAGTTCAGGTCCATTTACCATTTACTAGATCAAGTTAGTCCAGAGGCGTCTAGGTCCACAAACAGAAGATAACTGTTATTTAGTGCGGAAAATCCTCTCCCGCACGTTTTATTAACATAATAAGTATTGTTTTTATTTGTGAATGCATCCACCAGGGCAACTTGTATGTAGCAAACAGGGAATTGAAAGTCTTCAAAAGGTTACATGACCCCATGTCCTCAGTGTAAATGTACTTTGCTGTGATAAAGCAGAACACAGCACAAGATTATACAATAATACACAATAAAGAAGGCACTGATTATGGTTGATAATTGCCACTGGCCAAGCCCAATGTTTATTTAACTGCGTTGCTAGTTTTACAAGGAATACTTCACCCTAAAAATAGACATCTGTATATCAGGTACTCGCAGCGTGTTACTTTGAATTATTGAAAAAAAAAGAGTAATTCCTTAAGGAATTGAGGTAAATGAATGCTGCTTTTAACAACAGCATAATTATATAATCAATGTACAAACTCTTAAACTCCCATCGTCTCACACTTGCCAGGTGTGCAGGGAATCTGTACTTGAGACGATAGTGTGGAGGAAGTGTAAAGCGTAAATAGTTGTTTAGTTGTGTGAAAAAGTGAAGCTGCATGTCCTGATAAATTAGACTTGGATTATATATACTACATGAGCTGTGTGAGAGTTTGTAAACGGATGTTTTCATATCCTTTTGCAATAAAGTGGACAATATTCACTTCAATTCATCAAGGCTGATTTTTGATTCTTTAGCCACGGTATGCATGAGAGAAAAATAAATATAGATATACAAATAGTCCTTTCCTTGTATGGGTGAAGTGTTCCTTAATTTATGCTCCAAATAGAGACTTCCAGGAAGTAATTGTGTGTTTTAAAAGGTTCTCTCTCCAGCCATGAGTATCAATGACATGCTTGCAGCTGACTCGGGTCCTGAAGCTGTTTCCCAGTGTCTTTGCTCCTGTTGTTCTGCTCGTGCCTTCCACACAAAAGGCTGGACGTGATACTTGTTGAGTCACTCTATCTCAGCACAAAGCTGTGCCACAACAAGGCTTTAGCAAAGGCTGTTTGGAGAGGAGCGCAGCAGCAGACGTCACAGGAACATACCAGTGCATTCGAACTCAAAGCCAAAGCCAGTGTGTTGTTTTCTTGTTCAATGCTACATTTCTTGGTGTGTTGGAGCCACCTGTAGATCAGTGGGATTTTTAAGGAATGTTCCTTACATTACATTCATATAATACAATCAAAATGCTAACCCCTATAAAGTCCTATCTCCATGGATAAACTTCAGGAAAAAAAACTCTTCTATGGTGGACACTAAGGAAGGCTGTTTTTTTATTACAAACAAATCTTTGCAATTCGTGTGTTCCAATTTCTTTAAATATATCAATTGACAATTATGTCGATACAATATCTCCATGATAAGCTAAAACTGGCCAAGACATCCACCCAGGCAATTTGGCAGTTGAGTTTTTGTGTTTTAGATTTTTTTTCTTCTCATTTACAGCAGCTATAATCAAAGCCAATTATAAGAGAACACCTACAGCTTGTAGTAGCAGTAGCAGTAGTAGCAGTAATAAAAGCAGTATTAGTGGCAGTGATAGTAGTAGTAGTTGCGGTCGTAGCATAGAATAAGTCTCCATTTAAATATCCGTGCTGAAATAGCATATCGTTATGTTTCCTCAATGATAATAGTAGTAGTGTTAGTAGCAATATCAGCATAGAACAAGACTCCAGTTAAATATTGTTGCTGACATAGCATAACTTCATGTTTCCTCAGTGATACAACTTTCACTCTATTGATTTGCTGATCCAGGCAGAGAGACAGGGGGGAACTGACTAATTTACAAACCTTAAACACTCTGGGCTTTCGAAAAAAACATACTGGACTACTGAAACACTACATCCATTCAAACTGCAGCCCATCAGCTGGGATATGTGATTTCCCCACTTTAAATGGAATGCAGTATAAGCTTATCAAAATCGACAACAGTGGCGTGGTATTCCTGAAGCTGTAATGGGATTGGCTTCCTGCAGACGAGACAGAGAGCAAAACATGTATTCAGACCTAAATATAAAATGTTAAGTGTGAGTGTGTGAAGTCAGCAGATTTTCTTCACCTCCATCTGGCTGGAGTTTAGTTAGACCTCAAACAGAGCTGCTGCTAATCCAACTAACAGAGCTCCACCCAACACTTTGTACTTCCCCAGAGGTATGTCATTACCTACTATTTATGGACTTAATGCATGTCTTTGCGAGAGATTAATTGTACGTTTTTGTTACTGTGGAAGTCATAAAAACATCTTTGAAAGTGTCCTCCACCCTTGGTTAACTTGTGTGAGTTGCTGTGCGCTCTGTGTGATAGGCAGTGTAGTTCAGCATTGAAGGTAGCAGATTTAATGTTCATGTTTTTGGAAGTTGGTGTGAAAATAGTGCCAGCTTGAGTCCGAAATTTAACAGTCACTCTGAGCTCATAAAGTGTCCAAAAACCAGCAGGGCCTGGAAGCACATACGGTAGTGTATGACTTCAGCTCTGCGTGTCATCTCTCACATGAATCTGAATTTACAACGTATTTCCTAATGTGACCATTTTCTTTACACTGTTATACTGAAATATGGAAGATTTGCATTGTTTTGGAGTATGACACAATTAGAGATGTCATTTTTATACTGAAGCATGTATACATGTGTGTAGTGTGTTTGCAAGTGTAGTCTCTCTGTCAGCAGCTTGAGGGCTGAAGGTGAAAGGCTGAGGGTGTGAATGAGAGGTTATCTGTCCTTGCTGGCAGTATGAGCTCCCAGCTGTGGACTGAAGCTTTGAGTTAGATATCGATAATATACTGTATATCGTCCACCGCAGGAAAGACAATGTCATGATCAGATCAGCTGCTAAAACACTTCTTGGAAGACTTCTCTCCCGCATCCTCAATCTTTGCAACCCTCGGAGCAGAAATAAGAGCTTTAGGACGGTGCAGAACAACTTTTTTCTTACGTCCCATGTCCATGTCCTATGTATGCACCTTCCGCCTCAAAAAATTCCTCGTTTGTGTGAAAACATTCCTGGCAAATAAACGGTTTCTGATTCTGATTCTGAACTTCAACCAAGAAAATGACAAATAAGAGACTTGGGATGTACCCTTGGTCCCGCCCAGGGGAGTTGCAAGTGGAGGAGAGGAGAAGCAGCAGGCATTTAACAAATAAGATACCCTCGCCTCGGAGCATTTGCTCTACAGCAAAAATAACACTTAAACAAAGGAATACAATTTGAGAACAATAAAAACGTATTAACGGTGCTCATTGCGGAATTTGGAGCATTGCTATTGCCTCCTCATGGATCTCATCATGGTAACAGCAGAGCCATCTGCTAGCAGCTAAAAGTACTTACTGCTCTAACTAACTATATAGCTAACAGTGTTAGCCTGAGGGGGGACACAGAGTGGGTACTATGCTTCCATGACAACGCCGTGAGCTAACCAGAGGGGCACACTCACATGCACTAAAACGGACATGGCCTGCAGGCTATGTGAACAAAGCAAAGAGAAGCTCTGCTATCGACACACAGAGGGAGAAAGACTTCATGCTCTGCTCAGGTAGACATTACTCCTCTATATATTTACAGAGACAATAGTTTTTGGATGATATATTAATCTCCTCTGAATCTCAAATTTCATCTTTAAAAATGTCTAGCTTGTCAGAACTTTATGGGCCTAACCTGATAATAAGAAGGCCAAAACAGAGGCAGAGATTCATTTTCAAATTCACACAGTGGTCGTAGACAGTGGGGTTATACGCAAACACACTTACAGACGGTCCACTTGCCTCCTGTGGACAGGCCATGAACAATCAAATGGCTTCATGGATGCCAGTGCTGCACAATCACAGCTCAGAAAAAAAGAACACTTCAAATATAAGAATGTCAAGAAAGAACAAACATATATTAATAATGCATGAATGCCTCACCTAAGTGGCCCGTGCCTTAGCTCCCAGGTGTCTGATCTGCAAAAATGCAATTGATCTGTTTGGTGAAACACACTTTTCTTTCACATGAGTGTGAGCAAACTCTTCTCGGTGTCATCTGTGAGATCGCTGGGCTGTACACATGTGAATCGTTATGATATTTCATTTCATTTATTTATTTGAACAGGGACCGTACACATCAATCAACCCAGGGGTAAATGTGTCAGTCTTAGCTAAAGCTAAATTTCAACCGTAGTCCCTGTGGCCGGATATAACAAGCCATCGCTAAAGGAAAGAAATGGTTATAACAAAAACATCTTAAAAAGCAATAAACACACAGGTTACGATCAAATATATAAATAGGCCTCATCATAAAATCATAAAAACATCATAAAGATCAATAAACATACACACATTTTGTACACACAATCATTGAGGAGGGAGTCACGACTCATGCTCACACACCTGATTGCTAATAAGCCAGTTCTTCAGGCCGTGTTTAAAAGGGGGATCTGTTCTGCTAGTGCGGATATGCAGAGGCAGAGCATTCCAGAGGTGTCCTGCTTTTACTGAGAGTGCAGACTGGCTAAAGGAACTTTTCCTAAAGGGGATGATACAGTCACCTCTCTCCACAGATCTAGTTTGTCTACCACTCTGCGTGTTTCGTTTGATAAATTCACCAAGTGGGGGAGGAGCCATATCATGAAGAACTTTAAAAACAAGACACATATAGGAGAATTTAGTGATGTTATCCCAGCTCAGGAGATTGTGTTTACTTAGAATTGCACAGTGGTGATAACTCCTGGGCTTTTTATCAAGTATTTTAAGAGCCTGCTTATGAAGGATTTGAATTGATTTTAGAGTTGTGCTGGTGGCTTGAGCCCAGCTGGTTAGGCAATAGGTCAAATATGGAATGATCATTGCATTAAAGTACAGCTTTGCAGTATCTATGGTTAGCAGTGGCGGCTGGTGACATTTTTTTGGGGGGGGGCGCAGTTGGGCGGCGCGGTTTAAATAGCACTCCACAATGAGAAGAAAAGAGGTTTGGAGTAGAATATTCTAAAAAACAAAGCTTTATTTCAAGAAAACACAGTGCTCAACACTGTCCAATAACAACTATCAACAAACTGTAACTTTGGGCATGAGAGGTTCAGAGCAGAATGGTTTAAGAAACATTCAATGTGGTGGCCAGAGCAACTTCAGGGAATACATTGACGTAGCATTCAAACTGGGGGCCCTGCAGTAAGGTGGCACTGGTGAGGTGGTCTTTGAAGGCAAAGCGTTCCCTGGTGTGTCCAAGTATGGTGTCACAAACCTACAGATAAATATATAGAGAGAGAGAGACAGTAAGATAAGTTGTGGGGAAATATCTACTACAAACAGGCTTCATACTACAGACAAAAAACTATGTTTTGTGTGTCTTGATGGCTCAGCAACATAGACAAAAGGCCAGGAGCCACCTTGATGGCTGTAGCTATGACACACACACACACACACACACACACACACACACACACACACACACACACACACACACACACACACACTAACTTGTTGGGGGTTGAATTGGTATTTTAGATAAAGTTATAGCCTGATATGATATCCACCCAAATCTAACAATGTCCAACATGTGTTCTGCTGTGGGAAAGATAAAACATTAAACTCACACACACATTTAGCGCGTCAACACGGTATATTTCTTATTTAAATTATTTGGTATATTATATTTTTTTAACAGTATATATTATATTTTTTTTTCTTCGTTTTTTTTTTTCATGGCAAAATTTTAAGAGGGGCGGCGCCCTAGCATGATTGCTGCATCTTGTGTAAGGCAACCATTTACCTTAACTTTAAGCTGTTTCATTGAACCACTGTTTTGTTTACCTGACATCTTCTGTAAATTGTCCCATATTAATTTGGAATTACCATGTGCTTCAGTAATAATCTTAATAAAAAAATCTGCCTTTGCTTTTCTAATTTCTTTGGTCACTTGGTTTCTCAACTTTGTGAATATCTGCCTATCCGTTGCCAATTTAGATTTAAGAGCTACTTTTAGTGTGTAATCCCGCTCTTTCATTAACTTCCAAATATCAGCATTTAGCCATGGAAGTGTGTTCTTCTGACTTGATTTAGATTTTACTTTCTTAAGGAAACTCCTAATGGTGCTCTGGATTGTGGACAGGAATATGTGGCTATCATCCTCAACACTTATACCGGATAGGAGATTACTCCAATTGATTCCGTTTATAACATCCTCGAATGCATTTAGGTCACCTTTGGGAATTCTTAATTGGTGTGACTGTCTAGTAGCAGAAATATTAAATCGCTTCTTAGAGAGCTTTCTTGTTAACAGAGTCAAATTATGGTCAGACATTCCAGTTACCATGTTGTAGGTTTCCGTTATTCTTTCTGGCTTGTTACTAAAAATCTGGTCAATCTGGGACTGTGAAGAGTGAGTTATCCTTGTGGGGCCAGTCACTAGCTGGGTCATGTTGAGGCTATCAACTGTCCGTTTTAGGGACTTTCTTCCTGACTTATCCTCCCAGTTAACATTAAGGTCCCCCAATAAAATAACTTCCTTTTCAGTGTCACACTCCTTTAACATGCGATTGAGCTCATCATAGAAGTCTTTTTTCGAAGATGGTGGTCTGTAGAGGCAGATAAGAGTGAAGGACATTTGGGTTGATAATGACACCTTCAGGCCAATGCATTCTAAATTAATATCATTTGACCATTCAATCTGACTGCAATTGAGATGTTCTTTAACATAGAGCATTACACCTCCTCCTTTGCCAGCTGTTCTGTCTCTTCTGAATGTGTGGTAACCATTGACATTCAAAGCATCAGGGGGCGAATTCTTATGAAGCCATGATTCTGAAAGGCATAGGAAGTCCAAGTTTGAGTCCTCTAATAAATGTTTAATTTGGTCCATTTTAGGCAGAAGACTGCGAATGTTCAAATGCCCTCCTAACAGCCCTTTGGGTTTTGCATGCGCATCCCAGAGGACACGGGCATGATTTACAGTTCCAAACAGTTTGCATGTGCGCAATTTTCTAATCGCCGGGTTCAGACCTTGTTGCCTTGTTTTACGCGCAGGTGTCTCATCCACCGCACTCGCGCACACTCCAGGGGAGAGTTCCCTCGAATGTTCCGTCACAGTTACCCCACACTCCTCGCCGACTCCTGCCCGTAATAGGCCCCACTCTCCGCAGTCGCCCCTCCGCTCCCGGCCGACGGTCGCCACTCCTCCCCGCCGTCCGCGAGTCTCCCAGACACCGATCGCCGCCACACCAACTTGTCCGCCGTCGCCCCTCCGGTCCCTGTTCCCAAGCACGTCGACGGCCGCCACTCCAGCCCGCCGTCCATCGCCTCCCCGCCGTCCGCGAGTTTCCCCGACAACGATCGCCGCCACACCAACTCGTCCGCCCACCTCTCCGGGCCCGGCACCGTCGTCCCCAGGCCTCGACGCAGCCCCCGGACAGCAAGAGCACGCAGGCTCAGCACAGACACAGGTAAAGCCAGCAGGTTCTCTGTTGTCCATGCTTACCTGTGGGAAGGTGTTGTTGCTCCCATGATCTGCCGTGTTTGAGCCTCCTTCCCCCGCCATCACGTTAACTGGGCCTGGGCATTGGTGTATGTCTCCGGATAAGAGGAGGCATATCGCCATAATAAACTTGCACGCGTCAACATTCCGTTTGTTTGGTTTAGCTTTGGATTTATCGCGGTTGTACCCAGGGCAATGTGCCAAGGTGCTTATCAATATTGCTTTTCCGAAACCGAAATGTTTGTTATGATTTCCAATCGGACCTTGACTTTCTGTTGTCGATTTTCCATTCAAACACACATTATAAAAACAGTAGTGGAGAATATCTATTCATAGTGGAGAATATCTATTCTCCACTATGAATTCAATCACATGACGGCAGAATAAATGGTCAACCTTCCCCTCCTGAAAAGGTCACGGGCAATTCAAACAATGTGGTGAAGAACGAGTTTTGTGAAGAACACAAAAAAATTAAGCTGAAATCAAAAACATTCTTCAGAGCTAAAAACCTGTTAGTCTTGAAGTTAAATGCAGCTGATCATCCATCACCAAAAGCATTGTCATGAATCCTTCACGTAATCCTCTCCTGGTGGGGGAACATATTTCTCTCGTGCAGAGAACATCAATGCACACCAGATATCATGTAATTTCAATCAGGAGAGACTTGGTCAAGAATGTATTACATATGCATAACATTTGAATAGTGCAAGTCTTTGGCGATTGGACTCCATAATGAAATAGGATAATCAAGGGATAGTGATGCTGAGGTCTGATAAATCAGAATCCCCACGGAGTCCAGACACTGGTAGTAGTGGTGGTGAAGAATGGAGTTGCTGCAATCCGATGATGAATGACCATGATGCTGATTGGAGGTGCCTGGGGTGGAGACCCCAGGCACCTCCAATCAGCATCAGGGTTGCAACTGGTCTCGAGCTAAAATTACAACTAACAGCAGCAGAGAGGAGAACCTACTTTAAAGTTTGACAGCAATGATGTGATTGGCTTAAGGAAACTGTGAAGAAGAATCTGGTTGGTAAATTTATAATGAACGTCCACAATCAGCTGATAGAGTAATCACAGGGAGAAATATAGACTGAGAGATTATGAATGAAAAGGAGTGTAAAGATAATCTTCCTGACAGTGGCGGCTGGTGGCAATTATTTTTGGTAGGGCCATCTAATCAATTTCAGCAAACATCCCCGTATGATTTAATGCAAAAAAGGTATCGCAGGATTAGAGAAGCAAACAGGGTAAAGTGCAAACATAGTAAAAATCAAAACGAGTAATATAAATAATAAACCGTAACGAGTTACATCGGTTTATTCGTTCATGGCGAAGGATCAAACTTCCGCGATGCTTTGACGCGACGCCATTCAACGGATCCTTACAATCTTCAAGGTGATGCATTATCAATGTCTTAAGTCTCTTCCGACGCCTTTTGAGAGGGATCTGAATAATCTGTGAGGAGCACGGTATACAAGTACAAAACATGTAAATTCCTGTTGCCTCTAGGTGGCGCTATGACTAGGATTAAAAATGATCACATGGATGTCTTCAGGGTCAGGAGGTCATGACATGAGAAATATGGAGCAGAATAGATAATGTACGGCCGAGTTAAAACAACGTTTTTTGGCGTTGCTCTGTGCTCACATAGTTCAATATTTTTAAAATCCTTTGATAACTTTTCCCTGCAAAGGTCTCAACATCATATTGCCCGAATGTGAAATCAATCGTATTTAATCTCTAGGAGGAATTCATCTGAATACAACGCCTGGAAACAAGGAAAATGCAAAAATTGAGCGATTCACTGCAGCGCCCCCTGGTGTTTGAATATTATGACAAAATGTGGCTACGTTAAGGGACGTGTTGACATATGCTACAACTTTTGTGAATATAGGCCAAGTAATTATGAAGTTATGTGTATTGACATATTGAGCCACGCCCCTAAGAGGTTAATTGGTTAATAACTTCTAAACGCAATGAGATATCAACAAAGTGGAAATTAACGTGTGATCACATTGAACCAATGATGATCCACAGAAAGTGGCCGAGAACATCCGCCTGGCAGGCGAACGTTCTCGGACGGACGAGCCGGCGACCCTTCGGCCTACCCCGACGTGCTGGAGCGAGGGCCCAGTCACAGCTGCGAGCAGCTTTAATTTAGAGAGAGAGGGATATATATATATATATATATATATATATATATATATATATATATATATACACATATATATATATATATATATATATACACATATATATATATATATATATATATATATATACACATATATATATATATATATATATATACACACATATATATATATATATATATATATATATATATATATATATATATATATATATATATATATACACATATATATATGTATATATATTTTCATATGTATATAAATGTATATACAAATACAAATTAGTATTAAAAATTATCAAAAGCTTGAGGTTTCATGGAACGGCGTGGAAGTGGTGTGGCGACTATTTCATATGGTTCTTGATCATACAATTCAATTCAGTTTTTTTTATATAGCCCAACATCACAAATACAAATTTGCCTCGGAGGGCTTTACAATCTGTACACATAACATCCTGTCCTGGGACCTCAGATCGGATCAGGAAAAATCCCCTAAATAAAGATAGTAAAAGCCCTTTCACAGGGAAAAAAGGGGAAGAAAGCTGAGGGAGAGCAACAGAGGAGGATCCCTCTCCCCGGATGGACAGAAGCAATAGATGTCATGTGACCATAATTAATAACGTAACGGAGTTACAGCACATTACATGAATATGACAGAAATTATTCATATAATGAGTAGTAGGCATGGTCCACAATCCATGAAGCAGAAGGAGGTAGAGAGGACGGGCATCAGCAGGGCCGCCATTGCAGGAGGCAGGACTGACTGCAGGCACAGCCACAATCCATGGAAACTTGAGGCGAGGAAGCACAGAGGCTCCCAAAAAAAAAAGCAAGCTGTTGTAACTCAACTGTACTTTGTCAAAACTGTTCCAAAGTTAACATGCTTTATGAGAGTCATGGCTGGAAGACTTCTGCATGCCAATATTAACTCATAGTCAGCGCGCCACCTACTGAGAAACTATGGCAATTTGAACTAGAAATAGAAAGAAATTAACGAAGAAAATGAAATTGTCCGACTTCCAGTACCGTTTAGAGCATGGTCCCAAGAGAATTATTTTTAAGTTTATATGTGGTACATACGCCTATCAAATGTTGTATATCTATGTTGAACGTACTGCGAGGGCTGCTTTGTTGAATTTAGTTGAATTTTCTCCTCAGAAGTTCATTGGTCCTTTTCTTCTGAACACAATGAGATATAAACAAGCTGTTGATAAGTTTTGATGACATTGAACCAATAATGATCCACAGATAATTTTGTGAGAATCGAACCCAGCGTTTAGGAAGATCTGGGGAAAAAATGTCTTTCACAAAATTCAAAATGGCGGAAATTCTAAGTAGGCGGAGCTAAATGCCATGATTAACTTTTTTGTAGAGCAGACACAACCGGACATGTGTGCCAAATTTAAGGTCAATTGGTCATAGGGGACGAAAACTGTGGACTTTCACAACTCATGGGTTGTCAAAAAAAACCAAGTTCTTTAGGGGGCGCTATCTTCAATAGGTCCTCGACTCTGACTACGTCAGTGCTCGGGCCCTAATAATAATAATAATTTGCATTTCAATAGGTCCTCGACTCTGACTACGTCAGTGCTCGGGCCCTAATAATAATAAACATTTGAATTTCAATAGGTCCTCGACTCTGACTACGTCAGTGCTCGGGCCCTAAAAAGAAAACAGTAAAAATCTACAATATTGAAGTATGTATGTATGTATGTACAGGCAGAATAAATATAACTATTATGAACAGTGTATTAATATTGCACAGGTTGAAGTGTTTTTGTGGTCTACTGGGAGCTGGTTGTGCAGCCTGACAGCAGCAGAAAGGAAGGACTTGCATTGGCTCCTTCAGCCACTGGGAATTAATCAGCCGGTGGTTGAAGGAGCTGCACAGAGCTGCCAGAGTGTCCTGCATGGGGTGGGAGGTGTTGTTCATCGGGGATTATAGCTTTGCCATCATCCTCCTGTCTCCCACCACCTCCAGTGGACACCCCAGGACACTGCTTCGCAGCTTCAGGACCTGGACGACTTGCCATAATTGATGGAACCATGAATTCTGCTCTCAACCAGAAAATCCTGAAGGAGAATGTCCGGCCATCATTTCGTGACCTCAAGCGCACTTGGGTTGTGCAGCAGGACAATGCTCCCAAACACACCAGCAAGTAAAAATGGCTCAAAAACAGCAAAATTAAGGTTTTGGAGTGGCCTAGTTAAAGTCCTGACTTAAATCCGATTTGAGATGCTGTGGCATGACCTGAAAAAAACCTGTTAATGCTCGAAAACCATCCAATGTGGCTGAATTTAAACAATTCTGCAAAGAAGAGTGAGCCAAAATTCCTCCACAGCGATGTGAAAGACTCATTGACAGTTATCCTAAATGCTTGATTGCAGTTGTTGACGCCAAGGGAGGCGAACCAGTTATTAGGTTTAGGTTTTCACATAGGGCCAAGTAGCTTAAAAAAATTAAGTCATCATTTAAAAACTGCATTTCATATTTACTCGGGTTAACTTTGTCTAATATTGAAATTGTTTGATCTGAATCTTTAAGTGTGACAAACCAGGATGACAGGAAAATATTTTTTCCTTGCACTATATATATATATATATATATATATATATATATATATATATATATATATATATTGTGGTTCATGATTAAAACACAGATGTTATACAATATACAATGGTGTATCAAAAGTACAGTGTATTCCTCTGATGTTGCATTCCTGACCGAGAGCCAGAAACACATACACTGAACCAGTTTTTGCTGCCAAGTCAGGAGCCTTTTGGCCTCAAGAAGGAAACATGTGAGCCCCCTCATGACATAATCTCACTCATAATGCTTCAATGAGCATACATTTGAACAGCCCTATAATCACTCCTCCCATTTCCTTTCACACCACCAGATGTGAGGGTCACTCTTGTTCCTCCAGGAATTTAGAGAAGCTTGATCTTCGTCACATAAATAAAAGCACTCAAACAATAACTGCCATGACGGTTCAAAGTACTACACATAAAAAGCTTAGATGTACACTTTGGACGAAATGTTGTTTTGTTTTTGTAAATTAAATCCATAAACCCAAGCAAAATGAATATCCATCTCATGATCTTACTGACAAATTGCATCTGTTTGATGGCAGAAAACCAGTTGTTGTTGTTGTTGAGATTTGTTTGTTTTTTCTTTCAGGATTGCTGTTTTCTTGCCATGCAGTGCTGATGATCGTGTCTTCATTAGGCAACTGAATACTTTTTGTGTTATTTTAGTTGGCAGCCATGTTTTTAAAAGAATAAACAATGATACACGAGAATGTTCTAATGTTCATTTCTTTCACATTATAAAAAGTATGGTAGTATTATTTTCCAATAACTGAATAGCAACGTGTGGTCATGTCTTAATCATTTAATTTAACACAAGACTATAGGTAGACTTAAAGGGAAACTGCCGTTTCTTACAACTTGGTGAAACACAAGTAGTCGGACAATTGGACAGGTTGGAAACACTTCCACGTTAGACAAACTAATTTGGAAGAGAAAATAATCAAACTTCATGCATTCAAAAGAATGTACAGACTCACTTTTCTTTGTTTGAGCTGTTAATGCCAGTGGTGTAGTGGAGGGTATATTCCGGGGTATATCCCTGTCTTTTTTTGGCTGTCCACAGTATTCTCACTGGAGTGCAGCTCGGGACGCATATTTCTGTCCAAACAGCGCCCAAGAGAGTAGTAACCGAGCCCGGCCTGAAACCGTCAAACATTACAATTTTTATGTCCGAACCGACCCAAGCGCAGTAATGTAAGCTGAAACAGGGTTGATTTGCAAATAGTCACCCTGAGCACCAGAGTGCACTCTGGCACAAACTTGTGCTTGTTGGTTTGTATGGTACCAGTGGCGGCTGGTGACATTTTTTTGTGGGGGGGCGCAGTTGGGCGGCGCGGTTTAAATAGCACTCCACAATGAGAAGAAAAGAGGTTTGGAGTAGAATATTCTAAAAAACAAAGCTTTATTTCAAGAAAACACAATGCTCAACACTGTCCAATAACAACTATCAACAAACTAACTTTGGGCATGAGAGGTTCAGAGCAGAATGGTTTAAGAAACATTCAATGTGGTGGCCAGAGCAACTTCAGGGAATACATTGACGTAGCATTCAAACTGGGGGCCCTGCAGTAAGGTGGCACTGGTGAGGTGGTCTTTGAAGGCAAAGCGTTCCCTGGTGTGTCCAAGTATGGTGTCACAAACCTACAGATAAATATATAGAGAGAGACAGAGACAGACAGATAAGTTGTGGGGAAATATCTACTACAAACAGGCTTCATACTACAGACAAAAAACTATGTTTTGTGTGTCTTGATGGCTCAGCAACATAGACAAAAGGCCAGGAGCCACCTTGATGGCTGTAGCTATGACACACACACACACACACACACACACACACACACACACACACACACACACACACACACACACACACACACACACACACACACACAGGGGGTTGAATTTGTATTTTAGATAAAGTTATAGCCTGATATGACATCCACCCAAATCTAGCAATGTCCAACATGTGTTCTGCTGTGGGAAAGATAAAACATTAAACTCTAACAGGCATCTGCTGATTTTGACACTCACCTCTGCAGCAATCCTTCAAGCTCATCTTCCTTCACAGCCCGGCGCTTCCTCGGCTGCTCAGAGCCACTGCACACGGAGCCTCCAGCTAGCAGCTCCGGTTAGCATGTAGCTTGGTGCATGTAGCTTCACTGCTTTGCTGCTGAATATTTAAATCCGGACGTTCGGGTCCCAACTCTTTCAGCCTCTTCTTGTCAACATCTGATCGTGGATTGAAAGGTGTTTCGCGTAGAGATACCACAGAGTTTTCAGTCGCCATACGAACATAATCAAAGGCTCTGCTAGCTGTGTTGCTCGCGTAGCTACGTGGGAGCTATATGGGATGGGAGGGAATGATAAAGGTCTCTGATTGGACGAATAGTCCAACCACGTTGCAATAAGAAACGATGTCATTGGCTAGGGCGCAGATTCGTGCGCCCGAAGATTCACGTTTCATCCGCCAATGAGAAGCTGTCCTTGCCGTCACGAGGGTGAAATGTTTGTTAGCTTTCCATAGACACACATTTGGCCGGCGCCCCGAGAGGGGAGGGGCTTTTCTCAGTAATGATGAATGGCGATATATTATATTTAACTTAAGTGGTTGTTGACAGGGGCTTACGGTCTCCCACACACATTTAGCGCGTCAACACGGTATATTTCTTATTTAAATTATTTGATATATAATGTTTTTTGACAGTATATATTATATTTTTTTCTTCTTCTTTTTTTTTTTTCATCGCAAAACTTTAGGAGGGGCGGCGCCCTAGCGCCCTCTATTGACGCACCGCCACTGTATGGTACTATGGCGACAGTGCGTACTCTGGTCTTTCTGTCTGAGGAGACGGAGCAGTAAAGTGCCACGTGCAGTGAATGTGTGATGAACAGCTGAAATCCCACAGTAACACGGACAGTAGGTCCATCATTTTCGGTTTTCACTCTATATTTTGACTTGATAGAACTTCAAGCAACATGTTAATCAGGCCGAACCCGAAACATTGTTTATAAATAATTGTCTGGACTCAGCCCCACCCGTTGGCTCCCGCAGGGCTCAGAACACTCTGGTACCAACCTATCAGCTAAAAAATTCACTAAACGTTTTAGGAGAGTAAAACGAGAGACTTCCTCCTCAGTAACCTACCCATCTACCTGCTAGTACATCCGCCTCATCTGTGACCACTACACCACTGGTTGTTGAAATACTTGTGCACACAGTTTTCCTGTTCAATGAGGGATTATGTTCTACTTACATCTCATAATGCAACTGAAGGGCAGCATTCACTATGGTTTCTGTGTAGCGTAGTGGAGCAGAGCAGGCAGAATCATTTTAGAATGCGGCCACATACATTCTCTGATCTCAGCGTCCACCATCGTCTAGTTTAATTTGATGTGAATCAGATTGTTCACAGTCTGCTGTGCATGTTGTAGTAATGGTTTGTGGAAAACCCGATAATGTCACATCAGAAGAAGACCAGCAAGACGAAATCAAATATTTCATTTTATTTTGTTGCTGCTCGGGGAGCAGCAGCTAGATGAGATAATCTTATGATTTATATTGATATGCAGAAGAGGAGGTTACCTGGAAGAAAGCTTGCGATGATTACTAAACAGCTGTGACCTGTGTATGTGTACATGCATATATAGGCTTCACATAGCCAGATCAACTGCAAACCATATGCAAACACATTTGTAAATACACATTTGGACAGAGATGAAGTGTGTTGGCAATAGTTATAGAGGGACTAGAAGCAATCGCAGCGCAACGTCTAGCAAACAAATTGAATGAAATATAAGGCTGTGTGTGGCTCGTTAAGACAACAGTACCCACAGTGTATACATGCATGGTAAACAGGCCAGCGAACTACAGCTCGCTGCACAGAGAAACTCCCACCAACTCTGTCCCCGATAGTCAAACAGCAAGCTAATGGCATGATAACATAAATTATGATTAATATGATGATTAATAATTATTGCGTTCCTTTATGCCCACAGCGTTTTACCGAGCTATCTACATGGCAGCACAAGCTAATTAAATCTAATCAAAGCCAGCATCAGGCTTCTGCACAGTTTACAGCCAAGTGAATAATTAAAAATGCTATATGTCATTACATGATATACAGACTTGTTGTATACAGCTGCAGTTAGTACCACGTTTTAAACAATTACTGTGTTGTATTTTATAAATTTTAGATACACAAACAGTTGTGCTACTTGTTTATCTGTGCAAAAAGGTCGGACAATCACAGTATTTCCAATGCGCAGCGTAGTGTGTAAAAGTGTGTGCAAATGAGTACATTACATGTTCTGAGTAATCTTGGGAAAAGCTTCATCCTTATCAGAGTTGAGCTAGACTGCCAGGCTGTCGTCAACAACACTTAGTGGTAGTGTTTGGTCCAAGCACAGACGAGAATAAAATACAAAACCTTTTCCATCAGATATGCTTTTATCCAGCAGTATAACCAGCAGTTTAGCTTACTGCTGGTCACAGTAAGACTTTGCTGACATTTTGATTATAACTGAATGAAAGACTTGTGTATAATGTTACACGCTAAATATGAAAGTGTATCGTTCCACACATACAGTAAGTGCATAAACTACACATCTCAAATTAAGATGATCTGTGTCTGTACATGGCAAAGACACACTATGGAAAATAAGCATTACTTGTGTTGAACAGTGCACGTGATATTGAAAAATGTTGCATTGCTGACTGACAACAGAACTCTGCTAAGAGAGACTGGAAAAGCTAAAAATAAAATAAAGAAAAGCCTACTTGACTTTAACGAAGTGGTGTTAAGTCAGAGAGTGTAGATGCAAAGTGCAGTACAGGTATACACAACCAATGTATGCTAGACAGAGGGAAAGATGGAAGGCAAGCCACAACTGTTTGTGAGTTAAAGCTGGTAGCCCCGTTCAACCATTTTACAGCAATCAAGACTTTGTAATGCTTGGGTTCAAATAAGTACGTTTGTTACGTAACTTCAGTTTTGTATGGAAGTCAAGTATGTTACATTATGTGCGCAAGATAAAATAAGTCAATGTTTATGTTTGGTTTCACAAAGGATATGAGTAGTGGTCTCTTAGGTGAAAGTTCTATGTTTGTAGTACAACCTCTTGATTATGTAGACAGGTGAAACACGGCCAGAGCAGTTCAGAATCAGAATCAGAATCAGAAACTGTTTATTAGCCAGGAATGTTTTCACAAACGAGGAATTTTACGAGGCGGAAGGTGCATACATTGGACATGGACATGGGACGTTAGACGAGACAAACAACAATCAACAATTGTTGCTCTGGGTTCTCAAAATGACATGGATGTGTTTACATAGGCATTAGTTGTAAGCCCAAAGTGTCTCATACAGACACCTTGGGGCCTTGTGCAGTGTTTTTTTCAACTGTCAATGTTAACCAAAACTGTAAAAAGAAACTACGACAGTAACCAGGGAGACAACCCATTTTCCTGGAAATGTGATTGGGGATGCAGTTTAGTTGTGTGGAAATGTAATTTTGCAGAAGACAAAGTTGCGTATCAGACACCGAGAGACAAAGTGTCGGTACTTGGGAATAAAAAACAGCGGCTCATGCAGCTCAAAGTGTCTCTGCTGTCCCTACATTCAGCAGAAGCATCTACTGTCATAAGGACTTAGCTAAAACCAACAGATAGTGTTCTGAAACACTACGCCATTGTATGACATGCTTGTCCAACAGGGAGTTACCTATTTGTACATATCTTGCTGAGTCCTTTGCATTTCAATGTGATGTTCTAGGTGCCTGTGGTGGCCTCCCGCTGTGAACTTGGCACATCCACTGTGACATCCCCTCTGAAGCGACGCCCACTGGGAGGTCTGAAGCAACCTTCCAAGGCCTTAGGTGTAAAGTTGGTCAGCAGCGGGCTGAGAGAGATGAAGACATGTGCCATGTTTCTGGCAGCTCTGCTGCTCCCCAGTATCCAAGCAGGTGAGTTAAGGACATGTTTCTTTTTTCTTTTTACTTCTCTTTATTTTCTCAAAAACAATGGGCTGAGGACACTTGACATTTACATGAAATACAATTATATCACCCTATAAAACACTATATCAAACAGATTCACATTACTCAGTGTTGAATGAGAAATGGCTGTAAAATGAGAGCGAAGGCAAGACAAAAATCATAGCTAAACATTCATATTTCATGTCGTTCAACTAAAGACATGAATGAAAATTCAGCTTTTTAAATAAAAGGGTGGATAAATTGGGTTTTAACTGATCAACAAAATTATTATTATTATTTAGGAGCAAATGACACATCAAACATAGATATTCCATGTTTTTGTGTTTTAATCATTTTTGGCTTGTCATTACAATGTCTACGTACTGCAGTTTTTCCTGCTCTCCAGTCAGTTATCTGTTGTCTTTATCACCTTATCCTACACCATTGTGTTTGATACATCCCTGTACATCATTGGTCTGCAGTGAAGTGTGCCCAAATGTAGCACCTGTAGCATCTGCTCCATGTGTAAACACCAGCAGCTGTCGAGATCTATGATGAATTTATTCTCTGAGACATAGCCCAACGTGATACCTGACGTTGGTGCCAAAGCCCTGTAGCTTTCAGATTGATTGAGAGTACTGTTGGTAACCAATGTGCAATTGCAAATAAGTAGATATCAAAGGTTCGGTTTTCCCCAAATTAATAACAGAATTGAGTGAAACAAGGCTATTACAGAACTTTTGTCTGCATGGCCTCATCAGATGAAAAGAAAAATGCAACAGAATGTAGGAAATTAAGTGGTTGACGCTCAAGAATATGCCAAATATACCAATTTCACACAAACGTCTGATAAATTAAAATTACGAAGTGATGACATTTTGGATTTACAGGTGAACAGTTGAAGGATGAGAGGAGAGCCTTGACAGAGAGCGCGCTCTGGTGTTTGCCTTCACTGATCTGAACAGCAGGACTGGGTCCTTTGCGCAAGGGAAAGTAGATTTCTTCTTCGGGCATCGAGCCGAGCAAAGCAGCCTAGTCCCTATGCCCTGGCAAATTTAAAATGTAACCTTCATCGTTTCACAACATGTCAGTTTGTGATGTAACTTTGCCAGAGACATGTTAGGCAATGAAAGGGTCCAAGATTAACAAGACCAAGGTTACAAAGAAAATATTGCCAAAGCATCACTTTTCTTTCTTTAAGTCTGTGTAGAGGGAAGTTAGATGGGTCAAACCAACACAGAACTTTCTCCCAGGATACTGCAGTTTGTATCCTGTGTGAAACCAAGTCAACATAGTTTTGTTACATAACTTCTGGACTTAGCTAATGCCAGTTACACGCCAGTTAACAGTTTTCTAAAGCCTAACCAATTAGTTTTGTTGTGCAAGTACATTTTAAAACTAAGTTAACCTACCTTGGAAGTTTATTAAGACATTTCTGTATGAATTAATGAGCATAATGTTCCTCTCAGGGTAACTGATATATACAAAAAAACTGTGACTGTTACCTCTTCAGACAGAAGTGAGAAACATCACATCCTGCTGCACAGGAACTCAGTTTAAGACCACTAGTCCCTGCAGTTGTAACACAATGAGTATATCAAAAAGGTTCCTAGTTGCTGAGGAAAGTTCCTGCCGTCAAAAAGGCTTTGGATTACACTTCAAACTACTCTCAGAGAAGGCCAAGTAGAAGATGCAAGTGAGAACGAAAGAGAGCAAAACATAAGGTTGTACAAAAATAATCTATATATTATTTATTCATAGATAATGATCATGGTCTTTTGTTATTTACTTTGTTCTGTGTTTTATTGTTTATTGTGCTTGTCTACAAATTGGGGACATAAAATACAGCACTGTCACAGTCACAAGTTAACCCTGCTCTTGCTGCCTGGGGCATTCTGAACATGGAGATGCGGCCCAGAGCACAGGTCAATTTATGGACAAATTAAGTCCTTTTGTCGGGAAAGAAAAAAAACAACCCATTCCAAACGAAGCTTTCAGAGCAGAATTATTTATGTAATTTGCAGGGAGCATTTTTACATATGTTCAAATCAAGTTTTGGTACTTTGACTATGTTTAACATGGACAACTCGTATCATAGCAGTATGTAAATGAGATACAATCATAATAATCATTTAAGAGTATTTCTAAGAGGGCCGAATGACCTTGGTTGATGCAATTTGCAGGTTGTCTTTAAGTCTTGTCTTTTTGTGAAATTTTAGTTTATAATGTTTGTGTTTTTTATGTGTTGCTTGTGAAAATGTTACGCTGCTGTTTTAGCCAGGAGCCACTTGCAAATAAGATTGGCATAAAATCAGAAGACTTTTACCCTTATCTTTCAGTCCTTCAACACAAAAAGTTGCACAGTGGTGTTTTGACATCTCCAGCCTGCACTGCTGGAGCATCCCTGATAGGAATTGGGTGATTGCATTTAATTCCATCTTCCCCTCATGGGCAACTCTGAAAAACTAATTGTGTGGAAGCTGGGTTTTTGCAACTTTATGACCAGTTAAACTGTCTCTTAATCCTCTTATTCACTCTGATGGAACAATTAATTTAAACATTTTAATTACTATCGTAGTGCAGCCCGATTAACAATTATGTTCTGAAGGATTCAGCAGCCAGATCTGCTCAATAGGATTTGGTTTTCTGGTTTGTTAATATTTCATTCCTTTTACATTGTTGATGAGTTGCAATATTTCTACTTAAATTATTATATTTTTTTATTTTTGCTCCCATGGTGAGGTGTATGAAACAAACAATATAAAGCCACAGTAGGCTGTTTGCCGAATGTACTGCCAGATGGTGGAATCAGGAGTTAAACTGTGAGCTATGGTGTTTTGGATTGGTCTACCCTGAACAAGATCAGAGCATGAACACACCACGGCGTAAACAGTGGTAGCTTATAATACATCCACTCAGTCAGTTATTATCCTTTTCTGTAATTAGAGTTGTGAAGAAAACAGGTGTAACACTTTGAAGTCTTTATTCCTCCTTTTTTTTGGCATAAAATAAAAGCAGCACTAGTAAACAATAAGTTAGAAGGAAAGCGTTAAGTTAAGTGACCACCAATAAATCTGCAGAAATTTAGTGAAAGGTTAAATCACCGTGATATATAAACAGGGGGCCCACCGTGATATATAAACAGGGGGCCCTCTAGAACAGGGTACCCTGTGGAAAAAAGGACCCCCTAACAAAGCATTTTTGGTTGAAAGAAAGATTCTATACACAGCGCTGTGCCATCAGTGTCTGATTAATTATAGAATATATACAATTCAGTTTATGATTTTACACCTATATTGTATTAAATATTTATTATATAACTATTTTTAAAGGATTTTTGAATTTATGCTAGATTAAAACATATTTTTTCTTTTATCTCACATACCCCCTGGAGTTCCTTCACGTACCCCATTTGAGATGTGAAGGCACTCCAGGGGGTATGTGCTCTAGACCAGCGGTCCCCAACCACCGGGCAGCGGCCTGGTACCAGTCCGTGGGTCCCTTGGTACCGTGCCGCGCAGAAAGGATGAATGAAAACAAAAAGGTCGGCAAAATGACCGGATACCGTCTGTGCGTCTGAACCTTTGACACATGTCAAGAGGTGACACACATGTCAAGAGGTCGCGTGATACGTTACCCCAAAAATGAAACTTAAATGTACATTTCAATTCTTCCGGTGTATATACTATATAATAATATACTGCGATCGCAAAAAAGCTCTGAAAACCCTGCTTCCATTTCAACATCCTGTCTTTGTGAAGCAGGTTTTAAATTACGGAGTAGACTGAAATTATCCTTTATTAATCCCCTTGGGGAAATCATTCTCTGCATTTAACCCATCCTTAGTAATTAAGGAGCAGTGTGCTGCCGTGAGGCGCCCGGGGAGCAACTGGGGGTTCAGTGTCTTGCTCAAGGACACTTTGACATGCGGACTATGGGGAGATCAGGGATCGAAAAAATATATACTATATATCATTATTTATTTTTTACTATATTTACACAATGTGCATGTTTAAATGTTTCAGTTTTTCAAGAACAAATGCTGATCTGTCGTCTCTCTGACTGAAAAATGCTGTGTTTTTTGCAGCGTAAGGTGGGTAGGTCCTTAGTGATTCATTGGTTAGTTCCACACACAAAATGTCGACGAACACATCAATCGACAAATCATGGTGAAAGGCAGAGCTCGACACAAACGTCAAAGGCACATCCATGCTCAGAGCTCGCTGTGTGAATCACGTACGATCTCACGAGAATAAGGACGCAGAAGTGAAGAGTCTAGAGTGTCCGGCAACATCTGAACCATATTTCTGTGCCGTTTTATCGAGGAGATGTTAATAGAAACATTGTCACGGTTTGGGTTTTTGGGGTTTCCTGTTTTATTGTGAAGTCCTTGTCTTGTGTGTCCTCTGTGTTTCTGCACTTCCTCCCCTGTGATTGCAGTGATTGGGTGCATCCCAAGTCTCTAAATTGCATCCCCGTTTCCCTCACTTGCGTCCTTTCCTTGCGTCTTAGTCCCTCCCACCAGGGATGCATAGAGAGACGCAAGGAAACCAAGCGAGGAGAGAAGACGCGAGGAAACATGTTTTAAGAGACATGAGACGTCCTTTCCTCTGATGCGTCACGTGAAGCGACGTCGGTTTATGATGACTGCAGCCGCCTGACAGCTGATCACATCTGATCACATCTGATCAGCTTCAGTCGCTTTAACAGCTGATGAGTTTTGTCCAGAGCTAACTACTACTTATATTAATAAAGACAAAGTGATCATGAGTGTCAGAGTGGAGATGTTTTCTCTGTCGTCTGTTACCGTTTAATAAACTGCATTGAGTATTTATACACTGTGATGTGTCCTGCTTATACGCACAGGATCCATTTCTACCGGCGTCTTATTTATTTATTTATTATTTACGTCGGTATGTTTTGAAATTCTGATTGTGACATCATTATAAAATAACCCACAATATAAATATAGTTTCTCTTCATTACGTGTTGTAAAAAAAGTGTTTCCTCTCTCCAGCTCTCTGATTTTAATTACATACATAATACAAGTTATTGAGGGAAACAACAGATCAAATCTTTGAAGACAGTTGTTTGTGGTCCTTTTGTTGTTCAGACCTACGATGAACATATTTTAACCAGATGGTGAATAAGAAAACAGATTTAATATATAGCTTGAGTTTAATCTGTGATCGTCTTCACTCTGGTATTAAACTCCAGCATCAGTCCGCTCAGCTGCAGCGTCCAATCACATAACAGATGAACAGTGAGGGGGCGTGTCCAGCGTTAAAACACTTCCTGGAAGCTCGCTCTCAGGGCTCCTCGATCATGGCTCCTCCGATTTCCCTCCTCGCTCCTCGATCCTCGCTCCTCAGAGCAGAATAAGAGCTTTGGGACGGCCGTCAAGATGGTGGCGCAGAACCACTTCCGGTTCAATCGAGGAGCGAGGAAACGACAATTTAGAGACTTGGGATGCACCCATTGTCTGTCTGCCCTGCTCCCTGATTGCTCATTCCCTTCACCTGCCCTCATGGTTGCCTCCTGTGTCTAATCACTCACACCTTCCCCTTGTATTTAAACCCTGTCTGTCTCCTGCCCCAGTGTCAGATTGTACTGTGTGTTAGTCGGTGTGTTACCTGTTTGTTCCTGTGCCCTTTATTGATCCCTGTTTTTGATGCTCAATCCTTTGTTTTTGGAAGTCTGTTTTTGGGAAATAAATTTACTTTGCATCGTCGTCGGCGTTTGGGTCCTAATTGCTACCACCACCTAACAAACATCGCGTAAACATCATACCATGCATCGCCACGGTCGCAGACTTTCATGAGTTGGTGCTAATTGCTATTGTTATGTGTCAGAACAGTGATCAACACAAATTGTCAGTCACTTATTTTACACACTTTCTATGCTCCTTGTTTTTTCAATGAGTAAGATGAGATGGTCTTCAGCGGCTGGAGTTTTCTCAGTTGTAATAGAGATGGCCAAGTTGTCATCCTGTGAACTGCTAAATTAGGAGGCACCATTGGCCAAATTCCTGTGGAAATGATCATGACATCACATGTAACAGCTGGGGGCAGGCCAGGAAACAGCAGGACAAGAAACTGGACAATCGAGTGAATGAAAAAAGGAAAAAGACATTAGCTTTTTGTTAACACCAGGCCACAGCCGCTTACAGCCACGAGACAAGTTCAAAGGTAATTGATCAGGAGTTGGTGGACAGATGGACACAGTAGAACATTCACCATCAGATACCATCTATGAGCATAGATAGGGGTCACCATCTCACCCCATATATAACCACCTGTTATCTTATGACCAAAATTATACCCTTTGGTTACGTCAATACTATCTCAAAGCTATCTCCGTATAATTAAGCTCAGGAAAACATGAGTATGTCTACTTGGATTGGTTTTGTCAAATATTATTGCATTGCTATTTCCAAGGTCAAGAATAAAGCTTGACAAAGCTTGCCACTCAGTATGCAAAGTAGTATGTGACTTGGACACAATGCTATTGTTACTAGACTCACTATGCTAAGATGGATAGCTTATTGATATAATTGAGAAAGGTATAGGGAATAGTGTCTCAGAGTCAGAGCAGGACAGCAGACACTCCAGAGCCAAACAGGAGAAGTCAGCTGATTGCACGTCACCACCTATCAATCTGTGTTAGCCCTCTGGGAAATCTACTTGACAATTCAGGTCCCTGGCCAGTCAATGCCATTGACGGATCCATTAGGTGGCAGGGAGATGAGGTAACCACCACATACACACCAGAGAACAATTGATTGAAACTCTAGTGGGCAGACTGGACAGTTACACACAGTGTCTCCGTGCTATGCTGACAATGGCAGTCACTCTTTATCTTGTTGAGTGAGCAATCCAATAACCTTGTGTGTTATTTTATCCCCATTTAGATAGTAGAGGACCTGAGAAAGTTACAGTAGTTAGTGGATAATAGACAAGGAATACAAATATCAGATCAGCAGAGACAAACCTGAGGTACTAATACTGATGATTTCATCAATCTATGATGTGTTGATTTTGTTACATTCGAGGGATTGACACAAACTCAAAATTGTATCCTGAGGCTACAGTGTATGCTGTAAAAAGTACCCTCTGCCTTTAAAAGTAGCTGAATGTGTTCCATCAATTAGTTTTGATTCATTCACATTAGAGGGACTGGAGGGCTGCTACAAGGTTGCTTGTTGATAAAGGCCAAGGAGAGACAAGAGAAAAGGTGATTCATGACCACATTTGTATTTTTTATTTCCTTTCTCTTATTTTCGTCAAGGTTTCTGGTCTTTTATCATTGCTTTTTTTAACACTATCTGCACGTGTCGGTATTAATCTGTCAATTGTCCCATTTGTATTAGTCTTGTTAGAAGGCTAATAGCAAGGTAGTTTAGACATCTCTTTGCCAGCAAGGTTTTTCGACTTGTTCTGGGAAATCGCAAGGTGTTTTCAAGCCAGATGGGTGATGCTTCTCCCAAGTCCTCAAACCCTGCCTCCTCCACAGAGGACAGATGAATTTAGAAGTTCTTCAACATGGTCTTTCATCCACTCAACATTATCCCCAGTCAGGGTCAGGCACCAACATACTTTGCACAACAATTATTGTAATTATTTTTCCCTTATTATTAGCTTATTTTCTCATTGCCCAGCTCCTGTGTTGCTCTGTTGTCTGCCTTCTCTTCAGCCTTCAGAAGCCTTCAGCCTGCTGTGTGGCACGGCGCCGCTGCTTGTTAAGGGTCTTCTCATCCAATCACATTTCACCTCTGTTTCTCTATGCAATCGAGAGCTGGATAAACTATATGGAGAGGCCTGCTAGCATGAATGAATACGGCCAGTTGAGCAATATGTCTAGTAATGTCAGTTATCCAATTCATTGTTACTGTTGGCTCAATGGTTTGCATGCCTGTCTTTCAATCAGAGGATTTGTGGTTCAAACCCTGACTAAAGTAGTTTTTCTTCTCTTTTTTTGGGGGGGGGGGGCTTTTCTGTAATTTTAACAGTAGGTGGAGCTCCGTCAGCTGTTATAGCAGGCGTAGGTGCACAATCCACGGCCTGCCACTGTATTTCACAGTATGCTTACTGTAAAATCAATCACAGTACCTGTTTGTCATTACAGTAGTTATCAAAATACTGTACTTGTCATCACAGTAACCGTGTACAGTATACAGCAAATCCTAGACTACTGTTTAAATCTACTGTTTAAATCCTCATTTTACTGTAAATGAATAACACTAAAATAATTACATACTGTAAAATGAAGATGCAGTTTTTTTCAACAAAAGTCATTTCTTTTAATATTTCAACATTTTAAATACAAATTTGACATTTAGTTTTTAGTTTGTAAAAAAAAAAGTTTTGTAAACATTTTTTTTTTTAGGGTATTCTTGAACATACAACATTTGAAATGTTCCTCTTTCTTCAAGTTACTATGACAATTTAAACATGTTTTAAAGTAATTTGACAGTAAAGAGTAAAACGCAAGCACTGGAAGCAATACAATATTCAGCTCAAGGGGGAAATGTATAAAAACAATTTCAACTGAAAAAAGTACAATTTCAAACAATAAAAAGTCCATGACTGACTTTATTGTTACTGTATGAACTGAATCCTCTCCCTGGGCGGTCGTCTTCTCCATGAACTGGAGTCTCTTCCTGAACTGGAGTCTTCTCCATGAACTGGAGTCTCTTCCCTGCAGTGGAAGGACAGAGACATTGGTTACCGATTCCCATTAGAAATACCACAATATGTTTCTACTACTGACAATGTCAGCCTATGTGGTGTTTTGTCTGGTACTGGGATCTTACCAACATGATGAGCCTTGAGGCTCAGCAGGGACACCTGGGCCTCAACATCAGCCTGGTGGAGGTTTCCTGCAACACAAAATAAACAGACAATAGTACCGTATTTATTAGGAGAGACATGAAAGAAACCCTTACTTTGATGTTCCAGGTGTATTTAGGGGGGAAGTGAGAAGATAAGCATTGTTTAGTCTGGAAGGTGTGGTTCACGTGGGGGGATGGGCCCATGAAGCAGGAAAGAGATGGTTCCCATAACAAACACCTGCTTTTTTGGTTTGAAGTTTGAAATGTGTACAACTTTATATATGGAGCTGTGTGTGTGTGTGTGTGTGTGTGTGTGTGTGTGTGTGTGTGTGTGTGTGTGTGTGAGAGGGGGGAGAGAACGTGATCATCAATTTTATATGTTTAAATGTCTAGTGTGGAGGATATCATCAGGTCTTGAAGCAATCCGATGTAAACACAATATTTATGATTGATTAAAGTTGTATATCGGTCAGAGTAGACCCGAACACGACAGGAGGGTTAAGCTAGCAACAATGTATCAACGTTATACCAGCTGTTGCAGTCTGCCCTGCCATGTAGCGTTAGCTCAGAAAACACACGCCATGTTGTGCTGTGTAAAACTCTTATGCTGCGTTCACACCGAAGGCGGCGCGAATTTGCGTCAAAGGGGCCGTGGCTTATCTCCGTTGCTTGTCTCTGTGAAAGGAGCATTCATTTCCGCTATCGACCATGGAATAAATAACCACTAGTTTTGCTTTATACTTGTTGTTGAAGTCCCAAACATGTCGGAACATCAAACGCCCTCGTGTTTGGGTTCATAACATCATCCGTAGCCGCACACAGCTCGGTGAATTTCACCGACTCCTCCAGGAACTGCGTCTGCATATCTCCGTAAAATGGATACCGATACTGCCATCCACCATGGAAATAACCACTAGTTCTGCTTTATACTTGTTGTGTAAACTCCACATACGTCAGAACATCAAACTCCATGGTGTCTGGGTTCATAATATTATCCGTAGTCCCACAACAGCGTCTCAATGACGGCCGCTACCAGCACTGGTTCAGGCGGAGCAACAACAGTTTCATTCAGGACCGGCAAGACGGCGGTGGTGATGGGCGGAGCTTCTCAACGCTGATTCTCAACGCTGATTGGCTGACGCAACTCTGCCTCACGCGATTTCTCCACCGGAGTTGGAATAATTCAACTCACGCGAATTCGCACCGCGTCCTTCGCTCTGTTCGCGCCGCCTCAAACGCATCTATCGCGCCACAGCGTGTCTATGCATTGACTTTGCATGTAATCTGGTCGCACGTCAAATTTGCGCCGCGTCCGGTGTGAACGCAGCATTAACTGTTGTGCTGTCTAACCTGTTGTGGCGTTCTGGTTCATTCACAACGTTCTGGTTCACCTTCAGTGTTGCTCGGTAACGTTACTCGTGCCACGTTGTGCCGCACGGTAGCTAGCAAGAGAGAAAAGAGTCAAAACTTCTCCAAACAGAGCTAGCCTTAGCTAACTAGCGGACCAACACACACACATACAAGTTACACTAAACGCATGCAATTTATCAACTATATGAAGCCAAATGATTTATATCACAATTTAATGAGCAAATACTACATTTTGGTAATATTAGTAACACTAACGTTAGCTTACTAGTGCAGGAAAGTGTGTCCTTACGTCCCTACAGTAAGAATATGGCCAGTATACAGTAATATTACTGTGAAAACTACAGAAAACTACAGAAAAATCGCGCGAAAAATCGTGTCGCGTTTGGTGTGAACGCAGCATTACAGTGTATTTTTACATATAGAATCTAGTTCTCAAAAGTAACCAGCAACTATAGCTGTACAATGTATGTTTTAGTTGGGTGAAAAGTACGTTATTTTTCTAAAAAAATGCAGTAGATAAGAAGTATGAATTAGTATAAAATGTAAATACTTGTATTTAAGTGCTTGTACTTGAGTAAATGCACTTAGTTACTTTCCACCACAGTTTATCTTTAGAAGTTAAATGTTGGTATATTTTATGTCTCCTTCAGTGTGTCCGGATAAGGAGCCAGGACTGCAGCCATGGATGCCGGGACACAGTGAAGACCACCGTGTTACAATCAGTTATGGCAGGAAGGTCCTCCTCACAACTTCAGCTACGGTCCACTCCATTGAGATTCTTAGTGGAGGTACGCTAGACAATTCCATCTCATGTTTATTCTTTTTTAAAGTCACAGTGAAATGGTAGTTAGAGATGTGACATATTTCTAAGTCAAACAGAATTTCTGGATGTGATATCATTATGGAGGGATTTCAATCAAATCCTTGATTTAAATAGGCTGCTTGAATGTGAGTTTAACAATAGCTTGATATGGAGGGATAGAGATATTATGCTGTAGAAAAGCCAAGCGGCAAACACAGTTCTATAAAAAGTGAAGCCAATGCTGCATTCTCTCTCATGTCCATCTGACAATATAGAAGTCTATAAGAAAATGACTTTATTTCTCACTTGTAAAGTTTATGGTCTCAATCTCTAGTTTCAAGTCTTCTTCAATACAGCATGATGTTCATTTAGTAAATGATGGTCCATTTAGAGTCAAATAGACCATTACACCGCGTTCCACATTATTAGGCAAATTGTATTTAAGGGTCATAAACATTAATTTTTAGTTTTTTCAATGAAACTCATGGATGGTATTGTGTCTCAGGGCTATTTGGATGATTGAAATCATCCAAATAGTAATAATAATAATTAGTTTGCCAGGTGAGCCCAATCAAAGGAAAACTACTTAAGAAGGATGTTCCACATTATTAAGCAAGCTACATGTTTCAGGCAAAATGGGGAAGAAAAAGGATCTCTCTGCTGCTGAAAAGCGGCAAATAGTGCAATACCTTGGTCAAGGTATCACAACATTGGATATTTCCAAAAGAATTGCGCGTGATCATCGGACGGTGAAGAAATTTGTCACCGATTCACAGCACAAGCGGGTTCGTTCAGACAAAGGCAAAATAAGGAAGATTTCTGCCAAACAAATGCGTAGGGTTAAGAGAGCAGCCACTAAAATGCCATTGAATAGCAGCAAACAGGTGTTTGAAGCCGCTGGTGCCTCTGGAGTCTCGCGAACTTCAAGATGTAGGATGCTCAAGAGGTTTGCAAGTGTCCTTAAACCTGTTATTCGGCCACCCCTAAACCAAGCTCACAAGCAAAAAAGGTTGCAGTGGGCTCAGGACTACATGAAGACTAACTTTCAAACTGTTTTGTTTACGGATGAGTGCCGTGCAACCCTTGATGGTCCTGATGGATGGAGTAGTGGATGGTTGGTGAATGGCCACCATGTCCCAACAAGGCTGAGACGTCAACAAGGAGGTGGCGGAGTCATGTTTTGGGCCGGAATCATGGGGAGAGAGCTGGTAGACCCCTTCAGGGTCCCCGACGGTGTGAAAATGACCTCGGCAAAGTATGTAGAGTTTCTGACTGACCACTTTCTTCTGTGGTACAAAAAGAAGAACCGTGCCTTCCGTAGCAAAATCATATTCATGCATGACAATGCACCATGTCATGCTGCAAAGAATACCTCTGGGGCATTGGCTGCTATGGGCATAAAAGGAGAGAAACTCATGGTGTGGCCCCCATCTTCCCCTGACCTTAACCCTATTGAGAACCTTTGGAGCATCATCAAGCAAAAGATCTATGTGGGTGGAAGGCAGTTCACATCCAAGCAGGTGCTCTGGGAGGCTATTATGGCATCCTGCAAAGACATTAAAGCAGAAACTATCAAAGAACTCACAAGTTCAATGGATGCAAGAATTGTGAAGTTGATATCAAAGAAGGGGTCCTATGTTAACATGTAACTTGACCTGTTAAGGTGTTTTTGATTCAAACTTTTCTTGATTTCAGTAAATATGACCTCCTAATGCTGCAAATTCAACAAATGACAATTTTTTGTTCTTTACAACCTATAAAATATCTTGAAACTCTGAAACTCTGAAATTCTGCATAATAATTTGGAACACTGCATTTTGAGTTTTTAATTTTTGAAAAAAATACTGTTATCATTAGGAGGTTTGTTCAATAGAATTTGACTTATACTCTAACAGTTGATGACTTGAAAATGATACTGACTGACTGTGCATTACTATTTAGGAAAATCTGAGCAAAGTGTAATTTGCATAATAATGTGGAACGCGGTGTAAGCAGAGTAGGCTTTACGGCGAGGCTACCTTGTGATTGACACGTTACCGCGTCGTTTTCTTCAAAAACCAAGATGGCGAGAGCAAAATTACCCAACAGGAGGCTTCAAACAAGTAAACCACAAATCAAAGGGCTTCGTCATGGTGACTACGTACACTGACAAACAGTCTGTCAGACTACCCACATTGTTTGATAAGGCGCAGGAGGATGAGGACAACATTAATTAATTAGACCTGAAACATGTTTTTCTGGAAGCACAAACACAGTTTTTCTTCCTTCAAAGATATTACAATGCTTGCTTTGACCCAGAAGATAACTGTCAAGTGTTGTTTTATAAAATGGGTGAAGCCAGCTAGTCACTCTAAATCACATTTGATTGGATGCAATTAAGTGTATTTCCCTGAGTTCAAGATGATACAGAAATACTGTAAAGTTTTACAAGAAGGGAAATTAAAGTCATTTTAATTTTAAGATAAGCAAAAGAGATAAGTAAACAGTTAACATGGGGACACAGTATTAACCCCTTTTACAACATGTTTTTTTTATTTTTCTTTCACTGTCAGTAACTGCTCAACAGAGTATTCATTGAAGGCAGAGCACAGAAGTCACACTCACATCAGCTGATGGTCAGCTGTTTTCTTCATGCTCGGTATCATTGCCTTATAGGTACATCATATGTTTGGCTACCAGCACATTAGTAACATCCAAACCTACTCAGTGAAGGGAACCATGCTGTCAGTTTAGTCTATTACTCTGCTGATACATGCCAACAGTACTAACTGCTGCAACAGCTTCCACCAACCCAGCCTCTTCTTCACTAATCACGATTGAAACAGAGAATCCCATACTTAAAAAAAACCCCATTAATAATGGATTTTAAATTACGTTTAAGGGCATGTCATGGATACATTTTAGGGATTATAATATAATAGTTATATATAATGGAATATACGCTTCTTTTAATGCTAAGGTTTTGAAATGAAGGTGCTTTTTCCAGGCTTTAACTAGTTAACTCAAGGCCAGCCACGTCATTTTATTGTACTTGGCCCGCGACAGCTTGAAAGATCGTCTTAAAATTAAAGCCTATGCTGCTTTACAGTGTACAGTGACCTTAGACTACATCTCCCACAGGATTCCGTTCATTCGCGGGTCATAAAATTGACATGCATTAATGCATGTCAATTTTATGACCCGCGAATGAACGGAATCCTACCGTGAAAAAGCAGTGTACCGGCGTTGATATGATTACGTTGAAAAAGATCGACAAATAATCCCCATATGTCCAAGAAGAGAGAGACTGATGCAGAGGGAAGGCCATTTAAAGAATAGTAGAGTAGAAAAAACGGTAAGTCTTCTGCGTTGTGAGGCAGTGTCGGTGATGGCGTACAATTCGCGTCGCCATTTTGTTACGCTAAATTTAGCCTCCAAGAAAAATATTAAATTGTCCAAGAATTAAAAGGCAGACTGCAATGGCAGCAGAATATATTCACAAAAGCTATAGCCAAAAATGCTGCTGCTGTGAAAGCTAGCTTCATTGTGGCTGAAGAAATCACCCAAGCTTCCTGGCAGTGATGCTAAAGCTACACCACATCTGTCACACATATTTTTTGCAGCTCACAATTATTTGTTGGACCAGAGTTATGTCCTTATACATTCAATATTGTTGAATATATTGTTCTAAAGCACAAACTGACACTGAGGTGGTAAAAGCAGGGCCTAACACATTCAGAGAAAAGTAGCACAGGGGATGATGTTTAAAGTTAAACAGATACTCACCACTTCACTGCAGAACTGGTAATGCAGGTGTTTGGCCAGCTACATCTGTTCTGCGTCTGTGTGGACAAACTGAGTCCAGGGCCTTAAATGGTAAGATGGGTCTGAGGGCACTGGGGCATGAATGACCTGCCAGGAGGCTTCATCACTACCACCCCTCTCTCTCCCCTTTAGGAAAGCTGGTGATTGCTGACACCAACCGGGCCATACTGCTTCGAACAAAACACATTCTGATTGGGAACAAGGGAGAACTGCACATTGGAAGCCCAGCCTGTCCTTATAAAGGCAACCTCACCATCTCCCTTTATGGAAGGTAGGAAGTCCAGCATGAAAAACCAACAGTCTTAACGCAGTTTGTGAAATCGTCACAAAAGGAAATCTATTGGTTCTGTGTACTTGAAAGATCTGTTGCAACTCAACTCAAATCCCACCTCAATCTCCACAACCTCTATGAACCCTTTCAATCCGGCTTCCGTTCGAAACACAGCACTGAAACCGCCCTACTGAAAATCACCAACGACATACTTCTCTCTGCTGACTCTGGCTTCCTCACCATCCTCATCCTCCTTGACCTCAGCGCCGCCTTTGACACGATCAACCACTCCATCCTCCTCTCACGTCTCCAGCACTCCCTTGGTATAACTGGCACTGCCCTCTCCTGGTTCACCTCATATCTCTCAGACCGACATCAATTCATTGCCATAAATAACTGTAAATCCTCCACCTCCCCAGTCACCCACGGTGTCCCCCAAGGTTCCGTGCTTGGTCCCCTCCTCTTCATCATCTACATCCTTCCCCTTGGACAAATCATCCGTCGTCATGGTCTCAATTTTCACTGTTACGCTGACGACACCCAACTCTACCTCTCCTCCAAGACCATCACCTCTGTCACCCACTCCACTCTCACCTCCTGTCTCACTGAAATAAAATCATGGATGCAAGAAAACTTTCTCAAACTCAACTCCAACAAATCTGAAATACTCATCATCGGCCCTAACTCCCTCACCCGCTCAGCCCAGACTTTCTCTTTGAATATTGACGGCTCCATTGTCAGCCCCTCCACCCAGGTCCGCAACCTCGGCATCATCCTCGACCCCACCCTCTCTTTCCTCCCCCACGCCAACCACATCACCAAAACTGCCTTCTTTCACCTCCGTAACATTGCACTCCTCCGGCCCTCCCTGTCCTCTGCCACCACCGAAATCCTCATCCATGCCCTCATAACATCCAGACTCGATTACTGCAACAGCATCCTCTACGGCTCACCCAACAAAACCCTCAATAAACTTCAATATGTCCAAAACTCTGCCGCCCGACTGCTCACCTCCACCCGCCGTTATGATCACATCACCCCGGTCCTACACAACCTCCACTGGCTTCCGGTCAAGTACAGAATAGACTTCAAACTACTACTCATCACCTACAAAGCCCTAAACAACCTGGCCCCTCCCTACCTTTCAGACCTCCTCCCCCTTCACGCCCCAACCCGTTACCTCAGGTCCGCCGGTACAAACACCCTGAAGACCATCAGGACCAAGCGCCGGACCTGGGGGGACAGGGCCTTCTCTGCTGCTGCACCCCCCCCCCTCTGGAACGCTGTACCCATCCACATCCGTCAGGCTCCCTCACTAGCTTCATTCAAGCAAGCCCTCAAAACACACCTCTTCCAACTCGCTTTCACCTGCTAAAACCTGCACCTATCCTCCACTACGACCCTCAGCTTCTCCAGTTTTTCTTTCCTTTCTTTCTTTGTTACAAAAAATGTCCTGTTTGTTTGTTTTTGCTTACTTTGTCTTTCATTTTTGTTCCGTTCGTCATTGTCTACTGTCCATATTGTAAAGCGTCTTTGTGTATCTTTAAAAGCGCTATATAAGTTGAAATTATTATTATTATTATTATTACAGGGACACGAATTGAATGCATTTTTCTTATCAATATATATCGACCTTTTTGATCGGGACGACATGCTTTAGAATACAAAATCTACTGCTACTAGCACTGTTTATACTACTACTGCTACTATCACAACTACTGCTACTATTAATACTGCAACACACTACTACTACTACCACTGCTTTGACTACGACTACTGCTACTACCACTGCTACTACTACTGCTACCACGACTACTAATACTTTTACTACTGCAACTCCTACTGCTACTACTACTGCCACACTACTATCACTGCTACTGCTACTACTACTACTACTACTGCTACTACTACTACTGCACACTACTATCACTTCTACTGCTACTACTGCTACTGCTACTACTATCACTTCTACTGCTACTACTGCTACTACTACTGCTACTACTACTACTGCTACTACTACTACTACTACTGCTACTGCACACTACTATCACTTCTACTGCTACTGCTACTACTACTACTACTACTGCTACTACTACTACTGCTACTACTACTACTGCTACTGCTACTGCTACTACTACTACTGCTACTACTGCTACTACTGCTACTACTACTACTACTGTTATTACCCCTACTACTACTACTGCTACTACTACTACTACTACTACCACTGCTGCTACTGCTGCTACCCGTAGTACTACTACTGTTACTACTACTACCACGGCTGCTATGGCTGTACTTCTAAATGCTACCTCACTGAGCTGCTAGCATGTTGAAGACATAAATATGGAGACGTCTGACGTCAACATTAAGGTCATGACCAGAAAGACTGAAGCAGACTTTCTTTCCTCAAATGTAATTTGTGGAAATACATACATTATTAAAATGTTTATAATTCTCCCATGCTGTTCTTAGATTGGATGCCAGTGACAATGAACACAGCTACTTTGGGAGGAAGTACATTGGTGTGGGCACAGGAGGGACACTAGAGATCCACGGAGAAAAGAAGCTGTCATGGACGTTCCTCAACAAGACCCTCCAGCCCGGAGAGAGCAACCAAAACAACTATCTGTTCCAGAGAAGCTGGGGGAGCCGAGGCATCATTATCCACGTAGTCGACCCCAAGACCGGCGAGGTGCTGCACAATGACAGGTAAGGGTCCCCTCGAAGCAGCGTCTCGGCTGTTGAACAATCATGAGACTCTTAATTAGAGCCGAAATGCTGTGTTGGCTGACATCTAGTAAGCTGTCTAACCACAAGGTTGTAGTGAAGGAGACCAATGTTGATCTAATGGCTCTGGCTTTGTTTCACGCACATACAGTATATTCAATGTAGAAATTGATGTAATTCTTAATATCCTTTCATGCTTAATTATCCAACACATTTTGTATTCCAAATAAAGGTCAGCTACACTTTTATTGTGGTAATACATGATGGTAATTTCTAGAGGATGAATCAAGGCATTGGACTGCATCCAGTCTTCTCTAATTTACTGTCATCCGACTGTCTGATTAAAGGTGACAGCTACAAAATGCACTTAGTAAACCACAACACAGTTAATATGCAGACTCAGAGTCAACTGCTAAATAAATAAGCAATAATTATAAATGGAAAGACAGAAAATATTGCTTTGAAATGGGATAGTGTTTTACTAGTCATTGGTTGTTCGACTTATATGTGATCGTGGTGTTTTGCTGCTGTGCTCAGTAGTTATTTTAGCTTCCATATTTCACCCAGCTACACTCCCTGATTTTTTTCCTTTAAATTTATTATTAATGTATTTTCATCAGTGGAAAAAGAAAAACAGGTGTGCAGTTTTATCAGAAATGCTCCTTTAGTGGGTGGGCTGAGTTAAGGTTTTCAAAGAAAAATGATTCTCAAAGCACCCGCAAACCTTGGAAACCCCCCTGACTGTGTGGCCAAGCAGATAGTTTCTCTCTCCTGTGCTATTTGTATGTATTTGAATGAGCTAATATGCAGACATTTGGCATGACATCTGCCACTTTCCATTAGGGCTGCACGATCATGGCCAAAATCATAATCACGATTATTTTGATCAATATTGCGATCACGATTATTCATTAATTTTATCATCTTTTTCATGCGCTTTCATGTTTAAATGAACAATAACACTGCTTCCACTTCCATTGTTGTGCTACATTCTGGCTAATATACAAATCTTTGCATCAGACTGGTCCTTATCACAGTGCATCTCGTAGAAGGAAAATATTAATAAAATAGTATCAACACCCAAAATTAAATCAACAGAGCACTGCTTTCACTTCCATGTTGTGCTACATTCCAGCTAATGCACACGGCTTTGCATCAAAACAAAACTTATACAGTTCTTATTCACCTGAAGCAAAATATAAATAAAATGTTTCGCCAAAATGAAGGGCTAACTAAAAAGAAATATGCTATCAGGTCAGTAGTTGCAAAATAATCGACATCCCTTTGTATTTCCCCCCGACGTTTTTCATACAGTGCAGGTAATGCCTGTTTGGAGAAATAATTGCGCGAGGGGATCACGTATCTCTTGTCTCGTGTCTGAAGCCTTCATGGCTCACAGTATTTATTGGACATGTCTTTGGCCAAATGAAATGCGATTGCATCCGTTATTTCAGTTTGGGAGGTGGAGGATACGCTGTCACGGTATGCAGGGTCGCTGTTATGTTTTCTGGGTTGACTTTGGACATGGACGGAGATTCAGTGAGGTAGCGTTAGCTTTAGCATTAATGCATTCATCGTACTGTGGTTTGTGGTGACGTTTCAGGTGGTTGAACAAGTTAGTTGTATTGCTATGCTATGCTATTTTTTTAGGCTGCCGTTGCAGGGTGCGCACGCATGACACCTCCCATCTCGTTCTCCCATCTCGTTAGTTGAGGAAGCGCTTGATTTAATATGTAGCGGAGCACGCATTTTGAACGTCAATATCGCTGACGATCATGCTCATTTAATTGTGGCGGCCAAAATCGTGATCGCAATTAAAATTCAATTAATTGTGCAGCCCTACTTTCCATGCAAATAAGCCAACAGTCCAATTTACAAAGATCAGTGCTAATGGGCAGAAGCAGTTACAATGAAAAGATTAGTGTCTTCAGAGAGTTGGTGGTAACTGAAGCACATTCATAAAGGGTCTCCACTCATTTATTTTTTAATTAAATCAATGAAAAATAAAGCTCCCCTACATATCATCTTCGAAAGTACATGACTTTTTTTATTTTTTTTTATTAAAGCCATGGTTAATAAACAAAATACTTTCTTCCCTCTCCCACATCCTTGGGCGTTCATGTTTCCCTGATGTTCGGATGGAAGCGTATCTCACCCCTTATCACCAACACACTTTTAACATTTTCCTTCCTTTTTAGGTCTTATGTGAAACACGTTAAATTATCACACAAAGACATGGTCTGTTTCTGTTGTTAAAGGCTGCAGAAGAGTGTTTGCTGTTCTTATTCTGAGAAGCACCTGACTCAGATGCATATTGCTGCAAGATGAAAATCCTTGCCTCTCCAGCAATGTACAGCTCTGTTATTACAATCTCCATATTTATTCAGGATGTAAATTAGTGCAAGTAGAAGGGAGGATTTCTGACCCATATATCACTGGTCTTGGCAGGAACCAATGAGGAATTTCTTAAGATATGGGAATTACGACATCATAGATGTTGGAGGTTGATATAGTACCTTGGACTGTTTTACATGCAGAGTGGTTTTCAAAATGTTGTTCTCTTTCAACCTCCCTTCACTCCCACAGGTTTGACACATACCGTAGTAAGGAGGAGAGTCGTCGTCTTGCAAAGTACGTGGATGGTGTGGAGACGGGGCTCATACTGGCCATGGTGGTCAATGACGAGGGTTCCAACAACTTGGAGGACTTGGCCAAGAAGAGCCTCTCCAGGCTGGGCAGCCAGCACATCAGCACTCTGGGATTTCGGTGAGCTCCTGAAATATTTGATTTTGAAATATCATGACATTACATTGTGATGGAAACTGTAATCATCAACAAGGACTAAATGAATCTTCATAATCAAAAAATTAATAGATTTATAGATCCACCAATTCCAACACTTGTTAGTAACAAACCATGCTGATCAATACTATGAGCTCAACATCTCTGCTCAGTTCTTCAAACTTATAGTCAGGAGAATGTGTTTTTATAAGCACACAGCACTATATTGTCTGAAGCATTCTTTTGTATTAGTTATTGCAATTTAATACAACAGCTCTGCCATTCATTTTACCTTTATGAATTTTATACTGTCAGAAGTGTGTGAATGAATTTATAAATTTATTATTGAGGTCATGCCAAACCATCTGGTTTGGTCCCCACCAACTGGTGAGAAAAATGTTGCTAACCAGTCAGTCTCTAACCATGTGTGTTGGGTGGAAGAATTGTACATTGACACATTCCTCAAACAAGACTCAACTGTGCTCTTTTGATTTTCAGAAAAAACTAACTGTTGGATATGGGACTTGGCATAGTGAACTAAAAGCTTGTGAATGTGTTTTGTTTTGTCAGCTACAATGACAGATACCTTGTTGTGGGCTGAGAGAAGATGCTGGTGAATCTTGGCCATGTAAGCCTTGTGGTTAGCCTTCAGGCAGGCTTAGGGAACTTAATGCTGCCGAGGACACCGTTGGAAACACTGAGGTTTCATAACGACATCAGGGCAGAGCACAAGTTAACATTCCATCTCCCAATTTGCACTTTGCTCCATGGTTGTGGATGCTTAAAGGTCAGAGCACATGGCTGGGCGGGCTGGTGAGGCGACAGAAGGATTCCTGCCTAATGTCTCTTGACGCCTTCTCTCTACACTGTTACCAAACAGGCCAACACTGGTGTCATCAGGAGAGAGGATGTGAAATTTGCGGCGCACCCAGAGACATTTTAATAAGATGGAATGTATGAGACAGTGTAGACTCTGCAATACATTCTAAGTTATGTAATTTCAGATTTGTTTACTCTAGCTGCCACAGAAGAGCTGGCGGCAGCACAGAGAATTACAGCAACACACCTCAGAAAAAAAATATTTAAACTCATACTACATAATAATGACTACGTTTACATGCACCAAATGTGTTTTGTCCTTTTTCCTCTTTACATGTCTAATACAAATTTATATTACACTAATATAGTGCAGCCGTGCATATTCTTATTAACGTAGCCGGTTGCGGACTGTTCAATGGTGTTCACACAGCCTCCCTCTTTCCTTCAACCAGCTTCTAGAAAAGGTTGCCGTTGAGATATGTATGCATATCAAAAACCCTGTTCATATCCAAGGCCATCATAATGTTCTCCTTCCAACCAGGAATATGGGCTTTTCTTTTGAGCTACGTCTCTACAAACGTTTGTCTACAATACAATAGGGAACAATAGATTTTATGTCAGAATTTGATGTGATTGTCTTTTTTCTCTCTGACACCCTTTTTTCTTAATTGAGCAGTTATCCCCTGTTGCAACAACTTTTTTCTTATCACACCAACTGCGAAGCAGCTGGCTCACACAGGAGCCTTCTGTTTGAGACGGACAGCTGATGTCAGCTGCTCAATCTTCTTTATCTTCTTTATCTCACTGTAAAGCCAGAGATATCGGTCTGTTTACCTTTCTGTCTGCCTGTTTGTCTGTTTGCCTGTTTAACCGTCCGTCCGTCTGTCTGCCTGCCGGCTGCACAGTCTATGCACATGTTCCTCATTTTTCACCTACTGTATCGATGTGTTTTCCAATTTTGGCTTAATATCGAACTATGTTTTCCTCCATTCTCTGCCCTTCCCCGTCTCGCCTCTCCTTTCTTCATTCCAATATGTCACCTGTTCTCTTCCCCTGCCTCATCTCTCCTCTCTTTTTCCTTTACAGGCATCCCTGGACCTTTATAGTAACAAAAGGGCATGCATCTTCTGCAGTGGAGGGGCATGCTGTCTATCAAGGTAAGAATCAATGGTTCTTCAATGTTTGTAGTAAAAATGCACACATGTTGGAAGTGATCTGTGTGTTTGTGTGTTGACAGGGACCAAAGCCTCCTCAGAGGCCCGGAGCTCTCGTGTTTTTCAGTTGACTTATGGGGAACATTTCACAATTACCACCAGTAGTCAATGGGTGCAAGGTAACGCTTCTCTCTCTTTCTCTCACGCACACACACACACACACACACACACACACACACATTTCAAGGTTATGTCGTATAACATATAGGTGTCCTCCCTTTGATGAAATGAGTAGGTTGGGCAGGGCCGGAGTTACATTGCTTCTGTGCCTGTTTTCCAGGCGCAGATGTGACACATGCTGTATTTATCAAACAGTGTGCCATCCTCATTACATGTGAATTTGAAGGAGGATTGTAAAAAGTATAATCAACACTTGTGTAGTTTGCTTTTAAGACCCAAACACACTGAAAGCAATGAATGATGATCCTCATTTGAAGCTCCTATGGTGCACCGAACCAGCAGTATTTTAGGAAAAGATCACTATTCAGGAAACATTTGTTGTATTTTACAGAAACCCTTTAATCTCTTAACTTGATCTAAATAATAAAGCTCCTGGTTCAAAACTATAAAGTGTATTCGATTTAATTATTTCCATGATATAGATAATACTAGACTAGAAAAGATGATGTGAAATGGTCGTCACACGATCCTCACGATAGGGTGTATCAGACACCGTCCTGCAGAGAGCACAAAAAACTGCCATCAAATAGAGTTTAAGTTAAGTAGTGACCTCTAATGTGATCCACTTGCTGGCAACGTTATTTTAACCAGTGAAAGTATTATTAATCACATTTTTTTCTTAATAAATATATTGTCCTTTAATTCCTTTTAAGTCTCTCCAAACAGGTACCGGGGCTTTCAGAAACAGCTTTGATTGGCGGGTTCTCCTTTAATACTCGAAAGCAGTTTATTATATATCCGATAACAAGGCGGCAACCTCCAGATCTGAAAAGTGAAGCCAATGCATGATGTTCATTTTGTAAATTATGGTCCCATTGAGTCAAATATAACATAAAGCAGAGTATGCTTTACGTACTTAGCTCCACACTCTTGTGTCACTTCAGGTTGCAAAAAAACAAGATGGTAACAGCCCAAACGCCAAACTCAATGCTTTAAATGGCAGTCCACAAACCATTGGGTCACAACACTTTTGCTGTGTTTTGGGCCATTTAAAACCAAAGGGTTCTTCAAGACTTGAACTTCAGACTCTTTCAGCGTGTTTGGGCGTGTGAGGTTGTGATTCAACTGCAGGATCTCAGTTACTTCAGAGAAACATGCAGACACAGGAAAACTCCTTGTTCCATCATCTCACTTGGGCTATTTAAATTCTTCCTGAGCTGTAATTGATCAGCTTTAGTGATATCATCACCCAATCATTTTCTCATCAATAAGTCTGCCTCACACCCAGCCGTCTGGTATGCTGCAGTTATTAACCCTTCCTTTACCACCAGTTCTAAGCTGATTCCAATTAGATGTGCCTTATATCCCATCTGATAGCTGTTACTTTAATGAAACGACCAGACTCCAGCATGCAAACATGGACACTTGTACGCATGCTGTGAGACCTGCACTCATAACTCTCATGCAGCCTGACATACTTACTGTGTGTGTGTGTGTGTGTGTGTGTGTGTGTGTGTGTGTGTGTGTGTGTGTGTGTGTGTGACCAACATGTGTGTTTCACAGAGGCAGAGTGGACAGAATGGTTTGACAGGGACGATGAGAGGGGATCTGGAGACTGGGAGAAAGTTTCTGACCTACACGAGGCTTACCCAGACAGACTGTGTAGCAGCCCACTCGATATCCAGGTAAGTTTTTTCTTAAATCATCAAACACACATACATGCATGAGTGCATATTCACACACACACCTTACTAAAAGCAAATGCACCAAGCCACAGAAATGAGAGCTGCTTATGCTGCAACCAGGTGATTATCATATTCTTCTGAAGCAACATGAGAACCCATCGATGGATATTAGCAGAACCTTTAATATTGTGTCAAAGTAATATTTTTAAGTCACATGCCTGTGGCTTTCTGAGGTCTTAAAATGTAAACATGAGCTGGCTGTAGTCTTACGTCCCAGTATTGTTCACACAGCCAGGTCTGATTGCCAGGTCGTCAAATACCATTGCTTTGTCACGGCCCTCTGCGTCCGATACGACACACAAGGTCTGTATGTTAGTGTCTGAATGAGACGTACCAGGCGTTAACTACCTCCAATATGATCCCATTCAAATCATGCTAATATGCTCAAGGATGATAATGGCACTGCATAAAGACCATAAACACCCACGTGGGAAGGGACAATGGACGGGACAAATGGACCCAAGACTTTCACCCAGGAGACTGCTCTTCGTGTCCCGAGTGTAACCAACATGTTGGTGTCTTTATGTTTACAACGTTAAATTTCACTTCCGCTTGTTTACTGCGACCGTAGCGGAGAGCGTTAGAACCAGTGGCGGTGCGTCAATAGAGGGCGCTAGGGCGCCGCCCCTCCTAAAATATTGCGATGAAAAAAAAAAAAGAAGAAAAAAAAATATAATATATACTGTCAAAAAACATTATATATCAAATAATTTAAATAAGAAATATACCGTGTTGACGCGCTAAATGTGTGTGGGAGACCGTAAGCCCCTGTCAATAACCACTTAAGTTAAATATAATATATCGCCATTCATCATTACTGAGAAAAGCCCCTCCCCTCTCGGGGCGCCGGCCCAATGTGTGTCTATGGAAAGCTAACAAACATTTCACCCTCGTGACGGCAAGGACAGCTTCTCATTGGCGGATGAAACGTGAATCTTCGGGCGCACGAATCTGCGCCCTAGCCAATGACATTGTTTCTTATTGCAACGTGGTTGGACTATTCGTCCAATCAGAGACCTTTATCATTCCCTCACACCCCATATAGCTCCCACGTAGCTACGCGAGCAACACAGCTAGCAGAGACTTTGATTATGTTAGTATGGCGACTGAAAACTCTGTGGTATCTCTACACGAAACACCTTTCAATCCACGATCAGATGTTGACAAGAAGAGGCTGAAAGAGTTGGGACCCGAACGTCCGGATTTAAATATTCAGCAGCAAAGCAGTGAAGCTACATGCACCAAGCTACATGCTAACCGGAGCTGCTAGCTGGAGGCTCCGTGTGCAGTGGCTCTGAGCAGCCGAGGAAGCGCCGGGCTGTGAAGGAAGATGAGCTTGAAGGATTGCTGCAGAAGTGAGTGTCAAAATCAGCAGATGCCTGTGTTAGAGTTTAATGTTTTATCTTTCCCACAGCAGAACACATGTTGGACATTGTTAGATTTGGGTGGATATCATATCAGGCTATAACTTTATCTAAAATACCAATTCAACCCCCAACAAGTTAGTGTGTGTGTGTGTGTGTGTGTGTGTGAGAGAGTGAGATAGCTACAGCCATCAAGGTGGCTCCTGGCCTTTTGTCTATGTTGCTGAGCCATCAAGACACACAAAATATAGTTTTTTGTCTGTAGTATGAAGCCTGTTTGTAGTAGATATTTCCCCACAACTTATCTTACTGTCTCTGTCTCTCTCTATATATTTATCTGTAGGTTATTGACACCATACCTGGACACACCAGGGAACGCTTTGCCTTCAAAGACCACCTCACCAGTGCCACCTTACTGCAGGGCCCCCAGTTTGAATGCTACGTCAATGTATTCCCTGAAGTTGCTCTGGCCACCACATTGAATGTTTCTTAAACCATTCTGCTCTGAACCTCTCATGCCCAAAGTTACAGTTTGTTGATAGTTGTTATTGGACAGTGTTGAGCACTGTGTTTTCTTGAAATAAAGCTTTGTTTTTTAGAATATTCTACTCCAAACCTCTTTTCTTCTCATTGTGGAGTGCTATTTAAACCGCGCCGCCCAACTGCGCCCCCCCCAAAAAAAATGTCACCAGCCGCCACTGGTTAGAACGTGACAATAAGGGTCCTAAACCAGTGTCAGTATGTGAGGAGTTGGGATGAGAACTGTGTTATGTTATCAACAACACATAGCCCAGTCTGCCAATGACTACTGTCTAATCCTGCTTTTAATTACACGAGGGATATGATTTATTCATATCCATTACTCAGGTTACTGGTCGTCTGTGCAGTATCTGGATCTCCCCAACAAAGGAGAGTCTCTGTCACTTCAGTACTGAGGTGCAAGTATTGTCCATCGGCAGATTTTATCATTAGATATACTTTTTTTTTCTTCAGTAAAACCTTAAGCATTCTATCTGTAAACTCACATCTACAAATGTTGAGCTCCAGCTGCTCTTGAGTCCAGTTTTTTTGGGAGTAGATCTGTCTAGTATTCAGTCAGTGCCGAGCCAACCTGCCATTACTGTGCTGCTGGGACATGACATGGCAGCAGCCAGTGAATATGGATCCAGCCTGGCTCCATAGAGCAGCAGCTGTTAGCCTTCCATGAAGATGAACATTAGTGCCAGGTCTACCCAATCGCCTCCAACACCCAATTATTACCATACAAAATAGCTACTGTAGTGTTAATGCACATTAATTATTGGATGCCTGGTGTAGCCTCCGGAAGAACTTAGTCAAACAACTTCTCTCGTTCTCTGAATTTATTTTCCTTGATCACAAGTAAAGTAACAAGCGCTGCAGTCTTGATAGCAGGGAGTCGTCCAGTCAACACGCAGGTTGACCGTCCAAAAACCACCCCGAACAGCCGGAAGTTCGGCTCTTTAATACACGGTTTTCCGTCATGAACATCTAACATTTCTATTGGCTCTAACCTTTCTAAGAGGAGGAGAATCGCGTCCTCATCTTTTCTCACAGGGCTGGAACGTGCAACGACCAGTCTGCTTCCCTAATGTCAACATACTGATAAACAGGTGTGAGTGTTGTGGTGCAGAGCGTGGAACCTTGAGGAACCGACAACCGGACTGAAACTTCTCACAGAAAGCATTTGTTAAACTGACCTCGCACAACCTGAAGTCTAATAGACAGAAGAATAATGAAATGAAGAATATCTACAGAATATAACGATTTATATTATCAGTAGGCTGCAGCAGCACCTTTTCATGGCTGCTTGGTAACAATATAACTTCATCATAATAATTAGCTCCCTTACAATCTTTCCTTTATGCTCTCATTTTTCAGCCGTTTAATAAATAATATTGTTGGTATAAAATGATCTCGAGAAATGTTCTAATCTTCATGTCCAATTTATTTAGTTTCTGTCTTTTACTATGTAGTATGTTGCTGCAATTGTTGTGTTAATTATGATCTGCCATGTCCTCCCTTGGTTGCCTGTGTCATCATGTTTCTGTTGTGTTTCTGCTGATCCTTTGTTTGCAGTGTACATGTTTGTCTCTGTGAGATCTCTACTTTAGGTAGCTAAGAGTTTTTTATTCTAATGTGTTTCATATTATGGTTCTGATTTGTTTGATTATCAGACCATCCCAAGGAAACGTGAAGAGGCTCAGTGCCTGAGGTGGAACGTTTGCACCTTCCTGTAGTTTGGCTTTGTATTCTAAGGGTAAACACTGAAGGTCACTGAAGTTCAAGAGATCAGTTGTATTGCTCTTTGGTCAAAGAAAGGAAAGGTCAAAAACAGGAAAGTCTCGTCAGTAGGCCATCTGACATTTGTGAATTTCCATGGTTTATGTTCCAATGTACAGTATATTTCAATGACATTTACTTAAGACTTGCAGTACACACTCACAGTACAGCCTCCAATTAGCTAGCAGTAGTGATGATTGCTAGCAGTAGCAATTATGCTAACAACCAGTGCTCTGCTCTGTTGGTTCCAGCACAAAATTAGCAGGGGAAAACAACAGTGTGTTTTAAAATACCTTCTTCATGCAAAAGAAGAGATCAAACAAACATTAGAAACCAATTTACAATAGCCACTGTGATTTACAATACAACAACAACACCACAACATTACATTTAGCTGACACTTTTATCCAAAGAGACTTACATTTTTGCTTTATACACCGTAACACAGCAACGGGGAGCAGTTAGGGGTTAAGTGTTTTGCTCAAAGACACAGCGACATGGACTAGCGGAGCCGGGGCTCGAACCACTGATCCTCTGATTGAAACACGGGCATGCTAACCACTGAGCAACAGTCGCCCTACAACAGTTGTTATCTTCAGCTTTCACAGATTCACTTATACAGTGAAGAGATAAGAGAGCTGATTTTAATGAATGCGCATCATACTGGCATAGATTTATTGACTACTTTGTTCACTTTTTGTGAAACAAATTGCATTATAAAATACAGTATATGAAAAAGCTTTTTACAATCCCTGGATGAGCGGCAATCGATCCCACTCAACATGTTTGATTTTCATCCTTACCACTGTATCAGTTTGAACAGTCAGAAAAGCAGTTTACAGGACATCTTCAAAAAGGGGTTGGAGATTTGCTTCACGTAAAACAATTCAATATAATCAACGTAATCTCATTGTATAATCATATAATCTGTTTTACATAGAACAGCACAGAAAGTGGGTTAAATCCTGAAACCTTGTCAGAAGATTGAAATAATTTACATATTTGAATGCTGCACCAATGTGTTGAAATTACTGAGCTTTCTGTCACAATGTTGAAAAACATTCTTGTGTCTATAACCCCTATCACTGAAGCTCTTTATGACATTCCTGCTGTTTGACAACAATTTAAACCAGACACTAGACAAATACCAATGTCTGTTGCAAAAGCACATCATTTGTCCTGAAATCAAGTGTCCAGACATCTCTCTGTCTCTCTCTCTCTCAAGCCGTTTAGCAAGAGTATTGACACAACATTTGGAAAATATCCTTTAATCTTGAGGAATGCTGTCACCTACATTGGTCTGGCGCAAAATGTAACACTAATTTTTGGGTGTTTTTGCAAATAGTACCCTCCATTAATAGTTGTCTGTCATGTGTCCCTTATACAGGCTGAAACCCATGATGGCATACCAGCCAACCAGACTGGAGAAGTGATCCACAAGAATGACAAGGTCTATGGCTTCGTCTGCCTCAACAGGGACCAGGCTCACGGCCTCTGTCACAACTACAGGGTTCGCTTCCTCTGTGGAAAACTGGGTACATTCATGACTTCCTGTCAGTGTCTGTGGGGATGTTTGTGGGAACAGTGTGGGGATGAAGATCTGGATGATATTTTTTCAATGCTTCTTCAACATGGATCAACGCTAAGACACCTACGTAAACGTGTTTAGTATTTCTAAGGGGGAAAGGGGATCTTTAGGGGGAGATGTGTGAATAGTTGTCTGTCTCTATGTGTCAGCCCTGCGATAGTCTGGAGACCTGTCCAGGGTGAACCATGCCTTCACCCATTGTCAGCTGGGATTGGATTGAAATATACAATCTATTAGTGAAAAACTTAGGCTTGTGTAACAGCAGACTAATTGCACATGACCTGCCCTTGTGCTTGTGTCACAATGTGTTTAACTAACTATGTGGTATTTTTCATTTTAGTGTGTAAGCAACCATAACAAAGGCTTAAAACATATACAAATGCTTTTTAACCATATTGCTTAGTCTGCCACACAAAAATGTACTGCATGGAAAATGAGACATGGACTTAAATATGCACACACGCATTGTGGGCATGGATGGGTTCGACCTTCCCACTGTAGACAAAGTTTGCTGTGTAGGGCTGTGTGAAAATAGCATGTCAGCTTTGCAGCATTCTTTGAGCTCTAACTTTCACCGTCTCCCTCTGTAGTTCGTCCACAGGCCTCCATTTCCATCGATATGTTGTCCAACAGCAGCATCCTGGAGCTGGCCGACCGACCAGAGAACTGGAGGTCCAGGGATCGGGTAGTCGTGGCCAGTACCGACTACTCCATGCACCAAGCTGAAGAGTTCTCCCTGTTGCCCTGCCCTACCTGCACTTCCAACCAGGTCAAGATCCAAGGTGAGAGAATAGTGACCAATATGTTACCATGCAGGGCTGGAAGGAAAGGTTCTGATGTACTTGTTCCACTTGTTCTATCAAGTAAAGTCTCAGACTAACTAGACGTTTATAGCATGAAGTCTGGTCTAGACAGCTGGCTACTTTCACTGTGTTGAACACATGTTCAAGCTGGTTTAGTGGTTTTGGAGCTTGTTTCACAGCATGTTAAATGCTGTGAAACAGTGAGGTCAGTTCGTGACAGTGTGGCTCCATGATAACCTAGCTCTGACAGTTTCCCAGTGTTGCAGTGGGGGCCGGGGCTTACCCAATTGTCAATAAGAAGTCCTGTAAAAATAATAAATATAAATAAATGTGCATTAGACGAGTACAGTGTGTCAATGTAGCCCTACCGTTGGAAGGGATGTGAAGGAAAATAAATCCAAAATGCTAACGCACATTCAACGGCATCACCAGATGTGTCGATCACCATTATGAGGAAATATATACTGTATATAGTATTTTCAGTTTGATACATGTAGCCTACCTGGAACCTCTTGGAAACGTGTTTGTTCAGTGTCCATATATATATATATATATCTACACCGCGTTCCACATTATTAGGCAAATTGTATTTAAGGGTCATAAACATTCATTTTTTGTTTTTTCAATGAAACTCATGGATGGTATTGTGTCTCAGGGCTATTTGGATGATTGAAATCATCCAAATAGTAATAATAATAATTAGTTTGCCAGGTGAGCCCAATCAAAGGAAAACTACTTAAGAAGGATGTTCCACATTATTAAGCAAGCTACATGTTTCAGGCAAAATGGGGAAGAAAAAGGATCTCTCTGCTGCTGAAAAGCGGCAAATAGTGCAATACCTTGGTCAAGGTATCACAACATTGGATATTTCCAAAAGAATTGCGCGTGATCATCGGACGGTGAAGAAATTTGTCACCGATTCACAGCACAAGCGGGTTCGTTCAGACAAAGGCAAAATAAGGAAGATTTCTGCCAAACAAATGCGTAGGGTTAAGAGAGCAGCCACTAAAATGCCATTGAATAGCAGCAAACAGGTGTTTGAAGCCGCTGGTGCCTCTGGAGTCTCGCCAACTTCAAGATGTAGGATGCTCAAGAGGTTTGCAAGTGTCCTTAAACCTGTTATTCGGCCACCCCTAAACCAAGCTCACAAGCAAAAAAGGTTGCAGTGGGCTCAGGACTACATGAAGACTAACTTTCAAACTGTTTTGTTTACGGATGAGTGCCGTGCAACCCTTGATGGTCCTGATGGATGGAGTAGTGGATGGTTGGTGAATGGCCACCATGTCCCAACAAGGCTGAGACGTCAACAAGGAGGTGGCGGAGTCATGTTTTGGGCCGGAATCATGGGGAGAGAGCTGGTAGGCCCCTTCAGGGTCCCTGAAGGTGTGAAAATGACCTCGGCAAAGTATGTAGAGTTTCTGACTGACCACTTTCTTCTGTGGTACAAAAAGAAGAACCGTGCCTTCCGTAGCAAAATCATATTCATGCATGACAATGCACCATGTCATGCTGCAAAGAATACCTCTGGGGCATTGGCTGCTATGGGCATAAAAGGAGAGAAACTCATGGTGTGGCCCCCATCTTCCCCTGACCTTAACCCTATTGAGAACCTTTGGAGCATCATCAAGCAAAAGATCTATGTGGGTGGAAGGCAGTTCACATCCAAGCAGGTGCTCTGGGAGGCTATTATGGCATCCTGCAAAGACATTAAAGCAGAAACTATCAAAGAACTCACAAGTTCAATGGATGCAAGAATTGTGAAGTTGATATCAAAGAAGGGGTCCTATGTTAACATGTAACTTGACCTGTTAAGATGTTTTTGATTCAAACTTTTCTTGATTTCAGTAAATATGACCTCCTAATGCTGCAAATTCAACAAATGACAATTTTTTGTTCTTTACAACCTATAAAATATCTTGAAACTCTGAAACTCTGAAATTCTGCATAATAATTTGGAACACTGCATTTTGAGTTTTTAATTTTTGAAAAAAATACTGTTATCATTAGGAGGTTTGTTCAATAGAATTTGACTTATACTCTAACAGTTGATGACTTGAAAATGATACTGACTGACTGTGCATTACTATTTAGGAAAATCTGAGCAAAGTGTAATTTGCATAATAATGTGGAACGCGGTGTGTATATATATATATATATATATATATATATATATATACACTAGCTAGATAAGGGGTCGGCAACCCGCGGCTCCGGAGCCCGTCTGTTGCGTCTGTCCCTGAGGCTTTGACAAAAAAAAAAGACGTTTTTATTTTATTCTTTTTTTTATTCAAAGGGAATTCCTCTTATCTTGGAGTTTTAGGTGATACTGGGTCACTGAAAATAAAAATAAATGTTTAAATATTTCTTTAACCAAAATTTGCATCACATCCTGTCACGTAGCTGTCAAGCACCTTCCCCTGCAGGTGGCTACTCGTGATTCAGAGCACCGCCCTCGCTAAACTATCAACGGATAAATAAATAAAAAGAAAAGTCACAGTGGAAAGTAGAGCATTTCATTCTGCGTAGACGTATTGATTTGCTTTCACTGCCAACGAAGCTGGCTGACATGTCTGCTGATATGTGGCGAGAATTTAGCAAACAACAAAACATTTAATGTTGAAAGACTCTTCCAGAACAAACACTCTGATGAAAGGTATCAAGCTGCTGAAGAGCGATTCCTCAACTGCTGCAGCAAACTGAGCAAAGTAAATATACTTTCAGGAAGTGGATCACGTCTCCAAACTCCTCTACTGCTGCTGGTTCTGTGGCAGCTCATGAGACACTGAGGCGTCCGCTAGTGAAGACGGATCCTCCTCCTCCGTTTGCAGTGCTCTAAAAGTCTGTAGTGAGGACGCTCAGTGTAAACAAAGCAAAAAATATGCGTTTAAAATGTAAAACTCACATGAAGAGGACAGGTATTGAACCTGCTACCTTGTGGTTACTGGGTGAACAATCTACCACATGAACCACAAATATAGACAGTATTAAAGGATAATTGTTGTTTTAATGGATCTTAATGTAGCCGACACATGACTATTTTTTGTTTGATAGTTATAAACAGGTAAAATAGCAATACAATGTCAAAAATTTTCTTTATTCTTGTTCTATAATTTCATAAATACAACAAACTATAGTTTTTTGTATATATAATATGACTATATATAAAACTTCATAAGCTGTGATATCAAATAACTTTTGCGGCTCCAGACAAATTTATTTTGGTGGAAAAAAGGGCAAAATAGCTCTTTGGATAAGAAAGGTTTCTGACCCCTGAGCTAGATAGAGATAGCTGTCACCATCAGTCACCACAGGTGTCAGCAATTCAACAAGAATTTAAATCTTAAGTATTACCTTTTTTTATAATAACTGGCTTTATTACGACCTGAGATTTCTTTTCGGATTTATTGAATACAGGTATTAGGTATTTATTGAATACAGTGAGTGAATGTGTTTCTCCTTAGATAGCCTATAGTGATTTGGAATGAAATCCCTCTTTAGCTGTGGCATTTATGTCTGCCCAAACAGATTTAAATCACACACTGAAACCAACTTTATTGCTCGGAACTCTTCCATGAGAGTTAAGGCTGAGTCTACAAAGGTGTGTGTGTGTGTGTGTGTGTGTGTGTGTGTGTGTGCGAGCATGTGTGTGTGTGCGCGAGCGTGTGTGTGTGTGTGTGTGTGTGCGTGCACATGTGCGAGCACTTAAACACCCAGCCTGATAGAGGCCAGGTTGAGACAGCCTAGAGCAGTGTGTGGGAGTAAGTGGAAGGTGTTTGGTCTGACTTAGGGCCAAGGGAAAGTCTCAGCCTGCATCCTGGAGCACTCTGTGTTCCTGACTGAGTCCATTCACTTTGACACACATACACTGACACGCATGCTAGTATGAACACATACACGTATTTGCTTTCTTTCTTACTGCATTACGCTCACACTCAGAAGTTCTGCAGGCCAGCGTTGTTAGTACTCACTTTTCTCTCCTGTATGATTCAAATGGCCTTTGTCTATGTCTCTGAGAAAAATCCTCCTTGCACGCAGCGGCTAAAAGTCAGAAATAACGTGACATGACGTGTCCTCTCATAGCTGTCGCTTCTGTCCACCAAAAAATCTAAGTTTCTGTTTCTGCTGTGGATTTAGGACTCCACCCCCTGCCACTTGCTCTCTATTTTTCTGAGGCTCTCTGACGTCAGCGGGTATTTGGCCATCCAGAGCAGAATTCCTATTTTGGGAGCCCGAGGCCAGAGCTCCTGTCAGGCTCCTCCTGACTAATCCGTTTCATTAATTCCTGCATGCGTGCCACTCTGCAGCACCATTTTTGAGCAAGCCGTTATAATCAAGTCTATTCCCCGGCCCCTGATGTTATACGCATACAGGGAGGCCGTGTTGTTTTGGCTGATGGCTGAGAGACACACAGAGACGGATGGCCCAGGGCTATTTATCAGTTTAAGTCCAATAACTTGAGTCTGTTGAACTTTTGATAGTTCTAAATGGCATGAATGATGATGAGTGTAGAAAATAAATGTTGTGGAGTGGATCAATGGCCGAGAGCAGTGGGGAGTGGTTTAGACTTAGATTAATCTATTTCTACCCTGACATTTACCTAGTTTTGCAAAGCCAGGCTGTATCTTTTCGGGTCAGTTTTAACCGTGAGATTTATGTCTGGAAAACATCCACCGAGAACAGATCGTCCCCCCCAAAAAATTAATTTATATAAGAAACCAATCCTCAAGCTTGAGTAATTACATGATGACCCCTCTCAAAACTCAAAAACCCCATTGCCATCAAAACTTAATAGATACATTACATGGTAAAAAAGTATGTGGGTACCCACACATTACAGTCATAAGATATGATGTAATATGTGATTGCGACACCATGGTCATTACTGGGCTTTTAGAACAGCTCGCTGGCTCCAGGCTTTCCACCACTTGTTGAATCTGCCTGCAGGTATTTTCACCCATTCAGACAAGAGAGCATCAGGGAGGTCCACAGCCAGTTGGAATGGGGCAGAGGTCAGGGTTCTGTGCAAGTTCTTCCTCACCAAATCCATACTTTCCTTTCTGTATGGAGCTTGATATTTTGGCATTAAAAACGAAACCAGGAAAATGTAAGCCACAGTGGTAACCTTTGAAAGAAAAACATGCCATTTCTTTTCACAAATGAAAAGTTTAATTTATAAGGATTAAAACACACCATTTTCAATACACTCAAAATATTTGCTGCTATAGTCTCATTTGTGTCGTGGTTAATGTTAGCAAACTAACCACCACTTGTGGCCCCGGCTCTTATTACTCAAAAGTTCCAAAGGCTTGTTTTAATAGCCAGAGAAATAGCCTTGCAGACTGTAACAAGATTCTGTTACTTCCCTGAGTCCCCCCCCCCCCCCCCCCCAAGCACACTCAAGGTATCGTTTGTAAATACTTTGATTGTGTCCTGCACACGCTGGCAGACTGTGCCTCTGCCCTCTCCTTCTCGGCTCCATCCCTGCTCAGCAAGACACAAAACAACTAAACCGTTTCAGCTGAGGCCAACTTCATCTTCCCAGCACCTGTTCCCTGAACTGCTCTTCCACTCCCCCTCTGCAGCTGAGATTAATCACACCTCTGCCACCACATACCTCCACCGCCCGACTTAGGCCGGGGAGCCATCCGGCCGAACCTACTCTAAATTTACGGATCATGGACTTCAAAGTCTTATTCAGACGCTCCACCAGACCGTCGGTCTGTGGGTGGTAAACACTGGTCCGAATAGATTTAATGCCCAGCAACCCGTAAAGTTCTCTCAGTGTACGTGACATGAACGAGGTGCCCCGGTCAGTCAGAATCTCTTTCGGGATTTCCGACTCGGGAGATGACCTGAAACAGCGCCTGCACGACACTCTTTGCAGAAATGTTGCGCAACGGCACTGCCTGCGGATATTGTGTTGCGGAATCCACCAGGACTAACACAAAGCGATATCCGCGTGCACTCTGGTGAAATGGCCCACGGAAGCCAAGTATCGATCTTTTATGTAATCAATTACGGGAGGCACGGAGAAAGAAATGATAAATGCGCCGTCCGCGTGTAAACCAAACGTCTGGACTTCCTGTCACTCGTAGCGCCGCTGCTCGCACAGCTGTTGCACGGGGCACAGGACAAAGTCCGCAACACGGCGCTGATCAAAGACATTAATAAAATGCATAAATCAAACTGGCTATGGGTCCTCTCCTAGCGCTGGAAGTTACGGATTAACAGGCGGCCGTGTTAACTTGTGTCTTTTGGCCGAAAGTCGCCAGTTAACACGGCCGCCTGTTACTCCGTAACACCGTCATCCCGACACAGTTCCTGGAGAAGTCGGTGAAATTCCTACGGATAATATTATGAACCCAGACACGACGGCATCTTTGGGATTTCCACAACAAGTATAAAGCAGAAATAGTGGTTATTTTCATGGTGGATGGCAGAAATGAAAACTCTTTGCACAGAGATAAACCACAGAGATAAGCCCCGAACCCTCTCTGGCGCATCCAGCTCAAGTGACGCGACTATGCAGACTGTAATACAAGCAGTTCAGTTTGTTAGGTGCAACATTTATGACAGTATTGGTCAGTTTGTCCCATTTTCTGCAATAAAACATATTGAAGTGAGATGAACAGACTGAAAACTGTATCTTATTAGATGAAATATGTTGACAGTTTTCATTTGGGGACAATTTGCAGTTGAAAAAAGGGAATAAATCGCAATATATCACAATACTCAATATATCGCAGTATCGTGATAATATCGTATCGGGACTTAAGTATCGTGATATCGTATCGTGGGACCTCTGGTGATTCCCACCCCTACTCCGGGCAGGACGTGCACCAATGGCGCACATCCCCCCGGATGCCCGGCCAATAAAATCTGGTCATTATCTGGTCCAGTGTTTTTTCATATCCCATATGACCAGCCATCGGGTTATAGTGAGCTGCCTGGAAAATAATTTCCCCGGCGGCTTTTCGGCACCAGCAACTGGGTGTTTTCCTGCCCTGTCTGAGTGTCACGACTCACTCTATATGGCCTGTCCCTAATCAATGAAAAGTGTGGATATGACTGCGCTGCATCAGGGCGCACCAGCTGACCATCAATTCTTAGCACATAGTATCTCTCCTGAGACTGCTCGAGTGGAAAATCTTCCATGGGAGCTTCCAACTCGATAGACGGTGGACTCTCCACGGGAGGCTCCGCCGGTTCCTCCTCATACTTTTATTGTGTCCTGCACACGCTGGCAGACTGTGCCTCTGCCCTCTCCTTCTCAGCTCCATCCCTGCTCAGCTTTATATATGGACAAGACAGAAAACACCTAAACAGTTTCAGCTGAGGCCAATTAGGCTTCTTCCCAGCACCTGTTCCCTGATACAGTCTCTTTTCATTATAAACTTCCAACTTAGGTTTACTGGTTAGGTTTAGGCAACAAACATATGGTCAGGTTTGTTACTTTGTTTGTTACGTTACTGCTGTTAGTAAAGTATGGAAGTTACGTAACAAAACTAAAGTAAAAATGAGTTATATTGACTTGGGTTCACAGGGGACTCCTTATTTTCTCCATGTTAAAGATGTTTTGGGGGGGGGGGGAGTTTTTCCTGTTCCGCAGTGAGGGTCCTCACATCGGAACAGTTGGTTACTAAAAAAACCAACATAAAAGTTGGTTTTCGGCTTGTTCTTTGGGAACTCTTATGGAGCAAAGCTGCCCATATTTGGGACTCTGCTCATTGCTTACTGCTGTGGGGCGCCACTGTTGACAGTTTCTGATCAGAACCGGTGGCAATAAAAGCTTCTGATTTTGAAGAAAGTCTGTGGGTACTCCAGCAATAATATCCAGCAACTAATATCACTTGTTTGGAGTGAAGATTTCTTTTGAACTGAGAAGGTACATATTAACTCTGTTTGTCAGCTAAAGTGCTCCAGATTAACTTGGCCTTGTTATATTAATCTTTTAATAAAAATGTAAGATGCCCTCAATGTCTTTTTCAATGTATATCTGTGGTATCATAAATAATATAATTGATACAAATACAGAGACAGGAGAACACAGGGGCTGCGGTCGAATAGTCCATTTTGGTTAGGAACCTTCCTAACTGAGTGAAATGACCCGGAAGTACCTAAGTGGTCGCCATGATAAGTGCCAGTCGAATTGTCCAAACGCAAAGGAAAGGAGCTTCAATGCTTCCTAACTTAGCTCCTTTAGCATAGGAACCACTGGACCTTCCTTTGCGAAAGGAGAGGAGATAATGCCGACTAGGGCTGTCAACGAATAATCGAAATTCAAATATATATTCGAATAGTTGTTAAAAACAGAATTTCGAATGTGAAAATTAATATTCGAATGTAAAAAAAAAAGAGTATTTCGGAGGATAATTATCGTGAATCTGGCAACCCCCGCCGCGGCCGCGATGAAGTGTCCTCTTTTGTGTGTGTGTGTGTGTGTGTGTGACGAGCCGTTCGGGGCAGAGTCTCTGACCCGGAGCAGACGTGAAGCTGGTTGAGGCTTTCACGGGGTTTTGCTGTTGTTGTGGCGTAGGCTGCGGCCCACAGTAGCCTGTTCTGTGTTCCCTTAATAAACACCCTGTAAGCCAGCTAACGTCTCGTAGCTTTCCTGACCCAGGGTCGCTACACTATGTAAGCTAGAGTTAGCTTACCATTCAACGACAAGCAACTTGAGGCCACATCTCCAGAATGTGCACCCAAGAGAATATGGCATAAAATGTGGAACTTCAGCGAAACAGCCCCGTCTGGATACGTATTTTGCGCCGTCCGCCACAAGTTCGTTGTCTGTGGCACGACAGGAGGCTGCACGCAAAAATTGATTTTGTTCGTATGCAAGGACATGAGGGCTTCAGGGAGTTCTGTGAAGCACTGGAACCGAGGAACCTTATCCCTGATCAGCACTCAGCATGTGTTTATTGTTGCCGTTCATTTAAAACCGCTATGCGCGACCGACGGTGCGGTGCGGGGGGGGGGGGGGGGAGTTAGGGTGACCAGACGTCCTCTTTTTCCCGGACATGTCCTCTTTTCGAGACCTAAAAAAAGCGTCCGGCAGGGATTCCAAAAACGTCCGGGATTTTGCTACGTCGGGGAAAATAGTTATTACCCCCTTACAAGTTTTGGAAATGGTATCTCCCTCACGTTCCACCTTCTTGCGCAAGCTCTGACTGTAGAGAGAACTGTCATTGGTCGACCGATCTCAACGTAAATGTAAGTTCACGGCATGCTACACGCTACTGCTAACCCCCCCCCCCCCCCCCCCCCCCCCCCCCCCCCGCGACGAAGTGTCCTCCTCCTCCTCCTCCACCCCCCCCCCCCCCCCACGTTCGAATATTAAAGGGAATATTCGAACGTCATTTTTTAGCAATTTTGACAGCCCTAATGCCGACCCACAATTCCTTGCGGCGGCAACATTTAAAGTGACGTATCATTCGGCCGTTCACGGAGAACAAACGATCATGACCGACAAACGCAGATCATGTAAATAACCGTTGCTATAACTTGGAAATACTTTCAATAATCTGTTAAACCTGCTGGCAAACTAAAAACGTTACGTTGCTGAAAACTGCTGTAAAGTGATCAAACTGACGTATTTGATATTCTCTCTGGTGTTGAACTGCAGCTTCAGCCCTCATTCTTTTATTTTATTTGACTTCAGTTACAGAAGCTTTAGTGAAAGAGTTAAACTGGACGAGCTCTTCAGTCTGAGTCATGTTTCTGATTATCATCTTTTTAATCAACTATTTTGTCAAATTACAATAAAACATATCAAGTCAACACGAGTTGTGTGGTGTTTCATAAACTGTTGTCTGCATATTTTTATGATCAGATTATAATCTGCATGTAAATAAACCATAACAACATAACGGGATATGAGACACACATATATATAAAGGGATATGAGACACACATATATGACACACATCGTTTGTGTGATAATGTATTTAAATCAGCATGTTTGAAACTGAACAAATAGACAGTTTAGTAGCTTTGTACTCTGTGAAAAATACGTTGGTTTCACTTTCATATTCCTTCGTTCATTTCTATTCCAACCTTGTTAATAAAGTAATACTATGAACCGGGTTGTTTATGTCGTTATGACACAACACTGTAAGAAGACGGACGAAGTATCTAAACTGTGCTTTTTGTAGTCCATCTTCGGAACGTTGTAGTTTCACCGCTGCAGACAGAGTGACGTCACTAACATGCGCCTGCCGTCGTGTCATAACTACGTCGCTTAGTGAAAGTGGAGTCGGATTTGCCAAACACCGCGGTTGTCTTCTCCTAACTCCTCATGAAGTCTCCTTCCCATCTTTCCTTAACCCCGTGACGTTTTCCACAGAGGTTAAGGAAAAGTGCTTAGGGTTAGACGTTAGGAGGTCATTATTGGACTATTCGACCGCAGCCAGGGTTTCAGTACGCTGGGGAGGTGCAGGTGATTAGACACAGGTGGATTCAATCAGGGGCGGGTCAAACAAGCTCACTGGTGGGAAAATATACAAAGGCATGTAGTGAAGTGATTTAAAATGGGAGGAGAGCAGAGTAACGCAATTCTTCCCTTTTTTCTTCCCCTGTGAAAGGGTTTTTACTATCTTTTTAGGGGAGTTTTTGCTGATCCGATGTGAGGTCCCGGGACAGGATGTTATGTGTACAGATTGTAAAGCCCTCCGAGGCAAACTTGTATTTGTGATGTTGGGCTATATAAAATAAACTGAATTGAATTGAAACAGGAAATACTGAGATGACAAAAATAAATAAACTTAACTTGGTAGGAGATATGATAAACACAACTGCTCCACAGGAGAGAACAAAAAGAGGGAAGACCACAGAGAGGCAGGGAACTAAACCAAGCAAAAAAGCAAAGCCGTACAGAAGTAGTATGGAATCTCTATGTAAAAGTTACTACAGTATACAGCTTTGATTTTACTGTATAGTACTGTGAAAATTGCACAAAAAGTTGCTTTGAAACTAATGCAACAGGCAGCCATTGATTTGCAGCAATAATTACATATGTTCTGGCCACAATTTGCCACCTAAAGTAAGCTGTCCCCGGCTTTTAGTTTGGTTGCAGAAACTCTATGAACTCTAGAAACAACTGCCAGCTCTGTTCGGATCATGTTTTTTTAACTTTTGTAGTGTTTTTCATACAATCCAACAATCCAATAGCTATACAATCCGTTTAGCTAAAAAAGACATAGGGCTTTTAAACTACATTATACAACCATTGCTTGGGTCTTAGATTACCTTTTGTCTCAGTTTAACAAAAACTGTAATATCACAGGGAACGGTTTTGTCCCCCCTTTTTTATCCTGCCTGTACCACTGAATACAGGCAGAGACATGTGTCCTGTAATATCCAAAGGTTCTCAGATGACACTAAAAACAGGATCAATAAGATGATCAGAAAGGCTGGCTCAGTAATTGGCCTTAACCCGGACTGTAGGTGTAGAAGGGCCAAGTTAAAAACGATTGTTGCTTTTGAAGGCCATCAATTACACTTTGTTTTTAATGGACTCAGAATCTCATTTAGTGAGAGACTCAGGATGTCTCAGTGTTCTACTGAATGACTCAGAAGGTCTTTTGTTCCAGCAGCAGTTAGATTTGTTTATGATTTAATGATGAATGTCTCGTATCACATTTTCTGGTCTTCTTTATTCTTTGTGTTTCTTGTTGTGGACTGTGACTATTGTTGTCTGTCAGAGTTTTTGGTTGCAAATGAGTTTCCCCACTGGGGATTACTGAAGCTTTCTAACCTAACCTAACTCTATGAAACACTGTGTCCGCAACAGAGTATGTGTATGTGTTATGCACATACGAGTGCCTGTTCACTATTCTTTGTGTTTGTTTGTGTGTGTGTGTGTGTGTGTGTGTGTGTTGTGTGTGTGTGTGCGGCTCGCAGGTAAAGCCCAGTTCATCCACATGGGTGAGGAAGTGGACGGGGGTGGACATGAGGGCGGAAGGTGGGCCTGCTGAGCCGTAACGTCTGCTCCGTGGTGAGATGGAGCCCGGCTGCTACGGCAACGAGGCCTGCAAATTCTTCGACTTTGACACTTTTGGCGGACATTTGAAGGTACATTTGTTGTCCTCACCTTGTCATTTAAAGAGCAGTTAACCAGATAATTCACACATGAACCAGCTTCCACCAGGCCATTGTATGCTGCCTGAGGACAAGCACTTAGCAAAGACTTTCTCCGGAACAGAGGAAACTGGCACCAGACCTGACACAGCATGCAAGTGTATTATTATCAGCCAATAAGCGGCAAAATGCCATTTCTCACCAGTGCAATAAGAAAATGTGATGCAGGAATACAGAAATCAACATACAACACAACACAACCTATTCAGACAGAGTGTGTCTCATGGGCTAACGTTAATACACAATAGATAAACTGATAAAACCCAAAATTTGACGTTAATGCTAACTAAAGCTGTTGTGGCTATTCCCTTTCCGTGGCCAACATATAACGTCATCAGTTAACTTACATCTTCATCGTTCCAACCTGCTGTGGCCATGTGGAGTATATTCTCCTGTTTTTTTTGTTTTTACCCCGATTGTGCCCATTGTGCTAAAATTACACACACCCTATGCAACAAACAGAAGCACATGGCAAATGAATATGTGGAATGACTGATATTATTTTATAACAGTAGTTTAGAACAAAGAGGCAGAGACCAAGGCATGCTTATTTCTGGCATCACAGACTGGCTTTAAGGATGTTCCACTCTCTGTGGACGTGGACCTCGAGTTGGGCTTGTCTTGTCAATTTATTCGATAGATGTTTAGAATTTGCTGATGTAGAAGAAATTAAGACAATTTTTAGTTTTACTTTCATTATTTCCTTGATATTATCTTTTATGTGTATTCTAAATTGGAACTCCACTTGATCCAGAATTTCAGACTCCCCTGATCTTCTGAAGTTACAATAGCAATTTATGTAACACTAATTATCCAGGAAACCCCCAGACTCTGTTGGCCTTTTGGCCTTTGTGAACCAGAAGTTTATTGGCCTCTGTTAATGTCTCCTCCCCCTTCACAGACTACAGGTATAAAGTCCCTGCTCTCAGGCCCCGTTCAGACTTGATTAAAAAGCAAAAATGATATGAGTATTCATTTAGAGCAAGGAAGTGAGGTCCGATTACAAGTGATCACTGGAGACGTGTTCTAATGCCTGGGGACGTACATAGAGCTGTCCCCTTGTGATCTGTTAATGCCAGGTGTGAACAGGGCCTCAGAATGCATGAATGCCAACCATAATCGTCTGTGTTAACCTAAGTAGAGTCTAAGTAGAGATTTGTTTCTCAAAGTTGGACCTAAGTGAAATATTCTTCAACAAAGCAATTTCTTCCATACCGACCCACATTGCCATCCATAGAGCCATGCTGCTAGGTGAAAAGGATCATATGGCCCCTGGATGTGCAAAGCCCCCTGTGCCCATTCACACAAACACACATTTCCACATTTGGCCAATGAATGCTCTGATGAACAATTAAAAGCTCAATTAAAGCAGGTTGAGATGCTCAGCAACACCCATGCTGTACATATCTGAGGCCTTGTCAACAGGAGGAAAAAAGACAGTGGAGACACTGAGGGGACAGAAAAGGACAGAAGAACAAGAGGGAGGCCGTGATTGTATCCCTGCTGCTTTCATGCTTCTTTTTCCCCGGGGCAAGCTACCATATCCTATTATACATTTCCATCACAGGCTCATGTCACAGTAACAACTTATGCATTGTTGTGTGGAAGCACGTAAAACACACACACACACACACACACACACACACACACACACACACACACACACACACACACACACACACACACACACACACACACACACACACACAGAGAGAGAGAGAAAGGAAAGGAAAGCCTCACTGAGATTCCAATGAAGCCCTTTAAATTAATGGCTCGGAGCATAAACCCCTTTGACAGTTAGGCTATTACATTGCTTGCATTTTTTAAATATTGTTTCATAAACAGCAAACGCTGTAATCTTTCAACTGAAGTTACAATGAAAATCAAGTGTGATTCACCCATTCAGATGGCAGGGGCTACCATTTAAGGTGCCACCTTCCCAATAGGACTCTAACTAACATCAGCATTCTCACCCATTCACACACCAAAGGAGCAATTTAGGGTTAAGTCTTGCCCAAGTGTCTGGCAAACCATCCGAAGGCTCAGGAAGGGAAAGCAGGGTCTACCCCAGGCTGTTCTCAGCGTTGGGGGGGAACTGCTGACTGGGGACATCGTCGGGCGGTGGAAAGAGCACTTTGAGGAACTCCTAAACCCGGCCAACATGTCCCCTGGAGAGGGGGCAGCGCCGGAAAGACTTTGGGGTGGTTGCACCCATATCCCTGGCAGAGGTCGCTAAGGTAGTCAAAAAGCTCCTTGGTGGCAAGGCGCCGGGGGTGGATGAGATCCGCCCTGAGATGCTGAAGGCGCTGGACATTGTTGGGCTGTCTTGGCTGACACGCCTTTTCAGTGTCGCATGGGGGTTGGGAACAGTGCCCATGGACTGGCAGACCGGGGTGGTGGTTCCCATCTTCAAGAAGGGGGACCGGAGAGTGTGCTCGAACTATCGTGGTATCACACTGCTCAGCCTCCCGGGAAAAGCTTATGCCAGGGTGCTGGAAAGGAGGCTCCGACCGCTTGTCGAACCTCAGATTCAAGACGAACAGTGTGGTTTTGTCCCGGTTGTGGAACAGTGGACCAGCTCTTTACCAGTCAATCACAGAGGTAGTGCGGGTAGATCGCATCCCATTAAAAAAAAAAAAAAAAAAAAAAAAACTTTATCGACAAAACCCAGCTCCCAGTGTGCGAATTAATGTCAATCACCATGGACATTGCGCCCGCAATGGTCGGCCGCTTGAGTGGATTTATTGCCAAGTGCAGGGAGGACGATGTTTTCCCCGACTTACTTAATTACCACTGCATAATACACCAACAAGCATTATGCGCTACAATGCTAAACATGAAAGAGATCATGGATGTGGCAACGAAGATCGCTTATTCGAGCGAGAGGTCTTCAAAGACGGCTGTTCCGTGTGCATCTGGAGAAGGCTGACTCCACTCTGACTTCTTGCTACACACTGAGGTGAGATGGCTTAGTAGGGGGAAATTCCTGTAGAGATTTCAAGAGCTCTGTCCAGAGATAACGGAGTTTCTCTATGCTGTTAAACATGCAGAATACAACAAACTAAATGACGATCAGTGGCTGCTAGACTTGGCATTTTTAACCGATCTGACCAACATGTTGAATGATCTTAATTTAGAGCTTCAAGGAAAAGACAAAACCGTGGTTGATATGATCAGCTCAGTTAATGCTTTCAAACGAAAAATGCAATATCTGTCCTCAAAGCTGCAGCGCCATGATTTGGGGAACTTCCAAAAACTTGCGTCAGAGCGGGAGACGCAACAGAAGGCGTGTGCACAACTTGACAGTGCGTGCTACACAGAGCAGCCTGACAAGTGTCTGTCAGAGTTTATTTATGTGAGTCAGCATTTTCCCACATGAAAAATATTAAGTCCAAACACCGTTCCACCATGACTGATTACCATCTGGAAGTGACCTCCAGCATTCACTGGGGCGTTTTGCAGCCGAGTGTGAAGCGGCGGGCATGAGAGTTAGCACCTCCATGGTGCTCTGCCGGAAACCGGTGGACTGCTCCCTCCAGGTGGGAACATAGTGCCTGCCCCAAGCGAAGGAGTTCAAGTATCTTGGGGTCTTGTTCACGAGTGAGGGTAAGATTGACGGGAGATCGACAGGCGCTGCACCAGACAGTCTTGGTGAAGCTCTCAAGTTACTGGTCGGTCTACGTCCCAACCCTCACCGAAAGAACAAGGTCTCGGATACAAGCGGCCGAAATGAGCTTCCTCCGTAGGGTGGCCGGGCTCAGCCTTAGAGACAGGGTAAGGAGCTCGGACATCAGGAGGGAGCTTGGAGTCGAGTCGCTGCTCCTTCGTGTCGAAAGGAGTCAGCTGAGGTGATTCAGCATCTAATCAGGATGCCTCCTGGACGCCTCCCATTAGAGGTTTTCCAGGCACGTCCAACTGGGAGGAGACCCCGGGGAAGACCGAGGACACGCTGGAGGGATTATATCTCCCGGCTGGCCTTGGAACGCCTCGGGATCCCCCAGAATGAGCTGGAAAGTGTTGCGGGTGAGAGGGAAGCCTGGGTCGGCCTGCTGAACCTGCTGCCACCGCGACCCGACCTCAGATAAAGCAGATGAAAATGGATGGATGACTTGTCCAAGGGCACATCAAAGCTAGTGGATCCAGGGATCGAACTGCCAATCCTCTGATTGAAGGACTGCTCTACCACTAAGCCTGTCGCCCCACATTATCTTCGCGACCTCCAATGCATCCTTTGTTTCTCTTATTCATCCTGTTTTCCTCTATGCTATCTTTCCATCTTTGCTGCATCCTTTTTCTATCCCTTCCCCTACTGCCAAAGTTTCTTCCCCATGCCCCTTTCCTTTCATTCTTCCTACTTGCCCTCCTCCCCTCTTTTCTCAATCCCCTCTTTTCCTTCTATCCATGCCATCCTTTCTCCACCTGTGGACTCTAACCTCCCTCCATTTTATTTTGTTAGTCTTCCCTCCATCCCTCCTTCCACACTATTTTTCTTCCATCCCTTTCCTCACGTAGTCCGTACCTCCCTCTCATCATTCTTTTTTCCTTCAGTCTTCCTGCACATATTTCTCGGTCTTGCTTCCTCCCTCCCTCTTTGCTCCCTATGTCTGTCTGTCGCTTCTTCTTTATGCCACTCCATCCTTTTCAGTATCCCTTCTCCCCCCTTTTTTTGTATTTGCTGTGCCCAAAGATTACAGTAACAGCAATTATGTGAGTGATGCAACACTTGATCACCCTGCAGGGGTGACTGAAATATATCTTCTGTCATCATCAGGTGGAGCGGGGCTTCAGTGCCGTTCATATATCTGGGGTGGAGCTGAAGCACATGGGCCAGCAGACAATGGGACACTACCCGATCCATTTCCATATGAACGGAGACGTGGACGAGAAGGGAGGTTACGACCCCCCGACTTCTGTCAGCGATCTCTCCATCCACCACTCCTTCTCCCGCTGCGTAACCATCCACAGCTCCAGTGGACTGCTGGTTAGTTAAGAATTTGTATTCATTTAAATTGATTTTTTTTCTACTTGATGCATTTTTAAGGGACATAATTAAAGAAAACATTCAACATTTTTGGAAGTACACTTATTTGCTTCCTGATTTGATGGAAAAATCCATACCACTCTCAAGTCTGCACAATAACTATGAAGATACTGCCTGCAGCTGCAGCGAGTTAGCTTAGCACACAGAGCCAGGCCAGCTGATTCCAGATTCAGTAAAATGCTCTGGCTGTTTGAGGTGCCATCTTAGAAAACAGTATCCAGTCTCTCAAGCCATGATCTGTGCCCATAGACTCCAGAAAGGATGGCTAGTCTGAAGCTCTGTTTAACAATCAGCCTTCGTCCTCACCGTGCTCAGTCACTTGGTAAGAACTCAAAGATTAAAACATGGATGAAGGAGCTAAAGAGGCACCACCCAACTTTCTGTTAAGTGGTGCAAAGAGACATTCATGGCCAGTTGGGCTCTTTGGTGGCAATTACTTCTTCAGTTAGATTTGTTTTAGATTTGGGAGGGAAGCTTTGCAGTCGTGGGACATACTGTCAGCCCGAGATCAGTAACATGTCTATTTCCTCCCAGGTGAAGAATGTAGTTGGCTATGACACACTAGGCCACTGTTTCTTCACGGAGGATGGTCCAGAAGAGAGGAACACGTTTGACCACTGTTTGGGTCTGATGGTGCGAGCCGGGACTCTGCTGCCTTCAGACAGAGATGGTAAAATGTGCCGTGACATCACTGAAGGAACCTACCCAGGATATGTGGCCAACCCACGGCAGGACTGCAGGTAAGACACAGACAGAAACCGCATGCGCTCTTCAATACCTCACACACACAACAAAGAACACCAATTAATCACAGCAAAGTCATTTTTGCGAACAGATTGGTTAAAAAAGAGCTTGTACGAGTAATTTTGGAGAACTTTGCATATTTAGCAATTTTTTCATATTTTGAAATTTTGACATTAGTCTGCTGTTATCCAAAATTAGTTTTTATCACTAATGGATTGTATATTTCATTACTTTGAAGCAATTTGTGTTGCTATTATTGGCTAAATTGCGTAATTGGCTATTGAACAGTACAATATCAATATGAACATCTCAAGCTGCAAAAAGACTGAACTGATGCACTAATTGAAGGATAATTTGCCTCTGACTGTTATAAGGTCAGTGAGAAGTGTAACCAGACGCGCCATCGCTGATTTACTTCTTTGGTTGCCTTGGAAGAAGGCGTGTCTTTAGACAGCTTCCTGATATGGGCAGAGAAAGATGGATGGCTCTTTGCTCACGCAGGTTTATGTACGTCGCTGTCCAGGGGACCGTTCTCTGTTACAATGCCTGACAGTGCATATTATGGTACTTATTCTTTAAGCCATTTTCATCTAGAACTATTTCTTCTTTGTGTGACAGTAAGATCTTCAAGTGATTCTCCAAAATTGTAAAGTAATCTTTTTAGTCTTTGTTTCTATTTTTGTGAATGAACACTTCCGGAGATATGGGGCACAGGTAGCTTTCATCATGTTTACTACAAGTGTTTGCTGAATCTGTCATAATAATAATATTAATAATAAATGTTATTTGTACTCAAGGAATTTACATGGTAAAGACAAACAATAGAAGCAGCAATAAAACAAGAAAGATGACAATAGTGAGAAACAGAATAAAAAACTAGTATCACAGGTTAAAAGCAGATTTAAATAATTGGGTTTTAAGTGCTGTTTTAAAAGTGGCGAGTGATGGAGAATGTCTGAGGTGCTGGGGGAGAGAGTTCCAGATCTGCAGATCTGAGGTTGTGGGTGGGAGCGTGTCTGTGCAGGAGGTCAGAGAGGTATGGAGGGGTTCAGGGTTGTGAAGGGCTTTGGAGGTGATGAGGAGAATCTTGAACTGGATGATTTGCTGTATGGGGAGCCAGTAGAGGTTTTGGAGGACTGGGGTGATGTGGTATTGACGCCTAAACCCAACCCACACTCTTATGCTATACCTTCAAAAAGTCCTTCCGGCCACTGCGATGGTTTGAAACTGAAATTGGTCCTCACAAAGATAGCAATACAAGGCCACAGACACACACCCTGGAGCCTCACTTTGTTAGAGAGGCATTGTATTTAAAGCATAAAGATGCAGCTCAGAATATAAAGCAGCTTAATCCAGGTCACATGACTTTTTATCTCACCACACTGCCTCTGCTTTCAGCTGCCGAGCGTAGCCAAGGTTATGGATGCATAATGGCACAGGCTTTCACTGATCTGGAGTCATCCACCTGCTCTCCAGCAGGAGGGGACTGCAGGGATTTTCTACACCATACTTCTAATGAGGCTTTTTGTCCAGTTTGTCTGGATCATTGTATTCTGTAATGATTTCCAAATCTTAATGTATTTATAACTGTGCTGTAAAAATTCCAGTTTAATCAAACATGATTGCATTAACAATGTTCCCTACTGTACGATTTATGCTCCCTGGTGGCTCCTTCTGTCTCTTCTCCCGACATTTATCAATATATATATATATATATATATATATATATATATATATATATATATATATTTACGTTCAACATATTACGTATTTTTTACATACATGAAATTTGGTCTCTGCATTTAACCCATCCTTAACAATTTAGGAGCAGTGGGCTGCTGTGGAGCATCCGGGGAGCAACTGGGGGTTCAGTGTCTTGTTCAAGGACACTTCGACATGAGAACTATGCAAACTATGACTATGGGGAGAGCAGGGATTGAACCGTGAACCTTTAGGTCGCAGGACCACAGCTGACCACTTGTTGTGTATGTGTGTAGCACATAAACAATACCTGATGCCAACAGCTACTTGCTTGATCGCTATAGGTATTACTGTCAGAAAATCTGATTTAAAATGTAGCTAATTTGTATTTTTTATTTATTTAACCTTGGGTAATCCCATTGACATTTTGAATCTCTTTTAAAAAGGGTTCCTGGTCAAAATGGCAGACTTTAGAATCAAATCAGCGAATCATAAAACAAATTTGAAAAAAGATACAACAGACAAACCAGAAAACAGCATCAATCAAAAAATGAAAGAGTCTAGTTTAAAATGTGTCTGTACCTCACACCAAGATGAAGTGCTTTCACCAAAAACGGTGTGTGCTCTAGCGATGACATAGCTGATGTTTCTACAAGATCGGAGGTTGGAGCTAAAAGCAATAGTCAATGGTGTGTGCACATGTCCATTTGTGTTCGAATGGTTAGGTTATTGAAACTAGTTTGGCTCTGGTCCGTCAATGACAGAGCAATATTTTTATTTAATCCAAGAAATCATGAATTTACGGTAAAAGACCACCTCCTGCTGTTTGTATCGGTGTGGTCACCGTGCACACTGCCTTTGTTCCACCGATGCAAATAAAGTAATGCTCCCACACAAGATGAAGAATGAGCAAATCAAGTTTCTTGTCAATTGCAGTTGAACTTATGTTGTTTTGCCTCATATGCAGTGGCCTGGCTATATATAGGCCAAACTAAATGAGCCCTGAAATGAACATTTGCAGAACATTTGGCAGCTATTTATATTATGGTAATATCCATTATGGATCAGCTTCCACCCTGAAATGTTAGGATATTGAGAAGATTTCCAAATGGAGAGGACATTCTGAACAAACCAACCCTGTCAACAGACAGAACATGGAGACTGGACAATTCTGAAAAACCCAGCCTATGTTTGACTGAAACATTGTTAACATGCTAGCAGCTTGGCTGTAAGAATAGTCCACCACTTTGGCTCAGACAGAAATTGTGATTGGTCCCCAGAGAATGAATCCTACTGACTTGTCTTCTAGCGTCGCCATGAGCTTGACATTTATAAGATAAGATAATCCTTTATTAGTCCCGCAGTGGGGAAAGTGCGGGATTACAGCAGCAGACATGTAAAGTGCATACAAGAGACACATAGTAAAATAAAAAAACAAGTAATATAATTATGTGTTGAATTAATTGTTAAAGCTAAGTTACGGATGTAACTACGGTTCTATGAATCCTGCAGACAGGTGGTTGGCGCTCTGGCATTTAGAATAGTCCTTCTGACTGGTTCTGTGCAGCCGATCGGCTGGGGGGCAGTGGTCGACATCTCCGAGGCAAAGAGATCTTCCTCTGCCCTGCTGAAGAGACCCCAGATGCTGTGCACCACCTGTGGATGAAGCCACCACTCCCCCAATGGAGGCTTGTGATGGAAGAGGGAATCTGCGACCTGATTCCGTTCTCCTGGTAGATACAATGCCCAAAGGCTGGTCAGGCGAGGTGCCACCCAAATCAAAGGGGAACCCGTAGCAGCTTTCCAGACCTGGTGCCCGCCTGATGTTTTTTGTGAAACACGGCCGAGGTGTTGTCCGATCCGAACAAGTAAAGCCATAAGTATTTGGACTGTGGCACAATGTTTGTAATTTAGCCTATTTACACGACTGCAATGGATTTAAAATAAAGCAGTCAATATGTGGTTAAAGTGTAGACTTTCAGCTTTATTTCAATGGATATAACTAAAATATGGAATTAACTGTTTAGGAATGACAGCCATTTTTACATAGTCCCCCACATTTTCCGAGGTTCAGAAGTAATTGGACAAACTAACATAATAGTGAATATAATGATGATTTGTAATACTTGGAGGAAAACCCTTTGCAGTCGATGATTGCCTGAAGACTTCCACCCATAGTCATCACCAAACGCTGAGTTTCCTCCCTTGAGATGCTTTGCCAGGTCTGCTTGTTTGTGGGTCTTTCTGCCTTCAGGTTTTATCTGAAGTAAATGAAAAGCATGCTTACTTGTGTTGAGATCAGGTGACTGACTTGGCCATTGAAGAATATTCCATTTCTTTGCTTTGAGAAGCTCTTGGGCGGTTTTCAAAGTATGTTTTGGGTTGTCATCCATCTGAACTGAGAAGTGCCGTCCAATCAGTTTTGCAGCATTTGGATGAATCTGAGCAGATAGTATAGCCCTAAACACCTCAAAACTCTTCTTGCTCAGTGTTTCCACTAGGTTTACAGCTTCGGGGGGGTTAAAGCTATGGAGGACCGGAAATGACTTCATTATAAATAAATGCAGGAATACATAAATAAATGCTTAAATAAATGTATAAATAAATACAGGAATAAATAAATAAATGCTTAAATACATGTATAAATAAATACAGGAATAAATAAATATAAGTTGATACCTAAACAGGACATCATTAACATACATTTCTGTATTTCTTCATTTATTTCTGTCTGTTTTTATGTGTCCGTATGTATTTCTTCATTTATTTATTTCTGTATTTCTGTGTCCTTATATGCAAATGAGCTGGGCGGTCCGAACCTCATTGTTAAACAGGATTGGTCAAGTAGGAGAGCCAGACAGAAGCAACCGATCCCTTCACATGGCCGCTGTAGATGAAGTCAAAAAGCTGTCTAGGCCAGGGTGACCATATCCATAACACCAAAAAGAAGGACACTATGCGGTATTTTGTGAGGCTGTGAATAATTGCACAGGAGGGGTGCAGTTTGATTTTATTAAGTGTGAAGAGAGATGTGAGCCCTTTTTACTGTAATTGATCTCCTTGAAGCATACCCTGCTTTATCAATTAATTTATATGTATTTTTATTTTTTTATATGTACTATATATATATATATCTTATATATTATTAATATGTAATTATTAATTGTAATTAACAATTAATATGTTTTTTTATGTATTTTTATATATATACTTATATATTTTTAAATAATTGCAATCAATTCGGTAAAAAGTAATAAGACACTGCTTTAGTTCAAAGTGAAAGTTATGAATCTTAACCTTTCCCTCCGTTTTTTTCTTTCTGTGAATAAATAATAAACTAATAAAGATTGCTCGTTAGATCCTCAAAACAGAATTATATCTCATGTTTAACCGCTATGGAGAAATCGGAGCCAGCGGATCATTTCTAAAAGTCCTGCCGGGATCAGGCTGCTCTCTGCGGGCAGCAGAGCGCTGACTGCCCGGTGCTGCGGGGCTCACGGTCCCTCAGCAGGAACTCAACTGGTCGCCGTATCTTTTTAAGAGGGCTGATTCTTGATTAACCGATCACAGATTTGATGCTTAAACAACTAACTTCTCGCCTGAAAACATCCTAAAAGTACATGTTGTGACTCAACAACAGTAGTATTCAGAGAACGTCAACGTTCAGTTGTGAGTTTCCTCATCAAGTACAGAGAAGAACGCGTGTTGAGTAACGGCTGCTGGAGACATCTTAACGCTGAAGACTCATCAAAGATCTTCTATTATGAAGATCACGACCACTCCAATCTCAGAAACGCTGGCCGGCCAGTTCACATATTTTGATTTCAAAACGGCGAATTTCGCCGTAAGGTAACAAGTTTGCAGGTCTGCAAAAAGGAGGACAAATACGCGTCCGGCTTGATGCTGCGCCGGACGCCGGACAGGGCATTGAAAATCAGGACTTCTGCTAACGGTTAGCTGAGCTTGCCAACTTCAACAACATGTGAAGGCAGAAGTAGTAGAGCATAACATACCAGGAGCGATCACACTCCTGTGACCAATCATGCTTTAGACAGAGGGTTGGACCGCCCAGCTCATTTGCATACAAGGACACAGAAATACAGAAATAAATAAATGAAGAAATATGTGTGGACTCATAAATACAGGCATAAATAAATGAAGACATACAGAAATAGATTTATTTAATGATGTCCTGTTTAGGTATAACTTATATTTATATATTCCTGTATTTATTTATACATTTATTTAAGCATTTATACATTTATTTAAGCATTTACTTATTTATTCCTGTATTTATTCATGCATTTATTTATTTATTTATACTTAAGTCATTTCCGGTCCTCCATATAGGCAGTGGTTCTCAAACTTTGTGCTTTTATAAATATGTGCTTTTATAAATATTAGAATAAAGAAAATTACAATTACTTTGAAGTAAATCAGATTGCTCCAAAAGTCTTTCTTTTTTTGTAATTGCAATCACTTAGAACAATGAAAATAAAGTTCTAGCTGTGCAAAAAATAACTAATATTTAGTTACTACTAAATAACTCATTGTAGAAAACAATAAGCTATTTTTTTGCAAAACAAAACAGAATTAGTGCAGATATGTGAGCCATCAGGTTGTATCAGTATTAGTGGAGCAGTGAGCTGCTTTCCTCTACACATTTTTTTTAAACGGGGTTGTAGACTTGATACGGCCGCTCTCAATGCATGCTCCATGTTGAGCTAAGATCTGTATCACAGAGACTTAGTTTTATGTCTGTGTACTTTATTGTGAAGCCAGCAGGCTCATTGTTGGGTACAAGACACAAGCACTTTGGCTCGTTTCACTTGGAGCAGGTGAGCTGCTCCGGTGCTCCTCGCTCCTGTTGCCATCTTCACTGCCTCCTGCAGCCCCGCCTCCTGCAGCCCCGCCTCCTGCAGCCCCGCCTCAATGCATGCAGGCACCATGAGAGAGAGCGGAGCAGTTTTAAGGAAGCGCGCTATTTTGAGGACGTATCGATACTAAAAATATGCAAAATCGTATTGTTTTTAACGTACGGGTACCGCTGTACCTTTTTGGTATCGGTATACCGTGCAACATTAATCTATGCAAGCACGTTAGCCTGCTGATGTTAGCATTCAACTCAAGCGCAGCATCACAGATCAACTTTAAATCAATATCAGATATGCATCCACCATCCCGACCTCCACACCCTTACGTCCCACCTCTCGACATAAAGGACACACCCCTTTTTGTACATCCTGTGCTTCTCATCAGTGTGGTCAGTGTCCTATCCCTCCAGCGTATATCAGCCAACGAGCTAATGTTTTTGCCATTCCATAGTTTTTAATGCTAGAGTTGTGTTTTGCTATTGTGTTTTGCGATTTATTTTATATATTTGACATTCAGTCAAATTAAGGCAGTAAGTTTGAAAAATAAATCTACTTCCAGGCTTCAGTAAACAAGTAAACCTTCAACAACAAAGACCTAGAGGGGGGAAGTGGAAAAGGGAGAGGTTTAAGGTGTAGTGATGCCATGTGCTAATCTGTTGCGGAGCTAAACTGCATATCTGCCATTTCTATTCATATTCATTACCCTAAGCTGCTTTTTTTCCTCCCATACCTGAAAATGGAACTATAATAATATATTTCTCATTATGTCTGGTGCATGTCTGGAAGGTGTTTTCTAAGGAACCCAGAAGGATTTGCACATTTATGAAAAAAAATCAAGAGAGATGTCAGTATTTTAAAAAGGGCAGATACAGAAGAAAGTCAAAAAGAAGCCAACAATAACTGACACACTTACTTAAAAGTCTAACAACCCAAGACGGAGATGCAGAAATTAACAAAAAAAAGCAACATCTAAGAGAGAGAGAGAGAACTGATGATAAACACAAGTAATGAAAAGGCCTGTTCTCTGTTTTATCTACATAACTATACAGACACAAACTGGCTGGTTTTCAGCTTTGAAAACTATGTGGCTTATAGGGCCATATTCTAATGAGCCTACATGGGACACAGGAAGGGTAGCCAGATCTGATTGGCTTGTTGAATCACACGTTTTCTGATCTAGACAGCCCACAAAATACTGACTGGGTTGTCTTATTTCACAGTTTGTGGGTTGGTAGGCAGTCTAAAGTATCATAGTACAATTAAGGTTTCAGATTTTCTCTGAATAAACACTGCAGCTCCTCAAGACCCAGGTTATGTCTCTGTATTGCTTCCCCACTGCTGGGTAAAGTGAAGGGGGTTAGTCCTGAAGAGAGCATCAGCTTTGACCCTAGAGGCAAAACAAAGTTCCCCCTGTACTTCGGTCTGTAAGCTGACAGAGGGAAGTTACCTTTTTCCATCAGACCAACAGTCTGATAACATGCTTTTCTAATGCAGCAGTCATTTGTACATCACCACTGTCAAGCATCAAACCTCCTCTAAAAGACTCTCCTCCTAAAAACAGACTCCTGTAGAAGAAACATTGTTTCTGCTCTCTCCTCTTTTTCTGTGTTAGACATTCCTTTCTCTCATCCCCTCTGACAGTAAACACATCAGAGAGCCTGAGGGGGACTAAACCGTGACTAGGGCTGGCTGAGACCTTGATTACACCAGAACTAATTTCTTCCTCATCCAAACTGAGCTGCTGTAAAAAAATAAATAAAAAAAGTCCAACTACTGAGAAGTAGTTTAAAAAAGACTCAAATTATGTAACTTTAGCTGAGAATACTCACTTAATGAATCTATGATAACCAACGCTGCACTGTGGAAACAATTCAATGTCTTGAAGAGCAACTTTTATCCACAAACTCAAAATAATTTTCTTCTGATTACCTTATCAGTAGGTAAATACTGAAAAATATTGTCCTTTGGAGAAAATTAAGCAGCACTCACTTCAACCTGAGGTGTAAGACTGACTAGACCTGAGTCTGGAGGAATTCATAATGGGAGAACTGGGGATATGTTTTGCTCCCGACTCTCAAAGTCTGGAGTTATGGTGCGTTCACAACAAAACCGTTGCAGTTTTTTCGCGCGAATAGATTACATGCAAAGTCAATGCACAGACGCGCGTATGGATGCGAGTAACATGCATTTCCGGCGGCCGCTGTAAATGACGTGAGGCGCGACGCAAAATAGTTTGCCTCGTTCACGGATAATATTATGAACCCGGACACGAGGGGGTTTGATGCTCCGACGTTTATCGGACTTGTACAAAGCAGAAATAGTGGTTATTTCTTCCATGGTGGATGGCGGAAATTAACTGTTTTCATAGCAATAAGCCACTCCTCCGCTCCAGCGTGTCTAGCATGAATGAAGTGAATGATCACAAATAGTCCGGCCTGCAAACTCACGCGAGTAAAGTGACACAAATATTTGCTTCGCTTTTGGTGTGAACGCAGCATTAAGGAGTGTGAATATACAGCACTCCGCTGCATAAATCCCCTTCAAAATAAAAGCACATTTAAAGATATTTAACATAATTACAGATTTAAAAAAGTTAAAATAGGAAGGGATATTTACTGGCGACAATGAGGAATTAACAATAGCTGTTACAGCAGGGCCAATAATTGGCAGAACATTTAGAAATAGAGTGGATGGTATTACATCAAATTCATTGAATATGCTGTAACTCTGTTATGTTGTTCATTCTGTTCACATGACATCTATTGCTTCTGTCCATCCGGGGAGAGGGATCCTCCTCTGTTGCTCTCCCGAAGATTTCTTCCCTTTTTCCTGATCCGATGTGAGGTCCCGGGACAGGGATGTCGAAAGTGTACAGAATGTAAAGCCCTCTGAGGCAAATTTGTAATTTGTTATGCTGGGCAATACAAAATGAACTAAATTGAAATTGAACATCCAAGGCAAGATGATGGCTTCATTTTCAGAATTAAATCCATCAAGTCTTGTAGGCTGATAGGTTGAAAAGTGTCCAGAACAGTCGGAGAAGGGCTAGAGTTAGATGAAGTCCCAGTATTCATACTGGACCTATTAGCCATTAACTTATCAATATAAAAGTTAAGGAACTTTGTTACAATCCTCTATAGATGGTAGAGAGTGGCCGTGAAACAATGTCATGTCGAATAAAATGTTAGGATTTATTTTTTAAGAAAGAAATTAAGTTTGCAAAGTAAGCAGTCCGTACTAGTCATTCAATTAAACATTGTCCTTCATACAGTAACCTGTACAACGTCCTTTTTAGGGGTGACTGTGGTTCAGTGGTAGAGCAGGGTTGTCCTTCAATCAGAGAATCGGCGGTTCGCTCCCCAGCTCCGCTAGTCCATGCCGATGTGTTCTTGGGCAAGACACCTAACCCCAAATTTCTCCCGTAGCTGTGCCTACGTGGCGTGAATGTTAGATAGTCCTGATGGGCAGGTGGCACCTTACGTGGTAGCTCATCAGTGTATGGATGGGTATGAATGGGTGAATGATGACAAGTAGTGTTAAAGCGCTTTTGAGTGATCAGAAGACTAGAAAGTGCGATGCAAGCGCATTTACCATCCATACAGTAACCTGGACTAATACTAGTCATTCATTTAAACATGTTCCTTCATACAGTAACCTGGACTAATACTAGTCATTCATCAGCAAAACAACATAAAATGATTTCATTAAATTATTTTGTATGCTGAACTGGAATCAAAGCAGTTAAGGTAGAAACAAAAATCCCATATCTGATGGCTGAATGGCTGCTTAAAGACACTGTAACAGATGTAATAGAGCTGTTGTTCCTGGGATATCATCAGTCAAAAGCACACATTGGTGACTTTTTCAGTATTTCTGTTTTCTGTAGCGTTTGCATATCAGGGGACCACTGCTATTCATGGGATGGACACTCAAAAGCTTCTTAAATTGATAAATCATGTTATCTCTTGACCAATCACAAGCTAAAAAAAGTTGTATGGGCAAAACATGTAAGTAGGCTTTCAAAAAATGGCCTTACTGCTTGTAGGACTGACCTTATGTAAATATTTAAAAAGTAAGATAACCTAGGTATCAGTAATATGACAAACAAAGAGATGAAAACTATTTTGATATCAAGGAAAGATATTCCCCAAATGCTTTTACATGAGATGTAGTCCATTTGTTTACCAACAGCACTGTTTTCAATACAATTTCAGAGGTCATTTTCTCTCCCTTAGTTACTGTTGTTGTGTTGAGAGGCAGTGTTCACATTATCTTTAATTACCTGGTTTAACTGGTTTACACTATTTAGGTGAAACCCAATAACCAAATAATTTTCTCTTTTTCCTTTCCAACCCTTTGTATAGCGCCACTTCAACTTTCTGGATCGCCAACCCCAATAATAACCTCATCAACTGTGCTGCTGCAGGCTCAGAGGTGAGTCGTCCACCCGCCCCCCCCCCCCCCCCCCCCCCCCCTCCCCATTTCTCTCCAGGTGGAGGTCTGTCTCATTACTGCAGTGCCAGGTCAGATTAATGGCTGTGTACTCTCCTATTAACTTCAGAATCAAGCAGACAACAGACACAGGCACTGCTGCACTTTCACTATGATAGAGTGCCAATTATGATCGTACTTCTGGGAATGTTACAAGGATACGTTGGCTGGACTGGAGTCTTATTCATGCAATGTAATAACTTATCTAATTTGCATATGCGTGGAGAACAATACAAGAACAGGCAGGCTGACATGTAGGTGGAAAAGCCAAGGCTGTAGTGGGATTGGGAGTGTGGGCGAGCTTGATCAAAAATATCTCTACATGAAATTACACATTTGCACAGGTGTTTTATTGTTCTACATTTATAGGAATTAAAAAAACTTAAGTGTTGACTTTTTTTATATGTTTCTGTGTGATCCCTCAGGAAACCGGTTTCTGGTTTATCTTCCACCATGTGCCCACCGGGCCCTCAGAGGGGCTGTACTCCCCCGGACACACTGAACACACACCTATGGGCCAATTCACAAACAACAGAGCCCATTCCAACTACAGGGTGAGTCTGAGGATGGACTGGTGCCAGGGGAGGAAAGGGTCTAGGACTATACTGTACTTTCAGAATAAGCCAGATGGGCCAATATAACATTTTCACACTACAATTATAAATTGTATTAAATATAACGAACACTGAACCTGAAGCATAACCATAAAATACACTTTAAAATACCATTAACATCAGCAAGTTGGTTGTTAAAAATTAAAAGTTACTTACGCATATGAATCATATTGTGGGTGTCTTTTAGATTTCACTCGTTTATTTATGTTCTCAAATAATATCTCTCTGTAGGGTCCCCATTCCATAATGTTGTTTTCCCAATAGTCACCTAGACAAAACATATACAAAATGAATACAGGGTCCATGTTTTGTAAAGGATGGTAATCCAAGATGATCTCCATTTATGGAATGTCCACAAATAAAAGTGCCCACATGTTGCAATATTTGTAAGACATCAAAAACTGGATCTACTCTCTGCAGTCTGTTCAGGGTCAGGAGTCTACAATGGCTACACCCACTGGATCATACCCCAAAACTAACTTTAGGAAAATAAAATAAAAAGTACAAGCTCAAGAAAATAGATTAGTCCATTATGTACACCCACAAGACTAGCCTTGACATACCACCAGGCTGCTTCTGTGGCGCTGAATGAACTGCAATTCCAAACAGAGCGCATGACGCGGCACAAATCTGCGCGAGTTGAAATTTTCCAACTCTGGCAAAAAAAATCCTCGACGCTGAGTTGCGTAAGCCAATCAGCGTTGAGAAGCTCCGCCCGTCATCACCGCCGTCTTGCCGTTGCTGAATCAAACTGCTGCTGGTCTGCTGCTGAAGTAGCGCTGGTATTGGCCGTCATTCAGACGCTGTTGTGGGACTACGGATAATATTATGAACCCAGACACCATGGAGTTTGATGTTCCAACGTATGTGGAGTTTACACAACAAGTATAAATCAGAACTAGTGGTTATTTCCATGGTGGATGGCGGAAACGGTAACTGTTTTTACGGCGATAAGTCACGGAGATAGGCGCGAGTAACATTCGCAACACGTTCAGTGTGAATAGTAGGACTATGAAAATTTAAGACAGACAACAGAATAAAGTTAGCCAAAATAGAAGGATGAGAAGGAGAGGACAGGGCCGAGTTTGGAGGCGCCTGCGGCATCAAGCTCAGCACAGCAGAGAGATTTATTTGGCGCTGGTGGAGAGGAAGTGTCACTGTTATCACCCTCCTTCCTCTCTGCCCAACAATGAGTTATTTTACCGACCATCTCACACTCTCTTTCCCTTTTAATTTGGATCATCTTAATGGGAGCATAACTCATGTCCGGCTGCCACCCCAGGATGTCTGTGAGAGAAGAGGTTGGTCAGGGCTGCAGGTTGGCCGTTCACAGCAGCAACACAGTGGTTGTCTTTTGTTTTGAAGCAGCAAACTGTCTGATCAGTCTTTGATACCAAATATTGATTAGAATATTCACATTTAAACCCTTCAAATTCTAGTTTGTTTACATTGTGCCACAGATGAAAAAATAATCACAAAAAATATATATTATTTTCTATACTTTATTTTCTATATTACTATCTGCCTCGGGTTTCGCCTGGAGGAAATGGAAAGTGTTGTTGGGGAGAGGGACGTCTGGAACACCCTCCTAATCCTGCTGCCCCTGCGACCATGGATGAATGGACTATTATTATACTTAATGCTAGGGGGGATTTTTATTTGAATATTTTCACAGTCAATAATGAGCAACAACACTGATCTTCTTGATTATATTGCTCCATAATACAATAGCTATGCCCCGAGTGGATACCAGGACAATAGCATGTATTTGCCTCATAAGAAAATGGCTGGTACTAAGTAGTAAAAACTAAAATTATGAACCATTTACGCTGTAATGGCCGTGGGATCAAAAGATGTGGTTTTAATTGGTTTTATTGGCTTACATTTTTGCCCTATTTTGGGCAGTTTATTATATACTTATTTCAGGAGCTGAGGTTAAACTTCCAAATTCAATCAAAAAAACATTAATATCCCTAGTGATGCAAATGAGTTAAGAAATATTTCTTATACCTGGAAAGGTATAGTGACAAACACAATCATATCTAACTCCGCTCATTATTTTAGTTCTCCAGCTTGCACATTGACTATATGGTTGCTTCCTAATTTTTTCACTGGAAATTCTTGGTTATTTTGTTAATAACTAGTCTGATTTCAGACTGAAGTAGTCAAAGGCAGGCTGAAATGACAACTGTTACTGTTACTTATGAGCTGCACCATGCTAACAAATATTATATTAAATCTGTATCCTGCTGCCTTTTATTGTTTCCTGCGGGCTCGTTTGAAAGCCAGAAACCTACTGTATAAAAAAGTTGTAAGTATGGCTATATACATGATATTTAACTAAATGAGTGCCATGTGATGCCACAAAAATAAAGAAAACCCTATGCAAAATGATACAGGTCCAAATCAAAATGACTTCAGTTTACATGAAAAAAATATTTGAGGATGAAGACAGATTAATTTGGCAAAAGAATCTCCGGTAAACCTCCTTAGACCCATTATAGCAAGCCGGACCGAGCCGCTAGCAATGCCCAGAAATCCACACATATCAGATAGGTAGGTTACTCAGGTAGTCAGGCATGCAAACAGGGTTAGGGGTAATGGACTGTACTTGTATCTCTTTTTCTCGTTTTTTCTGTTTTGTAGCTCTTTTCTAGTCTTCCGACTACTCAAAGCTCCTTACCCTATTGGCGACCGTGGCAGAGTGGTAGTGCAGGGCCGTCCTTCATCAAAGGCTCGATCCCCGGCTCCCCTAGTCCATGTTGGTCTGTCCTTGGGCTAGACACTTAACCCCAAATTGCTCCCTGTGGCATGTGAATCTTGTCCACACTACTAGTTTCCATTTTAAAACGCATAGCTTGTGCTACGTATACACTGAATGTCCACACTACGCCAGAGCTTTAGAGCACCAAAAACGGATATGTTTTAAAACTCGGGGGTACGTCCTAGTGTGGACGGACATAAACGGATAAGTTGGGAAACAATGACATAGACGCCCGCGTTCGCCACTTGATTGGGTTTTAGCAGACCTTTTTCCGGAAGAAAACCAGGTCTACCAGCAACAGTTTGACCTTGTGGTCGGTCCAAGCAAAGACATTTCTGGTCCATCTTTTCGCCATTGCTGTTCTTCCTCAGCAGTATTTTCTGCAACTAAACCAACTGCAGTGTGTCGAAAATTTGCTTCTTGTTTCAAGGTGCCCATCAGGACCCATTTTTTATTGGCCCGCAGCAAATTCTAAAAATATAATGGAGAGAAAGTCAAGTAAATGGCAGCTAGCATGCAAGCTCAACAATCGTATTTTTGCTGTCCGAACAAAACACAAGAAAATGCCACACTAGCAGCTACGAGGTCACACGGTAACCTTCTCAGACGGAGAAGACATAACACAGAGCCTCACTAGAGTCAGGAATAATGTGCCCAGAAAAGATGCTGGAATTCAACAACGTGAGCAAGTCCAGAAACACGAAGACTTGTCAGCTAACTCGTGCTCATGCTTTTGATTTTTACGGAGGAGCTGCTGGGTCTGAGGAATCTCAAGTGCACAACAACGGGGAAGGGCATGTTTGAAGCTGTTCAGATCCACCACAGAAATTCAAGCTGTCCTGTCTGATGTTGAAGCTGAATACAGGACCTCCTCTCTCACTCTGAGGCGCGCTGCTCAGTCGCAGCTCCGTGCTGCAGTGGTTTTATTCCCTGAGGTCAGAAATTGACCAGTTTTTTAAAGAGAAGGACCGACCTCTTCATGAGTGACCCTCTATGGTTGGCAGACCTGGGCTTTCTAGTTGATCTTATCATCATCTCACACTGAACAAGAGCCTGCAAGGCAAAGAGCAGGTAGTACCACAACTTTAAGACGTACATGAAAACATTCTGTGTGAAGCTTCGTCTCTTTGAGACACAACTACACAACTTCAATATTGCGCTCTTCCCCACGCTGTCTGAAATCAGAGCAGCTTTTTCAGAGGTCAACCTTTCTGCAAAAAAGGGGAAATATGTGTCTGTCATCACATCTCATGAGAGAACTCAGTCAGCGCTTTCAAGATTTTTCTGCCATTGAGAAAGAAATCAAGCTGTTCTCGACTCCCTTCATGATGGGTGCAGAAGAAGTAGAAGAGATTAGAACTGATGGAGATGCAGTGATGATTCTCTAAAGAGTCAGCAACAGGTTCTCTCTACCCGACTTTAACCAGAGCTTGGAAAAGGCCAAGTTTTATAATGTTATCAGAACAATATAACAGGCACTCTGGAGGAACACAAGTTAACATACAGTATATGAATACCAAAAGAAACATTTGTCTTTTATCAGGAAACAACATAAACAGTCTGTTCGGTAGTAAGGGTCCCTGTTAGAGTGAGGTAAAGTGGTCTAGCACAAAAAAAGTCAAATAAAATCATTGTCGGCGTTAATGGATTGCTACGTTAATGTATTTATAACGCGTTAACGTGCCCAGAAAGCATAATTTAACTCATTTGATTCATTTTGCGATATACCTCACCTGAGCGGCCCAGACTTTCGTAGATTTTTCTGTTTGTGGCCCTCGGTGAAAAACGTTTGGACACCCCTGAGCTATACACTTAACCCCAAGTTGCTCCCGCAGGCACAGCCTACATCAACATGCCGGAGCTGTTGTTTAAATGCCTAGCCTCTGATTGAAGGACGACCCTGCTCAAATAGTCCTTAATTCTGGTTTAAACTTTTTTAGCCCGGCTATTTGAAGTAACATTATGAAACAAATTCAAATTTCTCCCTCTACCCCTTGCCTCATAACTATGAATCCTGCACTTCCGCTGCAGCTGAAGAAGTCCAGCCTGCCAAAGACAATGAAGGTGCACTGCCATCACTGAGTCCATCCTCACCTCCTTCAACACCGTCTGGTACCACTGCTAAGGACAAGTGTAGACCACAGCGTATTATTCACTCTGCTGAGAGGGTGATTGGCTGCAATCTCCCATCCCTCCGTGATTTGTTCGGACCTCAATTATTTTTCATTATGTCTCTATACTATTGCACTATGTTTATTGTTATGCACCGATCACCAAGTCAAATTTATTGTGCAAACCTACTTGGCAATAAATTGTTTCCTGATTCTCTGCTACTGCGTGTACTTATTAAATAAAGAGGCCAACAAACAACACACTCTTGTCACAATGGAAAATAACACTAAAATAATTGTTTCAGCTCAACTAAAAAGTTTGTTATTTAATTAAAATTCTAATAACTAGAGTGCAACTTGAGTTGGAAGCTTAATGAATGGATATTCACCTAATTTCGAGAATCTGTTTATAACAATAATATGTAAATCAAACTCTGAGGGTCCAACCTTTTTCTAACATTTCTTTATTCTTTATCATTTGTGTTTGGTGTCTTATATGCTTGACCATGTAGTTTTTCTTCTTTCTGTTAGGCTGGAATGATCCTTGATAATGGAGTAAAGACCACCCAGGCAAACGACAAGGACAAGAGACCCTTCCTGTCTTTGATTGGAGCCAGGTCAGACTGTAACAAACAAACACCCTGTATGACAAGCTGATGTCACATCACTCCCAGTATAAAACTTTAGCGAAGGACAAAAGTTTCAGAGTCGATGTGCAAATGTGATTGAGACACGTGAGGTTCTAAATATTTTTAAACTAATAATTTTGTACGAAAACTACGGATTTGGTATGGCTTCAGTCTGGGGAGCAGCAGGATTGAGTCAAGACTGAGTCCATGTGGAGACAAACCAGAGTAGAACAACATAAAACAACATTTTCAAAGAAGTATTATCTTTTGATCCAATCCTATACTGATTATAAAGAGCATATTTAGATTAGTTCATGTCAAAGTGGGTTTAAGTTCCTTCAGAAATACATAGACAGGATGAATCCTCTCAGCCTAGTTTGTTTGGTTCTCTCACAGACAACATTGTTGTGGTCGACACATTTGTCCTTTTAAAATTGAACTCTAGAATGTGTATTAGTAAAACCAACAGGTGTCATCAAATCAACCAGTACCAAAATCTAGAGGAGTATAACTTGAAGTCACAGTAGGACCAATCCACAAATAGCATTAAAAAGTTACTGAATGTAGGAATGTTGTTACTTTGCAGGCCCTGCATGTACAGCACATGTACATACATACGTATACAGTGCATCTAAATAGTGAACACTGTCATCTCTTCTCTGTATGTCTGTTGAGTTGTTTAGGTATGGCCCCCACCAGGATGCTGATCCCTTCAAACCCAGAGTCCCTGCTCTAATCCACCATTTTGTAGCCTATAAGAACCAGGACCATGGAGCCTGGCTGAGAGGAGGGGATGTCTGGTTGGATGACTGCCAGTGAGTAGGCCTACTGCATTGGTCTGGTGATAGTGATGTTTATTAATTAGTTGAGTGAATGAGTGTTTGTCTGAGGGAAGTTTGGAAGCTTTCATTTGTTTAAAACCATAATTATTTTTACGTAGCACAGTTTTTTTTTTTTCAGTAGGAGCAAGCTCAACTCGCGGCACCGGCACCTGCCGCGGCATCTGGGGCACTCAAATCGTGGCACCGGCACCTGCTGGCCATGCCGCGGCAGTTCAGGACCTGCCGAGAGCCGCGAGCTGCGGTGCCGGAGCAGTTGCCACTAGTTTTTAAATCGTGGCGCACCTCGTAGAGCACTTGTGTCAGACCCGTTTTCAGTGAGTCACGGGTCTTTTATTTTGAAGGGAATTTTTAATGCAGCATAGTGCCGTACTCACACTCCTCAATACTGCGTTCACAACACGCTTTACTTGCGTGAGTTTACACGCCGGACTATTTGTGATAGTTTGCTTCATTCCCGACTTTTTAATTTATTTAATATTAGCTTCAGAACCACTGCCCCATAATAACGTATGTGTAATCTTTGTCTTTGTTATTTATTGTTTTAAGTTTGATCTTTTTATAGAGTAATGTTCTTAACCCTAAATTAAATGGATTTATGTCATAGTAACAGAACAATTTGCTTACATATATTTTTACATTTATATAAATCCATGTACAATATTTTTACACTTGAAGAGCTACTTCAAGGGTACAAAATAATACAAAGGGCTACTTGTTTGATACAAACTTCCTGAACAACAAAGTTGCACAGATCACCTTTTAATAATAATAATATATGTGAAGTGATCTGATCACATATCAATGTTAATTATTCCTCACAATAATTTCCAGATAATAATAATAATTTTCCAGAGCCTCGATATGCGAAGTCAGAAACGTCATTTATGAAGCTCCGCAGGCCTTTGTCTTGACCTGCAAATACATGAACTGTTAGGCTTTACAAGTGATCGCTGATGGCTTAAAATACTGATAGCTTAAAGCAGCAAATCCCATCGTGAAAAGCCTCTCTCTCTCTCTCTCTCTCTCTGCTGCAAGGGCAATCGGGGCGGAACTTCGCCGTGCGAGACATAAAAGGCATGCTGTCATAGATACGATCAATAACATATGGCCGTTTATCAATAAAGTACAGGCCGGAGGCCCCCTGATATAACGGGAGGGGAAACACTGAAGATGCTGGTTTGACATGCACACAATATTGAACATTGACTTCAGAAATGGCCAGAGTTCATATATACAGAATTTTTGTTTTGTTTTTAAATGGTATATTAAATATTGTCATTTTCAAATCTTTAATGGATGCATTTTTGATTAAAAATTAGATTTTTTTTTTACTTGTTCTATTTTTAGAACATGCCTTGCGGGCGACTCACGTGGTCCCTGCGGGCGACCAGGTGCCCGCGGGCACCGTGTTGGCTACCCCTGTCTTAATGTGTTGTCACGTATTATATATACCTTCCAGGACCTTAAGCAAGTTGCGGCAACACTCAAACACAGGCAGCTGCCTCAAAAACTAGTGGCACATGAGACGTGCCACCTGAGGAGGCCTCTAAAGTAGTGGTAGCGTCCGGCACCGCGGCGCCTCCCCCCGGCACCGCGGCACCTCGCTCCGGCATCGCGGCACCTCGCTCCGGCACCGCGGCACCTCGCTCCGGCATCGCGGCACCTGCCTCCAGCACCGCGGCACCTGAGCTGTGCCACAGGAAGTGCCTGTACAAGCTGCCGGTGCCGCGATTTGAGCTTGCCCTCTCTCTTTTTTTTTTATTGTGGACATTTAATGAAAAAGATAAAAGTGAGAAATTCATCCTATATCTAATTATATTGATCACCTTCAGAGTATGTATTCACTGGATACTTTACAGTCGCTGTCCTCACAGTGATAATATTTTCTATTTTTTTTGGTCTAGATTTGCTGATAATGGCATTGGCCTCACTCTGGCGAGGTAAGAGCCCCCCTAAAACACACACACACACACACACACACACACTATGGATAAAAATAAAATAATGGACTTCTGTTTGTATTTACCAGTATACGCATGATCCTCTGTAAGAATAATTGGAGAACACCTTATAAGGACTCTATTGGGAATGCATTGGGAAATGGAGCGATTTGATGCAGTGTGGAAAGTAATTTAGGTCACATAGGTGAGATTGGTAAGAAGTTTTCATCTGACTTTACCAAAGCAGGGAACCTTCGGGTCTGCGTAAATTTGTAAACAATTTTTTCCCGCTTCGTTAAAGCCCCAGTCCAGATGAAAACAGCATCTATGAATCTTAAAATGCCAGCTTGGTGTTCTCAGTGTGTTCAGGGTGAACAGAGCTTTGGCAAAATAATGATGTATGTGTCAAATCAGTAAAAAAAAATTAGCTTTTGTCATGTCAAACAATCTCTGCGGTCATTCTTTTTAAATGTCAATATAGCCAAATATTCAATTCAATTCAGTTTATTTTATATAGCCCAACATCACAAATACAAGTTTGCCTCGGAGGGCTTTACAATCTGTACACATAACATCCTGTCCCGGGACCTCACATCGGATCAGGAAAAACTCCCCTAAAAAGATAGTAAAAACCCTTTCACAGGGAAAAAAGGGAAGAAACCTGAGGGAGAGCAACAGAGGAGGATCCCTCTCCCCGGATGGACAGAAGCAATAGATGTCATGTGGCCAGAATGAATAACGTAACGGAGTTACAGCACATTACATGAATATGACAGAAATTATTCATATAATGAGTAGTAGGCATGGTCCATGATCCAGATAACCACGATCCATGAAGCAGAAGGAGGTAGAGAGGAGGGGGGCGCATCAGCAGGGCCATGGCAGCAGGCAGGACCGGTTCCAGGCCGGTTCCATCAGCAGGGCCATGGCAGCAGGCAGGACCGGTTCCAGGCAGCCACGATCCATGGCAGGGGGGAGAACCGGGGGCAGGACCAGTTCCAGGCAGCCATGAATCCATGGAAAAAGAAAGTAGAGTTAGTAATGTGCATTGAAGAGACAATAGTTTATCCAGAAGGAGAGAAAGAAGAGGAGGAGAGGAGGAGCGAAAGAGGAAGAGAAGAGGAGCTCAGTGTATCCTAAGATGTCCCCCAGCAGTCTAAGCCTATAGCAGCATATCTAGGGGCTGGACCAGGGCAAACCTGAGCCAGCCCTAACTATAAGACTGAAACAGCCCTAAGTATAAGCGCTAACAAAGAGGAAAGTCTTAAGTCTACTCTTAAATGAGGTGACTGTGTCTGCCCCCCGGACTGAAAGTGGAAGCTGATTCCACAGAAGAGGCGCCCGATAACTGAAAGCTCTAGCCCCCAACCTACTTTTTAAGACTCTGGGAACCACAAGTAACCCTGCATTCAGTGAGCGTAACGCTCTAGTGGGGTAATATGGTACTATAAGCTCCTTAAGATATGACGGTGCATCACCCGTTAAGGCTTTGTAGGTGAGGAGAAGGATTTTAAATATGATTCTCGATCTTACAGGAAGCCAGTGGAGAGCAGCTAGTACAGGAGTAATGTGATCTCTCTTCCGCGTCCTCATTAGTACACGAGCTGCAGCATTCTGGATCAACTGGAGAGACCCAAGGGACTTACCAGAGCAGCCTGATAATAAGGAGTTACAGTAATCCAGTCTTGAAGTAACAAATGCGTGGATCAATGTTTCTGCATCGCTTTGAGACAGGATGTGCCGGATCTTTGAGATGTTCCGTAGGTGAAAAAATATATAGCTTTAACATGGATTTAAGTACTACCTGTCACTTCCTGGGGGTCCTAGGTGTTCATAGGCAGAGAGACCGGTTTGGCGGATGCACACAGGTGCTTAAAAGGTTCTCCAATTATTACATTTAAGACGCAAGACACAGGCTTAAAAAAGAATGATCTTTGCAGCATAGGTTGTGATTTCCTTACCTTCAAGGGAAATTCACCACCTTTAGGTGGACGTCCAAAAATGGTTGCTGTAGTACGAGCTTTGAAGGGTAAACTGATCTGGTTCCCATTTACTACCGTGGGAGCTTGCGTTTTACTTGTTACAGATGAACAATACAGGGAGATATCAAAATATCTCATGTCCAAGTGCATCTAGCTCAGGGGTGTCCAAACTGCAGCCCCTTTTTTTATTTTTAACTACAGCCCCTTTTTTATTGTCCCGCGGCAGATTCTAAAAATATAATGGGGAGAAAGTCAAGCAAACAGCAGCTAGCCTGCTAGCTCAACAATGGCATTTTTGCCGTCCGAACAAAACACGAGAAAATGCCTTTTCAGACAGAGACTTCATAACACGGAGTACGAAGACTTGTCAGCTAACTTAAAGCTGAGTAGAGCTGAGTTTAGCTGAACCATGCAGTGGGAATGAGGCTTCCTTACTTACAGTGTAGCTGTATTTGTTTTGTTTTTATTCTTGGTCCCCATTAACTCTGACAGTAGATTAATATCTATCATGATAATGTCTTTTCTGGCTTGATAGCAGATCAGCCTCTGTTAACTCATTCACGCTGCTTTATGTTCTCAGTATGTACCTCTTTATCTGAAACGTTTTGTTCTGCTTGCTGTGAAAACGAGAACCAGGTCGTCTTTACTATGTGTTGAATAACTACCCATCTGTGTGTGCAGTGGAGGGACGTTTCCAGATGATGACGGCTCCCGACAGCAGGTGAAAAACTCGCTGTTTGTGGGTGAAAGTGACAATCGTGGGATGCCCTTCTTTGACAACAACATCTGGGGCCCCGGAGGTTCTGACCTCACTGGCAGAACCCTGCCACGTGGCATGTAAGTGACAATTACAGCCTATTTTAGATTATTGTTTTGTTTCACAGACACATCAAGGTGATAATTGGTCAGATGTTGTATTTTCACCTTGGTGTCCCGAGCACCCAAAAAGTTTACATTTGTAGTGATCTGTTATCACTACCGAGGTAGTCGTCTATCATGTTAACTCACAGACACACCCCCAGGTATCATATCTCTGATATTTTTGTAAATGTCTTTCTTGATAGTTTTGTATGAATTTGTAGCATTTTGTTCAAAATCACACCCGTTATATTATTGTACAAATTATCACTTCAAATTTTTTTTAGGAAATCATTGAAATCATTGACATATCTTAAGACTCAAAACCAAGACTATATTTACATGTGCACTGGTAAATGTAGTCAGTGAAATGCTGATAAAATACTGTGTTGCTGTATATGTGTCCTTGACACCTACAGTTTACACCTACAGTAGACAGCAAGATGCCTTTTGTCCTGCAAATCATGTGAACGTGTCTCTGCCATGAAAATGTGTTAGCACTGTCCATCTTTTCTAACTGACACAAATTAATTTCTGACCAAAGCTGCTCGTCTTCATGAAGGAGCAAAGTGAGAACATTTGACAGCCACTTTTGCAGCCAAAGTGTTAATACCCCAAAGATTGATTGTAGGTGGAGTTCCAGTTTAAGAGACTGGTATGGGTGAGAATTAGACTTGGTATGCTAGAAATCAGCCCGCTTGAAGGGAATGTCTCTGTAACGATTCCTGTTACCTCGCGAGTATCGGGCAGCACAAAGAGGGCAACACACGGTAGTTTGCGGTTTCTTAATGCACTTTTTTTTAGGGCGACTGTGGCTCAGTGGTGAGCAGGGTCATCCTTCAATCAGAGGATCGGCAGTTTGATCCCCGGCTCTGCTAGCCCATGTCGTTGTGTCCTTGTGCAAGACAATTAACCCTAAATTGCTCCCGTAGCTGTGCCTACAGTGTACGAATGGTTAATAAATCTGATGTGGCACCTTGCATGGTAGCTTCTCTCATCAGTGGGTGAATGATGTAATGTAGTGTTAAAGCGCTTTGAGTGGTCGGAAGACTAGAAAAGCGCTGTACAAGTACGGGTCCATTTACCATTTATTTCCGACAGGTAAGATGCAGGTACGTCTGTGTGTCGTTTCCTCGACTGTCAAGTCCCGGCTGCATCGCCTCTGCTACCTGCTTCTCCCCCACTCCTCCTCCTCAGTCACTGTTTTACATGGGAGACACACACACACACAAACTATTGTACCCAGCTGAGGCTGATCACCCCTCATCCCGGCACCTGTTCCCAGAATCGCTCCTCCACTCCCCCTCCGCAGCTGAGGCTAACCACACCCCCGCCACCACAGTCTCATCAGCAGTATTATCAGAGATTCCTCTATTGCAGGGGTGTCCAAACCAGGGGCGTCTCTAGGATTTTGACACATCTGGGGCTTAGCCCAGAAGAGTGAAGCAGCGAAATTTTTAGACATAGAAACACTCTCCACATACCCTACAGGTACCTGCTCTTCTGGATTGAATTGAATTGAGGCATTTCATGGTTACCAGTTAATACCAAATAGGCTAGCAATTTTCACAAACTTCCCTCAATAGCCCAGGCACAAAAATGCCCCATTCATCATGTTGAACATACCAACAGCAACCATTCAGCAACAGTAAACATTGAGATGTTTAATGAACCATGCATCTTGTCATGTACAGTGTTTACATTGTACATTTAATGCTCTTTACATACTCATATGTATTTATTCTTTACATATTCTTTAACATTATTTAACATAACATACTCTTTAACATAATATTTAGACATAAGATGCTAATAATGCTAATAGTGCTCAACCAACACAAACACTTAAAGTAGTGGTTCTCAAACTTTTTCTGTAAACAACATTTTGTGATTCCATCTGCGCTTTTATAAATAACAGAATAAAGAAAATTGCAATCACTTAAAGTTTCAAGTAAATCAGATTGCTCCATCAGAATTTCTTTTTAATGTTTTAATTGCAATCACTTAGATCAATGAACAGGAAGTTGTATCTGTGCAAAAAAAAATACTAATATTTAGTTACTACTAAATAGCTCATTGTGGAAAACAATAAGCTGTGTGTGCGTGCCGGGGTGTTAACGCAACCATGTAGAGACAGAAATGACAAGCTGTCGTGTAGATAATATAAATCAAATACGGCCGTTTAGTTTGTTTAATAACAGAACAAGGTGTTCTATAGGAAAGAGAACCTTAAATGACGACTTGTGATCTGGCGCTATCGAAAATTACAGGGGGGCGGGGGGGTTTCTTTAGGGGGAGCCCCGCCCCCCCTATTATAACGGTAGGGGAAACACTGAGACAGGGTCAATTTGGACCCCAGAGGGCAACAGATGTGATTATTTGCTGCCATTAGAACATAATCATTTTAATGATTAAAAAAACGCTGTCACGGGAGACTCGGAGAGAGGACCCAAACGCAGATGCGTGGTGAAAACAAAAGTAGCTTTATTCCTTCTGAGGACTGATAGTGTGTCAATTATTGGATGCCTGGAAGAACTCAGTTCAACAACTTCTCTCGTTCTCTATATTTATTTACTAAATGATCACAAGCAAAGTAGTAAGCGCTGCAATTGCAAAAGCAGTGAGTGGTACAGCCAACACGCAGGTTGGGCAAAGAACAACTGCCCCACCACGGAAGTGGGGCCTTTCATACACAGTTTATCGTCACAGGTTGGTCTCGCCTCGTCCTAACATCTGATTCGCTCTATCCTGTCAAGAGGAGGAGAATCCCGTGTTCTCTTCTTTTCTCACAAGACTGGAACGTGCAACGACCAGTCTGCGTCCATAATGTCAATATACTGATAAACAGTTGTGGGTGTTGAAGTGCGCAGGCGTGTGACTAACTTCCCTTGAGAACTGGACATTTCATAGACACAACAGCTGCATAGCTGTGTTATACTGACCTCGCTAACCTGAACTTTAATAGACAGAAGAATAATGAAATGAAGAATATCTACAGAATATAACGATTTATATTATCAGGACAGACAGGATTCTCAAAAACACCAAACGGCAGAAAGCAGGCACAAAAAGCAGGAACAGGGGCACACACAGTACGACCAGACAAGGGAACAGAAGACACACAGGGCTTAAGTACATGGGGAAGGTGTGGGTGATTAGACACAGGAGGAAACAATCAGCAGACAGGAAGGGGAACAGGACACACGAGACAGGACTTCAGAATAAAACACAGAAAAAACCCAACCCGTGACCTAACAACCCCCCCTCAAGGGGCGGATCCTAGACGACCCAAAAAAGAAATCTAGCCCCAAAGGGTGGGTGGAGGGGAGCCGGAGGAGGGCCCCGAGGCACGGCACAAGCCTCAGTGGGGGGGACGGCCCGGAGGGCAACCACGCTCGGGGGGGGGGGGGCGAGCATGAGGCCGGTGACCAGAGTTCCGGAGCTCCTCGGGCAACCGGAGCCCTGGATACTGTGGATGGGGATCCAGGGTACAAGAGTCCGGGGAACAAGAGTCCGGGTAACGAGTCTGGGGAGCGGGACCCTGAAGGGTGAGGGGACTCTGGGACAGGTCGGGGCGCGCCAGTGGGGAACCCGGTGTTGGCAGCGGCTTGGAGGAGACAGCCGGGACAGGGGACGGCTGCGAGCCGGCAGGACACGGGGAGCCGGCAGGACACGGGGAGCCGGCAGGACACGGGGAGCCGGCAGGACACGGGGAGCCGGCAGGACACGGGGAGCCGGCAGGACACGGGGAGCCGGTGCAGAGGCGGAAACCGGGTCTGGGACTGGCAGCGGCACAGAGACGGAGGCTCGGTCTGGGACTGGCAGCGGCGCTGGCAACGGCGCAGAGGCCGGGTCTGGGGCTGGCCGCGGCGCAGAGGCAGAGGCCGGGTGTGGGGCTGGCCGTGGCGCTGGCAATGGCGCAGAGGCTGCGACCGGAGCTGGGGGAGACCGACCCACTGTCGGAAAACCGGCATCTGGGTTTGACCTGTGCGCCAACAGGGAACCGCCGTCCGGAGACCCTACCCCCCTCTCAAGGGACGGCTCCAAGACGTCCTCGCAGACCACGGGTGAGGGGAGCCGGCGGCGGGCGCTGCTCTGGGGACTCCAGAGGCGGGGCCTGTTCCGGGGATTCCAGGGGCTGGGGGTGTCCTGAGGGGTTCCGGAGGCTGGGGCCGCTCCGGGGTGTCGGCGGGAAACCGGCCTCTGGGGTTGACCGGGGCGTTGTCGGAGAAGCCGGGGTTGACCAGGACCGGGGAGTCGGCGTCTGGAGACGGCTGGAAGCCAAACTGGAAGGCCGGAGTTGAGACCGCCGGAAAGGTCACCCAAGCTGCCTCGTACAATCCCTGTCATGCCGCCTTGGCCTGGAAATCAGCAAAGTCCCTAGCGCTCCTCTGGATTGTTTCATTTAGGATGGACAGACAAGAAGCCAGCAAAGCGCCGTCAACTGCTGGGTCCATGTCGGGTCTGGTCGTTCTGTCACGGGAGACTCGGAGAGAGGACCCAAACGCAGATGCGTGGTGAAAACAAAAGTAGCTTTATTCCTTCCGAGGACAGACAGGATGCTCAAAAACAAAAACAGGATTCTCAAAAACACCAAACGGCAGAAAGCAGGCACAAAAAGTACGACCAGACAAGGGAACAGAAGACACACAGGGCTTAAGTACAAGGGTAAGGTGTGGGTGATTAGACACAGGAGGAAACAATCAGCAGACAATCAACAGACAGGAAGGGGAACATTACACACGAGACAGGACTTCAGAATAAAACACAGAAAAAACCCAACCCGTGACAACAGCATCCTCACTAAACATTAACATGTACCACTCTGTAAGTCAAATAGTCAAAAAAATATAAAGTCAAAATAATTCATTGATTTCATTTCATTTCCACTCAAAAACAGGGTATACTTTTTTATGAACAAGATCTATTGGCCCTAAATTTCAAAAACAAAGAGGAGAATGTGTGGTAATGGGTTGGACTGAAGTAAGACTAAAGGTGTAAAACAGAATTGATTCACAATTTATACTATATGCTTTAATAACAGTCGAACCAGGCGGGGTCATTTTTTATCCCAGAGGACAAAAGGTGTATGGCAAACGGGAGGACATTACGAGGGTTAAGTAACTAAATAAATGTATTTGTGATAGATCCCTTGTAATTGACAATGCAGATTTGTTGTATGGGAACGTGATTTTCAGGACACGTGGCTCGATATGCACACTACGGTTGAAACTAATGCTGTGTCTCAATTCGGATACTTCTGTGAGTACACCATGCAGTAAACTGTGTACACTATGTACTTACTTGCGTAGTGTGTGAATTTTGACACGGTAGTTTTGTCTGAAATCGTGCATGGCTGTTGTGCACTCACTGGAATTGATCGCCGCTGCTAGCTAACTAGCTTGTTTGTGGTACCAAATCAGGCAGGCTGCTAAATGAACCCAATAAACTTTACTAATGGCTTCTATACAACAACAGTATATACGTTTGTATAGTGCGGTGTTCACCGGAGCCTCTCCTTCCGCTACGTAGCCAAGATAGACCACTGAGGGTGAAAAGTGTCCAGCGTTACATTTTTTGGACTGTTATGAGTCCACCTTACATGTGTCATAGTGCACTGCATAACATTTTTTAATCCTTCGAACATTGACCTTCAATGATGAAAGTACAAAGCCTGATATCAGACAGAATTGTCAACTCCTTACAATTTGTGATTTACGCGTTTGTGTTTCCCTGCAGTGATTTTCCTATCCGAGGCATGCAGATCTACGATGGGCCCATCAACATGCAGAATTGTACATTCCGGAAATACACAGCGCTGGATGGACGGCACACCAGCGCCTTTGGCTTTAGGCTCAACAACTCGTGGCAGAGCTGCCCCAATAATAACATCACTAACATCATCTTTGACCACGTACCTGTAAGTCAGCTACTGTGTGAAATACACAAAAAATATCTGTGGTCTGCTATTTTGTGTTGCATATCACAAATTAGGAAAATGCACATGAGGTTTGTATAAATTCGCAAAGTCTGAAAATAAAGCCAGTGACAGATCTCACACAATCATTCCACTCCTAATCATAATGGTGTGGCGTGGCGTGGTTAATTGCAGGCAACGCACACAAGAAAACTCTTGTGTGCGTTTCCTTGTGTAACGCACACAAGGAAACGCACACTAGGAACACTGAGGCCAATATCTACCGTACTGATTGATAGCTGTAACAATCTGATGAGGAATGACTGAAGGACCAGTGCTTTTAAACTGGATGCTTGATGGCAGGTCTGTTGGCAGGGCAGAGTCATTGATTGATTGATGGCACCAGCGCAGAGAGAGAGCGCGAGAGAGGCTCATGGGGATGAGTGGTCGTCCTGCAACCACAAGGTAGCCGGTTCGATCCCCAGTCTCCCCATAGTTGCTCCCTGAGCGCCTCTCCGCAGCCCACTGCTGCTAAATTGATGGGTTAAATGCAGAGAGCAAATTGTATGTATGTAATATGACGACGTAATTACGTTTAGAACATCCAGTATGAGCAGCTATACATATATGCACAGTATTCACTCCATCCCTCTACTGTAGATCACGTCTCGAGTGTTTTTTGGGGAGCCAGGTCCCTGGTTCAATAAGATGCAGATGGACGGGGACAAGACAACCATCTTCCACGATATTGATGGCTCAATCAGCGAGTATCCCGGAGCCTTCCTGGTTAAAGAGGACAACTGGCTGCTCCGTCACCCCGACTGCATTGACGTGCCCGACTGGAAGGCTGCTATCTGCAGCGGCCACTATGCACAGGTGGGTCAGCGGGCAACAAACTCGCTCACACATTCATCCTCACAAATCAGCCTTCACAAGCACCAATCTACTGTCTGTTGCACCTTTTGGCATTAGTTGATGACATGCATTTTCATATCCCAATCATAGTAGTGTGTGCGTGTGTGTGTGTAATCATATTAATGTTTTAGTTATCAGAAAAATGCTTTGAACAATAATCCAATAGAATTAAGGAAGTAAAATAAAAGGTCTATGCCTCTTAAGTCCTTTTTATCTTGTGTTTTAATTGTATTTTTCCCATTTTTAAACAGTTCTTACCAAAAACATGATTCTGTGATTAACTTTGACAAACCAAAGATACTTTAACTGCTGGCAGTTTTCACAACTGTACACTGTAAATCTTACTGTACACTCTACATCTGAGTGCCGTATGTTTCTGGAAACCTATGATTCTTGTGATTCTAATTATCCATTTCAAGATAGGATCACCACAGCAGCTACAGTCGACGTTTTTGTCAGACAAACAACAAACAAACAAACAAACAAACAAACGATTTTAAAATCAAGGCAACTCACCGATGAAGCCTCATGGTGACCCATAGATCGATCACATTCCAAAAAAGACGGTCTCGTTACGTCGGCAAAGATCCAGACAATCCAATCCAGTAAAAGATGTTGTCCAAAACACATGATTACATCCATAAATATCCACAAACTGGTGTTGCATCATTTCAAATCAGCCGGCAGATATGACAAAATATTTCCGTATCTTCCCTGTAAAAGACGTTCTTATGCCCGCGCTGAAGAAAACTTGATACCAGACTTCGATTGACACCCAACTTGAACCAATAGGAGCTTCATGTCCTCTTCACAGACTACACAAGCCAACGAGAGTCCACGTTGAAGAAAAGCGTCCGACCGTTTGGATGACAGACGTTTCGTATAGCCAATGAAATTATACAACAATGATACAAAAAATGTTTGGGGATATTTTTTGTATCTGTGTCCAGTACACAAATTGACACAGTACACGTTTTGCTTAGTTTAGCACAAAGACTGGAAGCAGGTGGAAACTGCTAGGGCAGTGGTTCTCAACTGGTCTGGCTCCGGAACCCACAATCACCGCTGAATGACAAGCCGCGACCCAAATCGAGGAACATTCTCAACTTCTCAAATGTATTTAATGAAAAGATGGTGCAGTTTGAACCTGAGATAGTACAGAATATGTATGCCAACACAAAAACAAGATTAATGATGAACCAAAACAACCAGCGATGCTAGAGAGGAAACTATTACCTTTTACACTCAATTAGCTGCATTTGAATTAAAAACCCAAAAGTGCATCTTCAGGACACGATGTATTACAACATACATAACAATTCAGAATTTCCAGCCATTTTTAAACAGACTCAACAGCTTTCATGCACAAAAAAGTCCAACAACTAAGAAATAGTTTCAAAAAGATTCAACTGACCTACCGTAAAATGCGGGTTATAAGGCGCACCCTTTTTATAAATTTAAAGAAAAAGTCATATTTAATCTTAAATAAGCCGTGGCAGTTTATAAGCCGCTGCTGCTACTGCCCGCGTCCCCTCTGCCCGAGTCGGTTGTCGAGCCGGGGCTGGTCCCGCTACCTTCAGTGGTTGTCGGGGAGCTAGCTGTCGTGTTTTTAAATACACATGAGACATGAGAACAAACTGTTCTTAACTGTAACTCCTTTATTCCTCGGGCCGCCATGCTCTGACCTCTTGATGCAGTCACAGGTTGTGCTTCCCACCTGAATCCCCCCCCCGGGTCCTAAGTCCCTACATGTACTATTTGTTATGAACATCCATTAAACATACGTGAACATCAATGTACCAACATACATTTATAACAAATACCACACTAGCTGCTGCAGCTAACGCTGACAATACTTTTTATTTTTGTGCTGAATTTTCAGTGTTGTTTACTCAAACAGTGTTCGCTAGCTCGTTAGCTCGTTGCGCGCTAGCTCGCTAGATCGTGTGCTGTGGAGGTGGTAGGAGAGGAAAACAAAACGTGCAATTCAAAAGGATTCATATATACAAAATGTACTTTTCTTGTGATTACCTCATCAGTAGGTAAATACTGAAAAACATTGTCCTTTACCGAAAATTAAGCAGCACTCAATTCTCCTCACGACCCCCGAGTGAATCTTGTATTCAGTAGGCTGTTTAATTTAATTATCCTAAAAACCCAGAGTCTCCCCCATATCAGGATGGTTTGACCCAACCTGGCACACGCTGCTGAAAACATGGAGGGACAAGTGCAAAACCAGTTGAAACCAGAGCCGGCTAAAAAACGACACTCCGCTGCATGAAAAAAATGTCCCTTCAAAATCAAACCACAGGATGAAAAAAACTAAAAAACAGGCAAAGGCAGTGAAAACGGGTCCGCGACCCACCAGTTGATAATCACTGTGCTAGAGTATAACGTTTTTAATTAGAAGTTTTATTTAGTCATTATTGGTCAAAGACAACTTTATTGTCAATTCTGCCACACATAAAAGACATATAGTGGATCAAATATACTCTTTGTGTCAGACCATAGTGTTATACAAGTTTAAAATTTCAGAGGCAGCACCAAGGCACAGAACAACATATAGTGCAAAAGAAAATGAGAATATGGATGATTCATAACAATAAATAATGATATGTACCCTACTATGGTATATAATATCAGCCTAATAATAATACTGTTAATACACATTTTAAAATAACCATCTCCTTAATGTGCATAAATAATTAACTATGGAGAAATACATTTACTGAACCATCGGAGCAGCAGCAACAACATTATAAGACCACTGTTTGAAAATCAAAGGACACTTTTAACAGAACATTCTCATAAGAACGTAACACTAGAAGAACACTAGATTCGATACTAGAACGATTCTCTAATATCAGCTTGGGGAGGAGTGTAGAAACAGCTGTTTGTGTCTTGGTTCCCATTCCTGTCCATTATTCTGAAACAACAGCTAAGTAATAGTCAAATGTATCTCGGACAATAATTCAGTTACTTAACTCTTGCAACACTGAGGTCATTTTCAGTTGATTTTCAGTCGATTTGACATAATTTCTTAAATTCACCTTTTAAGGCACTTGCATATAAGATACATACCCATGTTATACATCATACATTACAGAACAATCTCAGCTCTCTATATAATGAGGCAAAAGTGTAAAGAGAAAATATGACTCTAAAGCTGAAAAATGGAATCTCGATTTTTGGAAATTCTTCATATCTCTTGTGAAAACATACATTTACTCAGGTGGTAGATCGGTTTTGGTGATGGGAATTGGTTTACCAAAGATCTTAGGTTCACAAAAGCAGTGAATAAAATGTTAGATACATGTAAATAAATGTCTAAAACTAAAACATGGCTACAGCGAAGCTGCATGTTGTCCACTGCTGCAGATGTGAATCCTCTCTGTAAAATAAATGACTACTGGTCACTACTAAGTTCACTGAAAGAAAGTTACGATTGCACACCAAAACCCGTAACAGAGCTTCAAGTAGTATGAACCCCAAATGAGTTATAATAATTGTGTTATTTTATATGAATTTATATTTAAAAAAATCTGAATTTTCTTGGGAATAAAAAGCATATTTAGAAGAAGAAAACAAACTTGTATACCATATTTTGATCATAACTATGAACATCAGCATGATCTGAGCATGATTTAGGCAAGATTCCCCAAAAATACCTCTTTGAGCGGCCACCGAGTTTTTACCAGATGCATGCTTCAAGCAACAACCTACAGAATTGTAAGACCCCTCTTTGTAAAGATAATGACCTCAAGAAAAATTACAATAAAACAAAGCATTGGCTTGTTAGGAAGGAGTTTCAGTCAAAAAACTGCCGTTCGGTTCAAAATGTAAAAGTTATAACCTTTATGCCAAAACATGGTCGGATTGAGGCATGCTGGGTACCCAACTGGGCAGATGCTTCCGCTTAACACATGGGACGCGTTCTAAGAAACCTCCCCCGACCACGGCGCAGTCGAAAATGTCGAAGGGGGTAGGAATAAAAACAGTCCGGCCGCATTGGGATTTTTCAGGTACTAATATACTACACACAAGGATTGTTAATGCTTTATTAGACTCCTACAAGCTTCTAGGGTTACGAAGGTGTGTCTTTTATTGAAATCCGACTTTGTAAAGTGTACTTATTAACGATCTAGTGAAACGTTACGGCCTCCGCGCGGAAGCGACGGCGAGGTTACGGGGTTTATGTAATTTTTTCTGAGCCGATAAAACTCTTCCCACAAGGCTTTACTGTATTTCAGCAATTTAAATGAAGTTAATCAACGTTGTGGTTCCGGAGATCCTTTAGGTAACGTCACTTGACTTATTCTTCTCTTGTCTTGCCGCGGGGCTTGGGGTGAAATAGGTTAAATAGGCTCCACAAACTTGGTGCAAAGGTTGAAGTTTCACAGTGCTCTGCTGAGTCCAGAAACCACAGAACCAATCCCAAATTAATTAAAAGCTCACTGTCTTGGTCCGTGGCACCTCCGCTCCATGAACTGTCTGCAGCCGTTATGTGTTCACTGTAGCCTGGCCGCAAATCTGAATCGATAAATGGATGAAGTAAAAGAAACATCCCACATGCCTTCACCAGGGATGTGGCCCACACTAAGGACGTTCCGGGTCCATGGAAGAGACAATGTAGTCGCGTGGGAAGGCATGCTCAAAAGCGCAACACCATCACAGCGTGACGAGGAACAACTAATCACAGCCGGCAGATATCTTTTACAATCTGTCCAATTGACAATTTTACTTGCTTCACCTTTTTGTCACAAAATCCAGTTAAAAGGTCCAACTGACAAATGGAACAGTAAAGCTACTGAGAAGGATTTACAGTGCTGGAAATTCATTTATCTTTGTTTAGACTTTATTTAGTTTAGTCAGAGAGGCTTACTACTAAATTACCGCAACTTCTTCATCGTCATTACAGTGTGAAAGTTTTGTTTGCTTAGTAACGGCAACCGCGACAGGAGAACAACCCCCCCCCCCCAAGCACTTTGGATAAAAATATGAAAGCGGCCAGGCTTGCAGAACATGACGTCTCTCTCCTTCTGTGTGTGTTGATATCAGAGCTTCTCCTTGCTTTGTATACATAGCCGGCCAGCCCTGTGCCTTTTAGTTTGTGAGCGCGCCCCACTGGTTAGCTCACGGCCACTGCTCTGCTCTGCCGGAAGTGTAGTGCCCACCCTCCTCAGGTAAATACTGTTAGCACTATCTTTGCCAGTGTTTGCACTGATATGTACAGTATATCACTGTTAGAACCGTTAGCCTTCACCATTTTGAGAGCCGTTGGGAGGTAAATGACGCTCCCAATCTGTATTCATCACCTAAAGTCGGACAAAATGAGATGAAATATATGATGATATTGATATTGGGTAACACTTTTAAAAAGAAATTGTCCAAAAACTTGAATCAGTATTTTAAATCCATGGTCTGTTTTCTCCAGATCTATGTCCAGACACGTAACCCTGCCAACCTGAACATGCACATGGTGAGGGATGAGTACCCTGACCGGCCCCTGACACTGGAGGGCGCACTGGGGAAGAAGAAACACTACCAGCAGTTCCAGCCGGTAATCACACTGGCCAAAGGCTATACCATCCACTGGGACCAGGCAGCGCCCACTGAGGTCACCATCTGGCTTATCAACTTCAACAAGTCAGTAGACACGAGCAGCACCTGTGTCAGCACACAGCACACACTCATGACAAACACCACCTTCACACTAAGCATGTCTGCAGCAGATTCTGTCTGGTCTGGATAGTTTGAACAGGTGAAAATAATTTACTTTACTTATCATGGACAGCACACATAATGTAACTTTAGTCAAATTGATTATGTTCATTTGCAGTCTATGGGCAGATTATTGACTAATTCAATCCCAAATAACAATCAAGACTTTACAACAATACATGGGACTGAATAGCACAAGGGCATTGAAACAAATACTAAAAACACACATAAAAAAGACAAAAAATAGAGCATAACCAGCACAAACCAATGTTAGAACTCACATGGCATGTAGACTTTAAATACACTTGATGGATAGACGTAGAATTATGTTAAATATCATACTATCAATTTTGTTCCTCAAATAACCACATTTTCACACTTCTGACAAGAGTACCAAAATGTGTTTAATCTCTCGGATCCGTTGGAAGTGTGCGCCAGCCATACGATTCTTGGACTGATGGGGGAATTGGCTTTTCCTTACTGCTATGATGCAGTCTCCTCTATAGCAGCTCTTGTGTGCCTGCTTGTACTCATTTGCATTTGAGTAGAACCAAATGACCACTTAGAACAGGGGTGTCCAAACCTTTTCCACCGAGGGCCACAAACAGAAAAATATACGAACGTCTGGGCCGCTCAGGTGAGGTATATCGCAAAATGAATCAAATGAGGTCAATTATGCTTATATATAAATATATATATATATATATTCTTTTTTTATATATATATTATATTTAATATTTAAAAAATCACATCAGAGGAAACTTGGCCTTTTCCAAGCCTCGGTAGAAGTCCGGTAGGGAGAGAAGCTGATGCTGGTTCTTCAGAGAGTCATCACTGCATCTCCATCAGTTCTAGTTCAGACTCTCTTCACTTCTTCTGCATCATCAGGAAGAGAGTCGAGAACAGCTTCATTTAAAAAAAAGCACTGACTGAGTTCTGTCATGAGACGTGATGACAGACACATATTTCCCCTTTTTAGCAGAAAGGTTGACCTCTGGAAAAGCTCATTTGATGTCAGACAGCGTGGGGAAGAGCAGCGTTGACGTTAGTAGTTGTGTCTCATAGAGACGGAGCTTCACACAGCATGCTTTCATGTGTGTGTGAGGTTGTGCTACCTGCTCTTTGTCTTGCAGGCTCTTGCTCAGTGTGTTGAGATGATAAATAAGATATAGACTAGAAATGCCAGGTCTGCCAACCATAGAGGGTCACTCAGGTCATGAAGAGGTCCTTCTCTTTAAAAAACTGGTCAATTCTGACCTCAGGGAATAAATCCGCGGCAGCTGGAGCCGCGACTGAGCAGCGCACCTCAGAGTGAGAGAGCAGGTCCGTGTTCAGCTTCAACATCAGGCATCTTTTCCGGGCACATTATTCCTGACTTCAGTGAGGCTCTGTGTTATGAAGTCTCGTCTCAGAGGTTTCCGTGTCGTGCTGTGAGCTGAGCGACCTCGTAGCTGCTTGTGTGGCATTTTATTGTGTTTTGTTTGGATGGCAAAAATACGATTGTTGAGCTAGCAGGCTAGCTGCCATTTGCTTTCACTTCATTATATTTCTAGAACTTGCTGAAGGGGCAATAAAACATGGGCCGCGGGCCGCAGTTAGCCCGCGGGCCCTAGTTTAGACACCCCTGACTTAGAACATAAACCTATGGAGCAGGTCCCATAGGTTTATGGGCACAGAAGCATATAATGTCAACCACTGGGGGTTTGTTGCCTAATATGGTAACACTGGCTGCTGTATCCTATTACACAGGAGAGCTTGTACCCTTAGAAAAGATTATACTACATATCAACGTATAGCGTCCTATGCATTCTATATGGTCTAATCACAAACTATAATTGAATTAAAACAGTATATATGTTCAATGGTTGTACTAAATGTTGCGCACTTGGACACAGGAGATCCAGGCGTGCATGGTTGTTTTAAGAATTTCTTTACTCAACAGGAGCAAAAGTACACGAACACACTGAAAAGTACAGAAACACACTGATCAGCTCCACACTACGCACTTCATGCTATTCTAGACCAATCTGAATCAAACGGTTTCTTATACATATATACATATCATCTTATATTATCACAAACAACTTCATTCACACTGGCGACATTCTACACATTCACACAACTGTCATTCTCACAGGCTACAGGTGGTTATTACGGTGTTTCCGGTCGCTAGCTAGCTAAGCTAAGTGATTCATTATATACCAGACACGTCATGACATTCAACTTCCAAACTGACATACATTCATATTTGCCTTCCAAACAGTTATGCCCATGTGTCGCTACATTTATACCATTTAATCACTTTCACCCACCTGAAAAGTACAGAAACACACTGATCAGCTCCACACTACATACAACAGGCTATTCTAGACCAATCTGAATAGCGCGAGCGCAGCTTTTTCCCTCGCTTTTCCCCAAAGGACCCCTGAGCTGACCCAAGTCTGCCTGAACTTAAATCCTCGTAACCAACATTAACCTCTCACGTCATTCAAACCTCCCTTGCAGATACACAAACAGATGCCAGGTGAACAAACAAAACAATTAACAATCAATAAAAGTAATAAACAAATGAGAATATGGGGGGGGGGGGGGGGGGTTCATGTCCAGTTCTTCTTACAGTGTCCAATGTTAATGTGGGCCCCACTTAAACATAAAAAAGGTTACATGTTATAACAGCTATACTTTTTTACTTTCATACTTTTTCACGATCTCTCAACAATATTGCTGCAAAAAAGAAAAGAAAAACTGATTAATATCATGTTATAACTTCAAACGTGTGTTGTTATAACAATATATTGTCATACTATTTATGAAAATAAAAGTTTCACTATATAACGTGATAACTTCCTATATTGTTATAACACAAAGCTCCTGTTTGAAGGAGGAAACGGTGTGTAGAGAACAGATTAATTGAGTAACACGATAGGAATGAGTTCTACTAATAATACGTGTCAAAGTTGATCTGTTATTGAACATGATGGATGACATTATAATGGCTGAGTGCCAGTTCACAACCGGAACATATTGAAGGGAGTTCACCTTTGTCTGAGAGTGACTTATCTCATTATATCTTGAAATGTTGCATGTTAGTTAATTATAATTTGTTATAACGTGGAAAAAGTCTTGTTATAACACAATTAATCCTTCACGTTATAATGTGATACTGATCCGTTTGTCTTTTTCTACCTTGGCAGCAATTTGCTGCTGTACATAATGTTGTCTACAAAGTAAACATGGTGCTCATATCATCAGTCAAGATGTGCTCTGAATTCTAGAGAGGATAGATTTCAGCCCAACTGAACTACAGTTTCCCCGAAGTAGAATATAATAATTTATGGGCACAAATAATAATTTGTACAGAAGCTCCATATCTTGTATCACCTTATTTGCACCTTATTCTTGTGAGTATAAGATAGGGATCCCTCAGTTATTGACTTATGTGCACAAATGATCTCTTTCACTCAAGGTCCTTGTGAACTGTAGGTATAGAGAGCTTGTGTGAACAGATTATTATCCTGCTTGCACGTTATTATCTTTTGCACACAAGTTAATAACATGTCAGCAAAATCAAATGTCTTTGTGCAAAAATAATTAATTGCATACAAGGTATAGTGTGCAAAAGATCCAAACTTAAATGTCCTCCACTGGACTCGGTACTTATCTAACATTACAGGGACTTGATTTGTATACATTGTGTCTAATTTGACAGGGATGAGTAAATGTGGAAGTAAAGTAAAGGATTGTGAACTGTAACGTATTCTGTTTGTAAATTATAATTAGTTTTGTCTGTTTCCACTCATCATGAATCTAAAAGAAAAAGATAATAAATGTCTAAATGGACTTTAAAATATTCCCAGAGAAACAAAATCACCTGTTTGATCCACTGAAAAAGATTGACCAATCCAGACCAGCATTTGACCTGTTCATCAGTCTGGCTCTTTGACCGCACCATGCCGTCTAAGGCCTTCCTCTGTTACAGTCAGTCAGTCATACATGAAGTGAATTCTAGTCTGTACTTAACCTTCCACTTCTTCATCACACTGTTATTTCAACAGCTCTAAAGTAAACGCTGAGAGGAGGAAAATGAGGATGAGAGGGAGAGGAAGATTGTGACTGATACAGTGAGCTTATCTCATGTGTCAGGGGACAAGCAGGTGGATGTATGTGGGCCAACTTCTGTCTCTGGTCAGAGGTCTTTGGTGTTGCATGTGAATGTCATCCTTGAGCTTTGATGACCTTTGATCCAAGCGGATCCTCTGAGCGTTTTAGGTCTAGTGTTCACAGACAGCTGATGTTGTCTGCCCCAGTGTTTGTCACAGATGCAGTGTTTCTAGGCAGCAACTTCGGGTTCGGAAAAGTGAAGCCGATGCTATAGTGTCTTAAACCTCCATTCTCTTTAATTTCATCAGGGGGCAACTCTCTTATTGTATAGAAGTCTCTGAGAAAATTACTCTACTTCTCACTTGATTTATTACCTCAGTAAACATTAGTTTACAAAGGAGAAAGTTTTCTTAAACTTAACCCATTTAAAGTGTGTTTTTCACTTCATCAAAGTTAATTGTAACATTTTTGGTCATCTAAAAATGTATTCTTTAGCGTTGTATTTAGCTCCACGCTCTCGAGTCACTTCTGGTTGCAAAAACAAGATGGGGACGGCTAAAATGCCAAATCTGAGACTTTAAAACCGTAGTCCACAAACCAATTGGTGATGTCACAGTGAGTACATTCACTTCTTATTCACAGTCTATGAGTGTTCCCCACAGCTGTCACATGTGATGTCATGATGATGTCACATAGCATTCCAGTCTTCCTTTCCTTAGGGCTCTTCTCTTTGTGTACCAAAATCCCTAAAGAACTCAATGCGCTTCAAACAAAGTGCTTGTCTGATAGTCTAACAACTTTTCCAAACTGACAATCCAACAAGCTCAGTGTTTGTCATTCTTCAGACACCAAATTCACCTTTTCATGTGTTCGACTGATACACCATAAATAAGAAGAGACTTTTAAAGTGTGTGCCCTAGGGCTGTGCGGTATACCGGTTTCAGATTTCCATACGGTATGAATTTTTCATATACCGTCATACCGGCGCTTACACGTAACAACTGTTGTTGCTCTACACCGGTCAACTAGACAGCGGTGCCGTCAGCGAGCCATGCACATCCGCAACAGCAGGCAGCAACATGTATTTTTTAACAGCTTAATACTGAGAGCGCAAAATTACACGGCCAAAATGCATGCTGGGAAGGCCAGTTGCAGCGAACAGCTGTTTGTGTGGCGTGTCTTCCGGTCTGTCTCTTCCTGTTTTTTTTGTGCGCGAGCGCTACCCAGCATGCAATTCGGCGCTGTAATTTTATAACAAGTGTGAACCATGACTGAAGCAAGTTACCCTGGCTATGGACGGCTCGCTGACAGTACCACTGTCTAGTTGACCGGCGCTGTTAATGGAATCAATGTGTTTACTCGTTAAAAAAAAATATACCGTGAAACCGCCAGAATCTTACAAAATATAAATAAAGATATGAATTTTTCGTGATATGAATTTTTCGCCATACCGCCCAGCCATAGTGTTCCCCCATTTGTATGATTCATCCTGTCCTGCCCACAAAGACATGCAAAATAAACAGAATTCTTGGAGAGAGACCCGGGAGGAAGTAAATAATAGTACTGGAATAGTAAGTAATATTAATGCATTTTATTTGTATAGCGCCTTAGAAGGTACTTAAAAGCGCTTTATCAACAGAAACAATAAAAGCAATAACAATATAAACAACAGATAGATTACATTAGAACAGTAATTAAAAAACAAAAACTTAACTAGCATCACAGTTTTAAAAGCAGATTGATGTCCTCAAGTCATGTCCCTTGTGTCATAGCGTCGGTTGGGATGGAAACTACAAGTCTGAAGACAATCTGGTTGTGTGGAGCTAGACAGCAGCGAGTTTACCAGACCTGTAGCCCTCTGCTCATCTCTGCGGCAGGCTACAGGCCCATTGGTCACTATTAGCGGAACACACAAATCTCCAACTAAATTGTCTGCAATCCAGTTGCATTGTGGATAATATAGGCATCAGATTTTGAGAAGAAAGAAGAATGCATACAATAAATTGGACGATATCCCTGGTTCTGCTGCATTGATTTTTATACTTTTTTGAACTGTCCATAGTGAGTCCAATAATAGTAGTGCAATGCTACATCTGTGGAAGTGTCTAATCACATCTAGAGTTACTTTATGCCTGCCCTGAAAGGCCTTTCTCGAAGGTGGGACAACGTTTGAAGAGAAGTTCAAACCCTGCTACTCTCACATCTCCACACACCGGGCCAATTCAGCAGTTTAATTTCCTGATGACTTAACCCTTTATGTAGTGGTTGATACTATCCAGTTATAGAAATAATGTGGCAGAGAGAAGACATCAGGGTTAAACATAAGAACATGTTATGAATGATGACATTGGAAGTTGAATTTAGTTAAGAATGCTGACTCGTCCTTAAGTGCTTTCTGTAAATGACAGGGCAGCCCTGAGGTCACACAGATAATGAATGCTCGGTGAAGTAAACTGATGAAGGCCATCACTTCTGCTATTGAGATTCACCACAGAAAATGGGGAGAGCTTCGCTTTGTGCTCCTCCTTTCATATGGTGTTTAGAGTGTGGCCTTCAGCTATTTAAACTGCATAAAAGCTGGTTGTCAGTAAAGAGCCAGTAGATTTCAATCAATGGTGCATAAACCATTGGCTCCATCTACAGTTCACAGAGGAATACAGCAAGTGAGACAGTTTCTCTGCAGAAAGAGCTGAGATATTTTACTGGAATTAAGAACTGCTGTGCGTCTTCTGATCATGGTTTAATGGGCCATTCTTTCTTTCCTTGTATAATATGATATATTAATGCCGCCACCTCCTTCTCGTTTGAAGCTTTGATGAATGACTTTGCATTAAACTCAGTAGAAAGCTGTTGAGTTTAAATATATATTAATCCTTTGAATTGTCTGTCTCGTTAATTCATTGTTTGACTTTGGGGGAGTTTATGTAGAAGGTTTGAATCTTATTAATTGTGTTCTTTTCTATTTTGTCCTGATTCAGCATATGTGGGAACATACATTTTTAATTAGAACTAGCACTAGCATTTTTCTTTGAGGAAATCCATGGATTAGAAAAACTGTCTTTGTCTGTATGAAGTCAGAGCTCAGTTCATTTCACTGGGTCATTAAACTATGAAGAAAAACAAGTGGTAAAGTAAAAACATAAGTGCCTTCTGTATGCCGCACACAAGAGACAATTACCTCTTTAATTGCGTATTATATTATTAAGATATGAAGGTAAAGTACAGGTCAGGTGTATTTTGAAATACAACTGACCTGTACTTTATATCTCAAGATATAACATGTGCTTTAACTGTATACAGGCATTAGAGTATATATTTAAAGAAGTTTCATTAATTAAAGTTTAATTTCAACTATTGAAAACATGGACCAATACCCAACTGGCACATGATTTTCTAATCCATTTGTAATGTTAACCTTATATATTGCCACACCTGAATATTTACTGCCATTTCCCCAAAACAGTGGAAAACGGTGGAAAGTGCCCATCACACATTCCTAGACTCTACAAATGTCTAGTGTTGTCTGGAAACAGTAAAAACAAACAACACGTACATAAACATCGACCAAAAAGTTCAGAAATTTGTGTTTGGTTGATTATTTCTCTGTTGTAACAATGCTTCTTGTATACCGTTGGAAAGCCTCTTTATTTCCCTTTCAAACGTTGCCTCATTTGTAAAGAACATGTATTTGAGATGAAAGCAGTACTGTGTTCGGGGTGTTTCAGAAATGACTGGATCAACGTGGGCCTCTGCTACCCACAAGGCACCACCTTCATTGTCATCTCCGATATCCACAACCGCCTGACCAAGCAGACCCGCAAGACCGGCGTCTTCATGAGGACAACGCAGATGGAGAAGATCAACCACTCCCAGCTGGCAAGAGGATACTACTACTGGGAAGAAGACACTGGGTCAGACACATTCACAAGCTTATCTCACAAGCAACCTTTACGTCCAAGCATAGAAGCTATATGTGTGTGTGTGTGTGTGTGTGTGTGTGTGTGTGTGTGTGTGTGTGTGTGTGTGTGTGTGTGTGTGTGTATAGATGTGTGTGTATATGTGTATATATATATGTATGTATGTATGTATGTATGTATGTGTATATATATATATGTATATATATACTGTGTATATATATACATATATATATACACACATATAAGGATGCGTCAATAATGATATATTAAGTCAGAATTATGAGTTAATCCTTCCATTTCTTTAATTTGGAGAATGCCATGCTTTTCTGTAAATGGATCTAAAAGCTGAGCAGATTCAGTACTGTCATTTTTATGTGTGTATGATGTCTAAAGCGCTACCGTGTATTGCAGCCTGCTCTTCTTGAAGGTCAAGGCCCATAACGACAGGGAACAGTTCGCCTTCTGCTCTGTCAAGGGTTGTGAGAGGGTGAAGATCACAGCCGTCATCCCTAAAGGCAGTCTACCCAGCAACTGCATGGCCAAGGCCTACCCCAAACACGCTGAGCTGCCCACTGTGGATGTACCCATGCCCAGAAAAATACCTAATGTCAGGCTGGTGAGAAAAGGGAGGAAGGGGGGGCAGTTAAATGAATTTAAAAATGTTCAAACAAGGGCTACACTCGGGCTACACTTATGCTACATTCAGGCTACACTACATTCAGGCTTATACGATGTTAGCAAGTCATCAGCATCTTTACATGCCTTATACATTACATTACATGCAGGTCTGCATAAATCCACAGAATGATCTTGTGTCATCTAAAACATGTTGTATCTGACTTATTCAGACATGTTCATTCTGAATACATTTACTTTTGCTTTTCATATTTCTAAATCCCTATTTCTTAGAAATACATGTCTCTTTTTAGAATTTGTGTTAATTTACACTGCTGCTGATCTCAATTGCCCCACAGGCATGCAGTCATTATTAATGTAATGTCTTTCTTACTGGTATTTTGCAGCTGTGGTTCTGTCATGTTATTTGTTTAGCTTTGTGATTGTGTTGAGTGAAAACTGACTTCAAATTGCTTCTGTGAAATGCCAAATGTTGTATATTAATTCCAACTTGTTTGCCTGTTTACTATCAGCACTCGCCAGAACACTTCTTGGAGGTCAAACTGGAGTCCTACAACACTCAATTTTTCCACATTAAAGAGGACTTTGCCTTTACTGAGGTAAAACACACTTCATTCAACCTTAAAAACCAGCAATGATGTGTGTTCTTAAATTTGACAGTCTTTGAACAATCCCAGCTTCAAACTGCCGGCTCTGGTCACGTGAACCACTTCGGGAATGTCATGTACCAGCACGGAATCCTCAAACAGACAGGTTTACAAACTTGTAAAAGTAGTCTTCAACCACTAACACATGTTGCCTTTAGAAGTCACTGATAATTCAAGAATGTCCATTGCCACTCTCTGAAATAGTCGAGTCGCTTGGGACCCACCCATTGGTGTCCAGTGCTTAGGCACAGGGCCTCCATGAAGATCAGGGACAAGCGATGAGGGTACGACCACCTGATACTGCCACCTGGAGCTGCCTTTCATCCGCCCCCGAGGTGGTCGAGAATCCCTCCATTCCAACACCGTACCCATATCAGGGTCGGCCTGTTGCAGTTTCTTCAGTCCTGTCCCATCATGTGAGAGTGCATTTAAAGACCGGTCCTCTACCTCAGCAGTCCTCAACCTTTTTTGCGCCAATATTTGTCCGTGTAAGACAATATTTTCACGGACCGGCCTTCACTGTGTGGGTAATAAATATGACGTAATAAATATGACGTAATAAATATGACGTAATAAATATGATAATACATCTGACGTAAACTCACCATTACACCGAACTAGTGGGAGCCGGTCCCATCTCGGGGTGATGGGAGACAATGACCCCCGACGTGTGTTCTTTATGTTCATTCTACTCCGTAACTTAAACCTTTATGTCGTCTACTCCCTAACTTAGTTCTGGTCGCTGTCACTGCAGAAACCCCGCTTCACAAGGACAGGATGTTGGAACTGGAAGCAGGGTTTTCAGAGCTTTTTGGCGATCTCTGGATATTCTGTCTTGCTTTTAATCCAGAACACCGGCAGAGTAGAAACTTATTTTTAAGTTTCATTTCTGGGGTAACGTATCACGTGACGCACAGACGGATGGATCCGGTCATTTTTCAAAATAAAACATCTTTACGACCATTTTTTTCATTCATTCTTTCTGTACGGCCCGTTACCAAGGGACCCACGGCCCGGTTGTTGGGGTCTGTTGCCTAATTCACTGGTGCTCCACTGGCTTCCCCCCTGTGATGAGGTCAGAGGCCTGGAGGTTCACTGTGGGTGGCGGTGTCAATGGAATGTCTGCTTGGGGAACACCTGACTCCCTGTCTGAGCATACTGCATTCACTTGTGTGGTGACCTCTCTTGAGGTGTCCTTCACCGTACCAGCCACAGGATCCCACCGCTGCCACAGGATCCCACCGCTGCCACAGGATCCCATCGCTGTAGCCGAGGGTTTATCTTGCGCCTTTACTTTACAATAAAAGCCACCGAAACATACACCAGAACACTGCTTCCTAGAGAGCTGTTTAATAACTCAATATAATAGCTAACAGTAGTGAGCGAGGAGTCAGCTGGCAGTCAAGATGATATACTCAAATAATTTTGTGAATCATTTTGACTGCCTGCTGACTCCCTCCAACCACGAGAGCTCCTTGATCATGCAACTGGACACCCAAAATATGATGAAGTTTGCAGCAGCAGAATACAAGAATAGCGATGGACAGACAGTAGATGCACATTCACTCACTCACTCACTCATTCACGGATGCACACACACACGAATCACATGATCCTTCTGGAGGAAATTAGAGACTGCATGTGGATCAGATACCAGTCTGATCCACATGCATCACCAGTGTGAAGGAATGTCCCTTAATAAACAACTAAGGAGCACCAGAAACACAATCGTTGATATGTATATGTTGAAAATAACCTTTTTCCAGCGCCTGCAAGCCTGCAATAACTGCGAAAAACAGCTCAAACACCTCATAATTCCTACAACTTGTAAGTTGGCTATTTTTGGCATTCCTAAAGGGGATCTGAGGTTCCGTGGCTCTGGAAGACAATTGTCAAGTCAGCGAAAATAACTCTGAAGGTGTCATAGTGATGTCATTAGCAAGTCCCCTTGTTGTGGAAATGTAATACTAAAACTCTGAAGTCCCTTTTACTGTAATTTGTAAAATTTCAAACTGTTTATGAGCCCAGCTGTTGGTTGGGTCTAACCACTTGACATGTTATGTATGACCTATGTTATTTGATATCATTTCTGCTAAATCATTGACATTATTGCAGTGCTGTCATTTAATTTAACCAGAACCGTAGTGTGACAGTGTGCCATGTTGTGACAGGTGAACGGCAGGAAGTTGTACCAACCAGAAGATGGGGTGCAGCTGACAGTTATTGATGGGCAAGATGGGAAGGTGGTAGAGAACAAAGGCTTCAGGAACTCCATCTTACAGGGGATCCCGGCACAGATAGACAACTACGTCAGTGGACTGAGAGACGGGTAAAAGCTGCTCTATTAAATGTCCAACTACACTAAAAGTCCTTCAATAGTTTGTACTAACATTTTTACGTACTATATCTTCATTTGTTTCCTTTTTTTGTTTGTTCTTTGTAGGGCTGCAACGACGAATCGATAAAATCATTAAAAATCAATTATCAAAAGAGTTGGCAACGAATTTCATTATCAGTTCGTTGTGTCGCGCGATTATTACGCCAGTCAATAAGTCGCAGAGAAAAAAAAAAAGCGGAGCAGAGCAACTGGCCTGCCAGCTTTCTGAGATTGGAGTGAGACACGAGAAAAGCTGAGGTCGTGATCTTCGCAAATAGAAGATCTTTGATGTGACGTGTCGAGTCTTGGCCAATCAGCGTTAAGATGTCTACAGCGTCTTCATTTCCCTCAAACTTGTTTTTAATGGAAGCTAGTCAGCTTGCTATCACGTTAGCTAACGTGTTTGGGTTGTGTGTTGTCATTAAAGTTACTTTATGTTCCGTTACAGTTCAGTCTTGCTTGTAAAAAACGTAACGTGATGAAACATGCCGTAACCCCCGGTCTGGTTCAGTTCACCAGTCACTCGCTAACGTTAAACCGGCGGATCTGGCTAAAGGTAGTTTTTTTACTCAAAGTAGAGTGTTTCATTCTACTTATACAAGTAGAATGAAACAAATCACGTCGTTGGGCTTAGCCAACAACGTGATGTCGTGGTCGTAAGAGACCCAGAATGAAAGAGTTTAAGGAAGAGGACGCTCTATATGCAGCGCAGCTTGATGCTGAGCTGAGATGAAGAGGTCAAAACAGACGTGAGAGGAGCAGTACAGCTTCCTCTGTCCAGTGTTTCATACATATTGATAAAGCAGGGTATGTAAATGCAGCCTCTGCTCCAAGGAGATCATTACAGTAAAAAGGGCTCACATTTGGCAGATGTAAAGCATACATGTGTATGTTTTTAGTGTTAGTCCATTTTTATTTTATTTTATTAACAGCTCAGGGATGTTCAAGGAGCAACCTGTTTGTGCTTTCTGAAGATGTTTTGCACTGTCACTTCTGTTTTTGAATAAAGGGTTGGAAATTAATGCTTTTTTGATTTTTAGTTTTTTTATCCGATTCATCGATTAATGGTAAAAATAATCAACCGATTAATCGATTATTAATAATCGTTAGTTGCAGCCCTAATTCTTTGATGATGCATGGGGCAAGAAACTGCATTAAATTGCCACAAGGTTATTTTACACCAATGCATTCATGATCAGTTGAAGTCACTTTAATGACAAATAGAGTCACAGGCTAGTATAACAAACGGCTTAAAAGACACATGCAGCTAATATCAGCTAAATGTAAATAGTAAAATTAAGAGCTGTCTCTCACTCTTTCTCTAGTTCAATCGTCCTCATTACATCTAAGGGCCGTCTGGTTACCAGAGGAACCTGGACTAAAGTCTTGGAAAGACTTGGAGCAGACAAAAGCATCAAATTGAAAGGTAACTACCTATATCCGTACTTATGTTGTTTTTACTATGTCTTCTTTGCACTTTACCCTATGCTGCTGTAATCACATACATTTCTCCACTGCGGGACTAATAAAGGATTATCTTGCCTTATTTTGTTAATTCAAAGCTTTATTTATAATGTTGACATTCAAATTCTAAATCGACATTTGAATGCTGCACAGGTTGTTTGTTTATTTGCATGTAGATGTATTGTGTTAAAATTAAATATTTTGTATTTCTTCACAGTTGCAGATAAATATTAAAGTAAACTAATATTGTTAGTATTATACTATGAATTTAATTTGATTTCAGTGGTGGCTGCATAAATGATTGTTTCCACCTCCTGTGATTCAGAGTGTTTTAAAGTCAAAATGTATTTCAAAATTATAGATGTAATCATTTCCAAAATTCACATGTATTTATCGAATGCAATTAAGACAGTGAAAGTAGCTAGCAGCACTAGCTATAAAAGTTGCAAGAACGGGAAACAGTATCCTCTGAGGCCTCCCTTCAAAGCCACTCCTCCAAAATTGTCATTATGAATACAAACATCCTATGCTATTATACTCAAGCTGTCAAGAGCAGCTTGTGTAAGACCGTAATGAGTGCACGAATATGAACAGGCAGGCAGGTAGACAGACAGGTGCCCACATCCTGGATGTATCCTTTACACTCTTGCTCATAGTCTGCTTTGCCTCAGAAATCCCTTTCTTGTTATTCCCAAAATTAGATAATATATATATGCAGTAAAATTAAGAGCAGTTAGGACAGTGTGGGCTCTACGGTAACGTAGCTCTGCTTAGCCCCGTGCTTCCAGTGTTCAGAGCCAGAGGCTATTGTTGCATTGCTGATAAACATCCTGGTGCTCTGATGATGTCACTGACTTTAATGTATTCGGCCTCCTGCAGATAAGCTGGCATTTGTGGGCTTCAAAGGCTCCTTCCAACCTGACTGGATCCATGTGGAGGTAGATGCCAACCGAGCCAAGATCCATCAGGTCCTGCCTGTCCCTGTGATCCACAAGATGAAGCTATGAAAGACAGGCAGAGTGGGGAGAAGAGCAAAAAGAGACTATGACGCCCCCAGATAGTGACACACTGCAGTCAGTTACTCCAAGACATTGTCAAGAATCAGTGGTGTTTTTTCTAGATTTGGCAATGAGAAAGAATGATGTGATTTGGTGTGTTGACCCTCTCCCATTGCCTCACCATTAATTGGATCTTTGTAAGCAAGCCCACCAGTGGAGGACTTTAAGATGACAACACGCCCTCTGGGGGCCATATTTGAGGTCCTTATCTCAAATAAGCAACAGTGACAGACAGTTGTTTGCAGAAATAGGTCTGTCTCCAGGGACATCAATAGACATAATTCTTTACGTGATGTTGGCTTGTCACCTAAATAACCATTGGATTTGGTTAGCTAACATCTGTTTTGATCTGGTTTCATGTTAACATTAACATTGGCCTGTTGGTTATTCGGTAGGCTTGTTAGTTCTCTGACTTTAAAATTAACTAAAGTCTTGCTACATTCCAAGACAGTTCAGTCTTTTAACATTTTGTACATATTCTGCCATCTAAAAGACTTCGCTATTGCACTCTGACACTACAGAAATAATGGCAATACCCTTTGGTATCCCTGTTGGATGACACTGTTAGAAAGAGCTTTTTGGAGGGAGAGCCATGCTTGACATGAACTAGTTCATACAACGTGTTAGCGTGTGTCAATTATTGGATGCCTGGAAGAACTCAGTTCAACAACTTCTCTCGTTCTCTAAATTTATTTACTAAATGATCACAAGCAAAGTAGTAAGCGCTGCAATTGCAAAAGCAGTGAGTGGTACAGCAACACGCAGGTTGGGCCCAATATACTTTTTTTTTTTAAGTCTACATGTGACACATATACCTACCAAATTGTGTACATCTATGTCAAACTACTGCAAGGGCTGCTTTGTCGAATAAACATTCAAAATGTTGTAGGGGGTGCTATCAAGGCAATTTATGACAGCAAAGGCCAAAACCCATTTAAAATATTTATTTCCACTACTTTCCACAAAAACATGTGTGGAAAGTTATGAAACTTATGATATTCATGATGAAGTATCATCAATTTGATAAGGCTTTACATACAAAATTCGGTCAACATACATCAAAGTATAAGACGTGTCATTTCCTTTTGCCAAGTAGGTAGCGGCTATGACAATGTACATTTTTTGCATGGAATTGTGTTCAGCATGATGCATGAGAAATTTGGGACGGATTGGATAATGTATCTTTAGTTACAACAACTTCCTCTTTCTTGGCGAACTGCACGAAATGGGCGTGTAATGGCTGCCACGCCATGTCAAGGCAGTTCAATGACGACGCACCATTTTGATAACTTTTCATCATGAAGGTCTTCAGATCATCCTTGACCAAATTTGAATGATTGCAAGAAAATTGTAGGAGTTCGTTAATTTATAACGCCTGAAAACGATGAAAAATTGCTAAAAAAGCGGAGATTGGCCGATTCACTGCAGCGCCCCCTAGTGTATAGAATGAAAATGACAGGTAAGTTAAAGAATGTGAAATCCTTTAACTTACCCTGTCCCTGGCCATATGCACGTATGCTACAAATTTGGTGATGGTAGGCCAAGTGTTTTTGAAGTTGTGTATTTATGTACTAAGCCACGCCCCATAGAGGTTAATTGGTTCTAAACACAATGAGATCAGCAAGCTTTTGATGACATTGATCATATAGTGATCCACAGCCAATTGGTATCAGTCAGACACAGCGTGTAGGAGGAGTTTGCAATAATGTGTTCTTCACTAAATTAAAAATGGCGGAAAATCTAAGTCAGCAGAGCTTAATGTTTTGATTGATTTTTTTTTTTGTAGAGCAGACAAAACTGTGTTGTCAATGCGAGGGCCCTAATAAAGTAGTTGAATGAAGTCATGGTTGTTTTCCATTCCAATTATAGGATGACATGAGCAAGTTGATGGTATTGTTACTCAATGGGGGAGTGCCAATTACCTCCAGATCAGATGCCTGAACCAGCTCAACTGACGAATGTGTTCTTGAAAGATCAAGAACCCTTGCGAACAACAGAGCAATTCACTTGGAGAAAAAAAAATGCACTGAACCAAACACTGGTGCATTGTGTGGGAAAGTTGGAATGAATATTAACCACGATAGAGCAATACGTTGAGACACTGAGGCCCTCAGTCCCAACGATCTTGGGAAGGTTATCCAATCACTAGCGAAGTCTCTTGAAAATCTACACAGAGGCAGGTTTGAAGAGAGAATAGAGAAGAAGAAAGAAACAAAAAGATAAACGTTCTTTGTTTTCCATCTGACCAGTGACCACAAATATTGTGATGTCATCCCACCACGTTTTTTTTTTATGTCAGTGTTTGTGATCCATATGTCTGTATTTTTGGAGTGAACCAGCCAGAAGCCCATGATTATATAAAAGATGAAATTACATTTTCCATTGAATGTCAGATCAGGGAATCTTTAAATGTGCAATTTCCTCATTTCAAAATAACAGTCAATCTGGCGAGAAAAACTATTCTCCTCCCTTTGCCGAAATAGCTGGTCTTTTTTCGGAAGTTTAGCAGTAATTTTGTGTTTTGTTTTTTAATGTGTTTTTAAAAATCCACAGATTGCTAAGAGATATATTTTATACTTATTTATTGTACAGACACAGTTGATCAAAATCTACAAGGGCCATCTTTTGAGTTGTAATGTTTTTACTGTCCTGTATCTGTATGTAAAAAACATTATCTCCATTTTAAAAGATTTGTATCAGACACTCGTACTGCATATATGCATATGACTCTTGGTAAAGTTGGCTTGCTTTAAGTGTACCCCAAATGAATGTGTTGTATATGTGGATTGGGCCTGTAAAGTATTGAAGCTCCATGACTTTGAATTTCTTTGAGGACTTTTGTAAATAAATAAATGATTATGACTGAATGTCTTGTGACTGAACCGTACATTATTTGTTCATGCCGAACAAGCAACTGGGCTCTACATCAGTCCCGTGTCTGTGTGTTTCCAGTATGAACCAAAGTGGATGGCAAATGTCTACATTTCTTTTTTCAAATCTCGTTGCTAGGACCAAGCCGACACATGTTGATGGGGCAAGACTTTTAACCCCAAATTGCTCGGTGTATGTGAATGTTAGTTACTCCTGATGGGCAGCTGGGTACCTTAGCCACCATCATTGGGTGAATAATAAAAGGAAATCACAGTAACCAACACCGTACTGTGGAAAATCAAAGGAGCCAACAGTATGCTGTAGAAAGTTTGAATAACTGAGAATATTCTGGAGAGAATCACAGTTATAACTCCATTGAAAGGGATTTCATTCAATTAATAAATAAATAAACATTCCTCTGAAATAAATAAATATGGCTATGAACAAAATCTTGAAATAAATAACTGAGACAATATCAAAATAATTCCTAATATTTAATTATAATATTAAATACAGTTTAATATATAAATACATATTTTTCAAATGACTACATTTATGGGTTAGGTTTAGTGTTTAACACTGGATATCTTCCGTCTCGCACACGCAGGTCAAGTCTTAACAAAGTTACGTGTGACCTTGGATGACCCCGGCCAGGTGTACATTCTGGTGTCATTCCTGAGATCAGTCCTACGGGATCTTCTTGCAGTTGACGAAATTCCGAGTGACCAAGAACTCTGGCAGCGTAGTTACATCTATAACTTTCGCTATTTCAACCTTACTGACCGCCAGATGACTTATATCAACAGAGTTGTGAGGAATTTCACGTACATACCTCATACAGCTCAAGCAGAGGAACTTGACTGTCAGAATTGTAGCTTGTATCCCTGGGTTAGGGTGGAAACCACCCAGGGATCTGAAGCATGAGCTGCCCAGTAGCTGATATGCTAAATAAACGACAGCCAGCCAGGAGACATCAGTTCAAACCGCAGTGGTTCTTAACCTGGGTTCGATCGAACCTTCTTAGCGTTCAGAATCCGTTGGAATTTCGTCAATTGCGTTGTTTGTTTTGCATGTTAATTCCTGTCGCCGGCGACGGGATCCGTATTAATTTCAATCCCTTCATACAAACTATGTCGACCAAAAAAAGAAAGTGGTTGGACGAATACGTACAATATGGATTCACGTGTATAAATATGGATTCACGTGTATAAAGGAACATGATGGGAGTCAGCGTCCTCAATGCATGATTTGCAATGCCAAGTTGAGCAATTCTAAAGGATTCCTAAAGCTGCATGGAGATGGGAAATACAAGAACACAACGCTCGCTGAATTCAAGGTGAAGAGAGCCAGATTCGATGAAAAGGCTACTCTGCCTGTTCTCGGCTTTGTACCCATCGACAAACCGATCCTCACAGCATCGTATGAAGTTGCGTACCTGATCGCAAAGCAGGGCAAACCACACACCATTGGTGAAACACTCGTAAAACCAGCTGCGTTGAAGATGGCGAATATCATGCTGGGAAAAGCTGCTGAAGATAAGTTATCCCAAATTCCTCTTTTGAATGACACTACCAGCAGCAGAATAGACGACATGAGCGCTGAAATCTTGGCTCAAGTAGTTGCAGATCTGATTTCAAGCCCAGCAAAATTCAGCCTCCAACTCGACGAGACCACCGACGTTTCCAATCCAAGCCAGTTTGTTGTATTTGTGCGCTATATGAAAGACGACGTGATAAAGGAAGATTTTTTATTTTGTAAGCCTCTTACAAACAACCAAGGCAGTCGATGTGAAGAAACGCGTGGATGACTTCTAAGTTTTAAACTATGTTCAGCTTGAAAAGGTGGAAATGCAGCTTTGAAGAAGTAAAGTGAAGAAAGCATCAGGTATTCACGAAAACGTCATGAAACTTGAAGTCTGGTGTTCTGAGACACTTTCTTGAAGAAACTCAAGAAACTATGAATTCTTTAAGAAATCTAGTTTTCAACTCTGTTCAGCTTGAAAAGGTGGAAATGCAGCTTTGAAGTAGAGTAAAGAAAGCATCAGGTATTCATGAAAATATCATTAAACTTGTAAGGCATGGTGTTCTAAGACACTTTCTTGAAGGAACTCAAGAAACTGTAAATTCTTTAAGAAATCGAGGTTTAAACTCTGTTCAGCTTGAAAAGGTAGAACTGCAGCTTTGAAGAAGTAAAGTTAAGAAAGCACAGGTATTGATGAAAATATCATGAAACTTGGAAGTGTTCTGAGACACTTTCTTGAAGAAACTCAAGAAACTATGAATTCTTTAAGAAAATCTAGTTTTAAACTAAAAAGGTGGAAATGCATTGAAACTTTTTGACTCTGTCCAGGCTGAAAAGTCTTTTCGGAGCATACAAGTTGGAAATGCATGTAATTGTTATAAACTGTGACATCAACTGCCATTGATGTCCTCAGTATTGTAGCGTCCACACTTACGACGCGTAGACCGCTGGTTTCCTTGCAATGCAGTTTATTCAGGTAACTGTCCACAACGCTGGCGAGATTCATGTATATCCACACCGAAGCTACAGAACAGCTAACAACACCCCGTTGCTACTTGACTACGCGTCTCACACACTTGACCGTTCCGTTTCTCCGACAGGTCAACACCCCGCCTCCCCTCTGCTCCACCAATCACAGGGTCGCAACCCGACCATCATGCACACTGCCCCCCATGATTGGCCAGAGAGAGCGAGAGGTGATCGAGCGACCCCTCCCCACTGCCAGGCACCAGTACAGGGTTGCTACAGTATTGTACTGATGTGTGAGGTTATGTACAGACTGAGAGGTTGTAATCTGTCATCTTGGGAGAACAAAAACTACGAGGTGCCTCGTGGCCACCAAAGATACAGTTTTATCAGAATGGTTGTCTCTTGTCACTTGATGATTTGGAGGCAAGGGTTAAATGTGGTGTTGTTGGACTGCTTTATTCTTTCATCTATTTGTGTTGCAAAGACAGACAGCAAGCACAATCTTAAAGAAATGTGTATGTTTAGAGTGAGGACACTTACTAAATTTAAATAGATTTTAGTAAAATATGTAAGCACAATCTTAGGGAGGCGATGCTGTGTGCACTTCAGTCATTTTCTGATATATATATAAAAGCTGTAGTCAGTGGAGCTACAGCTTTTATATATATCAGAAAATGTTCAACATTATGTCGTCAAATACAACATTAATTAACTAACAAAATGAATAAACTCATTTGATCAACAATATAGGATTCATAAAGGATTTGTTACAGGAGTTGCATAAAAGACATAAAGCCACACTAATGATTACTGGGCCATATATGGATTAAAGCATTGGCTTTCAGTTACATCGAGGTTAAAAGCTGGTGACATGCTGTGTCGTTCTTGTCAACAAATTCCACTTGCAAACAAAGCAATGAACTTATCAAAGCCTGATATTTTCTTCTTCATCATAGGGCTCTAAATCTTGTCATAAATCAATCTCTTTCTGACTTCATCCGTTTCGAGTTGAATACATTTTGTCTCATGCAGGTTAAAATGAAGGAAAATTCAGTCAGTCAGAAAATTATTGATTTATGACAGAATGCACCTGAGTAAACACAACGAAAAGAACAAATCTACCATTTCAGGAAGAGGAGTAGTTTTATATATATATAACCTATAAAGCCTTAGCTGGTGATGCACCATCATATCTTAAAGAGCTTATAGTGCCATATTACCCCACCAGAGCGTTACGCTCACTGAATGCAGGGTTACTTGTGGTTCCCAGAGTCTTAAAATGTAGGTTGGGGGCTAGAGCTTTCAGTTATCGTGCTCCTCTTCTGTGGAATCAGCTTCCACTTTCAGTCCGGGGGGCAGACACAGTCACCTCATTTAAGAGTAGACTTAAGACTTTCCTCTTTGATAGCGCTTATACTTAGGGCTGTTTCAGGCTTATAGTTAGGGCTGGCTCAGGTTTGCCCTGGTCCAGCCCCTAGATATGCTGCTATAGGCCTAGACTGCTGGGGGACATCTTAGGATACACTGAGCTCCTCTTCTCTTCCTCTTTCGCTCCTCTTCTCTTCCTCTTTCATTCCTCCTATTGTCTCTTCAATGCACATTACTAACTCTACTTTCTTTTTCCATGGATTCATGGCTGCCTGGAACCGGTCCTGCCCCGGGTCCTACCCCGGGTCCTGCCCCGGGTCCTGCCGCCCCCCCACCCACCCCTCCTGCCATGGATCCATGGCTGCCTGGAACCGGTCCTGCCTGCTGCCATGGCCCTGCTGATGGAACCGGCCTGGAACCGGTCCTGCCTGCTGCCATGGCCCTTCTGATGCCCCCCTCCTCTCTACCGCCTTCTGCTTCATGGATTATCAGGATCATGGACCATGCCTAATACTCATTATATGAATAATTTCTGTCATATTCATTGAATGTGCTGTAACTACGCTATTCATTCTGGCCACATGACATCTATTGCTTCTGTCCATCCGGGGAGAGGGATCCTCCTCTGTTGCTCTCCCTCAGGTTTCTTCCCTTTTTTCCCTGTGAAAGGGTTTTTACTATCTTTCTAGGGGAGTTTTTCCTGATCCGATGTGAGGTCCCGGGACAGGGATGTTATGTGTACAGATTGTAAAGCCCTCCGAGGCAAACTTGTATTTGTGATGTTGGGCTATATAAAATAAACTGAATTGAATTGAATATATATATATATATATATATATATATATATATATATATATATATATATATATATATATATTGTATAGACTTTGAACTCAGACCTGTTGCCATTGGGTTACAAATTAAGGGTGCCTGGGGAGTCTGCCTCGGCACTGTCCATGCTATCCTTTTCAGCCTCTCATTTACACATAAAATCTTATCCTCCCCTCCCATGCCCGAGTTTTAGCATCCGCGACCTTCGCAGCTGCAGCCCTTCTGGCTTGCCGGTACCTGTCAGCTGCTTCAGGAGACCCCTGGGCCAGCCAGGCTCGAAAGGCCTCCTTCTTCAGTTTGACGGCTTCCCTCACCCCCGGTGTCCACCACCGGGTTCTCGGGTTGCCGCCACGACAGGCACCGATGACCTTCCGACCACAGCTCCTAACGGCCGCGTCCACAATAGAGGCTTTGAACATGGTCCACTCGGATTCCATGTCCCCAGCCTCCCTCGGGATCTGTGAGAAGCTCTTCCGGAGGTGGGAGTTAAAGACCTCCCGGACAGGATCCTCTGCCAGACGTTCCCAGTTCACCCTCACTACATGTTTGGGCTTGCCAGGTCTTTCTAGCCGACTCCCCCGCCATCTGATCCAACTCACCACCAGATGGTGATCAGTTGACAGCTCTGCTCCTCTCTTCACCCGAGTGTCCAAGACATACGGCCGCAGATCAGATGATACGACTACAAAGTCGATCATTGATCTCCGGCCTAAGGTGTTCTGGTACCAGGTACACTTATGAGCCACCTTATGCTCGAACATGGTGTTTGTTATGGACAAACTGTGGCTAGCACAGAAGTCCAACAACAAAGCACCGTTCGGGTTGAGATCGGGCAAGCCGTTCCTCCCAATCACGCCCCGCCAGGTTTCTCTGTCATTGCCCACGTGAGCGTTGAAGTCTCCCAGGAGAACTATGGAGTCGGCAGGCGGGGCCCTTTCCAGGACCCCTCCCACCGACTCCAAGAAGGCCGGATACTCTGAAATGCTGTTCGGTGCATAAGCACAAACAACAGTCAGAGCCTTACTCCCCGCAACCCGTAGGCGCAGGGAGGCGACCCTCTCGTTCTCCGGGGAAAACTCCAACATAGCGGCGCTCAGCCGGGGGCTCGTGAGTATCCCCACTCCCGCCCGGCGCCTCTCACCCTGGGCAACTCCAGAAAAGGACAAAGTCCAACCCTTCTCCAGGAGCTTGGTTCCAGAGCCCGTGCTGTGCGTGGAGGTGAGCCCAACTATATCTAGCTGGTACCGCTCCACCTCCTGCACCAGCTCCGGCTCTTTCCCCGCTAGCGAGGTGACGTTCCACGTCCCTAGAGCTAGTCTATGCTGCCGGCGATCGGCTCGCCCAGGTCTCCTGCCTGGCCCGCTGCCCGGTATACATAGCACCCGACCCCGATGCTTCCCCCTGCGGGTGGTGAGTCCACAGGGTTGCTGGTCCATGATCTTTTTTCGGGCTGAGCCCGACCGGGCCCCATGGGCGAAAGCCCGGCCACCAGACGCTCGCTGACGAGCTCCCCTCCTGGGTCTGGCTCCGGGAGGGTGCCCCGGTTTCCCTTGTCCGGGCGAGGTTGCTACAATCCGTGGGCCGTAATTCATCGGGGTTTTTTGAACCGCTCTTAGTCTGGGCTCTCCCCCGAGACCTGTTTGCCTTGGGAGACCCTACCAGGGGCTGACGCCCCAGACAACATAGCTCCCAGGATCACTGAGCCACTCAAACTCCTCCACCACGTTAAGGTGGCGATTCACGGAGGAGTTCGGGGAGGCCATGGAGAAGTTCTGGCAAACCATCCGACGGCTCAGGAAGGGAAAGCAGGGCCTACCCCAGGCTGTTCTCAGCGTGGGGGGGGAACTGCTGACCCGGACTGTGGACATCGTCGGGCGGTGGAAAGAGCACTTTGAGGAACTCCTAAACCCGGCCAACATGTCCCCTGGAGAAGGGGCAGCGCCTGAAGTCCTTGGGGTGGTTGCACCCATATCCCTGGCAGAGGTCACTAAGGTAGTCAAAAAGCTCCTTGGTGGCAAGGCGCCGGGGGTGGATGAGATTCGCCCTGAGATGCTGAAGGCGCTGGACATTGTTGGGCTGTCTTGGCTGACACGCCTTTGCAGTGTCGCATGGGGGTCGGGAACAGTGCCCATGGACTGGCAGACCGGGGTGGTGGTTCCCATCTTCAAGAAGGGGGACCGGAGAGTGTGCTCGAACTATCGTGGTATCACACTGCTCAGCCTCCCGGGAAAAGCTTATGCCAGGGTGCTGGAAAGGAGGCTCCGACCGCTTGTCGAACCTCAGATTCAAGACGAACAGTGTGGATTCCGTCCCGGCCGTGGAACAGTGGACCAGCTCTTTACCCTCGCAAGACTACTGGAGGGGTCCTGGGAGTTTGCCCAACCAGTCTACATGTGCTTTGTGGACTTGGAAAAGGCTTTCGACCGGGTCCCTCGGGGGGTTTTGTGGGGGGTGCTGCGGGAGTATGGGGTGCCGGACCCGTTGGCACGGGCCATCCGGTCTCTGTACGCCTGCAGTAGGAGCTGTGTTCGTATCCTCGGTAGTAAGTCAGACACGTTCCCGGTGGGTGTTGGTCTCCGCCAGGGCTGCCCTTTATCACCGGTCCTGTTCGTGACTTTCATGGACAGGATATCTAGGCGCAGCCAGGGGGCGGAGAAGATCCGGTTCGGGAATCTCGGGATCGCATCTCTGCTGTTCGCGGATGATGTGGTCCTGTTTGCTTCCTCGGACCGTGACCTCCAGCATTCACTGGGGCGTTTTGCAGCCGAGTGTGAAGCGGCAGGGATGAGAGTTAGCACCTCCAAATCTGAGGCCATGGTGCTCTGCCGGAAACCGGTGGACTGCTCCCTCCAGGTGGGGACAAACTGCCTACCCCAAGCGAAGGAGTTCAAGTATCTCGGGGTCTTGTTCACGAGTGAGGGTAAGGTGGAGCGTGAGATCGATAGGCGGATCGGTGCGGCTGCAGCAGTAAAACAGGCGCTGTACCGGTCCGTCTTGGTGAAGAGGGAGCTGAGCCGGAAGGCGAAGCTCTCCATTTACTGGTCGGTCTACGTTCCAACCCTCACCTATGGTCACGAACTCTGGGTCGTGACCGAAAGAACGAGGTCTCGGATACAAGCAGCCGAAATGAGCTTCCTCCGTAGAGTGGCCGGGCTCAGCCTTAGAGATAGGGTAAGGAGCTCGGACATCAGGAGGGAGCTTGGAGTCGAGTCGCTGCTCCTTCGTGTCGAAAGGAGTCAGCTGAGGTGGTTCGGGCATCTAGTCAGGATGCCTCCTGGACGCCTCCCATTAGAGGTTTTCCAGGCACGTCCAACTGGTAGGAGGCCCCGGGGAAGACCGAGGACACGCTGGAGGGATTATATCTCCCGGCTGGCCTTGGAACGCCTCGGGGTCCCCCAGGATGAGCTGGAAAGTGTTGCGGGTGAGAGGGAAGCCTGGGTCGGCCTGCTGAACCTGCTGCCACCGCGACCCGACCCCGGATAAGCGGTCGAAAATGGATGGATGGATGGATGGATCTTATCCGTATCATCAGAATGTGGCAGAAGAAATGTCTTTTCGGAGCATAAAAGTTGGAAATGTAGTTTATGGCAGTAAAAAAAGATGAGAGCATCAGGTACTCTAACATTTTAATGAAACGTGTAAGTCTGGTGTTCTGAGATACATTAACTGAAAGAAATCATGCAATCTATGTATTCTAGAACAAAATCCACTTTTGAACTCTGTCCGGGCTGAAAAGTCTTTTCGGAGCATAAAAGTTTGAAATGCAGCTTAAGGCAGTAAAAAAAGATGAGAGCATCAGGTACTCTTATATTATAATGAAACTTGTATGTTCTGAGATACATTAACTGAAGGAAATCATGGAATCTATCTATTTTCCTACAAAATCCTCTTTGGACTCTGTCCAGGCTGAAAAGTCTTTTCGTAACATAAAAGGTGGAAATGCACCTTAAGGCAGTAAAAAGTGCAGCTTTGAAGAAGTAAAGTGATGAAAGCATCAGGTATTCATGAACATATCATGAAACTTGTAAGGCTGATGTTCTGAGACACTTTCTTGAAGAAACTCAAGAAACTACGAATTCTTTAAGAAAATCTAGTTTTCAACTCTGTTCAGCTTGAAAAGGTGACATAATTAGAGTAGGACTTCATTACAGTATGACATCATTACATTCACATGACATCATTACTGTCGCATGACGTCATTACAGTCAATGTGTTGTTCCTAAGCCAGTGTTTATGTATCCCTGTGTGTATATCACATAAATAAAAACAGTGACCGAACATTGCTTTCGTATATCTTTATTTGTTATTCACATATATTAAACAAATTGCCAGCCAGCTGGGTCATTCAGCCCTAGTAATAATTACACCGATCCCTTAACCCTTGTGCAGTGTTCATATTTATGTCACTCAGCCAGTGTTCGTGGCAGGCCCCGCTGCATCTTTGTGTTTTTAATTTTAGATTCTCAACTGATGTTAACTTTATTCCAATTACGAGCGATATAAACAGCATATATGGTTAATATTTGCCCTTTACCTTTGTTAGATCACATTTATGAATTAATGCGCTACTCCTTTTCTTAATTTTTGTTATATAATATAATAAAAAAAGAAAATCTATTATAATCAAGATACGAGAGATGCTCCGGCCACAGATTCTCCCAGCCCCGCGAGTACCGTTAGGGAAAGAACGGCCTTCTCCGAGGCGAGCTTCCTCTGCCGTGAGGTCCGTTAACTAAATGAGCCGAATCGATGGTTCCAGTTACAAAAAAAATATTTATATAAAAAAGTACAGCAAACATAATTACAAATTGAATCACACAAATAACTTTTTGTTTGGGGAGATAAACATTGGGTCATCTTGACCCAAGGACAAAGCGGGGGATTTATATATATTTACACATATATCTCTAAGTGAATTCCTCTTATCTTGGAGTTTGAGGTGATATTGGTTCACTGAAAATAAAAATAAAAGTTTGAATATTTCGTCTCTTTTCCAACTAAAATGTGCATCACATCCTGTCACGTCGCTGTCAAGCATTCTCCTCCCCTGCAGGTGGCTCATCATGAGTCACAGAGCTCTGCCCTCGCTAAACTATCAATGGATAATACTCAAGATGTATCCGCTTCGACGGTTCACCAGGCTTATTCTGCACTCCTTCTGGGGCCGAGGTGAGCCTCGTCATTGTCTTCTCGCACCTTGGTCACCATTCGTGTGAGCGTGACGGACCCCCGGGAACCTTCGAGCTTGTGACGATCATCCCAGAGAGAGGTGTATACGCGGGTCATTTTGACCCCGGGACAATGGGAGGGTTGGGGAGACGTACCCTCGGATGCGGGTCACTTTCACCCCAGGATAAGGGTTAGGGTTGGGGAGACGTACCCTCGGATGCGGGTCATTTTGACCCAGGATAAGGGTTAGGGTTGGGGAGACGCACACTCGGACGCTGGTCATTTTGACCCAGGGACAACGCAAGTCCGACTGCCTCGATTCCCGGCGAGGTGTGGTGAATGTTGGTCATTTTGACCCCGGGACAACGGGCGGATGTGGAAATACACTCTGGGTCATTGTGACCATGGGAGGATGTGTGAAATACACTCGGGATCATTTCGACTCCAGGATTGGGGAGACGTTGACTCGTACACGGGTCATTTTGACCCAGGGACAACTGGAGGGTTGGCGAGGTATATACGTCGGTCAGAGTGACCCGAGTACAACTGGAGGTTATGGAAATACAGCTAGGATCATTTCGACCCAAGGACAACATGGAGGGTTTGAGGGATACACCTAGGGTCATTTTGACCTGAAGACAACGGGAGGGATGTGGGCATACACTCGGGACAAGGGTTAGGGTTAGGGAGACGTACACTCGTACGCAGGTCATTTTGACCCCAGGACAACGGGAGGCATGTATACATATAGATTCATACGTATACACATATGCGGATCAGAATGACCCCGAGGACAACGGGAGGTTTTAAGATTACTTTCCATCTATTATGCTTCCAAAAGATGTTTCAAACTGGGGGGGTTTTCAGGCTCCAAACGTAGATTTTCTTAAAGAATAAATAATTTACTCGATTTCCTTTGATAAAGTCTCAGAACAACAGACATACAATTCATGAAATTGTATGAATACCTGATGCTTTCATCCCTTTATTGCCGTAAGCTGCATTTCCACCTTTTATGCTCCGAAAAGACTTTTCAGGAGTCAAAAAGAGGATTTTCTTAAATAATATATAGTTTACGTGATTTCCTTAAATAACGTGTATCAGAACACCAGACATCAAGTTTTTGATGCTTTCATCACTTTACTGCCTTAAGTGAGAAAATTTTGCTTTTAGCAGTGATGGAAACTGTAGTTGCTCATGAAAAGTACATGAAATCATTAAATCTACCGTTTAGTAACTAGTAAACGGTAGATAAACCGAATAGGCAGGTGATGCTAACGAATGACACAACACAAATGACATGTTAAGAACTTTGAGGGATCAGAAGACCTAGGAAGGTTGCTATTCAAATCCATTTAACATAAAATGTCTTGCATCAGTAGGGAACTTCTCTCAGTTATCTTAGATGAAACCCAATATAGCAAAAATTAACACACAGAACAATATGTTTTTATTCCAGTGATTTTACAGTATTACTTGCTCCCCAATATACCCTGAACTTGAAACTTTTACAAACGACTACAGTATTTTGTACCTCACATTTCCTGGAGAAACGGTTCCAATGCAGTGGATGGAGAAACATAAACAAACAGTGTGTCTCTGCCTACGACATAGATGGATTAACAATCTAAAACCATTTAGACAGTAAACTGATATCCTGAACAAAAAACATTCCAGTTAGTGACTATAAAGTAAACGCTTGGTGGTCAGGCAATCAGCCAGAAGGATTTGTTGGGATCCATTTCATTGTATCCATTCCATCAACCTGGGCACAGGTAATAAACTGTATTGCACGGTATGTTGCCACAGGTGCCATGTGATGGGCAAAAGCAGTGTACAATTAATGATTACACACGGCTGCTTCTCGCTTAATGACTGATGTATGAAATGTTAAAAGTGTGTCCAATAAGAACAATTGAGTTATGAGTTACTGCAGAATGTGTGGATCAGCCAACAAACACAGTAAGTGTTTGTTTTGTTGCTGTCACCAAACTCTACATACGTATTTTAAGCCCAACCATGATGTATTGCCTAAACCTAACTTTTGTTTTGTAATGTAATCACAAAAAAAGTTGTTCTGAGCGATACGAAAAAAAATGACAATTTGGGTTCCTAACTAAAAGGTTGCATTTCGTGAGAAACGGCTGTGAGACTGTGTAGCATTATCCCACCCTCTACACGCCCACAACCATATTTCGTACCACATCAATATTGATGCAGAATAAATATATAAGCAAAAATGGTTCTACAATGAATCACCATCATGCAGCATTAAGCACAAGAGCCACTGCACATTTAAATGTTTACAGCAATCAAAATGATTACTTACATATTGTTAAAATGTCTATTAGGGGTAACCATCACTCTAAGATATTGTTTGAAAATGGAAGTTTAATAAGGGAACACAATGTATTTCGTGCGAGAGCTGTTATATATCTCTGTTTCCAGACTAATTAATAAAGGCTAATTTACACAATCCAAATGTGCACGTGGTGAACATGTGGAGTGTTCAAGGCATTGATTTTATACACAAAAAACTATGAAAAATGAATCTTGTGATATATATATACAGTATAAGAAAAGAAGACTTTTCTAGATTTCAATTGGCTTACATCTATTTAAACTGTACTGGTGAGCTGAGCACATCTCCCATCAAGTCTGTTTTCATAGACGGTATATGAATCGAACATTAGTGGCTGACCCGCTCAATGGCCCGAGCCACAGTCGTCCTTTATCACAACTTTGAGAACTGTGTATACGCAACGGTTATTAATGGTATATTAACTGTTATTTGTTAACAGTTATTTGTTTGTTATTAACTGTTAATCTGACTTTGTGAGGAGCCAATTTTTCCACACTCATTGTACTACACTTTTTCCTTGTCTACAAAAAACGTTTGACAATATTATAGTTATTATTTGTAACATGCATACTTATTTGTAACATGCATACTGACATGTCTGATAATCTCAACTACCCACTTCGGCAGACATTAACACATGCTAGCATCACTTCAATATTATGTTACCTGCACGGCAGTTTTGTAATTGTTATAAACTGAATTGTTATTAAACTTTAGGAGTTCTTCTATCCGTATCATCAGAACGTGGCAGAAGAAATGTCTTCGCTACCCAACGCCCACTTTGTCTCAGTATATTTTACCTATACGATAAACATTAGGTGGACACCGCAACTGTTTGTTCATTACAGAAGGCTCTTGCAAGGCCTGGCTTTATCAAAAGCTGCCGTGTGATGCATCGTTGTGTCATCACACAACGATGCCTTTATTCCTATCATCAAGGATTAGTGGGGCTGCTGGGGAACATTATGGTACATCTTTACGTCCTGACTCTTCTGCAGTAGCAGTGGCACAAAGGTCCCTGCCTTATTATGCGCAGCATTAATTTTAGTAGGCGGCTGTAGCTCAGGGGGATGAGTGGTCGTCCCGCAACCACAAGGTAGCCGGTTCGATCCCCAGTCCCCCCATAGCTCACATGTCGAAGTGTCCCTGAGCAAGACACTGAACCCTTAACTGCTCCCCGGGCGCCTCACAGGGCAGCCCACTGCTCCCTATCCAGGGATGGGTCAAATGCGGAGAAGAATTTCCCCAAGGGGATTAATGAAGTGCATGTTTCTTTTTTCTTTTTTAATAGTTTGTGAACGGATGTATGTTGTCTGCTTGTCCCTTAACACCAAGGTCCACAAGCAGACAACATACATCAGTTCAGGCAAAGCCTGTCTGATATAGAAGGTCTTCTAGTACAATAGGTATTGTACCTATTAAATTAGGCTTCTATATAGGCGTATCCCTCAAAGATGTTGGCCCATCTAACTATGGTTGGATGGCTGTCATATGGTGGAAGTTCTAACGTAAGGCAGGCTAGGATGGGGGTGAAATCAATCTTCACAACTGCGTATGCATGCAGGGATGAACCCAATAGCGACAGCTAGTGATGTGTCCTTTCGTGTCGAGGCTTCGATGCGCGTGTCGAGTAATCCAGGTAGATTTTGGTGAAGCGCGTATCGAGGCTTGTGTCGATGACGTATGTGGTGACGTTCGAAGCCTCGCGAGCCGGCCGTACCACGTGACTGATTCAGAAAATGGTTCGTGGGTTTGCCGTGCGATTTGAAATATAAGGGGCAGCGAAACTCAATGGATTTCCCCCTTCCTCTCTGTACCCCAGCGTCATCTGTGCCTGTGAAAGGGTATTTTATAAAGCAGGCAAAATAGTCCCAAAAAGCCCAGCACTGTGGAAAAGTTCTTATTTAAAAAAAAAAAAAATTGGACACATCAACATGGACTAGCGGAGCCGAGGCTCGAAACACCGATCCTCTGACTGAAAGACGGGTAATCTAACCACTGACCCACAGTCACATCACAACTCTCTTCCCAATTTGTTTCCACCTTTGATTTTGACCTCGCCATTATATCATAAAGATAGACACAATATTAATAAGTTAATAACTGATGTATTGGCGTCACAAACATAATTTATTAAATTCAAAGCTTCACACACCAAAGCCATGGTGTCGTTGTGATCACGCTGCCTGTTTTACATGTATGTCCACTTGGTGGCGCAGTAGAGCAAATGAAGCCCCATGAAGCTTCGGCCCATGAGCGAACCAATTGGATGGAAAGCTTCAATGCTTCAGGAAGCTTCATCTCGCCATCACTAGCGACAGCTCATAAAGCAACGTCTATAGTTACTACTGTATAGTCTATAGACTTTGGAGCTAAAATACATAACGAACGGTATGTGCTGGGTGGAATTCCAAAAAGGAGGAGGTGGCAGCAACATTCAAGTAACTTCTTAAATCATTCTTTTTTATCAATACATTCAGTTTGGCTGTGTCATCATATTTTGGAATCTTTATAGATTCCAGACAAAGTATGATGACACAGCTGATATCCTTTTCAAAGTTGTTGGGGGGCTGGAGCCAATCCCAGTTGACATTGGATGAAAGCAGGGTACACCCTGGACAGGTCGGTATAGGCTATCACAGGAGACAGACAACCATCCACATTCACACCTATGGCCAATTTAGAGTCAGCAAGTGACCTAACCTGCATGTCTTTGGACTGTGGGAGGAAGCCAGAGAAACTGGAGAAAATATGCAAACTCCTCACGGTGCCACCCTGTATATATAATGTGTATTGGGCAGTACTGTCTGGACTATAAACTAAAGCACTTATATATATTCCTAATTAAAGAAACTGTGTTGCAATAGCTTCATTTATCTAAATGCTTGCTGTTATTGCAGGAAAAAAAATAATGAATTCTCACATTTAACCAGATAATTCATAAAAGATAACTTCGATCTAAATACACTGTACAGTAATTATACGAAAATAAAAAATATGATATGTTGGCTACAATAACAAATCCAATTTAGTTCAGTAATCATCTGCTGCAGTTGTTTAAGACAGATAAATACATCCATAACCTTCATAATGTCTTTCAGTATGTATACACACATATATTATGTACTTGCTCAATTCATTTATATTGTACAACAGCTGTCTTGACAAAAAGGATGTCCATAAGTAAAAACTCCTTTAAAGAACAAAAAAAAACAGCAGTAAAGTGAATCATTCATTGGCAGGGATACTCCATCCGACTCATGTTTTCATAGTGCATAATGGAACAACGATGATCAGGATGACAGTGCAGGTAGCTGCTGCAATCAGCACTCCAATCTTACACATCTTAGCCCTCCTGAACTCTGCCTCTTTCCTCTTGAGCAGTGAGTCATAGCCTGGTGTATAGATATCCTCCATCCAGTATTCTAGGTTGTTGGGGTTTAGGGAGTCCTGTTTCTGATGAAACAAACAGAGGAAATCAGTAGGAGGATGCAGGTCAGAGAAAATTAGAAACATTTCTATATCACATGCATTCGCTGATTTCATAATACTATTTAGGAACTTAAAAAACGTACGGTCCTACCAGGTGATTGATTGATAGATAGATAGATAGATAGATAGATAGATAGATAGATAGATAGATAGATAGATAGATAGATAGATAGATAGATAGAGTGAGCGCAAAACAGTGGTGCGGTGGAATTTGTGTCAGTCCTGTCTTGCCTAGGCTGGCAACCTGTCCAGCCTGTACCTTTTGCTCAATGTCAGCGGTCAGGGTAAACGGTTACAGATAATAGATGGATGGTTGCCATATATAGAGCTTTTATGCTATGTTGTAAGTAGTTTTTTAAGTTGTATTTAATTTGATGTCAACACACAGAAGCCGTTTCTGTTCTTATGTAGCCTCACAGATACTCCATATTTCTAGAAAAGGAAGGAGAAAGCTCTGAAGTGTCTCAGACCCACGACAAAGCACAGTGAAAGTCCTAAGACACAATGTGATCTCATCCCTAATTGTCTTATTTTACTGCTTGGGCAGTAAAAACTGGCGTCACGTTGCCAGTTTTTACATAGTCAGTAAAAGTAATTCATCTTTTGGTTCCACACAGGACACGAAAGCCGGTCCTGAGTAAAAGTCCTGTAATTGCTTCTATGAGCATCCAATAATGACTGATGGGTTTATATTGGATTTCTTTGAAAGCTAAAGTGTGCCTGTGCGAAGACACCGAGGGCCACTGCTCCAGCGTTGATGCCCTGCATGTCAGACCAGGCTGTAAACAAATAGTTATATAATAATGCTTTATCTTTACGGAAGAATTTACAAACGTATATATATTACATATTTCACATACATACGTGACATTTTGGACTCTGCATCCATCCTTAGCAATTAAGGCGTGGTGGGCTGCTGTGAAGCGCCCGGGAAGTAACTGCCCCCATCCTTTACAGTGTCTTGCTCAAGGAAACTTCGACATGCAAACTTTTGGGGAGAACAGGGATCGAACCGGCTACCATGTGGTTGCAGGACGACCACCCTACCCATGTTGGGTAGCCCAGTTGGATACCCTTATGAACATTGAAACAGGTTTTGCATGCTGTAATCATTCCTCCCGTTCAGTCTGGGCATTAAAATAACCAACTCATTTTACTAACTGAAGCTCAACAAGAAAACACTGTTCTTGTTGAGCTTCCGTGAAAGACAAAGAAGAGATTTTGTACTCAAAATACAATGACAGTTTGGAAGACACTTGATTTGAAAAAGTCAGGCTGCCGAAGCCCCATTTAAACTTCAGATGCACTTTGGAATCATTTTTTACGCAAAGATTACTCCATTGAAAGCACCTACATTAAAAACACATTTGGTAGGGATCTTTTAGATCAATTTGAATGGAATGATTACAGCATAACCTGTTTCAATGTTGATATGGGCACCTGACTTAAGACAGACTTAAAAATTGTGAATGTATGCAGTTAAATTCCTCTGCAAGTAAGTTTCAGTATATCTATGGTCATGTATATCTTATCGGGGTTCAGAGCAGCAATGCTTAGTTCACTCTCCAACAGCCCTCCAGTGATGCAGCTGGGAGTCTGAACAGTCCAGTACCTGCAGGTCCAGAGCTGTGAGCTGCTTTGCCTTTTCTCTTGAGTTGCGTTTAGAATCCTTGATGGTCCAGGACGGCTGGCTGCGCTTGCCATGTGACTGGCTGGTGAGCCTCAGGTCGGTGTACAGGAGGCGGCCTTTCACATGGGCCTTAGTGGGGGGGGTGTAGGGGTGCATTGAGAAAACCTGTTCGCTCAGGTAGGACTCCCTCTGAGGTTGAGGGGGCTGGTGGACTTGGGGGAATTCAAGTTGATGCTCTTGCTCAACCTGGAAATGGGGAGAAAAAACAGTGATATTTCTTCAACCCAGTGAGCCTCTGCTTTAGAAAAAGCAATTGCGAATATTGTAGCTTAACCATGGCCTTAGTCTGAGCATTTACAGACTTTTCAAACTTCACAACTCTCAGCCAGCTCATCTGTAAGAGGAAGCACAGAATGTGTAATATCATCCGGCAGTTTATTATTAGTAAATGCATGGAGAGAATGAAATGCTACTGTAAATAAAAACAGTCTGCTTTTGAGACAAGTTTGCTATGATAAACATATAAAAGCGTACATTGAGTTATGTACTCGATTATTGAGTTAAATGCCTCAGTGCCAACAAGCCGCAGGATCCTATAAAGCCTTAGCTGGTGATGCACCATCATATCTTAAGGAGCTTATAGTGCCATATTACCCCACTAGAGCGTTACGCTCACTGAATGCAGGGTTACTTGTGGTTCCCAGAGTCTTAAAAAGTAGGTTGGGGGCTAGAGCTTTCAGTTATCGGGCTCCTCTTCTGTGGAATCAGCTTCCACTTTCAGTCCGGGGGGCAGACAGTCACCTCATTTAAGAGTAGACTTAAGACTTTCCTCTTTGATAGCGCTTATACTTAGGGCTGTTTCAGGCTTATAGTTAGGGCTGGCTCAGGTTTGCCCTGGTCCAGCCCCTAGATATGCTGCTATAGGCCTAGACTGCTGGGGGACATCTTAGGATACACTGAGCTCCTCTTCTCTTCCTCTTTCACTCCTCCTCTCCTCTTCTTTCTCTCCATCTGGATAAACTATTGTCTCTTCAATGCACATTACTAACTCTACTTTCTTTTTCCATGGATTCATGGCTGCCTGGAACCGGTCCTGTCCCGGGTCCTGCCCCGGGTCCTGCCGCCCCCCCACCCCCCCTGCCATGGATCCATGGCTGCCTGGAACTGGTCCTGCCTGCTACCATGGCCCTTCTGATGCCCCCCTCCTCTCTACCGCCTTCTGCTTCATGGATTATCAGGATCATGGACCATGCCTAATACTCATATGAATAATTTCTGTCATATTCATTGAATGTGCTGTAACTACGCTATTCATTCTGGCCACATGACATCTATTGCTTCTGTCCATCCGGGGAGAGGGATCCTCCTCTGTTGCTCTCCCTCAGGTTTCTTCCCTTTTTTCCCTGTGAAAGGGTTTTTACTATCTTTCTAGGGGAGTTTTTCCTGATCCGATGTGAGGTCCCGGGACAGGGATGTTATGTGTACAGATTGTAAAGCCCTCCGAGGCAAACTTGTATTTGTGATGTTGGGCTATATAAAATAAACTGAATTGAATTGATAGTGCCAAACTAAACCGCTGGCGAAAATAATCAGATTGACGAAGGATTATTTATTTAAAGAGGAAAAACAGGCTTTACATCTCAAGCATCTCTGGTTTGACCAAACAGCAGGACAATAATGTACAAAACAGAGATACACAACTCAACACACAGCTCAATCATGGTTTTATCATACATGCATTTATTTATTGTTTAAATCTGCTATTGCTATTTTATCCCTTTGTGTAAAGGGTTGTTATAGTGTTGGTTACTTTTTCAGCTCGACTGTATCCGTCTGCACAGGCACACGGACATGTACACACATGCTTGCCTGAGTTTACTCTCTATTTGTGGTTTATATGCTTCATTCGCGGCGGAGAGGGGGTGTGGCTTATCGCGTCATTCGCACTATTCGCTAATGCTGCGTTCACACCAAACGTGTTGCAAATTTGACACGCGAGTAGATTACATGCAAAGTCTATGGGTGCATCCCAAGTCTCTAAATGTTCGTTTCCTCGCTTGAACCGGAAGTGGTTCTGCGCCGCCATCTTGACGGCCGTCCCAAAGCTCTTATTCGGCTCGGAGGAGCGAGGAGCGAGGATCGAGGAGGGAAATCGGAGGAGCCATGATCGAGGAGCCCAGAGAGCAGGCTTCCAGGAAGTGTTTTAACGCTGGACACGCCCCCTCACTGTTCATCTGTTATGTGATTGGACGCTGCAGCTGAGCGGACTGATGCTGGAGTTTAATACCAGAGTGAAGAGAAACTATATTTATATTGGGGGTTATTTTATAATGATGTCACAATCAGAATTTCAAAACATACCGACGTAAATAATAAATAAATAAATAAGACGCATTCCGCTGGTAGAAATGGATCCTGCTCGTATAAGCAGAACACATCACAGTATATAACTACTCAATGCAGTTTATTAAACGGTAACAGACGACAGAGAAAACATCTCCACTCTGACACTCATGATAACTTTGTCTTTATTAATATAAGTAGTAGTTTAACCCCATTAAATCAACTGAAAACATACGATCATTTTTATCCATATTTTAAGTGTATTTTTATTGGAATGTTCGCTAAAAACTCTCTGGACAAAACTCATCAGCTGTTAAAGCGCCTGACAGCTGATCAGATGTGATCAGCTGTCAGGCGGCTGCAGTCATCAGAAACCGACGTCGCTTCACGTGACGCATCAGAGGAAAGGACGTCTCATGTCTCTTAAAACATGTTTCCTCGCGTCTTCTCTCCTCGCTTGGTTTCCTTGCGTCTCTCTATGCATCCCTGGTGGGAGGGACTAAGACGCAAGGAAAAGACGCAAGTGAGGGAAACGGGGATGCAATTTAGAGACTTGGGATGCACCCTGTGCACAGACGCGAATTTCCACCGCGCGGCGCGAATGACGCATATAAAGCGACGCAAAATTTGCGTGGCGTAAGCCAATCAGCATTGAGAAGCTGGTGGATGGCGTAAACAGTAACAGTGTTTTTACGGAGATAAGGCACAGAGATAAGCCACGCCCCCTTTCAGGCACGAGAAACTCACGCGTTTGGTGTGAACGCAGCATTATTGTGGAGCGAGGAAACGCATCACGAGTAAACCATCAGGGGCGGCCGAGGATTTGGTACCTACGGAGCTGTTTAGTTTACAGCTGATCACTGCGGGAAAAAAAGTGTCCTGTGAGTTACTGTCACAGACCGACCCACTCAATACACGGTTCATACAGTCCACCATGTGTGGACAGCAGACACACGAAGCTTCAACCACCAGCAGACACCCCGCCGAGCAACGCACAGTTACGCAGCAGAGCCTCTCGGTCGGACGCCTCCAACCTCGCCGATGTTGTGCGTCCTGACAGCCCAACCCATAAAACAGCAACATAGACACATCAACACAACGCCACCGCAGAGTTCAGTGACGCGGTTGTACAGTTTTTCAGTGCTCAGTCCGTTAGCATGTTGTTTAAACACACTACTCTTGCATAGAAAAACAAAAAGGTGAAATCTGATTGGATGATGAGCTATACTTAACCAGCTGTCAAGCAAGCCGTGCTGCTGGCCTGAACTGAGGAACAGGCGCTTGTGCAATGAGAAAATAAGCTGATAGGGAAACATCATTATAATACATGTAGTGTATTCGTGAAAAACAATTACATTATAAAATTGATATAACTTTTAATTACAAAAATGTTTTTTAAATTTAATTATAAAATAGCTATAACTTTGTGATTCTGTTTAGGCCAGAGAAGGCTTAGCAGGCCTTGACGGCCCACCACTGATTTTTTTTCAGTTTTCAGTAGTAAAGAAGGCTGAGGATCTGCCTCAACCACGTTGCCTTCACGAAACATGGGTACCGCGAGAATTATGACTCACTACTATCATACAGCATATTCACGTGATTGGAAGTAAATCAAATGAACGCCAGTGATAAAGTTATGTTTAGCAAGCTGTTTTGACCATACTTATAGCAGTATAAGAGCAATAAACTATGCCAGGATGTGCCGTTCAAAAACCACACTATGCAAAAGAAAACAGTTTGAAACCGTGTCTTCTGAACCACCCTAAGCCACGGAGGGCAGAGGCTGACTGAAAGTACAAAGCATATAACATTCACATTACAAAATGCTTCACAATAATAAAATGTGAACCTGAGTAAATTAGGTATGTAATACAGTGGCGGGCCGTGGATTTTGACCTACGCTTGCTGACATCTGATTGCGGCATCATATCTAAATGTTTGATTATTTAATGTTCTGTGTGAAGACTATTTTATTGAAAAACACAGCTGAAATCCAAAATGCACAAAATCAAAATGCTCCCAAAAAATTAACAGTAAATGAACAATGAACAGTAAATTAAATAGTGTGTGTACACACAGACACAATGCAATATAATAATCATCAACATTATCTGGTTTCAGCATCAACTTGACATCAGATTAATAAATATATATATATATATATATATATATATATATATATATATATATATATATATATAATAGACATATATGGCGGACAACAGCGTTTTGTAAAAGATTTATTGACGCGAGTGTTTTGAATAGGCATCGGCACCTACCACCAACTTTGTCATTCACTCGATCTTGTCCTCACCGAGTGTCTTCGGTAAGTGACCTCGCCGTCTCAACCCTAGCCTCACGAACGGGTAGTGAAGTTTACAGCAAACTGATCTGTTTATAGTCTTAAATAAATAAACTAAATAATGTGACAGAGAGGCTCAGCGGCACATCTGCCTTATGCTGCGTTCGCACCAAACGCGGCGCGACCAGATTACATGCAAAGTCAATGCACAGACGCGGCAGGTTGCAAAGACGCAACATTTTCGCCGGGCGACGCGAACAGAGCGAAGGACGCGGTGCGAATTCGCGCGAGTTGAAATATCCCAACTCTGCCGGAAAAATCGTGCGAGTCATAGTTGCGTCAGACAATCAGCGTTGAGAATCAGCGTTGAGAAGCTCCGCCCATCACCACCACCGTCTTGCCGTTGCTGAATCAAACTGTTACTGCTCTGCCTGAAGTAGCGCCGGTAGCGGCCGTCATTGAGACGCTGTTGTGAGACTACGGATAATATGTGTAATAAACAGTGTGTTTACGGAGATAAGCAGACGCAGTTCCTGGAGGAGTCGGTGAAATTCACCGAGCTGTGTGCAGCTACGGATGATGTTATGAACCCAAACACGAGGGCGTTTGACGTTCCGACGATCTGAAACTGAAAAAAATACGATTCGAAATTGTAAAAAACAGAGTGAAAGTTGAATATATAAAATATGTTATTGAAAAAAAAAAAAAAAGTCAAGCAACTGAATCAAAATGATATTGAACCCCCAAAAACTTTTCATACACTTATTTGTATTTCGAATACATTGTTGAATTTTCCAAAGTTCATGACCAAAACTTGAATTTTCGGGTTAAAAACATTTTTCCAAATGAACAAAACTATTGACCTAGATTTGGCTCCATAGAGGACCAGGTAAGGGGATGAGAGCTGATGCTGTGGGAGGATCTGAAATGACAGGAACTCTCCTGTCATTTCAGATCCTACACATGAAAACAATCTACGGTTTGGTGGAATGTGTGACACATATATTGTATTATATATTAATCGCAAAAGACAGTCAAGAATTTATCCTCACACATTCTCCTCTTGCATCATTTCTCATACATCTGCCATTCACTCCTCTCACGCATGTTTACTCATTATGTCCTTGCTGTAATTTTTTGGGGCTATCAATCACGATATCAGCTGTTCTCTTCAGTCGGTCTCTTCTATCCAATTGTACACTACATTGTTAGCTGCTGCCCATGTCAGTTGTATTACTTGACATGATATACAGATGCTTGTGAGATGGCCTGACGTAGAAACCGGCTGCATACAGACAGCTCAGGGATTTCAATTAACATCTGGTCCATTTAGATTCGTGCAGAAAGGTCACAGGGAATGATTTGTGTGATCAACCCTGCTGAGACATTTTGACATTTCAACATAGGGTTTTAAAAGCCTGTCCCACGTCATCAGGGCTGTGTAGGGAGCAAAACAATAAAGATGAAAATGCAGCTCAAAAAAAGAACTGTAACAGAGTTCAACATTTCAGAATAAACTTATTTGTAGCACTCAGGCGCCTCCCAAACAATGACAAAAGAGTCAAATAAAAAGAAGAAAGAAAGTATCCTTTATTGATGGGGAAATCATTCTCTATAAAATATATTTGTAGATGAAAGCAGCTCTGCAGCCACTAATACAACCTGATGGCTCACACATCTGCACTCATTTTGTTTTTCCACAGGTTGAACGTTGTTGTTATCTTGAAAATATATTCAGTGCAAAACAGATTATTTGCAGCCACAATAAGTATTTTTTTTAACCAAATATTAGTTATTTTTTGCACAGATAGAACTTTATTTGCATTGTTCTAACAAAGTGATTGCACATGTTATTAGTTTTTGTCTGATGGAGCAATCTGGTTTACTTGAAAGGGATTTATATTTTCTTTATTCTATTATTTGAAAAAGCCCAGATGGAGGAGTCACAAAAAGTTGGACCATTTTGTTACAATTTTGTTGGGGCCCAAACATTTTTCTTCCTCCAAAGTGGGGTGTGACAGAAAAAGTTTGAGAACCACTGATTTAACCCATCCTTAATTAAGGATGCAGTGTGCTGCCCTGGGAGCAACTAGGGGTTCAGTGTCTTGCTCAAGGACACTTCGACATGCAAACTATGGGGAGACCAGGGCTAGAACTTGCTACCTTGTGGTTACAGAACCACGACCATGAGCTAACTAAAACTATTAAGTTGATGAGTTAAAACACTTTGAAAACCAACCTATTTTTTAGGCCTCTGCTCAAAAATTGCATACCCAAACTAAAAAGGCTGCAACCACTAGGTCTATTTTAATAATGTTGGTGTTATAATAAAAAAGGTACACGTGAGATTTTGTTCAGATGTGTAAATATCAGTCTATATGTTACTGGTTAAGAGTAAATGATGACACACAGCAAAAATGAAAAGGTTTCAGGTCCGCCTAGGAAAAAAAAAGCACTTTCTTTGAAATGATGCAGCTGTAAGGTCCAACTCTAACCCAAATCATACACACTTTTTTAACATTCTTTCTGCAAAGGTTGACTTTGATAAAGTGAAGCAGAACAAAGTTAGAGGGTTTAGTACAGAGAAAATTCAGGCGAGGTCTCCAAAATTTGCCTTGGGGCACATTTGCACACATCTGTGACATTTGAATTTTCTCATGTACCAAACTAGTATTTTTCTTGTGTTCTTATTTAGCGGTGTTCGGAACTCTTCTGGCCATCAGCAAAGAGTGCTTGGACCCCACAAGGGTTTGTAACCCCAGCCAATAAGCAGGATGTACAGAATGTTCTAATTCCCAGGTCAAACGTCGCCGCTTTGTCACACCTCAAAGACTGCACAACTAACAGCAGGATGAGGCAAACCTTGGGCTGTACTCATTCAAAATCGGGCACCTTCCGGCAGGTTTGTGTGAAGGAGTGTCTTTATTTGGCTTTAGAATGTAACCGTTGTGAAACAATAAAAAAAAAAAGATATTTAATTATGACGATTCACGGCTTTGCACTCAACCGGTCTGTGGTTGGCGGTATTGACATCTACTTTTTTCCTGCCGAAAGTCTATCTGTTCACAATTTGCAATAAAGAGATATTAGAGTAAAAAACATTAACTTTGCAACACCAGTGCCCTCTGTATTAGGCCGTAGACCACCTGTTCCAGTTCAGCATCACTTCTGCCTCTACCAAAATGAGGTTAAGCTGTGTATGGAATCTAGCAACCCTGTCTCCTAAAAATGACGTTCCCTCAGAACTAACACGCATTCTCAATTACGTTTGACCAGAAACGTATCTCCTCCCTGATTACGTGTGTGTTTGACGTATTACAAATATGTTGATTATACACGTACACGTTGATTAAACACGTATGTTGATTATACACGTATTTTTGTTTTAGTGTTTTTTCGTTTGTGTTTGACGTATTACAAATACGTTTATAATCGTGTGTTTGTGTTATTGTTTTCTTGCTTTCCTCGCCGGGGTCCGCTCGCACTGGGGTCCGGTCTGAAGACCGCTTGCCCGGTAACAGCCCCCCTCGCGCAGGGGTCCCGTCGCGCCGGGTCCGGTCATCTCTGGGAGTGCAGCCCAAAGTGTGTGATAAACTCCATCTAGTGCAGTAAACCACTGCAATCAACTCAGCAGACACTCGGATCTCTGTGGTCAAATCAGCTGGAGAATCTGGCGTGAAACATATTCAAACGGCCGGAAGCAGCCACGGGACACAACATCCGGTTTTCAAAATACTAACTGATGTGTTGTAATACGTCAAACACAACCTACTGGTACAGTTAAGATGTGTGGATGTGGTCAGAAATGTTCATCCATATCAGTTAGTATTTTAAAAAATGGATGTTGTGTCCCATGGCTGTTTCACGTCAGAGTCTCCAGGTGATTTGACCACAGAGATCCGAGTGTCTGCTGAGTTGATTGCAGTGGTTTACTGCACTAGATGGAGTTTATCACACACTTTGGGCTGCATTCCCAAACAACTAAACTCAGAGATGAACAGACCCCCTCGCGACGGGACCCCGGCGCGAGGGGGAACGTTACCTGCCTAACGGCGGTGGCCAAGCGGTCTGAAGACGTCAAACACGAACGAAAAAACAATAAAAGAAAAATATGTGTACAATCAACGTACGCGTTTAATCAACGTATACGTGTATAATCAACGTATTTGTAATACGTCAAACACAAACATAAATCAGGGAGCAGATACGTTTCTGGTCAAACATAATTGAGAACGTGTGTTAGTTCTGGGGGAACGTCATTTTTAGGAGACAGGGTTAAATCTAGCCAACTGTCCATCAGCAAACCTGTTTTTAACTTTTTCATAATGTCAAAACTTGCTGGTTTAGTCTAATGTTACTAGTGTTTTAGGTTACCCACGCCCATCTAACATTGATGAAGCAGGTTAACTAGATACTTTATGTGAATAACACATAAAGCAACATATATGTTCTTTTCCTTTTGATATCAATCCTTAACATATGTATGTTCTTCCTTGAATACTTCATTAGTTGCTGAATTAGTATTTAAAAATATTCAACAAAAGGTGTAATAAATCATGGCAAACTCTCCTTGTTTTTTTCTATCACAGTAAAACATTTTCAAATTTCTTTTGGAAAATGTTTTCTTTTTAAAAATGTTTGTTTTTTCAAACATTTCAATTACTACTTTACAATATTTAAAGCCTCTGTTTAAGAATATTTTACAATCGTTGTGCAATTTTGAAAATAGGAAGATGTGCATGCTACTGTACACAAACAATTTAAATGGCCTAATAGAGCTTAGATTTGAATGCAATTAGGGAAAGGCAATCATCTCGCTGAAGAAGTTCCTTCTTCACTAAATTACCATCATTATGCCAGGGGACTATGGTTCCATAGAATTACAAAGTAAATGCATTGAAAAATTCAATGATTAGATGTGCCAGAATTTTCTTCAATTAAACTGAGGTCGTTTTTTCAGCCAAGGAGGAACGTTTAAAAAAGTAAGTGCTCAACTTCAGCCGACGATGTTAAAAAACACAAACCAAGCCAGAAATCTAATAGTAGTCATGGACTCCGACTTGAATTTCATTAGCTACATTAAGACAATTGAAAAGACAACCTACTACCACCTTAAGAATAAGGATCTCAGCAGGAAAAACATGTATTTATCTTCAGCTGACTCGACTACTCCAAAAGTATATACCGTTGTGTGTCTATTGGACAGCTGCAGCTAATTCAGAACTCTGCTGCTCGAGTCCCCACTAAAACCAAGACACTCCAGTTCTGAGGCATTTACAGTGGCTTCCTATACGTCAAAGAATTTACTTCAAAATACTACCATTGGTTTATAAAGCATTGAATAGTTTAGGGCCAAAATCAATTTGTGATCCTCTGCTAGGTTTTGAACCATCCAGACCTCTCAGATAATCTGGGACAGGTCTGCTTTCTGTTAGTCAAAACTAAACATGGAGAATCAACATTCAGTTTTCATGCAACATCTATCTGGAACAAACTCCCAGAAAACTGCAGGTCAGCTGCAACCCTCACTTATTTTAAAACAAGGCTGGAGACTATTTGATTTGATTTCTCTTGGATCTTAAATGACCGTTTTTAAATTGTATTTACATTGATGCATTTTTGCACTTTACATTTTATGTAAAGCGCTTTGAATTGCCTTGTTGCTGATATACTTGCCTTGCCTCCCACACTTAGCGACTGCCCCTGACTGAAGCCAACATTCAGGAAAGTTTGATGGTTGATGAAAAAGGTCATGGCTACTAAATGAAGGCCTCAGACAGGTCGTACACCTTAGAGTTTACATGTGGAAATAGAAGCGGCAGCTGCAACTGCCCCTATGCCCTAAGCAGCCAGGTGAACGTGGGAGCGGAGGCCCCACTCTAACTTAGGTTTAGAACAGGGGTGTCCAAACTTTTTTCACCGAGGGCCACAAACAGAAAAATATACGAAAGTCTGGGCCGCTCAGGTGAGGTATATCGCAAAATGAATCAAATGAGGTAAAGTATGCTGCTTTTTTATATATATATATATATATATATATATATATATATATATATATATATATATATATATATATATATATATATATATATATATATATATATATATATATATATATATATGGCAAAGAGCAGGTAGTACCACAAATGTACGCACAATGAACCCGTTCTGTGTGAAGCTTCGTCTCTTTGACACAACTACTAACGTCAACGCTGCTCTTCCCCACGCTGTCTGCAATCAGAGCAGCTTTTCCAGAGGTCAACCTTACTGCTAAAAAGGGGAAATATGTGTCTGTCATCACATCTCATGACTCAGTAACTCAGTAAGCGCTTCCAAGATCTTTCTGCCATTGATAAATAAATGAAGTTGTTCTCGACTCCCTTCCTGATGATGCAGAAGAAGTGAAGAGAGTCTGAACTGATGGAGATGCAGTGATGACTCTCTGAAGAACCAGCTTCAGTTTCTCTCTACCCGACTTCTACTGGAGCTTGGAAAAGGCCAAGTTTCCTCTGATGTGATTTAAAAAAAAAAAAATATATATATATATATATATATATAAAAAAAAAGCATAATTGACCTCATTTGATTCATTTTGCGATATACCTCACCTGAGCGGCCCAGACCTTTGTATATTTTTGTTTGTGGCCCTCGGTGAAAAAAGTTTGGACACCCCTGCTCTAATCACTTGTAGCCTTTAAAACATGTTTGACGTTGGTACACTCGAAAGCTTACGGCACTTGGCGGAGAAAATAGAATGTACAGTGATTGGGTTCATACGTGTCCTGCATGATTTCGGACACATTTCACATTCAGGGTTTCCCCTACCGTTAGAATAGGGGGGCGGGGCGCCCCCCTGAAAAAACCCTCCGCCCCCCTGTAATTTTCTCCGTCGCGCCAGATCACAGACGTGATTTAAGGTTCCCTTTCCTATAAACAGGTCTACACCTTGTTCTTTTATTAAACAAACTCAATGTTCTTATTTTATTGATCGTATTTCTGTCTATTTCTGTCATGGTCGCGTTTACAACTCTACTTTGCTCTCGGTAACGCGCACCGCGGAGATCCGCCCCGATGCCCACAGACTCGTGCGCGCGCACAGGTGGGCAGAGAGCACACTTTCATCAGCCGGCAGAGAGCGTCCAATAATGTCGCGTGGAAAGAAAACAGATATATCTGCGTTTTTTAAACGCTCCCAACGTCGCTCCCAATGTCCCAACGTCGTCGTCGTCGCCGACACCCCCCCCCCCCCGGCCGACACCCCGCCCCCCTGAAGCTGTAAACCTAGGGGAAACACTGACATTGGTATTCCCATTTTTTAGGAATTTTATGGAAACTTGAGGTTTTTTTAGGATACGTTTCATATTTGGTTGGTATAACCCTCCAGCTAATGAGATGCTAAATTCCGAAGGAACAGTCAATACCTTGAATCACGATGTTATAAGTCATGTGACAATATGCCATTGTAGGAACTTTAGAAGTAGGAAACTGTTTGAAACTCTTCCTAAATGATACAAGAGATATGTCTCAAATCAACAGAATCTTAAGTCCTTTTTAAGAGCTTTCAAGTTTGTAGGTTTTTGTTTTCACCACAACAGAGGAAGCTGTTTTAACTTGACTTTACATTGGCCAAACCGCCCCAAATCAATTTTCAATTTTATTTGTCTGCTGATTATTTATATCTGCTGTTTGCATGCCTTTTGTCTTTATTTAGTTCATGAATATTCATCTATAAAACACATTTGACATTGGACACATGTTTGATGTCTGAAGAAAACAATAAAAATCCTAATTGAAAAAAAAAAGTAAACAAAAAAAATCTGTGTCTCTACCTCTTTGGCGTTCCGGTGTCTGTCGTTGCTTTCTCTGTGCTCGTCTTTGCCCTCGTCTCCAGGATGGCAGGAGTAGGAGACTGTCCTCCAGTCCCGTGGAGATTTGATGATGCTGGTGACCTTTGACTCAGTGGCACTGTTCTCTTCGTTGAGTGAGCAGGATGACCTCCTGGTGAACATGCTCTTCTTCAGAGCTTTTACTCTGAGGCTATCGCTGTTACTCTCATCTGAGCAGCACCACTCCTCTGAAGAGCCATTGTCTATTTTGATATTGTGACCAGTGGTGTGACACTTGAAAACTCTCGGTAAGAGGGTCTGTGGGTGTGGCTTGTCTGGTGTGACATTGGACCCTGATGCAGATGCCATCTCCCTGCGTCTACCGTTGGCCTCAGGTTCCTGGATCTTCTCGTCCAGCTTGTTTAATTTGGAAAGCACCTGGGAGATCTCACAACGAACCCCCGACAGAGACTCCAGCTTCTTCTCGATCTCACCAATCCTCATAACCAACTTGCACACACTCGATTTAAGCTCATCGTCTGTGTTTCCCGGCGATTGGAAGAGGCAGTCCAGCTTAGACTTGGCTGGTCTGATCGTGTTGTGTTCAGGGGAGATGTCGACTTCAGACTTAAGCGTTTCCTGAGAGAGGGACACATTATTGTTGGAGCATGATGATTGGACAATGCCCAGAGAGTCACAAACACTCATATCATCCAGAAAACGAAAAATGTCACTTATGTCATCACTAATGATCTCAGATTCCTCATCACAGTGTTTGAAGGTCTGCCTTTCTCTGTCACTGTACTTAGCAGGGTATTCTTTCACCTTTTTCTGCCCAGCCTGCTCTGTTTGAGTTCCAACACTACAGGAGCTGTCCCCTCCCTGAAAAGATGAACTGTTCCCATTTGTTTCCCTAAAACTTCTGGCTGCTTCTCTTTTCTCCGAACCCCCAGGCCTACTTGCCATTAGTCCGACATCCTTGTTTTTAATTCCATTAATTTTCTTTGCAAAGCCAGATGGAGAAGCTACTACCTTTTCCCCTGGGCTTTGAAAATGCTGCTCGTTGTCATTGTTTATGATGGAGACATTACGGTGGTGGTTTTCTTTGAGTGGTTTTCTTTTAAAAAATGAGCCCTCAAACTCTGGAGGCCCTTCCTCCGTGTTGAGACTGAGGCTCTTCATTGGCCCTGCTTTATTACTCTGCTTCCTGCTACTGACGCACTCAGAGACTGTGGTCGGACCAAAGTACGTGGATGTCTGTAAATCGTCCAGGCTCTCGTGCTTCACTCTCCGTCTGTCCTTTAGAGGGGAGTTGAGTGTCGGCTCAAAGTAGGGGTTACTGTAGGGCAGTTCAAAGCTGTGGTTGAAGAAGGTTGCAGGCTTGTGCAGCTCCCTCCTGTGGAAGCCCTCGGCAGCCTTACTGCGACATTTGTCAATCTACAAAAATAACCCAGACAAAGACTGATTCAACTTTAAAAACACACAAACACAGCAGAGACCTTTTTTTAGTTTAGAATTGTAGTCTGTTATGTTACAAACATAAAGCACATTCACACCCAAATCCCAGAAAAACCGTTTACCTCGTGCAAGCAGTGTTTGATGGTCAAGGCATGGCCGTGTCCACCAGAGTCCTGCCAGTACACTTGATGTGCGCAAAGGTGCGAGAGCCCAATCATCACTTTAGACTTCTACTTAAGTACATTTCAGAGGCCATTCCGACCAAATAGTTTATTTGAAAAAAAGAATGTTGAGGTGTGCACTTAATGATTGATTGATCAATTAATTATATTAAATAAATAATGACATTTTGAAAATTTGTTTTCCTTTTATAATCTTCAAAATAATGTGTAATGTCTTATTTAGGACAATATACAGTTGTGTTTCAACCAAACACCTACTTATGAGAATCCTTTTTTACTCATCTTTTAATGTTATAGTGTTCCAAAGCCTGATGTTAATGTACATCTAAACAGCAGTTGTATACCAACATTGTTCCAAAGTTGCCTCCTAAAAATATAAACACAAACCTGTGGTGAGAAGGCCACAAAGTTGTGGAAGTCCTCTTTAAAGCTGTTTCTCTTCTGGGTGCGAGAGGGAACGCAGAAGGGCTCTGGATGGCTAATGTGCTGAAGGGACTCCTGGTCAGTGGTGGACTCGCTGTCAATGTCCATGGGAAAGTAGGTGCTCTGCATTTCGCAGGTTGGAGACTGCAGACTGCCACTGGAGTACTGGGGCAGATGGTACAGCTTGTCGAGAGAGGCTGCTCTACATTTCAGGTCCTTGCTGACGCCCAGAAGGAAGTTAGGGTCTAAGGTTGGAATAAACTGCTGCCAGTTGTTGCACTCAGATGATTTAGGACAGGAAGGGGCACTCTGAGCCACAGGGTGCTGCTGGGGTTGGTGACGGTGGTGTCCATCCCCAGGGTGATCCATGTGCTCATAACCATGCCCTCTGTCACAGTCCTGAAACTTATAGTCATCATTGTCAAACCTGCACGGCTCCACCGACTGGTTCTTGTGGAACATGGCTCTATGCACTATGTGGAGCTTGTCTTTGGCTATGCTTCCGTTCATCTGGATAAAGTTAAACATGGTGACAATGTCTGCTGCCACCATGAGCTTCTTAGATTGCGGGTCCTCCATGGTGCAGCGCATCTTGTCCTTGAAGAGGGTTGCTGGGAAGGTGGGGTCCAGACAAGCTATGTAGAAGAGTAGGCTGCGGAGCTTGGCCAGTTGAACCAGGTCGAAGCGAGCGCACAAGGACTTACACAGATCCTGATAGGACATGGTGTTATGCGTGTTGCCCAGCTCATCCAGGATCCGTACCAGGAACAGAGAGTAGTCTGGGACGGGGTCCATGGCTGCTGGTTGGCAGGAACAGGCATACAGAAGAGGTCCTAGACAGGACCTGGACAGGAGACAAAGTAAGCATTGCAAATGAGTTGCACTGGCAAAACGAGGACGATAATCAATGTAAAGCCTAGCGGAAATGAGTCCACCTGCGTTTCGTTGGAAATATCAGCTGTAGATCAAGCAGGTGCGTTTCAGGGTCATATGAGCATCACGCCCCCCGAGTTGTTGGGAACGGAGCGGAGAATCGTCTCATCAGCTCGGTGCAGCACAGCATGTCTCTCCGACGAAAAGGACAATAAACTCTGAGCTTTCATGCATCGTCTGGCTCTGGATCTCCCCTTAACAGTCTAAATGAGAAAAGCAAACTAAACGCACGGTGCCTACTCACGTACACACACACAGGTAAATGCCCATAAAATAACATTTACTGTCCCGGTTGGTGTTGACCACAGATCCATCCTCTCGAGCTACATGTTACAAGCTGAAAACGTCGGAAAATGTTGGACTCCTATCACAGCTGTCCGGGAATTGAAACTGCCTGCTGTGCTGAAATATAATGTCAAGGTAAAAGAATAAACACAATACTACCGGTTTTCGCTTTCAAAATAAGAGTCTAATATGCGTGTTACTGGAAAAACATTTTTTTTTTAAACTACAGATGCAAGAAGTAGTATTCATGCATCGTCAGTAAAACAATAAGCAATAAATACATGTTAAAAAAAAAACTGCATTACAAACTTAAATATGTAAAGTAAAAGTATTGTTTTTATGTCAGAGCTCTTTAAACATATATTATGGTATTGGATGTGGATTTCTGATTCATTGACAAGTAAACAGCATGTTGTCCTACCTAGGCCTTGGAGGAGGTTGATTGTAAATATTTAGTTGTTTGGTCTTTTAATATATTGCATTGTTTACACTATCAATTACATGTTGTACAAACAATATATGGTAAGTATAATATAAAGATACTATATAAATGTAAGTGTTGTCCTCATAAATTAAGTTTAGTTTAAGTATAAAGTAGTAGCCATAAATTAAATATTCAATTCATTTAAAACGATTAAAATTACCTTTAAAAAGTTTGAATAAAATAAACATTCCATAGCACAAACACAATTGTATGTTCCCTGCTGTCCACAGGATTTTTCAAAATGATGTTACTTTGTATATTTTGGAAGAGGTAAAGTATGCATGTAAGAGCAATGAAACATATTTCAGGGGGAAACTTAATAAATAAACATAAGATATATCCTGACATATTAGATTGTCTAAACTAAACCCACATTACAGGATTCTTCATTAGATACATTCACAAAATCTGGCCTTACATAGTGGCCTACTTGGACAGGGATTTAAGAGTAATTGCACACTTTAACAGCTATGAACTAAATATGGTACTTTTTCCACATACGCAAGAGAGTCTTCTTTCTATAAAAAAAAACCCTGCTAGACTACTTCACATAGAACATGTGCCTGCTTTAAAGGGAACGGCTGGGCTGGTAACACTGCACCCACTTTGTATGATGATTAAGCCCTTGACATTACTCCAGCACAGTAACCAACAAAGGAGCATTCTAGAACATTACATAGTGGAACATTCCCCATAGTAACCCTTGTTTCTCATAGTCTTCGAAGCCCCCCCCCCCCCCCCCCCCCCCCCCCCTCCAGGTGAAGGCGGCTTGAGGTACAGAGGCACAGAAGCATACTGCATATCCTTCTTACATGAAGGTAACCCAATGTCCATAACATATACATATAGAGGGTAATATTAATTATACCACCAATTCCTGACTGTAAAGGAGCAAAAATGGGTTATTACAAATAAGAGAAACAAGCTAAATTCTACCCTTCTTGTTGTTATTGTTCACTCACATCTGATTTTTCAACAGTAACTTAACATGCACAAGTCATTAAAACAATCAAGTGCAGTGTCCAGAATACAATTATTATTATTATTATTATTATTATTATTATTATTATTATTTTACAGAGTAGGGCAGTGAAATGTGGTTTTAAAAAAAAATATATATATGTTCTTTACGAGAAGGAGAAATAGGGGAAACTTTCAGCTGAATCTGTATGAAAACAAGTTAGAAATAGTAGAGTCATTTCGGTTTTTAGGAGTACACTTTGACAGTAATAATTATGAGAAATTATGTCATAATTTCGACATTCTTATCGCATAATTTCGACTTTCTATTTTATATTTTTGACTTTCTCTCTCATAATTATGACTTTTTATGTCATCATGTTTTTCTTCCATACAAAGACAATCACCCAACCAAAAAAGTAATACAGACATTGTTGGGAGAGACACAGTACCAAGGACAAGTTTTGGCTGAATAGGAGAAGCAACGGCAAGAAGCCTAGACGTTCCTGACCTAGAGTTTGGCCCTACAGTGGGTTGACCAACACAGACCAGGAAAAGTCCTTATTTGCAGTAACTCCATGTCTGCACTCGCTAGTCTAAAGTCAGGTGTGTCCAATATTGACAAGATATGTCAATTCAATCAAGAGCAATAGAACAAGGCACTGAAGTTATATTTATATAGGTATCATGGGAAATTAAAAAGTGGACAATCTAACCAAACAAGCACTAATGAAAAACAAAGTAGACATCAAGTTATCCAAATCAGAGGGAAAGGGCATCATTAGGAAAAATATCAACAGAGTATGGCAACAACAGTGGGACCCGGAGATGTATGGAGGACCGTAAATGACTTAATTATAAATAAATAAATAAATAAATGCAGGAATAAATACAGGAATAAATAAATAAATGCTTAAATAAATGTATAAATAAATAAATAAATACAGGAATAAATAAATAAATGCTTAAATAAATGTATAAATAAATAAATAAATAAATACAGGAATAAATAAATAAATGCTTAAATAAATGTATAAATAAATAAATAAATACAGGAATATATAAATATAAGTTATACCTAAACAGGACATCATTAAATAAATCTATTTCTACATTTCTGTATTTCTTCATTTATTTATGCCTGTATTTATGTGTCCACACGTATTTCTTCATTTATTTATTTCTGTATTTCTGTGTCCTTGTATGCAAATGAGCTGGGGCGGTCTGAACCTCATTGTTAAACAGGATTGGTCAAGTAGGAGAGCAAGACAGAAGCAACCGATCCCTTCACATGGCCCCTGTAGATTAAGTCAAAAAGCTGTCTAGGCCAGGTGACCATATCCATAACACCAAAAAGGAGGACACTATGCAGTATTTTGTGAGGCTGTGAATAATTGCACAGGAGGGGTGCAGTTTGATTTTATTAAATATGAAGAGAGATGTGAGCCCTTTTTACTGTAATTGATCTCCTTGGAGCAGGCCTGGCCAACCCGCGGCTCCCGAGCCGCATGCGGCTCTTTGCCTGGTTTCATGCGGCTCTTACGTTCATATCCAAGTTTGTGTTTGTGTTATTTATTTTTCTTTTAAAATCTTTTTATTGATTTTGCAAAAAATACGTCGACCCATTTAATGCGGAGACGGACTGTTTGAAAGCCCCGCTAGTCTCAGCTTCTCTGATGCACCTTGAAATATTTCGGCAAACTTCTCCTCAGACCTCAATGCTTGTATTGTGTGAATTACACCATCATTAGCTTGTAGGCTGTGGTCCAGGCTTTCTTCTTGCAGAGCGTTTGATGAAACTCTCTCCCTCTCCCTCCCTCTCCCTCTCTCTCTCTCCCCCTCTCCCCCTCTCTCTCCCCCTCTCCATCAAACGTCAGTAAACAGCTGGACAAGGCTTTGAAATCACGGATTTCGTGAGTTTTTAGTTTGTTTATTTTTTAGGAAACGTCGGACCAGTTGCGACGTAATGTTTTCAGCGGCGCTAATGTTGTGGTTCATTTATGAACAAACACGTCATTACCTGTTTGTCTGATGCTGCGGGTCAGAGCAGAAGTAGCTGCACCAGTTTAGCGCTCAGCTGCATGAGCACTACGTGGAGGAGGAGGAGGAGGAGGGGGGGGAGGAGGGGCTGTCGGGCGAAATTCTCACAATAACTCAAGTAAATGCCCCGTCAGATATCAAACACATTTGGGGGGAATTGATGACAGAGAGAGTCATTTTTATTCTTAAATACTGATGAATGAAGAAAAACATTGGGCTCCAGCAGAAGGGGCACTTTTCTCATCCAGGGCAAAAGGGCAGGTTGAGCACCACTAGGGATCAGCGGATCATTTCTAAAAGTCCTGCCGGGATCAGGCTGCTCTCGGCGGGCAGCACAGCGCTGACGGCCCGGTGATGCGGGACTCACGGTCCCGCGAGCAGGAACTCAACTCGTCGGCGTATCTTTTTAAGTCAGCTGATTCTTGAATAACCGATCACAGATTTGATGCTTAAACAATTAACTTCTCGCCTGAAAACATCCTAAAAGTACATGTTGTGACTCAACAACAGTAGTATTCAGAGAACATCAACGTTCAGTTGTGAGTTTCCTCATCAAGTACAGAGAAGAACGCGTATTGAGAAACGGCTGCTGGAGACATCTCAGCGCTGATTGGCCAAGACTCATCAAAGATCTTCTATTATGAAGATCACGACCACTCCAATCTCAGAAACGCTGGCCGGCCAGTTCACATATTTTGATTTCAAAACGGCGAATTTCGCCATAAGGTGACAAGTTTGCAGGTCTGCAAAAAGGAGGACAAATACGCGTCCGGCGCTGCGCCGGACGCCGGACAGGGCATTGAAAATCCGGACTTCTGCTAACGGTTAGCTGAGCTTACCAACTTCAACAACATGTGAAGGCAGAAGTAGTAGAGCACAACATACCAGGAGCATCACACTCCTGTGACCAATCATGCTTTAGACAGAGGTTCGGACCGCCCAGCTCATTTGCATACAAGGACACAGAAATACAAGGCATAAATAAATGTATAAATACGTGTGGACACATAAATACAGGCATAAATAAATGAATAAATACAGAAATGTAGAAATAGATTTATTTAATGATGTCCTGTTTAGGTATAACTTATATTTATATATTCCTGTATTTATTTATTTATTTATACATTTATTTAAGCATTTATTTATTTATTCCTGTATTTATTTATTTATTTATACATTTATTTAAGCATTTATTTATTTATTACTGCATTTATTTATTTATTTATACATTTATTTAAGCATTTATTTATTTATTCCTGTATTTATTCCTGCATTTATTTATTTATTTATTTATACTTAAGTCATTTTCAGTCCTCCATAGAGATGAGGGGGAGACACCTACATTCAATTCAAAACAAAGGGGGCAGTGTAAGATAGAGGGGAGGAAAGAGGAGAGAAGAAGTCCAGGTTCACTAGTTAGGAGCATAACTGACTGAAACCAGAAGATGGCAGTAATGCAACAAAAAGGATGCAAGCTGCGGTTAAACATAGAAGAAGAAGAAGAAGAAGAAGAAGAAGAAGAAGAAGAAGAAGAAGAAGAAGAAGAAGAAGAAGAAGAAGAAGAAGAAGAAGAAGAAGATGATGATGATGATTGGGGCACGCATAAATCACCAGCAGAGGGTAGCTTTTTTGCCCCTATAGTGATGCGGTGTGCTTTATGTGGAGTAAGCCCTACTCTGTACTCCATTTAAAACAAAACTAAGCTGTCCACTTGTGATTGGATCATCCAAGACCTATGTTAATGCGTCCAAAACAAGGATCCTCTGATAGGTCACAATTTCTAATTCCCAAGTCGAGGTTAAACACTAGAGGAGGATTTTATTGCACTTTACGTCTGTCTGTTTTTATGTTTTGTTTTAATATATGTTCTAATTATTATTACCACTATTGACATAATTTACTGTCCAGGTACATCTAAGGGAGAATGCTGTATTATTGTGGAATATTTACTTCAGCAGCCTGATTAGTATTTGTATCAGTGGGGAAAACAGCCACCATTGATGCAAATAAAACCTTTTGTAACTTGAATCTTAGAATAGGACATGCATCATAAAGAAAAACACGTTTTTACCAAATTGAGACTAAAATAGACAGGCTTGGGAACATTTTGGAAGTTTCCTTTTCATATCTGAAAACACACATTCATCAGTGATGATGTCTGAACTGCCAGCATAAAGAAAATCTCTGTTCAAAGCTGATTTGTAGACACATTATTTCGTCAATGACTTACAGGGTATTGATATTTTTATCATTGATTTAATTTAGTTTTGAATAAAGAGCGTCATTTTCTCTGAAAGGCTCACAATTGTTTTTATTGAATGTTCAACAGGTTATGTATTATTTTATTTGACAATTTTTTCTTCTAAAAATTTCAACAGATCTATTTTGGTTGTGAAGTTTATTATTGCAAAGCTACTTTATTGATTGAATTGTAGTCAAACGCTACATTAAAGTGATCTCATATTCAATTTTATACATCCAAGACGTCTCCTGCGTCTTTTTCCCCTGTAAAATTACTCATGCATTTCACGTGCCTTATTGCAAGTACAACTCTGGTCGTGGATACTGTTTGTGTATTACTTACATTGCTATTTTGAGTCTCATTGGTCTTTATAGTAATTCTATTTTTATTTTATAAACTTTATATTGTGTAACTTTCTCTGTATTTGTGTCTGCCTTTGTTCTCCTGCACCGCTGGGGCACTCTCTAAACTCCCTTCTGGAAAACAATAAAGGCTCATCTCATCTCATAAGAAATAAAACACACATGAAGAGCTCGTGGGACGTTAGGACGTGATCATGTGACGCGGTCCTCTCTGTGGACTGTACCACGTTCCACTTTAACCAGGAAACTGTCAGGTGCACTACAACACTACATACCAAAGATCGCTCTCAAGGCAGGAAAGTTTAGTTCAGTTAGAAATAAAACTGTGCACGCACCATTTAAGTTAATCTGATAGCCAATGGCACAGATCATGTTGCCTCTTACCACCCCTCCCTTGCAGCCTTTGATTGGTAACGGTTCAGGAGAGACTGCCATTTTACACAGTGACTGCTAGCTGAGTCTCTAGTGACAGACCGCATATTATTTACCCATGAGCAGCCAGCTTGTTTCCAAAAGTACGGCATGACTGACGCTGTGTCGTGAGCGAACAGACAAAAAAGACACTTCGTCTTAAGCCCAAGTCAAAGTAACAGTGGCGTAAAAAAGAGGGTAAGTTGGTGATGTGAAGTTATCGGACGCTGCTCGTAGCTAGCTGCCGCTATCATAACAGCCACGGAGCCGTGGCGTCCTCGCTGGCCTGCTCGTTAGCTAGCAGCTGTCCGGACCTAACGCAGAGACCACGTTTATGGCGTGAATGTGCTTCTGAAATTACGTTTTGATAAGAGTTGATATGCCAGGTGGCGTTGAGCTGTGATGTAACTCACGGTATGTTTCGGGTGTCGTTGGTGCATGTGTACAACTGTGCGGGGCGTTGCTACACGTGAGAGGCTTGTATTAACTCTGTATTTATATATACACGAAAAGAGATACGCCACTTAACGCGGAAGTTCCCACTGTCACTCCTCCCACAGTTAGCTTTGGTCAAATGGTCTACTGGCAAAAGGTGTTCCTGCCAAAGTTTGAAGAGAAGTACAGTGTATGTTATCTAAATTAAACATGTCAGTGGAATGATCTGACAACAATGAAGTCTTTGACTTCCAGCAGGACCACGTGGCTTTGGGCTGGTGTCTGACAGCACAGCACCAGTGAGGACTCACAAGTCAAATACGTGAAGTTGTCTTCATTTTTAAAGTGCCGCTCCAGTGTGAACATGTATTTGTATTGAGCAGAGACCTCTGTCCACAGTGAACACCTAAACAACATGAAAACACCTGTCACAGTAAACAATGCATCGCTGACCACATCTAGCAATGAGTAGCTGCCCAAAGCATTATTTGATTGTCACCACATTGTCTGGCCACAGCTGTGTTCAGGCCCGTCACACGGCTGCCCAGCCTCTGTGGCTCCGCGGGGTCACTCATGGATAACACAGCAAACATCCACAGTAGTTTCTATTGTGAGACTACTACGCATCATGAAGACATCCATCACAAGCTATTTAATTGCGACACATAGGCTGCTTCTTGTTAACCGGCAGTCATCCCCAGGTGTCTATGTTGTGATGATTAAAATCATTATTCTATCATTCAGACGTCATCTGTGAAAATCAACATTAGTTCAGTTTGGTGGACTGGGTATGAGACTACTGTGTAGAGTTTAAAGCAGCTGACGCTTCAGCCCTAACTGTATTGACCTCTCTATTTGTCTTGGCAGAGAGCAGGCTCCCCCTTTCCATCACAGCTTTTACCTTGTTGCTGATTGTCTCACTTTGGTTGTCTGTCATGGTCAGCTGTGATTCTCTTATTATTTTCTGGATAATCAATAGGCTTTTGCTTCCTGATAATGCCAGTTGACCATATAATATAGCTAATTTTAAAAGGGTAGGTTATTTTGGACAGTGGAGGAGCTCGTTATGTGGGGATACTTCTGCTCTAATACACCGTGGTACGCTGTGGTAGACCCTGAACAGGAAGGAGTGTTAACCACATATAAGGGAGACCATTATGGTTAAGCCCTGCTGCTCTCAGACAGTGTGATAATATGGTGGCTCACTGTGGTTATCTCCTGCTGTGAGCCGGCCGTTTACACGTATGTGGTTATGGCTGGTCATGTCATCGTGCAGATGAAGTGTGCTCTATTGAGAAAGACACTGACAGCATATAATGTGTTCTGGGTTATACTTTCTTTCAGGTTGGGAAAAGTCGAGGCAAACCGCTCAATCCATTACATTCATGTGCTTGAGGGAAAAAACGGAGTGACTGACCAAACCGATTCCACTGTCATATATTTCATATGTAAGGACAGAAGTCTACATATTGGTGGGTTAGAACAGATCTGTCCTTGGGACCGAGATATGTTTGAATGGGCATTGGTTGATAAGGTTGTCAGTGTTTAATGGGGCTTGATGTGCTGTTATCGATCGCTCCAGCAGATTTTAATTTTATAACATTTCTAAGAATTTACATGTAGTTCATGTTTATTTACTGTTTGGTTGCTTGAAGGTGACAACACTATTAAGGGTGCCAGTCATGCAGAACAAAGTGGTTTGGTTAGAGGAGAAGGTTTTGATGTTGAACACATTTTTAGTAACTATTGAAAACTTGACTTTGACTGTTTGTTGTGATATTGATGGAGCTTGTTCAGTCTGTCCAGCTCGACCACTTGCCCATGCTCACAGCTGGAGATAACCACACTGACCCACCATATTATCACCCTGTTTGCACTTAGTTGTACCAAGAAAAGAACTGGTAATGTCGAAGCTTATAAATACTACGACCTTTCATATTTTTGACACCGTTTTACACCAGGTTTCAGTACCCATCCCTAGTTGTTAGTCAGAGAGTGGAAATTAGAGAGAAAAGCAGCAAAGAGTCCCAATCAGTCATAGTTTTATGTTAAAGGGGACCACGGAAGTTGACTTGTCCTGGCAGAAAGCCTGAAGCTACATCCTTATTAACAAAATCATACATTTGGACATCCCAAATATCAATAAAATAAACAATATCCCTGAGTGAGGTTTAGAAAGAATGAAGAACATAGACATCAGTCAGTATCAGCTAACGAAGCATTAATAACTCTATGACGTGTGTTGCTAGGCTACATTGTTAAAATCTCCCACTGTCTTGCTAATCATTTATCAGCAACGTCATTATGGAGGATAAGAGAAAAAGAAAAAGGAAATCTCATGGACATCAAGACACAGAAATGAGTAGAGCTGTAACAGATAAACTTCACGTAACGGCTCCTCTGATCGGGGGTTAAATCTCACTATCGTGTATCTTATCGTCCACACAAACGTCACCGCCTCCGATAAAGTGCAGGCCAGATCTGATTTATTATAAATATATTCAAACCAGCAGTCTGATATGTGCTTGTGCTAGCGAGCCATAACTAGTCCATAGGCACCTTTTGGATTGTAAAAGATATAAGCCAACTCAAATATCCAATCAAATTGAAAACAAACCTGTATTATATATGGAAGGTGGAGTTATGATCCACAACCACCCGTCTGTGTTCCACTTCAGCTGGGGTTACTGGTGCATGTGTTGCATGTGTAAATATTTGTTGTGTATTTATTAATAATTGTTCTGTGTGTCTGGTTCTTCGTTGTGTTTGTGTGTGGTACTTGCAGTAGTGCACAGCCCTGGATGGATAGCCTGGACCCTGAAACCCTGTATGTCTCTCCAGAGCAGACTGGGCAGCCCACTATACCGCGCTCCACCTCGGAGGTCTCCAACTTGGCCCTAGTGGGGTAAGACGTTCTGAGAGCAGTTTGGCAGCGGTTATAGAAAATCTGTCAACACCGCCCACACCATGCAGCCATGTATCTCTCTCAAACAGTCAATCAATCAGTCCAAACATAGAAAATAATGTATACCTACAGTGGGTAGTAAGTACAAATGTATGTGACTTTAACGATATTTATACATAATGAGAACTGGCTCCATGTTAAACGCAGCACGAGGTCCTAGACTCTATAAAGAACTAACTTGCTACATTTAAGAATTTGTTGTAGTGATTGTTATATAGTGGTCCACAGTTGAAAACTACGATTGACAAGATTTGTTTTAATCCATAAAAATTCAATCTGTTATTTCCTTATAATTTAACTGTGTGTTTTATAAAGAAAACCATACTATAAATTAATATAAGAAAAACAAATGGATAACATTTAGAATCTTTGATGGTTAACAGATTTCAGAGCAGTTGAAAGGATCTTTGCGACGGTAGCAAAAACAAAAATAGTCTAGATCCTTGTAGACCAGCTGCTATAATCAAACAACAAAGGGATCTGTATCTGCTAATATGGATCATCACTGATCGACAATTAGTATCAGCGGCAAATAATTATATGCAGAGAACTAAAAGTTATATTGGCTTCCTTTTTTCTTTTGTGCTGATCCGCTCCGAGCCGTAAGTTTTATGATCCATTGCACCACTAAAAACCACAATATCTGAACATCCTTTTAGCTTGGCCAACCTGCACCATAGTTTGTAATGTGTGTATCACCAGATTACATGCAAAATCACGCGATAGACGCGTTTGAGGCGGTGCGAACAGAACGTTTGACGTGGGGCGAACAGAGCGGAGGACGCAGCGCGAATTCGCGCGAGTTGAAATATCCCAACTCCGGCGGAAAAATCGCTTGAGTCCTAGTTGCGTCAGCCAATCAGCGTTGAGAAGCTCCGCCCGTCACCACCGCCGTCTTGCCGTTCCTGAATGAAACTGTTGCTGCTTCCGCCAGAAGTAGCGCTGGTAGCGGCCGTCATTGAGACGCTGTTGTGGGCCTACGGATAATATTATGAACCCAGACACCACGGAGTTTGATGTTCCGACGTATGTGGAGTTTACACAACAAGTATAAAGCAGAACTAGTGGTTATTTCCATGGCGGAAGCGGTATCCGTTTTACGGAGATAAGCCAGGGAGACCGCGGTTCCTGGAGGAGTCGGTGAAATTCACCGAGCTGTGTGCGGCTACGGATGATGTTATGAACCCAAACACGAGGGCGTTTCATGTTCCGACATTTTGGGGACTTCCACAACAAGTATAAAGCAGAACTAGTGGTTATTTATTCCATGGTCGATAGCGGAAATTCAAGCTCTTTTCATGGAGAGAGGCAACAGAGATAAGCCACGGCCCCTTTGACGCGGCGCGAATATTCACGCCGCATTCAGTGTGAACACCCTTTTATTATCGAGTGAGTAAACTGCCGCGAATTATCGCGCCGCGTTTGGTGTGAACGCAGCATAAGTCTTTGCAATTTTTATGGCCATGACACGGGCGACATGAAGACGCTCCAATCGGCCTTTGTCAACGCTGTGTCTTTGATGTCGGTTTGCTGTCTCTCTGCCTGAACTGTAACAGCTGCTGAGCAGCTAGATTTGATGTGTTGGGCTTTCTCATATGTCTGTTATCATAGCGTCTCCAACTCCAATTCCTAAAACTGGCAGTAGCCAGTTGTAAGAAACCTGCAACACTATCTCTAGTATGCAATAAACACCGTTTAAGCTAGCCATCTCCCAGTTTCATCCCATCGTGTGCGCTGTAATGGTGATGTAGCTGTCAATAACACAGGAGGTCCACCCATAAATGTTGGATTCTGCTTCACGGAAAAGCTAATTTCCTTTTTTTGTAACTTCATAGACTTGTATGTGTGTGGTATTAGAAACAGGCTTTGCTCAGATGATTGAGTGCTGTCATGCTGCAAAAGTTAACAGGCAAATAAGCAATTGACAGTAAATGGTTACGCTGAGTTCAGCCAACAGCTTACCTGAAGGCAGCTTTATGTTCCAGTTTATCATAGGTTTGCATAGGTGTGGATGTGTTTGTGTGCACTGTTGGGTGCACAAAGACCAAAGCCTGTGTCATTTGGCATTGGCTCACTTCTGTTTTTACACACACAAATCACACACAAACCAGTGCAGCCTTTAGGACAACAGGGTAAACACAGCCCCCCTCGGGCCGGAACCTAATTGTTAGCCCCTGGAGTGGCTAGTCCAGGGATTAGCTACTGGCTGGGGAGTACTATTCACTCCCTCTTTCATTCCCTCTGCCCACTGGGCCTTATCGCCATCAATCTGACACCATGTTTATCTGACGCTGCAGCCAGATCTGCTGGCCTAGGAGAAATGTTCACAAAGGCCATGGATCATCAGCACTTTGATTGTGGGACCCCCGAATGGCCATTACTTTCTCTGGCCCCAGTGATCCCAGCTGCCCTCCATGATCCCCATGCAGTGGTTAGTCCCAGAACCTGGAAAGCCAACCTGAAGGCCTGTCTGTCTGTCATTTATGCTCTTCTTCTATCTCAAACGAAGGCCACATTTTGTTTGTTGTATTTGTGTTCCAGTGGACGAGGTCTCCATGTGCGTTGTTTTTTTGCGACAAACTGTTTTTTCTCTTTGTCGGCTGCTGTACACCCTTCACCAGGAACTTACCAACGAGCGTATGATCTGGAGTCTACCTTCACCCGTTGATCACTGTGTCAGTTAAGCTTCATTGTCGTGTGTGTTCAAAGAAGAAGAAAGGAAAAACAAAACAGATTTGCCATCATGGCTTCTTTTAAGTTGGATTTTCTCCCCGAGATGATGGTGGACCATTGCTCTTTGAATTCTAGTCCTGTGTAAGTAACTCGCTTTGACCAAGCTTTGGAAGTGTTTTCTGTTCCTAAGGTTGTTCTGTGTCTCCTTGAATGCACTGGTCTGTTTTTAAGGTCTTCATTGAAATGGAGGATATGATTAATGATAACCATGAGCAGCTGTGTTGTAGTGTGTCAGGGTGATAATAGGTCATTTCCATCCACACAGCACTCTTGTGTACTAAGAGGAGTTGTAGTACCTTCCTATATGCCTTTCTTTAAGGTTGTGTATAGGTTCTAATTCAAATTCAGGCAGTAATCACTTTATGTATTAAGGCAACCCGTTTCTGATCCTTGGCATATTATCTGTGAAAGAAACAGAGAAGTGACAGAGTTATATGCTTCATAGGCTGCTCTAACAAACTCAAATGAACAATGAATGCCGCTCCCCTTTTAGTCACAATAACCGCATTATCAGTGTTTTTCTTTCTCTAAACAGACTTGATTAGATTTCCCCTGAAAGCACCAGTTGTCATCCCTGGCGTAGTGTCACAGTTAATTCAAGGTGTTTGATCAGTTGTTGTGATTTTAGACTTTGACTAGTGCCCTGGAACAACTCCCTATCAGGCCTGTGTTTGTGTGTTTGTTATAAACTTAATTAGTTTTGAGTATCTGTCCCTGTTGCAGTAGTTTGTTCTGGTATAAGTACACTTTGGAAGATGAGCTATATCTTAAATGCATGAAATGTCCCATCACATTTAAACTAAAGCCGAAGCGCAAACAGGTTTGAGGTTTGAAAATAAATCTGATAGAGTATACATCAGCCGATATTCATATTTTAACAGAAACATCACCAGCAGTGTTGATATGTATCTTATGCTGAGCAGGACATTGTGGACATGACATGATTGGGGATTAACAAATGACATGGAATGGTGTTATGTAATTAGGATACAAATAAAAGATAACTATTACATTGCAGAAGAAGACGTAATCAGATTACAGAGACATTTGGTAAAAATATGGATAACAGGATTACAATTGATATGCTTTGCAGATGCGCACACATTTCAACACTTCATGACACAAGTCACTACACTAACGAACCGCAGCAGATCAACGAGGATGTTGTCAGTTAGCTGTGGACGGTGTGGCCCACGTCTTTGAAAATAGTGCTTTCACCAATATTGTATATGTAAAGCAGAAAGATTATTCATTCTGCCGAGAGGCATCTCAGCGGGAAGATACGGTTTGTAGGAAAACGAGCATAATGCTTCAAATTTCTGCTCCAACAAACATGATACAGGACAAACCAGGACATTTCTAAGGCTGTGCCTAAAAGTGCGAAGATTTGAAGCTTTATTGAAAATGTTGAAATGTGAATCAAGATTATTGATATTTTACAGAAACGTTGCATGCCAAGACCATCTATTACCACCTCTTCTACTCATCACACACATTTGTCTCTCTAATGGTCTCAAAAGTCCAAAAGTCAGCGTTTATTAAAAAAAATAGACGGAATCATTCCCAAAATGTACAATACGTTTTTATCTCATGAAATGTTCTGCTTTAATCCATATTTGTTGGCATTAAGCCTTTCAATACAGTATTTTCACTGCAGTAATAAAACACAAAGAAGGTAAGCACGGTATTAACCGGGCAGATGAGCAGAACTTTTAAAAACAATCAATTACATTTATATAATTTATATAATCATAACATATTCCCCCCATTTCTTTCGGCTGATGTCATAAGATATGACGACAGACATTCTAAGCTAGTCCTAGAAATGTCCTAGAAATGTCGAAAATGTAATTAGGTGCTGTTGCTGCTCCGAGGCAAAATCCTGCAACACAAATGTGCCAAATGGTATGAGTCCTTGAATGACAACTTGCACTGTTGTTACCCTTTTCTTCTTAAATGGATGACAAAATATGTAAAATCATGGCAAAATGTCAGCATCTTTCTTTTCTCTTATCTTTATTTACATATTTGGTATTGAAGTAATCCAAAAATAATTGAAAGTAATTATAAAACATTACTTTTACACTGTGAATATAGTATAAATAATAAAACTAAAAATTGTAATAGTAATAATAATGTTTTTTTAAAACCTGGATAAATAAGTATAATTGATAGGAATATGATTTGATCAGACAATGACAAATTCATTTTCATTTTCCAATCACTATTGTCAGCAAATTGACAATGTAATTTGAGATTGCCATGGATGATGCAGTAAACTGATCCTGAGATATGTGGCCAGTCTGCAACCAGTGAGTCAGACTAGTGCCCCATCAGTGTTACTTGTTTTGCTGTCCAATAAAGCAGATCTGAACATCCAAAGTATTTTAAAACGAAGAACCGTGGTTTCAATAAGTCGTTATCTAACCCAACAGCGCGGCTCAAACAGGGGGAATGAATGACTAGTTAGCGAGCTAACAACAACGGTTAGCCTAGCTGCTAAGTTATTGTAGCAAGCAATTCAACCACGCAGTGACATACGAAAGGATACAATGGGCTGCACCATAACCTTCTGGGCCTTCTGTCCGCTCTGCTCTGCGCTCAATTCAACTTACTACTCGAACATCTCCGCGACTTATTGAGTGGCATAATAGTCGCCGACAACGAATCGATAATGAAATTCGTTGCCAACTCTTTTAATAACTGAATGTTATCGATTCGTTGTTGCAGGCCGAGGTAAATTAGAACCATATCATGACGTGTTCACATGTAATATCGTAAAATGTAGTGTTGGTGAGAAACTTGAATAAATCCAGTTGTTTGAAGTGTAAATGACAACATAAATAGATATTAGAGGTGAATTATGACCTGTTTACACTATAGTTCTAAGGAACTTATACATTACTAATACATTATTAGAACTACAAATGAGACGATTTGTTGTAAAAATACAATGTTTTATTTTCCTATCATTTACAATTTTTGTTTTTATTAAGAAAAAAACAAACACTATCCATACTATTATTAGCTCAAACGTAGTTAGTTAGTACCATGTTTGAAAGGAGACTAAATAAGTAACGGATATGCACTATACGTCTTTCTACTGTTTACTAACTCTATTTTCCAGAGTGTTAGGGACATTAACAGTGACACACTAGAAGAAGAAAAATACGTGTTTAAATTTATTATTTAATATTTAGGTGGAAACGGGTTTTAAAAGACGTGCTGCTGGGAGGTGGTATCTGGCATGCGACTTCTAGCATGCCATAATTGAAAAAATATAAGTAGAAAGTTGTGCGTACTGGCATATTCTAAAAAACAACAACTGCAAAAGGCTTTAGCAAAGTGGTTGTAGTTGTTGTTATGATGGCCTTTCATATTATTCTACATTTGACTGTTTTTATGTCTTAATAAATATAATTTGTAGTGTTAGTACAAAGAAAAGAAAACTCTCGATGTAGACCTCATTTTTTTTCTATGTGTCGCAACAGAAACTTGACTTTAGTATCCTTATATGATAGAATATGAATAATCCTTAGGAAAATGTGTGATTATTGTTCTATCACGTTGATAATCTACATCATAAATACAGAATATAAAACACAATCCCCTTACTTTCCTCCATTTTTCCTGTACATGTTGTGTGTAGCCTCCATCTAATGCACTGGTATTTGTCTTTGTAGTGGCAAGAAGATGAATGGGTCTCTGGACCACCCTGACCAACCAGATGTTGATGCCATTAAGATGTTTGTGGGACAGATTCCGCGGTCCTGGTCCGAGGAGCAGCTTCGTGAGCTGTTTGAGCCTTATGGAGCAGTCTATGAGATAAATGTTCTCCGAGACCGCAGTCAGAACCCACCACAGAGCAAAGGTCAGTCTACTAGTAAGATAACGATGTGGGCACACACAGAAGTATTTACTTTGAATCTGTAATATTTAGCAGTGTGGTATCAAATATAACTGGGTTTTTGCCTCCATCCTGACGGCAGCAGCTACTGTGGACAAATGTCAGCAGAATTTGGTGCTCAAAGGTCAAGGTCACTGTGACCTCACAAAACACGTTTTTGGCCTTAACTATGCTAATTATAGATATTTCACACAAGTTGTTGAATAAGCGAAAGTGATGAAGTGATAGCATTTTGAACAGACTGGGAATTTAAATGCATTTAGATGCATTAAAACATTTAAAAAAATCATTTTGTAGTTACAATACTTTTACTGTTACTATTGTTATATAGTGTACCAAACACTTTTCTTGAACACGTTGGCTTTTGTTTTTTTAAAGAACCCATTTAACTCCATTATAAAAAACTATTTGGCTGAAGTTTTTATGTGATTAGGTCTTCTTTGAGGACCGGGAAAAACACCTTTTTAATCAAATTATTCTTTTTATTTAATTTATTGTTTGCATTGATGGGGACCTTGTACTGGCCTAGTGGTAGTGCTGAGAAACTGTTGTGGGACCAGCCTACTCGCAACACAACAGATGTATGAGTTTTACAGACCACATTAAGGAACTAAGTCAGGTGTGTGACACAGCTGTCTTTTTCAATCCTCGCCAGGCTGCTGTTTTATAACGTACTATACTCGCAAATCTGCATTGGAAGCACAGAATGCGCTGCACAACATGAAGATTCTGCCAGGGGTAGGTGACAGCCTCCTTAATCTGCCCTTTCAATGCATGCTGGTTCATATGAAACCTGGGACTTCTTGATAAAAGTGAATGACACATTCAAATAATGTACGTCCACATATTGGTTTGATGGAGCATCTGTGGCTCACAGGTGGAGTGGGTCGTCTTAACCTCATAGATTTACACACTGTGATGTGCAGGAGGCGCCTTGCATGCTCGCCTCTGGCATGAGTATATGAATGTGCGTGTGAATTGGTGATAACATATAGTATACAGCGCTTTGAGGGGTTGAGAGACTAGAAAGGCGCTATACAAATGTCCTTCACCATTCCCAGGTATCGGCCATGTCCACATGTCCAAATATGCAAAACTCATTCATTGTACTTGTCTGTGTCAAAATATTCTCTGAAACCTTGTCAATACTCATCAAGTACCAACCGAAAGAAGATTAAAATCGCATGAATAATAGTCACATCCATCAGTTTTTTAAGGCAAAGAAGTGGAATGTTCTGCAATGGCCAAGTCAATCACCTGACCTGAATCCAATTGAGCATGCATTTCACTTGCTGAAGACCAAACTGAAGGGAAAATGCCCCAAGAAGCAGCAGGAACTGAAGACGGTTTCAGTAGAGGCCTGCAGAGCATCACCAGGGACGAAACCCAGCGTCTGGTGATGTCTATGGAATCCAGACTTCAGGCTGTCATTGACTGAAAAGGATTTTCAACAAAGTATTAAAAGTGACAATTAGATTTATGATTATATTAATTTGTCCAATGACTTTTGGTCCCTTAAAAACGGGGTGGCCACTTATACATGTGTTGTAGTTCCTACACCGTTCACCTGATTTGGATGTAAATACCCTCAAATTAAAGCTGAAAGTCTGCACTTAAATCACATCTTGATTTTTTCATTTCAACTCCATTGTTGTGGTGTACAGAGCCAAAATAATGAAAAATGTGTCAATGTCCAAATATTTATGGACCTGACTATGTGTCCACTTGTTTTAAATGGCTGAGAGGAAGCCTCGGGAAGCTGCATTACGCACAGGCTTTGCAGAGCTGGAGAGCTGGTGCGTAATACAGGGACACATCAGCCTCAATCCACTGCCTTTTAGGGGGAGTGGGCCCGCAAACGGGACTTTGAGGTACGTCTACACCAGCATACACGGATGGATGAGAAGATGCTGAGCGCTGACAGAGCGGTGGCATAGATCTCTCTGGTCACAGCAATGACCAGACACCCTGCCTACACACACACACTCGCACACACATCAGGCCGAAGCTTCAAATATTGTTGATTTAGTACTGAAGCTCCGGAGCCCAAAAATGGTACTCGGGACATCCCTTTCCTCCCATGTAGATGTGGATGGAAAAAGCAAATGCATTTACACTTCAAAGTTGTCATAATGCAACCCTGTGTGGGTGTGAATATGAACTAGTTTAGTCCTGATGGGCAGGTGGCACTTTGCATGGTACCCCCGGCCATCAGTGTATGAGCGTGTGAATGGGTGACTAACATGTAGTGTAAAAGCAGTTTTAGTGGTCCGAAGACTAGAAAGACGATTTACAATTGCAAGTTAATTTACCATCATCTGGCAAACAGACAAACAAGCTATGTTTACCAATGTTCCCTAACGCTGGAGAGACGGTGCTGACGGTGGCAGGGGAGTGGCACAGCAGTGATGACACACTCCGCTGTAATATTACTAATGTATCAACCTGGACAGTTTACATACCAGTTATGGCTCCGCTACTTTTTGCATTATGTGTACCTAATGTATATTTATGTCAGTCTATGAATAAAGAGCTTTATTTTTAAGGACGGTTTTTGTCATTTTTAAATGAACAATTAATAATCTTGTGGTATTAGACAAAATAACATAATCTAGGTTCTATCTAAATACTTTTAGATGATATTAAAAAAGTATTTGATTTCATGTATGCAGTAGGGTTGAAAAAACAACAACCCTGATCCATTTAACATCTTGACTAATCTTATTGTCTTATGTGTGGATTCTGTTGACACTTTCACATTCGGACTGGAGGAGCCGGGGATAAGTGGACGACCCATTCTACCACTGAGCCACAGTCACTTCTATTACCTCTGCTAACATTACTGAAATCCAAATTTCAGCATTATGAGTACTGATGTGTTATTTCTTGCCTTGTTCAGATGCACCACCCAATCCAGATGAAGCCAGCTGACAGTGAGAAAAACAATGGTAAGGATTTTCTAGCATTTTCATCTGTGTTCTCTGTCCTTTGATACCAGCAAACAACTATGTTATTCCCATTCTAATGACTTGGCTAAAAAAGCCTATTGCTTTAAAAGAATTTCGAATTATATAATTTGTTCAAAGTAATTAGACTGGTGAGGCAGTTGAATGACACTTAAGTACAACTACGTATTTCAACTGTTGAAATATTAAGTGTGCACTGTGCAGGTGACTTATGACTAGAGATTTGTGGAACAGTTGTGACGAGTTAGGTAGGTAGATGATGCATGATGATTCCTGACATTTATGCTGGGAAGTCATTTAATCCGTTCCCGAGCGATGACAGGTAACAAAAAACTTAACAAGGAATAATCTCTATTTTTAAAATGTCTGTTTTTCATTTGTACTCCTTTTGTTCATCTGAACTGTGTCCATATGAATGTGGATACATCACAGAACTGTCTGTCTAGTGGGGTTCCTTCCACATGCTAAAAGACAAACCCAACAAAGAAATGTTTACATTGTCTTTTTCTCTTAGTTTTTCTCACCCACTCTACAACTCAAGACCGACCATTTCCAATGTATCCACTCTAAAGAGCTGCATTATCCAAATAACCACGACAGCGTGGACAGGAATGTAAATGCTGTTGAGAAAACTAAATGATTCTCACAGAAGGAGAAGTGGGGATTTAGTCCCCCATCACTTACGTTTGAATCACATTACTGTAGGAAAGGATCTTTTAATTAATGGCCATTTTTAACATGAGGAATGATTACAGCAAATTTAAAACTGTTTCAGGTTCATATGGGGACCTGACTTTTGTTTTAAGCCAAACTTAAAAAGTTGTGAACCCATCGTTTAAGTGCCACAGAGCTCAGCTGTTACAAGATTCCAAACTTAACTCATGTCACTTCGATGACATGAGTTGCAAAAGAGCCAAAATTACACATATGTGCATGTTGATTGTTACAGTAAACCATTTACCTTGACACAGAGCAGGTGTGTTTGATGTAGTGTTGTATTGTGTTGAATACAGCAGTGGAGGACAGGAAGCTGTTCATTGGAATGATCTCCAAGAAGTGTAACGAGAACGACATCCGAATGATGTTCTCACCGTACGGACAGATAGAGGAGTGCCGGATCCTTCGAGGCCCTGATGGACTCAGTCGTGGTAATCCATATTCTGTTCTCATACACATAGAGTTGGGGGGAGAGGGAGAGAGCCTATGAGAGGGCTATGTTTAGTAGCCCTTGAATTCTATATTGTATTCTATAATATATTCTATAGTAAATTGTATGTGTGGTACTGTTGTTTCCAAATCATAAAAACCCAGAAGAAGATGTATAACAGAAAATAATATGCAAACATCTTTAAGGTGCCACACAACAAAAATAAAAATAAATTGCTATGGACACATTTCCACTATAATGTCCAGACTAAGGGTTACAGAGAAATCCCACAGGATGAACTGGAAAGATTGGTTCGGCTGAATGCTGATCAATCTCTGCATTTTATTTTATTAAAAACACATTTTCCTTGTTGGAAACTGTTTCGCAGTCATCTGCTGGCAATCCCTAATTGTGTCGGGATATTTAGGATATGTCTTTGATCTTCACTTTTGAATCTCATTATGAATGAATGAACACAGAGTTATGTTATATCAATGACTTCACAAAAATATTTTTCAATGCTCACAAATGACATGAGCGCACCACCACGAGGATATCTTAGTTTAGGTTAGAGACGGGAGGAAAACGAAAGAAGGAAACATTGTTTGCTTTGGAGGTGTTTGTTTGTCAGTTGATATTTGGGACTTTGCCATGAGTGCTATAGTGCTGCCTCCCTCAACTTTGACTGAAACTAAAGGGAAACGTCAGATACAGTATGAAAAACACATATCACCTGGAAAACAATAAACAATAAAACGCTCAGCTCACTATTTGTCAGAGGACGAATATTCAGACTATAAATTAGATAAATTATTCCTACGACAACTGAGCAAAGTATATCAACAGTATCTTATATACTCATACTCGCAAAACTCAAGAATAATCCGGCTAGTAAGTGGGGCAACAATGGGGGGGAAAAGGACACCAACAAAAAAAGCATGATTGGAGAGCCCGTAAATGAAGACAACTCAAAGAACAGCTCTCCGGCACAGGAACAAGATGGCGGAGCTAACGCTAACTCAGCCAGACGACACGGCAAGTTTACTGAAGGTTCTAGAAAAAATACGGGACTTTCTCAAAGACACGTGGACAAAACTCAGCTAAATGATATTTCTTCCGAGCTGGCCAACGTTAACCAAAAAATAACAGAGACACGATTCGAAAGTGTGGAAGATCGAGTTCAAAACTTGAAACAGGTGCTCGACAAGATAATACAAGTGATGGATCAACAGGAAAACACTTGACCAAGAAGGGAGATCACGTCGGGAGAATTTAAGGATATATAATGTTCCCGAAGGAGCGGAGGGGTCATCTATGATGGAGTTTGTGGAAAAGTTAACGCGGGACACGCTAGTGCCACGACTAGTCAGAGACTTGCCACCACTAGGGGCAGAGTATTGCCACTAGTCAGAGATGTGCCAGTAGTTGTCACTCCCAAAGCTCTGGGTTGGGTCATGTTCAGGTTTGGTTACTTTCAAATGTACCTTGGTATGAAATGTCTATCTTTCTATCTGACTGTCTGTGCTTATGTGTGTCATGTGTTTCAATAGACAATGCCCAGTGGGAAGAGTTAGACAAAGTGTAGCTAATGCTTTTGACGAGCCTGGTGAGCAAACAACCAGTGATAAATGAAATAAAACAAAAATAAAGCTTCAGGTCGGGTCCCAAATGTAGCAAAACCAGACAGATCCAGCTGTGTGGGGTCTTGGGTATGGGCCAGGTTTGTTCCAACACGCGTTAGAGCACAGAGACAGGACAGAAAAACACAACAATTACAAAAAGGTACACAGTATACAACAGCCCCAGGCTAATACAGGAACACACGGTTAAAACTACTTCCCTGTTGGATAAAGGCTCTGAGATGTTTCCTCAGAGAAATCTTCATGAGTTCCATTGTGTTTTTCTCTTTTAGGTTGTGCATTTGTGACATTTACAGCTCGACAAATGGCCCAGTCAGCCATCAAATCCATGCACCAGTCCCAAACCATGGAGGTGAACTTCAAATTTACACTTAAAATATGTGATGTTTTAAAATTGTGACACTGATTTTAAGATCGGTGGATTATAGTGCTTTTATTATTTAATTTTCTCCTTAGTTTAAAGTGAATGACTGTTATTATTTACAGTATATCCGTACACCAAGCTGTCAGTGTAATAAACATGTATTGTCTGTGTTTAGGGCTGTTCCTCGCCTATTGTGGTGAAGTTTGCAGACACTCAGAAGGACAAGGAGCAGAAGCGTATGGCTCAACAGCTGCAGCAGCAGATGCAGCAGCTCAGTGCTGCTTCCATGTGGGGAAATCTCACTGGGCTTAACAGCCTGGGGCCACAGTACCTAGCAGTGAGTATCTGTTTATAGGGCCTGTGTGTGTTTATGCTAAATTAAATGGTTAGCCTGTTCACAAAGCAGTTTCCCCAGTTTATACTTCTCTGTCACTTCCACTTTAGCATGCTGTTTCTCATATCTCCTGGCTTTAGCTCTACTTACAGTTGCTGCAGCAGTCAGCCTCAACGGGGAATGTACTCAGCAACCTGCACCCTGTTTCAGGTACACGTACACACACCTTAACAGGCATTCCACCATGAAATATCATGCAGTCATGTATGTTTAAGATCTGAATTTGTGTATCTGTATTTTTGGCTGAAAAATAAGCAAACTCATAGCTTTTAAGTTTGGAAAAGGTTCATGTCATCCCTCTGGATGTCCAGCCTCAAACCCGTACTGCCAGCCAACTTCAGGGGAGAATGTACTGTTTTATATACAATAGTGGTCAGAGGACGAGGTGGGTGCAGTCTTGAACTTAACCGTGTGTATGTCTGTCAGGTCTTAATGCCATGCAGAACCTGGCTGCTTTAGCAGCAGCAGCAACTGCCACACAGGCCACGCCCACAGGCTCCAGCGCCATGACAACATCTAGTAGCCCACTCAGTGCACTAACAAGCTCAGGTAAAAAAAATTACAACTACAGTACTGTTTCATAGCCAAACTACATGCAGGAGGCCTTAGTGGTATGGTGACATCCTGAGTCAGTCTCTCGTGGTTAAACACTTGTACATTGATCAACTATATAATGTATATATATATATATATATATAACCATATATCAACTAAATAATATATAAATAATTGATAAAAACTGCCATATAAACTATTGAAAAAGCTGCCAGGCATCGACAACAATTTATTATCAAACATTCATTCTTCAAAGTTTTCTTATTCCTGTTTGATGATTCCTAGTGATAGACACTTGTCGCTTTGTCTAATGTTTTCCAGTTGAGTATATCACAACATTAACCCTAAATGTTCCCCGAGCAGGCTCCTCCCCCACCTCCAGCAGCAACTCCTCAGTGAACCCCATGGCTTCTTTGGGGGCCCTGCAGTCTCTAGCTGCTAGTGCTGGAGCTGGCCTCAACATAGGCTCCCTGGCAGGTACTAACCCTGAGCTGGACCTGTACATTTCCACTGATAAGATTACTGTTGGGCAGTATACTTTGTGTACATCTTTGTCGTAAAGATTTTACAGAGCAGATAAGGTTGTCTTGTGAATCTAATGTACTGTGTTGATGTTAGCTGCCTGTAACTGCCATTGGGCAACACCAAAAACACATACAGAGCTGCGGTGACTGTTCAACATCAGTGTGAGTGATGAGATCTTACCTTTCCACTCCTGTAACTGTGATGCAGGCATGGCAGCACTGAATGGCAGCCTTGGCTCCGGAGGCCTGTCCAATGGATCAGGAAACACCATGGAGGCACTGAGCCAGGCCTACTCGGGCATCCAGCAGTATGCTGCTGCTGCGCTCCCCAGCCTGTACAACCAGAGCCTGCTGTCTCAGCAGAGCGTCTCAGCCGCAGGCAGCCAAAAGGAAGGTGGGTTCTGTGGGCTGAGATCAGAAAAAAAGGAGATGACATGGGGACAGTTCAGATGAAATTACGTTAAAGGAAAGGAGGAGCTGGGGGATATTTACTATACATGCTTCTAAGTGTTCCTTTCTTCAGTCACATTTTGGAATCAAATTTACCAAACACTACATCCCAAGTCTCTTAATTGCATCCAAGTTGTCCTCACATGAGTCCTTTCCTTGTGCCTTATATAAGAAACCATGCGAGGAGAGAGAAATGAGACGTCCTTTCCTCTGAAGCGTCACCTTAACTATTGATGATGATCACAGCTGGATCCAAGTTACGTTAGGACTTAACTGTAGCCTGTTACTTGTTACACCTGCACATGAAAAACAACCTGCATTATGTATTTACACTGTGTCCTGCTTTAAAGCACAGGAATCATTTCTGCGTCTTTTTTTTTTTTTTTTAAGTAATTATTTAATAACCCAGAATATGATGTATTTCAAACACTGGGAATACTTTATTAGGCTGTATGTTAAGGGGAACATTTAAATTATGTAATTTATATAAACCTAACACTCAGACTCACACGACTGAATAGAAATCAAGGCAAATTATGTAAAAAGGAATTCTGGCTGACAGACAGGCAGTCTCTCCTGCTCTCTGTGACTTTATTTGGAGCCATAATGAAAATTAATGGGAGAAAAGAACATGGTCGTGATGTTTGTGTGCTGTGTCTTCACCTTCTGCTAAGAATTCTTTCTTGTTTTAAATCTGCTGCGTCAGCGAGCAACAGTCGCAGCTCCGGTAAGACGTTACCACCTTCTCTTTGAAATGGGGTCTGATACAGTTTACACTTTAAAACAATCCAGTCCAGAACTGAAGGCTTGTCCTGGTTTGTGTGTTAGCCCTACTATTACTATACTATGTCTACTCTGTAAAAATACATGATAATACTACAGCGCCCCACAGGGGTAATTTGGTGGAAACAATATACATGTTGAGATTCAGATTGGCAGACCGTGCGCACAGCTTCAATTTTGTAACTACATATATAATCTGTATCGGGAAATTAACTTTTTCTATTCGCTGCCAATCACTCCAGATTATTATGCCTCCATGCCGCCAACAGCCAGAGGTCTTCTGTCCGGTTTTGTGAACGCTATATCTCAGGAACATCTTAAGGGAATTGCTCCAACTTTGGTGCAAACGTCCACACAAATGTCACTGTGACCTTACAAACAGGCCTGTCCCTAACCGAGTGAGCGATGAAGTTACACAATCGGTTGGTCGAGTACAACTAACAAACCTCGACTTCATTCATCAAAGTTACTGGTAATTTAATTCTGTGACTACTTTATCATCAAGGTTCGTTCAGCCCATTGCTTTTTTTAACCATAGCGGTCTAAAGACCTGCGAAGATCAGGGAAATGAGTCCACTAATGTATTAAGAAGCAGCGTGACGTTGGACGAGGGCTGCTGGTGCACACAGGTTTAGTCTCACTGCGACAACTACACTGCTGCGTAGTATTTTTTTTTATGCACGTTGGATGTAATGAATAAAATGCAGAGGAGGAAAATTTTACTAAGAGCGTCCTTCTCCGCGGTAAATCATCTGTTTGATGGTTTTTTGTTTGAGCATTAAAATGTAACCACGGTTATACAATCAGAAAGTCACTTTTTTTCTCTCATTCACAACTCTTCTAACGCTCAGCTCGCTTGCGTGATCTGTCTTTTTTTTTTTTTTTTATTAGTAGGGAACCCGACAACAAAGACTAACTTTACTTAGAATTTTATCAAACATTAAAAAAAATGTCTGTATGTTACGTTATTGACAGACATTTGCAAACCTGGTGAAACATTAATATACGTACATAAATTGGTTAAAAAACAGAACATTGCATTATTTGTGAAGAGATACAGCGGTTAATGTATGACCATTATTGTTTATTCTGTAAAATCTTTGTTAAATTACAGATTATCTGTTTGATAGCCTTTCAAATATGGTAGAGAACATTGTATTATTCTATAAGGTTTGACTGAATCATTACATTATATCACGTTATCATGGTTGGGCTGTTTTATTTGTAATCTTCTACATGAAATCAAATAAGTCCAAATTTGTATTTAACTTTGTTTATTTAGCTTTTTGTCTCTTTTTGGCAAAAGAATTCCACTCAAAATATGAGTTTAGGGAGGTGGAGAAAGAATATGTCACTGTATAAAATGATCGAAGAGACACTAGATTATTTACGCAATATTATAATATGTGTATGAATAAAATCAATATTTATTTATATATGGATACACAAATGAATCTCATCCAAGTGACTATGCAACGGTCCGAGCTTGTGGCGTTGTATTGAATATCGTGCGAGGGTGGGCCCGGCAAACACAGGACTTTCAACCAGGAGACCGTTGTTCGACGCCTCGTTTCCCAAAGTGTTGCTGACATTTCTCTAAACCCAACTAAGTGGTTTTGTAGCTTAAAAATTGCACAATTTGCGTCCCTGTACAGAAAACCACAAACAGAGAGACTGTGTTGTCAGAGGGCGGCGGCCACATGCTCCTTAGGGGTCTATATGTTGTTTACAGGAAATTCCTGCATATCTTACCTTTTTAATATCGCGGTTATCGTCAAGATGGGTATATTGTGACAGGCCCGCATGGTTTAGCAGGCTCGGTTTACCAATCTGCATGCACGGATCAAACTGTTCACTCCGTTTATTAATCCGCTCACACAGATTTCCATAACACTCGTCAACGTCTTGAGCCATGGGGGGGACAATTACATGAATGTGCAAATTTGACTGTTTTGATGTTTGATTGATTGGTAAAACAGATTAATTAATTGGCAGGTCCAGAAGGTGCCAACTTGTTCATTTACCACCTGCCCCAGGAATTTGGAGACCAGGACCTGCTCCAGATGTTCATGCCCTTTGGAAATGTCATCTCTGCTAAAGTCTTCATTGACAAACAGACAAACCTCAGCAAGTGTTTTGGTGAGTTCAAGCAAGCCGCTATTTAGAAGCCGTATTATGATCAATTAAATATTTAAATCAGGTCCCCCGTAATCTTATTGTATAAACTTTCAAGTTGGAAAGTGTGAGCAGTTGGAGAGTATTCATGTCCTCAGTATCAGGTGTAACAGCTATAATTACAGCTGTTATCATTATTATATTATATCCACTGCTGCTGTTATTGTTGTCATACTTTTTCCATTACTATTCTGTTATTATTAGTGCTACTACTGCTATAACTACGCTCATATGAATAATTTATTTAATATGCATTGAATGTGTTGTAACTCTGCTCATTATGTACACATGACATATATCACTCTTCTGTCCATCCTGACAGAGGAGGACTCCTCTGTTGCTCAGAGAGCTGTTGGGCTGTATATTACAATAAAGAAAATGTTACATTTTTATGTCCAACAATATCACAGGTAACAGGCTTCAGCAGTCATAAGCTAGACAAACGTATTATCTTTCCAGTCCCATATTCCTTTCTTTTTGTTTCCTCCGACAATGTTCCTGTGTTGAGATCATTTCAATAACTCTGATGTATGAAGCATCATACTGTGATCAACTAAAGCTAGGATACATTTGTGCACACAACAAGGTCTGTGGATTTTGTCCTCTAAAGTAATCGGAGCACACAAGGCCAAATGTGACTACTTTCTGACAATATAGCAATTCAAAGGCTATCTTTTAGACATGAGTCAAGTGCAACGCTCACTCCACATTAAACGCATCAGGGCTACACAACATCACCTCCAGCAAACTTTGCAGAAGCAATGAGGGCAAAACAACATCACTGATTGTTTTAACCACATATTCCCAGGTCTAACTCGGCTAAAAACACAAAAACACAGAATCCGTCAGCATGTCCCCCTAACAAGCCTGTTTGTAGCCGTGACCCACTATCTTATCTTCACTTTTTTAGCAGTGTTGAGCGAGCTAAGTTACCAGTTACTCTTCACTTCTGGCATAAACGTTTTTGTGCAATTATAGGGGAGAAAATATGACGTAATTGTGAATAATTCATCTGTTGCATTTCTCCCCCAGGCTTTGTGAGCTACGACAACCCTGTGTCATCCCAGGCAGCCATCCAGTCAATGAATGGGTTCCAAATCGGTATGAAGAGGCTGAAGGTGCAGCTTAAGCGCTCAAAGAATGACAGCAAGCCTTACTGAAGGTGCTGAGGCACCGCAGACTTGGTTAGGCAGGGTGGTGTTATGGTAAGTTGAGTATGAATAACCCAGACCGGTCCACTCAGAAACCTATCTATGCATTACAGGGTGATGTCTGCTGTGCTGCCTCTACTGGTCATTATACCGTGTCCAGGCAACAAGTCACATGAAGCTACGTGCAAGAGTTTTCAGGCTGGACTGGGTTCTCCCTGTGTTATGTTGTGGTTCATGCACTTTGTTTTCCTTTTGAAACAAATGAGAGAAACAGGTGTATTTTCATTTAAGTTGAAACGTTATAAGTTTGCTGTGTACTGTGTGCTGTGTACATAATACACAAATGAGTTGATTGTTAGTATATGTTGCACATTGACAGTCAGGTGAGATAGGTGCCAAATCAATCTCTTTCTACTTCCTGTTCCCCTTACCCCCTCTTCCACTCAGACGCAGCATAGCGCTCCTGAAAAAAGGCAGCAGATAGAGCCGCCACGTTTGTTTAGTAAACCAAAATTATGAACAGGTTTTCTTTTACGTTATCACAAACCAAAATGGGTGGGTTTCCCCTACATTTGTATTCAATATCTGTATTATCCTTTGAAACAGGTATTGTATGTGATATACACAGAAATGAGTTGTCAGGTTCAAAGTAAGGTACGGCACAGAAGCTTCCATCATTCACAAGGAGGAGCCCCACTTCAACATGCACATGCCATTCATACATTTGTCCTGGATCTCTGTTTGTACACTGTGTTTGTGTTGTGCAGGCAGACTCTAGATCAGTGGCTGTTGTGGCGTTAGATTAAGCTTGTTCCTGTTCTGTGGGGTTTCCACTGAACCCGTAACAGTTGCTCTGTTGACTCTTCTTTCCTGAGCTCTGGGCTCTGACAGGACTGCCCCCTGTTTCTGCGTTCCATCTGAGGATGACATTCATGCATGTTATGGAAAATGGAATTGCATATAGCTCAAAGTGCTTGACACTACATGCTAACATTCACTCATTGACACATTAATACACTGATAGTAGAGGGCGCCATATAAGGTGTCAAGCTGCGCATGAGGATCTACTAATTCTAATTCCCATGTGGCCTCTGGTTGATGGCGAACATTTGCATGTGGGTTGTGTTGAATTCTGACATTGGTTGGAATTCATTTCTGAATGACATGGATATAATACCTTTGTCAAGTAGTCGGCTCATTGCATTTACTGTTTTTCTTTATCAGGGGGAAAAACTGATGCAGTTGAAATTGCATGTACATATAGACTTTTCTCGAGGACTGAACACAATATGTTTTAGTGGCGCTCCTCCTGTGCTGTTGCACTCTGAGTGACAGGTCAGAGGTTCCACTCCCTCAGTTACTGTCCTACTAGCTAATCGATGGAGGGCTACACCACTGTGTCTCTCACTGAATCCCTTCTGTGATTGGATAATTCATATAAATGTCAAATTGCTCAAGGCAACCTGTTAGTTGCTGAGACTGGCAAGACATGTTTTTTTTGTTTTTTTTTAAGTAGGAACCGAGACAATTGTCGAGATGTATATTTAAACTATTATGCCTTTTCTATTTTTATATAGGTTTTATACTTCCCCTGTGTGTTGGGGAACTATTTATTGCCTTAATTATTTATCTGAATTGAAATTATTTTGAAAGACAAATGTAAAGTCCAACAATTCCATTTGATCTCCTGGTGTGTGTGTGCTCTCCTTGCCTGTTTTGTTTTGTTTCCTTTTGGTGACGTGTACTTTGTGTCATTGTGGCATGGACTGTGTGTGTAGGATCCATCAGTGCTGCTACAGACTTCATAGAACCCCCTCTGTCATACATGCCTTCATCCAAATAAAATATACATTTTCCAAAAACACAAGAAGCATAATTTATTCTAAAAGTGTATTCTAACATGTTTATGTGGGTCCTGTCTTTCTATGTGCAAAAATAGTGATCTTGTGTGTTTTACATCAGGCAAAGTGACAAATTATCTAGTACCTCGCAGTACTACTAGTTTTGAAAGTCACCATGTTTTGTGTAATTTGTCCCATTTACTCACTATTATGTCAGCACTGGACACACACACACACACACACACACACACACACACACACACACACACACACACACACACACACACACACACACACACACACACACACACACAGTGTCATGGGTTCTGTGCAGGCTTTTTACATCGGCTGCCCTGTGTGTGTTGCTGTTGTCATCCACCTCTGTTCCTGGTAGCGTGTGGTTCATCCTCACGGTGTCCCTGCTACTGACTGTTGCGTGTTTACACTGTAATTACACACACACAACTGATCATTCTTGGTTTCTTTTCCTGTCTGTGTTCCTTTGTGGTTTAACCTAGGTTTGTCTCCCTGTTGCATTTGTCTTTTTGTTTTTTCTAGATCTCTTCCTGTTTGCCCTAGCATGTTGATGTGGCATCACAGTTCATCGTCCAGTCCTTGTCTTCTGCGCTTCTCTGATGCTCCCAATTTCACCATTGACCTTGTGTTTGGCATTAGTTAACAGGAGGTTTTGTTGTTTCCCATAATTCCTCTGTGCTTGCAACAGAGGCACTAGAAAGACTGCCCTGAACATGTTTGAAATTTACATTCAAATTATTACGAAAAGAGAGAATCTATTTTTATAGAACAGACTTGCGTAACCACTAGATTTTTTGCAAAGTTCGTTTGACACAAGTCTGACCTTTGACTTTGTTTTTATCTCATTGTGGAGCAGTCCTCCCAGTGCCTCTGGGTTTTTTGTGTTCTCTGTGTTAAAGCAGCTATCTGTCTAATTAGAATCACTCATCAAGCACCTTAGTGATCATGTGTTAGATATTTCTATAATGCAAGGCTAGCTAAGGGATCATCTGTGGGAGTTCCCATTTAAGTGCTGTTATAAGGAGGTCACATCTGTCAGTGCAAACATCTGTTTTTACTTGTAGCCTGTTGACTGACCACTGCAAGCACAGGCTGCTGTTGTGCTCTTTGTTTTTGTGGAGTCGGACATAATCCACTGAGGGGAGACTTTTGTCATAGGTTATTTGCTATGCATGTGTTTTTTTTGTGTGTTTTTTTTACATAACTGCACTGAGATTCTTGGCAAAATGTGATTTTATTTGTTAAGTTAAATGATTAATAAACTGGTGTCTAATGTTTTGCACAATCAGTATTTGATTGGACTTGCTTTACTGGTCTGACTAGTTGTAGGAGCAGAGGCAGGTTGGTGTGGCATCGTGTGCACTAGTCTTCAACATTGCTATGCCAACAGTTTTAGTGAAAATCTTCAAATGCTCTATGAAGTTGAGCATTGAGACACTTTGTTATTTTAGCTCTTCCATCATGTCTGTTTGGCAGTTATGCGAGTGATGTTTAGTTAAAGCGGGGCAAAGATTTGTCATTCAGCTCTCACAACTGCATCTCAAAACAGTGGCCATACCTCATCAAATGTTTGAATGTTAGTCGCATAGTTGAAACCTGTCAGATGTCTAAACAAGTTGACTTTTCTTGCTGTCTGGAAGGTGGGAAAACTACAGAGACTTGGAAAGGACACAAAAATAATACAAATGAGGATGTGTGTGCACAGAGGAACGTTAATGTTTTCTAAAGACATATTGGGCTCATGTTCCTCCAAGAGCAAGACGTCCCCACACAAAAAATAACCATCATTACAATGTATTCATGGTCGTCTTCTTTTTTTGTGATGACATGACAAACGGGGAGTGGATGTATTTTCTATCGAGCTCCCACTGCAGAAAGACAGAACAATCATCTGGTTAATTTAAGTGAATTTTCCTGTCCTGTAATATATTGGGTAAAGTATACAACTACAGTACACACATTGAGAGTGAAACTATTTCAAGGTAAAAACTCTGACCCCTGTTCATGGGAGCGGAACACAAACCGATCGAGCCTTTTTAAGTATTTCTGTGAAGTTGCCTTTCGTTGCATTGCATTGAAGTACATGCATGGTTTTATTTTAGAGTGGGGTCTGTCTCGTGTGTTTTGGATTGTTTTAAGCTTTGGATTTCTGCGCCACATTAAACTGCAGTGCAGTCCAGCGACAATATCTGTGAGACGCCTATGTGATCCCTGTTTGGTTTCTGTACAAATAAAATGTTTGAGAAACCTTTCCTGTGTTTTCTGTGAGAACTCCATCAATGAACACACAAACTTAATTTAATTAATTCACTGAAATGTCAGAAAGTGTTGACATGCAACAAGTCTGTATGTCAAATCCTCTGAGAATTACACAAATAATTGTAATGATAATACTCACTATTAAGTTTGTGGGTGGTACGTTCCACTTGCTAGCCTTTTCCGTAGCGTTCAACTGCATCTCGCAGTCTTCATTAGCAGATGGAGTTAGTCAAGGATGTGTTGGCAAAAGTTTTGAGCCAAGGTAGTACTACCCTTGGCTCAAAACTTTCTATACAGGTGCTTGTATTTGTGGCAATAGCCAACAATGTTGATGCCATCTGCACCCAGCTAGCTAAATGAGTGTAGCATCTACGATGTCTCAGTTTCAACCAAATCATGCATTGAAATAGTAATATAGATAATGTGTGATACGTTGCATTTCTTTTTACTTTGTACTATCCCAGGTAGCCAGCGGACTCGGCTGTGTTCCGGCTCGATGCTGCCGAATGTGAGCCAGCTTTGGCCCAATTCATTGTTGCCATATCTGGCCCGGATGTAGCTGTTACGGACATGGGCCGATTCTGGCGGAGACATGGCAACCGGGTTGATCGGCAACCGGCGCTGAAACGGCTCTGGCCCGTTGATGGCTGCCGATTCTGGGCCGTATCTGGCTTCATAGAAACGGGCCGATTCGGGCTGAGACATGGCAGCCGGGTTTATCGGCAACCAGCGCTGAAACGGCTCTGGCCTGTTGATGGCTGCCGAGTCAGGCATTATAGTATCTGGCATTAAACAAGATCCTCAAAGTCTCTCTCATATAAAGCTACACAATAAAAAAGTATTTTAAGCAGTGGCAGCTGGTGGACTTTTTTGTGGTACGTGTGGCCAGCCAATCAATTTAAGCAAACACCCTAGTATGATTCAATGCAAAAAAAGGTTTAAAAAACAAATTACTTTGCAGTTATATTTTTATCATTTATTCCAACACTGACATAATAAGGATATCTTATTATCATATATATATATATATATATATATATACACACATATATATATATATACACACATATATATATATATATATATATATATATATATATATATATATATATATATATATATATATATATATATACACATATATATATATATACACACATATATATATATATATATATACACACACACACACACACACAAGTTCTAGAACACATGTTTTCCAGTTTTTATTGAAATGTACACAGTTTAATTTCTCGATGTACTCTGAAATAAAAAATAGGAGATAAAAAATAAATCATGGAATCGTTTTGTTTAACAAAATGTAATCTGTGGTAGCCGTTTCTTCTCCATGGAGAGCCTAGCCAGAGCATTAAGGCGATCGATCCTGTGTCATGGTGTTTCTCAGGAAGGTCTTGATCCTCTTCAAAGTACAGAAACACCTCTGGATTCAGCTGTTGTCATGTGTGTGGTGATGAGGATCCTGAGAAGACTGACAGTCTCTGTGAAGGTGCTCTGAAGGTTGTTCTCCATGAACAACTGGTACATGGGCACTGCACCACTGCAAGCCCTGAACTCACTGTTCTCATGACGACGTGGTGGGTGAAGGAGAACCGCATCAGGATGGCATCACATACCTGTAAAAGATAAATCAACTTACATTTTTAATAAAGCTATTTTGATGAAAGTGATTCTGATTGAACACATCACATTCTGATTGAACACATGTCACATGTCAAGTATTTCAAAAATACAATGTATGTAAAATCTTACATATAACTTTAGATGATGGGAAATTATATCTACATCATCCAATTGTATCAGACGGTTAGTTACCAGCGTGTCCTCCCCCTTACAGTCGACTATCTTATTGAATATTTGTCAATTTCTGTAATAGCGTACACACTCACATAGTATATGTATGTGTGGAGTGTATAACGTATTTCTATTGACAACTAGAACGTACCTCTGTAGCCACCTCTGTTGTTCTCCTGGTCCCAGCATCCAGAGCTGCTGCTGCTGGTCAGACCCTCTGTCCCCACACAGAGAGGAAATGGAGGCCCTTGTCCAACAAATACATTTTAAGTTACTAACTTTAAGTTGATCTTTTTCCTTTTAAAATATTTAAACAAATCATTGTGATGTTTTCTATTATCATTCACTTTGATGACTAGGTCCATTTAGGCTTTTACAGACTGCAGGACGTGAGCAACTTCATCAGCTAATATTAGAGACCCTGGGTCAGGAAAGCTAGATTGTGTGTTTATTCGGTAACAACAGAACAGGCTACTGTGGGCCGTAGGCTACGTCAAAACAGTCAAAACCTCGTTATGGTAACATGTTACGAGGTTTTGACTGTTTTGCTTCACTCTGCTCCCGGTCATATAGCCTCTCCACAGGCTCGTAACAACAACAACAACAACAACAACAACAACATCCCCGCCTGCACAAGCCACTCAGCTATGATCTAGAACAGGGGTGGGCAAACTTTTTGACTCGCGGGCCACAATGGGTTCTAAAATTTGACAGATGGATGAGTGTTTGTGTGAACTAATATAAATGACATGTAAAAAGCATTACATGAAAGGATTTGGCCTTTAACAGGTAGCAAAGCATTTATTTGCAAGGCAATTTAACAAATTGCACGAATTGCAACTAACGATTATTTTAATAATCGATTAATCGGTTGATTATTTTTTCGATTAATCGGATAAAAACATCAAAAAAGCATTAATTTCCAACCCTTTATTCAAAAACAGAACTGACGCAAAAAGATGCAAAACATCTTCAGAAAGCACAAACAGGTTGCTCCTTGAACATCTCTGAGCTGTTAATAAAAAAAATTAAATAAAAATGGACTAACACTAAAAACATGTATGCTTTACATTTGCCAAATGTGAGCCCATTTTACTGTAATGATCTCCTTGGAGCAGAGGCTGCATTTAGCATGCCCTGCTTTATCAATATGTATGAAACACTGGACAGAGGGAAGCTGTACTGCTCCTCTCACGTCTGTTCTGACCTCTTCATCTCAGCTCTGCATCAAGCTGCGCTGCATAGAGCGTCCTCTTCCTTAAACTATTTCATTCTGGGTCTCTTACGACCACGACATCACGTTGCAAGATGTTCTATTTTGTCTCAGTGTCTCACTCCTATCTCACAAACGCTGCCGGCCAGTTGCTCTGCTCCGCTCTTCTTTTTTTTTTCTTTCTCCGCGACTTATTGACTGGCGTAATAATCGCGCGACACAACGACTCGATAATGAAATTCATTGCCAACACTTTTGCTAATCGATTCGTTGTTGCAGCCCTAATAATAATATTTGGACAAGTTCGGCGGGCCGGATTAAAAACTTTGCCCATGTCTGATCTAGAAGCTAGAAGCTAGAAAGCCAAGACATTCACTGACCTCCTGAACCCATAATTACAATAGCAGTCTTCTTGTCTAGAACAACTTCTTCCTGTAAACATTCCGTTACAATATAGTTATTTACCTTTTTTTTTTTTATGCTGTCTGTCCTTTAATGAAGACAGGGTCGATGTTCCTCTTCTGCAGCTGGTTGAATAGCATGTCCACATTTGGCATGATCTTGCTCTGTATGTAAACAACCGGAGGTTGATCTGGGCCCATTAGGCCGCAAGGTGAACCACGGAAGTCTTCTAGAAAATTATTCCGGCTCCACAGTCGCGCATCTACACAATCTTTAGTTCATAAAAAAGAACGAGTCGTGCTAAGCTACCAAAAAAAAGTTCGTCGCTGAATTTCCAGTCGACTCTCGATGCGTCTATGTTTTATGCAGAACTATTTTCTTCAGAGCGTAATAAGATCTTGGTCGCGAGTGGTGGCACGGTTCGACACGTGATCGTTCTACACCAATGAGGTAGCTGCTTTTTGTCAACAGAATGGCAAGATAGCTTAGGACGACTCGTTCTTTTTTATGAGCTAAAGATTGTGTAGATGCGCGACTGTGGAGCGGGATGAAACGATAACGGGGTTCACCTTGCGGCCTACATGTTGTTTTCACCAGGAGTTTCTCAGCCAAAGAGGACAGAGGAGAACAGAACGAGACACGAGAACGCGCAGTCTGGGGCGAGATTTGAACAGCCCCACGTGGGGTGCGAAAGTGACCTAATATGGTCATTAGACCGATAAACAACAGGCAACCACTAGGGCCTCCCTCATGGGGTCCTTCTGCATAAACGACCGTACCTCGTTCGCGTTCGGTCTTTTCTTTCTTCACCGTCAACTCTTGTGGTAAGGGCCCGCATTATTAAACTGTTCAAATGTTGTGGGAGATGACTATGATGATATATATATATATATATATATATATATACATCTTACATTACTTGTGTTTGAGAGAAGCTCGTGTTGGAGAGAAGCTCAATTCCTCCATATGGCCTGTGTATATTCAATGCTAACCGTGCTTAAGCTAGCACGTTAGCTAGAACATGTGTCCTGAGGCTAATGCTGTTAATCTGTAATGAAAGAACACTTTTGTATTTATCAAGCCATGATGTTTGAACACAGATCACAACGCCTCGCACTGCATCATATAACTGTTTTAACCGAGTCAGCTGGTTTACAAAGGCCCGCAGGGTTGGACTAACTTGAAAGTTAATGTAATGCTCACGTTTTCTTAATAGTTTAAACTGTAATTCAATGTCACATGAGAATACATAATTTAGTTATTAAAAAACATGTGTGTTGTTATCCTAACACTTTGTCATTTCTTTTCCAGACTACAGGTTTGCAGCCATCAGTGACTGACTGCTTCATCCCTGGGCCTATTTCAGTTTGAAATATTTTTGTATTTGCACCTTTACACAATGTCTGAGCGTTACGCTGAATACAGTAAAACCACTAATCGGCGTAGAAAGGCAGTAGCTGCTGTCAATAGACGTCTGAAAACACTACTCCGCGTTACTGAGTCATTTGATCCCGTTGTTAATGATCAGGAGGTTGAAAATATGATTGAGTGTGGAGCAGAGACCGTGATGGAAGCTGAGTCGAGGGCAACTAAAGGTACGAATCTCGTATCACAATATGCATAGCAAAATGACATGAACTCAGTAAAATATGCCTTTTCTGGTTTATGTATTCCCATTTGGACATCATTTATTCTCTTCACAGATACATACAATGAGGCTCGGCTGGTCCTCATGAAGGCCCTGCAGACCTCAGACCTTCAAACAGAGGATGAGGTTGCAACTAAGCGGAGGAAAAGGTCAATATACATAATATGCATCTTTTTATCTTTGAACATTTTATTTTGCTACATTAGTTTTGACATAGAGAACTGTGTTGTTCATTACATCCCTTACACAAGTTCTTTTGTTCAACAGAACCACGAAGAAATTTGACAGTGACATGGAGCAGCCACCGGCAAAGAAAAAGAAAAATCGAGTGTCGCTGCCCGCTGCCCCACACATCCACACTCCACCTTCCTATTCCTCACCCTCTCAATTAAACAGGCCTCATTGTAAGTATTAAAGATGAGCAAGTTGATGGAAACTATATTCTTTCTGCATAGTGGATTGAAAAGCTAGGTGTATTGCAACTTCACGATTCAATTCTGCTTATTTTCACTGAGTACAACACTTTCCACATTCATTCTCTGCCTAAACCCTCCTTCTGACCTTGTCGCAGCACCAAAGACACCAAGAGAGTGGGTCACATTCCGGGTCGGCCCAAAGTCGGATGACAGCTTGCTCGCCTGCCTGTGAATGTAAGACTATCATTAGCTGCATCTTCAGTGAAACCACAAAGTAAATAAAAGATAAATTCTAATCACTCCTTGCATTAATTGATGAAAACTATTTGGCTAGCGTGAGGACCCTAAGGTATTACATTAAAGATGACTTGGTTTGAGACTGTTTTTTCAGTATTACCATTTTTTTAATTGTTTTGCCACATCTAAAAATGTTGTGATCCGTTTTTTGTTTTAGCAATGTTTCGTGAGCTCCTCACCCAGATGGAGGTCATGAAAGAGCAGCTGAAGCTTCTACTACATCTGCAGAGCCGGACCAGCGCAGCTGAACCAGCAGATGTGTCTGGATTCCCTCTACAATCCCTTGACGACCTGAGGCAAATGGAGATTCGAATACCTGCCGACACAGATTTCCAAGAGAAATTGGTAGAGTAATATTTTGCATGTCGAGATCTTATGAGACTATGATGCATGTCTTTCATGACTACCATTGAGGCTTGCCACTGACCCTTTATAAATTCATATTTGACCCTTTAGTTAGTGACTTTTGTCAAGTCTTACCGATGTTGGATATATTAGAGTTCCTCTGTGTTAATATCATTCCCCCAAAACGTGTGTTTTCTCCATGTGCCCTGCGTTATTAATATTTTTTATTATTTCGAAGGTTGTGAGGAAATAATTGACTGACACTATCGTAATTTCATCCATCATCCGAACCGCTTATCCTAAGTTATCATACTTATTTTTTTTTGGGTTTGCCTTTGTCTTTCAGGTCACCTATTTTGGCCGTGTTGGGGGGTTCTCCGTTAAAGAGACCGTGTGGAGGGTCTTAGCCAAAATGATGTCAAACCCCTTGGCAAAAATGATCAATTGGAGGGGGGGTCAATGGCAAAACGGGCTTTGAGTCACTTGCCCTAAAAGATGTCGTTTTGAGTAAGTATTTCTTGGTTTCTTTGATTCAGAAATGTAACACTTACTGATCTGTCCATACATTAATTAATAACATTTCTTTTTCTAAAATTAAGATTATTTCAATGCATTTTACACGATTAGGTAGCGCTCCATAGCTTTGAACATGGTAGTAATGAGTGTCACCAAGACATACCACTTTTCATGTCGGGGCTCTAAATATGGTATTTAGATATCAAACTTTTACAAGGCTCAACACTTTTTATAGTTAACATGTAATTCTAATCACATGGTAGACACTACACTATACACTGAAATTATTACATTCCCTTAACTCCTTTCGGTACTTTTAGGGTATATTTTGATGTAAGCACTTTGATGTGATTGTTGTATCTCTTTTTAAAGAATCAGTCCGTTGCAATTCGATGACCGCAAATGCCAGTGACGGCGAAACAGAACGTTTCATAAAGCGATGGCTCCAGCTGGCATCAGACCGGGAAGGAGGGAGAAGGGAGCGGGCCTTGAGGCAAGCGGCCCCTGAACCACAGCCTTAGTAAGTGTGCTTTCAATACTCAACACATTCTCACCCCAATGTCAGTCAGTGCTACTCTTCAAACAATGACTGTACAATTCATCTCTGTCCTTGTGTGGACTATCTCACACTTTACACTACCGTAATAGTTCTGAGCTTGTATTAACAACGCAGGTGTGTTGGAGTTAGTTGGAAGCCTGGAGAGTCCGGACGGTGTCAGACAGTATTAGATTACATACAGACACGATATTCCATACATAAGGAGGGAGAACGGTTTGCAAGACAATTGATAGATTTACAATTCATGTTTTGTAAATTGTGAGATCTCACCACTCTTTGTCTCTGTTTCTACCAGGCTGCAACCGACGTTTGTTTTTTTTGGAAGGGAAGCCGGAGTGACTGTCTTATTGTGTCTTTTATTTTATTTGACCCTGTGTTCATATGTTAATAAAAATTTACTGTTAGATGTTGGTCTACGTGTCTTATTTTATTGTATTATTATATAACAATAAACAAGATTTTCTTATATGTTATCTGATTGCAAAATGTTTATTTTAGCACAAAATATGAATATGAGATGATTCTTAAGCTCTTTTCACTACATACAAATATCACATAATTATTGTTACCAAACAATTATTGTATAATTTTATAAGTAAAATAAGTATTGTTTTGGTGTCATGTTAAATATTCATCATGATACAAAAACGATACCGAGCCGGCGGCTGGTGACCGGGGCCTGGTGTGCCGGCTTCGGGCCGATGCTGGCCCCGGTTAGTTTCGATTGCGGCCCAGTGACGGCAGTGTCTGCCGCCGGAATCGGGCCAGTGTATTCGGCCCGAGTCGGGGGTGCCATCCATTACGAGTCGGAGCCGAATCGGCAACCGGATGCGGGCCGACAGTGTTTCTTCCAGCGTGCCGAACCGTGCCGGATCCGGGCCAGGTCATGTGGCAACTGGTAAAGAGAGACAAAGGCCTAATGATTAGCAACGTAACTATTCGGCTAACGTTGTAGCCTTGTCAACCTATTCCCAAGCAAAATATTAAATTGCATTAAAATATTAGCCTTTTTATATCACCCAAAATATGGCCATCCATAGACTTTGCAAATATTGATATATAATATTGATATTGAAGTATGCAGTAATATGACTCTTAATTTTTCTTTGTAGCTTCGGAGCAGCAGAAGACAGTCTCCTGCTGAAAATGATGAGCCACTGTATTTGGTAGATACAGTGGCTGAAACCAGTGCACTGCTTAGGTTACTGATGCTGTTGGTGCTATTCACAAGGTAACTGTATACTGTACTGTGAGTTGAACTGTAAACATGAGTTCAATATGCCTCTTTGTTGAAGACTGGGATACGTTTCAAATGTTTTATTCATTTATTTCTGCTTTTGTTAATTTATCAACCTATCCTTGTGGAATAGTGGAATATTTTTTGTTAACTTCTCATCTTAAGTGGATTATTATTGTTGTATTTAACCTTTACATTATTTGTTGGACCATGGTATTAATAAAAAGAAAACTACAGGATAGTAAGAGCTGAACTGTTGCTTCATTTATCCAATTTCCACTACCATGGAAAAAGTGGGCCGGTCTTGAGCCTGAAATTCCCGGGCTGAAAAGTGGCCCCACTCCAGCCCTGCCTGGGATTGTTCTCAACGTAGATTCAGATGGCCCTGTGTAATGTTGTCTCTGTGACATCAGACAGCACAAGTGTCATGTCTGTGACAGGATCATTCATGTAGCCTAATGACTACAAATAAGGATAAATACATAATATTGTTAAAAACACACACGTTCAAGAGTCAAAGATATTGTGAAACATATAAATATTTTCTAAGTCCGAATCATTTGTCCTGTGAAAAGGGTCAAAAGCACAGCTAACGCAGAGCTGCCAAAAGCTTACACACGACCTGTGTACAGAACTGACACGTCAGGCACGGACACGGTCGGACAGAGATAATGACTTTATCTCATAATTTCGACTTTATTATGTCATAATTATGACTTTATCTCATGACTTATTTTTGTGACTGAAAAAACAACATAACAGGAGGGTTAAAGAACCCAACACAACAGCTACCATGATGCAAGGTGCCCATCAGAACCCTGAAGTCATTACATTCTTATAGGCGAGATGCCACATCTCTTATTGGTCATTTCCTCTGGTAGGAGGGACTAATACTTGATTGCCTTTGTACAAGCCCTGTAAATAAACAATCAAGTAGTCCATTTATATTATATATGGATTACAGAAAGTATCTATCTAAAATAACGTTTCTTATTTATTAGTATTCTTACACACAATGATCAATAAATTGTGGTAAAATAAATTATATTACATTGTCATATCTAGTATTATTTATATATTTTCCTCAAGAATGTGATCATTCTAAAAAACTGTGTGACGGCTGTAGAACTTTGATGTAAATAAAGATTTGAAGAAAAAAAAAAGCACTTCCGGTTCAACTCTACATTAATCCGAGTGAGCGATTGTACGGACGTGCTATAAACGTCTGGATTAAAGAAGACTCGAGGTTATAATACGATACCCGAGACACCCAGGTGACAACATGGCGACCACCATCAGCACTCAGCGGGGGCAGGTAACGTGACGCAGCTCCGGTAGCTAGCTAGCTCCTTCACGGGGAGAGTCCTGCCAGCCAGCTGGGCGGAACTAGCAGTTTACCACCGTCTGATAACAACACACGTCTGTATTAGCAGCCAGGACACGAGCACATAACCCGACCCGGTATAACGAGCTAATGTGGGTTCGGTTAACTAGGGTGATAGTCTGGGTTTCTCGTTAACGTCAATAAACCGCTACAGCAGCTCGTGCACGGATTAAATTGGCAATTAAAAACCCGGAACAGACACAGAGCAAAACTCTCGAGAGACAACAACGATGAATAAAAGTTGTGTAACTACTGAGATTGTTGCCTGTAGCTAAAGTTATTGTCAGGGCAGGTAACGTGAGCCAAGAAGCCCCAAGTAGGCCTAGTAATCCAAATATATACCCGAGTTACACTTCAAAAGGACCTACTGTAAGAGTGACTTGATGGGAGTATGTACACAAGTAACGTGGGACAAAGCTGCCTTTGTCAATATGTTAGTGTCCTTTAACTGTGTTATTATTCCAGTATAGACATGTGTTATTATTCCAGTATAGACATGTGTTATTATTCCAGTATAGACATGTGTTATTATTCCAGTATAGACATGTGGCCCCCCAGTCACAGAGACCCACAGATCAGGTGTGAGCCACCGCATGCTAATGATAATGAGGTGATATTTCATCATGCATTTCCTATTAAATACAGATGAAGGCTGTCCGTGTATTTCTACATGAATAAAAGTATGCTGCGTTCATCACATGCAGTTTGCTCCACACATTTGTTATGCTGCAGCAGGCTACATGCATGATTATGATGAGGTAATAATAATAAATATGTACATGGTGGCAGAAAGCAGGAATTGCAGTTTTGAAGCACGATGTACTGTGTATTAATGTTATTACTAGTCAGCATTAACTAGGGATGGGCGGATGAAGCCTTGTGAAGCATTGAGGCTTTCTTCCTGTTTGTACCGAAAATGATTCGAAGCTTCGGGGCTTCACTTTGAAGAAGAACAGCGACATCTGGTGGCCGACTGGAGTCAAAGCAGCCGTTTAACAGTGTGACCGAAGCACTAGAACAACACATCAATGTTTCACTCTCACATTTCTGCAGTAAAAGTAAATTAAAGCTGCGTGTTCATTCACGGATTTTATGTTATATACGAACATTATCGATGTTGCTTCTGTCGTTTTTTACATTGCAATAAAACTAAATGCTGGTCAATAATATGAAGAGGTGTTCATGACGGGCTTCGATCCTCTACCCACAGAGCGGAAAAGGTTACTTTGAATGTGCGTAACCCACTAGACTAGACTGACATTTATGATGGTCTTCATTGTTTTTGTATTATTATCGCTCTAAAGTTTTGTGTCAACAGATTATGAATATTATTTGTCCTTTCAAGCTCATTTTAGTGAGGTAAGATGTGAAAAATACAATGTTGCACCAATCACTGCCACTATCACCATGCCCATGTTCATAAGCACGTTCCACTGCATATGAACATGGGCATGGTGATAGTGGCAGTGATTGGTGCAACATTGTATTTTTCACAGATTTTTATTTAGAAATAATATTTTCTCCACTGTGCTGGGCTTCAGGCGGCTCCTTTTCTGGCTGACAATTTCCCCATCTTCACTATCTCTTCTCTCAAAACTCACAATTCTCCTCTCTCAAAACTCACAATTATCGCTATCTCTTCTCTCAAAACTCACAATTATCGCTATCTCCGCTCTCAAAACTCACAATTATCGCTATCTCCGCTCTCAAAACTCACAATTATCGCTATCTCCGCTCTCAAACCCCACACTGTTGATTGACACTGAGGCATCTTATGAAGCAGAGTTTGTGCCAAAACGTTCAAGCTGTCAAACGCGTCAAACCAATGAAACGCTTCGTGAAGCACCAGTGACGTCATCAGTCACGTGACAGTTGTCGTTTGATACGAGCTCCGACACTTTGCGCCGACACACAGCGGTTCATTAGACCGACACGAGCTTCGGAGCTCCGGTATCGTTTGCCCATCTCTAGCATTAACACAACAGACAATTCCTGCTTTCTGCAACGTGCTGACCTCAGGCCAGCATGGAAGAAGAAATCAAACGTGAGGTTGCTTTATTTCATCGTGATACCCTGCTGTAGCTTAATCACCCAGTGAAATACATCATACTTGTTTCCACCTTAATCCTGAGTCCCTGTGTTAATGGTTAATTTATCTTTTGTAAGATGCAAATATACTGTACGGGTCATCGATGACCTTTGGACAGCTGAAGATGTTTGTGTCTCTTGTTCAGTCCTGTCTTTAGTGCACCAGCAGAGTGGTGTTTACAGCTGTTAATATGTGATGTAGTCACATGGATCATTTTGAACCCTAATTTCTTAAAAAGTGCAGTTATCAAGGTATAACAAGTCTTAACTGTTCATCTGTCTGGTGTGTTTTTGGTCTTCACATTGTCAGTCTAAATCCCTGTATTTATTCACCTGTGCCTTCAGGTGTATATCGGGGAGCTTCCCCAGGAGTTCCTTCGGATCACTCCCACTCAGCAGCAACAGCAGGTCCAGCTGGACGCTCAGGCAGCCAGGCAGCTGCAGTTTGGAGGCCCAATAGGCACCGTAGGGCGACTCAGCATTACTGTGGTCCAGGTAAGCATATCTCCGAAATATTACTGTGTCTTATTTGAATATTTGTACCAATATGGATATATGATATGATATTGGTTGTGGTCAAATGTAATTGTACAAATATCATGTACTTTAAGGCTCTTACTTTGTTAAAGTAATCTGGAGTGGCTATTTTTCAGATTAGCATGATAACTACTGGTATTTCAATGACATAACTAATACACTTTGTGGAAACAAAGACATGTACATGTTTCTATACCTACAAACACTAAAGTGTAAGATATTTAAATCCATAGTGGTATTAGCCTTTTAATGTGCAAGAAGGTTAATTTATCTACGATATACACAACTCTCTCAGACACAAAACAAACCGACCCACATATTACTTAACTCACACAAGAGGAGGTATCATCACACACAGACAATGTGACTCAAGATTCATTTTCACAGGTAAATGATGCTTCTAGAATTCGTGCGTTATGAGACTGACGTTATGTAACTTCGATTAAGGCAAGTTTAACAGCAACAGTAGCCAAATTGAATGTACCACTTAACTGAAACCACCTCGTTTGTTCTTCTGTACAGGCCAAGTTGGCTAAAAACTATGGAATGACTCGGATGGATCCGTACTGTAGGATCCGACTGGGCTACGCAGTCTACGAAACACCAACCGCTCACAACGGAGCCAAGAACCCGCGCTGGAACAAGGTGATCCAGTCCACGGTACCTCCTGGGGTGGACTCCTTCTACCTGGAGATTTTTGATGAGGTGAGGAGGTGGAAAGGGTTGCATGGGCCAGACTTGTTGGTCTGTCAGATCCAGCTGCACTGCAGCACCTACACAGATAATTAGACGATTGTAAACTTACAATCGTCTAATTATCTGTGTAGGTGCTGCAGCACTGAACTCAGTTCTCTCATTTCCTGCTGCAAATGACAAAAATAGGAACTGTTTTAGTTTTTCAAATTATTGTTCTAATCGCTGAGGAAAATCTGAAAATAAAGTAGTACATAAAGTACACCCAAACTAAAGGTTATAGCCCACTGAGAGTTATATATAAGTTATAAATTATACAAGCAGTTAGAATCCAAACATACATTACAGTACTGGCCTTAATAAACTGCTGTGGAAATAGTTTTTCATAACTGATTAGAAATGTGTGTCTTATTTATAACTTCTGCTTATTTTTTAAATTGTAAACCTGTCTACAAATGGGAAAACCACTTTTCCCCTTTTCACATCATGGAAATGTCAGATGATCGATAAGTGTGGTGGTTGATGAAAGTCAGTTGTCCCTGTCAATGAGTATCACATACTTTTCATCTGGTTCACTCTCAGAAGACAGCTGCCTTCATAACACCACTCATAGTTTAGTTGCAGGGCTGGAAGTAATTCATTAAATGTATTATTTTAACTGTAACAATTGTAGGTTGTATTTCCTTTTTTTGTATTTCTTTTAAATCAGTAATTTAAATGTAACTTTCTTGCAAGTATAGTACTGCGCTTCATTTCGCCTTTAGATGTAAATGTACACAACAGGTGCAGCAGGTTTAGTTGTAGATACTGCCCTCTAGTGGTAGTTAGTGCATTTCTTCGAGCTACAGAAACTGGCTTTAAACTAAGCCACCTCTTTTCTATGAACCACAGCTTCTGACAACATGGCATTCAGGTTTAAGGGACTAGCCCCTCCTCCTTTTTGCAAGTGTGTATCACTCATGAGCATGTTGTTTCCATGTTGTTTCCATGTTGTTTCCATGTGTTTCCATCCAGAGAGCGTTCTCCATGGACGACAGGATAGCATGGACCCACGTCACCATCCCTGAAGGCCTGCGGGAGGGCAGTGTGGTGGATGAGTGGTTCAGCCTCAGTGGCAGGCAGGGCGACGACAAGGAAGGCATGATCAACCTGGTGATGACTTTTGCTGTAAGTAGATCCAGAGTGCCTGTCAGACAGACTCCTCTTGAGGCAAAGAGACAGTCCAAAGGTTCTCTGGGAGTGTTGTCCGCATGGATGTACGTTTTACAGCACTCCTGGGATCACTTCAAGACATTAATGTACAATGCAACACTTTATCTTGTATGGAGGAAGAGCGTTGCTGCACCGACAGGGGCAGGACTATTCACAATCAGGCAGGATGCCTGTTTGTGAGTAGTCTGTTTGTCTGTGCATATTTTGAGAGAACACTCATCTAATCTGATCTGATCTACCTCACACTGAGCTGGTGTCTTGCAGGGTAAGGTACATCACTCTGAGTAGCACTAAGGAGTCACAGCTGTCAGATTGAGCGAGGAGGACGAGCCGTCTGAGGCAGCACATACCACCCAGCAGCATTCAGTCTCCACCCGGCCCATCGACTCCCACAGCGTTTGGGCTTTGTTAGGATAGTGTCTGTGCAACATGTAAAGTTCAGTATAGACATACACGGCCAAAACAAGAGTCGACAATTTTCTACAGTGACAGTTTCTGAAAAGTTTGGATTTTCAACTTAAAGCTTTCGGAGCGGCCACACCGAAAAGGCTGAAGTGCTCGGAAAAAGATTGCAGTTGGTTCATAATGACCCGGAAATATTTTTACACTGAACAGTCTTAAGTCTACTCTTAAATGAGGTGACTGTGTCTGCCCCCCGGACTGAAAGTGGAAGCTGATTCCACAGAAGAGGAGCCCGATAACTGAAAGCTCTAGCCCCCAACCTACTTTTTAAGACTCTGGGAACCACAAGTAACCCTGCATTCAGTGAGCGTAACGCTCTAGTGGGGTAATATGGTACTATGAGCTCTTTAAGATATGATGGTGCATCACCAGTTAAGGCTTGCAGCTTAATGTTGCAGCTGGTAAGGGTGGAGCGCATGTTTACTACTTTATTAATAATTAAGTTATGTAGTGGCTTTAACACATAACCAATTTAAATCTTAAAGCCAGGGGGGGGCGAACGGGAGAACTTGTTCTATGCCACAAACAAATCACTGCCGGGCTCTGTGTCTCTTTCCATCTGTTGATCCATTTATTCCGTTGCTCCGGGACACACAGCATCAAATCAGCAATGTTCAATATACTGGTCTTATCCTTAATATACTGGTCTTATCCTTAATATACTGGTCTTATCCTATCTTGTGGCTCCAACAGGTATTACGACATTATTCTCATAATATTACAAAATGTTTCCTAATTAAGGTCTTTATTCTCGATTTCTAAAAGAACGCAGAATATCCGAAATGTAATTTTGAGGTGAATAGGTACCACATGCACATTTAAACACCAGACACAAAAGAGTAAGTCCTACATGTGCGTTATGAAAGGAGAAATCTAGGTCTCCAGAAGAATAAATATTGATACAGCAATACAGACTGTCTGAGAGCCTTACTGTAATATATTCCATTATATTTTGAAACGTCACCAGTTGCCTACAATTTGAGTTTTCCCATGTCCACCATACATTGATGCAAAATTCACCAGAATCCAGAAAATGTAGTGACTGAGGCCCACACTGTCTTCTGAACAACCTCGAAATATAGGATGAACCGGTTCTTTAGCATCGATGCATCTGTGCAATAGTAGCTCGTCTCAGGCCCATTCACATGAACGGAGGAAGGGCTTTAGTAGCTATTAGCACATTCTACAACTTTTAGGACTGAATGATTTCAATTGGGTCTATGTAAGTGTTTGAGCTGGGAAGTTGATTTACCTGAAAATAATCATTCGCTGGGTTACAGACATCTGTTCCGATGTAAGTCTATGGGAGAACATATTTTTGGGCCCGATGGCATCGCATGACTTCCTCAGAAGTTGTAATTGACTCTTCATCTCTTTTGTCTTCTGACCAGTCCGTACCAGCAGGGATGATGAGTCAGCCTGTGGTCCTGATGCCCTCTGTGTATCAGCAAGGAGTCGGATATGTGCCCATTGCAGGTCAGACACACACACACACACACACTGTCTGACAACATGTTTACATATTTTCTGTGGGTCTAGACGAGCTTAGGCTTGTAAACTACAAATGTATAATTATGTGTCGCAATTGGATTTCTTCATGTTTATTTCCAAAACTTGAATCCGCTACATTGATCTGGTTACATCAGCAGTGTGTGTCCTGTATTGCTAGGAGTGCCTACAGTCTACAACCAGGGCATGGTGCCCATGGCAATGCCAGCCGCCGTGCCAGCAGTTGGGGGTCAGGTGCAACTGTGCAGCGAGGAGGACCTGAAGGCCCTGCAGGACATGTTCCCCAACTTGGACCAAGAGGTGGTTCGCACAGTGCTGGACGCACAGCAGGGCAACAAGGACGCTGCCATAAACTCTCTGCTGCAGATGGCCGAGGAGCTCTAACTTGCAGAACACAAGCTTACAGCAGACATAACAACGACCGACACACACTTCTGAGACTGTCCACTCTTTGTGCACACACACACACACACACACACACACACGCACGCAAAGCTTACTCCCTGGGCCCCACAGAGATCAGTTTGCTCTCCCCTACTTGGTTTTAGATGATATCAGTGGCAGATGTATTTGGGAAAGTCCCGTCAGGATGATTGAGGTTTAAGTCACAGCTGATCCACGGTTTGAGCTGTGGTGAGTTCAGAGTCCCATCTTCTGTTCATGTTGAAGTTGCGTGTCATTGGATGTGTAGAACATGTCTTAGTAACCGGCAGTGAACTTCTACCGTTTCATATGTTGCTGTAAAATGTTTAGTGCATTTAAAATCCGACAGATTATAATTTATGTATTACATTATATAGAATTTTATATGGCGATGAAAGTGTTGAGAATCAACTAAAGGGGTTGGGGTTTAGAACTGAATCTTTTACAGTGATGACAAATTATTTGCAAAGTTTAGATTAAACCCACTTCTATCAGAGTAGAGATCTGAAGACTGTTGTATACTGTGGAGTAACTTTTAAACATGACGTCCCTACTTTGATGCTCAGCAGGATGTTGTCCGTAGGCCGAAACGCTCCACAGGGACTTGGGTAAAGTGGAGACCTGAAGAATGGATTCCGAGAGCTCGTTCACGCTTCACAGCTCCATGGAATGAGCTGCATCTCCTAACACTGACACAGAGCTTTCTGTCTTTAGTCTGGTTTTTAAGCTCAGTGTTTGTTTTTCCTTCACACGATCTTCATTCTAATGTGCTGTATGCCAAAGGTTTCATTTAAGAGATGTCGTCTTTTCGATTTGTGATTCCAAAACCATTGTCATGGGATTCTGTTATTGTCAAATGATTAAATTCATAAATAATGTCAGCCCTGCAACAGTCTGGCGACCTGTCCAGGGTGAACCCTGCCGTCGACCGATGTCCACCGGGATCGGCTCCTGTGATAGCTGTAGGAAGGGGAAGTCTTTCTGTGAGCCCATAACACAACATGCCCTCCCTAAATGTCCAACTTAACGAGAGCGTAAAAGCCACTTGAGGTCTTCAAGCCCGAAGAAATATAACCAATGTCAAAGGAAGATCAGAATGATTACAAGATATAGATGCTTGTGAAAATAGATTTTCATCTGCATCTATTCATCCAAGTATTATGAATGTGCTTTGTCAGGAATTTGCAGGTTTAGTAACTACACTTCCTGTAAAGTTAGAGACGTGTGGAGAGGTGACATGCTGACAGCGTGCAACAAGGCGTCATGACCCTAAGCCCTCATTCAGCTCCAGTTCAGTCTGACCCTGTGCAGTCCCACTGCAAGCAGCCTCGTCAACAGGTCATCTATGAAACTAAGTAATGTTGGGATAGACAATAATACAATCCATAGAAAGGCAACTATGAGTAACAGTGTTGAATCAACGCCTTCTGATGACACTTTAAGCTTCACAAAACATTTGCATTGCATTAAATATACACATCTGACCAATCTGCCACAGGGGACAGGCTAGACCGCTTTAAGGGACATGAGAGCGCCATGACATCATACTGAACACATGGACCGGCTGAGTGGACTGGTTATAGTGGGACCAGAGAGGCCGAGTGGACTGGTTATAGTGGGACCAGAGAGGCCGAGTGGACTGGTTATAGTGGGACCAGAGAGGCCGAGTGGACTGGTTATAGTGGGACCAGAGAGGCCGAGTGGACTGGTTATAGTGGGACCAGAGAGGCCGAGTGGACTGGTTATAGTGGGACCAGAGAGGCCGAGTGGACTGGTTATAGTGATATATAGGAAAGGCACATTTATTTTTACACAGTACATTTCTAACACAGGGCCGGTGTCTTGCAGGAAGACGTACATCGCTCTGAGTAGCACTAAGTAGTATACAGTTGATTGCATGTTTTTTAAGTACCTTGGAGTTTCTACAACTTGCTTGTGTAATTTGCATACTGGTTGATGATCTATTTGTTGTACTACCACAAACTCATGCTCAACTAAATCATATACATCCGCCTTTCAAATAAGGATTCCTCAGGAAACCCTCATCAATTTACCTAAAGAGCTGGATCAAGGTGAGTTTTTTTATAAATGCAGGCAGAGACTAGGTCCATATTTATGAAGTGATCAAATTGTCTTTATTCCTTTGCCATGTTATCTAAAGCAGCTCAATAATGCGTTGTACTACATCATATTCCCTCAGTACAGCTGCAAGTCCACAAGCAGTAATGTTACGAATGCATGTTACTGCGTGGAATTTCACAATTGAGATATAAAACATTGGAGATTTTGCTTATACACATGCAAATAAAACCAGGTGAATGGCAGCAAACATACCAACAGATACTCATGCTTTATGTTTAAGATCTTCAATAGGATTTAAAAATATACCGTAACCAGGAATAAGTATGAAAATAAAAGTCGCACCCAATCTACATACACTCAATATAGGATATTGCACTTAGAACACAGTATATACAAGACATTTTACAATGCAGCACATTGGTAGACCAGTCAGTGACTCGCCTCTGTTCTTCACCTGTAATATCGAAATCATTTTACAAAAGTGGCGTTGATGGATATGCAAATATGAATTCATGTTCTTCCAACTGAAGCCTCGCCATCCGCAGCTGCTTTTTTTTCCCATAAGTGACATTTAACTAAAACCCAGCGCCTCCACACAAGAGGATGGTCTGTAGGGATTTTGATCCCAAATTGTGTTTTTATCTATGACCTGACATTGATATTGTAAAATAAACAAAAGACTGACTGCTTGAATCTGTGGCTGCATCAGGGTTTTACCCGCCCAGGGATTATGTTCATACCGGATGATTCTGCAGTACATGATTTGTGCCACTATTTTTGCATTCTGTCCTTTAATGTGTTAAGTAAGGTTGTGGTGGATGGGTGTGGAGCACATCTAACTTTCCTAACCCCTATCCTTCATCCTTGTCTCAACCTTTCTATCCTTGACTACCGGTTCATTCTAATCTCTATCAGCCTTGCCTCTTCGGCTCTTGGACTCTCTTTCTGGTCCTGGCCATAATCCCTCGACCCCCGCTGCGCCCAAACTCCAATCGCGTCGGCTAGGATGTCAAACCCCAGTCATGTTTGCCTTAGATGTCCCAGTCTCTTGGATTCTTTTTCTCTTATCTCTCTTTTCTACTTCCCTGACACGTTTTGGTCTGGGGCTCCTGCTGGCTGAATGTGGTTCCACACGGTGTGTTGACTCGAGTGATGTGTGCCGACCTGTGCCTCAGCTTCCTATTCCAGGCTGCCTAGTCGATGGAGACTCTTTACCTAACCCGAAACCTGACATAACCTAAAGCTTTCTAAGAGTTGCCTATCCTTTAACCAATGTCAGCCATTGCTTATTTTCCAGAACCATGCCGTAATTGCAACACAGATGGAATAGAAATAGATCCTTTCAAAAGCATTGTCACTGAAGGTAATCAAGGCCTTTTCTGAATCGTCCAGTATCAACATTCCATCTGGGGATGAAGTTTGTTTAATAGATGTGGGGTTTTGAAGACCAACATGACATTCTAGACCAAACTCACCAATGGTGGGCTTTATGGTGATGTTTTGGGGGGTCTTTGCCTTTGAAATAGCATCACAAGACACAAACACACATATGGGACACTGGAACCCAAATAAATGATCTTGAGGTTAGCAGCTGTTAAAAGCAAGGTGACATACTGTACCGCTTTAATGGATTGTTATCATTATAACCAATATCTAATACTATTATTCACTCCTTATGGGTGCAGTCACTTTCAGTTTTTACCTCCTAATAAAGTGGTTTGGACAGTACACCCTGTTTACAAGCTCTTGCCTCATGTAGCACTTTTACTATGTTGCCAGATATAAGCAAATTGGTGAGTAGAAAGGATGGTAAAGATTATGATTTTTTTTTTTTTTAAGTTGTAAATAAACCAGAATTTTGCTTTAATATTTTATGTCTAACAAAAAACAACAATTTGACAGATAAATAAATAAAATATACTGTATGTGTATATGACTGCAATAATTCTAGGCTGTTTTCATGAAGCTGCGAATTTGATGCAGTGGATGACATGACTCCTAGGGTCGGACAATCCTGTGGACCCAGTACCTCAGGGTTGTTTATCGGGGGCAGTGGAACGTGTACAATACATTTGGCTGGGCCACAAAAAATTATATAATCAATGAATATCCCTGGAAACTAAATGTTCAGTGTTTGCAGGAGAGTCCAACATTTTTTATCCACATCGGGAACACCTATCTCATATTAGGAGGTCGGGTCCAAATTTGGAAAAATAAAGCTCCTTCATCTTTCCAAGCTGTTCAGATTTCTTTGAGGAAATGAAAAAATGGACTGAAGCTCGTCCAGTTTAAATATGTGCGGTTCTTTTTGTAGATGATGTGCATCCTTTCATCGACAATGTCCTCTCAGTATTTGCACATTCGTCTCATGTATCCATCTTTTTTTACAAAATGTAGAGTGGTTATGACTGCTCACTGCCACTAGGGGGAGTCCGGATCCTGTGAACAGGACCCACAGCATCTTTGTTTGTACATATCCAGGTAACACAGCTTCAGTCTCTTCACCACACTGCAGTACTGGGTGGTGTCCTTGCATTCACCTGCATGTGAACAAAACACTTGATATAATCACTAAAGAAAAATGTATTTGCAATGTTATTTTACAGGTCCCATAATTCCCTTGAAAGACACTAATGGAACTGTATTTTCTTAGAAATGTACTGGAATGGACTACTGTGTAATTTAGTAATAATTCAATAATATTTTTGTATTATACTGGAAATTGGAACATCATTTCATGTGTATTATATCTAAACTTCTTAGCATTCCTATAGCTATTATGGGCGTCTTGGTTGGGGGACCACAGGCCTTGCCTGATAATCAACCCTAATTATTTGGTAAACAGATTAATTTGAACACTTCAATTGTAATGAAATGCAACATATATTTTATCTATTACTACCACTTCATGCATGCTTCATTGTAAACTACAATGAAGCATGCATTTTCCAATAATAATTTAGTATTTACTTGGGATTAAATAGATTTCAGTCATTCATTCAAGGAAATAATATGAAACTGTACACTGTTTTATCAGTATAAAATTCAAATAAACCAGTTTCTTGTTTACAAAATGTAATTTTCCTTGTGGACACACACACACACACACACACACACACACACACACACACACACACACACACACACTTACTCCCACAGCTGGGGGTGTTGCAGTGCTGCCAGGTGGGGGGCTGCTGGAGCCAGGCACAGTGCTGGTCCGCCAGAGTCCTGCCACTCCAGCGGTAAACACAGTCCACCCTGCGGGACTGAAAGCCACTTCCACAGACCACAGTGCATGCCCGCCACGCACCAGGACGCCACTGGACATCACATAGGTCAGAGGAACAGTTACGGACCGACGCAGGCCTGAAACACACGTTTTGGTTTTAGTCATTACTTTTGAACTCTTTTGCAATCCACTTTTCATAGATCTCCTGGAACCTGTTTCACAAAGCGGACACCTGCTTTGTGAAACAGGTTCCAGGAGATCTATGAAAAGTGGAGAAAACCCCATTAAGAGTTTCAATCAAATTTAACATTTTTTTTTCGATAATCAGAGACAGATATTGTTGTTTATTAAAGGAATCACTCAACATTTTGGGAAATACGTTTATAATTTTTTCTCTCCCATAAATCAGATGAGGAAATCAATATTAGTTTCATGTCTGTTAAGTAGAGCTGGAGTCAGTTAGTTGGAGTTAGCCTGGCTTAGAATAAAGACTTGAAGCAGGGGAAAGAGCTTGCCTGGGTCTATCCAAAGTAAAAAAATTAACCCTGTAAAAACCTTCAAAACTCACTTGTTAGGTTAAATGACATGTTTGTTTTTTACAGAATAGTTCTATCTGTAATACGGCTGTGGGGTTTGTCCAATATTGAAATCAGATGAAGGGCATACTGGATCGGTAATGGCCAACATGGACAGAAGAATGATGACATTCTTCAAAAACGATTTCAACATACGTATATATATATATATATATATATCCTGGGTCCAGCTCTATACAACACAGACAGGATGTGGATATCCATCTTCTCGCCTCGCTCTTGAAAAGAAAACTAGTCATTTGTTGTAGTATTCCTTCAAGTGGGCTTAAAAGAAACATACTCAACGGGAATCCTGGCAGTAATTTAATTATTTGTGAACAGAAAATGTCATGCTAATCTTATTAAAATAATGCTGGCCACTTTATTAGGTATACCTATATAATCTAATGCAATCCAGTACAAAAGCTCTGCCACATCTAGCTGTAAAATGCTATTAAATCCCCAGTTTCGGTTACAACTTTGCGAGAGGTGTTCTGTTTCTGTTCTAGTTGTGTGAGAACACTGATCTGACAGTAATAATAGTAATAATAATCTACTACTACTACTACTAATAATAATAATAATAGGCATTTTCCTTGTGTTTGAACATGCGTGTATACCTGTCTCTGAGATCACAGTCTGTGTACGAGGAGCCGTTGGCGTGATGGCAGATGACAGATCTCTTCTGTATGGTGGCCGTGGGGCCCAAACACCTCCCTGAACACTGAAATTGAGTAGCATAGAATTGTCACGCTTCATTTTCCACATTGTGTAACATACACACACATCATTCTGTGTTGGAGTGCATACCTTTCCCCATGCACTGGCTACCCAGGTTGGACAGTTATTGGCGGTGCACTGCTCGGAGTCTGAGGGCCGGCTGGTCCTCTCACAGGCGGCTGCTGTCAGAGTCCTCACCGCACCTCTGGCATCCAACTGCTGACAGGAGACCTGCCTCCTTTTCCAGCCACCTCCACATGAGGCTGAACACTTCGACCACTCTGATGCCAACCATCTGAAATGATGACGCGACGCAAGAAATACACAGAACAAAATGGGAGATAGCTCTGCTTGTTAATATAGAGACACAGAACTAGGTATCTCAATACAATTACATTCAATGTGGCTTTATTGGCATGAAAGTAAAAATAAATAAAACAATGTTGCCAAAGCGTCAAGAAAAAAGTACACAATAATATCAATATGAACATTAAAATCACGATACGCTTATTATATCATTATATATACATATTTGAATTTGTCAAAATCGTTGTTCCTTGTTGCGCATCTCAGCCTCACCTGTTGAACAGTGATCGCATGGTCGGTTTTCTTTTAGCCGCCATGTTTTTGTGTGATTTCCAGTTCGTGGTCACAGAGCCTGTACTTTGCTTTCTATCTCTGACAATTCATCATCTCGTTTTAGGGCCAGATAACATTTTAATCTTCTTTTGCTTTTAGTTTCTTCATTCCAATAATCTAAATAGTTCTTTGCATTGTGTTATATTTAGTTTTACTCTGATTGGTGTTTGGATAGCAGTGTTGTTGTGAGACAGGTCAGAGTGTGTCTGAGAGTGGGACATAAGAGCTGAGTCAGCTCCATGTTTGGAGGGCTTTGGGGTGGAGGTTGTCTCGGGGTCCGGATTTAAAGTGGTTACAAAATGGAGTGGTCTCTGTTGAATGTAAGCTATCTGCCTAAGTTCTGATCTAAAGGCATTTGTTGGTGTGTTTTTGTGTACGTGTTAATTGTACCTGCATAATTCTGCATGTCAAGATTCTGTTGGACATCTGTCACAACGGGTATAGCTTGGATGACTGGGTGGAACTCATACTTCACTTTTCTTCAAAATAACAGGAGGTATACAAATAGGACAGACAAATATCAGTTATGTCAAGGGTTTGATCTAACCTTCACCAAATGTGTCATTTATACTATTTTACTGGTGAGATCTGATGGCAGAATTTTCCTTCATACCAAGACCCCCTGATGTTCGGCCCTTTCTTTGGTTATAGAGGCAGACTTCATTATATCCTGGAGGAGTGAGCAGATCCTTTTGACACCGTGATTTGAGTTCATATTATTACATCAACACAAGGTTTCCACTTTTCAGTTTAAATGTTGAGAATATTCAAACAGTTTATATGAAATGAACTCATTTAAAAAAAACAAAAAACACAATCAATCAAAATGAACCTATATAATGAGACAAATATAAAAAGACCTACAACTATTTCTGCATTTACAATATTGAATAATAATCTATTTGAATTCCATGGAGGCATATACTATCTACTATTCTAAAAATATATTGACATGTTGTTCTGTTACTCAAGTGTGAATATATATATATATATATATATATATATATATATATATATATAGTCCTTTTTGCTTAAATATGCAATGAATTTACCTCTAATAAAAGCCTGAGATATATCCCATACAGTGCTGGTTTGCTCTTCTCGAAGAAGAACTTTGTTATAATCTAACATTTCTTTAAACAACGAGTCTTGGAAAAAAGAGGTAATACATCTCCCTCAGCTACTCTTAATTAATATATCAAGCATCACTGCTGCATGCTCAGTGCAATAACCCAAGTTACAGACGTGCAGGACTGCGTACTTGATTTAATTGTTAATTGTTTGTGGATGTTTTATCACGTTTGTGCGCCGCGATCAGCTGTTAAACTAAACAGCAGCCATAGGTATTAAATCCACAGCCCGCTGACACACACACACAACGTGAAAAAAATAAGATTTTTTTTTTTGGTGACCTCACTTTATACCTGAATGAACTGAATTTAAAGCTGCAGAGCGATTTAGTTAAATATTTTGTTCTATATTGAAGTACTTTATTTCAAGATAATCAATTTTAGAAAGCTTTCTGTTATGTATTTATAATTTTTAATCCAGTCCTTATTTTTCTTTAAATAACATTCATTTATTATTAGAGTATATATTATATATAATGTATCCAGTTCAATTTGAAAACTGACAATAAATATTGTTGAGATGAGACTTTCTTTATTTGACTACATACATAGGTTGAACTGCCAGACTACTTCAATATATATGGGACTAAATCATAGCACTAGTTGGACATTATTGTGATGTTCCAGACCTTTGTATGAGGAAATTCTCTCTAATTGTATCTTGCTGAATTTGAATTGAAACCTTGCCATACTCCCTGTGCATGACCAGGCTTTGTTTAAAACCTAATGTGATGATCTGCTTTCAGAAATTGCATCATGATGCCTGTATGTGTACCTGGAAGGGCAGTCCTGTCTGTTGCAGGTGACTGGGGAAGTGATGGGTTTTGGTATGTGCTGACACATGGTGGGCTGAACAGCCTTTCCATCCAGATTGACACAGTGAATCCTCCGCAGCCAAGTTCCTCTATTCCCACAAGAAGCACTGCATGTGGTCCATTCTCCAAAACGCCATCTTAACTCTGTGGACCCATATGCACAACATAATCCATAGCATAAAGGAAACGATAATGGAAATGTTTCTGAACACTATAGGAGCTAAATAGCTTTAACCGCCATTCAACTGCCTAAGGCAAAGTCCATATATATATATATATATATACATACACAGTCAGGTCCATAAATATTTGGACATTGACACATTTTTCATTATTTTGGCTCTGTACACCACAACAATGGAGTTGAAATGAACAAATCAAGATGTGCTTTAAGTGCAGACTTTCAGCTTTAATTTGAGGTATTTACATCCAAATCAGGTGAACGGTGTGATTTGTTCATGTCAACTCCATTGTTGTGGTGTACAGAGCCAAAATAATGAAAAATGTGTCAATGTCCAAATATTCATGGACCTGACTGTATGTATGTATGTATGTATGCAGATCAGGTTAATGCTCACCTTCAATGTGAACGTACATCCAGGCAGACAGCATTTGTCTGGTACTGTTGATAAGGGTATGGCATCTGTATTGGCCTGAGAACTTAACCTGGAGTGTATTGACCTCAAGGACACGACCTCCCACCAGCATCCTGTACTGCAGACCTTGTCCCGGACCAGATCCCTGGGCCTGTTCTGGACTTGAAACCTCCTTCAGGGTCAGGTTGTTGTAGTCCCACAGCACTGGCAGTTTATGGTCAGTGAGGACTGGACACCCTTTTGACAGACCAAAGCAGACTGAATGTAAACATTTGACAAAACTATCTGGGAATGTGGAGTGAGAAAGAAGTGAGCTTACCAGGCTACATTAGCCCCTGCTATGACACAACACTGTTGGTGGTTGCATTGTGGGAAAAAGAAGCCTCAGGCTTTGACTAAGAGGAATATTGTGTGGAGGAAAAAAGACAACATCTCTGTAGCATTGATTTTGATAATTTTTTTAACTGTCCATTGTGATTCCAACTATGTTGCTGTAGTGGATTGCTAATGTGCTGGATGTGAGAGGAGCTTACTGATGGAAAATAACAAACAACATTTGACATTATTTAAGTAATGACAAATCGATGGGAATTGTGTCATGGTAATATTTTCTTGAATTAAAAATCGCAAATTCAAATATCTGTATACAAACATTGTAAACAGGATGAAAGCCATAATGTAGAACATATATTATAGAAAATAAGTACATTTGATTTAGGCAGTGGAGCGATGGAAATATATTTTGTAGTCAGTATTAGTCATTATAGGTACAACATATTTAAACACAGCTGTGCCACTTTGTTAGTCAGCACCTGGTCTTCTCACAAGGTTCATATCAATAGGATTATTAACATATATTAACAATAACGGGGCACCACCCTGGGATCAGGGACATAAAACTAAACTGTAGCTTAAGTCTCAAAATTGGTGTTCACTCAGCGTCAATAGTCAAAGTACTATTCCACATTCAGAGTAAAGGCTGAATTTGAGCACAGCCTATCACATCCAACTATTGCATAACATAATTACAGAAACTGCTCCTTAAAATATAACAGTTCAACGATACTGATCAAAATCAATAATATTATAAATCAACAAACATCTATTATACAACTACAAACACACTACGTGGTGAGCCGTGTGTGTGTGTTGATTCCCGTCTGGCGGCAGGGGGAACAGCGGATGTCGACTTGAAGCGTGATCTTCCTTCTGCAGGTTAAGGTGGCGCAGCAGGCGGTTCACTCCTCCTTCAGAGCGGTCTATTGTTCGTCCAGCGCTAAGACTATCACCTCGGAGTTTTTCTTGAAAGGCTCCAACGTTGTTACAACGAAATGCAGATTGACTCCCGTCTGGTGGGTTTTGTCTTTTAATATCCCACTGATGCTCAGTAGATGGTACCAATGATGTTCTGGGCGGTTTAATCACCCGCTGTAGAGCCCTCCTGTCCTGGTCCTATGCCAGTTTGTAGTGTTTCCAGTCAGGATGCCTTCTATTGCTCCTCTTAAAAAGTTAACAAGAACTCAAATGGAAATTTTCCCTTAGGTTTCCTTAAGAAATACAGCCATTAATGAGCTTTCTTCACCAGGACGGAAATGTGGAATTTAGGTCAAACGGATCGGAGGTTTGTTTGATTAAATTCACCAGCTCTAATAAAAATACCATTTGGTTGTTTTGGCATGTGTCTGCTGATGGTCTCAAGCAATTCTTGTGGCGCATTTATTTTTTTGCCTTGCTAAGAATTTCAACAGCAGTAACAAATACACTGGTGAATTATCTGGCCAGGTAGATACCAGACTGGCATCTTAGCAATACAAATTTGACATCTGGGAAACATTGTCCATAAACTGTGACTGCGTGTAAGCATAGGCATCATTGATATAAAGTCCTCTTCTTACCGACAGTCTTGTGTTCTATCGGCGCGGTATACAGTCTGCCTATCAAGTGCCATAGCTTGATCCGGGATGTTATGATGAAGCCAGGATTCTGTAAAAATGTGTGCAGAACAATCTCTGATTTCCTGTTGCTGGGTTAGCCTGAGTCTTATTTCATCCATCTTATTTACTTACAAGGAGCAGACTTTAGAGCTTTTCCCGTCTCTCCTGATGCCGTTTTGTTCAGCCGGTCTGGCTGAGTGGTCAGAAGAATTTGTGGGCTACTCTGAGTGTGTCCACATCCTGCGGAAGCAACCTGGGAGTCTTCAGGTGAATCTTTTGGTATGACTCAACCTACTTATTTGCGAGATGGAGGTAGCCAGTGCACCACCATCTCACATCATCCAGAACTTATAGAACTGTAGTTACATTCCTCACTTGTTTTTTTTTTGCCCCAAGGGTTTGGAGATATTTGTCTCTGAGATTATCTAGCTTCTAGTTCCAATGGAGGTGAATGTGTTGAGTTTGTCTGCTATAGTTTGAACAAAAGGATGTGCAGAATGTGTTTGTATGTAAGCTTGTTGGAGTACCTATACGTAGAATGTCTCCAGGCTTGATAAAGACACTCGTTCCCCGGTGTGACGCCATGAGGACCCTTCTTCTGTTCAGCTCTGGTGAGACTGGAACTACCCTGCGTCCCCCAGCAGGGTATTGACCTGAATACACACAAACATTCACATGAAGAAGTGTTATTCCAGATAAAGAAAACAAAATAACAGATTTTGTATTATCCGAGTATGTGTGTTGATATTTTCGGTATTTGATGAAAAGTGTTGTACTTGTGTGTGAACCCACCATAGACCTGCAGAACAGTAGAAGCAGTGGACTTTCCAATGGCGTTAGTGGCGGTACATGAGTAGATGCCCTGGTTGTGCAGAGAGACATTTCTGACCCATAGTGAGCCAGAGGGCAGTGAAACAGCACTGGCACCTAATAGTCCGTTCTTTTTGTTCCATGTCACTGTTGGCGGAGGAACGCCTGACAGACAGAATACAAAGTGGGTCACACTTTAGATCACAGGTCTCCATTACAGTGTACATTACAGTACAGTGTACATTACAGATGACATACAGCAAGATGGCGCCGCGGATGGCAGCCTCGGTACTGCGCTCGCTCGTACTTTTTCTGTTTTTGTTTATTTGTCTCGTCTCCAGCTCTCCCTCTCTGATCACATTCAGCAGGGAGGAACTTTTAAACTTCCGTGAAACCACTGGACAATTTTTTTTACCGGTTTTCATTGAACCGGATTACTTTACTGAGTTTTTGGTTGGAGGAGCAGCGGCTCTTCTCGGAATTCGCCGGAGACGCAGACGGGGGAAGCGCGCAGGAGCGCTTGTTAAAGTGCGCCAGCGAGGATTTCGAACTGCGCTCCCGTCAATTCATCTGGCGAACGTCCGCTCTCTGGCGAACAAGATGGATGAACTGCTGCTCCTGAACAGAACTAATAGGGACTTTAGCAGATCTGCCGCCCTCTGCTTCACCGAAACCTGGCTCGGTGCGCACATCCCGGACAGCGCACTACATCTGCCGGGCTTCCAACTCCACCGAGCGGACCGCGTAACGGCTCTGTCGGGGAAAACGAGGGGAGGCGGAATCTGTTTTTATATTAACGAAGGTTGGTGCACAGATGTCACGGTGTTAAAGGAATCATGCAGCCCGCACCTAGAAACAATTTTAATAGACTGCAAACCATTTTATTCACCGCGGGAGTTTTCCTCATTCATCCTGGTCGGTGTGTACATCCCACCTCAGGCCTGTGTGAGTGAGGCACTCCAACACCTGGCAGAGCAGATCACCACCATGGAGCACAAACACCCAGACTCCCTGCTCATTGTTCTTGGGGACTTTAACAGAGCAAACCTCAGCAAAGAACTGCCAAAATACAGACAGCATATTAAGTGTAGCACCAGGGACAAAAACACACTGGACCACTGCTACACTGTACTGAAGGATGCATACCGCTCAGTCCCTCGTGCAGCTTTGGGACTCTCTGATCACTGTCTGGTTCATCTTCTCCCATCCTACAGGCAGAAACTAAAATCTGCAAAGCCTGTGGTGAAGACTGTGAAGAGATGGACCAACGAGGCCAAGCTGGAGCTACAGTCCTGCTTTGCCTCCACTGATTGGAGTGTTTTTGAGGCTGCTGCTACAGACCTGGATGAGCTAACTGACACTGTGACGTCATATATCAGCTTTTGTGAGGACATGTGTGTGCCGACAAAAACCTTCTGCACATACAACAACAAACCCTGGTTCACTGAAAAACTCAGGCAGCTTCGTCGGGCTAAAGAGGAGGCCTACAGAGGGGGGGACAGGATTCTGTACAACCAGGCCAGGAACACTCTAACGAGGGAGATCAAGGTAGCTAAGAAGAGCTACACGGATAAGCTGGAAAAAAAGTTTTCAGCCAACGACCCCTCGTCAGTTTGGAGAGGCCTGGAGGTTCTCACCAACTACAAGAGACCATCTCCCCCCACTGAGGACAATCACCGACTGGCTGACGACCTGAATGTCTTCTATTGCAGGTTTGACAAGCCTACTTCCACCCCGCCCAACTGCTCCATCATCGAACAATCAGCTCCACTCTCTGCCTCACCTCTCCCATCCAACCCCCTACCGGCACTGAGGATCTGCGAAGGGGATGTGAGTCTGCTCTTTCAGAGACAAAAGATCAGAAAGGCTCCGGGCCCAGACGGTGTGTCCCCCTCCTGCCTGAAAGTCTGTGCTGACCAGCTGGCCCCCATCTTCACGGAGATCTTCAACCGATCACTGGAGCTGTGTGAAGTCCCTTCCTGCTTCAAGCGCTCCTTGATCATCCCGGTCCCCAAGAAATCCTCCATCACAGGATTAAATGACTACAGACCCGTCGCCCTGACGTCTGTGGTCATGAAGTCCTTTGAGAGGCTGGTGTTGACCCATCTGAAGGACATCACAGGGCCCCTGCTGGACCCCCTGCAGTTTGCCTACCGTGCAAACAGGTCGGTGGATGATGCAGTTAATATGGGACTGCACCATATTCTTCAACACCTGGACACCCCAGGGAGATATGCAAGGGTTCTGTTTGTGGACTTCAGCTCTGCATTCAACACGATCATCCCGGAGGTTCTTCAACCCAAACTCTCCCAGCTCACCGTGCCAGCCCCCACCTGCCGGTGGATCACAAACTTCCTGACAGACAGGACGCAGCAGGTGAGGCTGGGAAAAATCATATCCAGCACCCGGACTATAAGCACTGGCGCCCCCCAGGGATGTGTGCTCTCTCCACTGCTCTTCTCCCTCTACACCAACGACTGCACCTCAGGGGACCCATCTGTTAAACTCCTGAAGTTCGCAGACGACGCAACGGTCATCGGCCTCATCAGCGACGGGGACGAGTCTGCGTACAGACGGGAGGTTGAACAGCTGGTTCTCTGGTGTGGTCAGAACCACATGGAGCTGAACAAGGCCAAAACTGTAGAGATGACAGTGGACTTCAGGAGGAGCCCCCCAACACTACCCCCCCTCACAATACTCAACAGCACTGTTTCTGCGGTGGAGACCTTCAAGTTTCTGGGATCCACAATCTCCCGGCACCTGAAGTGGACCGCCAACATCAACACCATCCGCAAAAAGGCCCAGCAGAGGCTGTACTTCCTGCGCCAGCTCAGGAAGTTCAACCTGCCTCAGGAGCTGCTGATCCTGTTTTACTCCGCCATCATCCAGTCTGTCCTCTGCTCCTCCATCACTGTGTGGTTTGGATCGGCCACCAAACAGGACAGAGTCAGACTACAGCGGATCGTCAGGTCTGCAGAGAGAACCATTGGTTCCAGCCTGCCCTCCATCCTGGACTTGCACACCACCAGTCAGGAAGCGGGCTGTAAAGATCACCACAGACCCCTCACACCCTGGACACAAGCTGTTCCAACTCCTCCCCTCTGGAAGGCGCTACAGAGCACTGTACGCCAAAACCACCAGACACAGGAACAGCTTCTTCCCACTGGCCGTCACTCTGATGAACAGTTAAACAGACTCTTCATCTGCACTATCTGCACTTTTTTGTTGTCTTACTACTGTCTTTAATGTCCTTTTTATATTTTTTATATTTATCTTGTATATTGTGTGTGGAAAAAAGTACGAGAGCCAGTGAAACCGGAGTCAAATTCCATGTATGTGAAAATTTACATGGCCATTAAAGCTGATTCTGATTCTGATTCTGATAATTACTTTGCATTGGGTATCAATAAAATATACCCTCCGCAGATGAAAATGGTAAATGGCCTGTACTTGTATAGCGCTTTTCTAGTCTTCTGACTACTCAAAGCATTTTTTCATGTCATCATTCGCCCGTTCACATATAGGCATGTTGTAGTATTTGTGGTACAACTTAAGTGTTGCGGTTGGTGCCAGAGCGCCAGTTTTCTCCCTCCTCTTACCTTTTTAATATTTACCGTATATATATATTTTTTCCTCTTCGTCAAAACCTGAGGCTTTTGATGTGGCAGGGCCTAACATGCAAGGTGCCACCTGCCCATCAGGACTATCTGAGCAGTCACACCATTGCAGGAGCAAGGATTGAACCGCCAATCCTTTGATTGAACTGAGCCACAAAAAATGTTTTTTATTCACCTCCATTTTCCGAATAAAATGTAGTTTCGGGCCATTGTTTCGAGCCTCACCAATCCAACTTCCTTGCATATATATATATATATATATATATATATATATATATATATATATATATATATATATCTATCCTTGCCCTGCAATATCACTACCTAATAAATGCTGTCCATTCAAGTCCATCAATTGAGAAAATATACTTTTTCCTCATTTGGGTGAACTGGCCTCTTAAAATAAACATTATTTATGGAATACGTTATTGTGACCTACCAGTAACGGGGCAGTCCAGAGTGAGGTTGGCGCCGGGGCGAACGCCGACTCGTCCCCCGACCGTGGACCTCAAGCTGTGGCCTAACACCACCCCGTGGTCTGAAACATTCCTCCATGAAACTGCGATGACTGGTGGCTCTAAGGTTTCACACACAGAGAAAGAGTGTCAGTCACTCGTATGGTAATGAATCTCTTTTCTGCTTTCGCCATTTGTGTGTTCTTGGTTCTTGGATATGTGTGTGTTTGACCTTTTAAATTACTGATGCTAATCCTAGTTTAATACCTTCTAAACTAGACCGGACAAAACAGGTTTTCAAGTGGGATGTAATATATAAGAAATATACCGAAAGAGAAGAACGTTTTTATTTATTGATTCATTATTTTACCCCCCTGCACTCAATACATCTTAATAAAGGTAGAAGGCTTACTGTAAAAGTAGGGGCTGTATGTGTTATTCTTTGCATACCATTGTGCTATACAAATAAACGTAATAGGTAAATGTATTTTTAATTGATTTAAAATGTATTAGGTTGACAGAAATATTGACTCATAATTAGAGATTGGCATAATAAGGACACTTAGGATATCTACCTGCCACCAGTAGCTGAGATGTCTCTGAGTCCGAGCCATGTCTGTTGGTAGCTGTGCACTTGTACTGGCCTCTGTCAGACAGTCTGGGCCGAAGGATGTGGAGTCCTTCGGCGGTATCCCAGGATACCCTGCAGACAGACGGGGAAAACAGGTTTTTTGCTATAGGTTTAGGACCAAAAAAGTAGCTTGCGATACTTTCTGAGAAGTACAACCTACACAGAGGAGTAAGTTAAGGTAATTACTTCAGATAATGATGCCAGGGACGAGATTATGTCATGACCCTCCAACAGCAGCCACCGAAGTCAAAAATCACACACACACACACACACACACACACACACACACACACACACACACACACACACTGCAGGGTAGTAGTCTTCACAGCTGTCTGTGCAATGCTGTATTTGAAGCAGTCTCTTGCATGTAACATCAAAAATAATCAGCCATATTTATGTGGTCAACTGCCAGCTGACTGCAGATTGTGTGCTCTGTGTGCAAAGAGCTGGGTGGGTGTTGGAATTGACAGCCCTGATCTTAAACATTTCAGATCCTGGTTTGTAGTTTAACACAGTTTGTAGCATGCTCTGAAAACGCCTGGGAGAAGATCACTATTAGGGGCTCATGTTCTGTCTCCACTGTGATATTATACTCAAACCAATAATGCATGTTATGGAAAAATACAACTTATCAAGCTTTACATTTTCTTCATTATGACCAAGGTTTGTTTAATTGATAAGCTATGCTATCGCTTCCCACTCCTTACACACTGTATTCTAACAGCTCAGGGTGAAATAAGACATCAACGAGGGAAGACTGTAAATATAAAACATCGCTCAGCAAGTTGTGCTCAAATTGCTTTGTCAATTACAGCAACAAAAGGTCTACAAGGCCGGTCTCTTGAGGCGCTCCAGCCGAGGAGTGCCCTGCAGCTGAAATCAGACTCTGCTGCTCCAGCCAGCTTACAGCGGGGACTAGAGCGGGACGGCGTGCTGGCAGCTCCAGCTTGTTGTGGCAAAACATTTCAACTTTCATAAAACTGCCACTATTTGAAATCTACAGAGTTTATTTCTCACTCAAAAGTGAATTTAGAAATAAAATAGCATAAGAAAGGTTTTTGGCCACTGCTTGTGACCATAGACGGTGACTTTACAGTGCTTTGCATTGGAAATACACTGGAAAAACGATTTCAGATTTTTGCAATTTTTTTTGCATTTGTATTTGATTTGAATGAAACTCAAGGGTATGTTTTAGGTACAAGTTTTGTGATGATTGGCCGAACGGTTGCTGAATTTGTACTAGTTATGTGCTGAGCCGAGCCCTTTTGAAGTTGAGAGATGTCAACTTTAACTTTCCAAAACAGACATGATTGTCTGTTTCAAACAAAGATCTCTGTATACATAGTTTATACAGTCACTGACTGTCGATAGCAAGTCTAGCAACATTTCCACTGACTGAATAACCAGCGTGTGTGTTTCCATCCCAGCACACATGCAGCTGGAGTTTCTCAAATATGAAACCCATATCCTCATGGGATTTGGGAAGAGTCGATTTTAGTTTTGATTTTAAATGTTTCTATGACAGAGTTCACTGAAAATATCTACACTGTCCAGGGTTGTATTATTAGGCACATGTGATATCCTGATCCAAATACATCAAAGTTTGAAAGAACTTTGTGAAACACTTTTCAATTTGATTGCTAAGTCAGCAATATGTTACCTGTCAGTTTGCTGCAGCAGAGCTCCATCTTTGGTCCAGCTGATTTTGGGAGGAGGGAAGCCCTCTGCAGGACAGCGAATGGTCAGGGATCGGGTAGTATTGGTAAGGAGGGTGCTGTGTCCAATGCTGATGTTGATGTTCTTCTGAAAAGCCAACGGTTGAGTCTGCTGCTGTCTGTTGATTACTGGCTTATTCACATATGTTTCCAATGAGGCGCGTTCTGACCAGTTGGGCAGTCTGTCTGTGAGACAAATCAGATACAAACACAATATACAGCTTATTTCCTAGATTTGAGACCAAGTCTTTCTCTTAAAAGTTATCCTATTTAATACATCATATTTTCACGTTATTCTTTATCAACCAAGATGACAGTGTGTAAGTGCTGGCAAAAAAAGATAATGGCCTGTATTTTTCCTCCACTTCTTATTTGATAAAAATGATAAATGTAAAGTCAACATACATTTATAGTATGTGCATATATGTTGTACAACTAATTAGTAAGTCCCTAGTATTTTCAACACTTCACAGTTTAAAGCTGCCATTCAAAAAGAGGTGACAATGCCAAATAACCAATGTGTCAACAGCGTCTCATGGGTATAGGAAGGCAAATGGAAAGGAATGAAATCATATTCCACACATCACATATTCCTGCAGACGTCCACAAGCTTCTGAACAACAAGACATGGTTAACAGGTTCAGAAGTCTTGTGGAAAGCGAAGGAAACATGGATATAATGCAAAGTAGGGACCGTTGATGAAGGAGATGCAAGAGTCAAGAAGGAGAGCTCTGCAAATGTGTACAACTACTCAGCTCATCAAGTATCACTCTGATTGGAGGAGATTGAAAACTGCATGAATATTGAAAGTAAAGAAGACTCAATTGAAATAGAGTCAAAAAAGGAAGGAACTTCTTGTGGATGCCCTGGGGATCACAACTGCATTGATCAGGAGATGGGTGAAAGCTTAGTCAACGGTTAGTCAACTGATGACCTGGCAATGGAAGAAAATGCTATTATCTAGTTCCGCCAAAAGTTAAGATTTAACAGTGTGATTTGTACTCTGTTGTCTGGAAAATTGAAATAGTTACTCTTGGACTGCTGAGAGTCGGAAGGCTGTCCAGCATGGCTGCCAGAAGAGAGCAAAACATCCAATCATCCTCTCAAAGGATAAGCACATTTCCATGTTAAAACTCAAAAACATGTTTGAACAGACGAGGCCCGCCAGGAGAAATACATCCCCTCCAGGTTGAGAGAAAGATATTGGATCACTCACGCCAATGCAGCCACACAATGAGTCTTGTCTGGTGTTTAATGCAAGCGTCACAAAGGATGCTAACTGGCCCAAAGAAAGAACAACTCAGACGTACTTCAAAATATAAATATATATACAGTATATATCAGGGGTAGCCAACACGGTGCCCGCGGGCACCTGGTCGCCCGCAGAGACCACGCTAGTCGCCCGCGAAGCATGTTCTAAAAATAGAACACGCTTATGAGCTTTCACAAGAAAAAGAATTAAAAATTTAAAAAAACACTGCCGTGCGCGCAGCGGTCGGAGCTACTTACGCGTCATGGTCCTAACTTGTATCATGGTTCTAACTTTAGTCGCGGTTAAAACTTTATAACAACAATTAATAACCCACAACTAACACATTTTAACAGGGTAAAACACCAAGACACAACAGTTTGTGACTTATTAACAATTTGTAACACTAATAATTGTACATTTATAAAATTACACCACAGAGCATGCTGGGTACAGCTCGCCCACTATCACACCAAGAAGAAACTCCGTCGCAGGAAGAGACAGACCCTTCCTGTTTTTTTTCACCTACATTCCCCTGGGTCCTAAGTCCCTCCAGGTTTAGCTTCCTAACACCCTCTATGTACCAACGTAAAAACAGCTGTTCAGTTGGCCTGCGGTCCTTTTCAGCATCAATGAATGAATGCGTTTACTGAAGAAAAAAAATACGGCAGAATCTTACAAAATACTGTGATATTAATTTTTGGCAATACCGCCCAGCCCTAACTCCGACCATTTCTGAAGGGGGTTAGATAGAGTTAGATAGTTAGATAGGGGTTAAATAGATAGTGATCTGTGCAACTTTGTTGTTCAGGAAGTTTGTATCAAACAAGTAGCCCTTCGTATTATTTTGTACCCTTGAAGTAGCTATCGGCTTCAAAAAGGTTGGTGACCCCTGGTATATATAAAGAGAGAGAGAGAGAAAGAGAGGACCTGTATATATATATATACACACACTAAATATAAGTTGTTCTTATTATTGTGAATTACTTACAAACAAGCTTAATAAATGATGTAACTGATGACATGAACACACACATTAAAAGGAGAATAAGAAGAGCATCTCAAGGTATTTTATAACAGTTTCAAAGTGAAACACACACTGCAGGGCATACGCAGCTGGGGTTATAATTACCTTTAGCTTGTCCGCCACCTCCTGGAGTTATGGTCCAGAGCTGGGAGGCAGACATGTGGGTCAGCAGGGAGGAGATGAGTTGTGAGGCCTGCTCCTGTTGGATCTCTCCTCTGTCAGCTTTTAGGGTGATATTAATCAGTCTCTCTTCAACTTGTGGCTGCAGCAAGGCCTCCTGGACACCAGGGGGCAGCAAAGACACACGAATGCCAGGCCAAACATGCTCCATGCCTGACTGGTGCCAATGGCAACTAGGCAGCATGTCCTCCCATCTGGGAGGACTGGCAGTAGACAGTCTGCCAGTTAATTTGCTGTCACTACCTATAAGCTGGAGGGTGAAGATGTCTGAGGCGGGTCCAGCGACACACTTGTACACCCCCATGTCCTCTGCAGCCAGAAATTGGATCTTCAGAGAGCCGAATTTGGTGACACCCAGACGTTTGGAGTTGGGGAGGGGGCGTCCGTCTTTGAGCCAGCGGATGTAGGCTTTGGGGAACCTCCTGACGGGGCATTTGATGACTAGAGTTGTGTTGGGTAGGAGGTAAGCGTGGCCACCAACAGTCAGGTGGAGACGCTTCTCCATGTGAGTTTGGATGTAGATTTTGTGCATACCCATGAGCACCGGACACCGTTTAACCCCCTCCTCATAGCCTCTGGCCTTTGGTGGACGTCTCACTGTCTGCCTAACTTGATTCTTCACCAGAACCTTCTGGCTTTCTTTGGGTCTCATCTCTTGCTCTGTTGTAGGGAATAGAAAAGTGAGAGGTACATTTTTTTTAATGCAGTTAATTTTACAAATTATTGTGTCCATATAGTGTCCATATATGGCACTATTATGTTCTAACTAACAAAGGTTATGCCCTCAACTGGACGGTATGGTTAATACTGTCCTCCAATCATGGACCTGTACTTTGTAAAGTATTTCTTATTCTGCAATGCTCCATCAAGACCTGTTGATAATTTCTGAACTGGGCTGTAGTGTATGCTTATTTTAGTGGGGCTCAAGCACTTCAGCCATATGCTTTAAATCTGTATTGTCGAGTATACGATCGGGTGTGGTCACATATACTCTATCAGAGTAGGCAGAGGGCGGCTGCCTGAAGGCTGTGAAGAGAAGGACTCGCTGTCCAGTCTGTTGTCTTATGTTTCCGCTAATAGACCCGTTCTGGTGATACTGCCGTAAATGAAACGTTTGAAGTGTATTCACAGATATACTCAATTTATGTTTCTCAATATTAATTAATGCACACAAAAGGATTCACAGACGCATTTTCTTTATATAAATGATTCCACAATATGTTTGAATGCATGCAAATATAGTTATTATATATAAACAAAAACAAATGTATGAATATTTCTGTGTGCATTCATTCATATTTGGACTAATCCAACCCATCATAGTTGAATGTCATGTGAACATATAATACATAAAGTAATTACAAAATGTGTGTGTGTGTGTGTTCTTACTGGGACAGGCCATCATGCGGCAGGTTTGTACGAGTGGTGGGGAGGGAAACCCTGAGCACTGTTCCCTGGCCAGCGTCACCTGCTTTCCCATGGCGGTCCACTGGCGACACAGTGGCTCCCGACGCTGGATCCCCAAACCACAGGACACCGAACACTACAGATTGAAATCCAACAGTTTGAATAGTACAGTAATGTTTTTTTTATTTTTTATTGACGAACACAATTCCACAGGTTAAACTTGTTCTATAGGTCTCTATAGGTAAACAGTGGATTCAAGAGATGTATTTGGAGCAGTGTGCACTCATATGGGTATATGGGCTGAGTAGGACTACATAAACACAGCTCTGGCTCTTCTTTCCCTCAGATGTCAGCATTGTCGAGGCATTTTGCTATTGTTCACCAAAAACTGATTCCATTGAACTGATTTTCCTAAAAATGTTTTTTTTAAATGAAGACTTGCTTGGGCCTTAGTGCAAAGTGGATCTGTTTCTCTGGGAATATTGCAATATTGAAAACAAACTTTTATTTAAGCTTGCAGCCTCCAGCTCTCCATCATTTTCTTTCACACTTCACTGGAGCTCACCTTTTCCCATTCTCCTCCTGACAAATAGGGCAGACAGTCAATGTTGCTGCAGTCCCTGTTAGTGGCAGGTTTGCCCCCCCAGCAAGACCCGCCTCCAAGCTTTCTCTGGGCCCCTGTGGACAGGAGCTGCTTACAGTAGACCTTCCGCACCTGGACACCCCCACCACAGGACTGGGAGCACTGGACAAAGGAACAGAGGAAAAAGATAGAGATATGAAAGGAGGAGTTTTTAAAATCTGATTTTGTATTACACACACAATAACGTGTATAACAAAGTCCACACCTGTTGCCACGGCTCGATCTCCCACGCTGGAGGACAGTCCACCTGGTTGCAGGGTTGCAGGATGGCAGGTTTGTATTCCCTGCACTCGTCCTCTGACACAGTCAGAATATCCTGCTGGTCAACGGACAACAGACGCATGCAAAACACACTCCTGGTTTGTATGCCGACGCCACAGGATGCAGAGCAGCGGGTCCATGCTGTCACCTCCCATCTGCAAGAGGTATTGCAATGACAGACAGGGATTATCACTGGTGCACTATAAAATACCTCCAGGTGTGAAAAGTGAATCCAACGTTTCCTAAACCTGTGCACAGCCTTCAGGAGCAATTTGGGGTTAAGTGTCTGGCCGAAGGACACGTGGTCATGGACTAGCAGAGCCGGGGATCAAAACCTCTGACTCCTCAAACAACACATCTCAATCTCACATGCAGCGTTAGTTTCAAATCTGGATGTGTCCTTGCTGTGCCAATGGTGTGTGAATGGGTGTGAATGGATAGTGGCACCTTGCAGGGTAGCCTGCCATCAGTAGACTAATGGTTGTGAATGGGTGAATGATGACATGTAGTGTTAAAGCACTTTGAGTGGGTGGAAGAATAGAAAGGGGCTATAAACATACAAATCCATTTACAGAGAGTAGAATATGGGAGTTTATACACCTCACTGTGTGACTGTTGGTCTCCATAACCCAAGCTGTACCCTGTGTGTTGTGCATGAGAGTGTGTGTATGTGTGTGGGCCTTCCTGGAAAAATAAGGTGTCATACATGTGTGTGTAACGCCCTGCAGTCTGCAGCTTCCTGTAAATGTCCACTAGAGGAGGAGAATGCAGTAAATCATGTGTGAATCAAACATGCCTCTCGTTTGCAGGACTACCATTTGGGAAAATATCCATTTGCTGCCTGGAAATGCAGTGACGTGCATGTATAAGCACGCACGCAAGGACAACCTCCACCTTCATCATTCTGATTGGAACATGGTGTTTTTAGACCTTGCATGAGTCCCAGCCTAACTTGTGTTTAGCACAGGTCTGCAGGTGCACAGGGCGTCCAAAATCGACACGTTTTGATCTTGTGTCCAAATTGGCAGTACACATACCAATCATTTTATTAATAAACATTTAATTTCCATATTAAAGAATACCATTGGTGAGCGAGCAGGTGAAAACGTTCTTACCTTGGGGGGCATGGCTCAGGGTAACAGATGCGGATCATTACTGGGGGCTTGCTGGATGAATCACACAGAGAGTCTTCCACTTCCTCACTCTGCTTCCTGTTAACACACCTCACAACTGCTGTCTGCTTCCCTAGGCAGAGAACACAGACAAGAATCAGATGGAGCTGAAAGGACAATAGAAATGGACTAAAGTTCAGAGCATTTCAACTGCCAACATGCATTTCAGAAACCTCACCAGCAGCACATGTGGCTGAGCAAATAGTGAAGCCCCTGTAGTCCCAGCTGTACAGTTCCTTTGTCTGCATGTTAAAGGTCTCCAGGGGCTCCTGGAGGCCTGCAGATATGCCTGGAGCTTTGGTACATGTCCCATGATTGCAAGACCTCTCCAGTGGTGGCCTTTCCTCACCACACTCCTCCTCTGGAAGGTCCACCTCCGTCTTGGTGAAAGAGAGTAGCACCTGGCACTTCACCTCCCGATTTTGCCTGCCATGCCCACAGGTGGCGCTGCAGGCTGACCAGGGCCCAGGCACAAATCTAGACACAGGGGTATAGAACATGCTGTATACAGAAAGAGCCATAGCATTTAAACTAACAGATTGTTTTGTTGACATTTGTTTTAAATTTGGTAGCCAAACAGCACTTGCAAGTCAGTTTTACAGTAAGATTGACTAATCACTATTTTTTAAAATATATATATATATATATATACACATACATACATACATATACATATATACACACACACACACACACACACACACACACACACACACACACACACACACACACACACACACACACACACACACACACACACACTTTATTGGTGAGTATGTACAATATGATTTTTTTGTGTATCAGTTTACAATAGTAAGGAAGAAAATAACAGGATTTACTTTCCTGTTATTTTCTTCCTTACTATTGTAAACAAACAAAGTAAAGTAAAAATAATAATAATAATAAAAGAAAAAAAGGAATACTATACTAGTAATACTACTACTCACATATGTATAACATCAAATATACAAGATGGACAGAAAACAAAAGGTGTCTAATTTAATTTAGAATGGTTAGAGTCTGCACTGGACTCTAGCAGAGACGTTTTGTCCGACCTGCTGGCAATTGAAAAATGTGTGTTTTTAGTGGAACTGAAACATTTTAGAAATGAACAGTTCTGTATTGATGCATGACATAAAAAACCTGTGTTGCTGCTGATATTTACCATGAATCTACAATTGAAGGTCAGTGGCAGGATAGAATAGTAAAAATGGGTTAATATTGTGCTTAATTGTGGTGGTTGTTGTAGCCACTATGTGTTTTCCTTTGTCAGTACATACAACTTACAGCAGGGGTGTCAAACTCATTTTAGTTAAGGGGCCGCATGCTGCCCATTTTGACCTCAAGTGGGCCGGACCAGTAAAATCACAGCATAATAACGCATACATAATGACAATATTACTCTCTGTTTAAATCATTGGTGAAGGTTTTTGGATGATAAACCCTGTTTTACGGTCTTTCTTCAATAAACTAGAAACATAAAGACCAACAATTCAGACATCAGCCCACTGTTTACCTGCCTGGGCTCTCCTCTGCAGACTCCCTTGCAGTTAGGCAATATTTTTAGTAAAGTCAGTACTGTGATCAATTGTGTCTGTGGCTCAATGGTTACCATGCACGTCTTACAATCAGAGGATCAGTGGTTCGAATCCATACTGAGGTTTTTTTTTTTTTTTTCAATTTTTTTTTTGCATTTTTTTTTTTTCTCACATTTTTACAATTATCCCGCGGGCCGGACTGGACCCCCTGGCGATAACACGCCTAAGCCAACACATACTGTATACCACTTGGTGAATGAGGCGAATTATTCGTCATTCACGCCGCCCGGTGGAAATTCACATCATGTGCATTAACTTTGCATGTAATCTACTCGCATGTCAAATTCGCAACGCGTTTAGTGTGAACGCAGCATTAGAGCATAATGTCGTACAGGCCCATTTACCATTGGGTTTATGAGCAAATTCCAGTACATAAGTAATCGCTATGCAATTGCTGGAAAATGCAATTCTTGCAGAAATCTCCAAATGTACTAAATTACAGCAAGTGTCACAAATGGTATCAATTAAAAATTTGCTGCAATAATTTATGAGAAAATGAACATGGCCATTATATACCTCCATCATAATGTTCTAAGCACTTAGACACTCTAAACTTTCAAAGTTTGAATAGACGCAACAAAAAACTATGTTTGCTACAAATGTGAGACTAAAACTTAACAGCGCTGAGCTGCATCTCAAATACATTTTGAGGTTCCTAGCTTTCAGATCATGTACACTTCTATTTGTACTTTTTATGTGGCTTAAGTTAAGCAGCATGCTTTTCAGAGCAACCTGTCAAATGTTCAGGGTGTGTTTGATATACTCTTCGATACTTGTACTTCTTTTTGCTGGAATATCCCTTTAATACATGCAAGTTATTTACCCTGGGTTTGTGGCATTGGGATGACTATCAGAACTGAGCTTTACAAGCTCATCAAATGAATGTGGCTTCCAAAAGATTTGCTTGGCTGCATGGGATAAAAAAATGTGCCGGGGCCTGCCGAAGGTGTTTGTGTAAAATGTTTGAGGTGTGTGTGAGCTATGAGAGCTGATGAATCCCAGGGAGACTATCAGAGTGGACCAGGCCCAGAGCAGCAGGCAATAATCACATGCTTATCATCCGCATCAAAAAGAGGAAACGGAGCTGGACCGACTCACACAGCCCTGGATAAGCTGTGTGTTTGTGTGTGCATGAGGTGTGAAAGGACGCACAGCACCTTCAACGGATACCTGCTTTGCCAAGCTGTAGTAAACGCAACATCAACACACTTGCATTGTATTTGATAGCTAGGCATGCCTATAGGTGGGCATGGTACGCAAGGGGCCACCTGCCCATCAGGAATCTAACTAAAGTTCACACACCGCAGGAACAGCCTGCGGGAGCAATTTGGGGTTAAGTGTCTTGCCCAAGGACACGGACACCTCTTGCATCAGTTTTGGACGTTCTAGGTATGACCTGTCAAGTTTCCACTCGTTAATTGCAAAGTATCTTTTAAAAATCAGCTTGCTTCTTTCCAGGAAATTAGGTCATCAGACTGGCCTCCAACCAATCTCAGCCTAAAACAGATTAAACTGTTGCCTTTCAACCGGTTGGTTATTATACATTTAAGCCTATTGATATCTTTTGATTCAGTCATACTGTACTGTAGTGCTGAGATGACTATCTATGGAAGAAGCAATATCCAGCCACTGTGTTGGGTCATTGATCCACTTGGACGGGTGAAGAATGAAGGGGCGTGACAGAACAAAGATATCACGAATGCTCAAGTTCATGCATGGTCGCAAAATAATTATTAGACATGTGTATCAAACAAATGTTTGTTTAACAATAAATAAATACCTACAAAGTTGTCAAAGTCCCAATCCAAAGACACGTCAAATTGCATATACGTTTTCTATCCCTCAAAAGGGGCACATCTTAGATATCTACATTCATACATACAAACACACATACCTGCATGACAAACATTCATTCATATATACCTGTCATTGGAAATAAACTGGAAAAAATAATTAAAATAAAAGAATTTGCTACTTACGTACACGCACTTAAGCGGGTCTCATTAAAAATGGTATGCGCTTTAATTTGTGCACTGTGCAACCGTACCAGACTAAATAGAAAATAAACCAAAAGTATCAATTCATCGGATTAGAGCAAAACTTTCTAAATGGACTATGCCTTGTGAAAACGCCCTATGTACCTGTAGACAGCTGAGCATTTCCATTCTGACTGGTATCAAGTACCAAAAATACAAATATATATAAACAAATAAATAATCATAATGGCTTATGCAGAAATGCATGTTGTTGATGTGCAAATGTGTGCTTAAGTGTGTAAGCTCACGTGGGGTCCTCTGTAGCAGTACGCTGTTCTTCCAGTTCCTGGGATTGTTTTAACCAGGGCACCTTGGCCTCCACTGGCAGGGATTCTGACAGAGTCACAACAAAAGTTAGTTACACCCTAGTCAACTCAATCTGACACCATGGAGCAGGACCCACATGTTTCAAACGCCTCAGAGTAGAACACTAGTTCTAACTAACTGGACAAAAGATTTTTAACCCGAGAAGGTGATTTGCAGGGCTAATAGCTGATAGGCTTGGTCAACCTGCATATAATGTAGAACATCAAATGTAAAATGACAAGAACAAGCAGGATATTGTTGAATGAATAGTGTCCTACCTCGGGGCTTATGGCAGGCAATAGGGACCAGACAGTCTTCTTTAACATGAGGTTTGAGTGACGCTTCACAGCCGCCAATGTGCTGCCCACGATGGTCGATGCACAGAACCACCCGGTAACGCAGGCCATGACCACACGTCACTGTGCACTGCAGTGGGAAAGCAACACACCGACATGATACATGTCATGATTAATTCAGTAGTTACTACTCGTTAGTTAAGTATTAGTTAAGAATGTTCTGTGACCTCATCTAAAGTGAGGACTATCTATGCTTTACAAAGCATTTATAAGCAGTACCTCAAAGCTAACACAAATCTCAGTTATCTTAATAATATGTAGCTATGTGCCAACAATCTATGGAACACTTTTGCCACTGACGGGCATGGCCCCCAGCACCAGCATATTCATGTTCTTCATCACTCTGTGTTGTGTCTATTTCCCTTTTCTGTTGAGAAGATAACTGAGACTTGTGTTAGCTTTGAGGCACTGCTTATAAATGCTTTCTAAAGCATAAATAGTCCTCACTTTAGATGAGGTCACAGAACATACTTAACTAATACTTAACTAACGATTAGTAACTACCTGAATTAATCATGAATTGCAGCATTTTTGTATCATTTACTAACCCTTTACAAATAATCTTATTAATATCTATAAGTCCTTAATACTTCATTTACAAATGGGGAATCCATCATTTCTAAAGTATGAAAATCCAAGTTTATTAATCAAGAATGAAACATTTATAACGTTTATGAATTGCATACTAATGAGTTACTAATGTTGGAATAATGCGTTATAAATGATGAATTCAGTGTTTATTCATGCTAAATAGTGTGTACTTATTATAAAGTGCTACTGCGATTCCCAATAGTTTTGGGTTAATTTGAATATTTAAGAGGTAAAACTATTGTAATTTTTAAGAAACTGCTTTTCTGCTTTCTTCTAGTGTTAATGATTTTGTGACCCTTCCTGATTGACCTTGTCTCGACCATTTGGGAGGGGTCACAAAATCTTGTCTCGACCCCCCCCCCCCCCCCCCCGTTGGCAACCACGAGTTTCAATATCTCAATCATTTGTTTTCTTTTAAATTGTTAATTAACTAATTAATTAACTAATATTTTTTTTAGATTAAGTGATTAAATTCATTCTACAATATGCAAATAGTGGAAATGCCTACAAGAGTTTCCCAAAGCCCAAGATGAAGTTTTAGTATGGCTTCTACGGTTAGAACAACAGTCCAAAACGCAAAGATATTACATTTAAAATGATAGAAAAGCCGAGAATCCCAGCCCGGTGTCATTCCCAGGCCGTCAAATACTGATGCACAAGGCACCCTTCAGCATCTGTATGAGACGCATCAGACTTTCAAGTAACTTAAATATAAACCCATCTGTGGCAATATTAGTCAGAGTAACTACTCCGGAAGTAAGTTGACTTAGAGCAGCAGGACTTTCACCCAGGACACTGCTGACGTCCTGAGCAAACATGAGTTGTGATGAGTTGGGCATGAGAATGGCTTAAAGTCAAAACTAGACCATTTTTGGGCATTTCTGTTTGATAATTGACTTGACAAAAGTAAAACTGATGAGAATAGGCGCATTTTATACCTCCAAATAAAGCCTAGTCTATGACTTTATGGCTGGTGTACACAGACTCACTGACCTGGGACCACTCCATGGCCACCCACTGCGGGCAGGCAAAGGTGTTGCAAATCTGTTGGGTGATAGGTCGAGGGGAGTGGGTGCACTTCCACTCCTCCACCTGGGAGAACTGTCCCTGTGTGTCCTCCTCTATGCACAGCACGCTGCGGACCTGCCACCCGCCACCTTGACCGCAGGACACCGAGCACTGGGTCCAGGGGCCCTGCTCCCAGCTGCGCAAACACATGACAAGGCCCAAGCTCACTTAATGCTTTCTCCAGTCATTTAACATTGTTTGATGACAGTATAGGTTGCATCTTCGTGATGCACTCCCACCCAACCTTAATGAACTTTCCACTTGTTATACTCATTATCATAACAAGGAACTTTCAATAACGGTCGCTTGATATACTATTTCATATGCTTTGCTCGTCTTTCATCAATGTCTTCAAATTTTCAAACCCGGACAAAATTTCAAATCTAAAACAGATTTTTTGTTTAATTCAGTGTGAATTAACATCCAAGGGATATCATCCTGAGATGTCCATCCTGAATAAATGTCCATAAATCTACTGAAATGATAGAAATGACAGGAAAAAGATCAAAGTGAGAAATATTAAACCTTTTTCACTTTACAAAATATATTGTTAGCAACTTCACTAGTCTAGGCAGAATTTCCAATCAAAATGGTTCTTATATAAGACTGACACACACATCTATCCATTCATATGCAAATTACCTGTGGCCAGACTTTGTTAAGAGAGCACACAGTATTGTAACCATGCATGGTGATTTTTCGTTTTGCCACTGATCGGACTGATCGCTGGAGTTTCATACCAGAGATGGATCACAGATTAAACTCTCTATATATTTGATTTATTTTCTAAATCACCATCTGATTAAAATATATGTTCAATGTAGGTCTGAACAAAAAGACCACAAACAACTTTCTTCATTTATAAAAAGATTTGTCTTATCTTGATCTGTTAATTCCCTCAAATCATTTTTATTATGGATATAATAAAAATCAGAGCGAGCTGGAAAGAGGAAACACTTTTTACGTCCTTTATCGTCCTTTCCAGTTTCGGGTTTGATGAATTATACAATTTAAGTTTAACTCGAAACATTGAGCCTAATAAATAATTCCAGGGTTCAAGAGAAACCATAATCATATTTGGGGTTATTTTATAATGAATTAACAATCAGAATACCAAAACATACAGACGGAAATATTTCATAAATAAGACAAACGCATTCCGCGGGTAGAAATCGGTCCTGCGCGTATAAGCAGGACACAGTATAAATACCACACACTGTCTATAAATACTCAACACAGTTTGTTTAACAGGTAACTACACAGAAAACATCTCCACTCTGACAGTGATGATAACTGTGCTTTATTAGTATAACTAGTAGTTTAACACCATTAAATCAACAAAAAACATTATACATTCATTTTTATCAATATCTTTAGTGGATTGTTAGCTAAAACTTGTCCTGACCAGAAAACTATTCCGTTACACTGATCATGTTTACAGACACAAACTCCATCAAAAGTCTCTCCAGCTGTTAAAGCTGACTGACAGCTGATCCAGATGTGATCAGCGGCCGCCATCATCAGAAACAGACGTCGCTTTACGTGACGCTGCAGAGAGAACAATTGGTTCCAGCCTGCCCTCCATCCTGGACTTGCACACCACCAGAGTCAGGAAGCGGGCTGTAAAGATCACCACAGACCCCTCACACCCTGGACACAAGCTGTTCCAATTCCTCCCCTCTGGAAGGCGCTACAGAGCACTGTACGCCAAAACCACCAGACACAGAAACAGCTTCTTCCCACTGGCTGTCACTCTGATGAACAGTTAAACAGACTCTTCATCTGCACTATCTGCACTTTTTTGTTGTCTTACTACTGTCTTTAATGTCCTTTTTATATTTTTTATATTTATCTTGTATATTGTGTGTGGAAAAAAGTACGAGAGCCAGTGAAACCGGAGTCAAATTCCATGTATGTGAAAATTTACATGGCCATTAAAGCTGATTCTGATTCTGAAAGGACGTCTCATTTCTATTAAAAGATATGTCCTTGTTTCGCAAAAATCAGACACATCCTGTCTCAAAACGAAACAGAAAAATGTGTCTATGTATATTTTACTTGTAGACTAGATTATCGCAATTCTGTACTGTCAGGATGCTCCAATAAGTCTCTAAAGACTCTCCAGTTGATCCAAAATGCTGCAGCTCGTGTACTAACACATATGGATTGAAGATATATTACTCCTGTATTAGCTTCAATACACTGACTCCCTACACATTTAAATCCTACTCCTCACCTACATTACCCTTAATAGTCAGGCACCATCATATGTTAAATAGCTAGTACGCTATTACCCCCAACGCTGCGCTCTCAGAATGCAGGATTACTTGTGGTTTGTAAAAGTAAGATGGGATCAAGAGTCATCAGCTGTCAAGCTCCTCTCCTGTTGAACCATCTCCTAGTTTCAGTCCGGGAGGCAAACACCTTTTCCACATTTAAGACATTTCTCTTTGATTACTTCGGGTTAACGCTGGCTCACGCTTGCCTTGGACAAGCGCCTAGTTATGCTGCTATAAGCCAAGGGTGCAGGGGGATGATACACTTTTGATACACCTCTTTCCTCCTCTTCATGTCCATATGTATGCATTCATGTCCCATTAAAGCAGGGGTGGGCAATTCATTTTCCAACGGGGCCACATGAGAAATTTGGACCGTTGTGAAGGGCCGAACCAATAGTCTGAACTTAATTCAATTAACTCAATATTAATGTTATTACTTTATTAAAAAACTGTAAAGTATATGGTTTTGAGCTGCTACTGGTAAGAATACATGTTACAATAAGGCTATGAAAATAAGTAAAAAAATGTAATTTAATTTATAAAGATTTTTTTAAACCGTACCGTAAATATGTATGTTAAAGACCAGCAATTTATTAACTTTGAACAAAAGCAATAAGTGATTTTGATGTTTTCCAGTTCAGGTGTTCTTACTCGGTGAGAACAGTCCAGTCTGTGTTGGCTTGAACAAGAGCATGAAGTCTGGTTGAATGAGGTGGAGATGTGGACAGCTGACAGGTATCAGAGAGAGAGGATCTGATCTGTTGAGCTTCATCACTAGAATGTTTGTTCTCATGTCGGTAGATCCAAAGAGAACCAACATCTTCTGAGCAGGCCTCCTCATGTGAGGAAAGTTCTCCTCTTTGAGAGAAGAGTAAAGATCCAGAAGTGATCCTGACTTAAAGTGCTCTGCCATAGTGGATCAGACCGCAAGTCGGCAACACTGCCCGTCGTGAGGCTGCGTAAGCATAAATAAATCGCCTTCAAAGTAAAAGCAGTGCCGTTTGTATTGCATTCATGGCGTGCACCTTATTTATTTATTTTTCATTTTCATTTTTGATTGACCTCACGCGGGCCAGACTGGGAGAGCCCGCGGGCCACATCTGGCCCGCGGGCCGTAAGATGTCCAGGTCTGCATTAAAGGATGTTAATAATAGCTTTCTCACATTGACGGTTTCATTAGACCTGCAGTTATTATAAGTGGTAATCATCTTTCTTTTAATATTTCTGCTATTCTGCTCCTACTGCTTTCATTATATGTATATGTTTTGTCATATAAACTGAATGGACATGAAATGTATTACTTCTCAGATGCTCTTTTTGAGATTACTTCCACTCCTGTATTAGCTTCTCTACACTGAAAAAGGGAGAGAGAGGGGACAACACATCAGAATGGACCAGAACCCAGGCCGTGAGCAACCCGGGTGCCACAGTGTTCCATGAGTATTGTCGTTCAGTTTGTCTATTTCTAAACTACATTGAGAGTTATTTTCTACCAAGTTAAATCCATAAAGACTGCAGTGAAAGAGGCATAGCACACCAACTGCTACTGAATAACTAAATGAATATATAAATCATTACAGAGAACACCTCAACAATATGTTGGCTTTCAAAAGTATGGTCCTTGAAAAACAAACCATGAAGATTACGAAGAACTGTCAGAGTAGTAGGATGTACATGTTATTGCAATGTTATCATGTCAATTTTTTATGTAGGTAAATTCCTCCTTGTCTTGATTACATTCTATTTTCTTCTACTTCTGGTTACTTCAGGGTGCTTCATTGGATGTGATGTATTCAAACAAGTAATCGTATCACAGATTTCTTGACACATTCCGCCAACTCACGTCCTGTGTTACATCTCAGCCAACACTATGTACAAAATGGAAATATGTCAGAGAGAAGAAAGACAGCAGTAAAGTAACTTTTAAAATGAAGGATTGTAAGGTTACTTACCGAGGCAGAGGTTGGAAATGGTCATAAGGCAACACCTCTTTAAAGCCATCACTGGAGGAGACAAAATATCACAAAACATTGCATGTTTGAGACTGGAATCCAGATTGCAGCCCGAAGTCATGAGGTCATAAGGATCTTGGGAAAGCATAGATGATAAATGTAAGCCGGCACAGTTCTTATTAATAGCAGTTAGGCCTTCAAGGTTACAACAAAGTGGTACAAGGGTATGAATTCTCTTCATACCCTTGTACCACTTTGTTGTAACCTTGAACATCTGCAGTGAAAGAGGCATAGCACACCAACTGCTTCGCATTGCTGATTTAGCATTTCTGCTATTTAGCCAATATATCTCTCTCATCATTGGCGACTTCCTTGCTAGATTTAGCAACATTTGGAGGTAGTGCTGCAGGCTACTTTTATAATAATAATCCTTTATTAGTCCCGCAGCGGGGACATTTAAAATCATGATATTACATATTTTACATACATACATGCAATTGGCAGGGTTCATACACATTTTGAGCATGACTTTTTCATGACTTTAAACCAAATTTCCATGACAAAACATTTTGTGAAATCTGATTTAACTTAAAATAAAAAATGAGGATTCCAAAGCATACAGTAAACCTTAAATGACACAAATGAATGAGAGACAATAGTTTGATTAAAGAATAAACATTTATATAGATGCCTGTATGTATGCCTGCTTATATTTTGAGCGTCTTTCTTTTAAAAGCATATTAATTATTTCAAACTCAGCGTAAATGAACGTCATGAACACATGAATATAATACATTTACATGACTTTTCCAAAACTTTTGGGATTTTATTTTTTTCAAGAACTTTTTCAGGCCTGGAAATAACCATTTTAAAATTCCATGACTTTTCCAGGTTTTCCATGACCGTAAGAACCCTGAATTGGACTCTGCATTTGAACCCATCCTTTGCAATTAAGGAGCAGTGTGCAGCTGTGAGGCACCCGGGGAGCAACTGGGGGTTCAGTGTCTTGCTCAAGGACACTTCCACATGCAAACTATGGGGAGACCAGGGAATCGAACCGTTGAACCATTCAGCGTGTCAAATCTAATATCTAAAATATCATGTTTGGATTACGTTGTCTTTCAGTTTCACAAGGGACATGAACACCGGTCATGAGATTGTTTGGCCATACAACCCAACCACCTCTCCACGCAGACTTCCTTGCCGTTTATACTAGACCACATAACTTCCAAAGCACTTACTTTGTGCTGGCCATGCCATGACATAGAAATGTGTAGACAACAACAATAGGAATTAGTTTTTTTGTGACGACACAATGTAAAACTCAACCTGTATTGATCCTACCTCTCTGGACAGGGGTCCATATTGCACTCCTTGAGTTTTGGTGTGGGTTTGGTGTTTTCAGGATAGCTGTTACAATGATGCTCGGGCAGTGTCTGGTTGGATCTGATGTCTGTGCACTCTGCAGAGTTCAGCTGATAGCCTGGGGGATGAAAGCGGACACAGACTATTTAAGTATATGTTGATGAAAAAAGTTGAAGATATCAACAGATGACGCTGGATATAAAAAAGCTGAGGATCAATGAAAACTAAAGCAATGTTAAATCATTGTACAAAGACACCCATTTACAATTACTGATGGTCACCTCACCTACTCCACAGGTAACCGAGCAGGGGAAGAAGTCAGTCTCTCTCCACTGGTACCTGATTGGCTGGTAGAAGAGAAACTGGACAACTGTATCCTTAGAGCCTCCATACTTCATCTGCACAACATATAGGGAGAATGAATAGTTATGAAGAACATTGTTATGTTAAGGAGCGTAGGGTAGAGAAGATTAGAGAACCGAATGGAGGAGCAAAGTAAAGCTCAGTAAAGGAGAGAATCCCCACGAAGGAGAATTAAGTAGAAGAATCATGTTAATAGGGCACTCCTGAGAACAGTTGTATCATGTGTTCAGGAAAAAAGTTTTTGATACAAATATGCATTCCTTTAAGTAAAAGAGAGCAAAACAGAGTGTGTGATAAGAAGAGTGTAACATAATTTATAATGTGAAATATAATATATTTTACACAATATTACACAATTAATAAATGGCAGTACATCCAGCTCGTTGGTAATACCATTTTGTCACAGGCTTTTTTAGAGAAATGATTTCACCCACATTTTTTTCTGAAGCTTACATATCAATGAATGAAAATCTAAATGTTGCTTATCACTATTATGAGAGTGCGTGATTGACCGCTTCAACAGGTTTTATCATGCTGTCAACCAGTCCTGACAGAGTTTACCACCCTTTTCCCATTGGAGACAATACAGATTACTTTATTGCCATCTGCTTTATGCTCCCCTGTGAACACCACACAAAGCATCTGCTTTGTCAGTCCAAGGTTAGTCAGAATGATATATGCTCCAGTCCCAATACAGCATGTTGAGTGATCGAGGAAAAATATGAAAGTAAAAAAGTCTAACTATTATAAACGTATAATCATTTTCTTTTTCTGTATAACCATTGAACATATATACTGTTTGGTTTTTATTTCAATTATAGTTTGTGATTAGACCACATAAAATGCATAGAATGCCCCCCCTCCTCCTCCCCTGGCAAGACCACCGTTCACAAGCATGACACTTATTTCTGCACTTCATCCAGCACATACCACTCCATTATGAGAGGTCAATGTACACACACCCGTAGCAAAGTAATGTGCAACAATATAAGCAAAAAAAATAACACAAAGTTAATTGCTAGGAATAAATAAATAAAAGAAGAGAAGCAAGAATCGAAGGTAAAAGCAGGTCTCTTGAATCAGTTTTATTAGCAGAGATTTCAAATTAGACACAGGCCTCAGTCTGAAGCCTAGAACTGCCTATGCTACTTGATACTTAGGGATAGCGGCAGTGTCAATTTTCATTAAGACTTCAGCGCCAATGTTATTCGTTGAATAGCACTACCCCAACACGGACTCATGCTTGAATTACAATTCATATTCTTCGATTTTGTTTTTACTTGCTGAAAACACAAGCAGCCTAAGCTTAAACTATTTGATCGTCATTTTCATACAGGTACATGTAAAGTTCTCTGAATTTAACTCTTCCTACGAATTAAAGCAGCTGCCAGCTGCACTTGGGGAGCAACTTAGATTAGGTGCTTTGGTGAGTATTTCTGCAACATCTAAATGGGGAATACCCCATGGCATCACTTTTAAGGCACTGGGTACCTCATTAGTGGTCACCTCACATTTTTCAACATGCAGATAGTCCGATAGACTCTCGTGGGTGAAAGTCCTGACTGACTGTTGGATCCATCCACACAACACGGTTTATACTACCTCACCTGACTTCTTCCTTTATTCCAGTCTTAACTACCTCAGTACTGCAGCCCTGCACATGCAAAAAAGACACTAGAGGGGTTCGTGGAGCGTCAAAGTTTGACGCATAGGGCCACTGAACAAGCTGCCGTATGTGACGAGTTGTGAGTGAGGTTGATTTCTTGCAGCGAGATTGTGTGTGAAATTGAGTCATTGAATTGTTCATGGTAATGAAGGAACATGTCAGCCAGTGCAATATGCGGTTACGTTTTTGGATTGAGCTCTGTATGATAAAGGAATAAAATATATCAGGGTTTGGGCACACACACAATACTTGTTAGCAGGATATATACAGTCAGGTCCATAAATATTTGGACATTGACACATTTTTCATTATTTTGGCTCTGTACACCACAACAATGGAGTTGAAATGAAAAAATGCAAGATGTGCTTTAAGTGCAGACTTTCAGCTTTAATTTGAGGGTATTTACATCCAAATCAGGTGAACGGTGTAGGAACTACAACACATTCAATTGTGGCCACCCCGTTTTTAAGGGACCAAAAAACGGGGTGGCCACATTTGAATTTGTTGTAGTTGTAGTGTACAGAGCCAAAATAATGAAAAATGTGTCAATGTCCAAATATTTATGGACCTGACTGTATATTGTTTGTTTGGGGCTGCCATGGGATTTGTTGACAAGAAATAACATATTGAATATCACCGGACTTATTCTTTAGAAACGTAGAATAGTGTTAGAATGTGGTCAAAATGGTGACGCCGTTGCAAAATGCCTTCATCTTCACAAAGACATCCGACTGTGTGGAATTAATAAAAAAAATCTGCATTGCCTAATATTATGCAGCAGACTGGTTTATTTATTATATTCAATCTTGAATAAAATATGTACATCTGAAGCTAAAAGTCCTAAGGCTGTTTTGCTCTTAACCTAGGCCTCTACTATTTTCTTTGTTTCACCTTTATCATGAAATCAGCATTGAGTGGGCCATGTGTCCTGAGTGTCTGCCTGTCCGTCCCTCTCTGGAAGTCCAAGGAGGTGTTTCCTATCCAATAGAAGCCTGTAGACACCAGACTGGTCTCCTCCACTCTCCCCTGAAGAGAGACGGCTTCAATAACTGAGGGAGACAAAGCAAGATGTACGTTTGTTACTGTACAATACCTTTCAATGTTAAAAAAGGAAACCCTTGTCACTTTATAGAAAGGATATTAGGGCTGGGCGGTATGGCCAAAAATCCATATCATGGTATTTTGAAAGATTCTGGCGGTTTCACTGTATTTTTTTTCCGAATAAACACATTAATTTATTGACGCCGTAAAGGACCGCCGCCGCCATCGCCATCGTTATTCACCACTCGCTCGCAACTGCCGCTTCTTATCCCTTCATACTGGTGGCGCATGCGCAGCCGTAACAACTATTGTCATTCTTCGGCAGGCAGCAACATTTAATGTTTACAGTCACAGCTGCGTGTCCAGCGGTCTGAGCTACTTACCGCTCACGGATAGAAGTTGACTCATGGTTTGAAAGAAATGACAGCGACAAAATGCATTCTGGGTAAAGCTCACTCAGCCGCACAGGAAGAGACTTCTTCCTGCACATGAAGAGTCTTCCTGTGTGGGCGGGCATTTTGGCAAAGTAATTTACCCAGCATGCATTTTGGCGATGTCATTTCTTTCAAACCATGAGTCAAGTGAGTCTCCATGAGAGCTAAGTAGCTCCGTCCGCTGCTCCTTCAGCTTCAAGCTGTGAACATTAAATGTTGAAAGAGCAGCGACTGGTATGACGGTATATGAAAAATTCATACCGTATGGAAATCCGAAACCAGTTGAACCGGTATACCGCACAGCCCTAGCTGACACTGCAACAAACTGGCAGCAACACACCCAAACAAGTCATTGTCACTGGCTGAATCTGCAGGAAAAAAGTGTAATCCTAAAACCACCATATTGGACACTCTCTGCCCAGATGGCCCAGGATTTGGTCCTTAAAAAAACAGAATCATAAATAAGGCTAAGGCAATCAGCAAGTAGGAGCACTTTGAGAGTTCCTTGAACCCTAATGCCGGGGCCACACAGCCTGCGTGAGCAGTGCGTGATGGCGGCTTCACTGAACTCCTTTTCTTTTTTTAATTAATTGTTATAACTCACCTATCATATCGGGTCCTTTGGCATTGAGTCTGAGAAGGCGGCTTCCTGATGGCATCTCCAGCACTGTCTTCATAGCTGCAGGCAGACACAAGGTTGGAAAGGTTTAATTTTAACATTCAGTAGAATACAATATTGACACAGGGGTGGCAGAATACAGGAAAAACCTGCACAACTGAGTGGGGAATTTAACATCTTTCAGGGGATTTTTGGGAGCATATTAGAGCGTTATCCACCCTCATCATCAAAACACAAAGAGAGGGAATTCTGGAAGAATGGTGCTCAATGGCTCCAGTTGAGTAGACTGAACTCTTTGCAGGCGCAACCTCCGGTTCTGCCGAGTGAAGTCAGACGGTTTCTTAAAATAGGTCGCTTGGAAAGTACAGTAAAGTTTCAAGTAATCTTCTTATGTGCAAATTCAGTTTCTTCTTGTTCCAGAATCTATGCAAGTATGCCTGCCTACAGCCTGCCACTCACAGCATGCCATCTCCGTTACCTTGCTTACCAGTAGGTATCAATCGTCATTCTCTGCAAACTTACAATAAACCTTGTTTTCTAATTATTACCGTATTCTTCTTCTAAGTTCTAGACTTGCTTTCCTCCCATCAACCTTCACCAATTAACTTGTGCGATTTCTTCATCCAAGCCATCGACCTGTCTCTTAGACCAGTGATTCTTAACCATAGGGCCGCGAGCGCCACCTAGCCAAAAACTGGGGGCCGTGGGGCCGCATAGGTAATGAATTGAAGACAGCAGAGATATTACTGTTATCCACCAGACGCTCAGTTACAATATAGCTTCCCACCACTTGGTGGCGGTAATGCGAATAGTTGTTTAACAATTTCTAATATGCAGAAGAAGAAACTCAGCCAGCAGCTAGCTAGCCTGTAGCGAAAGTTATAGAAGGGTATTTAAAACGAAAACATGAAGACTAAAGTGCTGCTGAACACCCCCCCCCAAACATCTACATGTTTGTGCAAGTATAATCCTGACTTCACGAAGTAGGGCTTTGTGTACGGAGGTAACGAGGCGGAGCCCTGAGCCCAGAGTGTGGGCTAACGCTAGCTAGCGCTAGCCTCGCTAGCTAACGCAGCACTGAAGGCTTCAAAGCTAAAGCGGTATCTAGAGACCAAACATCCAAGCTTGTGGGATTTTTCCAGATAAAGGACGATGTACTACAGATGCAGAAAAGGTCTGTCTGTCACTGACAAGCAACTCCAATGTGCTGTGAAAGCAGCTGTCACAGATATGAAGAGCAACTTCTGGTTCTGCAAACATGAAGACTGCTGAAGCATATCATTCACATCATAAGGCTATATTTTAATTTGCACTTTATTAAAATGTTATTTACAATTTATTTAATTTGAAAATTATTATTTTGAATTGTGTGCACACTTGTCTGCACACTAATAATTGCCCAATAATTGTGAACACACAGATATTCTCCTAAAAAGTAAAAACCTCACTTTTACCGTCTTAAACATTTCAGGTTTGAGGTTTATTAACATTTTGGATTAACCGAGAGCACTGTAGTAGTTCAATAATACAATTAATCCTAATAATTGTGCAGTGTATTTATTTTATTACCACATATTATTTATCAAATTCCAGCTTTTTTAGAGTCTCCCTTGTTTTTGTTGAAAAAAGCGAATTATTAGTTATTTGTGTGTTAATACGCCTGACTTGAGCCTTTAAATGAGTTATTCTATTAGCTTGATTTGTTCCATGACTTGATGTCTGTGCAGGTTTGCATACACATAATCAATAAATGTCTTTGTGATGATCACGTTGCATCATGTCATTTATTTGACAAGGGTTTTGCTTGTTAAACTGTAAGTAGATTTGATTTAGTTATTGAATACAAGTCAAACCAAGAGTGTGATCAATTAGTTAATAAAACAATACAGTGTTAATATTTGAATGAGCCCCGGGGCACTTTGTACTTGAAAAGTTGGGCCCCGAGGTCAAAAAGGTTAAGAACCCCTGATTTAGACCCCATCCCAACTAGGCAGTTTAAAGAAGTTCTTTACAATCTGTCTTTATTAAACAGGCCATGTACGATAACCCATAAAAGTAGCAGAAATTAAACCTCTTCTTAAAAAACTCTTGAGGTTTTAGCCAATTATCGACATTTATCTATCATCCATATTCCCCTTGAGATTTATCAGTAGTGTGACTTTCGCTTATTTGAGGATTATCAGTCAGGATTTACAGTGCATCATCAGCAAAGCGACAGATATGTTGAAAATGACTAATGACCTTCTAATACAGGGGTGGGCAAACTTTTTGGCTCAGGGGCCACATTGAATTAAAAAATTTGACAGACGGGCCGGGCCAGTATCAGATGGATGGAGAGTGTTTGACAAAGGGGGCGTGGCTTATCGCCGTCGGGTCTCTCCGTGAAAAAGAGCTGTCTTTTCCGGTATCGATTATGGAATAAATAACCACTAGTTTTGCTTTATACTTGTTGTGGAAGTCCCAAACATGTCGGAACATGAAACACCCTTGTGTTTGGGTTCATAATATTATCCGTAGCCGCACACAGCTCGGTGAATTTCTCCGACTCCTCCGGGAACTGCGCCGGTCTTATCTCCGTAAAACGGATACCGATTCTGCCACCCACCTTGGAAATAACCACCAGTTCTGCTTTATACTTGTTGTGTAAACTCCACATACGTCGGAACATCAAACTCCGTGGTGTCTGGGTTCATAATATTATCCGTAGTCCCACAACAGCGTCTGAATGACAGCCGCTGCACACACGAAAAGCCTAAAAGAGCGCTGTGCAATAAATAAGCATGAAGAAACATCAACGCTGGTCTGTTGTGGTCATCGTGCTTCGGGAAACTGAACTTGGGAACGGAGAAGCGCTACAGCGGTCTTTACTATAACTTATAATTATTTAAAATAAAAAACTTTTTTTTAATAACTTTTTTTAATAACTTTTTTTTAATATTTTTTTTTAATGTTATAATAATTATAATACTCGGCGGGCCGTATATTAATACTCGGCGGGCCGTATCCGGCCCGCGGGCCGTAGTTTGCCCACCTCTGTTCTAATAGCAAATCAGACAAACGACTTATTACTGCATTTGACACCATTGATCATCACCTTCTATGAGAGAGACTGGAACATTTAATTGGCATTCAAGGAAACCAGATTAAACTGGTTTAAATCATATTGTCCTTATCCTTATGATGGTTTTGAATGCTGAAATTAATATTGATATAGCATTGTATCATTCTGGAGGTAGGCAAACCGCTCTGCCACCCACCCTGGACCCCCTCCGTCCAGTGTGGGTGTCAGAGCGGTTTTAGATGAGCCAGGAATATTCTCTTGAAGTTTTGTATTCCTGTAGTTTCATTCATTGGAAAAACAAAAGTGGTGGTCACAGTGAACAAAGCCGTTTGCGGATGAAATGGCTTTGCTAGATATATGTCAATGAAAATTAGAAATTATTTTTACTCGCTTAACATGGTTTTCACTCGCAGCCCTACAGGTATCAGAATTGTAGGAGAAAGCGCAACAAGCCAAAGCTGACCCATTACAGTTCTTGTTGTCACAATGTCTGTTTGAGTCATTTTAATTGTACTCAGTACCACAGCTACTTCTCACTTCCCTCAGGCACATGCATTTCTTTGGAACTCTCTGGACTTGCCATTCCCCATCCATCAACCAGCCTCAGTCTACTCTCTCACTCACTTGCTCTACTTTCCCTCAAAGTCAGTACATCCACAGCCTGGCTCTAAAATCTGCGTCCGCCTCGATTTTGTGAGGTTAGAGCACTTCAGAGCAAGTCGAGATCAAGTCGGACACAAACTTAACCAGCATGCATTGTGCAGCGATCGCTGGTGATCGATTCTATGCAGGGCTGGGTCATCTCAAACGAGCCTTTTGGTAGATCACTTTGTTCAGTTAACACCGTGTATAGTTGCTGTGTTAAGTAAAGTAATGTTGAGTTCTTTTATAGGCCCATAATGAAATTCTTGGTTTATATTGTGTTACAAGGGTAAACTCTTACGTCACACTCAGGTAGGGTATGGGGTTGAAATAGGGTGACCAGACGTCCTCTTTTTCCCGGACATGTCCTCTTTTCGAGACCTAAAAAAAGCGTCCGGCAGGGATTCCAAAAACGTCCGGGATTTTGCTACGTCCGGGAAAATAGTTATTACCCCCTTACAAGTTTTGGAAATGGTATCTCCCTCACGTTCCACCTTCTTGCGCAAGCTCTGACTGTAGAGAGAACTGTCATTGGTCGACCGATCTCAACGTAAATGTAAGTTCACGGCATGCTACACACTACTGCTACTGCTACCCCCCCCCGACGAAGTGTCCTCCCCCCCCCCCCCCCCGGAACGAAGTGTCCTCTTTTTCACAAACTCAAATCTGGTCACCCTAGTTGAAAGCAAGAGTAGGAAACTAGCCAGAAAGCTAACATTTTGTTTGTCCAATAATTTGACACCCCAGTAAAGCGTTGAAGCAATCAAACATGGCCTTAAGAGACATCTGGAGAAGGTAAAGGGTATTTCACAAGTCCAGTATGTGAAACATTCAGGATTAGCTTGTTGAACATGAGGCTTAGAAGTGGAACCAGAGTGAATGAAGACATGTATGCAAGTTGGACACAGATCAAGATTGGATGACCTACATTGTTCTGGTGTAAGGTGCGGTAGGGCCTGTCCTCGTACTAGCCGGCATGTGGAGCCATCCCCGCCACAGACGCCACAGTTATCCTCTCTGGCACCACTGGCTAGCTGCCGATCACAGCCCACCTCCTGCACACACATTATAAATAAATAGTCAGAAGGACACATGTCATATACATGTCATATACATGCCATGAAGAGATGAGAAGCCTCACAGACTTGACTTAACATTTTTGGATTGATTGCCATACAATTTTGAACCGATATTGATGTTTCCCTCAGAATATATGCAATATCTTTGGTGATCCCTTACCATTTCATCCAGTGTAGTCATTGGGAAAATATAGTGCAATACTTTATGAAAAAGTAACTGTAAAACTAATGGTAATCTCATTAGCCTTAGCTGCACTTTTAGTTTTGTGCTTATTAGCTTAAACATGCAGACATTCTAAACTAAGATGGTAAACGTTGTAAAGGAAGAAAGCTTAGAGGTTAAATTGGCCGAAAAGGATAAAATAAAAAATACAAAAATACAGTCCAAATAACAACAACAATACATTTTGTTCACCTATAAAACTTCCATTTTGAAAATGATATTCCAGGGTGATATTAGTGATTGTCGCAATCACTTTGGTCGCAATCACTTTGGTCGCAATCACTTTGATTGCTGTAAAAATATACAAACAGCGGTGGCACACACGTAATGCTTCATGATGGATGCACTGCTGGAGGTCCACATGAATGGAAGAACAAGGAAGGAACGAGTGATCAAGGACCACCTCACCAACGCCAGAGCTGGAACGCCATATCCCTTGAAGTTTGCGTAATGTTTTCTTTAATTTGTCGGTTTAGGGTTTACATCATTGATCTAACATCCTTTGTTTTTTGTAACCTTTCTTTTTTACAGGGGCAATAGTAAGCATGGAGTGCTATTGGCAAGATGATCAATTTTCTATGGACTAAAGTTAGAGTTGTTACATTGAGAAATGACTTAAATTAAAAGCAGACGAAAAAACTGCTTTAAATGTAGTTCCAGCACTAACAGACCTCTAGAGTAGAAACCTTTGCCCTAGATAATGGTCCGATAAAAGAGGGTTTTGCAGAAAGACTATTAAATGTTAAATTTCAATGCCAAATGAGTGAGTGGGTTTCTGTAGAATCTAATGAGATGAAAGCAAAACAAGATAGAAATACAGAATTCAGACTATAGCATTAGCAGTGATTCCCGGTTTGTGTATGAAATATGAATAATTTACTAAATGATCATGCCGTATTGAACAAGACTTGAAACTAGAGATTGAGATCATGAACTCAATGTTTACTGAGGGAATAAATCAAGAGAGAAGTAGAGTCATTTTCTCATAGACTTCTATACAATCAAACATATTTTTGCAACCGGAGGAGTCGCCCCCTGTTGTTCAGAAGACAGCATGCAAGTTTTAAGACACTTCGGCTTCACTTGTTGTCGCCTGGTTCCTACGGGAGCCCAGACCAGACAAAACAAACACTGGCTCTGGAGAGCGTCATAGTGTGAAAGCTTAAGGCCACTAACTAAGCGCTGAATAATGACATGAAATAAAGACTTGCTCGTCAATATTGTCTTCTTTTTTATCCTGATATATTTGAACAGCAATAAAAGTAAAAACCAGAATCCTCCTGAGTTTGTTGAGTTCTCCTTCCTAAATCGAAAGAAAGTAGACTTTTTCAAACCCCAAATATTATCACATACTGTTGTATGTTATGTCAGTGTAATACTGCTTAGTATATACTATAATTTTCTTCGTTGTACAGATTTATGTGCGACTGAACAGTGAATTCTCCTCTATTCCTGAGTTGTATTTAATCTACCATTGCTCTCTTGCTCATACGTACATACAGAAACAGCCTAATGTAGATATGCTGAGGCTTGATATGGGAGTTGCTGTGGCCGGCTCACAAAACAAAGTGACACATACAAACACTGACAGACACTATTTTACACACCACTGTTCTCTTTTCTTTTACTCCGTGGAATTTTATTTATTTTCTCTTCTACTCGTATACAGCTGGATTGCATGCTGCTGTTTGGTGTATTATTAATCCATATACATGCAGTAGAGGAGGGATTGGCCTCATTCCGTCACAGACAAACTTTCTGCTACAGCACCACAGCTACCAAGCCCCCGATCCAGAGCGTCTGCCTCCATCACCAGACATGTGATGCCATTTCATCCCGGTCATGCCCAGATCCCTCTCTGCATGCCAAGACAGTCAGCTGCTGTTAGAGCACACATCCATCATCCATCTCCCATTACGACCAACCAGTACTTGTGGCTTCTGGCCTGATTGTTGGCATTATTAGTTCAATGATGCTCCAGAAGCAGCCTGAGTCCATCCAGCATTTGTTATGTGCTGGATTTTTACAGGTAGATTCCAGCACATTCAAATAACTTCAACTCGTTGGCCGAGTGCTTGCCAAACAAAGGAGGAGGGGGTTCACTTTTGTGGCCTGGAGGAAAGAAGCTCCAATGGTGAAAGGTTTTTTCTTGCTAAACAGTAACAGCTTACAAATACTGAAGTCCCCTATTAAGCCTAATTTATGCTTCTCCGTCAGGTCGACGGCGTACCTACGGCGTAGCTACGGCGTCGACGCAGACCCCTACGCCGTAGCCTGACGCGCATCTCCAAAAAATCCTAACTACGCGTCGCGTTGACGCGGACCGCAACGCTGTGATTGGTCCGCTCAGAACGTAATTTCCGGCGGTTGCTCTTTCCGGTTTGTCTTCCTACACCGCCATTTTTAAAGTTCTTGTAGACCGGTAGTAACAATGGACCAAACAGAAGAACGAATCATCGAGGAGGTCAGGAAATACGACCACCTTTATAACTTTTCTTCGAGGGACTACAAAGACTGCAAAATGACATTAAACTCATGGCGAGAAATCGCGCAAAACACAGCCACACAGGCACACCCCCCTGGCGGCATGGCGGTTAATTGCAGAGCAACGCGGACCCTCGACGCAGAACTTCGAATGCTCAACGACGGCGTCACGTCGACGGCGTAGGTACGCCGTCGACGTGACGGAGAACCATAAATTAGGCTTTACTGAGGACGTGCTTCTCCTGGCAGGCTGCAATTTTTCTGTCGCGAGCAGAAATATCCTGCGCGAAGTAATGTGAAAGCTCTCGCAGAAGTAATTTGAATGTGCGGCTGTTTGAGTGGATCTCATATGGGATTGCGGTTATTGACATTGATTTGGCCTCATATTAACGTAAAGGCTGCAGTTGCATGAAGGTAAATATGTACCAAGAGAGATAACATTATTGAAAAAAAAAATATTTACACCGTATATGCACATCAAGAACACAAAGAACAAAAGCAACTGTTTGCCAACAGGTGGCACAGTGTGCAGCTGGTGAGAAACCAAAAAACATTCTTCAGCCGTCACATCATTATTACCTCTTGTGTACCAGGTGTACCTTTCACTAAAGGTACAGCACTAAGCTGGTTTAAGTCGTATTTATCAGATCGATCTCAGTTTGTATTTGAAAACGATGAGGCCTCGTTGACCACCGCTGTTCGTCATGGAGTTCCACAAGGTTCTGTGCTTGGACCAATTTTATTCACCTTATATATGCTTACTTTAGGCAATATTATCAGAACACACTCCATAAACTTTCACTGCTATGCCGATGATACTCAACTATATCTGTCAATCAAGCCAGATGAAATCCACCAAGTCGCTAAACTTCAAGCATGTCTTAAAGACATCAAAACCTGGATGACCTGCAACTTCCTGCTGCTGAACTCTGACAAGACTGAAGTTATTCTACTCGGCCCAGAACACCTCAGAAATCAACTATCTGACGATATGGTTTCTCTGGATGGCATCGCTCTGGCATCCACCACCACCGTAAGGAATCTCAGAGTTATTTTTGACCAGGACCTGTCCTTTGGCTCCCACGTGAAACAGATCTCAAGGACTGCCTTTTTTCACCTACGGAACATCTAAAAAATCCGGCACATCCTGTCTCAAAGCGATGCAGAAACATTGATCCACGCATTTGTTACTTCAAGACTGGATTACTGTAACTCCTTATTATCAGGCTGCTCCGGTAAGTCCCTTGGGTCTCTCCAGTTGATCCAGAATGCTGCAGCTCGTGTACTAACGAGGACGTGGAAGAGAGATCACATTACTCCTGTACTAGCTGCTCTCCACTGGCTTCCTGTAAGATCGAGAATCATATTTAAAATCCTTCTCCTCACCTATAAAGCCTTAGCTGGTGATGCACCATCATATCTTAAGGAGCTTATAGTGCCATATTACCCCACTAGAGCGTTACGCTCACTGAATGCAGGGTGACTTGTGGTTCCCAGTCTTAAAAAGTAGGTTGGGGGCTAGAGCTTTCAGTTATCGGGCTCCTCTTCTGTGGAATCAGCTTCCACTTTCAGTCCGGGGGGCAGACACAGTCACCTCATTTAAGAGTAGACTTAAGACTTTCCTCTTTGATAGCGCTTATAGTTAGGCTGGTTCCGACCTTTGATTCGGGAAAGTCAGACAACTCTCCTTGATTCACGAGGGAAACTCACAACGTGATTCCGTCAGAGAGATGTCCCCTCCAATTTTGCTATAGGCTTAGACTGCTGGGGGTCATCTTAGGATACACTGAGCTCCTCTCTCCTCTTCTCTCTCTCCCCCTCTGGATGAATTCATGTATATTCAATGCACATTACTAACTCTACATAAAGCCTCTGTGCTTTCTCGCCTCAAGTTTCGATGGATCGTGTCTGTCTGGAGCCGGTCCTACCTCCTGCCATGGATCATGGTTATCTGGATATGCCTTCTACTCATATGAATAATTTCTGTCATATTCATTGCATGTGCTGTAACTGTTACGTTGTTCATTCTGGTCACATGACATCTATTACTTCTGTCCATCCGGGGAGAGGGATCCTCCTCTGTTGCTCTCCTGAAGGTTTCTTCCTGTTTTCCCTGTTAAAGGGTTTTTCCTGATCCGATGTGAAGTCCTGGAACATGGATGTCGTATGCGTACAGATTGTAAAGTCCTACGAGGCAAATTTGTAATTTGTGATTTTGTATATACATTTTATATAAAATAAACTTAATTGAATATGACTGGGATTTGCCATTATGACTGTAGAACCACAGAGAAGGATCTAAATACTGATATGCAATGTTGACACACAAAAATGTTAAGCAGTGAGAACTACTTTTTTACTTTTGAAAATACCTGTGCTGTTGTATCCTGATATTTCAGGATGACAACTGTAGAGGGGTAAGGTTTAAGCCTCCTCCGACTCGTGTATTAAGAAATCATTACAGGATATTATGCAGTTTCACATGTTATCTGCCTTCTCTAGCGAAGGAGCTGCATTGTGAGCTGGTGCTGTGTGCTGACAGCTGGATTTGCATAAGCAGGGCATGTTGTTAATGACTCCTGTGGGGATGCTATCATCTCAGCTGTTGTTGAGGAAGCAGAGAAGACATTACTCTTCTACTCCCTTTCTTCAGTCTGAATTTTCCCCTTTTTTTCTTTACTTGTCTCTTTTGCTTCGAGTTCCACTCATTCTCTTGAGTTTTTTCCATTTTTCCATTTGTAATTTGTCATTTTGGACTATACAAAATAAACTGAATTGAATTCAACCTGATGGCTCAGTGTTTTTTCTCAGACACAGAGTGATACTGAAAGTGTAAAGGAATTAGAAGTCATATGAGTGGTATATGGGTATCATATCACATCTATGAACCAATCAGATTGCTTGATTTAAGATGACCATGTTATAGTCTATATTATATTTAATTCCATTTGTCATGATTTCAATGCAGTAGTAGCTGGTGATAGAAATGCATTTGTCAGATAAGCAGAACTTTACCAGTGTGTTTTTAAAAGAAATGTTTGGTGACCATAACCTCCCACAAGTATGAAATGTCTCCCCCCGTGTACAGGCATGGTAATTTGGCTTGAGTACTGATTTCCAGAGTAGTTTCCAAATATTATTTGTTATATTCATTTCCAAACAGCATGTCAAACCGACAAATAAACTGTCCAAAACTCAGTTGTTTTCCACTTTTAACAAAGCTGAAGGTATTCAAATTCAAAAACACTCAGTAAGAAGCTGGTAATAGTAATCTACTCCATCACCTATGTGCTGAAGTGTACATAATTGTTTGGAAAATGGATCTTTCAAGTGTGATACATGCGCTCTGCCTCCGGTCATGCTGTCACAAACGCCTCTTATCAAGCAGCCAGCCAGGGAGTGGAAGCATTCCACATAAATCCAGCTCTGTGTACCCTAAAACAAAGCTAAAAATAGAGTCTGTGACATGATTACGACACTGTAGGGAACACAGTTTCCGTGTCCCAGCCTCACCCTCTCAGTTCATGATGGCCCCATTAACACATGTGAGACCATATTATTGTCTGCAAAGCAACAAAGCAATGAGGAAATTCTAAACCATGGAGCCGTGCTTGCAATTTTTATTTCATGCTGTTATCTTGAAATCGTGAGATAATTATTTTATTATCTCAAGAAAATAAGCTTTGCACTCAACACAACTCACTGAACTCATGTTTATTTGGTTATATTTTGTTGCATAAAAACAGCCAGTTGAAAATATATAGGCAGGTCATTCTGTTTAATTCTGACTCCTAGACTATTGTAGAATACAATAGGGCTCAGTTGAACTAAACACATGTTTGCTTCAAATACTGATTCTTGCATTTAAACCTCCTATTGCCCCTAGTGCTCAGCCGTATTCAAGATTAAAAAAAAATTATGTCATATGCACAGATAACAGGAAGTTATTCGTTGTACAGAGTAACTGCCTGTTATCTGTGCGTATGACATTAAAAAATATCTTGAATATGACTGAGCACTAGGGGCAATAGGAGGTTTAAATGCAAGAATCAGTATTTTAAGCATATGGCAAACATGTGTTTAGTTCAACTGAGCCCTATAGTAGCTATATTAATTATGCTCATTGGGAGAAAAAGAGGAAGTCATGCGACAGGTATTATAACAGAGCCAGTAAGTCCAGAGGGAGGAGGTTGGGGTGTGCGGACGGTAAGCTGTTTATTCCCTGTTAATAACCTGCACGGAACCCAAACCATGATCTTTCCCTCAACCTAACCAAAATGCATTTGTGTTTAAACCTCACCAAACCATAACCATAGCTGTGTTAGATCAGAAGACGGTATCATGTGTCATTCTAGAAGGAATGGATCTACAACGTGTTTTGTTGTTCAATTGGGATGACTTGTTGGGTTAGCACTGCATGTTTGGTAAGGTTTGTGATAACAATCTGTTTTTGCTTCTCAGACAAATGGTGGTAATTCATCATATCAGAGGTGGATGATACTGACTGTACTTCGACTGACTTGTAGTACAATCCGTTACCTGACACACTCCACTGATGCACATGTCAAATGCATCTGCCCGGCATCGTGTCCCATCCAGCACCTTGGGAGCCAGTTCAACAGTGAGACTTCTCCCTTTGGTCTGGCACCGGAGTGCACAGGGTGCTGAGGGGTCATAAGGTGATGGGTCCCACTCATAGGTGACACCCTGGTACTTGATGTCATTGTGGGCTGAACATTGCTGGGCCCGGAAATCACCCGACTCTGCTGGGCAATCCTGAGGAAGAAGAACAACGAGGACAATTCATTTTCGTCTCACAAAAGGATGTTATTCAAATGTACTACTAGTGTTACTTTTGGTTTTATATTTACCAATATTTCTCTCATATTTTCTGTTTTATCCCATCTTTTGACCACCAAAAAGACATTTGCTAACTACCAACATACCAAACAATTAAAAGAATCTAGGTTTCAGATTTGAAAAATCTATTTTGCTGATATTTTATTGAAGGAAATGCATTCAACATGTTCGAGAACTCTCAAGGATAAACTCAATGGACCTTACTTATCTTAACCTTCTCTTTCATGGGCTTGTACGAGCGGGCCACTTTAGATGCAGCAAATGCTCCTAACTTCAGATAACTGTGTAAATGACCAATGTAAACATGATGAAGGCCTCCTCTGCATAAATGAGTGTGCATTCATGATAATTGTAAATTTGTATAAGGAAAGCCCCAATAATACCACATTAGTGAAAAATGAAGCCTTGGATAATTCTTGCATGAGAGCCAATATGTTTTGGTCACTGTACAAGGCATCTTTAAAGCTGCATGAATCAAAAGTCTACAGTGAATATACAGTACTCATACTATGTGTGACATTGAAAGGCGTCACTGAAACCACAGAGAATCATCACCAACTCCCTCATCTCAAGGAGACATTTTTGTCTCCTTCAGATCATTTCACTGTAACAAGTTTCTGTAGTTTTCACAGTAATATTACTGTATACTGGCCATCCATATTCTTACTGTAGAACTCCTATACAGCATGTTGCTGTCGATCTACAATGCATCATTGCGTTACACAAAAGATGACAGTAGACTATAACGTTGTATGCCGATGGACCACTTGCTTCTCTCGACACAATTTTGGAGCAAGAGCTACAACATTTCTGACCAGTCCTCACTTCAACTTCAGCAACAGCGAGGTAACGAAGCTCATTATTATTCCTTCATATTTCCTTTTTGCCAGGCATTTTGCAAATGTACATTAGTTACAGACAGCACAGTCTTCTCAGTAAAGTCACCGTGTAACGCTACGTGACTTTAAGAGGGAAGTAGGGACACTTTCCTGCACTAGTAAGCTAACGTTAGTGTTACTAATATTACCAAAATATAGTATTTGCTCATTAAATTGTGATATAAATCATTTGGCTTCATATAGTGGATACATGGCATGCGTTCAGTGTAACTTGTAAATTAATTGGAATCGTTTACACGGTGACGCCGTCGCCGTGTATGTGTGTGTGTTGGTGCGCTAGTTAGCTAAGGCTCGCTCCGTTTGAAGAAGTTTTGACTCTTTTCTCTCTTGCTAGCTACCGTGCGGCACAACGTGGCACGAGTAACGTTACCGAGCAACACTGAAGGTGAACCAGAACGTTGTGAATGAACCAGAACGCCACAACAGGTCAGACAGCACAACAGGTCAGACTTTTACACAGCACAACATGGCGTGTGTTTTCTGAGCTAACGCTACATGGCAGCAGACTGCACCAGCTGGTATAACGTTAATACATTGCTGCTAGCTTAACCCTCCTGTCGTGTTCGGGTCTACTCTGACCGATATACAACTTTAATCAATCATAAATATTGTGTTTACATCGGATTGCCTTAAGACATTAATGATATCTTCCACACTAGGTATTTGAACATATACAATTGTATATCAGATGTACATGCAGATCACATCCCCCCCCTCTCACGCACGCACACACACACACACACACACACCTGTTCGTAGTCCCATATATAAAGTTGTACACATTTCAAACTTCAAACCAAAAAAGCAGGTGTTTGTTATGGGAACCATCTCTTTCCTGCTTCATGGGCCCATCCCCCCACATGAACCACACCTTCCAGACTAAACAATGCTTATCTTCTCACTTTCCCCCTAAATACACCGGGAACATCAAAGTAAGGGTTTCTTTCATGTCTCTCCTAATAAATACGGTACTATTGTCTGTTTATTTTGTGTTGCAGGAAACCTCCACCAGGCTGATGTTGAGGCCCAGGTGTCCCTGCTGAGCCTCAAGGCTCATCATGTTGGTAAGATCCCAGTACCAGACAAAACACAACATAGGCTGACATCAGTAGTAGAAACATATCGTGGTATTTCTAATGGGAATCGGTAACCAATGTCTCTGTCCTTCCACTGCAGGGAAGAGACTCCTGCCCAGGAAGAAGACTCCAGTTCAGGAAGAGACTCAGTTCATGGAGAAGACGACCGCCCAGGGAGAGGATTCCAGTTCAATACAGTAGTGTTTTTCAACCTTTTTTGAGCCGCGGCACATTTTCTACAATAAAAAAATCCCGCGGCACACCAACAACCCAAAAAGTTACAGAATGTCACATTGTAGCATAATACAGTATATGTGGTAGGTAATTAGTGCGCTACCTACTGGCATGGAAGAGTATTCAGTGTTTCCCCCCTAGGTTTATAGCTTTGGGGGGGGAGCGACTGACAGACAGACGGACATACTACATCGTGATACCTCACAGTACTACAAAGTAATACCTCACAGTACTACTAGTGACTCCATCTGTGCTTTTATAAATACTAGAATAAAGAACATTGCAATCACTTACAAAGTTTAAATGTTTAAACTCTTGTTTAAACTTCAATTCAGCTTTTAATACTCTTCTTTATATATAAATGAAACGCAGATCTATGAGAGCAACTTAGGCTTTTTAAATGTACAGGTCATAAGGCAACAGTAGGTTTAATGTTTAAAGAAACATTTGTAAGAACATTCAAGACTACATTTTTAAGAAGGCACTGCAATTACTTTTTCTTTTAAGGAAATTAAAGGTCCAATTAAATCCAAACCCACCTTTCACCTACTTGTTTTTTTATCTCATGTATTTTAACCCATGGCAAAGTGTATACATGTCTATGAAGCTAACATTTATTAATTTTCCCTGCATCTGCTCACACAAACACTAATTCCAATATATCTGAGACAAGCAGGGCAAATGTTTAAATGTAAGATTATATATTAAAATCTGTGGAAATAGCCAGCATGTCGGACTTTGGCAGAGGAGGTAATGGTGCAGAAAAGCTTTCAACATCTTAACACCTGGCTGCTTCTTGGGACTGGAAGCTGTCTCAGATCAATAAGGGATGCTTGTTCCACTGGGAGACAACTGGCAGACATTTGGCAGCCAATAAATCTCTCTTCTCCCAGACTGAAAGCTGGACACATCAGCTTCACTCAGCCTGTCTACATATTCTTCAGATGCCTGTATGGAGCCTAATAAACAGAGGCTTCAGTTCAGACAGTTAGCCTCCATGTGTAAAAGGGGCTGAATATTATCCTGGGACCATTTCCCACTAGATCTGATTGAAGCTCTACGATGAATACACACTAAACCACTTAAAAAACGGTCTAAGAAGGTTGTTTCAACAGGCTGGATGTTCTTCTGTGGTTTGGGAAAGTGTAGTCCTGTAAAACTACCATTGTTGGAGTGGTTGTGGTTGCCGTTTTCTCATGGATCAAATGACAATGTTGATATTACATGATGCACTGTCAAGGACTGGTGGAGGGATTATTCATTTAGAACAGACTTATTATTGCTAAATTATTGATGTCTCCTTTATTTCCCAACCTGGTGCACACAGAGCACAATATACTTTTGTGATACACAAATCCTTTATCCTTTTCAAATCTATTTTGGTTCTATTTTAAGGAACCAAAGTTAGAAATTACTCAAACTCAAAAGATCCAGTTGAGATCTTTGGTTACCTTTTTTTTCTTGGGACAGTCGGGGCACAACTATTTTGAGTGGCAGCCTAGTTAATGCTCACAACTAGCAGCTATACAATATTGGCTACATATTGTATGTGTCTGACATGAATATTAAAGAACAGGTTCGACCTACACACATAATCACACTTTCTTCAAATACTAGAGGTCAGAAGACTTTGAATTATAAAGTTCATATGCATTACTTAGAGATTCCAATTACTGAGAAGTAAAGAGATGCCATCAGCTTCACAAAAGAAGAACTGTCACTCCATATATCTAATATAAAAAAAAAAAGACACAGTTCAATTAAAGTCCAACTAAAATCAGACTTTGTTTTTTGAATGTATTTACTTTATTATTAAAAAGGGAGAAAAAATGTCTTTAGGAAAATATTAGAAATGCTCCTGTTGCTCTAAGCAGCTGGAGCAGCATGTCGTTGTCTGTGTTTGGTTGACAGCAGCTGGCAGGCTAAGCCCTGGCAGGGGAACGAGAGACACAGGAAAAACAAAGTCACGCTGTAGCATACGAGTTGTTACTGGTACTGAAGAGAAAGGACCACAGCAGCATCAACCTTGGGTTGTGCAGCAGGCTGCTGTTTTGCTGTTAGACAACACATATCTGCTTGTGAAGATATGTGAATATTACTACTTTAATATTTGATTGGCTGTATGGAAAAAACATTTCCATCTGCGTAGACTGACAACAAGGAGCATTAAATTGTAAATTGTTTAGGTTATCTATGTACCATAACATTTGGGTTATAAGCAGCTACTTTGATATTCACGTATGTTTAATGGATGTTCATAACAAATAGTACATGCAGGGACTTAGGACCCAGGGGGGGATTCAGGTGGGAAGCACAACCTGTGACAGCGGGCTGCATCAGGAGATTACAGCATGGCGGCCCGAGGTATAAAGGAGTTACAGTTAAGAGCAGTTTGTTCTCACATCTTGTGTGTAAAAACACGACAGCTAGCTCCCCGACAACCACCGAAGGTAGGGGCAGCCCCGGCTCGACGCCCGGCTCGGGCAGCGGGGACGCGGGCAGTAGCAGTAGCAGCAGCAGCGGCTTATAAACCGATTTTGATTAATTAAATACGACTTGAGGTTGAGATTGAAATTTAGTAGATGCGGCTTATAAAAGGGTTAGAACCCGCATTTGTACGGTAGTTATGATATCCATGTGGTACAATGATATCCATGTAGGTACAATGATATCCATGTAGTTACAATGATAACCATGTTTTTACAATGATATCAATGTGGTTAAGGACAGGCTCAAATTCGTCAAGTCTTTCTTGTTTAAAGACACACTTTCTGTGAACCGGCCCTTTTCTGTAATGGTTCAAATAAATCAATGTTGGCTTGGGACAGTGGTCTCATGTTAAAGTCTGTTGATCCATCCATCTACAACCAAACTCCATACGCAGACTGTGTGGCTCTTTAATAACGTCACCTGACGACCTCCTTTGAGTCAAAATTCCTATGACCCTTGGAGTGAGTTGTCACTTGAATGTATATGTTGTTTTGGGGCACTTGGTGAAACTACTAATTCTGTCATTTTTATTGGGAGGGCATTCACATATCACCTTCAAAAGAGGTGTGATTGTAACATTTACAGCTTTTCTTTTTCAAGTAAAGTCTCAAAGCAATTTAGTTACAACAATGACATTTTCAACAACATAAAAAATAAAGTAAAGTTCAGACTCACCATGTTGCTACACGTTCTGTAGCGGATGTTTTTGCCTCCACAGCTTCTGCAAAGGAAGGTAAGATTTTTTTCAATGTGTTCTTGAAAGCAGTGGATAGAGACTACTTAGGGTGGTCTGACCCTTTGAGTTACTTCTAGACCCATTTTTATAACTACCGTACTTTTCGGGTTATAAGCCACTACTGCCTTCGGTCAGTGTCCCCATTAGCTCCCCGCTGTAGCCAGCTGGGGCTCCTGCTAGCGCTCCGTCACTTCCCCGCTAACTTCCGCTAGCTCCCTGAAAACCACCGAAGGTAGCGGGACCAGGCTCGACACCCGACTTGGGCAGAGGGGACGCGGGCAGTAGCAGCAGCAGCGGGCAGTAGCAGCAGCAGTGGCCGGTAGCAGCAGAAGCGCTAGCTAGCAGCGCTACTAGCTTGCTACAGCGGGGACACTGATCAGCCGTAGGAGCGGCTTATAACCCGAAAAGTACGGTATGTATTTTCCATCATCAAAAGAAATGTGTGAAATTGGTAATTATTTATTACATTTCACATGTGAATAGAACCACACACACACACACACACATCAGTACAGCAAACTCCACCTGCAGCATACATCCCCAAGCCAGCAATCATCTCAGAAATGTAGTGAGCTCCAGCTGGCAGAGCTCAAAATGTCAAGCAAAGCTGTCATCTTGGAGTAGAATCAGATAGAGCTGGAACCACACTACAGCCTTTCAGTTAAACCAAACACAGACAACAGCAAGCCACGGCTCCATAGTAATGCACTAACTACAACACAACTGCTCAACAGACAAAATGTTTGTGTGTCTGGGAATGTCTTCTACTAAACTCAGAACATGATATGACAGCTGCACCGGTCTGTTTTTCAGGAAAGGGCATATATACTGTCAAGTTCCTGTTCTTTTGAAACCTAGTGCATTTCCCCACTTGAAAGGGATTGACCCATCTACACAGATTTAAACTGGATTCCACTCCAATGAAAAAACAACTTTTCCTTTTTTATCCCTCTTATTTTTGAGATTCAGTTTGTCAAGTCATTCATTCCAATTCACTGAAGCAAGCTCCCGTTGAGCAAAGCTCCATATAGCAAATAAGAGAGAGGTGAAAAACCTTTAAATGAAAATAAACAGAAAACACACATTTCAATATGCCAGCAAACACTTTCAATACGTGATCCAGCGCCAGTGCATTCTGTCTACATACATATGTCACCACATAGCCCCCAGCTGTGCCTCCACCAACATGTCAATAAACATTTCACTTTTGCCACACGTGAATGGGCTGCGGAGCCCTGTGACGTATTTAGCGCTCGCGCTAATCAAACTGGCGGTGGCAGTGATCATCTGCAAAGTCCGTCACTTATAAAGTTCGCCACTCTTACCGGCTGCCTCTCCGGACTTGTAGATGTGTCTTTGTGTTGTCGCAGATATTCTGCTGCGTTCTGATCTGGCCGCCCAGCGTTCATTTAATCCACCTTTGAAGTGCGCCTCGCGGCGCTTTCGGTCTACAAGCTCCGCCCCTTTTCCTCTCTTGAGTCAGATTGCTTGCACTAACATTTGATTAAATGCTCTGTTTATTATTTAATTTGCGACTATTTCTATCTTCCTGGTTGCTTTATTAATTTGCAATTACTTTTATTTACCTTACATTTTTTCCTTCTTTTTATATAAAATAAAAATCATGTTTGACTTCACAAATACTGTGTCACACAGTATAATGTAAAAAGGAAAACATGTGAACAATGTTAGAGAAATGCTGCAGAAGCAGGTTTCATTTGTCTCTGTAAAGAACTGCAACAATACAGTGATGCTTTTGTATGACACGCCAACGATATCTGTTAGAAGAAAAATATTTTTACTATTGATTAATACTGTATTTCATGTTACCTTTAGAATCATTAGTGTCACACCGCGGTGAGGTTTGTCTTGTCTTGGGTTTTTGTCTCGTAACTTCCTGTTTTATTTTGAAGCCTTACTCTCCTCTCGTTTCAGGTCACTTGCCCTTCCTCATGTGTCACCGGTCTGATTGTCTCCCCTGATCCCTGATTGTTTCCACCTGTTCCCCATTACCCTCATGTGCTTATAGTCAGCGTCTCCCCTTTGTCTTGTGCCAAAGTGTTTCGTCCTTGTCTGTGCACCTAAGCCCTTATCCACAGTCATAGTCGATTTTGCCAAGAGTTTTTTGCTACGCCACGTAAGTTGTTTTCTGTTTCCTCCTTGGAGAGTGATTTTCCGTTTGTTAAAGTTTTCTAGTTTAGCTTCGATTTGTGTTTTTTGTAATCGGTTTTCTTTCCTCCCCTTTGGAGCGATTTTGTGTTTAATTGGTACTAGATAGTTGTAGAGCCTCCTGTTTAGGTGAGCCTTTTCTTTTGTCCCATTGATCAGTAGTTTTAGTTTTCCTCCTTCGGGAGCGATTTATGTTTTAGGATCTTCCCTGTTTCTAGTGTGTTTTTGTCTCTCCTTTTATTGGAGCATTTCCTTATTAGGAAGGTTATCTTCCGCAAGTTATTCTTGCCAGGACTTAGTAAGTGAGTTTTTCATAGCCCAATTGTTTGTCACTCTTCAAAGAGGATCTGAAATCAATAAAGTGTGCTTGTACGCGATATCCTCTGCATCCGAGTCCTCATTTTAGTCCAGGCCTGACAATTAGTAAGACTTCATAAGTTAGTTATATTATTAATAATGCATTGACTTCGTCTTGAACACTCCCATCTGGTACATGCTTACAGACACATCCTTGGCTGATCATCTGATAGAGACAGGAGACTGAAATATCAGTGTCTCTAGTTTAAGAAGGGTATGTCTTGAAGCCTTGTGACATTGGCCCTGACAGGCCAATCTAACGAAAGACATGCAATGACTCATGATGGAGATATCATGAGCCAACTGCTCCATCATCGAACAATCACCTCCACTCTCTGCCTCACCTCTCCCATCCAACCCCCTACCGGCACTGAGGATCTGCGAAGGGGATGTGAGTCTGCTCTTTCAGAGACAGATCAGGAAGGCTCCGGGCCCAGACGGTGTCCCCCCCTCCTGCCTGAAAGTCTGTGCTGACCAGCTGGCCCCCATCTTCACGGAGATCTTCAACCGATCACTGGAGCTATGTGAAGTCCCTTCCTGCTTCAAGCGCTCCTTGATCATCCCGGTCCCCAAGAAATCCTCCATCACAGGATTAAATGACTACAGACCCGTCGCCCTGACGTCTGTGGTCATGAAGTCCTTTGAGAGGCTGGTGTTGACCCATCTGAAGGACATCACAGGGCCCCTGCTGGACCCCCTGCAGTTTGCCTACCGTGCAAACGGGTCGGTGGATGATGCAGTAAATATGGGACTGCACCATATTCTGCAACACCTCGACTCCCCAGGGAGATATGCAAGGGTTCTGTTTGTGGACTTCAGCTCTGCATTCAACACGATCATCCCGGAGGTTCTTCAACCCAAACTCTCCCAGCTCACCGTGCCAGCCCCCACCTGCCGGGGGATCACAAACTTCCTGACAGACAGGACGCAGCAGGTGAGGCTGGGAAAAATCATATCCAGCACCCGGACTATAAGCACTGGCGCCCCCCAGGGATGTGTGCTCTCTCCCCTGCTCTTCTCCCTCTACACCAACGACTGCACCTCAGGGGACCCATCTGTTAAACTCCTGAAGTTCGCAGACGACACAACGGTCATCGGCCTCATCAGCGACGGGGACGAGTCTGCGTACAGACGGGAGGTTGAACAGCTGGTCCTCTGGTGTGGTCAGAACCACCTGGAGCTGAACAAGGCCAAAACTGTAGAGATGACAGTAGACTTCAGGAGGAGCCCCCCAACACTACCCCCCCTAACAATACACAACAGCACTGTTTCTGCGGTGGAGACCTTCAAGTTTCTGGGATCCACAATCTCCCGGGACCTGAAGTGGACCGCCAACATCAACACCATCCGGAAAAAGGCCCAGCAGAGGCTGTACTTCCTGCGCCAGCTCAGGAAGTTCAACCTGCCTCAGGAGCTGCTGATCCTGTTTTACTCCGCCATCATCCAGTCTGTCCTCTGCTCTTCATCACTGTGTGGTTTGGATCGGCCACCAAACAGGACAGAGTCAGACTCCAACGGATCGTCAGGTCTGCAGAGAGAACCATTGGTTCCAGCCTGCCCTCCATCCTGGACTTGCACACCGCCAGAGTCAGGAAGCGGGCTGTAAAGATCACCACAGACCCCTCACACCCTGGACACAAGCTGTTCCAACTCCTCCCCTCTGGAAGGCGCTACAGAGCACTGTACGCCAAAACCACCAGACACAGAAACAGCTTCTTCCCACTGGCTGTCACTCTGATGAACAGTTAAACAGACTTCATCTGCACTTTTTTGTTGTTTTACTACTGTCTTTAATGTCCTTTTTATATTTATCTTGTATATTGTGTGTGTGGGGGAAAAAAAGTACGTAGAGCAAGTGAAACCGGAGTCAAATTCCATGTATGTGCAAATTGCCATGGCCATTAAAGCTGATTCTGATATGAAGACGTCATGTGGCCTTCTGTCTATTGATATTTAAGAAGGTAGCCCTTCGCTTATTCTTCAAGCAGTCCAAGATAGCAATTTACATCATGTTGTGATTCTGACTCTGCTCCTCTTTGCAAAGATTAAATGTCCTGATTATGATTTTACCACTAGGTGTCTAGTACATTTTTCTATCAATATCCTTTTCAGATTAGCTCTACTGATGGCCGGGCCATCATGTTCCAAATGTATTATTCTGTCAATTAGTTAATAAATCTAATGGTTCTGAAATTGCTTTTGACTCGGTATAGTCTCAAGTTTATCTTTTATTTATTTGATCAAGACTGCATTTGTAATCCCTCGTATTAATTTTGGAGCGACAGAAGCTGGACAACCATTTATCAATCACTTTTAGCAATCCATTATGACTGCCCCGCCCCTGCAGGTTCTATACATTGTTAAGGCGTCTCATCCACTGTGTGGCGCCCAAGAGAGCCCCATAGAGAGCTCTGGGATGCGGGTTACCATTCGGAGCATACATATGCAAAATGTGTTTGTTAGTTCGTTCAGTTTTGCAAAACTAAAATGAAATATGGTTTGAAAACAATTCCAATAAAGCATAAATTGTGTCCCTTATTGAAGTTTGTTTTCCAGTATGGAATGAGCCCATTGCTGCCCCTTGTAGCCGTTGAGGGAAAGAATACCCATTAAGATCGTCGTTCTAACCAGTCGTCAAGTACCACTGGGTTTCCAGACTCATACTACAGACACAAATAATTGGCAGTACTAGAAAACGTACTTAGATAAGTGACAACAGTGAGATTTATTCTTAATCGGAAGTGTTTAGAAATTTCCTTTTTGGGGATTTGCGAGATAGAAAAGACATCAAAGAGCAACTTGCAGGCTAGAGATTCCAGCAAATCAAAGTGTGGAAAAAATAATGTTGAAACAAAATTTTCTAAAAAGGTCCTTTTTTTTATGGAATTTTATTTCCAGGCCTCCAAGAGACCAGGAACAGAAACATATTGGTAGGAATAACGGAAGAGCAAGAATCAGTTGAGTAAGAAGATCAAACCGCTTGAGGTTTGTTCTAGCCTCCCTCATAGTCCAGGCAAACTAACTTTTAAAAGGGAAAAAATTGCAACATAATTTATTTTGGCACAGTGGTCTTCTATGAAGTGTCCTGAATAACATACTAAAAGTCCTAAGAACTTACTGCTGCGGAAATAGGTTAAATATGCAAAAATCCAAGATGGCCACCATAAATCTATAATGTCTCATATCTCCACTATCACGAGATATTTGAATTATTTAAAATGTGATTATACGTTTTTTGGACATAAGGAATCATTTAGAATAGGTTACGACTTGATTGGATGCAATGGTCATGGAAAAAAATCCAATATGGACAGCAAAAATGCATATCTTATCATATATTTGCGTGCGAATCTTCACCAATCACCAGTTTGCTATACTTCGGATATTTAATACTGAATTATGAATCACAACATTACCTGGTGGTATCTATTTCCTTCAGTGTTGGGCCGTCAGGCTGGCCTAAACAGAATCAACGAGCCAAGAAGCATATTCCTAAAGCAAATGTGACCGCTGCAGACATTGCTGCTGTTGGTCGCATCAACATTCGGTATTTCAAGATCCCTCCAGCACTACCATCTATTATATATCTACCCCTTGTATTGTTGGAGGCAGAAGATCCAATAGCACAGCTAGATGTCTTATGGAAGAGCTCACTACTCCTTCATTCTCCAAGACCAGCATGGGCTGGAATGATGCAGATGTTGCATCATGGTCAACACCCAGGAAAGGCCACAGTGATGTTCTTGCCAATGATTGATCTTAATCCAGGCGGTACATCATATATCTACTCTACACTGCATTTCGTAACAGCTCAGGCGAAACGATATGATGTCACTCCAGTCCTGACATTTGACCAGCCCTTATATTGGAAAGCGATGATGATTATCCGGTCTCAGCCCAATGACAGTTATCTGAAGTGTATGGTTCTGAGGCTTTGTGGGTTCCATATGCAGATGAGCTTCTTAGGCAGGATCGGACACCTGATGGACGATTCAGGACTACAGGAACTCCTCGAGATTGCATATGCTAGCAACATTGTTAGCCACATGTTGACTGGCAAAGCGGTGTCAAGGACAGTCCGTGGTCACCTGCTGGTAGATGCTGCACTCAATACCATTCTTGTGGCCGATACATACAACATTCCAGTACCAACTAACCAGGAAGCTGATGACTCCGAAGCTGTAGGTGTTCTACAAAATCCGGAACGGTCAGAAGATGATGATGAGACACATGATTTAGACACAGACACCATCACGACTGACTGCAGCTGCGGAACTGTATGACGATGTCGTGTACATTCTCTGGGGAAGAGGTGTGTTCATCAGAAGCGTTAGTGCGACTCAAAAGTAAAGTGAATGGGAAGAAGGAAACAATGACTGGGCGCACAGCAACCTTATGGTTACAGTATATGGAGATGGTGGATATCCTGCGAAGGTTTCTCAAAGCAGAACAAACGGGAAACTGGAGATTGCATCTTCAGTCAGTACGTGAAATGCTACCCTACTTTGCAGCAGCTGGACACAAATTATATGCGAAGTCCGCATATATATATATATATATATATATATATATATATATATATATATATATATATATATAACGATGACCATGCTGCCCGAAACACACCCCGATGTCCATCAGAAATTCGAGGAAGGGTATCATATAGTGAGGCGTAGTGACAGATACTGGGGAGGACTGTTCACAGACCTCATCATAGAGCATGTCCTAATGAGGAGCGTAAAGACGCACGGAGGATTGACATGAGGAAAGGGCATGACCGAAACTCAGTGCCTACTGTGAGTCATGTCCATGCCGGCATGTGCCAACATGAATGATGCCATGCAGAAGTTCACTGCTGTGTCATATGAGACCAGTGACCAACACAAGGATATGTAAAATGCTAGACAAGCTAGAGATGTCAATGACACCCTGTATCTTATCAGCTACCTCGCACAGAGGGATCCATTCGTTGAGAATCCATCACTGTTCAACATCGCCAATGGCATGACGGCCCAAAAAGGAGTCAACATTGACCGATCAAGAGAAATTGGGGAAGATATTCAAGACTCCATGGTCGGGGTATCTGTAGAAGATTATGTGTTCAGGAAAGCTGAACAGGCCACAACACTTGGATCAAGATCAACAGTGAAGGTCAAAGGAGAATCTGTAACGGTGGAACCACAGTTGATATTTCAGAGGTTGGTAACTATAGAACAGCGTTCAGAAGATGTTTCATCCTTATTCAAGTATGAGCTCTGCACTCATCCACCTGCACTGTTTGAATCAGCTGCACTCCCCCTGCAGGCAAATAAGGCAACACTGGCCGATGTGCTCTGGAAGACTATGAAGGGAGAGCAATGAGAACCCAGTGCAAATGTCCAGTATGTGTTAGATGATGGTGCTCTATTATATGTTGATATGTTATACTTACCTGCCTTGATTATATTAATATACAATTTCATTCAATGAAATGTTGTATATCGGTGCAAATATATGATAATAAATGGATTTTTGGTGGCCATATTGGATCTTTTTCCATGATTATTGCATCCGATCAAGTCGTAACCTTTTTGAAATGATTCCTTATGTCCAACAACCATATAATAGCATTTAAAATCATTCAAATGTCTCTTCTGATAGTGGAGATATGAGACATTATATATTGATGGCGGCCATCTTGGATTTTGGCATATTTAACCTATTTCCGCAACAGTAATTTCTTAGGACTTTTAGTATGTTATTCAGGACACTTCATAGAAGACCTCTGTGCCAAAATAAATTCTGTTGCAATTTTTTCCATTTTTAATGGTTAAATTGGCTAGATTGACTGGACTATCAAGCTAGATACACAACAGGACCCACTTCACCTCACTTTAGGCTTAAAGTGAGGTGAAGTGGGTCCTGTTGAGTATCTAGAATGTTTTGTATTTTGTTGAGTCTTTTATTATAATGCAGGACAAACCTCATCATCCTCTTACACCGTCTTTTAATGCCATTTTTTGTAAAGACAAAGCCCAAGAAACATTACATTCCTGGAGACCAGATTAAAATTGTAGTATTTTACGGAAGGAAGGACAATAATTTACTGTTCACCAATGATACATATTAAAAGCATTCTGAATATGCGAGTTATGTCTTTGATAGCGAAATGTGAGAGCTTTCTATCGCCTTTCACCAGGAAATGCACAGCTGGCACAATGAAAAGTGATGATAACGAGTGTCAGGTGTCTTTTAGAGCCCAGTTGAAATGTGAGGAAAAGATAATATGACAACTTGTCAGGAGACAGACTGAGAGATGAAAGTAATGAACCCAGAATCATATCAACAGAAACAAGTCAACATTCAAGACTGGCTGGCTGTAATTCAGTTCATAATTCAGGCATTGATAAACTATGCTTTTGAACCACTGCTATTGCCACATTCTCCACAGCAGAGGAAGACTGGAGAGGCACTACAAACAATGAGGTACCATACTGGACCAAACCGAAAGGAGGAGTTACTCAATGTGAACTGCTTAAGGAACATTCACAGTGGCATTTCAGGTCATGAATGTTTTCCTGCATATATAAAAACAAGACATTGTGAAAAACTTGCTGACAATTTGTGTTTAATTTTCTACATAAATAATGAATACAGTGATTTCACAACAACTAAGGGGCATTGTTAGCCATCACGCAGAGCTTGGCCCCTTATCCTAGCTTAGCCAGCCCAGTAAATCAGAATTTGGTGGTCTCCAGTGTCCAAGATACTGAACCCCAAATTGCTTCTGATGGCTGTGCGGTGTATGAAGGCTTTAGTCGGAAGACATATCAAAGCAAATCAATTTAGCAAGTTTATTTACCATTTCATTGTTTCCACAGTATTTCATAACGAATCTGAACCCGTAGTAAGTGGTTGTGCTTACTACGGGATAAGCTGAATGCCCTGTTCAGCTTGTGAACAGGGCATTCAGCTTGTCCCATTTCTGACACTTGGTTATGACCCCTTGGCATGAGGTTTAGTCAACAAAACTACTTGGATAGGTTTAGTAAAGGATTGTGGTTCAGGTTAAAATTGGTATATTCATAATGCAACTTCAGCTAATTAGCCTAGCCTACTTACTCTGTGAGTTAAGTTATGTATGTTATGCAATGCACTAATGTTACATAAAATAAATCACTGTTTACTTTTGGTTTCACACAAGTCCCGAACCATGGTCATCTGGGTGAAAGTCCTGTGTTGTTTGGCCTAACCGTCGACCCAGGCCTCCTCACCTTACAGACTTTGTGGCTCTTCATACTACATCACCTGACTTCCGGAGCAGCTGCTGTGAGCATCTAATGTAGCCGGGACTGGGTTTACATTTGAGTAACTTAAAAGCCTGACGTGTCTCATACAGACACTATGAATGAGCAGGTGGCACCTTGCGTGGTAGCTATCAGTGTATAAATGGGTATTAATTAGCAGGTGGCAACTTGCGTGGTAGCCATCAGTGTATAAATGGGTGTGAATGACATGTCATGTAAAAGCGCGTCAAGTGGTCGGAAGACTAGAAAAGCGCTATACAAGCACATAATTGTTTAATCGGTTTGAGTAACTTTTTGAAGGACGAATAAGTAAAGTTTCTTCACTCATCTATGACAGTAAACTGACTAGTTTTAGTTGGGAACAAAACAAGACATTTGAGGATGTAATTTTTCAAAATTTTCAGAAATGTTATAGACAAAGCAATTACTCGGTTATTCGTGAAAAAAATTCAACGCATGAACCAACAATACAAAATAATGATGTGGTCCGAGTGAACTTTAGTTGTCCCTTATCAAGGTGTATGTTATACATGCCTTGCAGTGTGGTTTACTGTCAGGGTCAAAGATGCCGGGGTCATTTGTTTTCCAGGACCCTCCCCCCAACAAGGTGAGCTACAGTCAGGTCCATAAATATTTGGACATTGACATGGACATTTTTCATTATTTTGGCTCTGTACACCACAACAATGGAGTTGAAATGTAAAAAAGATGTGCTTTAAGTGCAGACTTTCAGCTTTAAGTTGAGGGTATTTACATCCAAATCAGGTGAACGGTGTAGGAACTACAACAAATTCAAATGTGGCCACCCTCTTTTTAAGGGACCAAAAGTAATTGGACAATTGGCTGCTCAGCTGTTCCAAGGTCAGGTGTGTGTAATTCCCTCGTTATTTCATTTACAAGGAGTAGATAAAAGGTCTAGAGTTCATTTCAGGTGTGGTATTTGTGTTTGGAATCTGTTGCGGTCAACTCTCAATATGAAGTCTGTCACTATCAGTGAAGTAAGCCATCATTAGGATGAAAAATCCTGTCCAGGAAACAAAACCATCAGAGAGATAGCAAACACATTAGGTGTGGCCAAATCAACTGTTTGGTACATTCTTAAGAAGAAAGAACACACTGGTGAGCTCAGCAACACCAAAAGACCCTGAAGACCACGGAAGACAACTGTGGTGGATGACAGAAGAATCATTTCCCTGGTGAAGAAAACCCCCTTCACAACAGTTGGCCAGATCAAGAACGCTCTCCAGGAGGTAGGTGTATCTGTGTCAAAGTCCACCATCAAGAGAAGACTTCACCAGAGTAAATACAGAGGGTTCACCACAAGATGTAAACCATTGGTGAGCCTCAAAAACAGGAACACCAGATTAGAGTTTGCCAAAAAACATCTAAAAGAGCCTGTACAGTTCTGGAAGAACATCCTATGGACAGATGAGACAAAGATAAACTTACGTACCAGAATGATGGGAAGAGAAGAGTATGGAGAAGGAAAGGAACTGCTCATGATCCAAAGCATACCACCTCATCAGTGAAGCATGGTGGAGGTAGTGTTATGGCGTGGGCATGTATGGCTGCCAATGGAACTGGTTCCCTTGTATTTATTGATGATGTGACTGCTGACAAAAGCAGCAGGATGAATTCGGAAGTGTTTCGGGCAATATTATCTGCTCATATTCAGCCAAATGCTTCAGAACTCATTGGACGGCGCTTCACAGTGCAGATGGACAATGACCCGAAGCATACTGCGAAAGCAACCAAGGAGTTTTTTAAGGCAAAGAAGTGGAATGTTCTGCAATGGCCAAGTCAATCACCTGACCTGAATCCAATTGAGCATGCATTTCACTTGCTGAAGACACAACTGAAGGGAAAATGCCCCAAGAAGCAGCAGGAACTGAAGACGGTTGCAGTAGAGGCCTGCAGAGCATCACCAGGGACGAAACCCAGCGTCTGGTGATGTCTATGGAATCCAGACTTCAGGCTGTCATTGACTGCAAAGGATTTTCAACAAAGTATTAAAAGTGACAATTAGATTTATGATTATATTCATTTGTCCAATTACCTTTGGTCCCTTAAAAACGGGGTGGCCACTTATACATTTGTCGTAGTTCCTACACCGTTCACCTGATTTGGATGTAAATACCCTCAAATTAAAGCTGCACTTAACCCTTTGGGGGCGGGGCCCGCGTCGACGCGTAAAACCAGATGTTTATGTTTTTAATAAAATCCTATCTTCACAATAATACGTCACAGAGATATGGTTTCAAATCTGGCGGATATGGTTTCCACTTCCGCGTCTGAGCATCTAAACATGGACATGTATGAGGCGTGCAAAGCTTCAGTGAGAGTCAGAAGATGTCAAGCAAAGAGTCCTGAGCAAAGCTATCTTGGAGAGGATGGGCAGATGGCGCAGCTTCAGAGCCTGAAGGATTCGCTAACAAGGAGCTAGCCGGAGCTAACGGGCCAGATAGCTGGCTACAGCGTTTCTGTGAGACTGAACGGTGAGTAATCAATTGTTGTCCCTATCACCATTAACTTTGTTGGACCTCCATTATGTGTTTGTAAGACCGTAAATAACGTTTGTGTGTTGACATAGCTCAGCAGCGTTAGCACGTCACTACATAGTGCCGTGTTGGCTGTTCTCTTCCGTGTCTATGACTGAACGGTGGCAAACGGGTCCGGCACCCCATACTCCCGCAGCACCCCCCACAAAAACCCCCAAAGGACCCGGTCGAAAGCCTTCTCCAGGTCCACAAAGCACATGTAGACTGGTTGGGCAAACTCCCAGGACCCCTCCAGTAATCTTGCAAGGGTAAAGAGCTGGTCCACTGTTCCACGGCCGGGACGGAATCCACACTGTTCGTCTTGAATCTGAGGTTCGACAAGCAGTCGGAGCCTCCTTTCCAGCACCCTGGCATAAGCTTTTCCCGGGAGGCTGAGCAGTGTGATACCACGATAGTTCGAGCACACTCTCCGGTCCCCCTTCTTGAAGATGGGAACCACCACCCCGGTCTGCCAGTCCATGGGCACTGTTCCCGACCCCCATGCGACACTGAAAAGGCGTTTCAGCCAAGACAGCCCCACAATGTCCAGCGCTTTCAGCATCTCAGGGCGGATCTCATCCACCCCCGGCGCCTTGCCACCAAGGAGCTTTTTGACTACCTTGGCGACCTCTGCCAGGAATATGGGTGCAACCACCCCAAAGTCTTCCGGCGCTGCCTCCTCTCCAGGGGACATGTTGGCCGGGTTTAGTGCTCTTTCCACCGTCCGACGATGTCCCCAGTCCGGGTCAGCAGTCCCCCCCCCCGCTGAGAACAGCCTGGGGTAGACCCTGCTTTCCCTTCCTGAGCCGTCGGATGGTTTGCCAGAACTTCCTTGAGGCCAACCGAAAGTCCTTCTCCATGGCCTCCCCGAACTCCTCCCATGCCCGAGTTTTAGCATCCGCGACCTTCGCAGCTGCAGCCCTTCTGGCCTGCCGGTACCCGTCAGCTGCTTCAGGAGACCCCTGGGCCAGCCAGGCCCGAAAGGCCTCCTTCAGTTTGACGGCTTCCCTCACCCCCGGTGTCTACCACCGGGTTCTCGGGTTGCCGCCACGACAGGCACCGATGACCTTCCGACCACAGCTCCTAGCGGCCGCATCCACAATAGAGGCTTTGAACATGGTCCACTCAGATTCCATGTCCCCAGCCTCCCTCGGGATCTGTGAGAAGCTCTTCTGGAGGTGGGAGTTGAAGACCTCCCGGACAGGATCCTCTGCCAGACGTTACCAGTTCACCCTCACTACACGTTTGGGCTTGCCAGGTCTCTCTAGCCGACTCCCCCGCCATCTGATCCAACTCACCACCAGGTGGTGATCAGTTGACAGCTCTGCTCCTCTCTTCACCCGAGTGTCCAAGACATACGGCCGCAGATCAGATGATACGATTACAAAGTCGATCATTGATCTCCGGCCTAAGGTGTTCTGGTACCAAGTACACTTATGAGCCACCTTATGCTCGAACATGGTGTTCGTTATGGACAAACTGTGGCTAGCACAGAAGTCCAACAACAAAACACCGTTCGGATAACATCTGAACAATATTTATTATTACAGATTTCCAATTTAACTGGAATAATTATAAATAATACATACTTGAATAATAAATACATTATCTTCTCTTATTTCAAGTAAAATGATGGCTGGATTTAAAACAGAAAGCTTTTGAAAAATGTGACTAGATAAATTAAATGAATAAATTAAATAAAGTCCTTTCCAATAATTTAACTGAATTGTCATGCAGCTTCAAATTCAGTTTATTCGGGCGTCAAGTAAGTTCAATCAAAAGAGCCAAGATATTATATTATAGAAATGCATGTGTTAGGGTTCTGATCATATTAATCATGTGTTAGGGCTCTGATCATATTAATCATGTGTTAGGGTTCTGATCATATTAATCATGTGTTAGGGCTCTGATCATATTAATCATGTGTTAGGGTTCTGATCATATTAATCATGTGTTAGGGCTCTGATCATATTAATCATGTGTTAGGGCTCTGATCATATTAATCATGTGTTAGGGCTCTGATCATATTAATCATGTGTTAGGGCTCTGATCATATTAATTCATGTGTTAGGGCTCTGATCATATTAATTCATGTGTTAGGGTTCTGATCATATTGGGCTCTTAGGTTTATTTTCCGTGCCTTAATTTTGGATGAGAGTCGGTCTGTTTGCTCTAAAGATGTGTGCTTTGTCTCGTAGTGGCGCTTCACATCGCTGCTTTAAATATCTCTGAACATGAGACATGAATGAATGAATATATACTTTATTAATCCCCGAGGGGAAATTTGCTCTTAAACTGGTTGTGGGGATAATAAACATATAACAGTCTGTCCATTCCTGGTTAAAGGCTCTGGTTAACGGTCCACATTTATCTTTTTGGAGCGCCAAGTGAAATAACTTCTCTGACTCACACACTTTTTCCAACTATCTGGTCTCTCTCCTGTCGCTCGTGTGTGTGAATATGGCACTCAAGTCGAGAGCGGGACCCGGACCCAGACGCAGTTGAGGTATTGTGCCGTCACAGTTCTCTGTTCTGGTCTTCAGGTGGCGCAGTCACCAAACATTGACGATCCAGAATTTGGGCTCCTCCCAGTGACAATTAAACAAATGTCCAGTTCTTCTGCCCAGATGGTTGTGCTTACCGCTTAGGGAGGATATAGTTATCGATTATCCCTCATTGGCTGACACACTTGTCAAGCTTTCTGCACTGATTTATGCCGTAGATGGTAGATCTAAGTTACCCAAAAGACTTGGCCAATACATTTGACTTGACACAGAAAGTCTTGCCTGGCCAGGCTATATCTATAGCTGACAAAGTTGCTTATGTAATCAGTTTTCAAAAATAAATAATTTAAGTAACTTAAATAATAAAGTAATAAAAAAAACAGTAATTGCAATTTAGCAAATCCTAATTAAAGGGAAGCTTGTACAGCTTAATTTAACTTAAAAAGTTAAGTAAATATAAAGTGAACAATTCCTTAAAGAGGAAAATCTATGTGCGAGATATAAGATTAGCAGCATTTCGATTTCCTATCAAAAGCTCTCATTCTGTAGAAGGCAAGCCGGCGGCTCATAGCCAATAATGCTAACAGCACTAACAACAGCGAGAAGTGCTGACAGAACTAACAGTGTTTACCCGAGGGTGGCTGCTACGCTGCCATCAGCTGTTACCGTCATATAAGAGCAGGGCAAAGCGGTGGCCGTGAGCCAGCCAGTAGGACACGCTCAAGCATGCGGGCCAGCCTCGCTATATCAACAGAGCATGGAGAATCCACACACACACACACACACACACACACACACACACACACACACACACACACACACACACACACACACACACCATTCTGTGCTCAGATTGACTAGTAATAATGTTTACATCGCTAATAGTGGTTTGCAGCTATATTAATGTTCAGAATGTTAACAGCTCCTAATGAAAGCTACTTAATCAATTATGTTTATTTAACTTACACAAATGAGTTTGTGTCATTAAGGATGTTTATTTAACTTCCAAAATCAAGTTAGTGCTATTAAGGATGTTTATTTAACTTCCAAAATCAAGTTAGTGCTATCAAGGATGTTTATTTAACTTACAAGAATGAGTTGGTGAAACTGACTGTCTCCCTCCACTCTGGAGGGGGCTTTCCCAAGTTGGAACTAATAACAATAACCCTGTTGATGCCCGTAAGGGTATCTCATCTTGGGCTTAATATTTTTGACCAAAAGCCTGGGTATTGGATGCAATCAAATTGCATTGTGGGAAGTATTTTTACCCTCTGCTTTAGTAGATCTAGAGCAGAGGGTAAATCACCGGACTATTGTTCAGGATAATACCATAGTCTAGTGAGCTTTGAGTGAATCAAACCTGGTTATATCTTCAGCAGTATCTATCATGGATGATGAGGAATGAGCACTTGGATTACAATGTGAAGGCCTTAGTTGACATTTTGTTCAGTAGCTCTGCATCCCATAGGAGAAAACCTTCCCCCACAGGAAACATTCAATGGAGCAACACTGGCCCAAAGATGACAAAACATAACCATAAAACCGCCTCTGGACAAACCCAAAGGCCAGTTTGCAGGTTGTTTGACCTCCTATCCATCTCTATTTCACTACTATCAATTTCAACTCATAACCACAAGGTGACAATTAACAAGATTCAACACTGCTGTGTGTATTTACTGCATTTTCTATTTGTTTGTGTACAGTAGAAAAGTTGTCACTTAGAGGGAGAAATTACAACAGCAGCATGGGTGAGAAAGTGAGGCTGCAGTCAGATATAATGGAGACGAATGCGTTGCCAGGAGGCGATAGAGTAATGCCACGGGGCACAGTCTGAAATAGATTGCCTGTGATGACTTCCTGAACAAGCAACACTGTGCAGCACATAGCTGAGCAGAGACAGGCTGACAATGGGAGCAGACAGTCTGAATGTGGCTTTTAAAAACAGCAGCGATTTGAAAACCCACACACTCAACGCTTTTATCAGTGTGAGGAAGATACAGGACACACCCGACCCAGACACTGTCTCCTTGACTTCCTATAGCATCCGCTCCACCGACCGCCGAGGTGGTCTGGACCCTGTCTGAGTTTCCAACTCATTCTTTCCCTCTCTTCAGCGAAGCTTGTTTTTAGTGATGTTACTGTGTTCCCAGATCCAAGCAATTACTTTGATGTTATCATAACTGATGGAAACCATGGTGAAAACTACATACAACAGCATATTTGGGCCTTTGTAGGTCAAAAAGGGTACTTCAATGATCGGCGGCTCCACTAGCCCATGTTGATGTGTCCCTTGGGCAAGACACTTTGCCCCAAATTGCTCCCGTAGCTGTGCCTACGGTATGTGAATGTTAGTCATGATGGGCAGGTGGAACCTTGCATGGTAGCTCCTCCCATCAGTGTCATACAATGGGTGTGAATGATGACAAGTAGTGTGAAAGCGCTTTGAGTGGTCTGAAGACTAGAAAAGCGCTACACAAGTACAGGTCCATTAACCATAATCTGTGGTTCAATATAAGCAGTTATGTTATGGGATTTCCCTTCGACTGACAGTGACAGGTGGGCACGGCCCGTTAAACGCGTCAGTGTGTAACGTCTTCTCAGCGGTCGTGCTGAAATAAAAGATTGGAGTTTTTTCTAAAAATAAATAAATAATAATTCATAGCTGTAATGTAGCCATTTGTCAATGTGTCACTTTAATATCCAAGTTTTCACATTCATTTATGTTTAACTCTTGTAAATACTGAAGTTTTTTTCTCTGAATATAGTACTGGTGTTCACATAAAGGGGCAGTGTTTGTTGCATATGACCAATCTGTACAGCCTCCGGCACCTTAATAACTTTGGCCTGAGGCCCCAAATCCTCAGGGACTTCTACCATAAAGCCTCCTGAACTGTTGCTTCATCACCTGGTATGGCAGCTGCACCAGCATGGATCACAAGGCATTACAGAGAATGGTGCGCACGGCCAAGCACACCAATGGATGTGAGCTGCCCAGCCTGCAGAGCTGTACACCCAGCGGTACCTCTGGAACTCTCTGAGGGCCATTAAGGACCCAACATACCCACAACACAGCTTGTTCTCCCGGCTCCTCTTAGGTAGGGGAGGAACAGGACCCCAAAAACACAGCAGCCTGAGGAACAGTGAATCAAGAGCCCAGTCTTGCTCACATCCCATTGTCGGATCTTAAGCTAACTGCATCCCCACCCCCAAAGGCTTGATGGAAGTTTTCCTAAACTTAGCTTGCCATCACTACCCTTTAACCCTCTGAATTCCAAATCCCGCCGGTGGGATGGAAAAGCATGTTTTCTTTAAACAATCGCCAAAACTACACCGTTCATCACAACCAGAAGCTATATTTTCATCTTTTCCGACGGTCCTTGTAACCATCATGTGTAACGAAGAGAAAGCAACTGAAACTAGGCTTAAAATTGTGTTATTTGATCAAGAACATTTTACTTTAAATGTCTCATTTAACATTTTGCCCCAAATAAACCGTATAGTCTTACCACAAAACATAAAATTCTGCACTCCTCAGTGCAACTAGGAAGCCATTAATACTCGACTGAGAACAACACGTGACAACATTCCAGTGAATCAACTGAACTGCAGGTCGCTGAGTATGTATGAGAGGACACAAAAGGCTGTAAGTAGAGGTTGCAAAACTGTGAAGAGCTCAATATAAGTAGCACGTGGAGCCTCCATTTTTTTTCCAATATTGGTAACACTTGTGGACAAGTCCCAAAATGTTGGCTACATTGATTCCATTGTTTGCCAATTCTTGTCAAATTTATTATTTAATATGCGACCTCAGTGGGTCTAAACGCCAAAGACTCTTCACTATTAATTTTTTTGCGCAACATGTAATAAATTCTTGTTCCCCCGAAATTAATCTATCCATCTATCTTTCTTTCCGGTATCGACTATGGTATAAATAACCACTAGTTCTGCTTTATACTTGTTGTGGAAGTCCCAAAAAGGTCGGAACATGAAACGCCCTGGCGTTTGGGTTCATAACACCATCCGTAGTCGCACACAGCTCGATGAATTTCACCGACTCCTCCAGGAAAGTCCCACAACAGCGTCTGAATGACGGCCGCTAACAGCGCTACTTCTGGCGGAGCAGCAGCAGTTTGATTCAGCGACGGCAAGACGGCGGTGGTGACGGGCGTAGCTTCTCAACGCTGATTGGCTGACGCAACTATGACTCACGCGATGTCGCCGGAGTTGGGAAATTTCACCTCAAACGCGCCAGTCGCGTCGCCCGGCAGAAATGTCGCGCCTTCGCAACCTGTCGCGTCTGTGCATTGACTTTGCATGTAATCTGGTCGCGCGACAAATTTGTGTCGCGTTCGGTGTGAACTCAGCATTAGTCATGTAGTATGAAAACTCCCAAAGACTTGCAATTACAAGACAGCAAGTTTGAAGAGTACAGCAATCGGATGAGTTTGAAAGGTGTGTAAGGTGAATTGGGCTTTAATCTATTAAGTACAACTGTGATGAATGAGATGGATGTTTACAACCAACGTTGGGCTGAATAATTTGACCATTTATCTTTGTTTCCTCTAAATAAGTTTAACAAACCTGGAAGTTTGTTTGTAACCTGATCTCAGCAATTCTTTTTGTTAGAACAATACAATTATTTCTTATAGGAATGATGGCCACACATAAGAGGCAAACTTTGATACATTGGAATTGTGCCTTTAGCTTTCAAACAATCTATTTCTTTTGGGCTATGAGTCTTCAGATGAGGTGAAGGGACAGGAAACATGTGCTCAACACATATCCCGACAATTAAGCAGGATCATTTGTGGCATTCAAAATGTAATGGTAAATGGACCTGTACTTGTAGAGCGCTCTTCTAGTCTTTAGACCACTCAAAGCGCTTTAACACTACATGACATCGTTCATCCATTCACACCCACTCATACACTGATGACAGCGGTGCCACCTGCCCATCAGGAGTAACTAACATTCATACACACATTCATACACTGTAGGCACAGCTACAGTAGCAATTTGGGGTTCAGTGTCTTGCTCAAGGACATGGGCTAGCAGAGCCAGGGGTCGACCGATCATCTGATTGAGGGACGATCCTGCTCACCACTGAGCCACAGTCGCCCACTAATGTCTCGGTTGAGCAGATTTGCAACTCTTACTATAATAGATTTAGTCATTCAACAGTCTTGTAAACCCCAAAGGGGTTGCAGCTTTGTAAAGGGACCACATGCTGGATTCTGTTTATTTTTGTTAATGATACAATTTCTGCAACAAGGTTGCCATATTTCAAAAATGCTTTTAAATCGTGTCTTGTTAGATGTGAAATAAGGCCTTACCCTCCGTTGAGACAGCGCCGTAGAGAGTAGGAGGCTCCTCCCCCGCAGGTGCGAGAGCACTCACTCCAGGGGCCCCAGGCATCCCACCCGATGTACCGGTCTTCATCTGAGCGGGTCATCCTGGAGGCCTGCAGAAGGACAAAACCCAATACAAAGATCACACATTTCAATCAGGTTTGATATTCACATGCTTTAACACAAAGCATTTTCTTGTTTATATGAAATTTTTTCACATTTTCCACAAGAATTAATCTCCTAAAAATTTGAAAACAGCTTTCTGAAGAGTCACAATACAAAGAACTCCAAAGTTCAAGGGTATGTGGTTGTAAAAAGGTATACACGGCTATTGTCAAGGTTGAAAGGAGTAATAGGATGTTGTGTGTACAGATTGTAAAGCATGAATAGGCTCCTTCGAGATGAACTGCTCCTCGCATGGAAAGTGGACGAGAGCTGAGGGCGTTGAAAAAAAACTGCTGTCAAGTCGGTGAGTTTTCAGCTGCCTTCAAAGAACAAGAAGTCAAAAAAACTGTTACTTGCTGTTAGATCCGATCTACTTGTAGTTTACAGAACTCGTTTGGATTTATTCATATGTTTGTAAATATATATTTATGTGAAAATGTGCGTGTATCTGCATTGTATGCTATCCTTTGTTCTTTTCATGTCTGCCTGTGGAATACATTGCTGCTCGTTTTGATATGTGTTGTATAAATAAGCTTTACAACTACACAGGAAATAAGGATTTTCAACAAAATGTGGTGTTTGTTGTCACATCTGAGAGCCAATCAGCTCTTTGATCTGGCAACAACTGCGAAAAACTGCGGCCGCCTCGATCTCGTGAGATTGTCGTTGACCATGTGTGCATGACGTCAGAGTAAATGGACACAAATCTAACCGGCATGCATTGTGCAGCGATCGTTGGTGATCCATTCTAAACGGGACTGGCACATCTCAAACGCACCTCCTGTGTGTGATGGCCTTTAAGGAGGATTTAGCAGCCATCTTAGGCAAGTTAGACAGACTTCACTGCCAATGTTCGTGGCCACCTGGTGGCTGTATCAAATCAATTACACCATAATGTCTATCTGAATAGATAGACATTATGGTGTAATTGATTGCTTGCTTTGACAAATCTGTGAATATCTCAAAGAGCACAATGAACCCTGGCATTCTTCATCAGCCTGCATAGCATGAGCTCTTCAGTCGAATATGGGATTGATCAATATTGTGTTCATTATAGATGCATGGCATTTGTAACATGGCTCTATACCCTGAAGAAGACTGTCATGTCGAAACATTGGAAAATTATTGAATATTTTTCCATTGAGGCCACAAGTGTGAAAGTATTGTCCTTCACACTTGTGTTTTCACAACCTCTCCAACACTGGTGTGCGTTCCCTCTCCCATCCTGAATAACATGGATATTTGGAATTAAACTCCCAGTAACCAGTCAACATATGAACAGTAAACATGGACAAAACATTGATACCGCCCGAGTATATCTTTATTAATTGCAGAATACATTTTGTTTAAATATACAGCTGGAGGGCAAGGGTAGAAAGTGGTTACGATATAATTTGGAGCATAGGAGGTTTTGAAAATGATGTGCTCATCGCGGGTTCTTCTGGGTACGCATTATTTTCCTGCATTACTCACAGCATATATTTTTGTATTTCATTCCATGTTGCTATGTCAGTGATTAAATAAATGTACATTTATAATGTGTGTGTGATTACCTCAGTGAACAGATGTGTTATGCACGGTCAACACAATATTTTAATTACTTGATTTTGTTTAGGTTTACTGTATACACTGTAAACCAATAAAAATGTGTTTAAAAAAAAGCTCAAGTCTAAAAACTAACTGTACTGGAGGATCTGCAACAAACATATCAAGTCAAACTGTTAAATCTTAACATTGAATGATCAGAATCATTTTTAGCAGTTTGGAGTCATCTTGGTTCTTTGTGCAGCTACTGTATAAATAGTGTTGTCCCATCGGAAGCTTTCTCCAAAGATACAAAGAGTCCAGCAGTGCCACAGGTCTCACTCTGCTCAAGACTGGGCTGCTGAAACGCTGAAGAGAATCACTTTACCCTCCGTGGCCACTGAACAGCAGCATAACCTCACAGTCCTGTGAAACACTCCGATCTGTTTGAGGCAAGTAGTCCCACCAAGCTGCCACAGCCACGATGCATTCACCCCGACCTTTCTCCCTTCTTATCTGTCGTGTTTAAAGCAAGTATGAAAGAGTGTAAGTGACAGAGAGAGAGAGACTTTGATGAGAGAGATGGAAAGAGAGAGGGTTTTCCTGGCTGAGTGTCACAGAAAATAGGAAAATTGGCTTCCCTTGGGTCAGTGATGTCACCGCAGACCCTACAGTGCCAAATAAAAAGGAATCTCATACAGGGTCTGCAAGTGTGTGTGTGTGTATAAGCACAATTAAGTATTTCTGGAAAATAAGTCAGAGAACCAAAGAACCAAGCTTTCTAAAGTGCTTTTAAACTGTGCCCTTCGACCCGTGCGTCATTGGATCGATCGTCAAAACACATATTTATACAATACAGAAAACTTTTCCCCCTGGAAAAGTGGTAGCACAGGCCCTGTACTAAAACCTTCCTTGCCATGTCAGTGAAACCCAAAGCACAGGAGCCAACTATAATTCCTCTGACACTGTTATTTATGCCTGGTCAACCAGAATTAACATTTCTGACATGCCTCCACAGGTTCCATTTCACTCTGCCTCCCAGGCCTGGATCACTGGCTGACCTTGGAGCTGGCAGAGCGAAACACTTCCCCGTCTACAACCTTCTTATGTCATGCCCCCATAGATGGGATCAATTTGTGTGTATTGGACTGTTGTACTGCGGTGCAACTCGGAATCCTCCCGCTTCCCTTTCCCCGCTACATCCAAAGAGACTGATCCGCTAGAGAGGAATTAGACACGTTAGCACTCCGCTAATAGGATAAAACCACCTTTTGTTGTCAGGCTCAGCCGGCTAACAGCCATCACATACCTCCAACAGTAATAACATAGGCATGAGGAGAATCTGTCCAGCCACGACAGGGCTGGGCTGCCTGGCCTATTGTGTTAGCTCTGTTTAGTTCAGTATCACCAATCAGTGTCCACTGACAAACAAGATGAGTTAGACATGTACAGTATATTTCTCAATTAACATGCTTAGGACTCAACATGGCACTAAGATGTCCCTGGGTGAACGATCTGTTGGTACTACTTTCTAATAAGACACCAAAACCTAATGGTTTAAGAGAAAGGGAGGAATATTTTATTACAGGGGTTCCTAACCTGCTTATTGGCTCTCCCAGTGGGGTATCAAGATGAATTAAAGAGGTCGTGATATGATTCATTAGACAACTGAAATCTGAATATATATATATATATATATATATGTGATCATAAATATATGAATATAGGCTTCCTCCCACAGTCCCAAAACATGCAGCTTAGGTTATTGGTCTCTATATGTGCGATAGACTGGCGATCTGTCCAGGTGAACCCTGCCTTAACCCGATGTCAGCTGGGATCGGCTCCAGCGACCCTCGACCCTGAATAGAATAAGCGATTTCGGATAATGGAAATGGAAGACCAAAAACTATTAAAATGAAATAATCTGACTAGTGTTAGACAAGAGACAACCTAGGTGAATAATAAAAAAAGACTCACTAATCACCATGACACCTCTCTAATAATTACTTAATTTTAGAAAAAATAAATAATTGTGTAACACATTTTTGATAATTTTATATTTAAATATATAAATGCTAAGGTTTTGTGTCTCCCCCTAATTTAATACACAATATGTTATTCAAATCTAGGCAATATAAGTTGTCCTGGACTGATTTGTTGAGGATGCATCCATGTTGTTGTCCGCCACTATCCCTTTATTTATAAATTCAATGATTTATTTTTGTATTCCTTTTTACCCTCTAAAAATCACAAATTGCATCATCGTTTTTCCTCTTTGTCTGAGAATCATAAAACATGTACAAGTGCAAATCCTATTAGGTTGCTTCACACTTGATCTCCTGCAGAGTTTCTGAGCTAGTAAACAGACTTGCATCATTTTGTTCGGTAGTGGAAGCTCAACCAGAGTGAAAACAGCCAGCAGCATTAATCTCAGTTTGTGTCCTGATATCGGAGTGAGTCTGATGGGATAAAAAAAAAAGCCTGCCTGCCTCCTTATGTGTATGTGAGTGTTGAATGCAGGATAGTCTACAACACGGGTCACTAACAGGCGGACCGCGGTCCGGATGCCGTTTTATCTGGACCCTGGACCTATGACAGATCGATAATTGAGAATTAATAAATGTTGACAGGGCGCTTATATTTCAACCGGCGCAGCTTTCCCAGCCTTTACGGCACTCGTTCAGCGGTCCAGGAAACACACTGACCAATTACATGCATGTAAATCACATCATGTGATGCTACTCGGCCAATCAAATATGCGTATTCGGGTAAGCGTCGCAACTCGAGTGAGAGACGGGAGAGACTGGACGAGAGGCCGAACAGTCGGAACAGTCCGGGAGTGAGAGAAGTTATTTCACATGGCGTTCTCCAAAAAGAGAAATGTGGACAGCGAAACCAGACTCTTTAGCCAGACTCTTCTATGTTCATTCTTTTTAAAGGCAGTTCAAAACTAGTATGTCTCGTGTGTTCAGACGATTATTAAAAGCGGCAATGTGAAGCTTTGGTGCGAGACAAAGCACACCTCTTTTGAGCAAATGTACCGACTCCCATCCGAAATGAAGGAACAGAATCTAAGAGCCAATATGATCGCCATCCTAACGCATTCATTCACTGTCCAACAATAATGTCAACAGAGAGAATAGAGCTGAAACAAGTGGTTTCAATAACAGGTATAGTTATAGCACACACATTTTATAAGAGAATAATATAATACCGTGGCTTTTTTGGTTGGCAGGGCAAAGACAATTAAGTTAAATTTATTTTTGTAAAATTAGTACTTTATTTTAAGATAAACATTTTTTTAAATCCAGCCTTTATTGTAATTGAAATGAGAGAAGAATATTTATTTATTATTAGAGTATTTATAATTCATCCAGTTCAATTTGAAAACTGATAATAAATATTGTTGAGATATTGTTTCTTTCTTTCTTTATTTGATTTGACAGTCAGTTGTTGACTTCATACAGACGTTGAAAGAACTGCTAGGCTACTTCAATACATATGGGACTACATCATAGTGAGACATTACTGTGATGTTCTGGACCTTTGCATGAGGACATTTTGGTTGAATACCCCTGGTCTACAAGTTATGAAGTATGTTTAATGTATGCTAGACTGGCTTACTACACTGTAGGCAATTCCATTCCTTGACCCATATTGTCAGTGCAAACTATCAGAAAACTTTGGGTTACTTAACGTAACCCCCGTTCTTTGATAACAGAGTGAGGTGTTTCACTATGGGAAGCGCTCGGCGTGACCAACTAAGGAAGCTCCAATGACACCACGTCTGTCAGTGACAGACAGCTCGAACTGTACTGGGGCCCCGCCCCCTCATACTATCACAGTCGACCGCCCCTCTTGAAATCATTCTCGCTTTCTTCCCGTGAAGAAACTATTATAGCTCCCTCAGCTTATCTTGGCTAGCTTGGATTTTCTGCTTAACAGTTCAGACGAACCGTTTAGGACACGTCGCCGAACGCAGTTCCTGGCTCTAGTCTGGATTTGCTGGGTAAGTACTTCGTAAGAAGTATATTTAGACACTACATAGTATCTCACTATGGGAGATACTATGGCTAAGATACTAAGGCTCAAATGGGTCCCACAGAGGAACCAGGGTCCTTGAAACGGGAAGTTTACGGCGAGCACCTTTCATGAAACAACATACTAAAAGATGCTGCCCCACCGGCTTCTCTCCAAAGCCTAAATGACAGGCTGAGATAGCCGCTAAATACACTTTAATAGTAGAAAAGGCCTTACCCATGTCTACTAAATCTTGCAAAAAACACAGTAGGTCCACTACTGAGCACTGGAAAGGAATGGTGTGCCTCAAACGGCACCATTCCTCAAAAACTCGCCATTTACAACTGTAAAGAGAGCGAGTGGAGGCGGCCCTTGCACTCTGAATGGTGTCGATGTCCCGTTCAGGTAGGCCTGCTGCGTTCAGGTTCCACCTCTCACAGGCCAAGCCCAGAGCGCTATTCGGTCTGGGTGAGGGTGGTAGATCTCCCCGCCTGCCTGGGAAAGAAGGTCCCTGCGTATGGGGAGAGGCCACGGCTCGTCCGCCAGGAGCTGTATTATTTCTGCCAACCAATGCTTGGACGGCCACCGCGGCGCTATCAGGATTAGCAACAAGCCCTGTTCTCTCACCCTGTCCAAAGTCGGGGAGATCAGGCTGAGCGGGGGGAATGCATAGAGCAGCACGTTTGGCCACGAGTGGGCCAGTGCGTCCATCCCAGTGGTGCATTCTTGAGTGTTTTCTTGAGTGTTTTCTCGCGAGGCGAAGAGATCTACGTCTGCTTGGCCGCATTTCTGCCAGATTTGCTTCACCACCTGCGGGTGAAGAGTCCATTCTCCGTACAGAGGGTTTCCTAGGGACAGAAGATCTGCCCCCCTGTTCAACACGCCTGGAACGTGTGTTGCTCGAAGGGACAGGAGCCTGGTGCTGCTCCACATGATCAACTTTGCCAAGTGAAGCGATAAGAGAGGGAGTTTATGTTGAGACCCAAGTAATCTGTACATTGCGCCGGTTCGACCCGACTCTTTGTCCAGTTGAACCCAAGATCCGTGAGATGATTTATCACCGTAGCGGAATCTTTGACCGCCTGCTCCCGTGAGTGGGAGCATATCAGATAGTCGTCTATGTACGAGAATATCCTGACGCCGCTGTTCCGTAACGGAGACAGCGCGGCCTCTACACACTTGCTGAACACCCTCAGGGCTAATGAGAGCCCGAACGGGATGGCTTGGTACTCGTAGGCTCTGCCCTGATAAGCAAACCTGAGAAACCTCCGGTGCGCTGGATAAATGGCAATATGAAAATAAGCGTCCGCGAGATCGATTGTTGTAAACCAATCCCCCGGACGAATCGAGCGACAGAGCCCTTTGTGTGTTAACATCCTGCACGTGTATTTGCGTAGATGTCTGTTTAACACACGTAGGTCTAAAATGGGGCGCAGGGATGCGCTTCCCTTTTTTGGAATGAGGGAGTAGCGGGAGTAAAAACCCCACTGAGCATCCTCGCTCGGGACAGCCCTGATCGCCTGTTTGTTTAACAGCGACGCTATTTCGTCCTTTAGGACTCGGGCTGAATCGCCCGTGGCTACTGAAACTAACACACCGTTTAATCTGGGTGGTTTCATAGCGAATTGTAGTCTGTACCCCTGATAAATAGTGAACAGAACCCATGGATGCACTGCGCATGCGCGCCACTGGGCTGCCTGAGCAGTGAGGGGGCTGACAACACCGTAAGGTGACGTCATCTCCCTCCCCCTGCAGGGTTTATGGGGCCATGACATGGTTTTATTTTTGTTTTGTTTTGGGGTTTGTATCTCGCCCTTAGCTTTTGGCTTGGTTGCGAAGATACTAACTGGGTAAAAATGCTTGGTGACACCGCATTCCCTGCTGTCCCCGATTCTCCTCCCCTTGAACGTGAGGGGGGAGAAACTGCAAAAGTACCCCTGGAGAACTGGAAACCACCGGGGACTTTGAAACATGAACTTGGGGGTTCAGTCCCACCTCCACCTCCCTTCCTTTCTTTGAAGGTGGAGGGGAGGGGAGGGAGAAGCAAGGCCGGTTAGGTCGTGCGCTTCTTCTTCCCTTCCCCGGGGTGGGACGGGCAGTTCTTTGCTGCTGTGGCCGCAAAGGAGTGTTTTCCCCAGGTCTTAGGGTTCTCCGCCTGAGGCTGCTGGTTAGTCTGCTGACTTGCTGCCTGTCTGTGAGGTCTGGCCCCTCCCTGTCTACCCCTTGTAGCTGCGGCTGTAGCTGCAAAGCTAGCCCTGGGTACCTGTGGGGTACGAGGGACGTGCTTCCGGGGTAAGCAGAGGTTAAAGGCTTCGCCTTCCTGTTTCCTGAGGGTGCTGGCTTCCCTCATTTTTTCCAGAGCAGGACCGAACAGACCTTTGGTTGGGTCATATGTCGCATCCATTACCTCTGTTCTCTGCGTATCACTGAGGCCTGAGAGATTTAGCCACAGGGCCCTCTCACCCGAGACCGCAAGGCCCATTACCCGGCCGCAGCCTTGCACTGCACCGCGTGAGGAGCGAAGGATGAGATCATTCACCACACAAATCTCATCCCATAGGGCTGGATTAGGTGAACCTGAGTCCAGCTGCCTGCCCATCTCCTCCAGGATTTCTCCCTGGTACGCGGACAGCAGAGTCATCGCGTTTAGCGAGCACACCGACTGTGCTGCATAGCGGTACATTCTCTGCAAAATGGAGGCGGTCAGGCGTTCCGTTTTATTAGGCAAGGAAATGTTTGAGGAAGCGAGAGAGAGCGGCGGTCAGGGTGGAGGTGATAAGCCACAGATGGCTCCACTCCTGGTGGTCCAGCCAGACCCAGCTCTCCCATCCCCTCGACTTCCAGTTTAGAGTAGCCCTTGGTGGGAAGCTTGCTCTTAAATGGACTGGACCAGAACCTGGCCATTTCCTTCATTCAGATAGGCACTGCTGGCAGAAGTTGTTTTGATGGCGGTTGGGCTGGTGGCAGCCTTTTACCGTCATACAGGTCTCTTTCTCCCCCTGTAGCATCCTGGGCTGCTGGCCATTGTATGCCCAATTTGGACGCAGCTCGCTTGCAGACTTCATAAAAGTTGCTGTCCCCTGGGGGAGCAACTTTGGATGCACTAGGGGGTCTGGACAGTTAGACAGGAAATGTCATCCTCCTCATCATCCATGTCGAGGACGTCAGACTGGGCATCGCCCTCTGCGTCCTCACCACCTGGCTCCAGTTCGAGGAGCTCCTCGAAAATTGGAGGCAAATCCGGGGACTCAGCGTCCATCATGTCCCCCCAGCTCAAAGAGGCTTGCGGCAGATGTGTGCTGGTCGTGGCTTTTGGGGCGGTTCCCGACAGGCACGGGTCCTGCTTAGGGGATACCGCTACTCTGAGCCTCCTTTCCAGGACCTTCTCCGGCATTGACGCACAGTGCAGACATTCCTGTGGGTCAGCCAGCAATGTCTGAGCGTGTTTAGCGCCCATGCATGCTATGCACATCGGGTGAGGGTCCCTGCCCGAGATGTATGCCCCGCATGACGCAGGGCACAGGCGGGATGCAGCCTCCTTAGCCTTCGGTTCCGCCACTTTCGTGGGGGTAGCGTCGACATGGCAACTGAGAAGGAAGGGAAATATATGAACAATTAGCCGCACTTAGCATTAGCCTGACGGTGAATTGCTCTAGCAAACGGGGGTTTAGCCCGCTAATAAGTGTACCGTGAGAGTTCGCTCGTCGTGACACGTTAGCAGAACTCCGGGCACTCGGCTCGACTAGCAAACAAATGCTAACCGAGACCTGGTAGGCTCGCCGTAACGCGTTAGCCAGATATGATAACGTTACACAGTCACCGACGACACCGGTGAACAAACACCGGGTAGTCGGGAGAACAGCTCGCCTTGACGCGGACACTGCCTAGATACTATGGAGTGTCTAAATATACTTCTTACGAAGTACTTACCCAGCAAATCCAGACTAGAGCCAGGAACTGCGTTCGGCGACGTGTCCTAAACGGTTCGTCTGAACTGTTAAGCAGAAAATCCAAGCTAGCCAAGATAAGCTGAGGGAGCTATAATAGTTTCTTCACGGGAAGAAAGCGAGAATGATTTCAAGAGGGGCGGTCGACTGTGATAGTATGAGGGGGCGGGGCCCCAGCACAGTTCGACCTGTCTGTCACTGACAGACGTGGTTCCATTGGTGCTTCCTTAGTTGGTCACGCCGAGCGCTTCCCGTAGTGAAACACCGAACGAAGTTAGAAAAAGAACCCATGTATAAGGAAGGTTTATTTACCGAAAGCCTTTGGCAGGGGCCTGCAATTCAACTATGTCTGCTAGAAAGTTCATATGAAACTAATGCGCACTAGCGAGTGTCAACATTTTGTTTCAGTTCATGGCAAAATGAGAAAGTGCAGGCCTATTCAAATCACATTTTACTTGTAGTCTTTGTTAAATTGTACCACAAATTCCGGATATATTTTTTCCCCAAACAAAATGCATGCAAGACAGTTCCAAGCACCTATTGGTTTCCATTCATTTTTGTATAATATCGCCATATCATTACACATCATCACGTCTCCCCATCTCTGATGACAGGCTTTTCATCCTGCTTTTGAGAGTGTCCGTTCGCAAGAACTAACACATTCAATTTATGAAACCGTGACTAACAAACCATAAATCTGCGTTAGTTGTCAAAGTTATTCTACAAAATAACGGATTTCAATCTTTTTGTCAATCTCTGCTTAAATTACATCATGCCAATCCATTCCGACTCACAATGGTAAATGGAGCTTGTAAAGCACTCAAAGCGTTTTAACACTAAATATCATCATTCAAGGGGCCACCTGCCCATCAGGACTATCTAATCACTCTAATCCTGCAATGTCCCCACTGTGGGACTAATAAAGGATTATCTTATCTTATTCAAACCCATTTATACACTGCAGCCACGGCCTACGGGAGCAATTTGGGGCTAATGTCTTGCCTAAATAATACATTGACATGGACTAGCAGGCAACCCTTTGGCGTCTGTATACGGCACACCGGGCTTGCAGCTAACTCCAATGTAAACACACCAGCGTCCTTGTTACACACTCAGAGCGACTATCGAAACACACAGAATGGGCGGAAGGGTAGGTGGATGGTTCAAACAGGACTTTTTTCCAAGAGACCTTTGGGAAATTTAAAGCAAACGTTGACATTTTGTCGACGGCTTCCAAAACAGCCAATGCTGGGTACGGGTAAGGTTTGGATATAAAAGCTACTTGGTTAGGGTTAGTTAACGGTCATGGACATAGTTAATGGAAACCAAAGTTGAAGTTGGTAGGAGACAGGACGCAAACACAGGAATGTATCATACCAAGGTCACACACTTTGTTCACCCATCCGACTAGCCCAACCTCACCCCTTCGCAATGAGACATAACATCACACTGTTGCCGACAGACAAGAGTCATTATTTACATGGCTAATGGATGTTCTTGTAAGGTACATTTATACAAACTTAAAGCATAAAAACCATCTGTCATCAACCATAACCATGTGGTTTTAGTGTCCTAATCTTAAGAGTATCTTAATCACGCCTTAAGGCCCAAGTATACTTCAAACAAAGTGCTTGTTTGATAGTCTACTACAGGAGGCATGGCAACAGTCCTCTATCTGTGTCGACAGTGTGTGTGTTCAGGCACGGTATGGAGTGTGGTTTACCTGTGCTTTGGTAGATCACTAACAATCACACACTGAATGTGGGCCGGGTTGTAACTTCTCTCACAAGCCATTTCTTTTCTTAATCTTATTCAATCTTCACCAACATAATTGTCTTATTTTGTGTGTACTGAGTATAAAAAAAACATAATTATGGCATCAATATGTTGCGTTTAAAGTTTATATTCTGATGCAAAATAGATTTCTATGAATGTCATTCATAGAAAACAATGCAAGCTCTCAAGAACACATCTTTCTCTCCCCATTCCTGTCAAGAGATATGCGCATCGGAACTAATCCTGCCACCAATTTACAATAATGGGTTAGAAGCTTCCAGCAGATACAATTTGAACACTGGCATGCTTCTGTGTGTTCTATCTATTGATATACTGCTGCTCCAGCCAAACTAACCCGCTTCTATTTTGAAATGGAAGAAGCAAGCGATAAAAATAAATATTTACTTTTTTCATGTCGGACATTCTTTCTCATTAAAACTGTGGTTGTGACAATAAATAGTCAAAAGGTCATTTTCACTGGTTGAACAACGGATCATAAAACTCATGGTTCGGATCCAATCGCGGATCAAAGTCACGGATCAGCACAAAAAACGGCGCAAATAAAACCTTTAGATCCCATATCACAGTTTTTTGCCGCTGACACTAATTGCCAATCATTGATTACTATTTTGTAGACCCTCACAAATTCTAAAATTTATTAGAATTTTATGTTGCTGTGAAAAGATTTCCTGGATTTATTCTTGTTCATCACCAACACTACATTTTACGAGATGAACACATCATAATTGACCTTTGCCCAATACTTATTTTCACTGAATAGACGCATAATAATGTAACTGAACAAACTGTAGTTTGTCAGCCGTTAACAATACTAGCTCTCCGGTTGATTTAAACTCAGATTGGTTATTTACAATGTAACATTATCAGAGATTGGCAACTAGAAAAATATAAATGATGTCCTGATCGCATTTTTTACTGAATATTGGCGGATATCGATAGTTAGTAAAAATGTATTTTACACTGTGATGGTTAACGTTAAACTGTGTAACTAATCCACGGTTCACATGCGTGAACTTGCAGTGGAGATTTAAAAACGAAGATTTGCTAGACTGCTTTGACCTGTTAGTCTGTCTCGTTCATAAGGCTGGCAGGTTGGACTCTGGACTCATTATAAACGATTAAGCTCATTCCCTGGCTGATTGCAGTGGAGCCCTCGCACTAGGAGACCTGGCCTCAAAATGCCACGGACAAATGAAAAAAACGTACTGCAGAAGTCCTGATCAGCATCACACCGGGCCTTTTATACACAACCCTCGACTGTTTATCAAGCTTGGGAGAGCTGTGTTTACTGAGCGCAGCCAATATGTTGAGCTGTGCACATGGTCCCTCGGCAGACATCACATGAGACTCGTCAATGACATCATGTATAGCAACAGGACAAATAATAACAACCTGTAAAAGATTTAATGGCTCTGGAGAGAAGCTGTATTGAATCACAGTGATGGAAGTGTCAAATGGTTACTTTAGGCAGCCGAGTGGAAAAATCACCTTGATCTTCTACTAAGTCCTTCTCCAGTTATGGTCCAGAACATTTGGTTATAAGATATTTTTAACCCACCGTTTTATTTTTTGGGTGATCTAGAAATTGAAACATGTGCTGTTTAACTGATGATCATGAGTCATGTAGTAGTCAAAAAACCTCTAGAGCATATACGCATAAAAGCACATGTTGATTTTTATTATAGGATTTAACTGCATATCTATGGCCGAAGAGCAAAGCCTCCTATCTGAATTAATAAATACACTAAGTGCAGATAGGAGGTTTCCCCCCACTTTCCCTGGATCGCCATCGATATGTACGATTTTCGAATGCAGTGGTTCTCAAACTGTGGGGCTACAGGTGGGGCCCGCGCAGATTTCTTTATTATTATTTCTTTAGATTTTTTATAATCCTTTATTAATCCCACAGTGGGGGAATTTCTCTCTGCATTTCACCCCTCCATAGTAATTAAGGAGTCGTGTGCTGCTGTGAAGCTATTAATTGTGATTTTAGCTTAATAAATTGAACTGAAACAATACACACACATAAGGATGCAAGTATAATAAGAAGCAGCTGCTGGAAAACATCTTTCATTTGCAGTATTTACATTGGCCTGTTCCTTTCATCTAGTCACTCTTTGTACAGACCCTCCAGGTTTATAGGCAGAGCTGAACAAGGTACCCGGGCGCCATGGCCTTGCTGACAGAATAAATATCTCTGAGCTGTTGGACAACATGTTATAAAAGGCTTTAATATCAACAGGGAACTGGGGAAGGGGCTTCGGACAAGATCCAGCCTTTAAGGCTAAATATCTTCTCATGGCATTTCTGACACTTGACTAACAACACTTATATTCAATTTAATTACATTTATTTCGTACAGGGCAAAATCACAAATTTGCCTCAGAGGGCTTTATAATCTGTACACATATGACATCCTGTCCCGGGACCTCAAATCGGTTCAGGAAAAACTCCCCCAAAAAAACCTTTAAGGGGGAGAAAAAGGGAAGAAACCTTTGGGAATATCCCTCTATCAGGATGGACAGAAGTACAATAGATGTCATGTGTACATAATGAACAACAGACAAATAACAGTGTTATTACTTCTATACTTCTTTGGAAGAATTTCAAACAAAGCAAGTCCACATTAAGAGCATTCCTACAACGTATTTGTGATGACGTTGTCTCACTTCCTTTGTGGGTCAGGGGTTTGTTTTTCAAACAAAAATAGCTCAGCATAAGTTCAATCAGGAGGACAACATTCGGGATTCATTCGTTCACTAAATCGGTTCTCCTCAATGTTGCTGTCAGCTTTGATTTGAGGCGAAATCATCACATCCTCCTCCATCCTATTCACCTCCAGTCATCATATTCAATTAATTTGTATAGCCCAAAATCACAAATTAGCCTCAGAGGGCTTTACAATCTCTACATACTCACTGCCCAGGTTGAGCTCATCAGAAGTACATTCCGCATCACATCCAGATCGTTCTCTTAATCACACCACCACCACCCGTGGCTAAACATGAGGGCATATTGATGATGGTATTGCTACAAGAGGTCAGAAAAGATTAGTAAGTAATTCATGGGTACTGTAGATGTGAGATTATTATTGTTGGGGAGGTTGGAGTTAAAGTCAGAATGAATAGGAAGCCTTTACCTGGTAACTGAGGTCACAAACAGTCAGCGCCAAAAAAAATTGTTACATGACTTTGTGAGATGATGTCAGTACACTGCACAGTGAGTTGTGTTTACCAGCCTGGCATGCCAGTCTGTGATGCTTTACAGTCGAGGATACTGAAGAGATGAGAAGAAGAAAAGTCCTAATGTGGGTGGATGCGAATGTATGACGTTGAGGATGATAAAAAGATTTCGATCTCTGTATTACAGTCAGCTGCCCTGCGGAATGCATTCCACACATAAACACTGACTCACAAGCGCAGATGCTTGCAAACACTAACACGGGTCAATAGTTTTAGAGGGCCCTACAGGCCACCCACCACCACCAGTCAGACCGAACATTTACTTGAATCCCGTTTCTATGAGCGCTGCTCTGGGTTTGTGGGGCTCAGCCGATCAAATCCTGGGCCACTAATTTGTTCCGCAATAATTCTCCTAGGCCTGGGAGAAACAGTAAACTGTATTTGTGAGAAATAAGAGTGACTGTAAATCACTTGCCTGTGCGTTAGGGAGGAGCTGCTCTCAACTTGCCTTGGGGCAAGCATGCGACTCTTCATGCAACTCTTCTTCTTATCAAATACAGCACAGTCATACATCTCATGGTCCATTGTTATTTGATTCAAATAAAAACTCGACAGGAGTACTGGATGTTTTGAGTGTCATCATAATCAGATGTCTCTCCCTGCGGAGTTTGCCAGGAGCAGATGGTTTTCTGTGAGATACAGGATTTAGATTCAAATCTCTAATATGTTTTTGTTTTCTTGCAGACAAATGCCGATCTTTGACATACTGTATACAAGCAGTGGACGTCATTGCCAATTAGCAAATCAAACTGCACTGGAGAAACAAGTAATCAGCGACCTGACTCACATTTTTCAACAACAACACCTCTTGATTTATGACGCAAGGACCTCTCGTTGGTTGCAGTGATCACGGGGCGACTTCTCTGGTTGTATGGAAGTCTATATAAATGACTCTACTTCTCTCTTGATTTATTCCCTCAGTAAACATTGTAAACATGAGTTCATGGTCTCAATCTCTAGTCTTCTTCAATACAGCATGATGTTCATTTAGTCAATTATGATCCATCTAAATGGAGTCTGACAGATCATAAAGCAGGGTATGCTTTAGGGCGGGTCTACCTTGTGATTGACAGGTCGCTACCATGACCTGATTCGTTACAGCGTCATTAGTTCACTCCTCTGCATTCTAAATGTGGTCACGTCTGTTCACTGGTTGCAAAAAGCAGAGATGGCCACGGCCAAATCACCAAACTGCCCACAAACCAATGGGTAGGCAAATGATGAACTAAACCAAGTGACAACAGAGTGTGTCGTGTCGTGTCTGTAGTAGAACAGCTAGTTAGCAGTTAGCAGCCGATCAGAGTCTTTTGGTGCGTTTGGATAACGAAGCCTACAGCTAATACAGCTAACAGAACTAAACACGCAGAAAGACTGACTGTTCTTTTCAGGGGAAGCGTTAAACAGTCAGCATGATGCACTACACAGTAACCTAGTGTTAAACTGCACGGAGCCGGCGAACCTGCAAGGGAAAAATGTGTTTGATCCGCTGGGAAAAATTGTGGGTTGTATTAATTTAATAAAATATTACATGAGTGGTCATTACAGACACAGAGCTCTGCACTCTATTGAGTACACTTTTCTACTTAAATATTTGTTCAGTTACTTTTGATGCAAACACTGTGATCATTACAGTCAGTGCTGCTGTCCGGGCCTCTTCCTCAGTTACCTTTCAGCCAGTGCTCTTCTAACTGCTGTGTACACTGTCTGGTATTAGAGTCCATTCCCCATCTCTGGCAGCAGCCCAGGCCAATGAGAAAGCAGGGCAGTCAAAGCAACAGGAGAAAATATTTATACAATTCCACTACAATCAATCCATTGTTCCCGTTTCCAATTTAATCACTACCCTCTAACTTCATTCGTTTCAGGCATTCAATAGTCTGTCAGTTACAGGTTATAGGCCTTCTTGAGATGCTTTGACAATGAGGTAAATTTGTGATTTTGGGCCATACTAAATAAATTGAATTCCCAGAGGGCTTTACAATCTGTACACATACGGCATCCTCTGTCATGGGACCTCACAGCGGTTCAGGAAAAACCTTTAACAGGGAGAAAAAGGGAGAAACAAACTTTGGGAGAGCAACAGAGGAGGATCTCTCTGTCAGGATGGACAGAAGTACAATGGATGTCATGTGTACATAATGAACAACATAACATAAATGACATAATCTCCAAAACAAAACTCATCTTCATCAAATCTATATTAAGGGTCTTTATTGCCAACAGTGCTTGTTGCTGCAACTCTCTCCAACACAAAGTTAAAATGTATGCTATCTGATTTTTTACCATTACATCGAACAAGGATTAGCTCTCCGAGCATAATCAATTGTTTAAGAGCTATTAACAACAGTGTTATATATAATAGGTAGGGCTGTGATGTATACCCGTTTAATAAAATATATTTTTCATCGCTGAGGACGCAGTGGTCAGAGCTACTTACCTATCATGGATGTAACTTGTGTCATGGTTTTAACTTTAGTCATGGTTAAAACTTTATAACAATTAATAACCCACAACTAACACTCTTCAAGGGTAAAACATCACAACACAACAGTTTGTGACACAAAAACAATTTGTAACACTAATAATTGTACATTAAAAAAAATTACACAGCCGAACTGCATGCTGGGTACAGCTCGCCCACTTTCATAACAAGAAGAAACTCTGTCGAGACAGACCCTTCCGATCTGTCTCTTCCTGTTTTTTTTCACCTAGATTCCCTTGGGTCCTAAGTCCCTCCACATTTAGCTTCCTAACACTCTCTATGTAGCAATGTACAAACAGCTGCTCACCACTCGCAACAGCTTTTCAGTTGACTGGCGGTCCTTTTCGGCGTCAATGAATGAATGCGTTTACTCGGAAAAAAATACCGTGATATACCGTGAAACCACCAGAATCTTACAAAATACCGTGATATGAATTTTTGGCCATACCGCCCAGCTCTAATAATAGGCATGACAAAATCAATGGGAATGAACATGTTTTATTTCAGCCACTTGGCTCGAGGGTTGGCTGTTCACTGTTCAACCTGGTCTCACTCCCACATCCACAGATGTACCAGACTGCAGTTGAAAACTGTCAGCTTAACACACATTGTTATCCATTTGAGCTTAACTAACCTAACTGACTAAAAGGCCAGACTGACTTTGCATGTTACAACTGGTGTGCTGGAACTCATGCTCCAGATGTTCTGACCGTCGTAGTAGACATACACATTCATACACTGATGGCAGAGGCTGTTAAATTTGGTGTTCAGTGTTGCTGTTGCAGTTATTTGACTATAAGAAAGAAGGCATTCTGACCTCCGTCCATCTTGGGGAGTGTCCATGGATCACAGTGCGTCCCATCTCCAGCTGATGTCACTGCATTCATTAAGCCTTGAATGCGAATATATTATGCCCAGAATATAACACACACACACACAAAACAAAATGTGAATGTAATCCAGTTGGTTGAGATTACATCAAAATTATAATTTTGCATTTCATTTTTGAAAATATACTCCATATTTGCAAAAAAAAAATCAAAATTATAATTTTGAAATCGGTAAATGGGAATTTCAGCATGTTTAAAGTATTCCTGCTTCTCTTCAGACTGAGGAACTTAATAAACCATCTGCTGTTCTCTGTAAAAAGCTATCAGACATTTTAAGAGCACCAGTGACACACACCCTACCTCTACAGAGCAAGAGAGAGAAAGTTGTGCGCGGGGCCCAGCCATTCTGTGCATTTGGGGCGAGTCTTTGGGATGAGAAGCAACCATGGAGCAAACATCAAAAGGCTGCAGACAGAGGGGAAGGGAGGAAGGGGTCAAAGAGGAGACGCAGTGAGAAAAGAAGAAACAGATGGATGTGAGACGAGGGAAGAGAGTGATGGAGAGATAACAATAGCATGAATGGAGGAAATGAGTCCCGGGGCCTGCTGGGCAAATGATAAGGGAGCCGAGGAACCCTGGGGAGTCCAGCTCCTTCTGATGAAGCTCAAGAGACACACACAACCGACATGTGTGAGCACCCTCGTGGGCTAATCCAACCTCTAATCATTTACGGTACATGCCGAACCCTAATCGTCTATTCCTAACCACTTTTCCGGCAAACTTCACAGGGTCAAGGAAAGATGGGAAGGCGCATTCATGAGGAGTTAGGAAAAGACAACTGACTCCACTTTCACTAAGCTACGTAGTTATGATGCGACGCCAGGCGCATGTTAGTGACGTGGGTCTGCAGCGGTGAAACTACAATGTTCAGAAGATGACTACAAAAAAGCGCGTCTTAGATGCTTCGTCCGTGTTCTGACAGTGTTGCGTCATGCAGACGACATGAACAACCCGGTTCATAGTATTACTTTATTAACAACCCGGTTCAAAGTATTACTATCAATAAGTTTTCAGCAATGAGACGTTCGTAGTTCACCAGCAGGTTTAAACAGATTATTGAAAGTTCGCAACATCTAAACATTTCCAAGTTATGGTAACGTTTTTTTATATGATCTGCGTTTGTCGGTCATGATCGTTTGTTCTCGTGAACGGCCAAATGGTGCGTCACTTCAAATGTTGCCTCTGCAAGGAATTGTGGGGCGGAATTATCCCTTTATTTATTATTATTACTTTTTATTATAATATATATATATATATATATATATATATATATATATATATATACATACATATAGTATATTTTACAACTTTAAGAACTTAATGATTCAAATGAAGGCTATTTATGTCATCTCACTGTGAAGTTGATTTACAGAAATATTTTTCCCAATGTGGGAAAAAGTAGTTTGGGGCCCTAAGGAATCATGCTGAAGACACAACTGAAGGGAAAATGCCCCAAGAAGCAGCAGGAACTGAAGACGGTTGCAGTAGAGGCCTGCAGAGCATCACCAGGGACGAAACCCAGCGTCTGGTGATGTCTATGGAATCCAGACTTCAGGCTGTCATTGACTGCAAAGGATTTTCAACAAAGTATTAAAAGTGACAATTAGATTTATGGTTATATTAATTTGTCCAATTACTTTTGGTCCCTTAAAAACGGGGTGGCCACTTATACATGTGTTGTAGTTCCTACACCGTTCACCTGGTTTGGATGTAAATACCCTCAAATTAAAGCTGAAAGTCTGCACTTAAAGCACATCTTGATTTGTTCATTTCAACTCCATTGTTGTGGTGTACAGAGCCAAAATAATGAAAAATGTGTCAATGTCCAAATATTTATGGACCTGTTTGTACAGGATTTTTAAAAGCAGCGATGTGAAGGGCTACTACGAGACAAAACATAAATCTTCTGAGCAAACGTACACACTCAAATCCAAAAAGGCTCAGAATCCTAATACAGTGACTCACTGGCCAACAAGACATAGTTTGCCCACTGTTAGTGTTTTGGAAGGTGTTTTGGCTAAAAGCTAACGAAACCACTACGTACGGTGCTGAATGACCGCGGCTCACATCTATTGTGTTTTTTTTGGACAGTGTGTAACGGAACTACTAGTGCTACCAGTGTTGTACCTTGCCGCCACTCCCCCACTTCTAAGTTGCAAAACAGCTTGTTGATTTTCCTGTTGTGTTTCAGCATGATTGTACTTAGTGTATGACTTACATCGTCGCTTTTTGTTTGTTTGAATGAAGTCTGTTAAGACGACGCTTTACAGCACTGGTTGTATTCAATCGATCACAAAATGCCGCAATGGTTACTGCAGACACATCTGGAGGAGATCTGCACTGTACTGAGGGCACCTTTCTAGGTCTACATGTTTTGGATCATCGTCCTCCAGGAGATTCAGCTTCTCTTCCTTAAACTCACCCTCTACCGTGTGCATGTTGTCCTTGTCTTTCTTTTCCTCCGTGTACATCTGCTATTTGTTCTCCTCCCTGTGTGCATGTGTGCTTGCTTTGTGCCTCTTGTGAGTCTTATTTAGTCAGTTTTCTTCATATGTAAATACAAAAAAAGGGTGACTCACCACAACGACAAGATATCCTTGAACAAACAGTCATGAAGGAGAACATAGCATATTAGGTCTAGTAGAATGTGATATGAGGCGTGAACAGAGGTGTTACACAGAATAGATTTGTACTGTAGCTAATGCCAGCAGTATATCTCATATCATTGTAGCCAGATATGCGCTACCGGTACTTTTACAGTAAAGAAGGAAAGAATAGTAATGGTGTTCTTTCACTGGCACTGGCTGCGCTTTAGTCAGTTACGACCTGAAGCAGCTTGTTTGTCGCTATACCTACAAAAAGTAATGTACTATAATTTGTATATAACGCACTTAATCAATTTGTAAGTAATTCACATCTCTGAAAAAAGCTTTAACCGCTTCAGTTAAGTGACGTTAGAAATTTGAAAGACATGTCCATGATCAGAGGCGGAGCAGATTAAAGCAGAGGATGGAGAATCGAGTCAGCTCCCACAGGCCGGATGAGACTACCAGGCACAGCATTAGCAGTCATCAGGCGCTAGTTTGGGTAATGATGTCCAGCTTCAGCCTGACGCATGAGCGTCTGCGTCTGGCATGGCCATCAACTATGCAGCACTGCTCAGAGCAGATTACAGGCTGCATATGTTGCCATGCTAACGTGAACCAACCCGTTGGAATTAAAGCATTAGTCCGTATGTTTACACTGCATGGGTCTGCACACATCATGGCTGTAGTCATAAACAGGCAGGGGAAATACATTGCCTGTGCAGTGCATTGGCATTTAGTATGGAACATAAACAACAGCTTTTTCCCATCAACTGCTTCACTTGCAAGGACAGGAGGAACAACAAACTGCTGTAATGACCCTTTTGATCAGACTGGTTTGTTTTAACAAGCAAAGCAACTGTATTTATCTCGAAATGATTGAATAGATAAATCCAGCCTAATGGAAGAGCTCCTTGGTCGGAGAATATTGACTATTCCATGTTGTTGAGCAAAACTCGTCAGTCACTGCATCACAATTTCCGAGTCACATCTCCATGGCAGGTATTATATCCCTTTGCACTCACCACCTAATGATGAAAAGCAGAATAAGAATGGGGGAAACATGAACTCTCTATTGTAACCAGCACAGCCGATGGGAGAAGCAATTTAGTTACACATCGCAATCTGTCACTGAGCACATTAGGAAGGCTGTCAGAAGCCAGTTACTTGACATAAACCATGTTTACTGCTTTCCAGTGCTGCTTTAGACTGAGGAGCAAAATCAAACCATCTATACAAAGTAGAATTAACTAGGGCTGCAACTAATGATTATTTTAATAATCGATTAATCGGTTGATTATTTCTTAGATTAATCGACGAATCGGATAAAAAAAAAAAAAAAGCATTAATTTCCAACCCTTTATTCAAAAACAGAAGTGACAGTGCAAAACATCTTCAGAAAGCACAAACAGGTTGCTTCTTGAACATCCCTGAGCTGTTAATAAAATAAAATAAAAATGGACTAACACTAAAAACATACCCATGTATGCTTTACATCTGCCAAATGTGAGCCCTTTTTACTGTAATTGATCTCCTTGGAGCAGAGGCTGCATTTACATACCCTGCTTTATCAATATGTATGAAACACTGGAACAGAGGGAAGCTGTACTGCTCCTCTCACGTCTGTTCTGACCTCTTCATCTCAGCTCTGCATCAAGCTGCGCTGCATATAGAGCGTCCTCTTCCTTAAACTCTTTCATTCTGGGTCTCTTACGACCACGACATCACGTTGTTGGCTAAGCCCAACTACGTGATTTGATTCATTCTACTTTGACTAAAAATGAAAAAAACCTGCAGCCAGATCCTCCGGTTTAACGTTAACGAGTGACTGGTGAACTGAACCAGACCGGGGGTTACGGCATGTTTCATCACGTTACGTTTTTTACAAGCAAGACTGAACTGTAACGGAACATAAAGTAACTTTAACGACAACACACAACCCAAACACGTTAGCTAACGTGATAGCAAGCTGACTAGCTTCCATTAAAAACACGTTTGAGGGAAATGAAGCCGCTGTAGACATCTTAACGCTGATTGGCCAAGACTCGACACGTCACATCCAAGATCTTCTATTTTTTGCGAAGATCACAACCTTTTTTCCTCGTCTCACTCCAATCTCAGACATGCTGCCAGGCCAGTTGCTCTGCTCCGCTCTTTTTTTCTCCGCGACTTATTGACTGCCGTAATAATCGCGTGACACAACGAATCGATAACGAAATTCGTTGCCAACACTTTTGATAATCGATTTTTATCGATTTTATCGATTCGTTGTTGCAGCCCTTTCCACATCACTGTTTCAGCTCAGGTTGTATCCCTAGAAAAAAAAGTTCAGTTGGATGATTCTGCACATAATGCAGGAAATAGTGTGGTTTATATAACAAGGGTGAAAGTAAGGGCATGGAGTTTGGGGAGGTGGACGTGTATTGAATGTGACTTTCATGCAGGAGACTGGAGTTCACAGCCATTATACCTACAATCTTACAATAACCTCAACCAAACACATTAGTTGCTTAGCCAGGAGAGTAATATATACATTTAGTTTTGCCATAACCATAAGATTTCCCCAACCTTAACCACGACGTAGATTCTGTAGAGAGGAAGATATTTTTAAATCATTGGAATTGAGTAGAGAATATAATCTGCCGTTTTGCTGAATCATCCAATGTTTATAGGGTTGATTTTCTGATAAGCAATTCCGTTTCGTGAATTGAAAACAGAGTGAAAGGTTAAAGTTCAAAGACAAAAACATGGTCAACTCCCAAATCCGAAAATGAATCGTGGAGACCTGTCAATTACGAGGTAGCCCCGCCCTAAAGCATACCCTCCTTATGGTCTATTTGACTCTAAATGGACCATCATTTTCTAAATGAACACCATGCTGTATTGAAGAAGACTTGAAACTAGAGATTGAGACATAAACTGTTCACAATGTTTACTGATCAAGTCAGAAGTAGACTTCATAGACTTCTATACAATCTAACTTATTTTTGCCACCAGAGGAGTCGACCCCTGATGGCCATTAGAAAGAATGCAGGTTTAAGGCACTTCCACGTTTGCTTCTCTTTTCAGAGCCAGAGGTTGCTCCTGATTATATGCCATTATTGAGAAGAACCTTTTGACACATTGAGTTTAATCTCTTTTGCGGTTGTTTCTCCCTCTCATTAATATGCCGGTGAACCTGTTTAGGCAGTCACTTTATACACTCAGACACAGCATAGTCTGCATCGTACCGTATAACACACGCACCCTTTTAACCATGGCGATGTACTGTGCAAGTCACAATGATTAAAAGGGTACGTGTTAAAGTATGCGTGTTACCACTATTGCTTTACTGTACTTGCACAAGCATACACATTCACTCACACACACACACACACATTTAGCATTAGCATGCCTTCCCAGTGCGACTGCAGTGAGTTATCTGGTCCGGCAGCTGGTACTTTGGAAACACAGAGGATAATGGAACGTCCGATGAGATGCCGCAGACTGGCTGAGAACTAGCAGACCACACTAGCTTAGCAGCCGCAGCTCCGTAAAGCACTTCAGAGACCCACATCACACAGCGGAGGACAGCAGCAGCAGCAGCATAAGAATCAGGTTGGGAGATTGCCGGGGTTATTCCCCAGACCGGCAGAGAGAATGTGGAGGTTGGAAGAGAAGGAGCTACTGCTTCTGGGAAGGACAGTAAACGCCTGATTGCTACAGTGGAACTGCAGTAATCAGTAGATCTTATAAACTCAAAGACTGAGTGGCGTGACCAAGTGCATTTAATAAAAGATAGGTGGTTACTAAAAGATAAAAAGGTTAAACTAAGAGATAAAAAAGAACAAATGTTAGAGGACATGCTGATATGAAAGTGAAAGTCTGAGGGGTCGATCGATCCAAAGTGAGCTTAATAAACTCATGTGGACGTGGTTTTGCCTAAGTTTGTGTCGCCCTGTGTGAGTTTGCATGTAACTTTCATTGACTGTTCATGGAATTGCCCTGCCACTAAAAACAGAGCCTTGATTTCTGTCTGAACAACTTGACACTGATATCGTTGCTCTCACCTCCTGTTGCTGGTGATCAGATGGAGATGGATACCAAAACTGAATGGCCGATGACTGAACATAGCAGAAGGGATCCTCGTCTGCTGGTAGCTCAGTCAGTCCAGCAATAAGAGATGTGCTCGATGTGATAACTCTGAATAACCAGGTTTCTCTGTGTACTATGTAATCTATATATCCCGAATATGATCAAAACCAGAGGCAGGTCTAAAGCAGGGATACTAGTGTTTATGTTATTGTAATAATATGAGCAACAGTAGAAAGTCACAGCCCAAAACGAGTGAGGAATACTCCATTCAAGCAATACCCCACTCTTGACTTTGGTGTGTATTTTTAGTAGCATAATAATTAAGCTTCCTGATGCCAAGACAGTGTAAGGGAACACCTCGGGGTGGTGGCAATGAATGAGGTTACTGGTTAGCCCAGGTACATGGTAAATACAGTCAACTGAATTTCTGTAAGTCCTCAGGAAGCCTGAAATTTGGGGTCATACCATGAAGTTTATTATCATTATAATTTGTTTAGACTTCAGTCAGATTTGAGTTAAAGAAATGTGGACTTGCGTGTGCCGTGAGAATTGTGCCATTTATTCGCATCTCAATTAGTTTTTCTGAACTGTTGATCTTGTCATGAGTGCTTTCACACAGAACGCTAATATTACGAGGCGTAAAAAAAAAACATACAAATAAAAACCTACACACACATTTTTTTTTTTTAGGTGGAATGAGGTAAAAAAATTAACTGTCGGACCGCAAATTAGGGCATCAACCTATCGCATTGTGCAGATTGGACATTTTCAATACGTACACACATATTGTACAACAACAAGGAGGCTCCGTGGCTCGAACCAAGACAGCAAACTTTATTACCCCTTTCAACCTTGTAAAATGAGGATTATATGTGTTCTTAAATTTCACAATTTTCACCCTGCGGTTTTTAACAGCGGGAGCTCAAATTCACTCAGAGCTTTTTGCTAAAAGGAAACTCAATAAAATCGCTTCCAGTGGTTTTCGACTGTACAACATTTTAGCTAAGAGAGACTACCAGACACTGCTCTGGGTCAATAGTCCGGAAGTTAGTTTTCTGCCTGCGTGAATATATTAAAACTTTTCATTGAAAGTGTTGCAACTGTCACACATATTTGCATAAGAACAAATATGAACACTTTTGTCGTTTCTTCTTCACGCCACCGGTAAAGGCCTTTAACGAGACTTGAATGCCTTGACTTTATACTTGGAGCTAAAAAGCTGAGGAGGCTTGACTTGCTGACCCATACATTTTGAAATATGCAATATTGTGCATATCATTTTGTCTTTTGGAGCTCCACCACACTGTCATGAATAATTATTATACACAGGATGCAGTTGTAATTGCTGGCACCAGAATAAAATGCAAAACCCTCTAAATCCATGTGGGAGAAGTTAGCCTTTTTTTACAAAATGATCTACTGGTCTATTTGTAGCTCAATAGATCCCGTCTTCTCCAACATATCACCTATTTCCTTCTCTGCAACCAGAATCAGATAACTACTAGCTCCTGATTGCAGTTAATTAAAAGAGGCCCTTTTATTTTTTCCGAATACCTAAGATAATTACCTGCATCAAGGAGGCAATGTTTTCGGTTTGTTTCGGTTCTGAGAAACTGCGAGCCAAATTTTGGTGAAACTTGGTGGGATGCTGGAGCATGGGCCAAAGAAGAACCCATTGCATTTCACCGGAACTGAATCACAGAGTGGATACACAAATTATGTTCCACTAGATTTTTTTATATGTTTTCGGGACGTTGGAGGCTGCCTTGTGCTTGAGGGATTTGTGATGAAATAAATGGAGCTGCCTCTTCGTGATAAATGATCTTAACTGCTGTAAAGACAGTTTGAAATTGCTTAAACCTATCTGGTTTGTGTGTGACTGTTAAAAAGAAAATGCCATATTGTATTTGGAAAGATTTATGCCATATACCAACATTGATAGGCTGGAATAAACAGCTCTGACATAAATGCATACAAAAAACAGATCGCTTCCTGCTGATGGAAATACAGTGTTTGAATCCCAGCACATTCTGGGACTTCCTGTGAGCTGCATGTCTTTTTTGGCCATTACTGGCTAACATGGACCCTGCAGTCAGTGCACATTACATTTTACAAGAGGAAAATGGGAAAGAGGGAAAAGGGGGGAAGAGAGGCGGGTAAAAATAACAGCGGACCAAAATAGTCTGAGAGGAAGCAATCACTCCTTATTATGGAGCATTCCTACTGTGAGCAGAGTTGGACAGCTAAACTGAGGAAGGGACGGAGAGAAAGAAAAACACGGTTAAAGCCAGTATTAAATATTTTTGGTTTAATTGTAACCTCCATAATAACTTTGATAATTTTTTATAATTTCTATAAATTATTTGCGTCAAAATAAAATCATAGCTCAAACATATTTTTGAAAGAAAAGTGTGCCGAGTAAGTTTGGGAACGTTGATATGCTGCTACATCGCAATCAAGTAAAGAACACAAGCTCCAGTAAATGTCTTGCTGAATGCCAATTTACACAGGAAGTTGGTTGGGACGGCGTCTCACTTTGACTCCTACAACACTGGTTTCTTTTACCATGTGACCACGATCTTGACCGAACCATAACAAAAATAGTTTCAGTTGCTTGAAAGGAATATGTGCCACCTTTTATGTGTTTATCCAATTAGAACTGATGGTAAATGTAATGGCCAATTGAAACAATAAATTCCTCAGTTATATTGACCCAGAAAGCTGAAAAATCTGTGGCTCTGCATCCAGCGGCCTGCTTGCAATGCATCCTGGTACCCGTGGACACTACCTGCATGGCTCCTCAGACAATGCAGCGTGCACTACATTTACCATCAACAATAAACCATACAAAAAAAACTGTTCAAAAAATAATATTAATCATTTCAGCACGGTTTTTTAAAGTTACTCAAAGGGAATCCATTTTGTCTTTTCGGTGTGCAGACGCAACAACAATATTCAAGCATCTCAATCTGTGTTGACAAAAGTCTCTCAGTCTGAGATGGTGTGGTGCGCGGGTGTGTGTGTGTGTGCGCGTGTGTGTGTGTGTGTGCGCGTGTGTGTGTGTGTGTGTGTGTGTGTGTGTGTGTGTGTGTGTGTGTGTGTGTGTGTGTGTGTGTGTGTGTGTGTGTGTGTGTGTGTGTGTGTGTGTGTGTGTGTGTGTGTGTGTGTGTGTGTGTGTGCGCGGGTGTGCGTGTGTGTGGCTATGGTTGTGGAGCTGTGGCCTCTGGGCCATGCAGAGCTATGGAGGAGGTCTCACCCTGACAGAAGGATTTAGGAGGGTCAAGTGGAAGGCAGTTAATTGGACTTGGTCTCGTCTGGCATGTTGACCAGTATCCCCCCGTCACTACACACATACGCACACACCAGGTACAGCCTGCCCCGGCCCAGTCCCATCTACACAACTGTGCTTCAATTAGTGGTGAAGTTATACTCTCTGCCAACTCACATTAACATGCCAATGCTGAAAGAAAGCAAAAGTGTCCCACTAACTATTTCAGATTGGTGTTGACTGTGCCAGCTGAGTCGATTTCCTTTCCTCGCACATAACTCACACGCAGAGTCCATGTTTCATATCACCAATGAAGTTGATATTACATGAAAATCCTACCAGAGACTCTACTTAATAACTATTAACTCAATAAAATGATGAAAATAATATAGGCATGTATTTTTAAAAATGTAATTAAAAATTTGATTTGAATACCTTCTTGTTTTATTCATCTTTCTGATGATTTGTTCCGTGTTTGTCAACCGGATTATAAAAAAACCCGACATGAAACATGGTGGAAGGGTTAGGCATGGGCCAAGGAAGAAGTCATAAAACTTTGAAGCAGATCCGAATCACGGGGCGGATACACAAATTGTTTTTTATTCGTGGAAATGGCCTTGGCGGAGGTTCACGCTCTCTCAGTGCCCTTCTTGTTATTTATGTATTTATGAATCCGGATGAATCCCTGCTAAGCACACAAGCGTGGCGGTTCAATTCTCTGGGAGGAATACAACACTAAAAATAAATGCACTTAGTACTGACTGAATGTACGTGATGCTTTCATTTATGAGTGATCGTGTGGTTATTTTAAGAGCGTACGACTGCTGGGATAAAAATTATCAAATGAGAAGAACTTTGCATTAGCTGAAGTCTCTCTGGCAGATGAAAAACATTTGGCATGTATTTAAAATGCAAGTACTATAACTCCCATAGGGTGAAGAGAACGGCCTGGAGGACATTCACAGAAGGAAATGAATATCAGTTTTTCCCATAGGTACATCATGTATTTGTCATTACTCCCAAAGCAGAGATATTAATTCATTGAAGTCATCTGAAGGAAATTCATGTTTTGGCCATCTGGGAACAGTCGGTAGCCGTACTCCAACCACGTCTTTTAACCTCACACCGCCACTGAAGAGCTTCTACAGAGGACTCTTTATTTAGGGAGTTTTCCATTAAACGCTGCATAATGATTCTTCTTAAATGAAACCGGATACCTCAGTTCATCACTAGTGTGCCGAATGTGTCAGCGCCAAAGGTCTACTTCTGAGAAACTGACTTTATTTCTAATTTATCCAAAGTATATTTTCCTTAGAGTGCATGGAAAGATGGAGCAGCTTGTGAATGAGTATGTATTGTTAGGAGGATGTATAAGGCTGATGTAAACCAATGAAATGTGGGATTATGTGGAGTCAAAAGCTACCAGCCATAAGGGCAACCTTCTCTTGATTTGCCTTGTGACTTCCTGCCACAAATCCTTTCGATATTTTCTTTATTTCTGACTACCATTCAGCAATCTAGTGTACTGACTAAATAGCTACGGACAATTATCATTATGATACATATAATTCATTTCCATGCCATGGCAAACAATTGACCAATCCAACATGGTATTTCAAGACATATCAACATCATGAGAAATAAAACAAGACATCTTCCAGCCGCACATACAAAAACTTAAATATAAGAAGATAAATAGCCCATTAGATACCACATTATACTGTACATTCTGTCTTCAGACTTCCAGGTAGTAGTTGGAAAAAGCACTGAATAGCAGATGATACAAGTGCTACCAGCCTTTAGGTTATCCTATTTTTATTTTGTTTTACTGCTACTATTCTAATGCTTCAGACGGGCAAATTGCACCAACAGCGCTCTCCGACAACCTCCTTTGTTCCCGCCTAAATAACTACAGCCACTTGATGTCGCCGTTGTCTGCTTGTATTTCTATCAGTAATCAACCCTGTGAAAAGAGGATATTGGCCTTCTGCACCTACTAGCAGGACCCTTCTAACCCAAATCTATGAGGCTGATAGGCAGAGGTAACTCCCATTCATTTGGCTGACAACATGCAAATCTGTTTGCTTCATAATTCAAGCTTTCTCTGGGAAACTAGCTACCTCAAATATTTGTATCTAAATAGTAAATGATGAAACGTTTTTGTTTGCTTTGTTATCTTAAAGCTAGAGAGGGGAATGACTAAGCCAGTGTTTCCCCCACCGTTAGAATAGGGGGGCGGGGCGTCCCCCTGAAGAAACCTCCCGCCCCCCTGTAATTTTCTTGATAGCGCCAGATCACAAGTCGTCATTTAAGTTTCTCTTTCCTATAGAACAGGTCTACACCTTGTTCTGTTATTAAACAAACTAAACGGCCGTATTTTATTGATCTTATCCACGCGACAGCTTGTCATTTCTGTCTCTACGTGGTTTAACACTTCTCTGCTCTCTGTATCGTGCACGGCAGAGTTCCGCCCCGATGTGCACAGACACGTGCGCGCACACACACACACACACACACACACACAAGCGGACAGAGAGCATCGGAAAATATGTCGCGTGAAAAGCAGACCGCTATATCTGCGTTTTAAACGCTCCCAGGGTGAAGATGTAACAGCAGCTCTCATGTGAGGAGCACCGGAGCAGCTCTCTGAACACAGAGCAGCTCTCCTGCTCCAGGTGAAAGAGACAAAGTGCTCGTGTCTTCTACCAACAATGAGCTGCTGGCTTCACATATTACAAAAGTACAAAGTACACGGACATAAAACTCAGTCATTAATAAATACATGGAGAAAAGCCTGTACTTTCGGGTAAATGGTTACGGGACGCCGTTAACAGGTTACACTTGCGCATGCGCGACTCGCCAACTTTTGGCATTTTGCCAGAAGTCTCCGTGAGATCGTCTTTTCTGCTGCTGCGTCTCTCAAAACAAACATGAATTGTATCAAATCTACAACCCCGTTTATAAAGATGTGTAGAGGCTCACTGCTCCACTAATATGATGCAACCTGATGCTCACATATCTCACTCATTCTGTTTCGTTTGGCAAAAAAAAAAGAAGCTTATTGTTTTCCACAATGAGCTATTTAGTAGTAACTAAATATTAGTTATTTTTTGCACAGATAGAACTTTATTTTCATTGTTCTAAGTGATTGCAATAAAAAAAAAAAAATTGGCTGATGGAGCAATCGGATTTACTTGAAAGTGATTGCAATTTTCTTTATTCTGTTACTTATAAAAGCACAGATGAGTCACAAAATTATGTTATTTACAGAAAAAGTTTGAGAACCACTACTTTAAGTGTTTGTGTCGGTGTCGTTCAATTTAAACCGTTCTTCTGTTGAACCAAAACTTTAAACTCCATTTGTGATCCAGTATTAATTAAGTTACACTTGAGGAGGTTTATTTTTTATTTTCTGAGATGAATTAATAAAAAAAAAAATCTAATTCCTTTCTCTTGAGACACCAATTCAGTAAGGAAACTGTTCTGAACAGGCAGATGGGACCGACAGGTATAACCTTTTTCTCTTGGAAAAAGTTCTTTCCTCACTGCTGTTGGCAGTTTGTTTTATCTTCTATTATTTGACCATACTGATAATTAAATGAAGGAGAAAGAGAAGAAATTAGAGCATCTCTGTCAAGCCATTAATGAGTAACATTAAACTAGCAAATAATATAACGTTTTGTTTATTTATACAGAGCAGTGGAAAGTTAGTGCCCCACTGCTTTACTTACTAGGTCCTGACGGCAGGGAAATGCATTCATTAAATTTAAGCGCATCACTAAAAAAAGTGCATAATATAAAATCATTGGAAACTATATCTGTTAAAATGCCAGCAGCACTGAGTATCTTGAGAAAGGTCAGCAGAATTCAAATGGATATACCTCTGAGCATGACGCAACACGCTCCCTGTCCCCCACTGTATGCATTTTTTTTTTTTTTTAAAGGTGTCAACAATTTATCATGTGAAGCGCAGTAAAGCAGAGACCAAATGAACTGTCTTAACAGATGGCTGTGTGTGTGCGTGTGCGTGTGCGTGTGCGTGCGTGCGGTTGGCGGGAGGCTCTGCTAGCTGAGCCAACCAAACTACTTCTGCAAAAACACTCAACAGGTCGTTGTGTCGGCGCCAGTGCAGGGGTTCAGTGTCGAGTGGTAAACACAACAGCACGTAACCATGGTTTCTGGAAAAGGTAGTGGAGCGCTGCTCCACAATGCTTTTTGTACACAAGTCAATAACCTTTATGTTCTTTAGATATTAATTCAGACCTTGTACTAATGCTGGCAGCGCGAGCTAGCAGCACGAGCTAGCGGCTGCTGCCCTGCACTGTTTGAGCTCAAGTAAACAACAGTGTTGTCAGCGCTAGCTAGCTCCCCGACAATCACCAAAGGTAGCGGGACGAGCCCCGGCTCGAATCGGGCAGCGGGGACGCAGCGGTAGCAGCAGCACCAGCGGCGTATAAACCGCCGCGGCTTGTTTATGTAGGGTGACCAGAGAGAGGAGGAAACTTCGTCGCGGGGGTGTTAGCAGTAGTGTGTAGCATGCCGTGAACTTACATTTACGTTGAGATCGGTCGACCAATGACAGTTCTCTCTACAGTCAGAGCTTGCGCAAGAAGGTGGAACGTGAGGGAGATACCATTTCCAAAACTTGTAAGGGGGTAATAACTATTTTCCCGGACGTACCATTTCCAAAACTTGTAAGGGGGTAATAACTATTTTCCCGCACGTAGCAAAATCCCGGACGTTTTTGGAATCCCTGCCGGACGCTTTTTTTAGGTCTCGAAAAGAGGACATGTCCGGGAAAAAGAGGACGTCTGGTCACCCTAGTTTATGATTAAATACGACTTTTTCTTTAAATTTAGTAGATGCGGCTTATAAAAGGGTGCGTCTTATAACCCGCATTTTACGGTAAGTTGTGTATTTTTCCGACCCCACTTCAGAGCAACAGGCGTTTCAGCTTAACGAGTGACCGTGTTAACTGGTAACTTTAAGCCAAATGCGTCCGTTGCTGCTCAAAGTAACTTATTGGATGGCGTAGATAATGAACACAGATACTTACACGGTAATTTCCGAAACACTGGCAACTTATTTCTTACACTCGTAATATTACCCGGTAGGTTTCTCCACCAAACACATGTATATTGGGCCCCTTGCCGATGTATCCCACTCCTATAGAAAACTGATCTTTAAAGTCAGTTTGTTCAGGTTGCATTTGCTACCTTTAGTGATTAATGACGTACTTCTGTTGCCAAACTATGTGCTCAGACTTACAGACATTGTTTTACAATCTGTAAAAGATTTCACAGCCTGCAAAATAAGCATAAGTTGAATTATCATGATGTGCATCATCACAATCAGCCAACAAAAGCCATATCTATAAACCATGGCTGCTGTTTTGTATCGGAATTAGATTGTTCTACAGAAGATAAAACAAAGGAGTGGTGGTAGATAATACATACTAGATAGTAGATGTGCCAAGCCTCCTTTCCCAAGACATTCAAGTAAAATACACAACTTTTATAAATTTCCAATGACGTGATGCAACATAAAATAATTGGGAGGGCTGAGTCTTGCATCCTCTCCTTGTATATCTAATCATTGAATTGAGTGAAGAATTGCTTACAAGTTTCAATTAACTGCAATCCAGTTCGACCGTGACAAACTGCAGCACCCAAAATGCTCAATTTGCAAACAAAGTCAGGTCTGAATGCAGCACAGGCCTGCTATCAGCTGACTACACCAAAACACAGCAACTGCAGTGACTCACTTCACCAGCGTAACTTGTAATTCCTGTCACCTTTCTGAGACTAACATTGGACTATGTTTTGATATTTGGCTCTCTTTGGTACAGCTGTTGTGATTTCCGTCGCCTGGTTCAAGTCCCTCTATACGGCACCAACATCTCGTATTTGTTCAAAAATTCAAATAGTTTTTTTAATTAGTTACTTTGGTCAATGTGAAGAATGTTAGCTACTCTAGTAACGGGTACCACAGCTCGTTTTTGCTAGCCCATGTCGATGTGTCCTTGGGCAAGACACTTAACCCAAAAATTGCTCCCGTAGATGTGCCTACAGTATATGAATGTTAGTTAGTCCTGATGGGCAGGTGGAACCTTGGCCACAGCCATCAGTGTATGAATGAGTGTGAATGGGTAAATGATGACAAGTAGGTAGTGTGAAAGCGCTTTGAGTGGTCGGAAGACTAGAAAAGCGCTATACAAGTACAGGTCCATTTACCATGTGTGTAGCAAGCATTTTGTCACTAGAAGCCTAAGTCAAATACCCAAATGTCAATGTTAGGCTAACTATATTTCTATAAGTAAAGCTCAAGCGTTTTGATTGTATGCAACTTGTGTTATAGTTTAATGTAGATGAACCAGAAAGCTATGCAAAGTGATGTTTGCAAGTGCCTGAGCTATCCACAGTAGCTTGCCAACACATAGCTACAGTGCTTCATTTGTAAATCAGGAATTTCCTGAACAAAAAAAAACATGTTTGCGTCTTCAGACATGACAATGGAGCCAAGTACACAGTCTGCATACAGCGGTGGGAATAAGGCCTGTAGCCGTTCTCATTTCATCACGCAGCATAAACACCCACTAGCTGTGGGGTTGACAGTAATATAGGCCTACAGCAGATACAATATACTCATATATTCATACATAGACATTTTCAAACTTAACAACAAACATTATAAATGGGCTTTGTATTCCCTGTTGCAGTGTTTGTTGACATGAAGTAAACTGAAGTAAACTTGGACCAAAGCTGTTGCCGCAGCAACAGAATGGCAATGAAAAGGTCCATATATCTTAACGCTGGACAGAAATATTCGACAGGAAGAATCTTGAAAAATTATATGCGGTTAAATTAACCGAAAGACACGTTGCAACATTGTATCATCCATCTAGCTGGGAACGCAGGAGTGTCTCCGATGCAACCCGATGACTGCGATGCCACCAGACTAAGCAACGTGAATCAGAATATTGATAAATCTATGGTGCTGAAGTAGCGACTATTACTCAGAGTCCCAGCCTTAAATATTAGCAAATCTCTGTGCAATGCAGCACTCAGCTCAAATAGTACCTCACAAAGCTGGATTAGCGCATTCCTTCCACAGTGTGGTTGAACGTGTAATTCAGTGTCATTGATCTTTTCCATTTAAATACAATAGTCAATGTGTCTTCTGTTCAGGAAACATTTTTTACTGCTGTTTTAGTTCTTAATTTGTCTTTTGTGAAAAACAAGGTATTGTTCACTGTATCTGTTGATCAAACCTGCTTACAGACGCGTTCTGGTCCAGCCTCAGAGTGTGTGCTCCACAACGACAACACTGGACTTCTTTCACGTACCGTCAGCTGTGACAGCTAAATGATCTTGTGAAATATTCAAAGCAGTTCCAGCTGTATTACAGCTACAACCCAGAGGACAGAAGGTCCTGCATGTGTTCACGGGACACATCTACAGAGAGGACAGAGGCCTCCTCACTGCATCCTGTCATAAAAGAAAGCAAACCTAGAATCAACGGAGTTTGCTTTCACTTCCTGCTGCTCACAAAGCACACCGCGTTCACCCACCGGGTAACACTGAGCTCACCTACCCTGATGGGCTGATGCAAGTGAGAGACACACATGGGGACTCTTCCTTGGCACCTTTTCACCCATAACACCTGAAGGAATATGGATTTAATGAATTACAAAAGCCTCATTGATGATGTTAAGGCAGTAACTTCCTTTGAATCTCCATAAAGGTCTGTAAGTAACAGGTGAAGACACAGGTTGAGTCCTTATTGCCGTCGATTTTCAACCACAAAGCAGGAGTTGTAATATGTCTTCACTGAAGATAAAACCCAGCTTGATTTATACGTACAAGATAAATCCACACAGAACATTGTGCACCTCTCTATTCTCTATGTTGGCTTGCTCAATACGCAATTTTTTCAAACAACTCTGATAACTATGCATTTGGCATAAAGCACGATCTGCTTAAAAGGTGTAGTGCAGTACGAATTATAACTTGTCTTTCGTTACTTTGAATCTTTTACTAAAGATTGACAAAGTGTCTCATTGAGAGAAGAAATAGGCCAAGTCGGTTGAAAATGGATGAGGGTGATTGAATGCTATCCAGTCACGGTGTCTTGTGCAAAATGCTCCCCGTATTTTTCGACCCTTTCACAAAAATCTGAGTGCGCACGTTGGCGACGGAAGCTGCGTTTTGCCCCAGCCACCAAGAGAAGTTGTCATGCTTTAAACACTAACTTAAAACTGTTATCAGCATCAAATTGTCTGGTTGTTTAATGTTCGGTGTCAGAAATTCCAACAGCGTACTCAAGTTCTTTTGAATTCTGACAGGATCACGACCTGTCAACTCAACTCTGGCTGGTGATGACGAGTGTTAATTTGAAAGTATTTATCACTTTAAAAGTACACTGAAGTGCAGTTTTAACTCTTTGTAGTGTGGCCCAATACAAACACTTTTGTTTGTGTGTAGAGTATTACTTTATGTACGAGCACACACAGTGGTTATATTTTCTTTATGTGAGTATCTAAGTATCGAGAATTTGTTTGAATGTTTGTCTGATTGTTCTAACTTATATTTTATATCACAATGAAATCATTCTACGGCATGCAGATAAGAGCCTGTGTTTACATTTCGACAGGCAGAAATTGGTATCGAGTTCATGGTTGATACTGGAGCTGGGTCAAGAAAGAGAAAATAATAGCTTGAAGAATAAAAAAGGAAGTGATAGAAGATCACAGTTATGTAGTATGTCTATTTCATTTATGAAATGAACTGGAACTTTGTTTTATATAAATACAAATTTGAGTGGGTGGCTGAAACAACCAGAGCTTTCTCACCTCAAATGTTTTTAGAAACATATTTACATGTCCCTTTAAAATGAGAAAGCGTTCGCCTAATAGTCGACGGTGCTTAGTTTTGGCTGAACAATGTTCAACATGGAGGCTAGGTCACACCTTTCTTACGCATGCATAAGGTAACAGAATCTTGATGAATATTTGATCAGTGCTGTCGAGTGTGGCAGTTTGATTGGAGTTAGCTGACGTTACTGCTTAATGTACGATTTGATTGGCTGTATCAAAATAAGGTCGTCTAGGTACGTGTGGCTTTCAGCCCAGGTAATGCAAAACTAGGGGGCGCCATCATGAAACGGGGCGGCTGTAGCTCAAGGTAGCTGGCCGATCCCCAGTCTCCCCATAGTTTGCATGTGGAAGTGTCCTTGAACAAGACACTGAAGCCCCAATTGCTCCCAGGGCGCTTCAAAGCAGCCCACTGCTCCTAAATTGATATGGATGGGTTAAATGCAGAGAGCAAATTTCATGTATGTATGTTAACAAATTTATGTAATATGACTACGTAATAAAGTTTAAAGTCCCAAAAAGGTTTCTCACTTTTTAAGTGAATGGTTTGTACCCAAACTTCTAAAAGTCTGCAGGTTCACAAAATGACTTGGCTTTGTGCCATTCTGATTTTGTAAGTACTACTTTCACTACTTAAAAAGTACAGTATACAAGTGTGCGTGTACTGGTGGTGTAGCTGAATGGAACGTTTATTAAAAGCAGCTAAAGGCACCTTTGAGTGTTCCTGAAGGACAAGAGGGGAAGCAGCTGTGTTCCATGGCTCGTATATCTAAAAAAAGCATCCAGCAAATGTTATCATGATGTTGTAGTTCTTTGACACGTAACATGAGTAATACACACCCACACAATTGTTTGCCTAACCCTAACCCGCCTGTAGAGGCCAGATGACCCAAAGCAGAAAGAGGACAGCAGCTTTGAGTACACTTTTCTGAGCACTGCCAAAGACTCCAAACTCGGAGACAGACAGAAGAGCAGTGTAACTTCATGCAGAGACTATACTATCGCACTTTTGCGAAGTTCGCCGCAGTGCAGCTTAACATTCAACTGAAGCTGTAAATATGTAATCCATTGTAATGCTATTCATATCAGTGATTTCTGGGCCAAACACAAAGTGAGAGCAATTAGATGGCTGAGTTAAAGAAAAACATCATTAATATGAGCCAGCTTGCATCAGCATGTGTCCTAGTGTTAAGGAATCATCTCCCAGCAGTCTGAGCTGTTTCTGACCTGCATTCTGCATTTGGGGCAAACAATTTCCTTTAGCAGCGTTTTCTAACAACATCTTCACAAGAAAAGATGGGAGGCCAAAGTGTTCTACGCTTTAAATATGTTGTTTGAGTTCACACGCTTGCCTCTGAGGAGGGTGCTGTGATAATAAAGACGCTCTAATTGTGAATTTCTCAGGATGATACAGGATATGCAGTTGATTTAATTTGACGTATAAAACAGTGCAGAATGAATTAACTTTCAGTCAACTGTGCCCTTGAGTTAAAACATATTGCGGTGGAAAGTAGGTAGGGGGCATACATACATATATGTACACACACACACACAGACTAGTGTCGCGATATTTTGCGAGGCAAAAAAAAAAATACAAATACTGTATCCACACACAAACGGCAAGTTGATTTTTTTTATATAAACTATTAATATTGCAATTAGGAATTATGGTATTACCCAATTTGGTCGCAATTTAAGTTATAAAAGGCCGAGTTTCATAACCATAAGAACTGAATAAGTTACTGTATGAATATATGATTTCCTGTTTCCTGCATTGAGACACGTTATTTTGTGTGTTTGAGATAGTCGATCGTTGCGGTCAACATTTGAGAGGGAACCAACTCTCCTGCTCATTTAAGGCTGATTTAAGGCTCTTTGGAACAAAGGATTAATTACATAGTTTAACCATCATTGTGTGAAAAAAGGTTTTACTGCCAATCATCATCGGGCTGGATCAAGTTAAAACATGCAATGTGAAGATCGGCATGCATGCTTTCTAGTTGCTGGTCTGATAATGATACATGTGAACAACACATCTGTGTTAAAGCAACAGGCAGAGAGCTATTAATATCAGTCATGTTGACAACAACAGCTGTTATAAACTAGGGAGCAGAGCCGTATGGAGGTTCCATTGAGTTACATTGTGTTTAAGCGCCATTTAGTAAAAATTAGTATTGGACGAAAGTAAATTATAATGTTAACTTGATATGTTCAAATGTCTAGTGAGAAACTTGTATAACTACAGTTGTTTGAAAGATATGTTTATATTAGAGATGAATTATGATCTGTTTAACTTCCTCACACCAGCTCATAGAAACTCATAATACAATTAAAATATTTATTTTATTTACTAATTTTTTATGCAAATCCCCAGTATAGATGACTTTAAAAAAGTAAAAATAAATAGTTGATGATAATAAATAGTTTAGTTTATTGGCTATAGGCCTATTCAAAATTAACTGACGTGAGAGGAACAGAGTGAAATCCTTATTTTATTCGATAAAATCGGTGTTGACAAACGGCAACAACTGAAACTAGGTAATAAATCTTGATATATCGCAATGTTTGATCTCGGCCTAAAGGTTATAGAAGTGAGCTTGTGACCTGCAGGTCATCGGTTCAGTGCCGGAAAGATCTGGATGGGAACGTGAATGAGCAGTGCTTGTGCTTTCCTCATCATCACCTCTTAAGACTGACATTTAAGTTGTATGAGAGAATTAAAAAACTGCGTTGTGATTGGTGGTAGCTTGGCTATTTAAAAAGAAAAAGGCAGGTTTGTGTAATATGTCCAGGGCCCTGTTTCTCGTACCTGGCTTACTGAGTTAGCGGGCTGATTGTCAGGATAAGATGACGTAGGTCTGGCTTATTCAGTTCCTCGAAGCAAGCTTAGATAAATCACCATAGCAACACAGCCAAAAATGTAAACCTGCTCCTGAAACTGAAATTCACTGAACCCACCAGACAAAAAAGGCAGCTCTCTTCCTCATTGATGAAGGAGCGATATTAGTTATATTAGTTTTATAGGGAGAGAGTTCTTTGAGATCGCCAAGATCCGTTCTCACATCCTCATGACTTCCTGTACGCGGCGCTATAGATTCTGCCGTCAAGGAATCATTTATTTACGAGAGCTCCTCGAGCCGCGGACACTGATCACCACAGGAGCAGCCGATCACCGTCTCACAGACAGAGACTCTCAGCCGCTGCATGCCGCGCTGTTCTTAAGTTTATTTAGCGCTTAAGTAACTTATGGATGTGTTGAAAGCTCTCATAATTATATGACAGTGTTATTAGTACACCATACATATCATTATTGTAGAACATGATTAAGGTGGACTCATGATAAGAATACAGAGAATCACACACAATTTATTTTCACTGCTTCAATTGATTGAATTTCTGATTATGAATAATACATATATACTGATCCGCCCATACATATACAAACTCCTAGTTATATGGTAGTCTACACATACATTTATATACACATAGTACATGATACATACGCGCATACAGTACATATATATATATCTATATATATATACATATATATAGATATATATATATATAGCCGTTTTCAGTCTGTCACGGGCCTTTGCATGGGCAAAAAAAAAAAGTGCTTTTATTTTGAAGGAAATATTTAATGCAGCAGAATGCCGTTCATTCAATTCCTGTCATATTCATGTAATGTGCTGTAACTCTGTTACGTTGTTCATTCTGGTCATATGACATCTATTGCTTCTGTCCATCCGGGGAAAGGGATCTTAGGCCTTTTTCTCAATTTTACATAATTTCTTAAATTCAGAACAATCACAGCTCTCTATATAAATGAGGCACAATTGTCATAAGGCACAAGTGTAAAGTGACAATATGGCCCTAAAGCCGAAAAATTCTTCATATCTCTTGTGAAAACATAACTTTTGTTTTGGTGATGGAAATTGGTTTACCAAAGGTCTTAGGTTCACAAAAGCAGTGGAGTATATTAATAAAATGGTAGATACATGTAAATAAATGTCTAACACAAAATGTTGTATTACCGTTTTTCGAGTAGAAGTGTTGTCTGTCACTACTTTCATCAAAATGAGAGAGGGATTGAGATCAAATGGGACTGAGGAATGACTTCATACTACAGACCAAGCTTCATGGGGTGTGTGCAAAGGAAAAATTAATATTTCAACGGTTTTTGATTTCAAACAAAATATTTACTATATATTTGAGTCAAAATATGTACTATAAAGAAAAACAAACTATTTACCATGTTAACAGAGAAACGTTGTGCTTTCGCTACCTTGGAATGAGCCGTTTATATCTACAAAAGGAATGGTTCCTCTTCATGTTTCCACAGTAACCCAGAAAGGACAAACCACCCGGCCTCAGATTCCCGGCCGTGTTTGGAAAACACTGGGGGGACAGCGTTGTTTTGGTCTTCATGGCCAGATTAAAAAAACAGTAAACCTCTGTTGAGGAGCTGCATAATTTATTTCGACACAAACTGCAACTTTCGCTTCATTTCATTTGAAATCCTCACCTCTAAACTACTGGTCTGCTGTCCCACTGCTGACTTGTTAGCTCACGATCATTCGCAGCTGCTCTCTCTTGCTTCACCACTCACGACACACTGATCGTTTCTCAATCAGCGTTCTTCTCTGTACTCGTGTTCTCGTGGACTCGTGAAACGTCATCAGTCGCGGCCCAAGTACTGTTCCAATTCAAAAGTCCGCTTCTCGCCAAGCACAGTGAAAATGCCCGGATGTGACTTGATCCGCCCATTTTACCGGGGATGCATCAGAGAGACTTGAGCGTACTTGAGAGAGCCAATATCCCAGAATGCATTTCGGACCAGCAAACGGGGAACAATGGCGGATGAGAAAACTCACAACTGAAAGTTGACATTCTATAAATACTACCGTTGTTGAGTCACAAAATGTAATTTTAGGATGTTTTCAGGCGAGAAGTTATTTGTTTAAGGATCAAATCTGTGGTCGGTTTGTCCAGACTCATCTTATTTAAAAAGATACGCCGACGGGTTGAGGTGCTGCTGAGGGACCGTGAGCCCCGTCAGCACCGGGCCGTCAGCGCTCTGCTGCCCGCCGACAGCAGCTTGATCTCGGCTGGACTTTTTGAAATGATCCGCTGGCTCCGATGTCTCCGTACCGATTAAACATGAGATATAAATCGACTTTGAGGATCTAACAAGCAATCTTTATTATTTATTCAGTCACATTAAATCAGTTTGACTGAGGGAAAGGTTACGATTTATAACTTAAGATTTTAATTTAACTTTTACTTTGAACTACAGTCTTATTACTTTTGACCGAATTGTTTGCAATTATGTGTATCTATATAAATATATAAGTATATATATATAATTTATAAACACAATATATATATACAAGGATATGTGTATCTGTGTGTGTATGTATATATGTATATATATATATATATATATATATATATATATATATTTATGCACACAATAAATATATATATATATATATACACAATGATATGTGTATGTCTGTGAAACCAGTGCAAAAAAAGCAGGGTTGTCATATTTTGTTTGACTGTAAAAATACTTTACAGTGAAGAATCAGAGTAACTCATGACAATGACAGCTGAGGTGGTGACGTCATCAAGTCAGCTGCTGTTCCAATTGCAGAAAGACCGTCCTGTGTCCTCCGTCCTTGAGAGTCTGGACTCCCAAGTCCAAACTCCAAAAGTTCACAAGTCTGGACTTAGCGTACTTGGTATTGAGAAACGGCCAGTGGCTCTACCATTCCCAAAATGACCTACGCTACTCTCACAACAACTGGCTCTGGATTGGGTCAATCACACCATTAGCTCTCCTACACACTGAGACACACAGGAGAAGTTTCAACTGGTTACGATCTGCAACCTCACTGCCAGATGATGCCGGATCCTACACACCTGTGACAAAAAGTGACAAGATGTTGTGTTGGACACAATATACTGTGTTGAATAAGTAATCCTTATTGCCTTAGGCAGGTGAATCTGAACTGAATCTTTAAAACACCAAAGTCACACAATTACAAAAACTAACTGATCAAGGAAGTTGTTAGCGACCAGCATCTTCTGTGAGGTAAAATGAAATTGTTTGTCAATGGAGCCTGGTGCTTCTGAAGAGAGAATGAACAACAGCTTCAGTTCCCTGTCAGAAGGGGCTGTCTTATGTCAAGTTAAAGCAGTGAAAAAAAATCTAAATATAGCTTACACTTAACCCTCCTGTTATGTTCATTTCTCAAGTACAGCAAAGATGTTCACGGGTCAATGGACCTGTACTTGTTTAGCGCTTTTCTAGTCTTCCGACCACTCAAAACGCTTTAACGCAACATGACATAATTCACCCATTCACACACTGAAGTCTTATGCTGCGTTCACACCAAACGCGTTGCGAATATTCGCGCCGCGTTTACCGCGTCAGTTTACTCGCTTGACAAAAAAGCTGTGTTCACACCAAACGCGTTACGAATGTTACTCGTGCCTGAAAGGGGGCGTGGCTTATCTCCGTAAAAACAGTTACCGAAAATAACTTGTGGATTTAGTTTGATAACGGGAGGAATTACCTCATCTATTTGAAAGAATTGCTGACACCGTTTTCACAGAAGCGCCAAAAAGAGACAAAAAGCTAGAGACAGCAAATGGCTGTAAGAGATGGACTTTTTGGAAAATGCATTTGCCGGGCACGATTTAAATGAGGCGTATTAGTGTGCTGTATTTCTGCTCATGGCAGATCTCTTTGTGGGCTAACTGGCAGGCAATTTATGCCCCCTTTGTCCCTGGAATGAAGCGGCGAAGCAGACATGAGTGGACCTATGCAAAATGTCACAAGTTTTAAAAACACCCCTATTTTTAGGGATCTCGTCCGAGCCGTAAAGTTTCACAAGGAAGCTTCTATTCTCTGTTGGTGAACCAGTGTGTGTGTGTGTGTGTGTGTGTGTGTGTGTGTGTGTGTGTGTGTGTGTGTGTGTGTGTGTGTGTGCGCGTGTGTGTGCGCGTGTGTGTGCGTGTGTGTGTGGACAAGAATAGAACCATTTAAATTCCTTGAGGAGCAACAACTTGACATAACACACACGCACAATCCCAGTCAATAAGTACGCAGCCAGACTAAGAACCAGCGAGGACCTCTTCTTCTACCATCCTCTCGTTTGTTTAACCTCTCTTACTCACTCACAAAACTCAACATTTAGTGAATCATTAGGCAATTTGCCATACACTAGCATTTTAAATGATACTCTCCAATCTATACATTCTATCACTGAAATACACTTGTGAAACAATAAAAACACATGTGTTCACTTGCATGTTAAACGTATATCCTTTGAAAAGTTATTTTGAAGTAACTGCTCCACAGAAACTACTGAAATAGAGGTGAAGCAAGGTCAGGATGTTGCCAGCAGATTACTCAGCTGTGGATGGCTTGCAGCCCTGGATGAGAAAACACACTCTTTAATTCTTGGCATTACTAAAAGGGTCAGAGGCAGCACAAGATTACCTGATCATATGGATCCAGTGGCGGGCCGTGGATTTACTACCTGCGCTTTCAGAGCCTCCGCTGTTTAATAGAAACGTGACACCCACACAAAGTTTTGAAGTGAAAATATAATAATCAGGAGGGTTTTTGGACAATTAGTATAAATAATGAATGTACAAAACATACAATAAATGTGCTCTCCTCAAAGCCACCACACTCCAGTCAGTCGTTTGGGTGCACTTGATAACCGTAGACTCAAGGCGTCAGGGTGTCTATACCCTGATGACAGGATGCTACTATATACCTTTACTATGTTACTATAGAGTGCCATTGTCCGTAGATCTGCTCATTGTAAAAGCGCTTGAAGTGGTCGGAGTACAAGTTATTTTTCCATTTAAGTGAAGCAACTGCAGACATACGTTCGCTGAAAACTTTAGCCAGAATATGAGATATTCATGTCTTGTTATGTTAACAGTGACACTTGTCTTTGCTGGAGCTGATCCTCATGTAATTTGCACAACCCTGTTGTACAAGGACAATAAATAACCTTGTATCTGTTGGCCTTCAGCAAGTTTGTTCCTGACATTTAATCGGTAAGAAGAGTATTTTGCTGTATTTATGTTTATTTAGGCTATGGGAAGATACCAGGACTGGTGTACAACAAGAAATAAATCCCATACTTGTGTCAAGAGGAATTCCCAAGTGATGTCATGCGTAATAATAAGATGGAGATTCCCCCTGGCTACAAGCAGCATGTTTTTATATTTATAGTCATTAAAAGCTTGTGGTCTCTGAAGCCTGAGTGCAGCATTTGAACGGTTTACCCCCTGATGTGTTTTCTGCAGAGATCACTGCTGTACATCACTCACTGCATGTTGTTAACTGGATATGTTTTCACGGACAGGACAAATATAACCTCACAGAATAGCACCCCCACTGAAAGAAGACCAAATAAGTGTTTATGAGGAAGTAATAAATTGTGAGTATTCGGGCTGTAGCAAATAGTCCTTAGCAGCATTCATTACGCTGACATTCTAGCTATTGTTAGTAATAACTTACAGAAACCACACACACAGTAATTTCCCAAATTAATAACATTATTTTGTCTAACTAAATGTTCTGCTTCAATCCATATTTGTTGAGATTCAGCCTTTCAAAATCTTAATTTTTACTGTAACTGAAAACTGTACTAAATAGTTTGTCTAGCAGCACCATAAACTACTCTTGTTCTAAACAATACTAATAGCATTGTTTTCCCAGACAGCAGATTAACTTAAAATTCCCAAAAAAAACAGGACACACTATTTGTGTTTTGTGCTTAAAAAAATAAATGTCACTGGTTTATACGTCCTACTCTAAATTTAAGGACAAAGGAATTGGATCACAGGAATGAGTTTTCTCTCTAAGGCTTCCGTAGATATTTCTCTGGTCAGCCAGTGTTTCACTTCAGAGCAGATATCTGCTAACACGAATGCCTCATCCAAGATCATCCTTCTGACATCTGGTCTACAGCTTATTGCAGAGTGGCTAACTAAAAGGGATTTGACGGATATGTGCATACGGATGTCCCAGATGATGTGATCTACCTTGAGTTTACAGTGCTCCTTGGATCCATCATTCCACACCAACAGCCTGTGCTTTCTGGCCACAGCCTCCATCACCTTCAGGCACATAATATCCAGTCATTATCCACCCGCTTAATGCTACAATAACACTGATTAATGGGCGCGGGGAAAAGATCTGACATAACGTGCACATGTTTCTTCAAATGATACACCACCATCATATGAACAGGCCTTGTGGTTGACTGAGAAAACTTAAACATTTAAGGTCTTCAATTTATCATGTTTTGAGATGACGTGAAAGGTAATTTGCAGCATGTGTGTGTTGCGAGTATTCTTAGACGCATCCGTGTGAGGATAATGAAATGTATTTTTCTACATGTTTCTTTCTGCCATACCTCACTGTGTATTCCAGATGTTCCACACAGTGGCTGGTAGAGAAGCCCCCAGCTGCAGACATTAGTTTGTGTTTGTGTGTGTGTTCCATAGCTGGCAGGTAGAGCAGCAGCTCCGTTTCTCTGTCAGCAGCTTAATAAGCCGATGCAGGCTCAACGCCAAGACAACCACAGGGAAAAGTGTTAAAACCAGATGTCACAGCTGATCACTCTGCTGCTCAATGGGCCACTTCTGACGTCTGCTCTTTGTCAGGAAAGCGTGCTTATTGAATAAACAATGGATCCAGAAGCATAAATACCAACTGGAGTTTGGAAACTGTCACTTCACATTTCTCCACAGCCATGATGCTGTAGGAGGGCGTAGGGTTTTTCATATGAATTAAAAAGTTGCACAAACTCTGTGGCATTTTGAAGAAAAATCGTTGAGTATCAAGCATCTCGAAAATGGAAAGGTGGCTCTAATAAGTCGGGAGGGCTGCTGAGAGTCAGCTTGGTTTACCAGCAGACACAGAATCAGTCAAGAAAAGGAACGAAAAAGATATCAAAACATTAAAAAATGTATTGAAACATCACTGCCAACATGTCAAACCACTCCTGATGAATAATCCACTTCTCTTCCATTTATCCAGTTTGGATAACGCTGCTTTGACACCATATTGCTAAAAACATACTTCTGGTGGAGTTTAAAGCTTAATATGGGGGCAAATTTGGAGTAGTTTAAGTCTTAAAAATGACGTTCCCATACAACAAAACTGCACTGTACTGGGTGTTTTTCAATAAACATATCTGCAAAATATTAAATTCTCTTTCAAATCATGATTTGTGGTCCCTATAGTTTTATTATATACTCTCTAGAAGTTTGTGAAAACTACTGAAAAATTCAACACAGACTTGAAACCCAGTGACAAATTGTGTTTACATTTTCCAATATCTAATCACACAGTGTGTGTAGGATTCTTGAGCGTCTAGTCGGTGCCACCAATTCCTCCGCTCACTCCTACCTTTTCAATCTTTTAACAGAAAAATGCCAAAAAGGTAAATGGTCAAAAATGTGGCTGTATTTAGCAAAAAAAAGAGTCGAACAACGCGACGTGCAGCAAATGCAACAACACAATTGCGTGTACGTCAGAGCGGAGGAACCGCAGCTGACCGGCAAGAACATCGGCTGGGAGCTCTGCAGGAGAAACGCTCCAAGCCGCGCGACAAAGTGAGATTATTAGGAGACGTGTTGGTTCCTCGGTTCAGTTGGTGTTTGTGAATTCAAGAGCAGCTCCGTCTGGTTCAGAAAATCTCTCCAGTTGATATTAATGATGACGTGTAGTCCAGTAAAGCAGCAGAGTTTACAGAATCCAACAGTTTCTGAGTTCTGTTGCGCACGTTCCCCATCAGGCCACCTGATGCTTGTCTGTTTTTTTTTTAAATATATATATATATATAGTTCATAGTTTTAAGCTGTAGTTTGAAGTAAAGTGTTTTGTATTTATTTATATCTATAGTATACTTTAAACAGTTCATATATTGTTCAATTTCAAAATAGTAGAAGTATCAGTTCAGGCACCGGTATCGTTTTAGCACTGGTATCGGAAATAACCCAAACGATACCCATCCGTAACTACGGTGGCCTTCGGGTAATGTAAAAACGTTAAAAAAAAGCCCAGAAACATGGCGGTACAACACGATGGACTCATGAAGAATCAGCTCCCTATGGAGATATGAATGGCTCATTCGAAGCTAACAAAAACACAATGACTCTTAGTTTCACGTGATTATACACTAATGAAAAGATATTTGAGTAACCATTTCTGCTAATTGATCCCCCCGAAATGCTACACACTGGTCCTTTAACAGAACTTAAGCAAAGAGTTTTATCAATTAAAACATCCAGGACTCACATACGAGTCCTGGATATTTATGGATATATATGACTCACATACTAGAGAACAACACACGCAGAGATACAAAAACACATGTACGTACGTGTGCCTCTGTTCATACATGCCACGTTACAAATTTCAACCATTAAGCTTCTAAACCCCAAGCGGTTTTGGGGCGTTTTTTCCTCCCGTCACATTTTACTCTGTAGTCTTGATTTTCACTGCAATATAAAAAGTCTTGATAACAACAGCACAATCATTGTTAGAAGTAGAGAGCTCAAACATGTATTGTGCAGTAAGATACAGCTACCATGACAAATCCTAAAAAATAAAAAATGGAAGTTTAATGTCTTTGATCATTCTTTTTACAAAAATGGGAAAACACTGGAATCTATACAAGTTTCACACATGAGCGGGAAAAAGTGGAGACTATGTGCTATATAAATTGACCCATTACATACATGACACTGTCATGGCTATTACGAAGCACATACGGATAATGCTGAAGAGAAATGAAAGAGCTGGGCTAAAAAGAGAGGAAGGATGAACGTGAGGGCTGCGATGGCAACAGCACACATGAGTTCTGTATATGGGATTGATTGCTCAGTGCAAACACTGAGATTCAGTCACAGTTGCTATGCAGCTTCCGTTCTTTGAAGAAGTGCAGCCATGAATGTTACATGAGGGATACAGAGGATGCCAGGAACAGCGTGAGGCTGCTGATGCACAAACACTGAACCTGAGCCAAACACAAGCTACCGCAAAGTTAACGAGGGGGAGAAATGTGCCTCGAGCCACGTCACTGGCAAGGTTATAAATGACACCTATCAACAACTCTAAAGCTCAAACCATTTCCATTACAGTTGGGCGCTGTCTTTTCGTGCTTTTTCTGTGGCAATCTTTAAAATGATTTTGACGACATGACAAGTTTTTCTTTTTAGAAAATGTGAGCGTTTGCTTTCTACAGGCTGGTGTCTGCACTCCAAAGATAGTGTTGAAGAAACAAGTGCCACTCTAATGTCACTCAAGTGAACTTGTAGTAGAGCGGCACAACTCATCAGCATTGGCATTGCGATGTGCGCATGTGTGATGTATAGAGGTGAGACAAACACTAATACTGAACACAATATGATTTTTAAATCAGACGAGTTTCAAGTCATTCACTTTCCTATGAGCTCTTCATTTGCCCAGTAATACCTAGCTCATTTCTGCTGAGATCAATTGGTAAAGCCTTGAAAAGTCCAATAAGCAGCAAACTTTCTTCATTTGATACAAGCGGCACTGAAGTGAAGATGTGTGTTTGTGAGTCATTTCCTATTACAGAAATGTGTATAAAAATACCGTTATACTTCCATACTTTATACAGTTGTACATTAAGTAGCAGATGTGTAGTAACAAAGAAAACAGTTAGTTATTCTTCTTAAAGCTCATAAGTGAATAAGCAGTTGAGTTGTGCCCACTAACCAGCTTAAAACGTAGTGTGTGCGCCCATGTCATTGATCTCTGAATGTTAAATGGCGGCAAAGTGATGTTCTTGACTTAGAACATTACATGTACTTAAAGAACATGTGTGTGTGTGAGAATCATTCCCTATTGCAGGGTACAACACATGTGCAATAGTCAACACCACGTGCAAATCGGCAAATCACCTCTACACAAAACATTTTAAAAACTACAAACAGCTCTCATTTTCCATGACTAATCCAATGTTTCCCATTAATTACCAACAGTCTAGGTTGGCCCGCCACAGTTTCTGACTCTGGTGGGGTGAGTATCTGCTCTGTGTAGGAGGATCCCCTGGCGAGACCCCTCCCCGCTGGCTGGCCTTCACCGGACACATTTCCTCAGTGGCGGTGTGCTGCAATCAACTCTAGTCCGGCTTGGAAAGTCCCGGGGAGAATGAGGCTTGACCCTGAACTTTACAGCAACCCCGACCCGGACCTCGTCTCTTCCTGGGACGGACTTGTGTCTCCCTGCGCCTTCTTTCCATGTGGGTCCCCCCAAGGGAAGGGACAGGGTACCTGCTCCTGGCGCGACTGTCTACCAGGGCGAACTGTCCTCAATGCTTGGGATCTGCAGGGAGCTGACAGCGTCTCACCAGACTCATCTTGAAACCCAGGCCACTCGTCGTTAACCATGCGTTGTGGGTTTGACTTTTTAGCTGTCAACAGCATTCCAACGCATTCCAACAGATTGATGTATTTAACTTTTACTTTCGGGGCAACGTCCCCTGAGAGGTCCTGGTCTCAAGACCAGCAGGTGCAAGTCGGCTCTAGTGAGATGATGTAGCTGAACTAATAGCTAAATGAAAGTAATATACATCTCGGCCAACAATGTTCTTGGTTTTACAATTGTACTATAGATGGGGGGGCGACTGTGGCTAAGTGGTAGAGCAGGGTCGTCCTTTAATCAGAGGACCGGTGGTTCCCCTGGTGCCACTAGTCCATGTCGACGTGTCCCTGGTCAAGACACTTAACCCAGGCGGATCCTGCGGTGGATGAATGCAATCAATTTAGGCAAGACATGAATGACCATTCAGCTCATGTAAACCTTTTTTAATATTGGTCTTCATCCCACATAGCATGGCTGTGACTGATCTTCTAAACACACGTACTTTAACGACAATGCCATTATAGGCGAAGGACTATGAGAAAAGTGAGTGAAGGTTGCCCTGAGGAACAATAATCCTCCTGCTAATATGAGAGTGAACACCATTCATCAAACCGAGGCCTAATGAAATGCTACCAGAGTGTTGAAGGAGCCGTGTTAATGGGCCTTCGTCGAATGTCACCTGCCGTCGGTGTGAGTCAGAGATATCCTCAGCAGGCAGATGCCGCACAGGATCAGACACTCACTCTGCTCATGGCTGGTTGCTATGACAGCACAACTAAAATCTCCAGCACATCCACAGAAATCTGAAAATACCTTCTTGTGCGTGCGTATTGGGGGTTGGTTGCTGAATACGTATTTGAACAGTATTTATCCATGGAAAACCTTTTGAGAATCTGTTGGTGAAAAAAAATTAATGGATAGAGAACAAAATTATTCAAATATGATCTCCAGTGTACAACTCCCAAACTTTCATTCAGCCGTCTGTAACATTAACTCTATATAAACTATCCCTGCTTCAATAATATAACTATACACTTCACAGCCGCAGGGCCATGCAAACCTAACCTCGGCAATATTACAATATATTAGGGACAGAGGATAGTGTCGCGATATTTCATGTGGCGATATTGTATCCATAGAATAATGCCAAGTATCGATCTTTTATTATACAAAATATTTATATTGCAATTAGGGATGTCAGGATTAACCGATTTGACCACATAACTGGAGCTATATAAATCACAAGTTCATAACCATAAGAACTGAGGAAGTAATCTATGGTGTCCCGATTCCTGCATTGAGACACGTTTGCGTGTGCGTTGACATCTCCTCCTGTGTGAGTCACGCCACACGCGCCGGTTTGTTTTGTGTGTTTGAGAGTGTCGTGCCACTCACCTGAAGCGTTGACATCAACATTTAAAAAGGGAACCAACTCTCCAGCCATATATCCGGCAAAAAGAGTCTGAAATCAGCAGTGAGGGAGCCTTTTGGATATTAAATGACATGGGGAAAAGTTTTACTGCCGATCATCATCGGCCTGGATAAAGTTAAAATATGCAATCTGGAGATAGATATAGGTGATTACTAGTCGCTGTTCTGATAATGATACATGTGAACAACAAATCTGTGTTAAAGCAACAGGAAGAGAGCTATTAATATTAGTCATGTTGACAACAAGAGCTGTTATAAAGTAGGGAGCAGAGCCGTATGGAGGTTCCATTGAGTTACATTGTGTTCAAGCTCCATTTAAGTAAAAATTTGTATTGGACGAAAGTAAATTATAATGTTAACTACATTGGACGAAAGTAAATTATAATGTTAACTACATTGGAAGAAAGTAAATTATAATGTTAACTACATTGGAAGAAAGTAAATTATAATGTTAACTACATTGGACGAAAGTAAATTATAATGTTAACTACATTTCGTTGTCACAGTACTATGTGCAATGACAATAAAGTTGAATCTGATCTGATCTGATCTTGATATGTTCAAATGTAATCTTTTAAAATGTTGTTTCCTGTGAGAAACTTGTATAACTACAGTTGTTTGATGGAGATGTTTTCACAGGAACTTAAATAGATATTAGAGCAGTAGGAGCAAGCTTAAATCGTGGCACCGGCACCTCGTAGAGGTACTTCCTGTGGCACCTCTCAACTTTGCGGCGTCTGCCACTAGTTTTTGTGGCAGTTTCTAGCGTTTGAGGCAGCTGCCACTACTGCAGCTGCCGCTGTTTTGGAGAGGTTCCGCGACAGTTTACCCTTTATTTTTCGTTATTTGACAGTATGTGACAATACATTAAGGTTCTGTTTGAGAGTGCCGCTGGTAACAGCCCCCGTCGCGACTGGAGTCAACTCAGCAGACACTCGGATCTCCGTGGTTAAATCAGACACTGACATTTCAGGAAACACGTTCAAGCGAGCGGAGAGATCCACGTGGCACAACATCCGTTTTTCTAAATACTGACTGATATGGATGTGTTCAGAACACTTCTGAAAACATCCAAACATCTTATCAGTCGTTAAATATTCAGAAATTTTGGACGTAGGTCTTTTACTTTGTAAAATATCTGAATTGAAAACCGGATGTTGTGTCACGTGGATCTCTCTGCTCGGTTTGAATGTGTTTCCTGAAATGTCAGTGTCTGCTGATGACCACGGAGATCCGAGTGTCTGCTGAGTTGACTGCAGTGGTATACTGCACTAGATGGAGTTTACCAACCTCTTGGGGCTGCATTCCCAAACCCGACTCGGACCCGGCGCGACGGGGGCCGTTACCGGCTTCGCACCGTCCCTCTTCATTTACTGCTACTGAGGGAATCATTTTAATTGTTTGTTTTTATGCAAATCACCACTCAAGATGACTTGAACAAAGTAAAAGTAGTAAGATGAACAGCGAAAACTTGATCTTTTTTGATCAAATCAACGTTGACAAACTGCATCAATTGTACATTGCAATGTTTGATATTAGAATACTTATAGATTTTGTGATATTGCAATATCACAAAATCGCAATGATATTGAATCGTGACTTAGGTATCGGTATCGTGGGGCCTCTAGTGACTCCCACCCCTAATATACACTCACCTAAAAGGATTATTAGGAACACCTGTTCAATTTCTCATTAATGCAATTATCTAATCAACCAATCACATGGCAGTTGCTTCAATGCATTTAGGGGTGTGGTCCTGGTCAAGACAATCTCCTGAACTCCAAACTGAATGTCAGAATGGGAAAGAAAGGTGATTTAAGCAATTTTGAGCGTGGCATGGTTGTTGGTGCCAGACGGGCCGGTCTGAGTATTTCACAATCTGCTCAGTTACTGGGATTTTCACGCACAACCATTTCTAGGGTTTACAAAGAATGGTGTGAAAAGGGAAAAACATCCAGTATGCGGCAGTCCTGTGGGCGAAAATGCCTCGTTGATGCTAGAGGTCAGAGGAGAATGGGCCGACTGATTCAAGCTGATAGAAGAGCAACTTTGACTGAAATAACCACTCGTTACAACCGAGGTATGCAGCAAAGCATTTGTGAAGCCACAACACGCACAACCTTGAGGCGGATGGGCTACAACAGCAGAAGACCCCACCGGGTACCACTCATCTCCACTACAAATAGGAAAAAGAGGCTACAATTTGCAAGAGCTCACCAAAATTGGACTGTTGAAGACTGGAAAAATGTTGCCTGGTCTGATGAGTCTGGATTTCTGTTGAGACATTCAGATGGTAGAGTCAGAATTTGGCGTAAACAGAATGAGAACATGGATCCATCATGCCTTGTTACCACTGTGCAGGCTGGTGGTGGTGGTGTAATGGTGTGGGGGATGTTTTCTTGGCACACTTTAGGCCCCTTATGCCGCGTTCACACCGGAAGTTTAGTCGCGCGAGTGAAACGAGGGTGTTCACACCAAACTCGAAACATCGCGCCGCGAAAGGGGCGTGGCTTATCTCAGTCACTTGTCTCTGTGAAAGGAGCTTTCATTTCCGCTATCGACCATGGAATAAATAACCACTAGTTCTGCTTTATACTTGTTGTGGAAGTCCCAAACATGTGGGAACATGAAACGCCCTCGTGTTTTGGTTCATAACACCATCCGTAGCCGCACACAGCTCGGTGAATTTCTCCGACTCCTCCAGGAACTGCGTCTGGCTTCTCCGTAAAACGGATACCGATTCTGCCACCCACCATGGAATTAACCACTAGTTCTGCTTTATACTTGTTGTGTAAACTCCACATGTGTCGGAACATCAAACTCCATGGTGTCTGGGTTCATAATATTATCCGTAGTCCCACAACAGTGTCTGAATGACGGCCGCTGCCAGCGCTGGTTCTGGCGAAGCAGCAGCAGTTTCATTCGGGACCGGCAAGACGGCGGTGATGACGGGCGGAGCTTCTCAACGCTGATTCTCAACGCTGATTGGCTGCCGCAACTTTGCGTCACGCGAATTCTCCGCTGGAGTTGGGAGAATTGAACTCACTCGCTCCGTTCGCCCCTCGTCAAACGCTCTGTTCGCGCCGCCTCAAACGCGTCTATCGCGCCGCCCCGTGAAAAAAGGCGGCGCGTCTGTGGATTGACTGCATGTAATCTGGTCGCGCCGCAAATTCGCGCCGCGTCCGGTGTGAACACGGCATTAGTGCCAATTGGGCATCGTTTAAATGCCACGGCCTACCTGAGCATTGTTTCTGACCATGTCCATCCCTTTATGGCCACCATGTACCCATCCTCTGATGGCTACTTCCAGCAGGATAATGCACCATGTCACAAAGCTCCAATCATTTCAAATTGGTTTCTTGAACATGACAATGAGTTCACTGTACTAAAATGGCCCCCACAGTCACCAGATCTCAACCCAATAGAGCATCTTTGGGATGTGGTGGAACGGGAGCTTCGTGCCCTGGATGTGCATCCCACAAATCTCCATCAACTGCAAGATGCTATCCTATCAATATGGGCCAACATTTCTAAAGAATGCTTTCAGCACCTTGTTGAATCAATGCCACGTAGAATTAAGGCAGTTCTGAAGGCGAAAGGGGGTCAAACACAGTATTAGTATGGTGTTCCTAATAATCCTTTAGGTGAGTGTACATACATATACACATATATGCACAATAGCTGGAGTATCATCATCATGATATCTATATTTAAGAGAGTAAGTCTCTCTCCTGGATTTCTGAAAAACCCTCACCACAACGTTTCTCAAGAGCCATCCAACAGGCAGCATGCACATAATATATACGTATGCAGACATACAGTATTACAAACACTCTAGAATCCAACAGGCTGGATTGAAACTCAAGTGTGTGTAGTTATATCATCATCATCATAAATCAACCTGCCAACCGCAGTACAGCATTTATGAGAAACCCGCAGGTCGGTCGGTCGGTCTCTCTCTCTCTCTCTCTCTCCCTCCCTCGCTCTCCCTCTCCCTCTCTCTCCCTCTCCCTCCCAATGTGTCACCTCAAAAATAAGCATTAAAGCTAAGGGTCATTAGAACACAACCACAGTTTCTCTTTTAACTGCCATTAGAAAGCCAGTTCCAACACAACCATTCAATAGCCTGTCTGTCTCTGTGCCTCCGCTGGTTGTGGACACGTCTATTCATGCCAAGCGAACCTCCCACCACGCTGCCTTGTCATATCTTAAGAGCAATAAAGCATATTCAAACATTTATAAAGGCTCTTTGTCTCTGCTACTGATGGGTTTGTCAGTGTATTTTTTACTTGTCATAGTCTGGATGACCGAAAAAATGTGTTCAACATGAAGACATGGTGGACTTAATTGGTTAATATGTCAGTCTAGGTGAGGAGCAGAGTATCAGTCCACAAGAAAGCAAGAAAGTCAATGACCTTCAAGCAGGATCGTCTCTAGGTGCTTGTCAATTTCCCGGCCTGGAAGAGCTTCAAAACAACAACGGGGTTTCCTGAAGAGGTTAACATAGACGTTGCAATAAAATCTGTTCTATAAGCACTAGAGCAGCGGTCCCCAACCTTTTTTGAGCCACGGACCAGTTTCGTGTCAGACAATATTTTCACGAACCGGCCCTTCACGGTGTGGGCGAAAAATATGATGTCATAAATATGACGTAAATGATACGACCGGCATAAAGACCATTATAAAGTGCATGAAGACACAACTCACCATTACGCTGAATTAGTGGAGCCCTGAGCTTGTTTCTCTGCTATGCCGGTCCCGTCTCGGGGTGACGGGAGACAAAGACCGACCCCCCGACGTGTTTATGTCCAGTCTACTGACTCTACTCCGTAACTTAAACCTTTATGTGCACTCTGTCACTTCATTAAAACACGCTTCACAAAGACAGGACGTTGAAATGGAGGCAGGGTTTCAGAGCTTTTTTGGCGACCTCAGTATACTCTGCCTTGGTTTTAATCCAGAACACCGAGTTGAAACGGACTTTTAAGTTTAATTGTTGGGGTAACGTATCTCCGTTTGAGGCTACACACAGACGGATGTATCCAGTCATTTTTCAAAATCAAATTTTTTTTTGACTTTTTTTCCATAAATTCTTTCTCTGCGGCCCGGTACCAAGGGACCGGTACCGGGCCGCTGCACTAGAGAGCATTTCTTCTTTGAAAGAAGCACATGTACTGCACTGAAGGCTTTTCTCGATGGAAAAGAGCTTTTTTACTTTGCTTGCCCTTTTCTCAACAGTTTCCAACGACGGCCTCTCAGATGATTCAGAGTAACAAATGTCTTCTGGAGGGTCAGTTTAGCTGGCCATGTTCAGTCGGTCAGTCTTGTTAACAACTGTGTTGCTGAGTTACTACTGAGTAGTAACTCTGAAACTCTGAGTACCACCCTGAAACTCTATGTAGCTTTATAGCCTCTTTTGGCAAATTGTTTTGATTTTCTTCACTTCTGTCCACTGGAAGTCTAACAACAAATCTGTGCTAACAAATTAGTCATAGGGTCCCATCTTGACTTGGTCTGCGGGGACGCTGGCGAATTTATCGCCGCTCCGTCAGGCAGTTTTTGTTTTTGATTTAGCTTACCATTTCCACAATTTTTCATATACTTTAGTTCTTGTCATTTTGTTAACGGTGTAGTTACGTTTTAACACCGTAAACAGACATTATTCTCTGTTTTAACTTCAATGCAAACGCTTCGACTCGGATTTGTTTGTTACCTGTTGCACCTGCTCCTCACTGCTCTGGACAACTAGCTTGCTAGCGAGCTGTCTCCCGCTTGCCTGCGGCTACTGACGAGCTAGCCGGCTCCCTCCTGGATACTCCTGCCTGGACAGCCTCCCAACTGTCCTGTTCCGGTAACCTGCCTGCTGAGGATCGTAGCGGTCACTTCTCCTGCTCTCCACCTGGACAACAAGCTGGCTGGCCGCGGTGTCTCGCTAGCCGGTGGCTACAGACGAGCCAGCCTCTCAACTACCACTTCTCCAACTCCGGTCATTAAGTCTGTGACTACCGGCATAGCACCTCAGACTTAACATCACATCCCCGGCTGCCATGGTTCTACAATACTCCACCTCGCAACTCCTCAAACTCAACAACTTCTCTGCTCCCCCGTTCATTTCAGCCATCACAGCACTTGGACCCCTCCGTCGGCCCCGTTACATCCACCGAGCCTCCCGCAGAGAGTTGATTTACTGCCTGCCTGATCGCTCCACTCATTCCATCCCCTCCCTCTGGTCAGCACAGTGTACCGCCGCAACTCCTGCACATCACCACATCAACCTGAATGAGCGAGCTCCCTGGCTCTGGTCAGCCGAGCATATCGCCGCAACTCCGGCACGTCTCCGGCACAACAACCTGCACGCGCGAGCTGCCTGGCTCCGCCCCCTTACCAAAGCACCCCAGCCTGTCCAAATTCAACCACATCTAAAGATTGCTCTGTTCAACACCCGATCCCTCAACAACAAGGGCCTCTTACTCAATGAATTCATAACTGACAATAATCTGGACTTTCTCCGTTTAACTGAAACATGGCAAAACCAACAGGACTATTTTTCATTAAACCAAACCACACCCCCTGGATACTCATACATGGACAAGCCACGCCTTCATGGGCGTGGTGGTGGAATAGCCACAAGTTTTAGAACAGACATCACTACAAGTCCCGACTCCCTCCTCATTTGAACACCTTGTTTTTAAACGGTCTGATCCCAAACCCCTGGTTACTGCAGTCATTTACCGCCCCCCAAAACCTAACCCTGCTTTCCCTTCTGATCTGTCTGAATTCCTCACACAACTCTGCGCCATCTCTCCATCCATTCTGCTACTCGGCGACTTTAACATACATGTCGACTCACCTGACTCCACAAACTCCTCAGAACTCCTGGACATCTTCAACTACTTCAACATCACCCAACATGTCGACTTTCCTACCCACAAAAAAGGACACACACTCGACCTGGTCTGTACCTCTGGCATCACCATCACCAATCTAACCAGCATTGACCTCACCATCTCTGACCACCTGGCTATCACCCTGGACATTGACATCCCCACCCCCCATGTTAAGCAGAGCCGCTCCATAACATTCCGGAACATCAAGTCCATCAACCTCCACTCGCTCTCCTCCTCCTTGGCTGCCATCGTCTCTGCCTCTGCCCCTATTTCGACTGCCTCCCCCACTGCCCTGGTCAATTACTATAATGATGCACTCTCCTCCTGTCTCGACCTCACTGCCCCCAAAAAATCCAAACTCATCTCTTTCACCCACTCCGCCCCCTGGTACACTGACCAACTTCGCCACCTCAAAGTGCGTGGCCGTCAACTGGAACGCCTTGCAAACAAAACTGGACTCACCGTTCACCTTGATGCCTACAAACTCCACCAACAACAATACAAAGATGCCCTCAACGCCTCTCGCTCCTCTCACTACTCCTCCATCATTCAATCTGGCTCCAACAACCCCAAAATGCTGTTCGCCACCATCAACAAACTCCTCAAACCCATGGACACCATCTCCACCTCCTTCACTACCACCAAATGCAACTCATTCCTATCCTTCAACGACAAAATCATTACAATACACAACCAGCTGGCTGCCTCCTCTCCCTCCACTGCTTCTCCCCCCAGCCCTCAACATGACCCTCCCCCACCTCCAAGCTACTCACTCTCATCCTTCAGTTCAATCACTGAAATGGACCTCTCTCCTCCATAGTCTCCAGCATGAAGACCTCCACCTGTGCCCTCGACCCCCTCCCCTCTTCCTTAGTCAAGGCCTGCCTCCCCTCACTCTTCCCTCTCATCACAAACATCATCAACTCCTCACTGTCCTCTGGTCTCGTACCCCCCCACTTAAGCTCGCTGCGTCACCCCTGTGCTGAAAAAATCTGGTCTTGACCCCGACATCCCCAACAACTACCGGCCCATCTCCAACCTCCCCTACCTGTCCAAAATCCTTGAAAGATCTGTTGCATCTCAACTCAAATCCCACCTCAATCTCCACAACCTCTATGAACCCTTCCAATCCGGCTTCCGTTCAAAACACAGCACTGAAACCGCCCTACTGAAAATCACCAACGACATACTTCTCTCTGCTGACTCTGGCTTCCTCACCATCCTCATCCTCCTTGACCTCAGCGCCGCCTTTGACACGATCAACCACTCCATCCTCCTCTCACGTCTCCAGCACTCCCTTGGCATAACTGGCACTGCCCTCTCCTGGTTCACCTCATATCTCTCAGACCGACATCAATTCATTGCCATAAATAACTGTAAATCCTCCACCTCCCCAGTCACCCACGGTGTCCCCCAAGGTTCCGTGCTTGGTCCCCTCCTCTTCATCATCTACATCCTTCCCCTTGGACAAATCATCCGTCGTCATGGTCTCAATTTTCACTGTTACGCTGACGACACCCAACTCTACCTCTCCTCCAAGACCATCACCTCTGTCACCCACTCCACTCTCACCACCTGTCTCACTGAAATAAAATCATGGATGCAACAAAACTTTCTCAAACTCAACTCCAATAAATCTGAAATACTCATCATCGGCCCTAACTCCCTCACCCGCTCAGCTCAGACCTTCTCTTTGAATATTGACGGCTCCATCGTCACACCCTCCACCCAGGTCTGCAACCTCGGCATCATCCTTGACCCCACCCTCTCTTTCCTCCCCCACGCCAACCACATCACCAAAACTGCCTTCTTTCACCTCAGGAACATTGCACACCTCCGGCCCTCCCTGTCCTCTGCCACCACCGAAATCCTCATCCATGCCCTCATAACTTCCAGACTCGACTACTGCAACAGCATCCTCTACGGCTCACCCAACAAAATCCTCAATAAACTTCAATATGTCCAAAACTCTGCCGCCTGACTGCTCACCTCCACCCGCCGTTATGATCACATCACCCCGGTCCTACACAACCTCCACTGGCTTCCGATCAAGAACAGGATAGACTTCAAACTACTACTCATCACCTACAAAGCCCTAAACAACCTGGCCCCTCCCTACCTTTCAGACCTCCTCCCCCTTCACGCCCCAACCCGTTGCCTCAGGTCCGCCGGTACAAACACCCTGAAGACCATCAGGACCAAGCGCCAGACCTGGGGTGACAGGGCCTTCTCAGCTGCTGCACCCCCCCCCCTCTGGAACGCTGTACCCATCCACATCCGTCAGGCTCCCACCCTACCATCATTCAAGCATGCCCTCAAAACACACCTCTTCCAACTCGCTTTCACCTGCTAAAACCTGCACCTATCCTCCACTACGACCCTCAGCTTCTCCAGTTTTCTTTCCTTTGTTTCTTTGTTACAAAAAATGTCCTGTTTGCTTTGTCTTTTCATTTTTGTTCTGTTCCGTTTGTCATTGTCTCTTGTCCATAATGTAAAGCGTCTTTGTGTATTTAGGAAAGCGCTATATAAGTTGAAATTATTATTATTATAATGTTGCACCCTTGAAACGAACAGTCCACAAACACGTCCTTCAGTTTTGCAACTTTTATTTAACAAATCCTAGTTTAATAACAAGCATACGTTTTGTCTTCAACCAGTATACTGCATGTCTACTTCGCTCATCTCTTAAAAAGAGACAGCACTCTTTTCTAAACTGCATGCAATACTGTCTGCCCTTCACAGCCAGTATGTGTACCGGTAATTTAATGTTCTTAAACATTGGAACAACAACATATGACTTAACTTAAACACACAATTTAAAGTAAATTGTTAGTAATGAATAACATATTTCAGGGCGCTACAATAACAATACTCAAGCAAAGATCAATTACACTCTAATTTTAATCTATGCAGATGTCTATACCAGCTCTATGCATGCAAGTCTCAGCTCCATATCAAGGGCTTGACTGTGACTTGAAGCATTTATTCTGGCTTCAAGTCTACATTCTCAAACCGTGTAAACCTGTGGTTGATGCTCAATAAAAAGGCATGGAATACCTGTGTCTCTGGCCACAGAGCAGCAGCTGAGCGGTGGATTCAGCTGTGTGTTTTGGTAGTTCCATTAGCGGTTAGCCAAACACACCACCCAAAACAGTGAGAGTGAGCTAATCGTTTTCCTCATGGCGGCCCCGACCGACATGAGGCCAGTTAAGAGTAGTGAGAGAGGAGTTAGCAGGCAGTTAATGGCAGTATAAAACAGGGCATAATAGGTGTTTTGAGAAAGTGTGAGTCACTGCAACCAAACAAGGTCCTCGAGCCCGTAACCATAAAAGACCACCCAAAATAATTGTGCAGTTTGGTGCGTCAGTATGCGAGATTAGCTGCGGACAGACACAGAGATGCACAAATCTTCTGGCGGAGATAATGAAGGGCTCAGAATAATAATGTAGTTTAGTCTGGGCCTGGAAACCGCCCTCTGTGAAGAGTTTGATTGTTGAGTTACAGTCAAACAAAACACGGCCCACATCATGCCTTGTTTCACTTCCCTCTCTGGGCTGAACACAAGTCACCCTTGATCTTCAGCACTGCTCTCCATCTTCACAAAATCACCTTTTTTAAATCTGTTTCACGTAGAATGGATGGAAGCGTATGGCTCCCTTGAAATGTAGCTGAGCCAGCGCATAGCTGCAGATTGAAGTCTTTCCGAGCCAGCATGCCTTTATTGGAGCAGGACTGTAGGGAAATAATATACGTATTAATCACTGAGTGTCTCACTCCCATTCAAAGCAGGTAAAACATAATGACTAGACTATTCTACAAAAAAAACAGTGTGCGACAGGAGTTAAGGCACTTTTTGCCTTCACCCTTGTAGACAGGAGACTGTGTTAAAAAGAGCAGTGCAGATATTATGAAACACACAGGGGGAGAAAGATAGAGGAAACTGCCTCAGATAAGGGAGACCAGAAAGAGAACGAAATACAGCCTCAGATCAGACGGTTGCTACTGGCTGCCCTGATGTAGGACCTGTGTAATGTTCTCTATTCTATTCAGCCTCTGTCCGACAATGACGTCTGAGCTGTGAAAGCCCGACAGCTGGTCACACACAAAAGGCCCTGATGTTGCATTTATTTTTACCTGGGGCCAATCATGCCAATTTCTTAAATCCTCACCCTGATGATGTGTCATCAACATATTTCCAATTTAAGAGCGATTGTACCAAATCTAACTCTTTTCATTGTTTAGGGTGGTAAAATAAATAGCCAGAATAAAAAGCTTAGTATACCAAATGTAATTTATTTTGTAAGATTTGATCCATCATGTTTATAATATTTTGCCAAAAGGATTACATTTTCACCCATTCAGATTTACATTTCTACAGTTTTTCTACCAAACCAAAAGCGAAAAGAAAAAAAGGGGAAACGATAGACTACAGGGTTGCAACAAAATCTTCTCCCTCCAGAAACTCCATAAATGAGCCCCAAATGTTTGAAAATGTGTTATATTTCTTTTTAACTACATAAGTAAGTTTCTCAAGAGCAAGGCACCGCAGCAGTCCCTCTATCCACTTTTGTTTGCTCAGCCTGTGGACAGATTTCCAAGCCAATGCAATGTTATGTTTGGCTTCCAGAAGGCAAAATATGACCATCTTTTTTTTGCTTTTGTTAAGTGTACAGTTTGCTGGGAAACACCCAAAAAGACAACATTTTGGACATAATGTAAGTTGTTTGTTGATACAGATAGAAATAATAGTAATAATCTCTTTCCAGAAGTCTTGGATGAGAGTGCATTCCCAGAGGCAATGAGATAAGCTACCTTTGTGTATACCACATTTAACACATGTATCTGGTGTATTGGGGTAAATGCGATGTAGTAACTCTGGAGTAATGTAAGTTCTCATCACCCATTTATACTGGAGTAGTTTAAATCTAGAGTTTATTGTTGGAATCTGACCCTGTAGACATATGTCCTGCCACTCTTCTACCGTGATTTCCTCATTTAGGTCTGAACACCATGCTAGTCTTTTGTCCTCTGAGGATTCCTTTGCTGCAGCTATGATAGTATGGTAATACTTTGAGATTAGTCCAGCTGATCCATGGTGGTTTAAATCGATCTTTTCTAAAGAGTTTAGATAGGGGGGATTTACAGAGTTCTGTGTCTTTGTTATGAAACTTCTTATCTGGAGATACTTGAAAAAAAATGTGTTGTAGCTATGCTAAACTTGAGCTTGATCTCATTCAAACTTAAAAGAGTATGACTGTCATACAAATCTGAAATCTTTGCGATACCTCTGTCTGCCCATAACTTAAAACCAGGGTCGTTAGTACCTGGTGTAAAGTTTCCCCCATATAGGTGAATATTGGGATAGAGGAGTTTTTTCTCCAAGGTAGCCTAACACCTCATGCCATACTGTCAGCGTATGTTTAACAAAAGGGTTTGCCGTGTGTTTCTTTAAAGTGGCTACGTTTCCTGAATAAAGGTAGAGATATAAGGGGATTTTTGAAGTTGTAGTTTCCTCCATTCTTATCCAGTGCAGAGTTGACTGGTGTACAAACCAATATGAGGCTGCTCGTAGTTGGGCAGCCCAATAGTATCCCTGGAGATAAGGGAGTTTTAACCCACCTCTGTCATATGGTAGGTATAGCAGGGTCATGTGCAGTCTTGAGCGTCTATCGTTCCAAATGTATTTACAAAAAAGCTGCTTCATTTTACTAAAAAAATTAGAAGGAGGAGCAAGTGGGATGGTTTGAAAAAGGTACAGGAATTTAGGAAGAATATTCATCTTCAGAATATTAATATGCCCAATCATAGAAATTGGCAAAGATTTCCATCTATTAATGGATTCAACTACTGACTCAGTCACAGGGTTATAGTTAGTAGGTACCATGGCTTCTATTGTAGGCGTGATTTTAACTCCGAGGTATGTAAAGCTGTCCACAATATTCTTAAATGGTGTATTTAGTGGTGGAGTTAATCTCTCAGATTTTTTCAAGAATAGAATTGTAGACTTGGATGCATTAACCTTATAACCTGAGAAACTACCATACGTTTCTATAAAGCTTAATAAAGAAGGAATAGATCGTTTCAAGTCTGTCAGAAAGAGCACTATATCATCCGCAAATAATCCTATTTTATTCTCTATATCATTAATTGTGATACCAGTTATCTCACTATTGCCTCTAATTGCAATTGCTAGAGGTTCAATGGCCAGGACAAAAAGAAGAGACAAAGGACATCCTTGTCTTGTGCCTCTACGAAGAGAGCCGTTTTGATGCCATATAGTTGGTCATTACTGAAGCACTTGATTGATGATATAAGAGTTTGATCCAACTAAGGAAGTAGTTGCCTATTCCAAAACGGTTAAGCACTTCAAATAGGTATTCATGCTCGACCCTATCAAAGGCCTTTTCCGCATCAAGTCCTATCACAGCCACATCAGGTATTTCTTTCTTGACATATATAATGTTCATCATTCTACGAATATTGTGAGAGCCCTGTCTTCCTTTAATAAATCCATTTTGATCTAAGGCTACAATAGATGGCAAATGTTTCTCCAACCTTCTGGCAAGGACTTTTGCTAATATTTTCACATCGTTATTAATTAACGAGATGGGGCGATAGGATTCACACTTTGTGGAGGGTTTACCTGGCTTTAATATTAGGGTTATAAGAGCGTTCCGCAGAGATGGGGGGAGCTCATCATTTCCAAGTGATTCTTCAAACATATTCAGTAACGGAGCCAGTAGCATGTCCTTGAATTTTTTGTAAATTTCGATAGGTACACCGTCGGGTCCTGGAGCTTTACCGCCTTTCATGCTGTCTATGGACTCTGACAGCTCAGATATTACAATTGGTGAATTAAGTTCCTGTTTTGCGCTCTCCCCAAGGAGCGGTATTTCTATCTGACCTAGGAAGCTGTGGAGTGTGTAAGATGTAGCTGGACTTTCTGATGTATACAATTTAGAATAAAATGCTTGGAGAGTGCTATTTATTTCTTGAGGGTTAGTAATTGTTGTCCCTTTCTCTGATTCAATTTCTAAAATTGATCTTTCAGTCTGACTTCATTGACTTTAAACGCCAGGCCAGAAGTTTCCCTGTCCTTTCTCCTTGGTCGTAGAATGTCCGTTTCAGTTTCATTATGTTATATAATGCTTTATTTGTGGATATTTCATTATACTGTGCTCTAAGAATGGCCAGTCTCTGTCTAGTCTCACTTGTATCATTAAGATTAATTTCTGTCTCAAGTTCTTTGATATCTTTCTCTAGCTCCATCAATTTTAGGTGCTGTTTATTAGATATGCTGCTTGTATAGCTGATCATTTGGCCTCGTATGTTGGCCGTAAATGCCTCCCATCTTGTAGACGCTGATGTTTGAGTGGTGTTGACTTCGAAATAGACATCAATATTGGTTCCAACAAATTTGAAAAACTCATCATCATGTAACCATCGTGGGCTCAATCGCCATATAGTGGGACCCTTACTTGCTGTTTTGACAGTGTAATTGACTAGTAGTAAAGCATGATCCGAGATGACGATACTTTTATACAGCGAGTCATTCACATTAGGTATCATAGATTTAGAGATGAGGAAATAGTCTATGCGGGAGTAAGTAGTATGTGTAGCAGAGTGACATGAATATTCTCGCCTGGAAGGGTTCTTATGTCTCCAGATATCACAAAGGTTTAACCCTCTGTCCACTGAGCCCGCGGTTTCGCGTGGTGACACTCGAAACGTTTCTCTAAGTTTCTAAAATATTCACAGCACCCCGATAATACATCGTAGAAATATAATTTTACATCTGGCGGAAAGAGACGGCTTCCTGCTTCCAGGTGCCTGCCCAGGCAGAGCCCATCATAATTTTAACATCATCAAGCAAGCGAAAGGGCAGCAGTGTGTCATCTGACGCTGGAAAAAAAATAAAAAATCCTTCTCTGTGATTAGTTGAGTCATGTCGCGTCGCCATTTCGTGAACTAAACAACCAATGTACACTCAGGAAAATCTCAAAAGGACAACCCACTTGAGCATGTACACACGCTATAGTTTACAATCAGAGAAAATCAACATCATGACGACAAAGAGATTCAACACGGAGGAAGCAAAACGCATGATTCTGGAGACCAGCGAGGAGGAGGACGACGCGTCGTCGTCAGAGCTCGAAGGCTTTAGTTCTTCTGAGGAAGATGGGTAAGTGTAGTTACTAAACTTTGTTACGTGTCTGTAAGGCTGCATGGTGCAAACTAGTAATGTGTACAAACTAGTAATGTGTACACTGTGCAGGAGAGCACGAGAGCCAGCCACGCGGTGCACACTGCTGCTCACGTTACTACGTCATGATCTGAGTAATGTTTATACACAGTCTGCTTTGTACAATACTCTGCTTCACGTTACTACCACTAATATTTATACAACCAATGCGGAGCCCTATGCTGAAATTACTACCACAGTCATGATCTGAATAATATTTACACATCCAATGTGGAGCATTCTGCTCAATCGTTACGTCATCTTTCTTTCAACTGACTAGTATTGATTTATTTTACAGAGAGGAGCACCAGCCGCCCCGACCAGCCTGGCCAGCAAAGAGGCAGCGCGTTGACCGACGACTAAAGACACCATCTCCAGCAAACAGGGCGCGTGCTGCCCGGCGACTGCTTTCACCTCAGGCCAAATCAAGAAAGACAGCAGCGTGTGCACCACCTGCACCTACGCTGTCCTGGAGGACGGATGAAGACCCGGACACTGCTCCCCCCGTCATCAAGTTCCAGCCCGGACACCAGGTCCACATGTCAGTGCCACAGCAACACCCATTGAACTCTTCAAACTGTTCTTCCAACTAAGTCCACGGTGGGTCGCAGGGTTTGCGAGCTTTGCAGCATGAAGAAAGTGAGCAAAGACACGGCGTGGAAGTGCGAGGCGTGTAACGTTCCCCTCTGCCTGCAGCTGAACAGAAACTGTTTCCATGACTGGCATGCCATGGCATGAGGATATGCCATTGAAGCATATATACTTGTATATTGTAAATGGTCTAGTCTTTGTTCTGTTTTATATTTCTGAATATATATTCTGTACATATTTTCTTTTTTTTTTATAATACATATTTTTATTAAAAAAAAAAATAATTGTTGTGATGGTCATTTTTCATTTGCACACACTCCATGAAGCTTTATCTGCACTATGAAGTCATTTCTCAGTCCCATTTTTATCATTTTGGTGAAAGCTGTGAAAGACCATATTTCTACTCAAAAAACGATAATAAAAACTTTAGTTTTAGACATTTATTTACATGTATCTAACATTTTATTCATATATTTCACTGCTTTTGTGAACCTAAAACCTTTGGTAAACCAATTGCCATCACCTAAACAGAGTCACCACCTGAGTAAAGTTAGGTTTTTTCAAGCGATATGAAGAATTTCCAAAAATCGAGATTCCATTTTTCAGCTTTAGTGTCATATTGTAAAGTTTTTTTCTTTACACTTTTGCCTTATGACAATGGTGCCTCATTATATAGATAGCTGAGATTGTTCTGCAATTTATGATGTAAAACATGGGTATATATCTTATATGCAAGTGCCTTAAAAGGTGAATCTAAGAAAATTATGTCAAATCGAGAAAATCGACTGAAAATGACCTCCAGTGTGCAGTGAGTTAAGCGATCACTATGTTAAACTATCAGCTATCACTCTTAAAGCCTAATAGTTAATGCATTTGCAGGTCAAGACTTCGTAGAGTCAGCAGTGGCCAGCATTACTTACTCATGCTGTCGGAGAGCATTTCTCCAGAGAAAACGATTGCCCTTTCACTGATTTGCCGGTTTGCCTGCAGTACCAAGCCAAGGTAACCTTGGCTCTGTTGCCTAAGTCTGTCTTAACCACATATTCTTCATATAGCTCAAAATCAGAAACGGCTTATTGCCAAGTACGTTTGCACATACAAGGAATTTGGCTTAGTGATTGGAGCGTGACAATCCTACACTGTCATAGTAAAAAAATAACTCCTACAAAATACTTCAAAAGCAAGCCATCACCCGTGTATTTAATCAGGACTGACATTTGTGTCTACTAAAAATATTTTCAAATAGGTGTCATCACAGCTTAGTGCGTTCTGTTATATCAATACATTTGGCATAAATAAAATGTCATCACACTGGCTGCTCTCTACATGCAGTTATCACTCCGATTAATTCAGCGATTTCAACTTAGCTTTTTTCCAATAAATGTGAAACTATTTAAATGAAATTCAAGACTTTCTGCAAAGTCAGTGTTTCCCCTACCATTATATTAGGGGGGCGCCCACACAGGTGAGCACTGAGCACTCTCCCAACAGTGGACAGACTCGAAAAATAGCGTTTTTTGAAACGCTCCCAGTGTGAAGACGGCAACACTCACTCTTTTGCGAGTAGCACCCGGAGTAGCTCTCCTGCTCCGGGTTCAATACAGAAGCGAGCCAAAGTGCTTGTGTCTTGTACCCAACAATAAGCCTGCTGGCTACGTTAGCGCATGGGCAAATCGCCGAATCTTGGCATTTTGCCAAAAGACGATCTCCGTGAGGTCAGCTTTTCTGCTGTTGCCTCCCTCAAAACAGAATACAGATCTCAGCTCAAAATTGAGCATGAATTGCGAGTGGCCTGCAACACCGTTTTAAAATAATTTGTAGAGGAAAGCATGCTAATTGCAGCCACTAATACTGATAAAACGTGATGGCTCACATATCTGCACTCATTCCGTTTTGTAAAAAAATTGCTTATTGTTTTCCAGCAATCTGGTTTTAAAGTGATTGCAATTTTCTTTATTCCATGATTTATAAAAGCAAAGATAGAGTCAAACATTTTGTTATTGCAATAAAAGCATGGACCATTTTGTTACAACTTTGTTGGGACGGTGGGGCGTGAACATTTTTCTTCCTCCAAAGTGGGGCGTGACAGAAAAAGTTTGAGAACCACTGCTTTAAGTGTTTGTTTTATGTTGTTATTCTGTACACATGACATCTATTGTACTTCTGTCCTTCTTGATAGAGGGACCATCCTTTGTTTCTCTCCTGAATGTTTCTTCTCTTTTTCTCCCTGTTAAAAGTTGTTCTTTTTCCTGTGTCGATGTGAGGGTCAAAGGTCAGAGGATGTCGTATGTGTACAGATTGTAAAGCCCTAATTAAAATTAGAGAAAAATAACAACTTAAGCCCATGTTACTACTTCTTTTACCAAAAGAATATCTTATTTAGTTGCAGTCAAATACGTTCACAGTTGGCCTAAACATAAACCATTCTCGTATACAATATTTAATTACTTAAAACATACTGTACCATATAAAATATTCAACATTTCTTAATAAACTATTTAAATGCCCTGAAAACCTTTAAAAGGAAGTATTCAACTGAATACCCCTCCGCTCACCCCCCCTGTCCAAGCGTGTAGAGACCCTCTCCAGAGCCAGTGTTTGGTTTGTCTCTTCTGAGATGTAGCTTGTTTCGACGAAAGGAGGCTGAAGTGCACCACTACCCTGTGTTCTAAATAGGAATACAAGCATTCATCTTTTTTTCCCCCGGTGAGTTTTGACTAACATAACTTGCCAATACACAACATACCTGGTGTTGAGTGCATGAACAAATTAACTAGCGTTAGCTGGTAACTTAGTTTTTTTTATCCTAACGGCACCGAGGGACCTCGCTTATCCACAGTTCCACCCGCTAGTTCAAAACAGATGGTGAAGGTCAAAATGACAAACTCGAGGCGTCAAACTGGTAGCAACAAAACAGTGAGTGACATCAAATTGCGCTATAAGTACATGTCGTTGTCCACGTTTGCCAAATCCCAAACAGTGTATTTTTGACATACGTTATACTTTCTATGTTCATCAAAATGTGTTGCAGTGCATCAAAGCCATGTGCATCTGATGAACAAATGGAAGGACAGGTTATTCAGATTACTACATGATTCTAACAATATCCTGAGTGGAGTTGCATCCTGGTTTCTCACCATCTCAGTGCCTTTGACAAATGGATGTACCCAGAGCTCTCCTGTATGTAACTGAATCCTTGTTAGCGAAGCCATTACCCTCCAATGACATATGCTTTGATAACTTGGGCCACATGAAGCAGACTGACTAGTAGAGCCCTCCTGAATGTTCCAAAAGAATCCATTTCCTCTGAAAAGCAAAGCAGTGAAAGACAGATATTTATAGAGTTCATTCCTTTCTGAATTCAAAAGCCCTATATAATAATGATTGCTGCATTAGCACTGGGCTCTGTGCAGATACAGATCACAGCAGCACAACGCCATCCCTTTTGTGCAGCCTCGATGCAAGGCTTTGGCAGAGAGCAGAAACAACAACACTGACCACTGCAGAAGGTCAGAGGACTCAGGGCAACTCATCCAAGAACAATCTCTCCAAACAGCAGTCATTAGGGATCATTTGTATATTTGTCCAAAACACAATGTGCTCTCAAGTTCTTAACCCGATTTATGTTGATGTGTGTCCTTATTAATGGCACTCCAATGCCAGATGAACCACTTTACTGCTCTGCTTTATTGAATTTTTTTGTTCATATTAATGAAGTTATAAGTAAGAGAATGGGTTATCTCTCTCTCTGTGTGTGTGTGTGTGTGTGTGTGTGTGTGTGTGTGTGTGTGTGTGTGTGTGTGTGTGTGTGTGTGTGTGTGTGTGTGTGTGTCAGAGTCTAAAACCAATTCCCTTTGACACAACATAGGTTTAATTTTAAACTTGCATATAAAGTAGAGAAATGCTCTCAGACCTATTTGGATTTTTTTAAGCCTTTTTTTCCTTTTTCCAAACAGCAGAGAAAATGACCTCATTATCAAAGCTCACAGGACTGTACAAGAGTTTCAACAGCTACTTACAGTTCTTCTAAACAGGTATGAAAGACTTTTCTCTTAAAATGCTATCTCTGTGCTTATGTGTGTGGGTAATATGAATTAGTATTTAAACAAGTGCATCTGAGAATGTAAGCATTCCCCGGAAGAAAGAAACAGTAACGCTCTGACTGAAGCAATTCTTGTATCTTTTAAAACTCGATGTTTGACCCTTACATGGAGGTCATAGTAAAGGAGATATTGAACATTTGAAGCCAACGAACCCCCAGCGGCTCTTACTGTCCAAGTGTCCCTGAGAAAGACACTGAACCTCCAAGTTCAAGCACTAGCACGAGGTTTATATAAACCTTAGCTAGGAAGAACCTACCAATTACAGGGCACTCGAGGCAGCCAAGTTTGACAGTAAGTTGAAAAGATATCACAACCATGACAATATAAGGAAAACAAAGAGCCACCTAGCCTGCCAACCTCCCAGCATCATACTGAGAAAGAAGTCTGTATTAAAACCTTTTGGCTTTGTAGCTTATAGATACCAAATGCTTCCCAACTTTTCAGACCACCTGTCCAAAGTGCAGGAGGAGGCATTCCTTGTCTCTTGTGTAAGCCGTCAACTGTGTAATGGATTTTTGTCGCACGGATTCCCCTGATGGTTCGGCACGCATGTGATTAATTACACAGTTTAACCATCACAGTGTGAAATAAAGTTTTAGTAACGATCGTTATCCGCCAATATTCAGTGAAGATGTGCGATCAGGTGATCGGCATTAATGCTTTGTAGTAATTCTGAACAACAATTACTTGTTCAAATTGGCAGAAGGAGAGCTAGTGACGCCGGCAGCAACGCTAACGGCCAACATACGGAGGTTCCAATCAGTTTGTAGCAGTTTCCAAGTGTTAAAAGGTAGGAGTTGGGCGCCAAACAGGAGAATAATTGAACTTCTAGCCTGTCATTTTAAGAGGATACTACCTAGAAACAGTTCGAGGATTAGCCCGGATAGCCTGTAACCCTGCTACAAAAGGCACAAGATACACAACAAATATATTTTCATCCACTTTTTTACTGCCGTGTCTTTCTCAAATATAAATGGTCAAATCAAATATAGTGTATGGTGTATACTCAATACAGTCTTACGCACAATGTCATTAACGAAAGATAAAACACAAATACAGAGTCCAGATATGGCAATCAAATGGGGGGGGGGGTTGTAAGTCCATTCAATCCGAATGAATATAGTTCAATTCAATGTTTGAAACTCTGATGAGAAGCAGTTAATTTAAGTCCAGTTCAGTGAGTGAGTGAGGGGGGAAAAGAAAGGACGAGCCTGGACAGTTGCACTTGAAGGGACTTAGCTTGTTGTCCCAACGAAGGAGAGGGGGTCCACAGTGGCATCCAAGCAGGGACAGGCCGTTGCTGAACAAGTTTCTCCTGAAACAGTCTGCTCTCCTCACCCTCTTGTTGTCCACGACTTTAATAAACTCAGCGGGTTTTTTTCCCTAGTTGCTCCAGTTGGGATGCACTTCACTATTTTAATCTTCGAGCTTTAGGTGTCAATAAACAGAATATTAAGTAACTTATCTTCTCCTTTAACAACTCTCGCTCATCTCTCTGATCTCGTTGATTGTTTACCCCTCCCCCCCAGCGCACAGGTGTGGCTCATTTATCTCCTCCTTCTTTTGCTGCTAGTGTGGAAAGGGCTATTCTGTGCTTTTCCTTTTACATTATGATGCATTCAGGCTCTGTTCAGGGACAATTTGTATTGGGAAAAGGTCAATTATGAAGGTAAAATGATGTGTTCAAATGTTATCTTGTAGAATGTAGATTTAGCGAGACATTTTAATAAATCCAGTTGTTTGAAGGATATGTTTTCACAGCAAGACAAAAGAGATATTACAGAGGGAATTATGAGCTGTTTAACTTCCAAACACTCGATCTAAGCAGATTATAATACATCAGACATCACTAAACAATTTGTATTATTAGAAATACAAAAATGTATTTGCTAATGATTTTAGTTGTGTGCTATAAAATGTTATGGATAACAATGAAGAAAAAGGATAACATTTAGAATATTTTATGGTTTACACTGACTTCAGAGCGGTTGAAATGGTTTTTGAGAGGTGGTGAAAATGAAATAGTATACCAGGTACTATAACAAAACAACGAAAAACTTTGTATATGCCAAAATACATCATCAATGATCGCCAATTGGTATCAGCGGCAAAAAAGCACAATATCTAAAAATATGAAGGAATGAAAACTGTATTTTTTTTTGCTATGGATGCCTGGAGTGCCAGCTGTCGTACCACCTGTCTTCCTAATCTGCTGGCTGTTGTTCTACGTGTGCATGAAGCAGAATGCAGGGCCGACAGTGAACAAGAAAGAAAAGTGAGAGAGTGTTATTTACCATTCCGGTGGGAAAAACACAGGAAGCAGCACTGCTGACACTTCAAATGTGCTACCTGCAGTGCGCTGCCAACGAGTAACAACTGGAGCGTGTGTCAGTTAGCACATCCAGCTCATACAGCCTAAGGTAGCGAAGGAGCTGAAGATCAGAGCCAACCTGTTACTTGACCAACCTGTAGCTTCTAGCTCTGTGCACTGAGGCATCACCAACTGCTGCTCACACCAGCAATAAACACCTACTTAAGGTGTGTGCAGTATATTTAGGGAATGCATATTATCTGTGTGTTTGTGTACACAATAGACTGGGCCATTATTTTTGATCCACGAATCATCTCGACATCATGTTAATGTTCCTTTAAAAGCTTTAAGGGACATTTTGTAATCCAAATAGACCGCCAGAAGACTAAACAACACAACACAATATTGGACTTCTCCAGGACACTGGACAGCTGCAGATATCAACTTAATGTAATCAATTGATGATTTCTTGGGAGTGCTCAGTAAAGTGTGGCTTATTTTGAGATGTGTGGAGTGAGCCTACCAAACTGAATCAGGGTTAAATTGTGTCATAAAGGTCATAAAGAGCTAATGTGATCAGGCTTATACTTAAAACTGGGACGTTCACAGCCACCAGGCCGCACATTAAACCTACAATATAAAGAATCGAATACGGAGATATTTGATGTCAATCGAAACTTTATTGGACTTAATTCCGCAAAATTCTGATGTTACAAAGATTAACGCTGGGTTATTTGTGACACTCATCAAATCTACTCATCATATATATTGTAATGATTATGTATTTGTAAAATATATATATGTGGCAACTGGGGAACCCCTTTTCTCTCCCAATGTACCAACTGCACACTGACAATCTTTTCTGATATGCCAGTAGTAGTAGCCCACTGGCAGCTTCGGTAAACCATTCTCATTATCGAATAAGGAACATTTCAAACACTTCAGTATTGCACTGAACAAACAATTTCCCAGAAGGCAACAGGTACGAAAACTATGCCAACTATCACCAGCTATGGAACTGTAAACCATCTCTTATGCTGTGTAATTACTAAATAAAAACATTAACAGGAGTGTTTCAATTAATTCCACCTTGCTTGTATGCCAATGTAGCTGTTATGTTCCATGCAACTGGAACAATGTGCAAGAAAATGTGTACCACATGAAGAATTTGTTTAATTGAGATAACAATAATTTCTCTTTTCATGCTTATGATTGAGCTCTTACAATGTCTTTACTCTGTTTTATCTATTTTGTATCTTGATATCCATCCATCCATTATCCAAACCGCTTATCCTGTTTAGGCTCGCGGGGCGCTGGAGTCGATCCCAGCTGACATCGGGTTAAGGCAGGGTTCACCTGGACAGGTCGCCAGTCTATCGCAGGACACATATAGAGACCGACAACCATTCACACCTATGGGCAATTTAGAGTCCAGTTAACCTGAGCTGCATGTCTTTGGGAGGAAGCCGGAGAACCCGGAGGGAACCCACGCTAACACGGGGAGAACATGTATCTATGTTTTAATCATATATTTATTTTATTCATGTAAATTAAGTTGCCCATGTCCGAAATGTGCTTAAAAATAAAGTTGCTAAGATACAAACATTTTGGAGAGAAGTGAAGGACGAAGTGGTTTCTTTGATGGGATATGACCTGGAGCTTTCACCTCCTCAATGCGTTCTGGCAGCTAAAGTGAGCAGTGCAAGGAGCAGCAGCAACGCTAAACTGATTGGAATACTTCTGTATATAGCACGAAAGACTATTCTCAAATTCTGGATTTCTAAAGATACCCCTTCTACGGACGACTGGTATAAGGGGATTTTGGAAGTCCTTCCTCTGGAAAAGTTGACCCACACCCTCCATGACAATGTCAAGGGATTTGTCAAGACATGGAAACCGGTCTTAGACATGGTGGATCCTTCCGGACTGGACTTTGCCCTGCTGGATTAAAAATACTGGCATCGATGCTGACTTAAACTGACCAAGTCTAATAACCAAGATGTACTTATCTCTGACTGGTGATGTGCGAATGTGTTTATTATTTGTTGTGGTTGTCTATGTATTTTTATTTTATTTTGCTAATTCATTTTTTCCTTTTTGTGTTGTTTTCTATTTCCATCTTTCGTTTGTATTGTATCCTTAAAGTTCTGTGTGGTAAAGTTGTAAAATAAAAAAATATATAAAAAAAAATGCTATTGTTATAATGGAAATGGTAATTACTTCTCTAATTGTTTTTATCCCATTGGGCTTTTTGCCTATAAAGGCTGCTCGAAAGCAGCGGGGATAAGGAGCTGGGCTCCAGTTTGTTTTGTTCTTGGTCGGGTGATTGATACATCTGGGTGATGCGGTCAATGTGAATGTGTGTGTTAGCGTGTTTGATGCGTTTCCATTCACACACACACACACACTAAACCTCTCCGTTGCTGCTGACGCTGACCAGGAACCCGCAGAGTGTCCTCCTGCTCCACCATTACATTTGTGCTCTGCCCTCCATGAACATGAACCGTGGGTGAAGAAACACTTTCAAGTTCAAATATTAGAATCTGCCTTCGCTAACTCATCCTGGCCCAGCCACATTAAAGAGTGTGGGACTAACCTGGTCGTCATACTTGTAGGTTAGCAGCTGATCTTCTGTAGCATCCTCCATGTAGCTGCCCTGAGGGGAGAGGGCGAACTCTGGCAGGAACACTGCTCTCTGGGGCTGACTCTCTGCACACTAACAACACACACACACACACACACACACACACACACACAATCAGTATCCAGGTAAAGTGCATGGGTATAATATTAAGGGGACACATGCCACATGAATAATGTGATGACACCATGAATCTTTCCCAGTTGATTACTTACATTAAGACCTGTTTTTGCAAAGAAGGTAGTATCTTATTAAATATGTACAAATGTGCATACATTTCCTGAAAATACATTTGAACATTGGATAAAGCCACAAAAAAGCCTTTTGGAAATCTCTTTTTAACACTCCATAAATAAATAAATAAAAAAATCTATTTTCGCCATGCATATAGAAATAAAATGTTATAGGTCAGGCCTGAAATTAGATATGAAGAAAACCCTCAGTATAAACCTTCAGAATATAGAGAGGAATATAACTGGACAGTGTGGTAAAGTAACTAATACTGTACATATCTTTATGAAACTTCCCCAGTTGATTACACTTAAGGACAAACTTTTTTTTTTCAGTTTTCAGTAATGTTTAAATCTGTCAAATTAATCATTATCTAATGCTAACTTTTTGGTGAATAAAGGAGAAATCTGACGCAAATATACAAAATATGTAAAATAAGCACCGTAATGTGTACTTTGGATGTTTTCTTTCCACTAGTCTGAAGGAGCACATGCTATGGAGGCTAAATAGCCTAAATCTCTGCATGAAAAACAATGTTTTTGTGGTTTCTTCCCTTAAAAGTCAGATTGTGATCATGTGCCAATTCCACACACACACGTCGGCCAGTTGGACCCTTTGCTGCTATACAATGGGTCATAAATCTTGTCTCAGTCACTCCTGGGTTAATTTAGTGAGCTTAAATCTCTGTGAGCTTAAAGACCTCGCTTAAAGACCTCGCTGGTCTTTTTCTAAACAGAGGGTGTGAAATCATCTCCCTAAACAGGCCAGGATCCCCTTCCCTCCCAGACCCTCCACCTTCTCGACTCACAGGAGACAAAAGCTGCGATGCGATAGACTGAAACCTCTGCTGATTGTTCATATATTCTGCTCCGCTTGAATATTTTCTATTAATTTCACTGTGATTTTTACACAAAAGGTAGGGAAGCGTGCACGTCTCACACTGGAATTTTGGATGATCAGCATAATCCAAAGGCAGGGAAGGGACTGAGACTGAACTGCACGTCAGAGACAGGATAGGAATAACTGGCATCTGGCATTAGAGGACTCCCCAGAGAGAGAGAGAGACTGTGTGAGTGTGTATGTGAGAGCCCAGGCCACTTGAATTGTGTACGAGACAGATGATCTACCATTAGGTTTAGCAGAAGTGGTGTCTCCTGCATGCTTTTAGAGCCACTTAGAGACAGACACAGCAGAAGTGCCACTGGTATGTGTTTCCCTGAGGAGTGTGAGGCTGGCTCACTTTCATCCTTTACTAACCTCTTCACTTTCTCTCCCTCCCTCTCTCTTAAATGTCTGCAAGTAAAGGTCGCAACCGAGGTGTTGTCCGTGCTCTCTTCTTAACCCGTTCATAGTGTGTTATCAGTTCAGGAAATTTAAAAGTAATATTTCGGTCGCCTAAAAACATCAGTTTGGTTGTACTTAAGAACAAGAAAACCAAGATGGCAACTGCAAAAACCAAGATGGTGACTGCCAAACACCAAGAGCCTGGACCAATCCCAATGTTCCCCCTAAAAGCCTTTAACCCTGAACCATTAGGGATTTAACTGTTGTCTGATGTAGATGGCTGTGAGTGAGAGGCTGCAAAGGCTTGAAATAGTGTAAATACAAATGGGACAGCACTTTGCAACATATTGTGTAAGGTTATGGGTATTTATTTTATCATTTTTACTTTCTGATTTGAACATCTTCCAGGCTCTTGCCTTACAAGATAATACATCTGTTTACTCGTTTTTGTCAGCTTCAAAAACTAAATGAAAGTAAATGTCTGTTGAATAAAACAGCTGTGTAGTTAAATCTCTGCTTGCATGTGTTTAATGTACCATCTTTAATCCTTCATGTGTCTGAGTAACTTTAATATGCCAAGCTGAACCCCCGTGACCCGTCCTATTTGTTTACCTATTGTTTTACGCTCAGGCTTCCACAGGTGACCCAATGTTTAAAGTCCCATTGCTATGAATTGTGGGTAATGCTCTGAGAAAAAGTCTGCAGAAAAGGCAAACATACAAAAGATTTTCATAAAGTGCTCAAAATATCTGCGAGGGAATCCTCAAACGTTGGACGATAAGACAGTGGGCTATTGTTTAGGGTTAGGGAAAACCACGTGGCCAGGGCCCACTACTGGGACTCATAGCTCCATCCAGTGGGCCACGGATGTACTGCCAAATAGTAGGATTACATTGTGTAATATACAAAGCTAGTTACTTAAATGTGCTCAGAAATGTACATTATTTACAAAAATAAAAAGGTCAAAATTAAAATCCATAACTCCAATGACCAGATGTATAAATAAAAGGAAATAATCAGCTGCTTGTACAAATGTCCTATTGGGTCTCACCAACACAGCATTGTTTTAACGCAGGGCTGTTTTTCCGTCAGAACACTCGCTAAAAGAGACAAAAATGCTCAATCGAAATTCAGAGTTGAAATGAATTAATAAAATGTTGTATAATTGTGTGGTAAAAGTGGGCTACTGAGCACTACAGCAAGACCTGTAACTGGGCTGCTTGTGTTTCTGATGCACTTTAAAGAGTCAGTTCACATTGTGCAAGTTGAAGGTTATCATTCCTCATGTGTCACTGGCTATTAAGAAATCCCTTCCCAAAGTGCTCCTTATCTTTATGTGCTAGGCATAGCCTAACGCAGTGCATGGTGCTACTGCGTACTCCGATGAGCTCCATCCCTGCACACTGACTTTGCTAGTTTGCAGCACAAACTGATGAGTACCTGAGTATGAGAACCTGAGTCTTCATGTCGGAAACGATAAATCATTGCCAAACAGCAGAAGCTGCGTTAGCAATACAGTTAGCGATACAGAGTCTATCCACGTTGCTAATGAATGCTCATAAAACACTCAGTTGACCACGCTGCTAGCATACACACACGAACAACTGTATGATAAACAGATAAATATATATTATATATAGTATTCCAGAAATATCTCCAGTTGCTTGCAGACATGATATGTCAAATGAGTAGCGGCATAGACTGTCGAGTAGACAATCTAAGACACCAACTAACATACGTATGTGCACAAATGTGCGTCAGCCAAGGCCCAACGTACACTACACTCACTTTCCTGCCACCTGTGATCGACCTACCGCAACCAATGAACGACCAGTATTACCTCAATGCTCGAATTCCACATAGACTCTTCAAAATATAATCTGTCCCAGTGTTTCCCCCACCGTTAGAATAGGGGGGCGGGGCGCCCCCCTGAAGAAACCTGTAATTTTCTCGATAGCGCCAGATCACAAGTCGTCATTTAAGTTTCTCTTTCCTATAGAACCGGTCTACACCTTGTTCTGTTATTAAACAAACTAAACGGCCGTATTTTATTGATCTTATCCACACACAGCTTGTCATTTCGGTCTCTAAATGGTCGCGTTAACACTTCTCCTCTGCTCTGCATCGCGCACAGCGGAGTTCCGCTCCGATGCGCACAGACACGCGCGTGCGCGCACACACACACGCGCGTGCGCGCACACACACACACGCACGCGCACACACACACGCACGCGCACACACACACACACGCGCGCGCACACACACACGCGCGCGCACACACACACGCGCGCGCACACACACACGCGCGCGCACACACACACGCGCGCGCACACACACGCGCGCGCACACACACGCGCGCGCACACACACACACGCGCGCGCACACACACGCGCGCGCACACACGCCGACTTTTGGCTCTTTGCCAGAAGTCTCCGTGACGTCACTTTTCTGCTGCGGCGTCTCTCAAAACAGAAAACTTTTATCAAATCTACAAGCCCGTTTTTAAAAGATGTGTACAGGCTCACTGCTCCACTAATACAAACTGATGGGTGACACATATCTGCACTCCTTCTGTTTTGTTTGGCAAAAAAAACAAAAAAAGCTTATTGTTTTCCACAATGAGCTATTTAGTAGTAACTAAATATTTGTTATTTTTTGCACAGATATAACTTTATTTTCATTGTTCTAAGTGATTGCAATTTAAAAATAAAAATGTGTCTGATGGAGCAATCTGATTTACTTGAAAGTGATTGCAATTTTCTTTATTCTGTTATTTATAAAAGCACAGATGGAGTCACAAAATGAAGTTATTTACAGAAAAAGTTTGATTTTTTGATGATTGATGGCTGTTTGTTCTGCATCCCAGCTCTACTCAAGCTCAGTATGAGTGTGTTGGAGCTGAGAATACAAAGTCCTGTCTTAAAGGGGCATGCTTTGTCATCCCCATAGAGGACTGTGTCCATACAAGGCCACACACAGCGGCAGTAAAGTCAGGTTGCCTTGCTGTGAAGTTACTGAGTCGTAGCCATGCAGCGCGGTGTGGAGCAGTTCCCCTAATTGAGTTTACACACCAGTGGAAGGACAGTGTCAGGACAGCTGTCATCCTGCCAGCTCCCTGCAGTGGCTGGTTCACACTGGATCACTGGCTTACTTCAAGGGAGCCAATACTGGGATAATAATACAAGGAGGGCAACCCCATCTCAGGGGACAGCATACTGTAACGGAGGAGGCAGCTGTTACATCGCGTGGAAGGGATTACTAGTTAGAGTAGGTCAGAAATCACGGTTTGAGTTTGTTCACATCAAGATGGATGGAATTTGTTCAGCTCCAGTCGCTGATCACAAAGACTTAGAAATGTCATGCATGTATTTAAATGACAATTGTAATACAGTTTAAGTTTATTCAGCTTGACATTATATTATTTCCTGTTATTTTGATGTGTCCTAACCAGTCAGTAGAGATTGACGCCAATGTACTAGTGCCAGTTTGAAATTAGACAACAGCTTGAATCTCATTTAACACAACACCAGACCAAGTTGAACCGGTGAATCATCAGAGATGTGGGTGGTGAGTCACAGGCCTGATACCTGGCTACTTCTAACCCCTTAGGTCTAAGGAACTAACCCTGATGATGTCATAGGATGTCATCTGGGTTATCATCTTGAGCTTGGAGAGTGCAGATTGATAACAGAAAGGCTGTGCTACAAACTGACGGTATGGAGTTTGAAAGAGATGGGCAGGGAGACTGAAACAAAAATAATCTCTGTTGCATTTTGGGAAATGTAGGATCCTGTATTTTTGGAGCTACATAATTCAGAGACTATAAATCAGGATAACGCTGCATCTTCAGTTTGACTACCTAACCTTATGAAAGCAAACGCATATTAAATGCATCATGTATAGAATATACAACTACTCACTTTAACCTTTGAAGAATTGGTTTCTGCATCTCTCTCCTGTAAAGGAAAATGGTGGATTTTCTCTTTCCATCAACACGTAAAAACATGAGATGATTTTCTCCTTTATTTAATTCAGCATACAAGGCTATACCGTAACATAATCATGTCTTATTATAGAGGCTTTGATCTCATGTCTAAATATACAGGATCTATTTTGATCTTCAGCAGTTCACCACTGGAGTTTACAAGCTGTGTTTACACAGTGTTTTCTATAATTACATGGTTGCTGGTGAGAAATTTGACTGAACATTGTTTGTCACTGGTGTCCAGGACGTGCGGGGAGGAGCAACGGTTTTATTAAAAAAAATTTAATGGTGCAAATTGCTGCATTTTGGCAATCAATGAATCTCTTGCAAAAGCAACTAAACAAAAAACTTGATTAATTACCCAACTATATTTTAGGGGTGGGGAAGAAGAAAAAAAATCGATACTGCATAGTATCGCGATATTTTGCGTGGCGATATTGTATCGCTACACGGAAGCCAAGTATCGATCTTTTATTATATCAATTATTTACTTTTTGGTCCTAGATTAATAGAATAAGTTGCTTTTTAAGTCCACTACGGATGATATTATGAACCCAGACACAAGGGCTTTTGATGTTCCGACTTTTAGGGGATTTCCACAACAAGTATAAAGCAGAAATAGTGGTTATTTCCATGGTGGATGGAGGAAATGATAACTGTTTGCACGGAGATAAGCCACTCCCCCTCACCGGCGCAAATGACGCCACTAGGTAGACTGTAATACAACCAGTTCGGTTTGTCAGGTCCATGCAACATTGAGTGATGGTCAGTTTGTCTGCTTGACGATCCCATTTTTCTGCAATAAAAATGATTGAAGTGAGATGAACAGACTGACAACGTTATCTTATTAGATCAAATATGTTGACAAAGTTTTCCTTTGGGGGACAATTTGTGGTTGAAAAAAAGGAGTACACAGTACATACAGAGTACATATGTTGTTCTGAAAACTGTTCTGGAAAAAAACTAAACTGAAACATGCACATTGTGTAAACATAGTAAATAGTTCGTTTTTCTTTTTAGTACATATTTTGACTCAAAAAATGATAATACAAAATTTGGTATTAGACATTTATTTACATGTGTCTACCATTTTATTAATATATTCCACTGCTTTTGTGAACCGAAGACCATCACCAAAACAGTTCGTCCACATGAGTGTTATGTTTTCACAAGAGATATGAAGAATTTAAAAATTAGAGCTTACATTTTTCAGCTTTAGGGACATATTATCTCTTTACAATTGTGCCTTAGGACAATTGTGCCTCATTATACAGAGAGCTGAGATTGTTCTGCAATTTTTGATGTAACACATGGATATATATCTCATATGCAAGTGCCTTTAAAAGGTGAATTTAAGAAATTATGTAAGATCGAGAAAAAGGCCTAATGCTGTGTTCACTCCGGACGCGGCGCAAATTTGACGTGCGACCAGATTACATGCAAAGTCAATGCACAGTCGTGCCGTCCGGCGAAAAAGCGTTTTTTCCGCCGGGCGGCGCGATAGACGCGTTTGAGGCGGGGCGAACAAAGCGAAGGACGCGGGGCGAAAAAAAAAGAAGCTCTCCTCAAAGCCACAAAACTCCATTGAAGAACACAGCAAGTTTACCTCACAGCAAGTTTACCTCGGTAAAACACTCTCAATCAGGTGTAAATGTGGTGAAAATAGTAAGAAATGTGGTGAAATAGTAAGAAATGTGTGTTTGGATATCAGTGCACAAAACTCATGAACTCATGAAAGGACCAAAGCTCATTGTTGGTAAGAGGCAGGGAACCACTTGCACGCACCTCCCTATAACGTTTTGAGGCACCTCATCACACAATATACTCCTCTGTTCCTGACAGACATCCCGACATCTCAGATGACCAAAGACCTTTAGGATTTCTGAATATGAGTTCAAAGCTTCTAACTGACTTCTTTGTATATCACGTGCCTGCATTTGTTTCTAGGGGCAGAGAAGACAGGCTGTGTATGTGTTGGTCCACAATTTTTGAAAGCATGTTTGAAAGGCTGTCACTTTAAGATGTGCTGTCTGCGTGTGGTTTTGTTTCGGTGTTCCATTGTGTCTACGCCACATCTCGCGTGTAAACGTAACGTAACGCAGCTTGTCTCTTCAGATAATTAGAAGATACTTGACGATATGAGAACCCCAGAGAGCGCCAGAAATAGACCTCAGAGCAGAGCGGGTGCAGAAGAAGTGCCGGATCAATCGAGGCCTAGTCTGCCCTCACTTCCTCATGGTGATCCACGTTAAGCTATAACCAAACCTGACTGACACTGCAGGTCACACGAATGCTGAGCGCTTTAAGTGAACACAGAGCAGAAATACTGACACTTCAAAGGGAATGCTTTTACACAGATTATTTCATCACATTACATGTCACTGTAAGCCTTTCCCTGAACTTGGGAATCAATACTTTAACTTATGTACTTGACTAAAAACTTAAATTGGTTATGACATGGAAAGATGTCATCACTGGAGTAGTATGCAGTTAAGATAATCAAATTTATTTTTGAATCAGTGTGGATCAAGGGAAATAACTGAAACCATAAAAAAAAAAATTGTAAATGCAGTCACAGACGGTAACAACAGTAACATTGTTTAATCCTAAAACATTCCACAAATCTACATACTATTTTGTGTTGATGACATCAATAACAGCCCTATAGCTTCAGACAGCTGTTAGTGACACACTTGTCAAAATGGACCAGTTCCTGTTCCCATCACTCAAATGTTACTGTACTGATGGATGGATGTTAGGAGACGCTCTCCAACGACAGCATGCTGTAACGACACGTGCGCTCCAAAGGGGAGTAGGTTTGTACTGAAAAGTGAAGCCAATGCAGAAGTGCCTTAAACCTGCATTCCATTTTTTAGCCACCAGGGGGCGACTCCTCTAGTTGTATAGAAGTCTATGAGAAAATGACTCTACTTCTCTCTTGATTTATTCCCTCAGTAAACATTGTGAATATGCGTTTATGGTCTCAATCTCTAGTTTCAAGTCTTCTTCAATACAGCATGATGTTAATTTAGTGAACTATGCTCCATTTAGAGTCAAACAGACCATAAAGCAGGGGATGCTTTAGGGCGGGGCTTCTGTTATTGACAGGTTGCTACCAAAGCATTGCCTGGGAGTTGTTTGTGATTTAGTCTTAGAACTGTAATACTTTCACAGTGAGTTTTCAGCTCACGAAAGTTAAATTGTAACATTTTGATAGCCAAACAATTTGAATTCAGCATTTGGTTGTTCTTAGCTCCACCCTCTCGTGTGACTTCTGTTTCCCAAAAAAAAGATGGCAACAGCTAAAATGCCAATTTCAAACTGTTGTCCACAAACCTATTAGAAGTGGATGCAGTCACTGTTGTCACAGTGACTGCATCCACTTCTAATATTCCGTCTGAATGTCACCCATCTCTGGGCTGGAGAGCTTTGGCTGCTCCTCACAGACAACAAACATAGCTCAGGGTAAATAGAAGTCAGCAATAGAGGGGAGAATGAAGTTCCAGAAAAATTGAAGGAAAGAGAGAGTGGTAGGAATAAGTAGAAAAAGAGAGATCGAAGCCAGCTGATTGGCAGAGCACCAGAGCAGAGGAGAAACAGAGCTGACGGCTTAGAGTGAATGGCCACACTGTCCTGTGTATGAAAGAGCTTTTCAGCCGCCTCTCTATCTGCACACACACACACACACACACACACACACACGTGGTGTAGTGTAGCATGCATGCAGTAACTGTGGGTGAAGAGGTGCTCGCTGCAGTTTGCGTGGTGCGGAGACCTACAGTGATCTTTTCACTCCTCACCTTTAGCTGAAATACCTGAGCTGAATGTGGATCTGTGCATGTGTGTGTGTGTGTGTGTGTGTGTGTGTGCGCATGTGTGTGTGTGTGCGCATGTGTGTGTGTGTGTGTGTGTGTGTGCGTGTGTGTGTGTGTGTGTGTGTGTGTGAGCAAGAGATAAACTATAGTCTTCTCTCCAAAAGGAAAAACAAGTTGTAGAACTAGAGAGCTGTAAATTGGATCTTAGAGAAAACTGAAAGCCTCAAAATTTGGGGGGAATTTGAGTATCAATACATGACAAAAAATGTACATTCACGTATCATTGCTATTACATTTACATAGGTACAAATTCACATCATAATATATAGGCGTATAGCCATCCTGCTCATCAAATGGTCTAATAAAATCTGATATTTTATGATGGCTATATTTGTATAAATGGTGTCAAAATCACAGCGTGACTCATGGTATATATTGTCATATTGTCCCACCATTTATATAAACTCTAAAACTATCATTTTAGTCTTGTTCAAGTTCGGCCCCAAAATGAAAAAAATAATAATAATTAATCAAAGTATTGATATCTGTGTCAGCCTCAATCAGATTAAGGATCTTTATCGGTCAGATATATTATGTTACCCAAGGAATCTGACTGATTTTTAGAAACTAGGCAGGCAGTAGCGACGGTGAAGGAATATGCCCACCGGTTAATAAACTTGTGTTCTGGGAAACTGAAACGCGATGTGGCTTCATACACACCTTGTATGAAGTGGCCACGTTTAGCTGCCGGCATACGGCTGGAAGTCGCTCCAATCAATACATTGCCTTATTAACTTTTTTAGGTTCCCTATTAGCCTTGGGTGTTACATCTGAAATATTGCCAAAATGCTTTAGCTTTCACCAAAGTGATGTCACACCATACAACACAACCCTTCCTGGGGGTTTGCCTGTCTGTGCACATCCAACATTTAAAAACGTTTTTCTAAGTATAAAATGGAGATTTTAAGAACTGCAGTGAGAACGCCGTTTACCACAATTAGAGTATAAGAGATTTAATTATTTTCTAGATTTGTATGATTCCGCACCAGGACAGCTGACATTCCTTGCAGAAAAATATTACCACGGCTTTACTCTCATCCTCTGAGTGAAATCTGACTGTTTCTATTAAAAAAAGCAGAGCGTTGGTGGCCAATCAGTGAGTGCCGATGCCGTATCAACATGTAGAATAGAATGAAGAAGTGCATTTCATTCAACCTTATTTCGCTTCTCTTCAGAGGCATTCTTACTTAAGGACTATCATACATACCAGTGATTCAAACTTGTATCTGCAACACTGCAATTACCAGCAGCTGCTTTCTAGTTGCTCCTTTAGGAGGTATAAACCCAAGGCAGCAGAGCAGAGAGCAGTCAGAGGACATTACAGTTAAGTTAATGGCAAATAAAACTGAATAAATCTACACATGAACCAGCTCTTGTTACCGGCCAGGAAGGAAAGAGAGAACGGGGGGAGGTGATGAGAAGGGCTCAAATAATAAGAAACTGTAGAACTCCAATCCACTAGAAAGGCGTGAAAAGATTCCAGCCATAATGAATCCACAACTGAATAATAAACATGAACCAAGCTGTGAATAAATAATGACACTGCTAATAACAGCGGCGGTTTGGGCCACATGGACAAAATTATATTATTCCAGATGGATATCTTAATCGTTCCTCGTCTGGGTTTCCTTTGAACAGAGCTGCTTCTGAACGTGTGGAGGTCCAGGGGGCGGGATGATTGACACTGGAAGCCTGTTCCTGGCTTTGGTGCTATTGCTAGTGAGGATCTAATGGACTAAATTTGTTAAAGTTCACTGAAAAATCACAGGCCTATAGGCTTTTTTTTTTTTACACTAGAGGGGAATAATACAATACAATAAAATACATTCATGGCTCATGAGCCTCGCTCAAAGTTGTCCAAGGGGCCCCGCTCATGCAGTGCCATGATCCTGTCCCTGATGCACACCCACGATAAGAGTCATCTCAGCTGGGATCACACACAGTTTTGTTCTCATTAGCCTTTCCTACCGAGGATTCCTGGCACACCAGCAGCTATGGGGGATGTTCTTTTAATGTGTACTTGTACTCCAACCTGACTTTCTTTTTGTTTGGCTGTTTAACCGAGAAGCCGAGTAGATGGAAAGAGTGACACAAAATATACGACAACATTGACTGGCTAACTAGCCAATAGCCTACATTTAGGAAATGCATGATTGTTGTCCCTGTGGTGTCACTATGAGTTCTGCTATCTGTTGATGGTCAATAAAATAAATTTGTGAAAAGATACATAAATTGAAAATCAGTGTTATGTCTTTTCATGGTTCAGCACAAAGAATCATTCAGAGCTCCTCTGCGAGGACAGAATGGTGTGCAGGTGTCAGTCAGTAGTGGTTGGTGCTGGTCAGGTAGGAGTTAAATGCGTCGCACTGACTTTGTGCGGCAAATTGAGAAGTGAAGGAATGTTTTTGTACAGTGGACAAAAGTCGTGTAGATGAGACGATGCTGGTGGAGGGTTAGGGCGCACGCTTGGCTGGCCGCGTGGATTATCACAAGCTGATGTGGGATCACAGTCACGCCTGATTGATTTTTATTGTCCGGGTGTTTTTCCAGACGTGCTGCAAGATTTAGAGCTTTAGAGCTTGGTTTTCATTGACCTTTTTTGTCCCCTTGTTTTGTAACAAAAAGTACAATGGTGGGGAAATGCCTCAGAAGAAGACAAAGCTTGTTTGTTGGCATTATCGCACGAAGCTGGAGGGGAGCCGAGACATGAGGGATAGGGGAGTGGTAGAGGAGAGAGTGAAATACAAAAACAGTAAAAGGAGTAGTGACATAGTGAGAGCCTCACTACTCCATTTGTCTGTTTCCTGTTGGCCCGGCCTTCCTGGTGCCAGCCTCTTCCTGTCATCCTTCACAGCTGTTTAAACACAATCCATCGACAGTACCAGCTCGGCCTTTTCCCGTCTCAACCCACCCAGCCAGAATCCCTCACCAGCACCCGCTTCCTCTTCGCCCATACTCACAAACAACAACCACAATCTCCAAGCATTTCCTTTCACCCTCCTCTAAAAATAGCATTGTCTGTGATGCCAAGAACCTATGAGGTATGGCTTCAAGGAATGCAGTTTGCTGTTGCCATTGTGTGTAGAAATGATGACAGAGGTGGTGGCATTGCAGAGAGCAGCCAGGGACTGGAAGGAGAAGTGTTTAAAATGTGTTCTAATTCCACTACTCTTTCACCGTTTTTGATGTGAACAACATAATGCAACACTATGAATGCCCTCCAGGAGAGACTGTCTAAAAGTGTGAGCTGTTATCCCACTAATATTTAAATGAGTAATAAGTTTCTCACCATTTTACAAGATTACAATTGAACACCACAGGGTAACGTTATAATTTACTTTCGTCCAATGCTCATTTTTAATTAATAGAGTATGAGTGTCTTTGCACAGTTTGATGAAAAAAAATAACACATAGATGCCTTCTATTATCTCAAGCTATGAACTCAATGTTTTAGGGTACGGAGGGCTGACTACTGCACCTGAACTGATCTGCTTCAGCCTCCAGAATGGTGAACAGTAGGCAATAGGTTAAAGAAACAGTGTCAATAAAGGTATAGGCCAACTGTATCTCTCTCTCAAACTTAGGAAGGGAAAACGTATTTTTTTCCTCACAAAAAAATCGCAGCCTTCGCATTACAACAGCGGTGGGGAGACGAGACGACAACGACATCCCAAGCTGTCTTTGCTCAAACTTGAGGCCATTATTTACTTTACTGTGCGCTCAGATACTAGAATTAGCTGGAGAAGGAGCTCCATCGTACTTATCTGTGGGACTGGAGACAGTCAGGTAATTTAAGCGTTATTTACAGCGTTTTGCTGTCATTTACTGTCAAGTTAAAGAGTTTCTCTCTTTTCTCCCATTTTATTTTCAAAGTAGGGTTTTGAATCAGAGAGACGATACTCAAACACTCTGCATTCTGCTAACTTGTTGCTCTTGCTACCAATAAAAGCACATTTCCAGTCTAAATCACTGTGAGTCCAACAGCGCAGCCTCTCATTGGACAGTCCCAGGCCTGACCGGGCTGGTCCCCGTACCACTTTATAGAGTTCTGTAATGAAGAAGGTGGTGGCGGTGATCTGACTTGCTCCATGGTGGGAGAGAATTGAGAATGAAAATGGTCCAAAGTCCCTCTGTGTGGAACGTGTAATGTGTTGATACAAGTTTGGCAGAACATTATTATTGTTTGCCATGCCAAAACGAGTATGGGTACCTGGTCCAGAGCCAGCACAGAATACCATGCAGCTTCATCCGTGCTGCGTCAGCATCTGTGGTGTGGCGGTATACACACAGGGCATGACGACCAAAGTGAACCACAGGAGCAGATCGAATGAACAGACTTAAATAGTCTGATGCTCAAAGCCAGGCCAGCAAGAGCAGGAGAGAGTTGGAGTTACATTAATTGTTGTTTGTAATGAGACACACTCCTTGCCCAATGTACAAAACACAGGAAGACTGGCGAGTTGAGTCAATTCCAATGTTCAGAAGTGGACTGCGATCATGTCCAATTATTGCCAAAAGAAGAAAGATTTTGAGCAGCAAAAAACTAAAGCTAGCACACTTCTCTTGGAGCCCCGACTGCATGCGGACACAGCTGCAGCAGCTTTTCCATTTTCATGTTAAATTATGGAGGAATCCCATGCACGAGCACACTCTCTCTCCCTCCCTCCCTCCCTCCCTCCCTCTCCCTCCCTCCCTCCCTCACACACACACACACTTGTGCCTTTTTCTCAGATGTGAGCTCATCCACAGGTGTGCGATAAGGCTTGGCAGGTAGCAGAGAGTGAGGGTAGAGTAAGGTCAGAGGCCTGTGTGAGTGTGTGTGTGTGTGTGTGTGTGTGTGTGTGTGTGTGTGTGTGTGTGTGTGTGTGTGTGTGTGTGTGTGTGTGGTTGGAAGGCAGGGTGGAACCCCTGTCTATCTACCATAACTGGGATGTCTTTTCTTTCTGCTAATCCCTCCATATGCCTCTGAAGGGTCAGACATGTACAGCTGGACATGGTTGATGTCAGGAGGTTGGTGTGGAAATGAACAGGCAGATAAAGGTTGAAACACAGTACAGTACACAAGGACAGAGAAGTAGCTGCAGTTTTGTCCACTATTTACAGCAGCTTAGCAACCGGAACAGTGGAGGTGTGGAAATGCACCGCGATGCAGAGTGAATTAGGTACGAGTAGAAGAGCTTCGAGTTAGAAAAAGTAACTAACTGACCAAAGTCTGCTCGCCCCTAGGATCATTCATGCTCATGAGTAAAATGTAGGGCTGCTCCGAATAGCATTGTGTTGCTTTGAAGCTTCAAAGGGGAGATGCACTATAGCAGCGGTCCCAAACACCGGTCCGTGGGTCCCTTGGTACGGGGCCGCAAAAAAATCAAGTTCGGAAGATGTTTTATTTTGAAAAATGACCGCAAAAACTAAACTTAAAAAAGTCTGTATCAACTCTGCCGGTGTTCTGGTCTAAAATGAAGGCAGAATATCCTGAGATGGCCCAAAAAGCTCTGAAAACCCTGCTTCCATTTCCAACATCCTGTCTTTGTGAAGCAGGGTTTAAGCAGTAGACAGGACATAAAGGTCTAAGTTACGCAGTAGACCGGGTATAAAGAACACGTCGGGCGTGTCCCATCACCCCGACCCGGCTCCTTGCAGACAAACAAGCTCAATTACGTCATATTTATTACGTCATAGTTATCGCCCACACCGCGAAGGCCGGTCCGTGAAAATATTGTCTGACACGAAACCGGTCCGTGGCGCAAAAGAAGTCGGGGGCCGCTGCACTATAGGCTACAACTTACATAAATTGCGTCACCAAAAGGCACAGGCCAACTCACTGCAGGCCAGCTGTATCAATCCCTCTTGCACACATGCACCATTATACACACACACACACACACACACACACAAAACTCTGTCTCTTTACAAGCATCAATCGCCTCTCACCCGAGGAGAAACAGATCTCAGTCAGATACACAGCTGACAAAAAGTCTGAGTGGGAGTAAAAAGCCCCGCTATCGTTGTGTCTTTATTAGTGGAGCCACCGGGCATGAGCAGTAAAACCGTAGTGCGAGGGCAGATGACAGTGAGAACACAAGCTGTTGAAATTAAAACAGCTACGAAATGTGCAATATTCACCACGAATAAATTACAGCAACAGCCCAGAAAAACACATTTTCTCATATGTTACCTACAAACAAATGAATAAATGCATATATTGTAGCCAATGACGACACATAGAACTAATACCTGGCTTTGTTGAGACCGTCTATCGATCTCCGCCGCTGCGTTTCAGCACCCTGGACAGCACACATACGCACATCTCTACATACAACAAACAGCGCTACTTCCAGATCATACATTCCATTCCATCATCCAAACCGCTTCTTAGGTTTGGATGATGGTTTGCGGTTGCGCGTTGAGCCGATCCCAGCAATAACCATTCACCCTCACATTCACATTCTCACTGATTGGCGGTTACTTTTTTAACTGGTTCATCCACTTGGGCGCACCAAGGCTTTATTATATTGCTTTCTTCACGACTTTTGGAACAAAAGGACAGTTAACAGTGTTTCCCCTAGGTTTACAGCTTCGGGGGGGGGGGGGCGGCATGTCTGTGCGCATCGGGACGGAACTCCGCCATGCGCAATACAGAGAGCAGAGCAGAAGTGTTAACGCGACCATTTAGAGACAGAAATGACAAGCTGTCGTGTGGATAACATCAATAAATTACGGCCGTTCAGTTTGTTTAATAACAGAACAAGGTGTAGACCTGTTCTATAGGAAAGAGAAATTTAAATGATGACTTGTGATCTGGCGCTATCGAGAAAATTACAGGGGGCGGGGGGTTTCTTCAGGGGGGGCGCCCCTATTATTACCCTATTATAACGGTAGGGGAAACACTGGTTAATACATATACCAGCGCAATGGCCGTACATTTTCTTTCACTAATAGCTACATCGGCCTCCTGTTGGTGTGCTAGAGGGGAACAAACACACTGGATTTGAGGACATTGGGGGCTTAGCCTGGACCTCTGTAGAAAGACTCCTATCCTGGATGAACAAGCTCTATTTTTATCCTTTTGATGCACACTGTCTTTACATTCAAAGCATTATATCCGCCAAAAGTGCCTTAAATCTGCAGTGTGGGAGCCTTTTGGATATAGTACATTGCCAGGGATTAATGTGAATTGCGGATTAATTACATAAACATCATAGTGCAAAACGTGCTGCCGGTCGTTATTGGTTTATATTAAGTAAAGATATGCAACCAGGAGTTCGACATTGATGCTTTCTAGTTCTCGTCTGATAATGATACATTGTGAACCAGAAAGGTGTGTTGAAAAGGGCAGGAGGAGAGCTGGTAGCGTTGACAGCAACAGCCGCTGTTATAACGTACAGAGCCATCTGGCTCTAATAAGGAGGTTTCATTTAGCTCCATTCAGTTCAAATGATGAAAAGAGGATGAAAGAAAGTGAAATGTGTTTTTTTGTAATATATAATATATCATATTATAATAATCCGTCCAGGAGGCATCTAGTCAGGATGCCTCCTGGACGCCTCCCATTAGAGGTTTTCCAGGCACGTCCAACTGGTAGGAGACCCCGGGGAAGACCGAGGACACGCTGGAGGGATTATATCTCCCGGCTGACCTTGGAACGCCTCGGGGTCCCCCAGGATGAGCTGGAAAGTGTTGCGGGTGAGAGGGAAGCCTGGGTCGGCCTGCTGAACCTGCTGCCACCGCGACCCGACCCCGGATAAGCGGCTGATAATGGATGGATGGATATTATAATAATAAGAGATCATTTGAAAGAGAAGTATTACTTATTTGACTTCCTAACACAAAGTTACACAAAGCAGCTTATAATAACTATATGTTAACAATGCCAAGATTTTTTTATTTCCCTTTATCATTTGAAAATAGATGAATTTTGCAAAGTAAAATGTTTTGGTAATTGAGGATGATACTAGAAATATTCTGGTTAATAACTGTGAAAACAGTGATATTTCCTCTGACAATGAATGTAATATCAAAATTCTATATCGTGACATCCTTAATTAATATTAAAAGAGTGTTATTTCAATCGCGCAGGAGCAAACAGGAAAATAAATCAAAATAAACGTTACGTGGGCTTACCTTTGTTACCCTTGTTTGTGAAGCAGATGGTGCCAAAGTCATACATTTCAAAATTCTACACATGGTGGCTTTTCCCGGAATCCTGCAAATTTGCCTTTTTCTGTAATAATGTCAGCAGGATTATGGGGGGGATTATTTTCATGAGAATTGGTGGAAGGCTATAGCGAGGGCCAGGGGGAACCTAGATGGAGGTCTGAGCTCTATGTGTGCTGTTCAAGTTAATTTTTTTAATTTTAAATCACCTTTTATTCATGTACATTTACTCTTAACTGGTTTTGTGTTTTATGTATTACTGTACATGCTGCTAATGGCTACTGATTACTTTAAATAAGGGTTTGATCACTATGGGCCAATATTTTCTGTTGTAACAAATGTATGACCTTTACACCAACATTTCTTGAATCAACTTTTTTTTAAAGCCCAAATTCCAGGTGGCTGTGTACAGTTCATGAGCAGGGAACACCCTGTCCAAACTTAGATGCACAGCTCAGCACAATAGCAAGTCCCAGCCCTGAAAATAGATGGAGGAAATATTCCTGCAGCTCCAAAGGGTTCAGTGCCTTTATAAACAGACGCCGTCCAAATAAAGATGTCTTTGCTGGGTCGATCATGCAAAACATCGGGTCCACAGCAGCCTGTTGTCAGGGATTAAGTAGCTGCTATATTTGCCAGAGAACATCCTGCGCTCAGTGTTGCTTCATATAAAGAGGTGACATTCACCCCAGCTAATACACATGCACAGAGACTCCAGCAAGTTCCCCACTCTGCCCAGCAGCCTTTTGACCTGTGTAAACTATTTGATTCGGACCGGTGAGATCAAATTAGGCCACGGAGCTGACAGCAGCCGCAGTGAGAAGCCAGAGGCTGGGTGTGCGGTGTGTGTGAACCCTCACATGGTTTCTCTAATTGGGTCCATGTTCATGTGATTCACCCAAAGACTGTGATGATACGCCATGTGAGCCAGGTCATAAAATCAAAGATCTACAATAAAGTATACAAAAATATAATAAGAGTTTCTGTTTGAAGTACAAACAGGAAGGCGTTTCCAATATGTCATACAGTCATGCATAGTCAAAACTAGTGCAGCCAGTCAGTCAGCCAGCCAGCCAGCCATCCATCTATCGATCATGTCCGTCCATCCATTCGTCTATCCATCCATCCATTTTTAGTACCTGGACAGAGGGAAGCGTGAAGAAGATGAAGACAGCCCTCCAGAAGATAAATGACTCCATCTTCATCAGGAATTTCCCCAAGTCTGGGTCTCTCTGCAGCTGGGTGAGGCCCAACCTGTGTGCAGGACGTGAACACATCAAGTTAAAATGTCTCTGCACTACATTAGACCACAAACCTAAAATATAAAACAAGATACAAAATAAAAGTCCTCTCTAATAACCATTAGAGAGGATCTCAAGCAGGAGCCTAATCGTTTCAGGATTTAAAAACGATAAATACAATTTTTATATCAATTCTAAACCGGGGCGGTAAACAATAATCAGTATCACGTTTTTTGTCTGTATTTTCCAGTTTCACGGTCTCACACTGTATTTATTTTTGTTGAGTAACTGGGCCGTTATACAGGTTTATGGTGGCTTATTCTATAGTCAGAAATAAATGGAATACTTAAAAGCAAACATTTTAATGTCATTATAAAGGCTTTTTTAGGGTTTGCTTGGTCCCACAAAATTAAATAATGTAGGAAGAATTCAGAATTCATGAAACAGTTGCAAAATGCAACAATTCCGCAAATAGTAAAGTGGTGTTAAACTACTCCCTAACATATTGTTAAATAACTGTCTTTGCATTTGATTATTCAAGTGTAACCATATTGTACATGCATTTATATAAATGTAAAAAATATATGTAAGCAAATGTCTCTATTATTACAACATAAATCCATTTAATTTAGAGTTAAGAAACCCACATTAGTCTATCCAAGATCAAACTTAAAAAAATATATTTAATAACAAAGACAAAGAACAAACGCACATTATTACATTTGTCACAGTTGAGAAGGACATAACTCTGGTCCAACAAATAAGTGTGAGCTGCTAAGAACAGTGTGAGAGATGCTCACATAGCTTTAGCATCACTGCTAGGAAGCTCGGGCGGTTTCTTCAGCCACAATGAAGCTAGCTTTCACAGCAGCAGCATTTTGGGCTGTAGCTTTTGTTCATATATTCTGCTGCCATTGCAGTCTGCCTTTTAATTCTTGGACAATTTAATGTTTTTCTTGGAGGCTAAGTGTAGCATACTTGGCTCCGTGTTTGGTGTCAAAATGGCGACGTAAATTGTACTCTTTCATCAACGACACTGACTCATAACACAGAAGACTTACCAGTTTTTCTCCTTGAAACACAAACATCTATTGACTTTCCCATCTTCTTTAAATTAATGGCATTATTTGTCGATACTTAAGTTAATCACTTTAAACCGATATGGAAACACTGCTTTCTCGCGGTATGATGCCGTTTATTCGCGGGTTACAAAACAGACATGCATTGTGGGAGATGTAGTCTATGGTCACTCGCGGGCCTGGCGTTCGACACCTAAGGTTAGTCTGTCCAACAGACAGCCAATTATAACGTGTGACGTCATCTGTAAAGGAACCTACACCGGACAAAATGGACTTGTGTGTTGTAATCTAACACGATGTGTCCTCAACATGACGTCATAATAAAGTTGCTACTTTATTTCACCCTTATGGTATCAGTTTAGAAAGCATCGCCAAACGCATTTACAATGAATTACATTACAGAATAACCACAGTGCACTCCTGCATGTACAGTGAATACTGACTCAATGATGGTATTGACGACAACATTTACACAAAAAGAGGTGATCTTATTTTCTGTTTCACATTGTAAAAACATTAATTTGGAATGTTTGTGTTTGACGTTTCTCATTATTTTCAGCCTTTTAGATGACATTATTAATGATTAATTGATGGGATTAATAATTAAACCAATTGAATAGTCCATCTGGTGAAGTCAACATCATTGTGGCCGCCAGTGTCCCACAGCATATCATAGGACTATTCTGTGGAGTTATTCAGAGGGATACACCTGCGTCCAGTAAAACATGAAGCGCGTGCAGAGATCACAGCGACTTTCTAAGTTTCTGTCGCTTTGCGCACTCCGGTGCTGGTCGCGGATTCACGCAAACCCGCAGCGCCGAGCCTCGGCGGGCCGAGTGCGGCAACCAGGAGCCGCCGTGACCGGTCGCGCTCCCCGCGTGACGTGAGGGCTCGTGAGGGAGAGAAATAAATAAACACCTTACCGTGTGAGGGGAAGGGGAGGAGGCGGTCCTGCGCTACCTATGCGCGCGTACAGAGATGCATCGGTTCTTTTCCACAAACAGTGCGGTTCTCCACCGATCCCCGGTTCCCCGGCGTCCACGCCCCGAGACAAACACACAGACGCGTCCGATGAGTGATCGAGAGAGACCGGCGCGGAGTCGCAGGATCCTGCGCGTCTCCGGTAAAGTGTCTCCAGGCTGCGGGCGGCGGACAACCCGTCAGCCTGACACACAACTTGGGGCCAGAGTCACGGCACACACAGGGATACAGCTTCCGCTCAACCCTTTCAAAGTAAAACACATGCAGACGAACGTGCTCACATTGTTGTTGTTTGTTGACGTAATTCATTTGTTTATTTATTTATTTAAATAATAAAATAAAGCAAGTAAGTAAACATCAACTCGTCCATCTGTGACCCCGCAGGCTACTGTGAGAGGGATTGATTGCTTTCTCACTGAACTTATTTCAATATTTCCTTTATGTTTTAATCTTTAAAGTTTCCTGATGTCATGCTTTCTGTTTTCATTCATTATTAAACCTGTTCTTTCTTTATTGTACTTAAACCTGTTCTGTCTCTATTGTACTTCTGTCCATCCGCGGAGAGGGATCCTCCTCTGTTGCTCTCCCTGAGGTTAATGTGTCAGGTTATATGTATTCAACCCGACAGAGGGGAAGGAAACACTTATTTGAAAGGGAACAGATGTCACCAATGTGAATCACTCCCGTTGTTGTGTTCCATTCTTCTCCTGATACAACAACCTATCCAAACAGAGAAGGACTCAGGGGCATCACAATAAATAAACTAATCTGACCCTACATTTGTGATAGCTGCTGTGGCCTGGAGCATACATTTAACGTTAGTCCGTAGCGCTCAAATGTGCCTGTGTTGGCTTACTATGTCACATCAATGTGGAGGCCAATGTCCTTGATCATTCTGGGGTATTTGTAAAAAAAAAAAAAAACATTACATTTTTTTTTCTGTGCATCTCAACTTTCCATGGTGATTTAAAAACATGCTTTAATTCTGAAGGGATATTCAACTCATTTCCGGCTGCCTCTAATAGCTTAACACATCGCTGTAGCCCAGCCTGATGACCAACCCATGTCCCATGTGGTGTGGAGGAGCAGAAGAGATGTGGAGGTCCTCTCCATCACGTCCTGTCGTCAGTGTCTCAGTCAGTGTTGTTCAGCTGCTCTCCAATCAGACGTTTCTTATAAAGTTGATCACAAGACTAAACTTATAGTCGCTGTTGCCCTTCTCAAAGTCACCACAATAGTACTTTGTTACCTTACATATAGAATATTTATATATCACAATTTGTGGGATCACTATTCGCTGGTGATGTTATGGCAACCACGACTGAATTAACGACTTAAAGTGGGCCCCTCAGGTACAACATTTTAAATCTTGTAACTTTGGTTTTATTTATGGCATACTAAATCATACTAACATGATGAGAGCCTAATGCTACGTTCACACTAAACGCGGCGCAAATTTTCTCAACGCTTTTTTGCGTAAGGTTTCTCGCTCGACTTTATGTGGTTAATTCGCTTCATTCACTTTTTCGCAGCAGAAAGGGGGCGCGGCTTATCTCTGTGGCTTTTCTCCGTAAAAGCAGTAACTATTTCCGCCATCCACCATTGAAATAACCACTAGTTCTGCTTTATACTTGTTGTGGAAATTCCACATACGTCGGAACATTAAACTCCATGGTGTCTGGGTTCACACACAGCTCCGACTCCTCCAGGAACAACGTCTGAATGACAGCCGCTACCAGCTCTACTTCGGGCGGACCAGCTTTGATTCAGCAACGGCAGGACGGCGGTGATGAAGTGTGGGGCATCTCAACGCTGATTGGCTTTCGCAATTTAGCGTCACGCGTGGAACACAGCAGGGAAAACAGAACACAGTAGAGAACACAGCATGGAACACAGCATGGAACACAGAAGGAAACACAGCAGAGAACACAGAACACAGTAGAGAACACAGCATGGAACACAGCATGGAACACAGCAGAGAACACAGAACACAGTAGAGAACACAGCATGGAACACAGCATGGAACACAGAAGGAAACACAGCAGAGAACACAGAACACAGTAGAGAACACAGCATGGAACACAGCATGGAACACAGCAGAGAACACAGAACACAGTAGAGAACACAGCATGGAACACAGCATGGAACACAGAAGGAAACACAGCAGAGAACACAGAACACAGTACAGAACACAGCATGGAACACAGCATGGAACACAGAACACAGTAGAGAACACAGCATGGAACACAGCATGGAACACAGCAGAGAACACAGAACACAGTAGAGAACACAGCATGGAACACAGCATGGAACACAGCAGAGAACACAGAACACAGTAGAGAACACAGCATGGAACACGTCAGGGAACACAACTGGGAACACATCAGGGAATACAGTTGTTATTTCAATAAAAATTCAGCATGGACCATTTTGTTGCAATTTTGTTGGGGCGGTGGGGCATGAACCTTTTTCCAAAGTGGGGCGTGACAGAACAAGTTTGAGAACCATGTGTTAGGGTGCCCTGCGTCGGTATCGGACACTATGGGGCACTAACCAAACACCGGTACACGCATGTTCAGATGGATGCAGAATGAAGGAGACTGCAGACGAGCAGCCTACTGTAGCCATCACAGATTTCCTTTACACCCGTAGTGCTTTTTCTACTGCTGCTGTATTGTCTCTTTTATGAATAGTACATCCCAAGAGAAGCCTGAAATAAAGGGAAAAGTGAAACAGGCTTTGAAGGAATATTCATATACTCTCTATTTACAATGAACCTGCCCTTTAGAAGGTATACATGTGTCCTGGATGGATGCATTCTGTAACAGGCGACCCACTGAGCCTCAGCCGGATCACGGTCCCTCTGCCTCAGTCAGCTGGAGGAATGCTAACGACGACAGCAGAGACACCTGAGAGGGTAATAACTGTTACACCTGCAGAGCTAATAGCGGTGTGGATGAACAGGTTCACGGCAGGACGGTAGAAATAAAAGAGTTAACTGAAACAACTCTTTGTTCATTTAAAACAATATCCCAGCCAGCATGTCCATGTGGGGCCCATAAGGTTTAAATTTGGGCTGCAGATAAGGGTCCCAAGTGGGTTTGTCCGCAGTTTCCACGGTGGCCTCACCTGTGTTTGCCCATACGGGTTTCAAGTTGGTGCGGACTGGGTTTATTCACCGAAACCCATAATGTAGCCTATTTGGATCCCACTTAAAGCCCAGTCAGATCCCTCTTAAAGTCGGTGAATAAACCGGTGAATAAACCCAGTCCGCACCAACTTGAAACCTGTATGGGCAAACACAGGTGAGGCCACCGTGGAAACTGCGGACAAACCCACTTGGGACCCTTATCTGCAGCCCAAATTTAAACCTTATGGGCCCCACATGGACATGCTGGCTGGGATGTTGTAAGCTACAGTACACAAACACATTCTGACGATCAACAATAATCATTGTCATCAATGTTATCATGTAGCTATATCCTTCGTGTTTCTCAATATTCATGTCAGTTTTGTATTTGTACCATTGTGGGAAGAATCTGTGTGGGTCAGCGTAACCTAAACGGTCTATTCATGGAGCAACAGCTACAGTGAGATCATCTGGTCGCTAGTCTGATGTGGAGATGATCACAGGCCGTGGTTACACTTGTTTTTCAATGCAACTCTTGTCACCTGATTATCCCAGGACACATTAACTGTAAAGTCTATTCGCCTGGAGATCTGATCTTGCTCGCATTGGGATCCGATTCACGTCTTCATCATCTTCATCATCTTCATCATCTTCACCACCGACAAGAGTTCCTTTCCTGAGGAGAGCAAAGGGAGGAGAGAGCTGGAGCCCAGCTGAGACCGGTTGTCTGAGTCCTGTTAAGTTACTTCTGATGAAAACACAACATTTCCTGATTTGGCTGCTTCAACAAGCAACAGCTTTTGAAAAACAAAATAAAGGGGGACTTTTTATTGTATTTTGAAAAACGTGATTATCACTGAATTAGCGGAGCTTTGTTAGCAAGTCTACTGATAATGCAGGGAGTAAACAGTAGTAATGCAGCAATAATAATCGGGCACATTTAAATTTAAGAATTCATAGAAAAACTATTGCAGCTATCCTTCATTAAAAACAACTGTACTCATACTGCAGGGAGGAAGACGAAGCTTAACAAATAACAAAGATATCATAGGAAATTAAATGTGTTCATCCGCCGCTTTACAGTGGCTCCTTTGACAACTAAATATATTCGATCACTGTCTGATCTTTGAACGTTATTTTAACCCTGCATACACAACCACGATCCATGGAAACCTGTGAGGCGAGAAAGCACAAAGACTCCAGGGATTGTCGACAATAACGTGAATATTTAGGATGGCCAGCCTTGTCCTAAAAGTAACCGACACTAAGGCTTACGTATAAAATGAGATGCAGAAACAGCTGAGGGCTGAAATGGAAGTCAGAGTTCTGGCCTTCCAACATCCCAAGTGGACCGGTTTCACATCCAGTTGCCTGGTTTCTGTCAGCATCCATCATTCAGCTGAGTGTAATACACACACCCTGATTATACAGTTCAGCCAAACAGAGCACCCTACCATCAAGAGGGGGATCACTTTATGTTGTGTGAGTGAGTGTGTGTGTGTGTGTGTGTGTGTGTGTGTGTGTGTGTGTGTGTGTGTGTGTGTGTGTGTGTGTGTGTGTGGGTGGACTGGACTGGGCTGGAAACACACACACACAGCTTTTATTATGAGGTGAAGAATAGCTGGCAGTGTATGAAGGGACGGGTTTGGACTTTGACTAATGAATACATCAAAAAGTTCAGTCAGCAAATTACATCTGTGCACTGTGGAAACCTTGTGTATGGAAAGATGGTGTTGTACTTGTGGTGCAATTATACGGTAGAGTATAAACCACATATCCAGTTACCCGGACAGTCAATATGACAGCCAGTATACTCACTCAGAGGTAAATAGCTTATTGTATATAAACAGATGAACGCCACATTGTACAAACGGAATCACCATCTGTGACTAAGGTGTGTTCTATGTTTTTAGTGTATAGATATTTTATGATGATTTGAATGTTTGTAAAATGTCTTTGAGTATTTTGAAAAGCGCAATATAAATAACATTTATTATTATTATTATTATGTTCCTGCTAGTAAAATGTGTGATGGAGGTCTGGCGCCACCTTTCATCCAGACATGTGCAACAACATTTCAAGAGAAATTTAGGATTAATAAGGACAATTATCCTCTTCATAATCATGACTTCACACATTTCTATTCATTTCAAATTTGAAATGTGTAGTAAAATGGTGTGAGTTGATGTGGTCAAAATATTGCACGCACCCCTGTTTTCACTGAACCCTTTCCGTTTGGCAGACACTACCTTTACCTAAATGTAACGAGTTTATATTTAACACATGGGGTCAAGAATATTGCGTTTAAAAAGATGAGGAAAAACAATGGCCGTCTTGTGATGAGTGATATCAGCTACACACTTTTGGAGTCATCTCTGTCAGCTGATGTCCTGCAGGAATCACTTAAGTCAAGCTGGACCGAGGAACGCTAAAGGAAACTAGAAAATTTCGCAAGAAAGTGTGGCTACTACTGCCGTAAGACGTCGCAATATATATACATTACCGGTAGTGAGATGTGTTATGTGTTATTGAGGTTATTGAGGCACATTATATATATATATATATATATATATATATATATATATATATATATATATATATATCAGTGGCGGTGCGTCAATAGAGGGCGCTAGGGCGCCGCCCCTCTTAAAATTTTGCCATGAAAAAAATAAATATATATATAATATATACTGTCAAAAAACATTATATACCAAATAATTTAAATAAGAAATATACCGTGTTCACGCGCTAAATGTGTGTGGGAGACCGTAAGCCCCTGTCAACAACCACTTAAGATATACCAAATATAATATATCGCCATTCATCACCACTGAGAAAAGCCCCTCCCCCTGTCGGGGCGCCGGCCCAATGTGAGTCTATGGCAGCGAACAAACATTTCACCCTCGTGACGGCAAGGACAGCTTCTCATTGGCGGATGAAACGTGAATCTTCGGGCGCACAAATCTGCGCCCTAGCCAATGACATCGTTTCTTATTGCAATGTGGTTGGACTATTCGTCGAATCAGAGACCTTTATCATTCCCTCACATCCCATATAGCTCCCACGTATCTACGCGAGCAACACAGCTAGCAGAGACTTTGATTATGTTAGTATGGCGACTGAAAACTCTGTGGTATCTCTACGCGAAACACCTTTCAATCCACGATCAGATGTTGACAAGAAGAGGCTGAAAGAGTTGGGACCCGAACGTCCGGATTTAAATATGGACGTACACCCGGAGCTTCTCCACAAGCTACATGCTAACCGGAGCTGTTAGCTGGAGCCTCAGTGTGTAGCAAAGCAGTGACTCTGAGCAGCCGAGGAAGCGCCGGCTATGAAGGAAGATGAGCTTGGAAGGATTGCTGCAGAGGTGAGTGTCAAAATCAGCAGATGCCTGTGTTAGAGTTTAATGTTTTATCTTTCCCACAGCAGAACACATGTTGGACATTGTTAGATGTCCAACATGTGCACAATGTGTCTCTAGTTGCAATTTTGAAATCAGGTACGATAGTCAGGGGGAGACATTTTTGAGGGAGATTTAACATGGCGCAGTATGGAGGAAGGAGGAGGACCACCTCTCACTTATAGTCTGATTTAAACACGTCTGAATCTGTTGGATTCAAATCGACCCAATTTTACGAAGTAAGACAAGATTTCCAATGGGGGGGGGGGGGGGGGGGGGGTCAAAATGACCCAGAGTGTATTTCCACATCCTCCCGCGGTCCTCTGGGTCCAAAATTACCCGTGTACGAGTTTATATGTATGTACGTAAACGTGCAGCCCGTTGTCCTGGGGTCAAATTGACCCGCGTACGAGCCAACGTCTCCCCAACCCTTAATCCTGTCCCCGGGGGTGGGTCAAAATGACCCAGAGTGTATTTCCACATCCTCCCGCGGTCCTCTGGGTCCAAAATGACCCGTGTACGAGTTTATATGTAGGTACGTAAACATGCAGCCCGTTGTCCTGGGGTCAAATTGACCCGCGTACGAGCCAACGTCCTAACTCCTGTCCCCGGGGGGGTCAAAATGACCCAGAGTGTATTTCCACATCCTCCCGTGGTCCTCTGGGTCCAAATGACCCGTGTACGAGTTTATATGTATGTACGTAAACGTGCAGTCCGTTGTCCCGGGGTCAGAATGACCCGCGTACGAGCCAACGTCTCCCCAACCCTTACTCCCGTCTCCTGTGTATTTGCACATCCTCCCACAGTCCTCTGGGTCAAAAAGACCTGTGTACTCGAAAAGTGGTTGTAACTGTATGTATTTTAGAGGTGTGTCATAACATTGGTGTGTGTTTAAATATTTGTATATATAGGGGTCCGTGACCCATGTTACTTCATTCACTTCAGGACCTTCTGACTACTACTGCTGCTGCTGCTGCTGCTGTTTTGCCGCTACTGCAACCATTACTACCGCTATTACTATTGCTATTGCTATGGCTAATGCTGCTGCTGCTGCAATTGCTGTTTGTATTTGTTGGAGTTCCTTTGGATGTCGTCTCCCGGTTATCTGGAAAAGACCCCAACAGGCAGTGCTATAGGTATGTCTGTAGGCCGTAGACCCGACGATACCGGTGTGGAAGCGCCCGTGGCCAAGAGAAGCCGGACGGGTCTCTCATCACCGGCTCAGGAGGGCGGGACTGCACAGCCATCACAGCAGAGCTGCCCCTCATCTCCGCCCCCATCTCAGCAGAGCTCCCCTTCGTCACCGGCTCAGGAGTGCGGGACCGCACCTACGTCGCCGGCCTCATCTCAGCAGAGCACAGCCTCGACCGCATCGACAGCCAGTCCGCGGTCTCCACTGCCTAATGACGAGGATACTGAGTTTTCCAGCGACGAGGGCCTTCAAGGGCCCGTAGCCAATGGTGGCAACTATACAACAGCAGTCTTTTCGTCAGCATTCCGAAAGGGTCTTCACATCAGCGTGCTACATCTCCTGAACAAGGTCATGACTAGTTACAGTAAAGAGGTCTGCAATGGGTGTCTGACTGCTCATGGCAGTCGGAGCCAGCATCCGTGTTTGTGGCCCGCGGAGGATGGTTTCTACAGGGAGCACTTTAAACAACTGAGGCAATGTGTGTGGAACGCTGGTTTCGTGCCCGCCATCCGTCTCTATCTGGAGTCTAACGGGGTCCATGCCACCTACGATCGCATCCAAGGAGCTGCAGAAATGGTTATGCACGATCCGAGATGTCGTGATGCTTCTGACATCGAACACCTCTACCATGGCATGCTCAGCGATGAACCTGATTGGGACATAATCGACAAATTGAAAATGGTTGAAAAACGCTGGGAGGAGGCGTAGATGTATTGATGGCGTTTTGTACAACAGTAAGAAACAAAATGAAAGATGTGGTAACAGTGACAGTTGTGATCATTCATACCCCATCACGAGCCAAAAAAATTCTTATTAGATATCAAGGTATGAAAGCTTCGCACGCAAAAAAACAATGATCACAGGACACAGAGAGTTGTATTTTTTTTTTTAAACCTCGGTTTATTTTATTTAGTCATCAGTGCAGTGTTACAAGCAAAGACACACACACACACACACACACACACACACACACACACACACACACACACATCTCAGACACGGGGTCAGGGGTTTAAATTCAGGCGGTCGAGAGTATGTTCGACCGCGTCTATCAGCTCTTTCATTCTCCAGTAACACCGCAAGCTGTGGTTCCCGGGCGAGTTCCCGGGCGAGTGCCCGCACATGTAGCATCCAGCGTCACGTATATACCGTCCGTCAGGGTCACCTTAGAGAGATTCCAAGCGTCCGGTGCCGGCGTCCGGTGCATTCGGATGAGCGACGAACCCTCTGCGGAATCTCTCTTGTCCGATCTCGATCTTCAGCCGCTCTGCAGTGTAGGTCGCCTTCAGGTACGCACACCCTCCCCGGGTGTAGTAAGCGTGCTGATTCAGAAACGTGTCGCCCGGCTTCCAGGTCGAGATGTCCATGTCGCACTTGGCACATCTGTGATCGTCCCCCGGCCCGATGTGCTCCATGGAGCCCGGCTCGAACCGATGTTCGGATGCGGTCGTAGCGTCGCCGGCGTCTGAGGCTGATGCATTCTGCTGATGCATCAGCCTCCGTCGGGCTTGTCGGGCAAACGCGGAATCCCATTCGATCCGTCTGGACGGGCCTGCGTTCCAGCCCGAACCGATGCCAGTGAACGGAGTCCCGAGATCGCCGCCTGCTTTCTGAGAAAACAGCAGCCTCAGTTGGACTTCGTTGGCGAACAAGGAATCGTCACAGGCCGGAATATTCTCGCCTCCGTTCGTGGCTTGCATCCAGTCGATGCGTGCGGACATGTTTGCGTCAAAGTACGGACCCATGCCAGTGGCCTCGTAGCTTCCGTTTCTATAGACGATATTGGAGTAGACGGTGGGTCTGTCGTCTACCACCGCCGCCCTTTTCTCCGAGCCAGAGCCCGCGAGACCGTCGTCGGAGTTCGACGCGACGCGACGCTCGACGCGACGCTCGACGCGACGCTCGACGCGACGCTCGACGCTCTCAGCGGCGGCGGCGGTGTAGCGTCGTCACCGTCTGCCGTCTGCGGTGGTGTAGCGTCGTCGCCGTCTGCTTTCTCAGAAAGCCGTAGCCTCCGTCTGGCTTGTCGGGCCATCCGGGAATCGTCACAGGCCGGTATATTCTTGCCTCCGTCCGTGGCTTGCATCCAGTCGACGAGCTTGGACGTGCCCGAGTCTCAGCACGGATCGAGGCCAGTGGCCACGTAGCTGCCGTTTCTATAGACAATATTGGGGAAGGCCGAAGGCCGTGGTGCGTCAATAGAGGGTGCTCTAAAAACATTATATACCAAATAATTTAAATAAGAAATATACCGTGTTGACGCGCTAAATGTGTGTGGGAGACCGTAAGCCCCTGTCAACAACCACTTAAGATATAACAAATATAATATATCGCCATTCATCATCACTGAGAAAAGCCCCTCCCCCCTTTAGGGGCGCCGGCCAAATGTGAGTCTATGGCAGCGAACAAACATTTCACCCTCGTTGCGGCAAGGACAGCTTCTCATTGGCGGATGAAACGTGAATCTTCGGGCGCACAAATCTGCGCCCTAGCCAATGACATTGTTTCTTATTGCAACGTGGTTGGACTATTCGTCGAATCAGAGACCTTTATCATTCCCTCACATCCCATATAGCTCCCACGTAGCTACGCGAGCAACACAGCTAGCAGAGACTTTGATTATGTTAGTATGGCGACTGAAAACTCTGTGGTATCTCTACGCGAAACACCTTTCAATCCACGATCAGATGTTGACAAGAAGAGGCTGAAAGAGTTGGGACCCGAACGTCCGGATTTAAAAAGTCAGCAGCAAAGCACTGACCGCGGGAGGACGTACACCCGGAGCTTCTCCTCAAGCTACATGCTAACCGGAGCTGTTAGCTGGATGCTCAGTGTGGAGCAAAGCAGCGGCTCTGAGCAGCCGAGGAAGCGCCGGGCTATGAAGGAAGATGAGCTGGAAGGATTGCTGCAGAGGTGAGTGTCAAAATCAGCAGATGCCTGTGTTAGAGTTTAATGTTTTATCTTTCCCACAGCAGAACACATGTTGGACATTGTTAGATTTGGGTGGATATCATATCAGACTATAACTTTATCTAAAATACCAATTCAACCCCCAACAAGTTTGTGTGTGTGTGTGTGTGTGTGTGTGTGTGTGTGTGTGTGTGTGTGTGTGTGTGTGTGTGTGTGTGTGTGTGTGTGTGTGTCATAGCTCCAGGCTACAGCCATCAAGGTGGCTCCTGGCCTTTTGTCTATGTTGCTGAGCCATCAAGACACACAAAACATAGTTTTTTGTCTGTAGTATGAAGCCTGTTTGTAGTAGATATTTCCCCACAACTTATCTGTCTGTCTCTGTCTCTCTCTATATATTTATCTGTAGGTTTGTGACACCATACTTGGACACACCAGGGAACGCTTTGCCTTCAAAGACCACCTCACCAGTGCCACCTTACTGCAGGGCCCCCAGTTTGAATGCGACGTCAATGTATTCCCTGAAGTTGCTCTGGCCACCACATTGAATGTTTCTTAAACCATTCTGCTCTGAACCTCTCATGCCCAAAGTTACAGTTTGTTGATAGTTGTTATTGGACAGTGTTGAGCACTGTGTTTTCTTGAAATAAAGCTTTGTTTTTTAGAATATTCTACTCAAAACCTCTTTTCTTCTCACTGTGGAGTGCTATTTAAACCGCGCCGCCCAACTGCGCCCCCCCCCCAAAAAAAAATCACCAGCCGCCACTGACCACAGCCGCCTCTTTCTTCGAGTCCGAGCCCGAGCCCCCGAGCCCACCGTCGGACACGACGCTCGACGCTCTCAGCGGCGGTGGTGGTGCAGCGGAGGCACCGTCTGCTTTCTGCGAACGCCGCCGTTTGGGGAGGACATGTCTGCGTGCCAGTGGCCACACGTCTTCCATTTATGTAGACGATATTGCCCCGCCCACGAGCCTATACCTCGCCTCGTATGTCGCTTCCCAACCCTCCCGTTTCCCTCGGGTCAAAATTACCCTGGCCGTTTCTCAATACCAAGTACGCTAAGTCCAGACTTGTGAACTTTTGGAGTTTGGACTTGGGAGTTTGGACTTGGGAGTCCAGACTCTCAAGGACGGGAGGACATAGCACGGTCTTTCTGCAATTGGAACAGCAGCTGACTTGATGACGTCACCACCTCAGCTGTCGTTGTCATGAGTTTACTCTGATTCTTCACTGTAAAGTATTTTTACAGTCAAACAAAATATGACAACCCTGCTTTTTTTTGCACTGGTTTCACAGACCTACACATATCATTGTATATATATATATATATATATATATATTTATTGATTGTATATATACTAATATATTTATATAGATACACATATATTTGCAAACAATTTGGTCAAAAGTAATAAGACTGTAGTTCAAAGTTAAAGTTAAATTAAAATCTTAAGTTATAAATCGTAACCTTTCCCTCAGTCAAACTGATTTAATGTGACTGAATAAATAATACAGATTGCTTGTTAGATCCTCAAAGTCGATTGATATCTCATGTTTAATCGATACGGAGACATCGGAGCCAGCGGATCATTTCAAAAAGTCCAGCCGAGATCAAGCTGCTGTCGGCGGGCAGCAGAGCGCTGACGGCCCGGTGCTGACGGGAATCACGGTCCCTCAGCAGGACCTCAACCCATCGGCGTATCTTTTTAAATAAGATGAGTCTGGACAAACCAACCACAGATTTGATCCTTAAACAAATAACTTCTCGCCTGAAAACATCCTAAAATTCTTCATTGCTGAAGCATTCCAACTAATAATAAGATGAATACGTTGAATAAAGAAGAGGATAACAATAGTTGGACTGCTGAAGCATTCCAACTAATACAGAAGAGGATAACAATAGTTGGACTGCTGAAGCATTCCAACTAATACAGAAGAGGATAACAATAGTTGGACTGCTGAAGCATTCCAACTAATAAGCCCGCAGGAGTCCATGAAGTGTACTTGCTTCAGGGGTCTATGACCTCTTGCAGCTGAAGCCACACTTAATAACGGAAGCTGTCCAGTTTTGCCTTTAAAGTAAAGGTCGTCCAGGAAAGAAAAAAAAACATTTACTGTGAACGATACAGTATTCGTTTGATTGATTTTGTTATGTTCTGAAATCTTTGGGTGGTAGACTCGAAGAAATAGTTCTGGATTCAGTAAGTTATAATAAAACAGATTTAATAAAAAGTTGATGGTACAGTGTAAACGAGGATGCACAAAAACACAGCGTCCACAGACCACCGAATATCTAACGGCAGTTAACTGTCTAGCCTTCAAATGATGCACCACGAACGGTGTAAAACATTTGATATTATAGATCAATATAATGGGCGTTGTCATCTCTCATTGGCTTAACATTACAACGTGCAATTGGTTATAAGTTTAACAGAGGTGGAGGCAGCATTCGGGTTGGTTCAGAGGTGGTACCTCAGCACGCTTTGCTTCCTGTTACTTGACTTCATCTCTCCACCCCTCTGTGTAACTGAGCACAAGTTCCCTCCCCTGGAGAAGTTGTTTTTCAGTACAGAGGGGTACCTGGCACGGCACCCATTTTGAGAAGAACTATGAGCTCATCTTCATTTCACATTCCTGGCCTTCCTACAACACCTCATATGTGAACACACTGACTAAACTAACTGTAACTTTCCCCATGATATGAATACACAATTGCATAAGGTTCACTCCCCCTTATTGTTTATATTCTTTCTTAAGTATCATATTTTTCACATTCCTTATTTACAGTGTACGGCATAGTAAATTATTATAAATCTATTATAAATCTATTATAAATCTAGTGGATAACATTTTTAATTTGCTATCACTATTTATATTATAAATCACTTCATCTCAAAAACTATTTTATTACTTTTATAAAGACTTACTGTTTTTAACTCATCATCATCCTTGTCTTTTTTCTCATATGCTGTGTATATTTTGTTGAATAATTAAATAATTAAGTTAAAATTGAGTGGTTAAATCTTTAAAAAAAATAATTAAGTAACAAACAAACCAGACTATTTATACTTACAGGCAGCAGTACAGATCCAAAGGACAATACATATTGTACAAAACCCAATTACTTAATAAAACATGAATTTTACAGGATTAAGCTCACTCAATTCATCCTTCTATGTGAAATATAATTAAATTGTTATTTTTAAAGGTAATCCAGTATAATAAGGCACCTGTATTTATTGTATATTGGTATTTATTTGTGATAGGGATCATTGCATATGCACTAGATCACTAAAACGGTGCAATTTTATAAGAAAAGTTATAATTTTTGGAAGCATAAAAGTGTATGTTTTATGGCCATGGATTTTAAGAAATGAATATGTACTTGCAAAATAATGTACCAGCAAATTGATGTTGCATGTAGTAGGATGGTAAACATCTGGAGATCGATGTAAAGCCCATGTGACAATAATAGGTTACAATAAGGTTGTTTTGCAAACTAAATGAGTATCAACCTTATATTCTTCTTCAATACAATATGAATTGTTACTTCGATAGTTGTTTTTATTACACACAGATTGGTCAATTCCGTATTATTTTGAAAACCTCACCCGGAAATGTATTGCGTAATGTAGTATTACTTCGCGCTCTTTACGCTCCACTGTCAGCGCGTCAACTCGTCAGCTGTGATTACTTTCAGCTGTGGACGTCGTAAACGCAGGAAAAAGAGCCCCTTAAAAAGCAGGGGGACCAGATCCAGGTCCTCCATGATCCAGGTCTCCAAATGGCCTTTGCCACCTCGAGCCCCGCTGCCGCCTCCAGCCCGACGCGCCAGCCCGACGCGCCGGAGAAGGCTGAGCTCCGACGCCTTAACGACCGCCTCTCCAATTATATCCAGCGGGTCAAAGAGCTGGAGAATGAACGGACCACCAATCAGCAGGAGGAGATGGATGAGTCGAAGATCCGGGAGATGGACGGCGTCCGGCGGCTCTACCAGGAGGAGTTGGCCGACGTCCGCAAGTCCCTGGACTGCCTGGCCGGAGAGAGAGCCCGTTTACAGCTAGAAAATGGCAACATCTGCGAGGAGCACAGGAATCTCCAAGCCAGGTAGCAGCGTGACGACACGGCCACGCAGGAGCACGCAGGTGCCGGGAAAGCTTTTACTCCAGACTGCTTAAAAAAGGGCTCATTTAATTCAACTGTGTTGTACGCATGAACTTATGCATCCAGTGTTTCCCCTAGGTTTACAGCTTCAGGGGGGCGGGGTGTCGGCCGGGGGGGGTGTCGGCGACGACGGCGACGTTGGGACATTGGGAGCGATGTTGGGAGCGTTTAAAAAACGCAGATATATCTGTTTTCTTTCCACGCGACATTATTGGACGCTCTCTGCCGGCTGATGGAAGTGTGCTCTCTGCCCACCTGTGCGCGCGCACGAGTCTGTGGGCATCGGGTCGGATCTCCGCGGTGCGCGTTACCGAGAGCAAAGTAGAGTTGTAAACGCGACCATGACAGAAATACGATCAATAAAATAAGAACATTGAGTTTGTTTAATAAAAGAACAAGGTGTAGACCTGTTTATAGGAAAGGGAACCTTAAATCACGTCTGTGATCTGGCGCGACGGAGAAAATTACAGGGGGGCGGAGGGTTTTTTCAGGGGGGCGCCCCGCCCCCCTATTCTAACGGTAGGGGAAACCCTGGCATCACAGATGAGGACACCGCTACGTGTCAGAGCCGCTGTAGTTTAGTGTAATACTCCGAGGAGAGTATCCCCAGCGGAAGGTGTCTCAGTAGTAGTACTAGTACAGCTGGTTCACTGCACTCAGTGTCGTTTTTTCGTGGACTCTGACCTAAACGAACGGAGCATTGATCCTTCATAAGTTTGGTTTGAAATCTACACTTTCCCACTTTCCCCACAGAAGATGCATGTTTTGAACCTTGAGGTGCCTCCTTTTCTTTCTTTTTGGCTCGCGTGGAAACTAATGGATACGCAAAAAGACTGCAACCGAGACCACACGGATGGAAGGGTCATAGTTCCTTTCAGGAAGGAATACTGTGAAGGTGTATGTCTAGGTGGAATTGTTTTAGGTTTAAAACAGACTATGGTTTAGGTAATCCTTAACTTAAGAAGAGACCTAGAAGTTGACTCCAGACGTGTGAGTGCAGTCTACATGATCCGAGAGGACTATCGGTGGTCGTCTGTGATGCTCATCATTGTCCTGCTGCTCTTCCCGCTCAGGAACCAGAAGAAGGAGGGTGACCTGGCGACGGCGTTGACCCAGTGGAGGAAAGCAGAAGCCATCCTGTGCTCCAAGGATGCTGAGTTCACGAAGTTGCTGTCTGAGCACCGGAGGGTCACCGATGACTTCACCGACCAGAACAGACAGCTGGAGAACGTATGAGCGAAGGCTGGATTTCCACATGCTGGGTGAAGCACGGGGCTAAGGGACAGCGTGGTGTGCATGTGTGAGGGCTTTAAAGGCCCCCAATTAGAAAGTGTTGTGACATGAAAAGAGATGACACCCTCAATTCCTTGCGGCAGCAACATTTAACGCAACTCTGGTTAATTGGGTCTGCCGTTGTGTAGCCTATTGCGTTTGTCTTCTCGGAGCAGCGCAGTTGTCTTTTCCCACGTCCTTGACCTGATGCACCCTTTACTAATTCATGCCGAGTGTCTGCAGGATGAAGATCCACCAAAATGCTCCACACTGACACTAACATTTGTAACAGAACTGATTTTTAAGCTCCACAGCCGTGACTTTCAGAGATGCAGCTAATGTATTCAGATGGACTAACTGTCTGGGCTGGGTGTCACTAGGTGGAGGGAGCACTGGCAGACACAAAGAACCAGCTGAGCTCTGAGATCCTGAGGAGGGTGGACTTGGAGAACCAGGTGCAGACCCTGAAGGAACAGCTGGGACTCCAGAGGAACATCAGTGAGCAGGTAAAAACACACACTGCCCTGAAGCTGGCCATCTTGACTCTAAATGACTATTCCTGTCTTACTGTATTGTTTTTCTGCATTGCCTCAGGCGGACACTTGCACAACTCTGTGGCTTTATTTCTGTTTTGAAGGAGCTCTTGGCGATCCGCCGCCATGAGAGTTGTCTAGTGGAGCTGGACTCGGGGCGGCAGAGGGAATTTGAAACTAAACTGTGCGAGACTATGAAGCAACTCCGCCAGGACCATGAGTCTCATGTGCAGCAGTACAAGGAGGAGGTCGACAGAACCTTCAGTTCAAAGGTACTCCTGCACAACTTGGTTTCCATATGTACGGCCCATTTTCTTTTCCTGTTTGTGATATTTTTTTATTTAACCAGGAAGTGCCATTGAGATTAAAACTCTTTTTTGAGGGAGACCTGGCCAAGACAGGCAGCAGCATAACAAACACATAGTTACAGACAGAAAACACAGAACAAGACTAGTTAAAAGAAGCTAAGAGACAGTGACGTAGTGTTAATTTAAGAAACATTTAAATTTTTGGGAACCTGCCTCTATTTCTTTCTTTCGAGATTTAAAAGCAGTCAGTGGTATCAGTTCTCTGAGCTTTAAAACATTCTGCAACATATTCCACGATGAGGGGGCAGAGTACACAAAAGCCCTTTTTCCCATTTCCGTTCTGGCATTTGGGACAGCGAGCATAAAGTCCTGAGAACGCAAAGAATATTGTCCAACACTTCTCTGGTTGATACAAATGCACAGGTAGTTTGGGAGCAGACCAAGGATTGCCTTATAAATAAGGGTGTACCAATGAGAGAGCCTACGGGTGGCCAAAGCAGGCCGTCCTACCCGAGAGTATAACTGTGGTGAGTCAGAGCCTTACAGTTTGTAATGAACCTCAGTGAAGCATGGTAAGCTGCGTCCACCCTACGAAGACAGTTAGCAGAGGCATGCATATAAAGAGCACCATAGTCCAACACTATGTTAAAAAAAAATAGCCGCAACTAATCGCTTTTTACATTATTGGAAAAGCACAGCTTATTTAGAAAATAAAAACTCAGTTTTAACCTCAACTTTTTCACCAGGTACTGTACATGTGGCTGAAAAGTGAGGGAGTCATCAGTCAGAATACCCAGATATTTATGAGTCAACGACCACTATTTCACTTCCTTCAAGAGTGACCACCGAAGGGATATTCTGTGGCCTACTCCGACTATTTGAAAACAACATAAGTTTAGTCTTATCTGTATTTAAAACGCGTCTCAGTTGAAAAGGGGTATTTTGAACAACATTAAAAGTATTTTGCAGGAGATCGATTACCTGCACAAGAGTTGACTCACAGCAATATATCAGTGTCATTTAGCGTCACCACATTTTGGCCCAGATTATTTATATAAATAGTAAATAAAAGTGGACCTAATTCCGATCCTTGTGGCACACCTTTACAGACGTTAGCAATTTCAGGATAGGCCCTCATATCTGATGCACTGAGACCTATTCTCAAGGTAGCTCGTGAACAAAGCGACCGCTTGTTCAGAGAGCCCTGAGTTGCGGAGCCTCAGCCTTAAAACATCATGGTCAACTGTGTCAAATGCTTTGGCCAGATCAATAAACAGTGACGCACAGTGTTGCTGCTTGTCAAGAGCAACACAAATGTCATTGACCACTTTCAATGCAGCTGTAATAGTGCTTTTTCTTCTTCTCCTTCTTAAAGCCTGACTGGTAGGTTGCTAAAATGGCATTGTTGTACAGAACTCCTTAAGTTATAATAAATAATATATACTTTTTTTTTTTTTTTTTTTTTTCTTCTCTGCACTACAGTTGCAGAATGCCCAGCAGGCCGCGTTGGAGAACAACAGAGTTGCATCAGCCACCAAAGACGAACTGGAAACCACTAAGCTCAGAGTAGAGAGCCTCGGCTCTCAGCTCCAGCAGTACCAGAAAGATGTGAGTCCATAATGCATGAGCGTACCTCTTAAAAGGGCTATCTTTAACATGCTGAACATTTCTATTAGTATTTGGACTGAGGCAACACGTCTAATGAAGTCTCTTTACTCCAATGGCTTTGAAATGAAGCAGCAGGTGGCGCGTGTTGTTCCAGGACTGACTGGACCAGACTATCAGACACCTGCTCCACTAAAATGAGGTTTTCTAAAGGGACTGCTTTACTCCACAGGGACCGACTAAATGACACTTTCAAAGTTGTTTCCTGGCATTGATTCAACTTCTAAAAACTAATCTGGAGTTTAATTTCTAAAAGGATTCACACTAAATGTTTGCGTGCCACAAAATTTGTTCAGATTTATAAAACCTTGCGTACGCCTGCCAGTGCAGTTTCCTTTTATGAATCCCAAATGAAATGTTTTCTTTTAGCATCATGATGAGGACTGATGTGGAGGGACGGTCACCATGGTTACTCCTCTGCTCCAGTGAGCTCTGATACTCATCAAATATCCGCTTGCAGCTCTGTGTGCCGACTGACTTTAGAATAAACCATAAATGAATCACTAGTCGTGTTCACTGCAACGATTTTAATTCAGAAACACTTTATGAAATCTTAAATTGTGACGTCTGCACAGTATTAGAAGATTATTGCTCTGTTCTTTAATGCTAGTTGACGTTATTGACATAACTTAATCAGCTGCTCCAGATCACCACTCGTAGTTTGGTCTGTGCGCCAGAGTGCAGACTGCGCTGATGATATATTGAGCTAATTTTGATTAGAGGTTTGCGTGTTTATATCTTTTAACAATTGAAATGTGCTTCTATGTATGGCTCACTAGTACGAGCACAAAGAACACTGCTGGTGTGAATGTTGATGGTAAAGAGAATCACAAAGTAGCATGTGAGAGGCATTATACCTGTATTGATGCCTCGTTCACCATCTGCGTCGCTAATCTCCCCGTCGCCTGAATGTTCGTACTCATGAGTCACTTTCCGTACAAGGTAATCACATTTTGAAAAAATTAGATAATTTGTGTCTGTGATGAGCTAAACTAACGGTCTGCTTCATATGGAGAGATAAGGTGTCAATATTCCTTTACACATGGATAGAACAGATTGGGTCCAATCTACATCCAGGACATGGTAAAACCGTACACCCCAGCCCGTTCGCTTCTGCCAATCGGCTTGTAGCTCCGTCACTGAGCTAAACACTCTACAAAGTCACGACTGTTTGCTGTCCTGGCTCCTCAATGGTGGCATGAACTCCCCATTGACAGCAGGAAGTCTCTACATTTTTCGTCGCAAACTAAAAACACACCTTTTTCAACTACACCTTGAATAAGGAAGGTAGCACTTACTGATAGCACTTTGTGGTTTAACTTTATTGAAGAGATTGTACTTTCGTGATTCCTGTTCTGAGTTTGTACTCGTGGTTGGATTGCACTTATTGTAAGTCGCTTTGGCTAAAAGCGTCAGCTAAATGTAATGGATAAAAACAATTTAGAAATGTTGTTTTCTGGTTGACAGTTGTCTGGTAATCTTGACAGAGCAATATATGGGGTTCAGAGCATTATTATAGTTTTTCCTTTTGCTCAGTTTCAGTTAGCTGCCCTATTCAACTAAATGCTGCATCCTTTGCTTTAGTCTTAGTCACCTGTGTATCATTTAGTATATTTGTGTTGAGCTAACTCTTGTTTGTGTCTCGTTCTTTGAAAACCTTTTTTGTTGAAAGTAATTAATAATTTGCTCCAAGCTGTTTTCTTCTTTCAAGCATGCTCAGCTTTTGTCTTCTCCTGTCAGAAATTGGTCCTGGAAAGCCGCCTTCAAGAGCTGGAGAGGACTCTTGACGGGGAGCGGGAGGTTTGGCAACAGAGACTCAGTCAGAAGGAGCAGGAGCTCCTGACTATGGGAAGCAAGATGTTCGCCCAGCTGGAGGACTACGAGAGCCTGCTTGATGTCAAGCTAGCTCTGGACAGGGAGATCAATGCCTACAGGAAGATGCTGGAGGTGGAGGAGCAGAGGTTTGGCTGTGAACTTGTTGTAATTCCACACATGGCATGATACCTGGCTCTCTGGCAGTTTTTTTTTAATTTTTTTTATCAAATGTAATTTTCTTCTCAGATTGCAGCTGTCTCCCAGCCCTTCCCAGCACACTGTTGTACCTCGAACTTACAAACTCAGAGGGAAGAAACGGAAATACGAGGGAGCGTCTGGCAACTCCCCCGCCTATAAAATGTCCAGCCGCTCGGCAGAGCACTCCGCTGTGAACGTGGCAGAGGTCGACATCGACGGAAATTATGTCGTGGGCAGTGACACAGAGCCCTTACCGAGAAAGGTAAAGACACTGACTCAAACACTAGCCAAGTGCTCTTACAGAAACAGGTTAAAATGCTTTAGTACATGAAACTTGACGTCCGTCTTTTTATCTTCCTGCCTACACTGAAACCAAAAAGGAAGAAGAGGAAATGTTCTGTCTCGAGTGCAGAGCAGACGGCGCACTGTACAGGTGAGGAGGGCGGTGCTGCCAAACCGAGGCTTCCTCCTCTGCTGTGCACGGCTCTGTGTAAAGATGCATGGCTTGTTTCAAACGTGTTGGATTTGCTCCGGCCTTTGTGTTTTATTCAGCAACAAGCCTTGAACTTGTGTTCAAGTGACTAATTGGGACAACGATTATTTTTAAATGTATCCAGTATTGACGGATACGCTGAAACCGGCTGCTGCGATGGAAAGTGAGCAGCATCAATGTTACACTGCCACTGACTGGCTCAAGTTATCATAAGGGTGTGACTACATGTAACCAAGATTTCAGAACTTGACTTCTCCTTCTCTTTCCATAATGGGAAATGATAACAACAGAGCCTCTAATGGGGGAGCAGGTTGCACTTTAAGTGGATGTAAATGATGGCGCCAGCTCGCCCCAATACATTCTGAAATTATTAGTTGGCCCCAGAAATAGGGTAAAATGGGGTCCATGTTTTAAAATACCAAAGTTGCACTTGAACCAGCTCCACTGAGCCCAACAGCATGGATCCTGATAAACTTCCTCATCAGATCAATGAGTGGAGTACTTCATGTGAGATTAATTGGAAAACATTTGAAGCAACAAAAACCTGTTCATGGTGGTGACGTATATCCACTCTAGTCACACAACTAGAGTAGAAGACGCCGCTCTAGAAACAGTTTGGCAAAATGTTCAACTCTGGTGAATTCGAAATAACACTTAAACCACAGTCCCACAATAACACAACGTTTCTCCAAACTGGGGGCTTTCCCACTGCCATCTACTTTAGGTTATACACTAGTTATAACCAGTTTGGTGTTGTCCCATACAGCCCAGGAGGCAACCTCCGTTTCTGAAGAATGAAGGAAATGCAGACGTGTCTTAAACCAACATCCTCTCTCTCTGGAGGCCAGCAGGGGGCGGCAACTCTGGTTGCAAAAAGAAGTCTGACTATATGGAAGTCTGAGAAAATTACTGATTTCTTCAATACAGCATGAAGTTCATTTCGTAAATTATGGTCCCATTTAATTCCCAAATGGACCATAAAGCAGGTTATGCTTTTGGGTGGGGGCTATTGTGATTGACAGGTCTCTGCCACACCAGAGAATACCGCATCACTCCTGTTCACTGGTTGAAAAAAAAAAAAATGCAGAGATGGCCAAAATACAGAACTCGAGGCTTTAAAACTGCAGGTCTCACAGGTTAGCCTTGTGTCCTGCATGGCAATGTTTGCATTAAGCAAATTTATTCAGTTTCCTTTTTAACATTTCTTGTGTGTACAAGGAAATTGGCTCTTGAGGGAAGTTTATACCGCTTTCAGTTTTGTTTTCTAAGTTTTTAGCTCTCTAGAAACAAGAACATTTGACTTTAATTTGGAATGTGTGAAACTTCAACCCAGCCAACCACTTTTCACTTTAATTTGTTTCTTTAAATTAAAGGTTTAGAAGTTGTGCTCATTGTTTGCCCTCAGTGTGCTTCTCTGTGCATACGAACGGCAAAATCCAAAGTATATTTCTGTAAGCAACACTGGCTCATTTAGATAGGCTTGGCCTTAGCCGGACAACTGTCGCCTTAATGCAGTGGTACTGTGTGGACCCAGCAACGATTGCTAGTGCAAATGGAAGGCTCAGGCCATGGGAACTCAATGAGCCATTATGCAAAACTGCTCTCTTGATGCATTTTGTTTGGAAGCTGATGCATGGTCTTTGTCAGACATGTCTGTCTAATATCTTAATTTTTTTTAATATAGTTCATTTTTTTATTAAAGCATGTGTTTTTATTTAATTTGCACAAATAAGTATAATACAGAGCCCAGCTGCAATATTATATTTTTATTAATTTGTAATGTTTAATTTCATAGGCACAAAGGATGCAGCAATGCCAATGAAGAAATAACTAACTTCATACTAATGAACTACCTTGTGTCCTGTGACTCTAATTGTATATTTGATAAATATGACGACACTGCTGTTTGTTTCAGGATCTATCTGAGGCCAGCTGTGCCGTCATGTGATGGAAAGCCTAGAGACCTTGGACTGGCTCTGACCTTGAAGAATAAACGTCTGGCCGAGAGTAGTTTGTCATTTAGGACGACGATGGAACCAAACTCCAGTCTGACTTTGACATGTTAGTCTGCCTGTGACGCACTCTGATGCCTGAGAGCAACCGTATCAACCTCAGTATTCCTCACTGGTTTCATGGCTCTTTTTGCACAAGATGAGATGTGGGCTTTGCCTTACTTTGCTCTAATTTTAAGTGTGTGTGTGTAATAAAGTTATACATTTCTATAAAAAAGCTGTGTGCTTGAATGTCCTGTTCACTATGGATCACATGACACTTGATAAACCAATTTAATAGCAGGAGAAGTAAGTAGGATGGAAGAGACAACCGCGGTTCAGTGAAAATCCCACTACGCTTGCATGACGGGACACATTTTTAGTATGTTTTTACTTTATTTGTAACGTGTAGATAATAAGCAGCGACACACTTGATGCTGTGTCACTTTACACAGCATCAAGTGTGTCACTGCTCATTATCTATGCGTTACACTTTAAATGTTGCTGCTGGAACTGTTTTTTTTTTTTTTTTTCATCCTGTGGTTTTATTTTGAAAGGACATTTTTATGCAGCGGAGTGTCGTTATTTTGCCAGCTCTGGTTTCGCACTTGTCCCTCCATGTTTTCAGCAGAGTGGGCCAGGTTGGGTCAAACCATCCTGATATGAGGGAGACTCTGGGTTTTTAGGATAATTACATTAAACAGCCTACTGAATATAACATTGACAACTGATGGCGCTGCCTGCATGACAGGAAAAAACTCAGGGGTTGGGAGGAGAATTGAGTGCTGCTTAATTTTCTGTAAAGCACAATGTTTTTCAGTATCTACTGATGAGGTAATCACAAGAGAAGTTAATGTTGTATATATGAATACTTTTGAATTCCACTTTTGTTTAATTTATTTTGAGTTAGTGGAAAAGCTGCTCCTCAACACAGTGACGTGTTCCACAGTAAAGTGTTTGTCATAGATTCGGTGAGTGTGTGTTCTCAGTTAAAGTTAGGTCATTTCAGTCTTTTTGAAACTACTTCTTAGTTGTTGGACTGTTTGTGCATGAAAGCTGTTGAGTCTGTTTAAAAATAGCTGAAGATTCTGAATTATGTTGTAATACCTCGTGTCCTGAAGATGCAGTTTTAGTTTTTTTCTTTTTTATTAAAATGCAGCTAATTGAGTGTAAAAGGGAATAGTTCCCTCTCTATCATCGCCACCAGCTGCTCGTTTTGGTTATTAAACTTGTTTTTGTGTTAGCATACATATTCTGTACTATCTCAGGTTCAAACTGCACCATCTTTTCATTAAATACATTGGAGAAGTTGAGACTGTTCCTCGATTTGGGTCGTGGCTTGTCATTCAGGGATGATAGTGGGTCCCGGAGCCAGACCAGTTGAGAACCACTGCCTTATAGCACGTTTTGACCAGTGGTTATCTTGGCTGCCACTTGGATATGTACGTGTCATTTCACTCGGGCACCTTTAGTCCACATATCATGGTCCTGTTTTGCTGTCTAAAGATGCAATGTTTCAGTAACTGAGCCAACAAATTACTTTTTCTCTAGCTCATCAGGTCAACGTTCCAATCCACCCCTACTTGGTTTATGACCAGATACCCCAACACTACTAGCATTCCCATCAGTTTCAGCTGCACTTTTAGTGCTAACTCACTTATGTTGACACACTAAAGTAAGATGGTGAACATGGTCAGCCTAATGCCTGCATGCTGACTTAGCATTTAGCTCAAAGCTGGTCATAAGTACAGCACCACAGAGCTGCTAGCATGGCTGCAGACTGTTTGAATACAGAACGCTTAGTGTTACAGAAGCTTCTCCTACTCCAGACAGTCTAAATGTCCTTCACTCACTGTTGCATTACCCCAATCTACTCGCGAGAGTAAACCTAGCAGGGCTGTTGGGTGCTTTAAACCACAACCTTGGTTTGATTCCAGATGGAGGGCGCTCTTGTAACCTTGCTTCATGTGGATGAAAGACTTTTTTTGTGGCACGCCTAGATGAGAAAACATGTGATTCAACAAGCCATTTAGATTTGGCTCTATTATTGTAGATATTGGAACTGCGAGGTTGCAACAGATTGTCAACAATTGCGAATGTTACTGGTAATCTCTTATGCCATGAAGAGGAAAAATACCTGGATAGTCAGTCCAGAATGCTTTGTTGTCTCCAGGAAAAGATACTGATTGTCACTGTCAAAAGTACTTTACATGTCCACAATTGCCAAGATGACTCCTTTTGATTCAGAGAGTGACATAAGATTGTAGTTTTCGTCTTTTCTAGACCAACCCAAAGGTTGTGAGATGTGTTAAATTTGCTCTTTTGGTGCAATTGTTCCGAGCAAAAGGTGACAATCCTCTGTAGTCTACCCCATAGTCTCTTTGTTGGTGCCTTTGCAGAGAAGGTGTTTATGGACCGGGTCTGTTGGGTAGGAGTGCTGTGGGCAGGCAAGGGAATCTGCAATCGCACTTTGTTGTTGGTCTTCTTCCATGTCTGGAACAAATTCATATGGTAGCGCACAGATACCTGAGAAACAAATGAGCATGTTTTAGTGCACCTGCGATGGATTAGGTTAGTGATTCTCAACTGGTGGGTCGCGCACCCGTTTTCAGTGGGTTTTACCTTTGCCTGGTAAAAGGTTTTATTTTGAAGGGACTTTTTTATGCAGCGGATTGTCGTTTTTTTGCCGGCTCTGGTTTCCACTCGTTTTGCACTTGTCCCTCCATGTTTTCAGCAGCATGTGCCAGGTTGGGTCAAACCATCCTGATATGGGGGAGACTCTGGGTTTTTAGGATAATTAGTTGGAATGCTTCAGCATTGAAGCATTCCAACTATTGTTATCCTCTTCTTTATTCAACTTATACGTATTAGTTGGAATGCTTCAGCAGTCCAACTATTGTTCTTCAAATCTTTATTAGTTGGAATGCTATTGTTATCAACTTCTTTCTTCAACTTATTATTCTGTTTCTTCCGTACGTATTTTGAACAAAACCTTCAGCTATTATTCTATAATTTCATATTTTTTCAAATATTCAAATTATTAAGCTTTTTATAACAAAAAATCCTATGAAGAAAGTCTTCAAATCTGCTTAAACTTCTTCAACTTCAAAAGTTTAAAGGTTCGCCATGCTTTCAGGTAGAGACGCCATTTCAACTTTAAAATGTTGACAAAACCTTCAGCTATTACCGTCTGATTCAGCTTTTTGATATCTTTAATACTTTTTTAACTGTCAGCGTTTTAGTTTTATGCTTTTTTTCCGACCTTTTCTGCATTTAACATGGGTGTGTATTGCGCAGCTCAGAGTGGGTGATGTCACAGCTAGAGTCCTGAGACTTCAAGATTTCGTCGATTGTTTTTCTTTGTGCTTTTTGCCATCTACTCGACAATACTAACTTTTTGGGCATAATTTATATATCAAAACATTGGAAATATTGTCTTACTTCGTAAACTTGTGTCGATTTGAATCCAACAGATTCAGACGTGTTTAAATTGGACTATAAGTGAGAGGTGGTCCTCCTCCTTCCTCCATTCCCTCCCATGTTAAATCTCCCTCAAAAATGTCTCTCACAGACAATCATACCTGATTTCGAAATCGCAACTAGAGACACATTGTGTAACCTAGAGAAAAATGCATTGAAGTCTATGGGCCTCATTTTAGAAGCAAAAACTCTGGGTCAATCCCAATCTCCACCCTAAACCCTCAAACCCTGAACCCTCAGGCACTCACTGACGTCAGCTGCTAAATGGCTGAGTGTGAGAGGCTGTGAGGGCTTGAACTGGTGTGAATATGAATGGGAAAGCACTTTGCTGCAACATCACATGACCACATACACAAATATTGTGTACAATTGTGTATTTATTTTATACTTTTTATTCACTGATTTGAACGTTTTCCTCACGAGATGAGAAGTCATTTTAAATGATCTATTTATTCGTTTTGTCAAAACGAAATGTTTGAATGTAAAAAAAAAATATTTATATATATATATATTTTCTGCTTGCTTTCCTCTGATTTCATGTGTTTTTATGTTCCATCTTTAATCCGTAATGTTATAGTGTATTTTATCGGGCTGAACGCCCACGTGTCTCTGTTTGCCTTTTTTTTTTTACGTCTTCATGCTTCCATTGGGAACTGCGTGTTTAACGTCACATTGCTATGAACTGTGGGTAATTCCCTTAGGCAAAGTCAGCATCTAATGCTGACTTACGGAAAGGGTTCATAAATGGCTCAAAATGTCTGCCAGAGAGCCCTCGAGCATTCGACGATGTGACAATGGGACACCCCTAAACCCTCACGGACTTCGCGGGAGCGCGCCTCAAAGTCCGTGAGTCAGTAAGGGTGGAGATTGGGACTGGCCCTCAGTCTCTCACTCATGACACAGGTGTTTCAAATGAACTAATCAGTGCAGCTTCACACACTCAAACTGCTATATCATACAAAGAGAGGACACACACAGAGAGAAACTGTGTGCTCTTACTGGAGAGGAAGAAAAGTGAATTTGATGCCAGACATACAAACACACACCCACACACAAACACACACACACTGGGGAAACTCCGTCACACAGGAGACCGCCCACTTATGATAAGTGGGCAGCCTTTAACCAGCATACAGTTTGCTGGTGTAATTTTATAAATGTGAAACAATGACTGAACATTTGTACCCTGTCATAAGTAGCGCCCGCTGCGCTCTCAGCTGTATTCTGTGAACATTAAATGATGCTCTCTGTTGAGAATGACAATGCACCATGGGTATGATCCATCCATCCATTATCAGCCGCTTATCCGGGGTCGGGTCGCGGTCGCAGCAGGTTCAGCAGGCCGACCCAGGCTTCCCTCTCACCCGCAACACTTTCCAGCTCATTCTGGGGGATCCCGAGGCGTTCCAAGACCAGCCGGGAGATATAATCCCTCCAGTGTGTCCTTGGTCTTCCCCGGGGTCTCCTACCAGTTGGACGTGCCTGGAAAACCTCTAATGGGAGGCGTCCAGGAGGCATCCTGATTAGATGCCCGAACCACCTCAGCTGACTCCTTTCGACACGAAGGAGCAGCGACTCGACTCCAAGCTCCCCCCTCATGTCCGAGCTTCTTACCCTATCTCTAAGGCTGAGCCCGGCCACCCTACGGAGGAAGCTCATTTCGGCCGCTTGTATCCGAGACCTCGTTCTTTCGGTCACGACCCAGAGTTCGTGACCATAGGTGAGGGTTGGAACGTAGACCGACCAGTAAATGGAGAGCTTTGCCTTCCGGCTCAGCTCCCTCTTCACCAAGACGGGCCGGTACAGCGCCTGTTTTACTGCTGCAGCCGCACCGATCCGCCTAGCGATCTCACGCTCCACCTTACCCTCACTCGTGAACAAGACCCCGAGATACTTGAACTCCTTCGCTTGGGGTAGGCAGTTTGTCCCCACCTGGAGGGAGCAATCCACCGGTTTCCGGCAGAGCACCATGGCCTCAGATTTGGAGGTGCTAACTCTCATCCCTGCCGCTTCACACTCGGCTGCAAAACGCCCCAGTGAATGCTGGAGGTCACGGTCCGAGGAGGCAAACAGGACCACATCATCCGCGAACAGCAGAGAGGCGATCCCGAGACTCCCGGATCGGATCCTCTCCGCCCCCTGGCTGCGCCTAGATATCCTGTCCGTGAAAATCACGAACAGGACCGGTGATAAAGGGCAGCCCTGGCGGAGGCCAACACCCACTGGGAACGTGTCTGACTTACTACCGAGGATACGAACACAGCTCCTACTGCAGGCGTACAGAGACCGGATGGCTCGTGCCAACGGGTCCGGCACCCCATACTCCCGCAGCACCCCCCACAAAAACCCCCGAGGGACCCGGCCGAAAGCCTTCTCCAGGTCCACAAAGCACATGTAGACTGGTTGGGCAACCCCCAGGACCCCTCCAGTAGTCTTGTGAGGGTAAAGAGCTGGTCCACTGTTCCACGGCCGGGACGGAATCCACACTGTTCGTCTTGAATCCGAGGTTCGACAAGCGGTCAGAGCCTCCTTTCCAGCACCCTGGCATAAGCTTTTCCCGGGAGGCTGAGCAGTGTGATACCATGATAGTTCAAGCACACTCTCCGGTCCCCTTTCTTGAAGATGGGAACCACCACCCCGGTCTGCCAGTCCATGGGTACTGTTCCCGACCCCCATGCGACACTGCAAAGGCGTGTCAGCCAAGACAGCCCAACAATGTCCAGCGCCTTCAGCATCTCAGGGCGGATCTCATCCACCCCCGGTGCCTTGCCACCAAGGAGCTTTTTGACTACCTTAGCGACCTCTGCCAGGGATATGGGTGCAACCACCCCAAAGTCTTCCGGCGCTGCCCCCTCTCCAGGGGACATGTTGGCCGGGTTTAGGAGTTCCTCAAAGTGCTCTTTCCACCGCCTGACAATGTCGCCAGTCCGGTTCAGCAGTTGATGGAGCTGATTGTGGAGGATCAGAACCAGACACTGATGAGACTGATGACAGTAGAGATTGGAAGGAGACTCAGGAACCTCAGTCAGATTAAAACCCTCTGCAAAACATTGAAGTACCTGTAAGTGATGTGAACTGTAGTACTGGAAATACATCAATCAGATCGCCTGAATGTGCTGGAAGCTCTGACCACAAGGTACGTCTGAAGAGACACACTAGATCCAAAACACGAGTTAAACCATTTAGTTGTTCAATTTGTGGTAAAACATTTTCACGAAAGGGAACCCTGAACGATCACATGACTCTCCACACAGGAGTGAAACCATTTAGTTGTTCGGTTTGTGGTAAAACATTTTCACAAAAGAGGTACCTGAACTATCACATGACTCTCCACACAGAAGTCAAACCATTTCATTGTTCAGTTTGTGGTAAAACATTTTCACAAAATGGGCTCCTGAAAAGTCACATGACTCTCCACACAGGAGTGAAACCATTTCGTTGGGTCAATTCCAATCTCCACCCTTACGGACTCACGGACTTTGAGGCGCGCTCCCGCGAAGTCCGTGAGGGTTTAGGGGTGTCCCATTGTCACATCGTAGAGTGCTCGAGGCTCTCTGGCAGACATTTTGAGCCCTTTATGATCCCTTTCTGTAAGTCAGCATTAGATGCTGACTTTGCCTAAGGGAATTACCCACAGTTCATAGCAATGTGACGTTAAACACGCAGTTCCCAATGGAAGCATGAAGACGTAAAAAAAAAAAAAAAGGTAAACAAAGAGACACGTGGCGTTCAGCCCGATAAAATACGCTATAACATTACGGATTAAAGATGGAACATAAAAACACATGAAATCAGAGGAATGCAATCAGAACATATATTTATAAATATTTTGTTTACATTCATCAAACATTTCGTTTTGACAAAAACAAGTAAATATATCATCCAAAATGACTTCTCATCTCGTGAGGAAGACGTTCAAATCAGTGAATAAAAAGTATAAAATAAATACACAATATTTTTTATGTAGTCACGTGATATGTTGCAGCAAAGTGCTGTCCCATTCATATTCACACCAGTTCAAGCCCTCAGCCTCTCACACTCAACCACTTAGCAGCTGACGTCAGTGAGTGCCTGAGGGTTCAGGGCTTGAGGGTTTAGGGTGGAGATTGGAATTGACCCGTTGTTCAGTTTGTGGTAAAGCATTTTCACAAAATGGGCTCCTGAAAAGTCACATGACTCTCCACATAGGAGTGAAATCATTTCGTTGTTCCGTGTGTAGTAAAACATTTTCACAAAAGGGAACCCTGAACGTTCACATGACTGTCCACACAGGAGTGAAAGCATTTCGTTGTTCAGTTTGTGGTAAAACATTTTCACGAAAGTTAACTCTGAAACGACATTTAAAAGTCCACACTAGAGAAACAAATTAGTCGTGGACTTTGCTCAACAAGATTCTCTCGTCTGTTATTTATCAAATCACAAGTGTATTGATGAGAGCATCAGAAATAAATTAGACATAATTAAACACTTAAAAACAGGTTGATACAGACTGCAAAATAAGTTTATTCAGCAAAGATGAAACTACACATCAATTTAAATTCTTTGGTATTGTGGTGAAGCCTGACCGGAGTGGCTTAAAAAGTGGTAGGAGGCAGACATGAGACATGTGTTTATTTATCTAAATGACTCTGCTGCCCGTGAACTCAACATGATATACAAACAATATAAATGAACAAATCAAACAAAAAGTAAATGTACTGAATACAAATAGCCTAACTTCACAGGCACACAGTTACACCATGATGTTCTCCCCCTCTTCCAGGAACAGCCACAGGCAGAAGGTTAATTAAATACGCCTCCAATCAGAAGGAGGAATCTACCTTGCACCCAGCGTAGGTGAAACTGTTAATTTCCAGCCACATGGTACGGCCCAAAAGCTCCCCCTTCAACCTTAACTTCAGGTTGCACACGTTTACATAGTTGCTCCCCCTTATTCACTAACTCGGTGATGCATGAGCCTACAGAACAGCGGGGACGCTGGCGAATTTAACGCCGCTCCTTCAGGCACAGTTTTTGTTTCTGATTTAGCTTACCATTTCCACAATTTTTCATATACTTTAGTTCTTGTCATTTAGTTAACCGGGTAGTTACGTTTTAACACCGTAAACAGCCATTATTCTGTTTTACTTCACTGCAAACGCTTCGACGAGATTTGTTTGTTACCTGTTGCACCTGCTCCTTCACTGCTCCGGACAACTAGCTTGCTAGCGAGCTGTCTCCCGCTTGCCTGCGGCTACTGACGAGCTAGCCGCTTCCCTCCTGGATACTCCTGCCTGGACAGCCTCCCAACTGTCCTGTTCCGGTAACCTGCCTGCTGAGGATCGTAGCGGTCACTTCTCCTGCTCTCCACCTGGACAACAAGCTGGCTGGCCGCGGTGTCTCGCTAGCCGGTGGCTACAGACGAGCCAGCCTCTCAACTACCACTTCTCCAACTCCGGTCATTAAGTCTGTGACTACCGGCATAGCACCTCAGACTTAACATCACATCCCCGGCTGCCATGGTTCTACAATACTCCACCTCGCAACTCCTCAAACTCAACAACTTCTCTGCTCCCCCGTTCATTTCAGCCATCACAGCACTTGGACTCCTCCGTCGGCCCCGTTACATCCACCGAGCCTCCCGCAGAGAGTTGATTTACTGCCTGCCTGATCGCTCCACTCATTCCATCCCCTCCCTCTGGTCAGCACAGTGTACCGCCGCAACTCCTGCACATCATCACAACAACCTGAATGAGCGAGCTGCCCGGCTCCGGTCAGCCAGCATATCGCCGCAACTCCGGCACGTCTCCGGCACAACAACCTGCACGCGCGAGCTGCCTGGCTCCGCCCCCTTACCAAAGCACCCCAGCCTGTCCAAATTCATCCACATCTCAAGATTGCTCTGTTCAACACCCGATCCCTCAACAACAAGGGCCTTTTACTCAATGAATTCATAACTGACAATAATCTGGACTTTCTCTGTTTAACTGAAACATGGCAAAACCAACAGGACTATTTTTCATTAAATCAAACCACACCCCCTGGATACTCATACATGGACAAGCCACGCCTTCATGGGCGTGGTGGTGGAATAGCCACAATTTTTCGAACAGACATCACTACAAGTGCAATAACCATCCCGGCTCCCTCCTCATTTGAACACCTTGTTTTTAAACTGTCTGGTCCCAAACCCTTAGTTACTGCAGTCATTTACCGCCCCCCAAAACCTAACCCTGCTTTCCCTTCTGATCTGTCTGAATTCCTCACACAACTCTGCGCCATCTCTCCATCCATTCTGCTACTCGGCGACTTTAACATACACGTCGACTCACCTGACTCCACAAACTCCTCAGAACTCCTGGACATCTTTAACTACTTCAACATCACCCAACATGTCGACTTTCCTACCCACAAAAAAGGACACACACTCGACCTGGTCTGTACCTCTGGCATCACCATCACCAATCTAACCAGCATTGACCTCACCATCTCTGACCACCTGGCTATCACCCTGGACATTGACATCCCCACCCCCCATGTTAAGCAGAGCCGCACCATAACATTCCGGAACATCAAGTCCATCAACCTCCACTCGCTCTCCTCCTCCTTGGCTGCCATCGTCTCTGCCTCTGCTCCTATTTCGACTGCCTCCCCCACTGCCCTGGTCAATTACTACAATGATGCACTCTCCTCCTGTCTCGACCTCATCGCCCCCAAAAAATCCAAACTCGTCTCCTTCACCCACTCCGCCCCCTGGTACACTGACCAACTTCGCCACCTCAAAGTGCGCGGCCGTCAACTGGAACGCCTTGCAAACAAAACTGGACTCACTGTTCACCTGGATGCCTACAAACTCCACCAACAACAATACAAAGATGCCCTCAACGCCGCTCGCTCCTCTCACTACTCATCCATCATTCAATCTGGCTCCAACAACCCCAAAACACTGTTCCCACCATCAACAAACTCCTCAAACCCATGGACACCATCTCCTCCTCCTTCACTACCACCAAATGCAACTCATTCCTATCCTTCAACGACAAAATCATTACAATACACAACCAGCTGGCTGCCTCCTCTCCCTCCACTGCTTCTCCCCCCAGCCCTCAACATGACCCTCCCCCACCACCAAGCTACTCACTTTCATCCTTCATTTCATTCACTGAAACGGACCTCTCCTCCATAGTCTCCATCATGAAGACCTCCACCTGTGCCCTCGACCCCCTCCCCTCTTCCTTAGTCAAGGCCTGCCTCCCCTCACTCTCCCCTCTCATCATAAACATCATCAACTCCTCACTGTCCTCTGGTCTCATGCCCCCCCCCCCACTAAAGCTCGCTGCCGTCACCCCTGTGCTGAAAAAACCTGGTCTTGACCCCGACATCCCCAACAACTACCGGCCCATCTCCAACCTCCCCTACCTGTCCAAAATCCTTGAAAGATCTGTTGCAACTCAACTCAAATCCCACCTCAATCTCCACAACCTCTATGAATCCTTTCAATCCGGCTTCCATTCGAAACACAGCACTGAAACCGCCCTACTGAAAATCACCAACGACATACTTCTCTCTGCTGACTCTGGCTTCCTCACCATCCTCATCCTCCTTGACCTCAGCGCCGCCTTTGACACGATCAACCACTCCATCCTCCTCTCACGTCTCCAGCACTTCCTTGGCATAACTGGCACTGCCCTCTCCTGGTTCACCTCATATCTCTCAGACCGACATCAATTCATTGCCATAAATAACTGTAAATCCTCCACCTCCCCAGTCACCCACGGTGTCCCCCAAGGTTCCGTGCTTGGTCCCCTCCTCTTCATCATCTACATCCTTCCCCTTGGACAAATCATCCGTCGTCATGGTCTCAATTTTCACTGTTACGCTGACGACACCCAACTCTACCTCTCCTCCAAGACCATCACCTCTGTCACCCACTCCACTCTCACCTCCTGTCTCACTGAAATAAAATCATGGATGCAAGAAAACTTTCTCAAACTCAACTCCAACAAATCTGAAATACTCATCATCGGCCCTAACTCCCTCACCCGCTCAGCCCAGACTTTCTCTTTGAATATTGACGGCTCCATTGTCACCCCCTCCACCCAGGTCCGCAACCTCGGCATCATCCTTGACCCCACCCTCTCTTTCCTCCCCCACGCCAACCACATCACCAAAACTGCCTTCTTTCACCTCCGTAACATTGCACGCCTCCGGCCCTCCCTGTCCTCTGCCACCACCGAAATCCTCATCCATGCCCTCATAACATCCAGACTCGACTACTGCAACAGCATCCTCTACGGCTCACCCAACAAAATCCTCAATAAACTTCAATATGTCCAAAACTCTGCCGCCCGACTGCTCACCTCCACCCGCCGTTATGATCACATCACCCCGGTCCTACACAACCTCCACTGGCTTCCGATCAAGTACAGGATAGACTTCAAACTACTACTCATCACCTACAAAGCCCTAAACAACCTGGCCCCTCCCTACCTTTCAGACCTCCTCCCCCTTCACGCCCCAACCCGTTGCCTCAGGTCCGCCGGTACAAACACCCTGAAGACCATCAGGACCAAGCGCCGGACCTGGGGGGACAGGGCCTTCTCTGCTGCTGCACCCCCCCTCTGGAACGCTCTCCCCATCCACATCCGTCAGGCTCCCTCACTAGCTTCATTCAAGCAAGCCCTCAAAACGCACCTCTACCAACTCGCTTTCACCTGCTAAAACCTGCACCTATCCTCCACTACGACCCTCAGCTTCTCCAGTTTTCTTTCCTTTCTTTCTTTGTTACAAAAAATGTCCTGTTTGTTTGTTTTTGCTTACTTTGTCTTTTTGTCATTTTTGTTCCGTTCGTCATTGTCTACTGTCCATATTGTAAAGCGTCTTTGTGTATCTTTAAAAGCGCTATATAAGTTGAAATTATTATTATTATTATTACTCAACATATTGCCATTGCCCACATGCCTACCACATCACATTAAACCTAATTATAATACGGGTAGATCAAATCAAGCATTCTGATTGGTTGAGAGTGAGTCACGGGGTGTAGTTTATTCAGCCATAAAGTACTGTACAGCCTGTTTACATTTAGAGCGTTCCATATCAGTGCGCACTTAAAATAACAGGTAGATTTAAATTGCGCGACCGTTAGTTGTCATTTCAAGCTTGACAGTTACCAAACATGTTTGGTGTAAACTTTGATATTGTCACGTCCGCAGTAACGACTCGCAGACGTTGGTTTCCTTAACTTGCAGGTTTATTGCTTGAGTGTTCACAGTATTGCAACGGGGCTCTTCGCTGACAGTAAGTTAGCTCAAACGGAACAGCTAACAAGCTCACGTAGCATCCCCACACTAGCATAACGAACGACAACACACACGTCACTTCCTCCCTAACCTAAAGATGAGGAATGAAAAGGGTTTGATCACAAAATCCTGATAATTTCCAGTGAGAGATAATTACGTCGATAATTTCCCGACGCGAGGCGAGTTCTCTAAACATCATGGAAGAGAAAAATGACGGAGAAAAGACGGACAGAAGCAGCGAGAGCACTTCTTTACATCGGTGGCTGAGCGTCATCCTCCACCCTGCTATTTATAAAGTCGCAGGTACCCGTATTATAAAAGCAATAAGGTACTCGAGGCAGTACTGTGTCTACAATAATGTACAGTTCAAGGGTTTGCAGGCCCTCCGCTGCGCGTCGGGCCTAACAACTCCCTTGAACAGTACATTATTGCACGACACAGTACTGCCTCGAGTACCTTATTGCTTAAATACATACTTTCCCTAATCTACTTCCCCCCCCTCGACTTGGTCTAACCCCATGATGTCACAGCTGTAATCAGTCAGTGTATAAATAGAGGCCGTGGCTGGGCGCCTCCTTCTTTGGCCTCTGAAACAGATGGTATGGTAAGTACCAACACAAGACAGGCTTAATGGAAGGCCGCACTGACTCAGCACATAAACATGGGGACATGTGGGTGCGTTCTCATCCACTCTGTCACAGGAATTTGTTTCTATGATATTGTTTCATGTGTAATGTATTGTCATGTATATATTAATTATAATTGTTTTAAGTTGTCAAAGTATTCTATGTCCTCTATGCAGCACTATGGTTTGAGCTGAATTATCATAGGTGATGAAACTGAGGGAAATATTTAACCTTCTTTCTCTTCAGCAACATTTTCTCTCTAGTTTAAACTCATTCCTTCCTTGATTTAGTTTTACTGTAGAAACTGCAGTTTTGTTCCATAACTGAAGAACTGAATTGAGAAAAGAATTGTGGTTAATTATCTCCATCTTTCTTTCTTCTTCAACATCATCCTCTACTGATCTCATCTCTGAGATTTAGGGGTTCTGTCGTTTGTTTTAGGACGTGAATATTTTACTTTTTATTGACCGAACTTTCTCTTTGATTTACAACTATTGTAACAGTTGTAATAAAACAGTAACCTGTTCTAATTGTTTTCATGGTGGCTCTCAAACTGTTGAAAAGTTCAGCCAATGTTTTCACCAAAATGACTTCAGTTCAATGTTGTTCTTCCATATTTGCCCCAGTGTTTGTAGCTAAGTTGCAGCAGCCTGTTTTTCTTTTGAAACTAAATCTGTGTGTTCATGATTAATGATTTCATGGTTGTTAATGTAGGTTACATTTATAATTTGTATGTCAAATGTGAATGAATTGCCTTCATTAATGAAATGTATTGTTCACTGATATGATTTGCACCTTGTTATCTGAGTTTTTTTTAATGATAATTAAATGAAATCAACAAATATTAGCACATCTTTGTGGTTAACACCTCTGACCCTGCCGACGTGGATCTGCATTTTGACAATGTTTACGTTTTGTAAAGATTCATATCTTCGTGAAAAAACGGTGCAGAAAAAAGAATCCGCTACTGTTAGATCCGCCAAACTTTAAAATAAATTAAGATAATCCTTTATTAGTCCCACGGTGGGGAAATTGCAGGATTACAGCAGCCTTGCACACAATAGAGACACATAGTAAAACAATCAAGTAATATAAATAAAATAACAATAAACAGTAGCAAAAAAACATTAGTAAAACCAGTAAGAGAAGAATACAGTTGCAATTTTAAATTAAATATACAGATGGAATAAGAGTGTTTATAAAAGTACTTAAATGTATTTATATTGCACCAGGTGAGTGCAATTAAAGTGGCCACAGTGAATAAAGTGTCCAAGTGTCCAAAAGTGATTAAGTGTTAGTGGTTTACTGAGAGCTCAGTGTGTTGTGCAGCATGACAGCAGCAGGGAGGAAGGACTTGCGGTACCTCTCCCTCAGACACCGGGGGTGAATCAGCCGGTGACTGAAGGAGCTGTGCAGCGCTGCCAGAGTGTCCTGCATGGGGTGGGAGGCGTGGTTCATCATGGATGAGAGCTTAGTCATCATCCTCCTGTCCCCCACCACCTCCACAGTATCCAGAGGACGCCCCAGCACACTGCTGGCCTTCCTCACCAGCTTGTTTAGTCTCCTCCTGTCAGCTGCCGTGATGCTGCTGCACCAGAAGACTCCATAAAAGATGGCTGATGCCACCACAGAGTCAAAGAAGGTCTTCAGGAGCTCCCTGCACCCCAAAAGAACCCAGTCTCCTCAGCAGAAAGAGTCTGCTCTGTCCCTTTTTGTAGAGAGCGTGTGCGTGGTCAGACCAGTCCAGTTTGTTGTTCAAGTGAACATCCAGGTACTTATAAGATTTAACAATCTCAATGTCCAGTCCCTGTATGCTCACCGGTACCGAAGGAGAGCGTTTACCCCGGCGGAAGTCCACCACCAGCTCCTTGGTCTTACTGGAGTTTATCTGGAGGCGGTTCCGCTGGCACCATCCTAAAAAGTCCTGATTCAGTTCTCTGTACTCCCTGTCATCATCAGAAGAGGAATTCAATTCAGTTTATTTTATATAGCCCAACATCACAAATACAAGTTTGCCTCGGAGGGCTTTACAATCTGTACACATAACATCCCTGTCCCGGGACCTCACATCGGATCAGGAAAAACTCCCCCAATAAAGATAGTAAAAACCCTTCCACAGGGAACAAAGGGAAGAAACCTGAGGGAGAGCAACAGAGGAGGATCCCTCTCCCCGGATGGACAGAAGCAATAGATGTCATGTGGCCAGAATGAATAGCGTAGTGGAGTTACAGCACATTCAATGAATATGACAGAAATTATTCATATGAGTAGTAGGCATGGTCCATGATCCAGATAACCACGATCCATGAAGCAGAAGGAGGTAGAGAGGAGGGGGGCGCATCAGCAGGGCCATGGCAGCAGGCAGGACCGGTTCCAGGCCGGTTCCATCAGCAGGGCCATGGCAGCAGGCAGGACCGGTTCCAGGCCGGTTCCATCAGCAGGGCCATGGCAGCAGGCAGGACCGGTTCCAAGCCGGTTCCATCAGCAGGGCCATGGCAGCAGGCAGGACCGGTTCCAGGCCAGTTCCATCAGCAGGGCCATGGCAGCAGGCAGGACCGGTTCCAAGCCGGTTCCATCAGCAGGGCCATGGCAGCAGGCAGGACCGGTTCCAGGCCAGTTCCATCAGCAGGGCCATGGCAGCAGGCAGGACCGGTTCCAAGCCGGTTCCATCAGCAGGGCCATGGTGCCAGAATGGAGCCAGAACGGTTCCTTAGTGGGGCCCCCGTGCTGGAGGACACATACTGTGGACGGTTGGTGAGGTAGTCCACCCCGGTCTGCTCCAGCTTGTCCCTCAGAAGTAAAGGCTGGATGGTGTTGAAGGCACTGGAGAAGTCGTAAAACATGACTCTCACAGTGCTTCCAGCCTTTTCCAGGTGAGAGAGGCATCTCTGCCCCTCTTATCTGTGTGTTCTTACGTGCCTGTAACAGGAGCTGACACTCTGTGGAGTCTGTGTGGAGCTCCGCCTTTCACTGTGATTATTCAGGTGTCCGTCGATATTTTGTGTGAAACTACCCAATGAACACTCAGGACCTACCCACCCACCTACGCTGCAATAAGACACTGGTTTTCAACACACTACCCACCTAAAAAACCTAAAAAACTGCTTAAAACTAGTGTATTCTTGCAGTGTACTGCAGAACAACACTTGCCACAGAGAAAACTGAACATGCACATTGTGTAAACATTGTAAATAGTTTGTTTTTCTACAGTACATATTTTGACTCAAATATATATATAGTACATATTTTGTTTGAAAACAAAAACGGTTTCATTTGCACACCCCTCATGAAGCTTGGTCTGTAGTATAAAGTCATTCCTCAGTCCCATTTTATCTCAGTCCCTCTCATTTTGATGAAAGTAGTGACAGACTACATTTCTCCTCAAAAAACGATAAAGAATTTGATATCTACCAATGTATTCATATATTTCACTGCTTTTGTGAACCTAAGACCTTTGGTAAACCAATTTCAAGCACCAAAACCGTTTGACCACCTGAAGAATTTCCAAAATCGTGATTACATTTTTCAGCTTTAGAGTCATATTTTCTCTTTACACTTTTGCCTTATGACAATGGTGCCTCATTATATAGAGACCTGAGATTGTTCTGCATTTTTTTATGTAAAACATGGGTATGTATCTTATATTTAAGGTGAATTTAAATGTCTCCTTTTGACCAAAATCCAAAATCTACTTTGATTAATATGATATTAAAATAGAGAAGAGCAGGAAATCTCCATATTTTAGAAACCGAAAACGTATGTGAAAACGTAAAATAAAACAATCAAGTTCGTGCATGAGGCTCATTTTCAACAGCACAAGTCATAAATCATGAATCGAGTCTCTTCACAGTCGGGATTTGTAAATAATGTTTGTTCACGAGCTTTAGGGCCTTGAAGATGTGAGAGGGATTCAGTATTTCATCAAAATAAGAAATAGAAAGTTGTACTCGGTAGAATGCACAAATGCAGTTGCTGTAATAATGTCCGATTAAATGAACACAAACTGGTGAACCTTCCACATATATATATATATATATATATATATATATATATATATATATATATAAATAGCGTTTACAAAATGTGGATATCTACAAATTTATGACGAATTTCATCTGCTGAGGAAGAGATGAATTTGTCTGCAGTGAAAGAAAAAACACGAAGAAGAATTACGTTTTCCTTTTGTGGGGTGAGAAAATTCTTCTCCTTCTTACTGACAATAAACCGTTGAAAAACTCTCTTTGATTCCCCGAAAACTGAGTCTTCACAGAGCTGAAAACAGAGAGGTTTTTGGAGATGCATGCGACAAAATGAAAGAATCAAAACTCCAGAAAGCTATTAAATGGACCTCCATTGTGATTTGTTTTTAAACGTAATTAGCAGTTTGAAATCTTCTCCTCATTTCTGTGGTTGCTTTTCGTTAACGTTGCATTTTGTCGCTTTTATTTTTGACAGTTTGGATGGTTTGGATGGTCGTAAACGATTCGGCCATCTTGTGTCTGTTTCTGTTGACTCATCCTGTAAAACACCCCGATGAGACTCTTCTGGTTGCTCAGTCGTGATGAAGCACAACAGGAGTCTCTCGCTGCCTCGTGACCACGCAGCTTGTAATCGGATATCACTGAAAGCAAAAGTGAGACCGTCGGCTCTGGACTTCGAGCTGAAGGGTTCTTGATATTTCCCCCGAACGATATTCATGTACTCAAACCTGTGGAGTTATTAACCCGTCACCAAATGAGAAGAACACCTCTGGACCAGACGGGGACGGCTCTGTACCTCGGACTGGTCCTGTCCCAGTGGGTCGGAGAAGGTGCGTTCAATGACTCGAAGAATCGGGTGTGATTTAACATGCAGACAGGCACTTATTTTAGATCAATCTATCGACCTGTATAACGGGGCTCAATGTAGTTATTCTTTAAAGAAAAATACATTTACTCAAGTACTACACTTGAGTAAAGCTTAAGGTACTTGTACTTTACTTCTATTGTATGCAACTTTATACTTCTCCACGACATGTTAGAAGTAAATATTGTACCTTTTACTGTACTACATCTCAGAGGTACAAATTGTACTTCTTAAAATACTACATCTCAGAGGTACATATTGTACTTTTTACTGTACTATCCTAACCCAAACCAGGACCCAAACCAGAACTGTAGGACCCTGTTGCTGTAAAATTATAGTTTTTTTTAAAGGGATTCTGGTGCTCAGAAACAGTACCACTTTAGTCCACAGGGGGCACCAGAATCAACAACAAATTAAAGTTCCTCATCATAGCTTTCAGTACTTTAAGTACTTTTTTTCTGCTATTAAAAAGCGTCTCCACGAATGACCTCTCTGACCTTCCTTCTGTCTCCAGGCAGCGTTGTGAAAGTGCTCTGCCAGCCTGGTCAGCGAGTCACTTTGCCGTGTTCGTACCGGTATGAGGACCACACTCACGTCTCCCAGCTGTCCATTCAGTGGAGGAGCCCCCGCAACGAGCTGCTGTGCCACTACATCAAACACAGGGCCTACCGGAACTGCACGGCGGGGTACGCCGTCGCCTACAGGCCCGGCAGCATCACGCTCACCGTCCAACGCGTCCACGCGCAGGACTTCGGGGCTCACGTCTGTTCCGTGAGCAAACCTCACGAGTTCTCTGATTACAGCGTGGAGCTGGCCAGGATGTCAGGTGAGTGTGACAGGTGAGGTGAGGTGAGGGTACGTTGGCGTGAGCTGTGAGGTAACAAAAAGTGTTTTTCTTCTTCTTTAGAGTCGGTCACTTCGGCACCAAAGAGTGGAGGAAATCAGTCAGGTGAATTTACATGAAGCACACCGTACTCAGCAAACATTGTTGTGTTCTATGCTTCTCTCTCCTGACCACCAGGGGGCGACTCCTCTGGTTGTATAGAAGTATATGCTTCTCTCTCCTGACCACCAGGGGGCGACTCCTCTGGTTGTATAGAAGTATATGCTTCATGTGTTAAAGCTGCATTCTCTCTCCTGACCACCAGGGGGTGACTCCTCTGGTTGTATAGAAGTCTATGCTTCATGTGTTAAAGCTGCATTCTCTCTACTGACCATCAGGGGACGACTCCTCTGGTTTTATAGAAGTCAATGCTATATGTGTTAAAGCTGCATTATCTCTCCTGACCACCAGGGGGTGACTCCTCTGGTTGTATAGAAGTCTATGCTTCATGTGTTAAAGCTGCATTCTCTCTACTGACCATCAGGGGACGACTCCTCTGGTTTTATAGAAGTCAATGCTATATGTGTTAAAGCTGCATTCTCTCAACTGACCCCCAGGGGGCGACTCTTCTGTTTGTATAGAAGTCTATGCTTCTTGAGTTAAAGCTGTATTCTCTCTATCAAAAAGTAGCCTTGCAGTCTATTATAATTATAATAATAATAATAATAATAATAATAATAATAATAATAGGCTGATAACGGTTTACCTGGTCATTGTAGTCTTTAAACAAACGTTACACAAAGCTGTTTTCACATTCAATCATGTGAACAAACTATGAATGAATATGTGCCTTTTTGTCTTTTCAGGTCTCAGCTGGACACTCGTTCTCCTCATGCTGTTTGTTTACATGTGGAGATGAACAGTAGAAACGTATTTACTCAATGAATGTTGAAGCAGCTGCAGAGAAACACGCTTCAGTTATATATCAATGAATATAGAAATACTGTAAACAGAAACTACACATAAGTAAATAAAACGTGCGTGCGTGCACTTGAAGAGGTGTGTCGCTTCTAGAGGGATCATTGGCAGAAATGTAATATAATATTAATAAGCATGTGTTTTCTTTAGTGTAGAATCACCTAAAAATATGGACTGTAGTGTTTTCATTATAGAATGAGCCGTTCATATCTACATACACAGAGCCGGCGGCCGTGTTTCTACAGTAGCCCAGAACGGACAAACCAAACACTGGGGCCCAAACCCAATCTCCATCCTTAAGGACTCACGGACTTTGAGGCTCCCGCATTAGATGCCGACTTTGCTCAAGGGAATTACCCACAATTGATAGCAATGTGACGTTAAACACGCAGGAAATAGAGAATCTACTTTCAACATGTGAGTCTGTGGCAGCAGGACGGTGTGTGTAGGATTAAATAAAAAATAAACTGCAGCATGTGTGTTGGTGTGGGATGAAGCAACAACAGCGTGCTAATGGAGCATATGTGATATGTGATGCACACTATACTTGCTATTAGATACATTCACTGTTGGTTTTGGGATTTGTTGTCAATAAGATATTTATCACCAGACTTTTCCCTCAAAGCTGCATTGATTAATACCTCTGTCCACTAGGTGGCAGACGAACATCAAAACAAACTTCATCATGACCTCTTTTCACATTACACACAACCACTTTAATCAATGTTACCATCAAACATATTCTTAAACTTAAACTTTATTTTTTTGTGTCATATTACATACTTTTTACATACATACATTAAATAGGTCTTCTGCATTTAACTCATCCTTGGCAGGAGCAGTGGGCTGCTGAGAAGCTCCCAGGGAGCAACTAGGGTTTCAGTGTCTTGCTCAAGGACACTTCAACATGCGAACTATGGGGAGACCCGGGACATATGGATTAATGATAATGTTTTAGTTCCATACAGGGATGTAAACATTAACGAGCAAACTTTAAACACAGAACTGCAGATATTAATCAGGACTACTGGCTGCTGCTCTTCATCACACATGATACATAAACAAGAAACAGACGTCTTCAAACTTAAAATAATTTAAAATATGGTCCAGAAATCTGTTGATGCTTTGTTAAAAGAATGTTTTCACTGCAACAATATTGTGAAACAGGGGAGGTGCTGAATAAGACAACTGTGCCGACTTATTCTCAAGAAATTAAGGAACAATTTGCAGTTCCTTAAAGTTGGAGGACTTGCATAAGACAGATGTTTTTAATAGTTATCATCTAACGCAACCCAATGATTTTTTGCGAGACTCTCCCTGTTGGGTTAATGTCCTCAAAAAGTACCTTAAAATTGCACTTAAGGGTGTGTGTGTGTGTGTGTGTGTGTGTGTGTGTGTGTGTGCGTGTGCGTGCACGTGACAGTAACTGAAACTTCTACCGTATGCCAAGCGTGTAGAGAACACCCTTCAGGTGAAGATCTCAGCTTCTGTCGAGTAAAGTAAAGTCTATGCTTCATGTGTTAAAGCTGCATTCTCTCTCCTGACCACCAGGGAGCGACTCCTCTGGTTGTATAGAAGTCAATAGAAAATGACAGATACAGATTTCTCTGCATATTGATCCCTGGTCTCCTTCACACGTGTCTGCATGTGTGAACGGGACTTCAGTTACTTTAATTTCTACCAGCTAACAGAGTTGCAGCATAGAGAATTTCCAAATTTCCCCTTAATAAAGTACATATTCATTCATTCATTCATTCATAGAGAGCAGCGGCTCATAAAGAGAAATGTGAGGTGTTGTTTGGACTCTAGTGAGAACTTTGTCGACCCCACACACACACACACACACACACACACACACACACACACACACACACACCAATCAAAAGAAGAATTGACAAAGTTATAGCTGCTGTCACGATAAGGCTTGTAAAAAATTTAATAAAACCAGCCATCTCTGTGGCTTTGGATCAGGTCTGTTGGTTCCATCTGATCTGCGTCTGCAGGGCCCACGTCGTGGAGCGATAAAGCGCCTTGTGTCAGCAGCAGGATGTTGAGTTTCCTGAGGACAACCTGGACGCCGGCCAGAGCTGTGAACAAAACCTCATGTGATATATATACAGAGGGCATACCTCAGCGGCGGAGGCCTATGGCACACCTAGCAGCCTGCTTCGGGTCAAACAAGGAGAGTCCAAATGGTTTCTGTCCCCGCAGTCACGTTTTGTTTTTCCCAGAAAAGAGTGAAATTAAGGGATCTATTTTTTTTCGTGGAGTGATTTATAGCTGAACTGACAGCAGAGGCCTCATGTGACCGTTGTCAGGCTGCAGCACGTATGGACGGCGTAACGCTTCCTCTTTGTTTACTCAATACTTTCACTACATTTCAGAAGTAGACGTGTATTCTTTGTTCCTATAGTTGTTTGACAGGTGCTGTAAGAAAACATTCAGATGAGAGAATCCTTTATTAGCAGCATCACAGCGGCAAAGATCTCTATATGCAAGTACAATTCATTATTATAAGTTATTATAAGTATTCAACCAGTTAAGACAAGTCAAATGTAAAATCAACAAAAACTAATGGTTGAGTTCACATCATTAAACATATAAAATAGGAAAAAATTAATATTGATATTACACATGAATAAGTACATTATTTGCCAGTTCTTTAAGATAATATAATGTGTCAAAGTTGGTGGTTAACATTACGCTAAATTAACGTTACCTTAATTGACATCACGCTAAGTTAACATTACGCTAAGTTAACATTACGCTAAATTAACATTACGCTAAATTAACATTACGCTAAATTACCACTACCTTAATTGACATCACGCTAAGTTAACGTTGCGCTAAATTAACGCTACCTTAGTTTACATACCGATTAGCATTTGTTGATTTCAGATTAATAATCTGAATCTTTAAAGAAACTAGTAACCACATTTAAATTAAATACATTCTGTGAAATACTTACAGTATGTACAGTACTTGAGTAAATGTACTTTCCACCTCTGTCAACAGTGAATCCATTCAAGGCTGTTTTTCTGCGTACATGTTCAGGCCTGAGCTCCAGCTCATTAGAGGGTGTGTTTTTTTAACACGAAACAGGACGATAATCGTCGTGTTTTACGGGATTCGGTGTCTCGCATTCATCACACATGATAACTTGTTAACACAGCGGCTTCACAGCGAGGCATGTCCCCCGTTCCCCCTCTTTTATCCTGTTGTTATTGTTGTTGCTGCTCGTTCCTGGTGTCGCTGTCGTTCTTGCCAAATTTCTCCATGAATTAATCAGAGAAATGACTAATTTAGAAGGGGATTAATAATGATCCTTCTTCTATCCTAATGAATTATCAGCCCATCAGCTGTCTTGGAGACGGTGGGAAAGAGAAATATCATCGTTTATCTCAAAATCTATATCTGAACAAACAAATCACACAAACGTCTGTCTCACTCTCTCAACCCGCCGGCTCTGAGCACTTTGAGTTCAGAGCGCTGTGCAGCTGAGGACACCGAGGTCGCGTCCTCGTGTTGTCTCCGAGTGTTTGAGGTGGGGTTGGGTCGGGTGAACAGCCAGAGAAGCTCAAACAATAACAGAAGTATTTATAGCAGCGGCGTTGGATCAGAAACGACCACCCCTGTAATGTTTGATTTAATTAATACAAAACCGCAGTTGAGCCCACACGGTCACTAACTGCACTCCGGAGGACAAACTTGAAAAGTGGGAAGCGACAGAAGGGTCCTTATATGTGTTTGAAGGATAAATCCAGCATGTCGGGATGTAAACATAAGTCTTCTTCCAACCTCTCCGGGTAACGAGCATCACTGCTACACAACGTTTAACCACGACGAGCTCCAGAGCCACTAAACCAGCCTGAACGTGAAGAACATCTAAAACCATTGACGGGAGGCTACGGACCCTCAGAGATGGCCGATGCTGCGCTGTGATTGGCCAGTCTGTGTTAGAGGGCGGGACTAAGTGTCAATAAGGATCATCTACTGCACGTAACAAATACAAACTCTCATTTGAATCTATGCATAACGGGTGTAACTTTGACTTGAACACGTTTATTTTCAAGCCCCTGATAAGTTTGCCGGGTAAAAGAAGATTTTACATCGTGGCCAAATGGTGGAATTACAATCCAAATAGACACCTCCCCATAGACTTACATTGGGAAAGAGATGTCTGTAACTCAGCGGATATACAATATATATGTATATATATATATATATATATATATATATATATATATAAAGGAAACGCTAGTGCCCATTGATGCGAAAGATCACCGGACGATCCGGGTCATTTTATCTGTATTTTCTGATATTGACTTCACGTGCCATCGAGCAACTTCTATGGGAATGATTGTTCTCTTTGAACATTTATGGACTTTTCATGCTTAAAGTCATGTTTATTATGACAACATGCACTTAAACGTGAAGGTTGATGCCCAATAAAAAGTATAATTTATCTACATTTTGGAATTTATCCAAAAAAAAAATGTAAAGAAGGATTTGTGGCGTCATGGACCTTTTTTAAAATGTCTTTATTTTACAACATTTTACAAACATTTAAACCAGAGGTTTCAGAAGAAGAAGAGGACATAATGAGCTCATGCAATTAAAAGAGTGCAGTCCAAACATTGTAGAAAACATTCTAGAAATATATATCAATGTAATTAATAAATGTAAACAGCTGGTGACTATCTGGACTGTTTGAAGCTCTTTTCGTGAGACATTAAGGAGACGACATCCAACACACTTCCTGTTCAACAGCAGCGCGAGTGGCAGCATGAGTTAGTGCAAATATGTTGAGTTAAAACTCTGCAGTCTTTTGTCCAAAACATCTCACACAAAAAAACAAAACTCAAAAGAAACATTAATCACCGAATTGTTGTAAAGCTTTCGATTTATAGCCTCGAGAGAAGTCCAGTGATGGATTGCTGCACGCCGCCCACACCTGAGCTTTGATCTGCAGACGGCCACGGCTGGTTTTATGGTTTCAGAGTTTACAAGCGGAACAAATCTTACAAAGGTTTAACGCGTTGTTTTATATTTATATCATGTTGGTATAAATATCATCCATTGAAATAAAAAATAAAAAAATGTGGACGTGGTTTGACGACAGTTGTTTACCTTCATTCCAGACGCCTCGAGTCACGGCCTTGTGCTCGTTGATGTTTTCATGGTTTAAAAAACAAACAGCTAAGCCAATCAGAGCTTTGTGGGGAGGATTAGGAATTCAGACGTCATCTTCCTGTGTCACACACACACAATCTAGAGCCGCTTGCATTTCACACCCACGTCGCTACATGATGTCGCTTCATCCTTTCAGACCTTTGAGACACCAAAATCTATTTGTTTCTGTTGTTTGTTTGTTAATTATGTTGGATGAAGGTTTAAACGGCTCATTTAACTAAAGCAAAACCACCATTGTAAAACAGACACACACACACACACACACACACACACACACACACACACACACCGGTTAACTTTAGACTTCAGAGTCTGAGAGAGAGAGAGAGAGAGAGAGAGAGAGAGATCAGAGTTATATAACTGTGTTGAAATATATCTGGAATCACATGTTCAGAGTAAAGGCCTGCAGTGAACACACACACACACACACACACACACACACACACACACACACACACACACACACACACACACACACACACACACACACACACACTACATGAAGATTGCAGTGTGATTCTGAGCCATGTGAAGAAGTGTGTGGACAGAAAGCTCTACATGTGACCAGGAGAGGAGGTCATACGTAATACTGCAGTAGTAGTATTACGTATGACCTGATATGCTGCTATACCACTTAGTTTACCCTCAGTAAACATGAGTTTGTCTCAATCTCTAGTTTCAAGTCTTCTTCAATACAGCATGATGTTCATTTAGTAAACGATGGTCATTAAGAGTCAAACAGACCATAAAGCAGGGGACGATTTAGGGCGGGGCTACAAGGTGATTGACGTATACAGCGTCTCTATGGGTGCATCCCAAGTCTCTAAATTGCATCCCCGTTTCCCTCACTTGCGTCCTTTCCTTGCGTCTTAGTCCCTCCCACCAGGGATACATAGAGAGACGCAAGGAAACCAAGCGAGGAGAGAAGACGCGAGGAAATATGTTTTAAGAGACATGAGACGTCCTTTCCTCTGATGCGTCACGTGAAGCGACGTCGGTTTATGATGACTGCAGCCGCCTGACAGCTGATCACATCTGATCACAGCTGATCAGCTGTCAGTCGCTTTAACAGCTGACGGAGTTTTGTCCAGAGAGTTTTTATCGAACATTCCAATAAAAATACACTTAAAATATTGATAAAAATGATCGTATGTTTTCAGTTGATTTAATGGTGTTAAACTACTACTTATATTAATAAAGACAAAGTTATCATGAGTGTCAGAGTGGAGATGTTTTCTCTATCGTCTGTTACCGTTTAATAAACTGCATTGAGTATTTATACACTGTGATGTGTCCTGCTTATACGAGCAGGATCCATTTCTTTATTATTTATTATTAAGTTGGTATGTTTTGAAATTCTGATTGTGACATCATTATAAAATAACCCACAATATAAATATAGTTTCTCTTCATTACGTGTTGTAAAAAGTGTTTCCTCTCTCCAGCTCTCTGATTTTAATTACATACATAATAAAAGTTATTGAGGGAAACAACAGATCAAATCTTTGAAGATGGTTGTTTGTGGTCCTTTTGTTGTTCAGACCTACTATGAACATATTTTAACCAGATTGTGAATAAGAAAACAGATTTAATATATAGTTTGAGTTTTAATCTGTGAACGTCTCTGGTATTAAACTCCAGCATCAGTCCGCTCAGCTGCAGCGTCCAATCACATAACAGATGAACAGTGAGGGGGCGTGTCCAGCGTTAAAACACTTCCTGGAAGCCTGCTCTCGGGGCTCCTCGATCATGGCTCCTCCGATTTCCCTCCTCGCTCCTCGATCCTCGCTCCTCCGAGCCGAATAAGAGCTTTGGGACGGCCGTCAAGATGGCGGCGCAGAACCACTTCCGGTTCAATCGAGGAGCGAGGAGCGAGGAAACGACAATTTAGAGACTTGGGATGCACCCTATGTCACTCCTCCTCAGTCCATATAAGGTCACTTCCTGTTCACTGGTTTCAAAGAAACCAAGATGGCGGCGTACAAAATGACAAACTCACATTTGTCCACTTCTTATACGATCACTTCTCACGATCTCACGAGTTGTAGCCAGCAAAACGTTGTGTATCGCATTTCAGCGACAGAGAAAATAGTCCCGGGACGCACGGGACGCACATACAGGACTATAAAACTGACGGCCTGGTTACTGACCAGGCCGGTTGAAAGCAGGGTGGAGGATGACACTCAGCCACCGATGTAAAGAAGTGCTCTCGCTGCTTCTGTCCGTCTTTTCTCCGTCATTTTTCTCTTCCATGATGTTTAGAGAACTCGCCTCGCGTCGGGAAATTACCGACGTAATTATCTCTCACTGGAAATTATCAGGATTTTGTGATCAAACCCTTTTCATTCCTCATCTTTAGGTTAGGGAGGAAGTGACGTGTGTGTTGTCGTTCGTTATGCTAGTGTGGGGGACGCTACGTGAGCTTGTTAGCTGTTCCGTTTGAGCTACTGTCAGCGAAGAGCCCCGTTGCAATACTGTGAACACTCAAGCAATAAACCTGCAAGTTAAGGAAACCAACGTCTGCGAGTCGTTACTGCGGACGTGACAATATCAAAGTTTACACCAAACATGTTTGGTAACTGTCAAGCTTGAAATGACAACTAACGGTCGCGCAATTTAAATCTACCTGTTATTTTAAGTGCGCACTGATATGGAACGCTCTAAATGTAAACAGGCTGTACAGTACTTTATGGCTGAATAAACTACACCCCGTGACTCACTCTCAACCAATCAGAATGCTTGATTTGATCTACCCGTATTATACTTTGACATTTATTTGATTTACTGATTCATTTATATATATATTTTTCTTTTGCAATGGCATATTTTGTCCTCCATAAGCTCATAAAGTTCAGAAATAAACAATACCTCAGTCATACCATATGTATGTGTGTGTATATATATATATATATATATATATGTGTGTACACATTATAATGCCATCTTTAATCCTCCATAAACTCATAATAACTCCATAATATCATGTAGGAGTTCAGAAATAAACACAATACTTCAGTCATACCAGTCCTTTAAAAATAGTGTATAATTTGTATTTAATACCACAAGCTGATTGTTCGATAAGAAACACGTGTGATGTGACTGTTTAAATCACTGACATTTCCAGGATGTCCCTTACGCATCCTTAATTAGCCCCCTGTGCGCGTCACGTGCTGCAGCGCAACTCTGATCCAATGGGAGAGCTTAATTGAAGGAACACGGGCCGTGACGCGCGCTACATTGTTACGTCATGACGTGATCACGTGTGTACTTGTTTGGTGCTCTCAACTGTGTCATTTATTTTTCCACTATAGTTTCCGTTTATGTGTGTGTGTGTGTGTGTGTGTGTGAGAGCTCCAGACTGGAGGAGGGTTGAGTGCCCCGCCCCTCTCGAACACGTTGCCCAGGGAGAGGCTGCACGCGCTGGATGGGACTCCTGCCTTCCTGCGTCTGCTGCGTTCATGGTTTCACTCCATCTTCATCATCATCTTCATCAGTCGGCTCGGTCCATCGGCCCGTCCGCACCTCGCCGCATGTCCTCAAGTCACCGAGCCGGACGGGAAACACACGGTTCACTTCTGGTAAGTCACGGGCTGCTGCTCACGCACGCGCACAGCTCACCTGGATTCTAATAGGTATTATCGGTATTATTGGTATTATAGGGTCGTTCCGCGCGGGGCTACAGACGCTGGCAGCGCGTGCAAGACAGCCAGATTTTTGGCCGAATGTCTGCGGGCTTGAATCGCAGCCATGCGCGGGGCTCGAACGCGCGGCGCATGTTTTTTGTAATGAACTCTGGTGGCGGAGGTGTATTCCTGCACACGCGTGAGTGTGTGTGTGAGTGAGTGAGCGAGAGTTTTTTTGTGTGTTGCTTCCTAGAACCGAAGTTGAAAAATAAACGCGTGGGTGAATCTGCGCGTCACTTGGATCAGCCGCGTGAGCTGACAGGAGGTCCATGTGTTTTCTTTTCTTATGTAACGCCCGTTGGACGCGGCAGAGCGGGTTATTTAACCTCTCCCTCTGGAGCTGGACCCAGGCCTCTTGTTACTGGTTTTACTGGGAACCAGAGCAGTAGCGGCACATCTGGTTATCGTCACGCGCACAAACAGTTGGTAACGTTTCGTGTTTATTAATAGCCGACATGTGATGGTCTGTGAAACCATTTTAATAACTGATTTAAGATGTTTGGTTTTCAGCCAACATGATGGTGGAAGCTACTTTTTAAAATGAGTTTTTCTGCATTTTGTCTGGAGCTTTAGGCTTGTTCGAGAGCCAGTTCTGCGCACAATGCATGCTGGATAGATTTGTCTCAGACTTGGTCCCGACTTGCTCTGACATCATGCACACGTGATCAACGATAATCTCAGGAGAGCAAGGTGGCCTTGCTTACTGAGCCAGGCGCCTCAGTAGCCCAGTGCATGATGGGAAACGCCTGGCTGTCGCCACATCAGAGAGCAGATTGGCTCTTAGCTCTGACTGCAAAAACCAGGTGTTGTAGAACATTCTTTACATTACATTTCGCTGACGCTTTTTATCCAAAGGGACTTACACATTTTTCCTCTATATACCGTAGACACAGCAACTGTAAACTACAAGTAGCCTACAGATCGCAACAGGCAGTCATTTTTATCAAATAGCCCTAGTAGTTGCAGAGATACACCCTTTTTAGTTTGGGTATGACATTTAGTTTTTTAAAGTGTTAAAATGGCGTCAGCGGGGTCAAAGGGGTTGAAAGGAGAAGCTGTTGACAGGAAGCTCGTTGTCTGCCCGTCAGGTCCGTGATGCTCCAACATGTCGGCCTCACACTCTGACTCCATCCACTGGCTCCCCGGCGACGGCCCAAAGAGATCAAGTCCTCAGCGCGCGGAGGAGTCGCCTCTTCCTCCACCACCACCATCATCATCCTTAAGGGAATCTCCCACGAGCTGCTTCCACTCCCAGAGGAGGAAGAGGAGGAGGAGGAGCGACCCCTTGGATGGAGGCCGCTGTGGGGTCGATGCCGACTCTCCTGCCGTCGCTCCACTTCAGGGGTCTACTTCGGCCAGCGAGCGGCTTTCGGCCGCGTCAAAGCGCCATGCGAGCGGGAAGAGAAGAGGCGGCGAGAAGACGCTGCCGGACACAGAAAAGGAACTTTTCTCACAGAAGGTGAGACGTTTATCTCTTTCACCGTTTTACTGAATACCGTTGAGTTTAGTGGTGGGACTCCATCCCTTTTGAAAATGAGACTTCAGATTCCGCGTCACATGACTCGATTCTCAAGTTTAATGACTTCAGACTCGTATCGACAAAATCAAAAGACTCGCGGCTTGGGGCGACTGTGGCTCAGTGGTTAGCATGCCCGTCTTTCAATCAGAGGATCGGTGGTTCGAGCCCCGGCTCCGCTAGTCCATGTCAACGCGTCCTTGAGCGAGACACTTAACCCCGAATTGCTCCCCGTTGCTGTGTCTACGCTGTATGAAAAATAAAATGTAAGTCGCTTTGGATAAAAGCGTCGGCTAAATGAAATGTAATAAATGTAATGTTGTCGTGACCTCACATGGACTTGTTATTTATAAAAAATAAATTAAAAAAAGTGCCACGAATTTCCTTAATCGTTTTAAATCTGAAAACGTTAAAGTTTAAATCCAATCCGTTCAGTGACATAATCATGGCTTAGTACATAATATTAAAGAAACCATAGTTAAAAAGGTTTACTTAAAACAAGTTTACTTAAAATAGATACACATTATAAAAGTATACATATTAAAAGTAGACAGAACTGTTATTATTTATTTTGTATTATTAAAAATGTCAAACTGGAGCTATTTCAAAAAGCTCTTCATCGATAACGGTGCATCATATTTTATAAGGTGATAATGTTTTAACTATCACTCTCAGATCAATTAGCTCAGATTGTCAAAAATCAACATTGTACTCATGCAATTCAAAACATTTCCAATACCTCCAGAGAGTTTTGAAGTTTCAAAAGTCAAATTGTATTAAAAAAGAAATAAAAAGATTCAGATTGTCCGTGTTTTTATCCAACGAAATATTCACTTCAATCAATATTTGTTGGCGTTTAGCCTTTAAAAAGATTTTCACTTCAGCCAAAAGGAGGCAGCACTCATGAGTTATATTCATTAAAGAAAGTTTACTTGTATGTATGTATGTATGTATGTATGTATGTCCCCGTGGACATTGACACCAACTAATGGCGTCAAGCGGGGCGCTCTGTAAATGTTATCGGTCACTTAGCCGGGAATCAATAAGTCCTCGCCAAAATGAGGGATTGAGGAAATTCAGAAACTGTGAATCATGCAGCGAAACACAAAACACACAAACACATACCACAGACATCACACGTACCACACACAACAAACACATACCACAGACATCACACGTACCACACACAACAAACACATACCACAGACATCACACGTACCACACACAACAAACACATACCACACAAAAAACACACACAACACACACCACACACACATGAACATGGTGGCTAACTCACTCTCCTCCCCCAGAGGGCCGAGCTGCAGCGATTCGGTCGGCCCCTGTCGTCCATCCTGCGGGGCCTGAGGTCGGGCCGGTACTCTGAGCGTAAGTGTCTAGGACACATGCACTCTAGCACACATGCACACGAGGACACATGCACACATGCACACGAGGACACGAGGACACGAGGACACATGCACTCTAGCACACATGCACACGAGGACACATGCACACATGCACACATGCACACGAGGACACAAGGACACATGCACACATGCACACATGCACACGAGGACACGAGGACACATGCACACGAGGACACATGCACACGAGGACACATGCACACGAGGACACATGCACACGAGGACACATGTACACGAGGACACCTAATACTTAGGAGAGGAAGAAAGGAGGGATGGGGTTCGACCCAGAGCCTCCTCGCCTCCTATCTCCTCTTCCTCCTCTCCTCCACATGACAGACGTCTCTCTTTATCTCCTGCAGGTCTCAGCAGTGTCCAGGAGAGCGTTGCAATGGACCGGATCCAGAGACTAATGGGGGTCCTCCAGAACCCCCTCATGAGGTAAACCCCTTTAGAGCTGGTCTCCACGCGTCTGAACAGCCGTTAGTCACGCATCCCTCCTGGACTTTGTGCGACCTGCAGCAGCGTCACTCACGAGAAGTTTTCCTGCTTTTTTTATCCTCTAACGCTGAGCTTTTTATTGGCAAAACATTTGTAATGAGAAACATTGGCAGTAAGAAATAAAAATATATCATGTGCATTCTTCCTTCATTCATACTTCTTATCGACCTGCTGATGGATTTATCTGCTGCGTTTCTTTGTCTATTTTCAGTCTTCTGTTTTCCTCCAAGGAGAAGATTTATTTTTATTAATTTGGAAATGTTCTTCTAAAACATTTTGGGGTTTAAATTCTCTTCGCATCAACTGAAACTACAACTATACATACATATGTGCAATTAATTTGTCCTGAATGTGGTGATTGCACACTGACGGCCATGTTGGTTGCTCACATTCGCTATGATAACCTTTGGGGGAGGGGCTTATGAGGGCGACGCTAGATTGAGCAGGTTTTGGATGATGCTACTTTCACTGGAAAAGAGACGACGACACTGAGTGTGTGTGTGTGAGAGTGTATGATGCTGTGGGCGGGGCCTCGGTGGGCTGCTCTGGGGCTTACTGCTCTATTTATAGCTGTGTGTGGGTGGTCACATTTCTCATGTGGACCTGAACATGCTCCACATGTCATGTGACGCTCGTATGTTGCTGTCAGATAGCGTCATGCAGATGGTGAGGAATGTGGCCGCAGGCTTTTTATTTATTCGGTCTTTGTGCCGTCCACCAATCAGATGCAGCCCCACAGCCGACGCGTTTAAATCTTATGTAACGACTCTGTAATCTGTGAAACTCCTCCCACACACACTCCCATGTGAAACTCCTCCCACACACACACACACTCCCTTGTGACTCATTCATAAAAAAGTGCTTCCAGCGGTAGTTCAGATTCATCAAATAACAGAAACAAACTTCCTGGTTTATCCGCCTAACAATATATTTATTATGTACAGCAGTTAAACTTCACAGTTAAGGGCAGTAGAACCTCATTTTGAGGTACTTTTTGTGATACTTTTACTTACTACATTTCAGCTGCACTACATTTAATTATACATGTATATTTATACATATATATCTATCAGACAACTGGAGTTACTTGTCACTCCGCTATTTTTGTAATTTTTTACAGATGTGTGAATTCTAAATATTGTATTATTAATATGGAACAGCAATTAACTAATGCTTTATTATAAGTTAGCAGTTTATCCCCTGTGAAAAGGGCTTTATTAGCAGCACTGAGTCCTTGAGTCCTTTCCTCAACCCGTTTCTTCCCTCTCTCCTCCAGCGGACGCTTCCTCAGCATCGTCCTGAAAATAGAAGCGATGCTCCAGAGTTGGTTCCCTCACATCCGACCCGACCCGACGCAGACGGACCGCGGCACTCCGGCGAAGAAGCAAAAGGTAAAATGTTCAGAATCAATAAAACCGCCGGGTCGAGTCCCATTTCAGCAGCGCTCGACCCGCTGAACCTCAGAGCCGCTTCGGGGCGTTTTCTTTGGCTCCCGTCACATTTTACTCTGCATTCTTGTTTTTATCGACAAAATAAAAGTCGCGCTCCTCTGTGGAAACAGAACCATCAGGACTAGAACTAGAACATGACCTCTAGTGTAGAATAACACCGTTAATATGACATAAATCATTATTATAATACTCTCTTGGAAAACATATTTTTTGGAATCTCGATGGTTCAATAATAAGTCAATTTAAAACCATTAATGTTTCTAAATATCATTTAATTATCGTCTGTACATTTATTTTTGCTTGCTCGTGTTTTATCTCCAGTCCTGTTGCTAAATATCTTAACATTTAAGCAATTGATTTGCTCTTAATTGATTTAAAGGGACAGTGTGTAGGATTTTGTGACATCTAGTGGTGAGGTTGCAGATTGCAGGCAGCTGAAGACCCCTCCGCTAACTCCTCCCTCTCCGTGGCAACGCCCTTCATCTCGCTCAGAGGTCGTCCGTAACATAATAACACTACTTTAGGAACCACGGTTTTAAACTCGCATTTCTGTAGTTTCACAAGCGCGTAGAGAACTACGGCGGCCTTCAGGGTCCAAAAAAAACATGAAACTCTCTCTGTTCAGTTTGTCCTTTCTGGGCTCCTGTAGAAACACGCTGAGCTACAGAAACCAGGGGATTAAACACTAAATATTACGTCACGCTGGCCCTTTAAGTCCGCTGCATGGTTCTCATGGTCATGGAAAACCTGGAAAAGTCATGGAATTTTAAAATGGTTATTTCCAGGCCTGGAAAAGTCCTTGAAAAAAATAAAATCCCAAAAGTTTTGGAAAAGTCATGGCAATGTTTTCATGTCGTTCATTTACGCTGAGTTTGAACGCTAAAAATATAAGCAGGCATACATACAGGCTACATTTTCTCACCTTTTCATGTTTACACATGGAAATTTGGTTTAAAGTCATGGAGATCCATTGTGTATGACAGAATGTGTATGAACTCTGCCGCTGTGATGACGCAATCCTCCTTCTCTCCTGCAGCGTCACGGCGGTGCCTCCTCTCCTCCTCCATCCTCTGCGGCATCGCTCCGCTCCTCCAGGCGGCTCCACCCGGCGCCCGTCTGCGTCCTGAAGACGCCCGGCCGGCCCGGCCACCGCACCCAGGAAGTGACCCAGGAAGTGACCCAGGACAGCGCCGTATCCTCCAGCACCGACTCGCGCTCGCCGCCGCGCCGCCTCGGCTTCAAGATCCGCTCGCCGTGTCTAGAGAGACTCCTTCGGGCGAAGGAGAGCGTCATCGCTCCCAGGACTGAGAGGGAGGACGCGTCGTGAGCTGATCCGGGGTCAGATCCCAGTGAGACCTGGATCTCACTTCCACAGAAGAAACTACAAGGCCTTTAAAAAAAAAAAGCAAAAAGCAAAAAAAGCATGTTTCAATGTCTTCTACATCTTTTTTTTTATTTACAACTGACGCTCAGATTTAGAGTCCGAATGTGATGCAGAATTAAAAGCCGGGTTAGAACCGGACATTTAAAACCAACGTTGGACGTCTTCACTCAAGATTTGAGTTTCATCTTCAGTTCTGGAAACATGAATGAACGCTTTGACTGTTACCTGGTTTGATCTGCTTCTCTTTAGGTTTTTAACATTCCTTCTACCTCATGCGGACAAAAACCACATGGTTTGACCCCGACAGGCCACCGTCGGGTCAGAACACACAAACCTTCAAGTTTTACAGGAGCTTCTTCTTTTCTTCACTACTGGAAGATGTGGCACGATTCATCAAAAAGTCTGTTTTATTTTAATTAGCTTGAAGTCTACGCTACTTTCTTTTCCTCAAGAGATTAATTTGATCCCCCAACAAACTTCGATTTTTCCAGTTACAATTTGAATACAATACTCACATTGTCTTATTCCCTTGAAGTCTCTTCTACATTCATAACTCCAGAGACTGTTCATGTCCCTGAACGCCTCCTGAGTGGACAGACTGAGGACGCCATCTCTGCGCACTAATATTCCTAATTTAAATACGGGTCATGTCTTCATATTCTGTTTGGATATCTTCAGATTAAGACGTGTTACATGTTGCTATTAATCTGGTTTTTAGCAGCGTTCTTTGGATATGAAAATGTTCTCGAGCGTTGACTGCATAGTGACTGCATAGCGCTGTGAATATCATCTGCTGGGGCTTTTATTGTGAAAGGTAAGAACAGAGGTGCGTGGCTCTAATCTGCTTTATTTAATAAATATGAGCAACGCAAAAGGGATTTATTTTCTTCTAAAGATCAGAAAGTCGACCTTGTTCTGTGGAAAAAAAATTATAGATGCTTTTTTTTTTTGCGCCACGTAATATTCTGTGTGAAAGTTAATGACAAAAAACGTGCAAATGAATCGCTCGCCAAGTCTTTCAAAGCACATGTGACATGTGAGTATTGAAAGAAGACAAACATCCGAACCTCTCTCGGCAACATGAGCAGAGGGTTCGAACACACGACCGTTGTTGTTTGTGTACACAGTTTCCTCCTCATAAAAGACTGCCTTTGTGATATTTTGTACTTCTGAAATAAATGTGACATCTGCTTTCTGAGAGGAAACGTTCGTCTTTCACAAACAAAGCAAACCAAACTCAGTTATGCAGCATTTATTGTTGTTTTAATGCTTTGGAGAAACTCGGCATAGGCAATGAAAACAATAAATATGGATATTATGCAAAACATTTTTCTAACGAAGCATTTTACACAATGTACAATATTCTTTTTCTCCCTCCGACCGCCCGAATATTTTATACACATTTCCAAACAAATAAACATACCTCCATGCAGAAACCCGGAAAATGGGATGTGGAGTAAATGGGCAAAAAACAACTAATTAACACTAAATGCACTTCGTGTGGATTGTTGTGGTGTTTTAAAAAACTGCTAATAAACCACCAGGAGAAATGAAACTCTGCTGTTTTTTAAAGTACATTAAATGTTTTTTTTAAAGGTGGCCCGTCTGCTCGGGAGTTTTCCTGCGATGCCGAAGCCTCTCTGGGTTTCCCGTGTGGTCAGTAGTCCATGCGTCAGTAGTCCGTGTCCGAGCCGTCGGCGTTGTCCACGTTCCTGGACAGCATGTAGTTGTCCATGTCGATGGAGCGGCAGTTGTTGATGGCGTAGCGCAGCCGCTCGGCCATGACGGCCTGGCTGGAGTACGGAGGCAGACGCAGCTGGAAGAAGCAGGTCTGAGAAGTCGGCAGGCTGTCGTACGGCTGGAGGACAAACAAACAAACGTATTGTTTATTTACTTCTGTCTTTGTGCTGAATCAGTAGTGGTTTACCTCATCTAAGGAGAATTTATATTTATTAGATATTTGGCAAGGAGTTGATCTAAAACACTCACATACAGAGCTGGACTCAAGAGGGCAATTAGCTTAGCTTAACATGAAGACAGGAAGCTACTAAAATAACACTAAAATGGGATATTTACTATACTTTAATATTCATATTTGGCATCAAACTGGCGTCAAATAACTAAATAAGTTACTACGCTCACAATATAGTGTTCTCATGTGGGCGCGATATTTAATAAAACTAATGATGTGTAGACATGGGAAAAAATATATACATTTTCAAAAACATCCATATACGTGTGAACAAAGACTAGACAACCGTCCTGATCGCTACATGGTTTCCTGTTTGTTTCTTTACTGTCCTATCCAATAAAAACTAATATACATTATTATAATGTATATAAATATGTATATAATAATAGATTTTATATATAATTATGTATACATATATTATTAAACATATATATAATTATATACATATTTACATATATTATTAAATATAAATATGTTATAATATATATATATTTATATATATTATAACATATTTATATTTAATAATATATGTAAATATGTATATATAAATATATATATAATATATATGTATATATATATATATATATATACACATTATAATAATATATATTTAAATTTAAATATATATATATACATAGAAAAGTGTTTTCTATGTTTGTTTGCTTCCATTGTATGAACAAAACCTAAAGAAGGTTCCCGAGTGAATGCTGCGCAGCGTGACTCACCCGGTCCACCTTCATGATCTGAAACCTCTGGGAGATGTCGGCCGTGTTGGCGGGCAGCCGGGAGCGGCCGGAGACGAAGCGCATGAAGAGGACCCGCTCCTCGTTGGAGAACTCCTCCAGCGTCTGCCAGAACCACTGCACCAGGGAGTGCTGCTCGTCCACCTCCCTGTAGCGCACCACCTTCTTCAGCACGTCGCAGCAGATCTCCGGCATGCCGCACACCATCTGCTCCAGCTGCCGGGCCGTCAGCAGCGACAGCAGCGGCACCGGCACGATCCACGACATGCCCTCACGCACCGCCGCCACCTGACGGGGAGACGGGGCACTCAAGTGATCAAAAGACACACATTCTGCAGGGTTCATACACATTCTGACCAGTGGATTTCATGACTTTTCCATGACTTTAAACCAAATTTCCATGACCAAACATGTTGTGAAATCTCGGTGTAAACATAAAAAAGTGAGAACATTTTAATTTAAACTAACAATGAGAATTCCAAAGCATACAGTAAACCTTAAATGACACAAATGAATGAGAGACAATAGTTTGATTAAAAGAATAAACATTTATATAGATGCCTGTATGTATGCCTGCTTATATTTTGAGCGTCTTTCTTTTAAAAACCGACTAACCAGGCAACAAGCTAACTGACGAACCAGCTAACTAGCTAACCGGATAACAAGTTAACTGGGTAACCAGCTAACTGACGAACCAGCTAACCGGATAACAAGTTAACTGGGTAACCAGCTAACTGACGAACCAGCTAACCGGATAACAAGTTAACCAGCTAATTGACGAACCAGCTAACTAGATAAACGACTAACCAGATAGCAAGTTAACCAGCTAACTAGCTAACTGACGAACCAGCTAACTAGATAACCGGCTAAGCAGATAACAAGTAAACCAGGTAACCAGCTAACAAGCTAACCGACTAACTAGCTACTAGATAAACGACTAACCAGATAGCAAGTTAACCAGCTAACTAGCTAACCGACAAACTAGCTAACTAGATAAACGTCTAACCAGCTAGCCGCAGCCCATCTGTCTTGTATAACCACTTCCTGTCAAATAAAAGCTTCATCTTTTCCAGCTTGCAACATGAGTGATGAACAGATAAAAGCATATAATAATAACAAACATCATATACAGTCAGGTCCATAAATATTTGGACATTGACACATTTTTCATTATTTTGGCTCTGTACACCACAACAATGGAGTTGAAATGAACAAATCAAGATGTGCTTTAAGTGCAGACTTTCAGCTTTAATTTGAGGGAATTTACATCCAAATCAGGTGAACGGTGTAGGAACTACAACACATGTATAAGTGGCCACCCCGTTTTTAAGGGACCAAAAGTAATTGGACAAATTAATATAATCATAAATCTAATTGTCACTTTTAATACTTTGTTGAAAAACCTTTGCAGTCAATGACAGCCTGAAGTCTGGATTCCATAGACATCACCAGACGCTGGGTTTCGTCCCTGGTGATGCTCTGCAGGCCTCTACTGCAACCGTCTTCAGTTCCTGCTGCTTCTTGGGGCATTTTCCCTTCAGTTTGGTCTTCAGCAAGTGAAATGCATGCTCAATTGGATTCAGGTCAGGTGACTGACTTGGCCATTGCAGAACATTCCACTTCTTTGCCTTAAAAAACTCCTTGGTTGCTTTCGCAGTATGCTTCGGGTCATTGTCCATCTGCACTGTGAAGCGCCGTTCAATGAGATCTGAAGCATTTGGCTGAATATGAGCAGATGATATTGCCCGAAACACTTCAGAATTCATCCTGCTGCTTTTGTCAGCAGTCACATTATCAATAAATACAAGGGAACCAGTTCCATTGGCAGCCATACATGCCCACGCCATAACACTACCTCCACCATGCTTCACTGATGAGGTGGTATGCTTTGGATCATGAGCAGTTCCTTTCCTTCTCCATACTCTTCTCTTCCCATCATTCTGGTACAAGTTTATCTTTGTCTCATCTGTCCATAGGATGTTCTTCCAGAACTGTACAGGCTCTTTTAGATGTTTTTTGGCAAACTCTAATCTGGTCTTCCTGTTTTTGAGGCTCACCAATGGTTTACATCTTGTGGTGAACCCTCTGTATTTACTCTGGTGAAGTCTTCTCTTGATGGTGGACTTTGACACAGATACACCTACCTCCTGGAGAGCGTTCTTGATCTGGCCAACTGTTGTGAAGGGGTTTTTCTTCACCAGGGAAATGATTCTTCTGTCATCCACCACAGTTGTCTTCCGTGGTCTTCAGGGTCTTTTGGTGTTGCTGAGCTCACCAGTGCGTTCTTTCTTCTTAAGAATGTAGCAAACAGTTGATTTGGCCACATCTAATGTGTTTGCTATCTCTCTGATGGCTTTGTTTAGATGTTTCATCCTAATGATGGCTTGCTTCACTGATAGTGACAGCTCTTTGGACTTCATATTGAGAGTTGACCGCAACAGATTCCAAACACAAATACCACACCTGAAATGAACTCTAGACCTTTTATCTACTCCTTGTAAATGAAATAACGAGGGAATTACACACACCTGACCTTGGAACAGCTGAGCAGCCAATTGTCCAATTACTTTTGGTCCCTTAAAAAGAGGGCGGCCACATTTTAATTTGTTGTAGTTCCTACACCGTTCACCTGATTTGGATGTAAATACCCTCAAATTAAAGCTGAAAGTCTGCACTTAAAGCACATCTTGATTTCTTCATTTCAACTCCATTGTTGTGGTGTACAGAGCCAAAATAATGAAAAATGTGTCAATGTCCAAATATTTATGGACCTGACTGTATATTATTTAGAAATAGGCCGTTCTGCACAATGAGTATGAATACTTTTGTACTGAAGTATATACTGAGTATTTCTACACTAACAACAGGAAGTACTCCCCCGCTCCTCTGGTTTTAGTACCTGTCGATCGAGCTCATGCAGCCGGTACTCGATGGCTCGTTCCACGTACTCCTTCCTGTTGGAGAACGAGAGAGGGATGCTGTTTCCTCCCGGGATGATGGGCACCATCTTTCCATCTGCACTCTGCCCAACGAAGGAATCCAGAGGAATCATCTGCAACACGGAGAACAGAACACAACACGATGATGCACGTGAGCCTTTTCATTTGAACTGATGGCATCAAGAATCTCCAGCTATATATATTTATTCAAGGACTTGTACGCACGTTATTGTATCCATCATTTACATTATGGAGCCTAGACCTCTCGGGTCTACTTTCAAGTCTTTTCTGTTCGCTGTTTGCTCTGAAATTTCTTTTGAGTTTCTCCAAAACATTTGATGATACATATTCAGGGGCGGTGCAGTTAGTGGCAGTGTGGGCTCCGTGGCAACAAAGCTTTGCAGAGGGGTCGAATGTGACCAAGATGTTTGTTTGAACGAGGCGTTTTACAGGAGATCATCCCAAAATGATTCCAACAACTTTGAATCCAGAGAAATCTGTAGTTTTAATCGAGTCCCTGGAGTCATCTCCTCTTTGTGCCGCGTCAGCATATATGTAAATATACAGCGGTAATAAGTAAATAAATATATTTCTAAAAGGTGCTATTGACATGACATTTTCACCAGATGTCGGCAACAACCCAAGTAATCCGGACATACAAAGAAAACCAAACAAATAAGTTCAGAAATTAAGCTACGTGTAATACAATGAAATGACACAGGGAAAAAGTATTGAACACGCTGACTGAAATGTATTTAATACTTGGTACAAAAGCCTTTGTTGGTTCAAGACGCCTCCTGTGTGAGAAGCTAGTCTCATGCATTGCTCAGGTGGGATTTTGGCTCATTCTTCCACACAAACAGTCTTTAAATCTTGAAGCTTCAGTGGGAACTCTGATGGACATCTGGTGAAAATGTCATGTCAATAGCACCTTTAGAAATATATTTACTGAGAAAAATGGTGCCGTGGCCAATACTTATTTTACCCGCTGTATGTATGTATGTATGTATGTATGTATGTATGTATGTATGTATGTATGTATACATACACACACACACACACACACACACACACACACACACACACACACACACAACACACATACCTATATTATCCACATATCCACTATCAAACCCAGAACCCGTGTTTCTCACCTCATGGAAGTTCTCCTCGGTGATGCCGCTGTCTTCAATGTGAAGAATGCTCTTGAGCGTCTGCACGTAGAGGAGGTCCACCTCCTCCAGGTCCTCCAGCATCAGCGGGATGCAGCACAGCTGTTTCCACACCAGCGGGGCCAGGTGGAGGTCCAGGGGCTTCTTGGTGCGGATGGCCACGCCCATCAGGATGCCCAGGAACCTGAACTGCAGCATGTGCTCGTCCAGACAGGAAGACGGGTTGAAGAGGAACCTGAGCCGAGGAAACCGTCCCGTTAACCTCTAACACGAATACACTTCACATCCAGCATGACAAGCAAGAGAGTTCTCAATAATACATATATATAAAGTCTGGGTTTCATTAAGGACAGTCCAGTGTGTTCAACTTAATACAATAAGTTCTTTTATTTTGAAAAACTAATTGAAGTTTTCACAAGTGAGGACGGAGCTTTAATTGGAGCAGCTTTGGACTCTCGTGTTTCAGGATAAAGACTCAGAGACACAAAGACACAAAGACAGAAGGGAAACGAACACGCGAGAACGTGGCAGACGCCTCGAGGCTTCAAGGGTAAATCTAAAATATAATAGTTCAATAAATAGTCGGAAAGAAATGTAGAAAAAAGGTAATGAACACATCCATGTTTCTATTGACATAATCATCCCTCATGTATCTTCATAGTATTTTACAAGGTGGTGAACGACGATAATATTCTTGTTATTATTGCTGCTGCATCCTCTAAATGATAAACAACTTTGTAATTTTAATTCTTATATTCATTTCTTTTTAAGGGTGACTTTGTAACAGAGACTACAGAACTACTACAGAGACGTTATATTAATGTGCACTGTCCTTATCTAATAATAATAATACAAAACTAACTCATGATAAGTAAATAACAATAAGTTATCTTGTGTTTCTTTTATCTACATTTGAGTATCAGGATGCGTCAACGAACGAACCGAAACGAACAATATCGTCTTTAAAAAGTGATATGATATCATTTCTGTGACCTTTCATGATTGACATGATATTAGACATATGAAGATGAGGAAGATGGGGATGAAGACGTTCCTCACCTGTCCCGGTTGTAGCCCACCTCGGCCGTGGCGTTGGGGGAGGGGATGAGCAGGTCGACGACGCCCGTCTCCAGCTCCTTCAAACGCACAGAACAGGACAGGAGGTCAGGACGCAGCCGGTGAACCGGCTCACGGAGGAGTCACTGAACGGACCGGTGCGTACCTGGCACATCTCGGTGATGGTGTCGTCGAACACGCCCCCCGCGTCGTCGGCGCCCTCGCCCACCAGCTTGACCTTCCAGGCCCTTGACGGCAGGCGGAGGTCGGAGGCGTTCAGCTTCACCACCTGGCGGGCGATCTGCACGAAGATCGGTTTGCACTTCCGGCCCCTGCAGAGAGTCGAAGCACCTCCGCCTTATTTTCACCATCAGGTCTTCTTGTATTATCTTTGTTTTTAATCTTTATTTCTTTTCTTTTACTTTCTTATTATTTAACCCTCTGAACACCAAACCCCCTCCCATTGTCTTCAACAATCGTCAAATCTTTCATCATTCCGACGGTCCTTAAACGCATCGTGTGTGGCGGAGGCTTCCATTGGAGAAAGCAGCCGAAACAAAGCTTAACCTTTTTAACCCCAACCAATTTAATGGCGAAAATTGCAAATGGTTTACATTCAACTAAATACTGAATATCTCCTCAACCCCAAGGTCTATTTGAATAATTTTAAAAGCTATAAAACCCTTGTGAACATAGATAATAAGTTAATATATGTGTTAGTGGTATATTAGTTTATGATAGTACACAGAAAAGGAAAAGAAAAGAAGAAAAGTACTTTTTTATATCGTAACTATATTAATTAACGCTGAATTTAATATATAACATAGATATATGTTATGAGTATATGTGCGAAGTTTGGCTTGTTTTGGATTGTGATATTTCATCAAAATTATTTTATTCTACGTCTCATTTAAAATCGCGTCCCAAATAAACCGTTTGCTTTAATCACATTCTGTAAAAAACATTACATTCTGAGCTCCTCAGTGAAACTATGACGTCATGACTGACTCAACAAGTCAGTAAAGTAAAGTTCAAGTAAAGTTCAGGCTACTGAACACAGAGAGGATGTAAAAATGTAAATAGTTTAATATTCATAACACGTGGAGACGTCGGTAAAACTTGTGGACACTTGAAGAAATGTTGAATGCAAAGATTCCACATTTTTGTAAAAAACATTACAATTATTGTTGTTAAATTTGCTCTCCCAATACCGTACTTCCGTGAAACACGCAAACGCGAACAAAGAGGATGTCACTGACCGCGTGGAGATCCGCTTCACGGTGATCTGGGGGCCGTAGTTCTTGCCCTGCACCATGGTCTTGCCGATGGAGCGCACCATGGGCAGCGTGTAGACCCTGGGGGCCAGCAGGGGCCTCAGCTGGCCCTGGACCAGCCCCCAGGTGCCGGCGTTGTAGTGGGACGTGCAGCTCTGCACAGAAACAGGTGAGAGGACGTTAAGAGCTCAGATCCCTCAACGAGCACGTGCTCTTAACGTCCTCCTGCAGGCGGCCCCTCCCACCAGGTGGTGTCTTTGCTCACCTGGTTGTTGGGGCTGAGGTTCAGGAGTCTCCACGAGGAGTACATGAGGTCAGAGAAGTGGTAGAGGAGGCGCAGGCGAGCGCGCACCGCCTCCATGCTCACCTCCCTCAGCCCGCTGTACTGAGGAGGAACCACCAGGGGGAGACCCAGCTGGAGAGGAACCGATGAGCCTGAGGAGGAAGAGGAGGAGGAGGAGGAGGAGTACGAGGAGGAGGAGAAGGAGGAGGAAGAGGAGGATGAGGAAGAGAAAGAGGAGGAAGAGGAGGAGAAGGAGGAGGAAGAGGAGGACGAGGAAGAGAAAGAGGAGGACGAGAAAGAGGAGGAAGAGAAAGAGGAGGAGGAGAAGGAAGAGGAGGACGAGGAGGGAGAGAACGAGGAGGAGGACAAGGAAGAAGAGAACAAGGAGGAGGAGGAGGAAGATGATGAGGAAGACGAGGAGAAGGGAAAGGACGAGGAGGATGATGATGAGGAAGATGATGAGAAGAACGAGGAAGAGGAGGACAAAAAGGAGGAAGAAGAGGAACGTGCTGTTCACTACACGAAACAGGAAGTGTTGCCCGCTAAAACAGCATGACAGAGTGTGTGTGTGTGTGTGTGTGTGTGTGTGCGTCTCACCTGGAGCGCGAGGCGGCACGGAGGGAGCCGACCAGGCGGCGCTGTGGCAGCGTCCGGCAGAGATCTGGTGGACGTTCTTCCCCTGCAGCGCTGAGGCTGCCGCCGGCTCTCTGACGTGGTTCGTGTGGCCGAGGCCGAGCTGCACAACGAGAGGTTCAAAGTCACGGGAATTCTCCACGCCGAGTGTTTCAATTTGTGGATGGGAGCGCGAGATTGTGCCTCAGTGGAATCTGCTGACTTTTATTTACTCTGCGGTGGTTAACGCTAAACTGTGAGGAAGGAAGGAAGGAAGGAAGGAAGGGAGGGTCAGAGGGACGGAGTAAGTAAAGAAAGGGAGGGAGGAAAGAAAGGAGGGAGAGAGGGAGGGAGGGAGAGAAGGAGGGAGAGAAGGAGGGAGGAAGTAAAGAAAGGGAGCGAGGGAGGGAGGAAGAAAGGAAGGGAGGGAGGGAGGAAGGAAGAAAGGAAGAAAGAAAGAAAGAAAGAAAGGAAGGAAGGGAGGGAGGAAGGAAGGAAGGAAGGAAGGAAGAAAGAAAGGAAGGGAAGGAGGAAGAAAGGAAGGGAGGGAGGAAAGAAGGAAGGAAGGAAGGAAGGGAGGGAGGGAGGGAGGGAGAAAGAAAGAAAGAAAGGAAGGAAGGAAGGAAGGAAGGGACTTCCTTTCACCCTTTGAAGGTGAAAGCGTGTGGCCTTCAGGGCCGCTCCGTACGGGAGGTTATAAACAGCGTCATCTATCTTTCACATTAAAATGTCGGCCGTGTGTCACAGCTCACCTGGCCCTCTGAGTTGCTGCCCCAGGTGTACACGTCTCCCGTGGACGAGAGCACCAGCGTGTGCTCGGCCCCGACGGCCACGTCCTGGATGTGGACCCCCGACAGGGCCGGCACCTGCTGGGGCCGGTTGTGGTTCCTGGCCCGGCCCTCTGGTAAGCCAATCAGGCGGTCTGCACGAATCAGATTCAGATTATATGTAAAAGACAGAAAAAAACTATGCAAATGATCTTAATCTGAATTTTATTGAGAAAATACTGCAGTTGTGTCTTGTTTACTGAAAAAAGTTGTTTATAATTACTTTAATAAGCAACTCAGATATAACTACACACAGTATTTATCATTATGTGACCTACAACTACTTTAGTTTATGATTCATCTGCTTGGTATTTTCTCAATTCATCATTTTTTAGTCTATAAAACATCAGAAGAAAGGGAACGTGAGACGTAAAGCTGCAAACATGGAACTGATTTTCTTGAGAAATTAACTATTTGATTTTCAAAATAACTGTTGATTAAGTTCCTGATGATGGTGATCACTTTCTACTACATTCTACTACGGTCTCCTTCTTTCTCCTACGTTCTACTACTGTCTACTAAATAGCTGGAAATATTGAACAGATTTTCTTGAGAAATTATTTATTATTATTATTAATTATTTTAAATTTGATTAATTTCCTGATGATGGAGATCACTTTACAATAATAATAATAATTATTATGATATCGTATGAGAGACCAGTACCTTGGCCGAACGTGAACACTTTGCCGTCTTTGGTTAACGCCACGGAGAACTGGGTTCCACACGCCACTTTGCTGATGCCGATTCCACACAACACGTCCACCTTCTGGGGAACCAAGAGCTCTCAGTGAACCTTCACCTTCGTCTCTGATCGTCACAACTCTGATCACGCCGGACGCCACGAGCTCCTACCTGAGGGGACGACTTGGCCGTGGAGTTGCCGAGTCCCAGTTTTCCGTAGTCTCCGTCGCCGAAAGCCCAAACCATCGTCCCGTCGGCGGAGACGACCAAAGTGTGGTTCAAACCGCACGCCACCTGAGGAGCAGAGCGCAGGGCGACATGAACCCTTCTGCGTGTTTTACTAAACCGTTTCAGCTGAAGAAAAGAGTAAAGTCAAGTAAAGATTGTTAAATAAACGACAACTTGGTAAGTTCTGGTGGTGCGTTCAGGCTCTGCTCAGTGAAAATGAGTACTGGCTGAAGGTAAACGATAATGTTCTCTTGGTGCGTTCAGGCTCCACTCAGTGAAAATGAGTACTGATAACGTTCTCATGGTGCGTTCAGGCTCCGTTCAGTGAAAAGGAGTAGTGGCTGAAGGTAAATGATAACGTTCTCATGATGCGTTCAGGCTCTGCTCAGTGAAGATGAGTATTGGTTGAAGGTAAAAGGTATGATGTTCTACTGCTTTCTCCTACGTTCTAACTACATTCTACTACGTTCTTCTACGTTCTCCTACGTTCTCCTCTACCTGTCCGACTTGGTACCCCTCCAGAGCCGTGACCTTCTCCGGGAGCTTCTTGTTGGAGGTGTTTCCCAAACCCAGTCGGCCGTAATCGCCGTTTCCGAAGGTGAAGAGCTTCCCGTCCGCCGTCACCACGGCCGAGTGTTTGAACCCGCAGGACATCTTCAAAACAAAAACAAAAACAAAAGAGCGAGGTGAAGCGGAACGTGACGCAGAACGTGACACAGAACGTGACGCAGAACGTGACACAGAACGTGACACAGAACGTGACACAGAACGTGACACAGAACGTGGCGCAGAACGTGACACAGAACGTGACGCAGAACGTGACACAGAACGTGACGCAGAACGTGACACAGAACGTGACGCAGAACGTGACACAGAACGTGACGCAGAACGTGACGCAGAACGTGACACAGAACGTGACACAGAACGTGACGCAGAACGTGACACAGAACGTGACGCAGAACGTGACACAGAACGTGACGCAGAACGTGACACAGAACGTGACACAGAACGTGGCGCAGAACGTGGCGCAGAACTGACCTGCACCACCTCCTCCCCCTGCAGCGCCTCGATCTGCCGCGGGCGGCGCTGCCGGTCGCTGTTGCCGTGGCCCAGCTTGCCGTAGTCGCCGTCGCCCCAGCTGAACACCTCGCCGCTCTCCGTCAGCGCCATGGAGTGACCGTCGCTGCCGCACGACGTCACCAGCTGAGTCACCACGAAGCCTGGAGGGCAGAGAGAGGGAAGAGCTCCAGTTTGGCATTTTTGGCAGTCGCCATCTTGTTTTTTTTGCATCCAGAAATCGTCTTATTCGCCATCCTGTCGTACTTTAGCACGAGAGGGAGGAGCTAAAGTACGACAGGATGCGTGTGTGTGTGTGTGTGTGTGTGTGTGTGTGTGTGTGTGTGTCCACCTTGAAGAGCAGACACGACGGTGAGGACGTGCAGGTCGTCAGAGTTGCCCTGACCCAGGCGGCCGTAGCTGCCCTCACCGCAGGCCAACACCGTCCCATTGGGCTGGATCACAAAGGTGCAGTTCTGACCACACACCACCTGGAGGAGGGAGTTAATAAAGTATTATTTATTTTTTTAACGGCATGATTCTGTCCCAAGCAGTAGAGAATAACGCACACGGACGTGTCCTGGATGTGGTGACCGTGAACACACACACACACCGTGAACACACACCGTGAACACACACCATGAACACAGTAGACACACACCGTGAACACACACCGTGAACACAGTAAACACACACCGTGAACACACACCATGAACACAGTAGACACACACCGTGAACACACACACGTGCTGCGTCTGCGTACCTGTTGTGCCTGAGAGAAGGACGGTGCGGTCGTGGGCACCAGGATGTTCCTGCCGGCCTCGGCCAGCTGGCCGTGTCGCCCCGCACCCCACAGGTACACATCACACTTCCCCCCGAGGTGCCAGTCCTACACACACACACACACACACACACACACACACACATCCACATCGTCTGAGTGGGCGGAGCCAAAAGAAACATCATCAACAGCTGGCTATGATGGAGCGTGATCGCCCTCAAGTGATGTGAAAAATATGATTTTAAATGTCCAAGAATTATGAATGAAATATGTGAAATAAAATGGATCAAAACTGTCTGAATTATGTGAAAGATATTTTGTATTTATTTATATATATATATTTAATATTATTCGTGAAAAGAATGTGTGAAAACTGTCCGAAAAATGTGCTAAAAATAACCTAAACAACATGGAAATCCACAAGAAGAATGTCTGAAATATATGTGAAATGTATACATATATGTAATATGGGTCTCGGTCTGCATTACCTCCGGTCTGGAGGTGGCCCAGGACATGATCTGTTCATCCAGACCGGACCATTTACTGTTGTCCTGAGAACAGAGAGCACACCTGTTATTATCTGTGTTATCATCAGGTAATAAGCAGCAGCATATGTATTATCATCAGGTAATGAGCAGCAGCAGCAGCAGCATATGTATTATCATCAGGTAATGAGCAGCAGCCGCAGCAGCATATGTGTTATCATCAGGTAATAAGCAGCAGCAGCAGCAGCATATGTATTATCATCAGGTAATAAGCAGCAGCAGCAGCAGCATATGTATTATCATCAGGTAATAAGCAGCAGCAGCAGCAGCATATGTATTATCATCAGGTAATAAGCAGCAGCATATGTGTTATCATCAGGTAATGAGCCGCAGCAGCAGCAGCAGCAGCAGCATATGTGTTATCATCAGGTAATGAGCCGCAGCAGCAGCAGCAGCATATGTGTTATCATCAGGTAATGAGCAGCAGCAGCAGCAGCATATGTGTTATCATCAGGTAATAAGCAGCAGCAGCAGCAGCAGCATATGTGTTATCATCAGGTAATGAGCAGCAGCAGCAGCAGCATATGTGTTATCATCAGGTAATGAGCAACAGCAGCAGCAGCAGCATATGTGTTATCATCAGGTAATGAGCAGCAGCAGCAGCAGCATATGTATTATCATCAGGTAATGAGCCGCAGCAGCAGCAGCTCACCATGAGCAGCGTCATCTCTTCTCTGGGAACGGGCTCCAGGTCGGGAACGGAGAACGACTCGGAGAAGGCGGCGCCTCGAGCGAGGGCCTCCGCCGCCTTCACCGTGGTGGAGAAGCAGTCCAGCCACGCCCACTCGGCGGCGCACCAGACGGCCAGGCCGGACTCTGGCGGGCAGTGCCGCAGGCTGGGCGGCACGGGGGGCCGGCACAGGAGCTGGTCCAGGTGCAGCCCCACGGCCAGCGAGGCCAGGCACTGCATGTACGGGCTGTGGACCAGCTGCTCGCCGCACACCACGTGGGGCTGCATGGGGCGGAGCCAAAGGAAACACCGTCAACAGCTGGAGCGCGATCTCCCTCAAGTGATGTGGAAAATATGATTTAAAATGTCCAAAAATTATAAATAAAATGGGTCGAAACTGTCAGAATTATTATAATTTTCTTTTTAAATATCCATATATTATTTGTAAAATATGTGATTTGTGATTGTGAAAACTGTCTAAGAAATGTGCTAAAAATATTCTAAACACAATGAAAATCTACACGAATGTCTGAAATATATGTGAAATTTGTTTATATATATATAATACATTTGAAAAATCCAAATATAATTTGTAAAATATGTCAAATAAATAAATAATGAATGTATGTATGTGAATTTTTTTTCCCCAATATCCAAATATAATTTGTTAAATATGTGAAAAGAATGTATGAAAACTGTGCTAAAAATAACCTAAACAATATGGAAATCTACAAGAAGAATGTCTGAAATATATGTAATATATATATGTGAAAATTTTTATTTGTAAAATATGTAAAAAATATATATTGATGAAAAATGTCCCCAAATGTCCCCAAAAATATCAGAAATATATGCAACAAAAGAAATAGCATCATTGCCATCTGCTGGTCTGTCTTTTCCATCTTTTCCATTTATATTCATCTGCAAAGGTATTTTAATACGGTCTTTATTATCCTGCTAATATCCTGGGAAGTACGTGTGAAAGAGGCTTCAGACACGTTCGATGCGTGTTCAAGGCGTGTTGTTCGATGCGTGTTCAAGGCGTGTTCAAGGTGCGTTCGATGCGCGTACCTTCTCGTAGGCGTACTGCTCCTGCAGCATGACGGGCAGCCTCTCCAGGAAGGCCCTCATGCAGGGCGCCATGTTGAGGCCGACCACTCCCTGCTTCTTCAGGGCCGTGCGGCAAGTGGCCAGCACATGGTTGGACGCCATGAACTCTTTGGAGCAGTTCACGACCAGCACGTCCTGGAAAGGCAGCAGAGCGGACAGTAAATGAATATCCATCTTATTGTAGCGGGAAACATAAGGGGCGGGTGTAGAGATGTGGTACCTTGGACCTGTTGGAGCACACGGCGACACCGACATCTGGGATCCAGACAATATTCTGGATCGCACCTGAACCGGCTACCACTGTCTGGAGCACCGACCCGTCCTGTTACACACACACACACACACACACACACACACACACACACACACACACACACACACACAGTTACACATCTGTGTTGCTCCTACCTGTATTTGCAGGCCTCCTGTGTGAGTTTCTTACCCGCAGGGACCAGATGTTCATGAGCCCCCCCACGCCTCCAGAGGCCAGGGCCAGACCGTCGGGGCTGAAGGCCAGCGTTCTCACCGGGGTGATGTGGCCCTTCAGCTGGAACACACACGTCGCTCCTTTGCCCGCCCGCCGGGGTGACTGCAACACAAGGACAGCAGGTACGTGGAACAGGTGAGAACAAAACAGGGTCATCAGTTGGTATTAATCTGCAGGTTTGGGGTCAGACATGTTTAAACGCCGAGAGAAGAAGAAAACCCTTCAACATTCGTCTACGCTATAGCATCAATATTTCGGAAGTACCGTGAACTTATGTTTGGCTTCATTCTCCCACCATCCCTCGGACTCAGAGGAATCTGGGAAGCTGGAGATGTTCTGAGGAACGGTCCAGACGGAGACGTGGCCGTTCTGGCAGCATCTGCAAACACACAAACACATGAGCACCGACCGAGCCACAGGAAGTTGTACGCATGCCGAGTTTGAGAAGGATGACGGCAACGTCAGTGCGCCGGTGAACGCAGTGAGTATAATCAGTCATAAACGCAGTGAGTATAGTCAGGTCCGGGCGCTTGAAGAAGACCTACATGGCTAACATGCTGAGCGGCTTCGGGCCGCGGCCCAGCTGGCCGCACCACGCCACGCCGTTCACCGGGGACGGGTGGCGAAGGCTCTGCAGGCAGCGCCAGCCGGAGCCGGAGTGAGAGTCCGGACTGGCCCACAGCTTCACCATCTCCTCTTTGGCACAGGTCAGCAGGATCTGACCGTTGGGACTCCACTTCATGCTGGTGATCGACTCCTGTACGACACGCAGAGAGATTCAGTCCAGAGAACGTGAGACAACTCAATGAAAACTGATGACAAAAAATATTAATAAATAGACCTTAAGAAATAACAATGACCTGCTACTGTTCTTACCAGAAACCGATCCAGATCATTAGGAACTGTAAGTTTCATCTAGTCAACCAAAGTGTGTTTGTGATTTTTATAGAATTGCTTTTAAGTGATGTCGTCCTTTTATGATTTTTTTATGCAGTTATTTTGTTTTTGTTTGTTTGTTTATTTTATTTATTTATCTGTTTGTTTTTCTTCTTTTGTTTACTGGTATTTAAGTTATGTATGACTATACTTTGATTCTCTGTAGACCACTTTGTAAAACTTAGTTTTTAAAAGGTGCTATATAAATAAAGTTATTATTGTTATTATTAATAAATAGTTTCCTGGAGCACAAAGTTCTTCAGAGATTGAGCTTCGTAATTTTGCACAAAAAGTTCACCAGTTAACTTTTGGTCTTTTGTTGGTTTTATATGTATCTGGTTTGAAGACCATTAAGGACATGTTTCAATATGTGTCTGTACTGTAGACTCAAACCTTGATAGCGCTCCATATTAGGAGCATATAAAACGCTTAAATAATGGAACACACTTTAACTGAACGATTAGATTTTATTATTCTAAACAAATCAATCCGCTGAGAAGAGTTGCAGAAAGAGTAGAAACGAGTGGAAGCCGTTCACCTTGTGGGCGTCGATGACCACGATGGCTGCTTTCTCTAAGGGCTCCTTGGACCCGATCAGCAGCTTTCCGTCCGCGTAGCCCACCGCAAACGTCCGGTTCTCACTGTACCAGGCGATGTGCATCACGGCCACTGGGAGAGGAGGGAGAACTCATCATCATCATCATCCTCCAACATGTGCAAACCGCCCCAAAATAACATGAGCACGAGGCCGCGGCGCCACCGGTCCGTACCGTCCTTCCGGTAGCAGTGCTCCAGCTCGGTGCGCTGCATGCTGCAGGAGTCCAGCACCTCGATGAGGCCCAGGGAGCCGTCCATCCGGCCCACCAGCAGCAGGTCTTTGGGTTCCCCGCACCACAGGGACTCGGCCTCCTCTTCGGGCCAAGCCAGCGCCGACACCCAGTGGGGCTGCACGTCCAGGAGGCCTTTACCGCCTTCAGAGGAGGAGGAGGAGGATGAAGAGGAGACGGCGAAGGAAGAGGAAGAGCAGGAAGAGGAGGAGTGAGAGGAGGAAATTGAGCATTCAATTCAATTCAGTTTATTTTATATAGCCCAACATCACAAATACAAGTTTGCCTCGGAGGGCTTTACAATCTGTACACATAACATCCTGTCCCGGGACCTCACATCGGATCAGGAAAAACTCCCCAATAAAGATAGTAAAAACCCTTTCACAGGGAAAAAAGGGAAGAAACCTGAGGGAGAGCAACAGAGGAGGATCCCTCTCCCCGGATGGACAGAAGCAATAGATGTCATGTGGCCAGAATGAATAACGTAACAGAGTTACAGCACGTTACATGAATATGACAGAAATGATTCATATAATGAGTAGTAGGCATGGTCCATGATCCAGATAACCACGATCCATGAAGCAGAAAGCGGTAGAGAGCATGAATTGAGAGCGGCCGTATCAAGCCTGCAACCCCGTTTATAAAAGATTTGTAGAGGAAAGCAGCTGGTTTACTTGAAAGTGATTTCAATTTTCTTTATTCTATTAATTGAAAAAGCACGGATGGAGGAGTCACAAAAAGTTTTTCCAATAAAAAGTCACCATGGACCATTTTGTTACAATTGTGTTGGGGCTGTGGGGCGTTAACAATGTTTTTTCTCCAAAGTGGGCGTGGCAGAAAAAGTTTGAGAAGCACTGATTTAATGTATTCATCACTTTCATGTTGGAGCTAATTTTAACTACTTCATACACTAAATAATTAGGCATATATTACTCAATAATACATCGTAGTTCATTAGTTGATTAATTTATTAAGAATGTGAATCTGCAAAATAGCCCAACTAGTAACTACTACTGTCTAATAAATGTAATGAAATTAAAAGTATAATATTTCCCTCTGAGATGTAGTGGACTAGAAGTATGAAGCTGCATAAAATGGAAATACTCAAGCAAAGTACAAGTACCTTAAATCTGTACTTAAGTAGAGTACTTGTGGACCTTTAAGTACCTTAAATCTGTTAGAATAAGACAAATGGAGCTGAATAAATAAACCGCTTACCATTAACCTGCCAGATGTTGACCAGTTTGTCCATGGCGGACGCCAGGTACTTCCCAGTGACGCTCCAGGCCAGAGGGGACATGCTCGGGTCGCTGGGAGAACCCAGACCCGACGTGCCGTCTTCTGAGGAACCGTCACTGGAGACACAGAACTGGTTAGTGGTTACTGGTTTCTGATGTCTGGTTTCTGGTTACTGGGTACTGGTGTCTGGTAACTGGTGCTTGGTGTCTGGTTACTGGTTTCTGGTTACTGATGTCTGGTTACTGGTTTCTGGTGTCTGGTGTCTGGTTACTGGTTTCTGATGTCTGGTTACTGGTTACTGGTGTCTGGTAACTGGTGCTTGGTGTCTGGTTTCTGGTTACAGGTGTCTGTTTTCTGATGTCTGGAGTCTGGAGTCTTGGTTACTGGTTACTGGTTACTGGTTACTGATTTCTGATGTCTGGTGTCTGGTGTCTGGTGTCTGGTTACTGGTTACTGGTTTCTGATGTCTGGAGTCTGGTTACTGGTTTCTGATGTCTGGTTGATGGTTGCTGGTGTCTGGTTTCATGACCACACGGAGGTCAGTGCAGGTGGACCGCGGGGTTGCAGCCTTACTCCTTGTTGAAGATGCAGGTCTGCTGGAGGGTGTACTGGTTCTTGGTGACGTTCCACATCCTCACCGTCCCGTCATTGCCGCTCGTAGCCAGCAGGCCTTTCTTACTGCACCACCCGCATGTGATGACCTGAGTGAAGCAGACGTACTTTAACACCCAACACGGTATATACTAAAACATGGGGGCTGGAGGAGGAAGAAGAGGAGCAGAGCAAGAGCAGGAAGAAGAGGAGGAGGAGGAAGAAGAAGATGATGATGAGGAGGAGGAGGAGGCGGAAGAGTAGACCAGGAGACCAGGAGGAGGAAGAGGAGATGAAGGAGGAGGAGACGGAGGAGGAGGTGGAGATGGAGGAAGAAGAGGAGGAGGAAGAGGCGGAAGAGGAGACTGGGGAGGAGGAAGAAGAGGAGACGGAGGAGGAGATGGAGGAAGATGAAGAGGAGATGGAGGAAGAGGAGCAAGAAGAGGAGATGAAGGAGGAGGAGACGGAGGAAGAGCGGGAAGAGGAGGAGGAAGAGGAGACGGAGGAAGAGGAGGAAGAAGAGGAGATGGAGGAGGAGGAGACGGAGGAAGAGGAAGAAGAGGAGGAAGAAGAGGAAGAGGAGGAAGAGAAGATGGAAGAGGAGGAGACGGAAGAGGAGGAAGAAGAGGAGATGAAGGACGAGGAGACGGAGGAAGAGGAAGAGCGGGAAGAGGAGGAGGAAGAGGAGATGGAGGAAGAGGAGATGGAGGAAGAGGAGGAAGAAGAGGAGATGGAGGAGGAGGAAGAAGAGGAAGAGGAGGAAGAGAAGATGGAAGAGGAGGAGAAGGAAGAGGAGGAAGAAGAGGAGGAAGAGGAGATGGAGGAAGAGGAAGAGGAGGAGGAGGAGGAAGAAGAGGAGAAGGAGGAGGAAGAGGCAGAAGAGGAGGAAGAGAAGATGGAAGAGGAGGAGACGGAGGAGATGGAGGAGGAGGAAGAAGAAGAGGAAGAGGAGAAGGAGGAAGAGGAGGAAGAAATGGAGGAGGAGGAGGAGGAGATGGAGGAAGAGCAGGAGGTCACAGGTCAGTGTGCAGCGTTCTGCCGCTCAGAGAAGTGGGAGGAGCCTCCTGATGGACTCACTCTGCTCTGGTGAGCCTCCAGCTTGATGAAGGAGCATTTCCGCAGGTCGCCCGCCATGTCGGCGAAGGTCTGTGGCCGGCTGTGGTTGTTGTCGCGGTCGTGGGCGGCCAGCGTGCGGACCAGCTGCTGGGCGGCCCACTGCCGGTGCTGCGAGGACAGCCGGGAGGACAGGCAACAGGCCGCCAGAGCGTTGGCCAGCTCCAGAGGCCCTACAGCGGAGGGGTTATGGGAAGGGTGGGCATACAAATGCGCAATTAGACCTGATCGACACGGAACAGAGGGTGACAGGGCGGACCGGATGAGTGAGAGAACAGAAAGGACAAAACAGAAAACAACCCAGGAGTGACCCCAGAGAGAAACACACCATGAGTCATGTGTGCAGGGAAGCTGAAACAGAGATCACTGATGCATCAAACAATCATGAGATGATTCAAATTAAAAACACATGATGGGACAGAAGCAAGAATATGATGACACAGTCTGCAGGAACAGCTCACCCAAAAATCTAAAATATATGAGTTAGTGTTGTGGCTTATGGGGCTAAAAGCCCTCCCAAAAAAACATTTGAAAACTAAAAAAACATTTGAAAAACTAAACAGCAATATTTCTTTTCAGAAAATCTGTTTCACGCAGGAACTATTTTCTTTCTACCGAACTATTTAGATTGATAAAAAAACAAGTAAAAAATTTAAAAGAGGAAAAAGGAAAAGAAAATCATCTGTTTTTGATTTTGGAGTGAACTGTCCCTAAAAGTATGTGATTTGGCTTAAATAATGGAGGCAGGATCATGTGCAGTATGCTTGATTGCTCTGAGATGAAAATAAGACAAATATGAAACATGATTGACTCTTGAGGCCAACGACACGGAGCACCAGCTCCTTGGTTTTAACCTGCAGCTGCTCCGGGTCTACAAACCTCTTTTCTCCATATCGGCCTTGTCGTACGCGGGTCTGAGTCGGGCCCCTTTGTCTGCCAGCAGGGCCACCAGCGCCTGAGTGACCACGAAGTTGGGCGAGGTGACGAGCTTGTTCTCCTCGGCGACGCCGCGCAGGAAGCTGGGCAGGAACTTCCTCTGGATGGGGTCGTCCACCGTGGTCAGGTTCATGCCGGTCGCTGCAGAGATCAGGTTCTGGAGAGGAAATATACATAGATATAAAGAGTATTTATTGTAGCTTTCATTTTCTAACAGAAAACTGTGAGGCCGTGTTTTTCTGTCTTTGTCTGATTGTTCGTATAGTTGGTTGTTATGTATTTTTATTTTACTTATTTATTGTAAACTGTGAGGAAGAATACAAATACGTGACCAAAATAATAATAAAGGCCTCACCTGGTTTTCATCTCAGTTTAACGAATTTATTTGCAGTATTTATAGAATCTAAAGCACCTAAAAAAAGGGAAATGCTTCTTCTACTTTCTGAGAGTGAGATATGATTATTATTAATAATAATAATAATAATAATAATAATAATAGACTTTTTTAGCACTTTTCATACAAAATATGCAGACACAAAGTGCTTTACACCTAAAAACAGGGAAAAAAGATGGGGAAAAAAACATGCTTGATAAAAAAAAAAGCTTTGAAAAAACATTTTCAATAATATGTGTAATGCATAACTTAAGATTGAAAACGCTCCACGAGTACCTGTGTGCAGAGCTGCACCAGCAGCTTGGCAGCGTTGGGGCTGTTGGAGGCCAGGCAGCCCACCGCCGTGCTGAGGTAGGCCAGGCTGGAGATAGGCTTGCTGGCCTTGGCGGCCCCGCGGGGCCTCTCGGCGTGACCGGCGCCCGACGTGGGGCTGGTGGAGAGACCGGCCCGGCCGGCGGCCGCCAGACACATCAACCGGACCAGAGTCCGGATGTCGGTCAGACCCAGAGACTCCAGACCGGCGGCCAGGCTGCAGCTCGAGCCGCTGCGAGGGCGGGAAGGGAGAGAAGTCATGGTGCAGCTTTAAGCCGTGAAGGTGCTGCTTTAACCCATGAAGGTGCAGCTTTAAGCCGTGAAGGTGCAGCTTTAACCCATGAAGATGCAGCTTTAAGCCGTGAAGGTGCCGCTTTAACCCGTGAAGGTGTAGCTTTAAGCCGTGAAGGTGCAGCTTTAACCCATGAAGATGCAGCTTTAACCCGTGAAGGTGTAGCTTTAAGCCGTGAAGGTGCTGCTTTAACCCATGAAGGTGCAGCTTTAAGCCGTGAAGGTGCCGCTTTAACCCGTGAAGGTGTAGCTTTAAGCCGTGAAGGTGCAGCTTTAACCCATGAAGATGCAGCTTTAAGCCGTGAAGGTGCCGCTTTAACCCGTGAAGGTGTAGCTTTAAGCCGTGAAGGTGCAGCTTTAACCCATGAAGATGCAGCTTTAACCCGTGAAGGTGTAGCTTTAAGCCGTGAAGGTGCAGCTTTAACCCATGAAGATGCAGCTTTAAGCCGTGAAGGTGCAGCTTTAACCCATGAAGATGCAGCTTTAAGCCGTGAAGGTGCCGCTTTAACCCGTGAAGGTGCAGCTTTAAGCCGTGGAGGTGCAGCTTTAACCCATGAAGGTGCAGCTTTAAGCCGTGAAGGTGCAGCTTTAAGCCGTGAAGGTGCCGCTTTAACATGTGAAGATGCAGCTTTAACATGTGAAGATGCAGCTTTAACATGTAAAGGTGCCGCTTTAACATGTGAAGGTGCCGCTTTAACATGTGGAGGTGCTGCTTTAACATGTGAAGGTGCCGCTTTAACATGTGGAGGTGCAGCTTTAACCCGTGAAGGTGCAGCTTTAACCCGTGAAGGTGCAGCTTTAACATGTGAAGGTGCAGCTTTAACATGTGGAGGTGCCGCTTTAACATGTGGAGGTGCAGCTTTAACCCGTGAAGGTGCAGCTTTAACCCGTGAAGGTGCAGCTTTAACATGTGAAGATGCAGCTTTAACATGTAAAAGTGCCGCTTTAACATGTAAAGGTGCAGCTTTAACCCGTGAAGGTGCAGCTTTAAGCCGTGAAGGTGCCGCTTTAACATGTGGAGGTGCCGCTTTAACATGTGGAGGTGCAGCTTTAACCCGTGAAGGTGCAGCTTTAACATGTGAAGGTGCTGCTTTAACATGTGGAGGTGCTGCTTTAACCCGTGAAGGTGCAGCTTTAACATGTGAAGGTGCAGCTTTAACCCGTGAAGGTGCAGCTTTAACATGTGAAGGTGCCGCTTTAACATGTGGAGGTGCTGCTTTAACATGTGGAGGTGCTGCTTTAACATGTGGAGGTGCAGCTTTAACATGTGGAGGTGCTGCTTTAACATGTGGAGGTGCTGCTTTAACATGTGGAGGTGCAGCTTTAACATGTGGAGGTGCAGCTTTAACATGTAAAGGTGCAGCTTTAACATGTGGAGGTGCAGCTTTAACATGTGAAGGTGCAGCTTTAACATGTGAAGGTGCAGCTTTAACCCGTGAAGGTGCAGTTTTAACCCGTGAAGGTGCAGGTTACCTGACGGACAGCAGGGACAGGGCTCTCATCACCATGGTCCGGGCCAGCAGCACCTGGGCGGCGGCCGTCACCCTCCTGAGCGCCATAACCCGGTCGTGGGGGTTCTGCAGGGCGGCCGCCTGCTCGCCGAGGGTCACCCTGCCCGACGAGCTCTTATCCACCGAGGTCTGACAGCCTGGACACACACACACACACACACACACACACACACACACACACACACACACACACACACACACACACGCACACACGCACACACGCTCAGTCTGGTGTCGTTAAAGCCGGCGGTGCCGCGTCATGACGGGCTTCGGTCCTCACCGATCTGCAGCAGGGTCTCCTCCATGCTGTTGCTGGCCGTCACCATGGCCACGGAGGACCCCAGCGGGTCGCTGTCGGGGAACTGGACGGCCTCAGGGACGATCCTCCGCTCACCGAGGCCCAGCGGTCCGGCCAGGAGCTCGAACTCTTCCTCGCCCGTCAACTTCTCGTCTTCGTCGACGTCCAGCATGTCCCAGTCCTCTGCAGCGGGACGGATGCAAAGAAACATTTTTTTCTTTTACAATTTACACTCAATTTACACAGCGATGAACCTTAATTTTCTTTACGTAAGATTTTATTTAACTCCTTCATATAAAATCAACCAAAAAAAACTGCCAGTGAGGACGATCTCTGGAAGATAATGACAATTATCTTCCAGAGAATGTAAATCATACCTTCTAAAATAAAAATCAATCTGGTTTAATTTGAAATGGAACACTATTCCTCATCCGACAGGACGGCGTTACCTTCATAGACGCTGTCCTGCTTCCCCAGGAGGTCCGGAGCTTGTCCCTTATACCTGGAAATAATAAAACACACGACGAGGGATCAAGTTCACTTCCTTTGAATAACCAAGTAGAACAAAACAAAACGCCTGATGACTCGGACATAAACGCTCTATAAAGTTATTTAAGTCAAAGTTAACGGAGTCCAGGTAGATTGGCACTTTTCATGCATTCCTTTTCGGCACCTTTAAACGTTTCTCTAACCCACAATGCATCAGTACAAAGCGTAACATCTCATTTTAACAAATCATGAAGCGAAGCTGAAGGAAAGATGATGAAAAATAAAAAAACGTTTTCATTTTGAAAAATAATGTTTCACTATTTTATACACACAAATATAGTAGAATGACATAAGAAATGTAATATTTAATATATAACATAATATAATCCTCGGTCTCGGTTGCACCTGGGAGGTGGTTGTTGTGACGTGAAACAGGAAGCGACTGGTGCACTCACTGGTGCGCGCGCACACACACACACACACACACACACACACACACACACACACACACACACACACACACACACACACACACACACACACAGTGAGTCAGACCAGTCGCTACATAACGAGCAACTGGTGAGGGTTCATAATTCGTTCATTCATAATGCTGAGCCACGAGGAAAGGAAACGAGGAAAGGAAACGTGCACGCTTCCTCGCTCCCTCGGCCGGTCTCAGGCGTGCGCTTACCTCTCCACGACGGGCACCTTGGCCTTGCTCTTGATGGCCAGGTACTTCTCCCGACAGCCTCCGCACAGCAGGTAGTACGGGTTGCCGCTGCCGCACTCGCCCCCGAACCAGCCGTCCACGTAGGAGCCGTTGCTGCGGTAACCCTGCCGGTTGGCGCTGCGGCCGCAGCCCGGGTGACTCTTCTTCATGTGCTGGTTGAAGTTGGCCACGTTGGCCTCGCACAGCTCGCACACCACCACCTCGTCCCGGTCGTCCGTCTCGCACACGTGCTGCGGGGGTCGAGGTACGATCACGTGAAGACACACACGACACACACACACACACACACACACACACACACATATAGACGAGACACACACGAGACACACGTGTTCAGAAGAGCAGTTACGCCACGAACCAACAAGAGCTTTACATCGATGAGTTGCAAGCGACAGCCGATGAATGGTTTTGTTATTAAAAAAGAGTTTAGTCTTTCATTCCATGCCAGTTAGATGAGTGTTCTTGAACCAGCGATTGTCTCATGAAGCCGGCGTGCAGATAAAGTACCAGTTAACTCTCTGAACCCCAAAAAACCCGCCTGTGGGATTTTCTTTAAAACAATCACCAAAACGACACAGTTTTTCATAACCAGAAGCTGTATATAAAAAAAAAAACGTGATTATTGTCAGATGGTCTTCTTTCCAACGGTCCTTGAACTCATCATGCATTTCGGTTAAAATTGTGATATTTCATCAGAAACTATCTATTCTCATTGTCGTATTTAAACTCCCAGCAGCAAGTAAACGCTCAAAAAGAAAATATATTAAATTATTCAACTTTGAAGCCGTGACAAAAATTCAGGCTGGACAGGCTGTAAAAATGTAAATAGTTCAATATTTGACATTGGTAAAACTTGTGGACTCTTGGAATCAATGTTGGATATTTAGATTATATTGTTTTCCAATTTTTGTAAAATCAATTATCAAAGAAATTCAATTTTTCCGCCTCCTTGTTTTTATGATTCATGTCATAATAACTGAAAGACGTGTTCTAGTTATCTGCTTTTAGTCACGATGGTTCTGTTTCCACAGAGGAGCAGGACTTTTATTTTGAAGTGACGCCCCTAAACCTGATTGGGGTTCAGAGGGTGGACTGGGTGAAGCGAGGCGGCGGCTGTTAGAGAGCAGAGCGGCGGCCCGCTGGACCCCTCTGGACAGAGCTTAAAGTCACACACACCCATGTTGGCCAGTCCAGTACCTCCGGGATCCACATTCCCAGAATGTCGGTGTCGGTGGCGAGGTCCTGGCCGAACATGGCCTCCATGGTCTCCTCGTCCAGGTCCATCTCCAGCTCCTCGTCCAGGTTGAAGTCGTACAGCGCGCCCGGGTCCTGCTGCTGCTGCTGCAGAGACGACACCTCACGCCGAGACTGGCTGTGGTGAGCCTGCACCGAGCGGTACAGACCGGCTGGAGGGAGAGGGAGGAGGGTGAAGAGAGGGAGAAGGGTGATGGGTGAAGAGAGAGAGAAGAGTGAAGAGAGAGGAGAAGAGTGAAGAGAGGGAGGAGGGTGAAGAGAGGGAGAAGAGTGAAGAGAGGGCGATGGAGAGAGAGAGAAGAGTGAAGAGAGAGGAGAAGGGTGAAGAGAGGGCGATGGAGAGAGAGAGAGAGAGAAGGTGAAGAGAGGGAGAAGGGTGAAGAGAGGGCGATGGAGAGAGAGAGAAGGTGAAGAGAGGGAGACGGGTGAAGAGAGGGTGAAGAGAGGAGAGAGATGGGTGAAGAGAGGGAGAAGGGTGAAGAGAGGGAGGGAGAGAAGATGGAGAGGGAGAGAGAGAGAGAGAGAAGGGTGAAGAGAGGGAGACGGGTGAAGAGAGGGTGAAGAGAGGAGAGAGATGGGTGAAGAGAGGGAGAAGGGTGAAGAGAGGACGATGGAGAGGGAAGAGAGGGAAAAGGGTGAAGAGAGAGAGAGAGGAAAGGGAGAAGAGTGAAGAGAGGACGTTGGAGAGAGGGGGAGAGAGAGGGAGAGACAGAGATACAGTGAGACAGGGACAGAGTGAGAGAGAGAGAGAGAGAGAGACTAGAAGGCGTTTCCTCACCAGCTCTGGCCAGCAGTGTGCGAGCAGCGAGGTCAAAGCGATGCTTCCTGCCGACAGCAGAGCGTCCTCTGAGCGGCCCGCTGGAGGCCGCTGCGTTGTCCTGGTCCAGAGCCTCAGGACTACGAGCACACAGAGAGAGACTTGTGAATACTTTAAATTCTTTAAATACTGTGAATACTTTTACACACAAACGATCTTCAGTTACATCGAGTAACTGTAAGACAGTCGTCTCATGTTTCCTCTGATCATCCGGCTGTCAGGCGGCACAACCAGCTCTGCTCCCAGGAGACCACAACACCTCAAACCTGTGCACTACAAATACACTGTGCAATAAGTTATTCTTTAAAAAAAAGCTTCCACCATCACCTCTCGCTGAAGCCCTCCTCCATCTCTGAGGCGTCTGCGCTGGCGATCTCTCCGGGGGAGGTCAGGTACGGGCTCCTGTCCAGAGACTTGCCCCCGGAGGAGGCCGTCGCACCCGGACAGGACGGGTCGGACCCAACGCCGCCGCCGCCGTCGTGAGGCTCGTCCTCCGTGTCCGGATGCTCGATCATCCACATGGCGAGCACCGTGATGTTCTGAGCGTCCGCTTCGCCTCGAGCGCCTGAGACAACAAACCACAAGATTCAAGAGACGTAACAAGCGGTTTATGACGGGTATGGAACATACTTGTTTAACCAATTAAAATTAAATTAAAAAACGATTGTTATATAAAACTGTAAATCATAGCTTGTTTTATGAAAAAAAGCCCCAAACTGCTGTATTTGGATGTATTGAACACCATAAGTGATATACAAGTGAAATATATGGTTTGGTACATGAGAACATTCAAATGTCACAGATGTGTAATGTTGGAGACCTCGCCTGAATGTTCTCTGTTCTAAACCCTCTTTGTTCTGCTTCACTTTATCAAAGTCAACCTTTGCAGAGAGAATGTTCACATATTGTGTTATGATTTGGGTTAGAGAATGTTCACATATTGTGCTATGATTTGGGTTAGAGAATGTTCACATATTGTGTTATGATTTGGGTTAGAGAATGTTCACATATTGTGCTATGATTTGGGTTAGAGAATGTTCACATATTGTGCTATGATTTGGGTTAGAGAATGTTCACATATTGTGTTATGATTTGGGTTAGAGAATGTTCACATATTGTGTTATGATTTGGGTTAGAGAATGTTCACATATTGTGCTATGATTTGGGTTAGAGAATGTTCACATATTGTGCTATGATTTGGGTTAGAGAATGTTCACATATTGTGTTATGATTTGGGTTAGAGAATGTTCACATATTGTGTTATGATTTGGGTTAGAGAATGTTCACATATTGTGCTATGATTTGGGTTAGAGAATGTTCACATATTGAGCTATGATTTGGGTTAGAGAATGTTCACATATTGTGCTATGATTTGGGTTAGAGAATGTTCACATATTGTGTTATGATTTGGGTTAGAGAATGTTCACATATTGTGCTATGATTTGGGTTAGAGAATGTTCACATATTGTCCTATGATTTGGGTTAGAGAATGTTCACATATTGTGCTATGATTTGGGTTAGAGAATGTTCACATATTGTGCTATGATTTGGGTTAGAGAATGTTCACATATTGTCCTATGATTTGGGTTAGAGAATGTTCACATATTGTGCTATGATTTGGGTTAGTGAATGTTCACATATTGTGCTATGATTTGGGTTAGAGAATGTTCACATATTGTCCTATGATTTGGGTTAGAGAATGTTCACATATTGTGCTATGATTTGGGTTAGAGAATGTTCACATATTGTGCTATGATTTGGGTTAGAGAATGTTCACATATTGTCCTATGATTTGGGTTAGAGAATGTTCACATATTGTGCTATGATTTGGGTTAGAGAATGTTCACATATTGTGCTATGATTTGGGTTAGAGAATGTTCACATATTGTCCTATGATTTGGGTTAGAGAATGTTCACATATTGTCCTATGATTTGGGTTAGAGAATGTTCACATATTGAGCTATGATTTGGGTTAGAGTTGGACCTTACAGCTGCATCATTTCAAAGAAATAATCATCCTGAAAGTGATTTTTTTAATAGGCGGACCTGAAACCTTTTCATTTTTTCTGTGTGTCATCTTCATTTACTCTTAACCAGTAACATATAGACTGATATTTACACATCTGAACAACATCTCACATGTGTACCTTTTATTATAACACCAACATTATTCAAATAGGTTGCAGAGATACACTCTTTTTAGTTTGGGTATGACATTTTCGAGGAAAGGGCCTAAAAATAGGTTGGTTTTCAAAAGGTTTTAAAATAATTCGGGTGGTTTTGCATTGTGAAACAATTTGGATGTTTGCTGAGTTTTAAAAACAGTAAACTGAATGTTTTGGGTTTTATTGGTCAAACTAAACTAAACATTTGACCCTTATTCCTTCATGAGGGACACGTTTGGCTTTTAAAGTTTTCTATCATTTGGTAATGAATCTATAAACGCCTCCCAGCTCCTCATTGAAACACATTAAAATCTCAATCTTTGATCCCACAGACATTAAAGCACATCTGGATCAGACTTTAAATCTGAAACCCGGCTTCAAAACCATAGTTTTAAATATTTTCCCCCATTGAGCCATTTACTCATATTTGGGGAAAATATGTGCTTTTATTTTTCCGGGTTTCCTGCATAAAAATCAACGTTGTTACGAATCACTGACATATCGCAGGCTGTGAAAAGAATAAAAATCTCCCTTTTAGTAAAGAGAACTGTATCACATTTGTGTTTTATGAGCCAAAATGGCATTTTCAGGGTTAAAATTCTGAAAATGAATGAATAGTTGGTAGTTATGAACATAACTGAAGTTGTTTAAAAGACTTAAATAATATAATAATAGAAAATAATATCATTATAGAATGTTGTGGCCGTTTCTTGAGTCGAACATCGGAGCAAAGAATGTACGAGGTGAAGGAGGACAACTTGAGATTTGGGAAATTGTGATGAACAATTTTCACTATTTATCTAGATATTATTTTCTAGATTTTGTTTTTTTCATAGATAAATCAAAGATGAAACAAATCATTAGTTAGAAGCTGAGATGCAGATATCAAAGTGGAGGCTGACCAGTGGCGTCCAGAGCTTTGGTGATCTGGCGCAGAGAGAAGCCCATCTCCAACAGGGGGGCGGCGATGGCAGGAGGTGGCGGAGAGGTGGACAGCCTGCTGCTGGGGTCCGACAGCGCTGGAGACGACGACGACAACAACAACAACAACATGATTAGTGACATTATACCCTCAGCTGTCCCATGTGGAAACAATGTAATTCATCAGACTGGGAGAATAATTAAAATGTTATGTAAATGTTGCAGGATTTCCGAGTGTGTCATAGTGGAGACGTGTCAGAAGACATCATGAGGAATATATTAAGCTCCTCTGCTTGTATAGAGGTCTATGCTTCATGCGTTAAAGCTGCATTCTCTCTCCTGACCACCAGGGGGCGACTCCTCTGGTTGTATAGACGTCTATATAAATGACTCTACTTCTCTCTTGATGTATTCCCTCAGTAAACATTGTAAACATGAGTTCATGGTCTCAATCTCTAGTTTCAAGTCTTCTTCAATACAGCATGATGTTCATTTAGTAAATGATGGTCATTTACAGTCAAACCGGGTTATGGCAGACAAAACGTGGAACTTGAGGCTTCATAATATCCACTTCTTAAATACAGTCTATGGTTCACATTCACTGTGTATCATTGAGCTCTAGAAAAGGTAGTGAATCCGTCCTCATCCTCATGAACCTGCTCTGTTTAATGCATATCTTGCCACATTGAAATCAATAAATGTTGACATTGGCTCGCTGGCATACTTACAGGTGCCCGTTCGGTTCTGAGGTCTGGAGGATTGGGAGTCAGGGGAGGTGAGACTCTGCCGGCGGCCGACCTCCTCGGAGGGTGAGGTCGGCAGCGACGACACCGGAGGAGTCTGAGCTCGCCGGGTCGGAGCCAGGGTGGTGGTCGGGTAACTGGAGAACATTTGTCTGTCGGGTCACAGAGGAAGCGTCAGAATAATCGCCTCGATGGAATCACTCAGGAGAAACGATAAATATATATATTTTTTAAATATAAAAACAATTATATATATATATATATATATTTTTTTTAATATATATAATATATATATAAATATAAATTTATTTTAAATATAAAAGAAAATATATGTATATATATATATATATATATATATATATAAATATATATATATATATATATATATATATATATATATATATATATATATATATATATATATCAATAAATACATAAATACACATATATAAACAAATACATATATAAATACATATGAATATATATAAATAAATACATATGAATATATATAAATAAATACAAATATACACATATATTTATATATATAAATAAATAAATATATATATATAAATAAATACATATACAAATAAATACATATATACTGTATATAAAATAAATAAATAAATATATATATATATAAATAAATAAATAAATAAATAAATACACACATATATATATATATATATATATATATATATATATATATATAGATAGATAGATAGATAGATATGTATGTATGAAAAAAATCCCATGGCCTGTCCTGACCTGAGGAGGCTGAGAGGCATGACCCCCGGAGACTCTGAGGCCGGGGCGGTCTCGGTGTCGGTGACAGGCGTGGTCGCCGTGGTGGTGTCCTCCAGCGAGGAGCTCATGAAGGAGGTGGTGCTGGAGGCCGAGGGGCTGGTGGTGATCGGGGTCTGAGCCAGCTGCTCGCCCTCCGGGCCTTCCCCCTCGCCCTCCGGCTCACTTCTCACCCCTAAAGGGGACAAAAAGATGGCCGACGTTAAGTAAACTTTGTGTTTGTCGGTCAAACGTGATATTCAGTAAAAATATAGAATCAGGATATTGCCATTAATACTTTCAAGCTCCAAATGTAAAAAAATAAGAAAGTAGATTACAACCTACAGTCTATGATCGCGAGGTGTTCAACTGGAATCTTCTAAAGTTTTGTTTGTGATGGAAAACTTGAGATATGAGAGGAAATGATGACCTTGTTTGACTTCCTAACACTAGTTTTCAGCAGCTTATTAAATATAGTAATGCCCCCAAAAATGTTTAATAGAAGCAATAAAAAGAATCACGAATAAATATATATATATATATGTATAAATTAGTGCTGTCATATTAGCGCGTTATTAACGGCGTTAACGCATTTTAATTTTGCATTTTTTTTTTTTTCGCGAGCACCACGCCGGATGTAGCTCAACCGGAAGCAAAACAATAGGCACGCCGTTTGGGCTTGGAAGCTAGGCTAACGTTACGGTTTGAAATGAATGAATGGTGAGCGCGATACGGCAAAATGAATGATATTCAGTGAACTGCGAACAGGTGCGCGTGCCAGAAGGGAGCGCGAGTGAACACATTGAACACAGCAGGAGAGAACGCAACGTTAGCCAGCTAGCTGAAGCTCCGGTGGAAAATTATTAGCTAACGTTAGCTACAGCTTGATGAATTGAGTCATTGAACACAGCAGGAGAGAACGCAACGTTAGCCAGCTAGCTAAAGCTCCGGTGGAACATTATTAGCTTATGCCGTGTTCACACCATAACGCTACCGTTTTTGAGGAGGTAGATTTTGAGGTGAGGGGACTGACGAGGCAGAAGGTAAAGTGGTCCACCGTTCTATCAATAAGCAGACCTGCCAACCTGTACGCAATTTGCGTAGCGGATACGCATTTTGACGTCAAAGTACGCTGGTAAAAATTAGTCTAAAATTAATTTTAGACTAATTGACCAGCACACATTATATGCAATGCAATATAATGCATGACGAGTATTTAATGACTTATCAATATATAGGTTATATATCAAGGTTGGCAGGTCTGAATAAGGCTAAACTAGAAGTTAACACTAATACAAACATTATTTTTGCAGAATGAGTGTGTTAGGGGAGAAGGATGCAGCCATTGTTAAACAGCTGGATTGAAATGCAGCTGGAACTGGTCGTGGCTAAAACTGGAAGGCAAGGTCTCAATAAAAGGAATATGGAATATTTAAATGTTTCTTACGGGGGAGCATGCCCCCGGACCCCCCTAGAGGGGTAATATCCTTCTCACCTTTTTCACCCCTGACCCGTTTTCATGCCTGGTGCACTCTATAATTTTATTTTGTAAACCCTTGTTTACCTGAAATGTGCAGTGATTTTATTTTGTACCGCCCTGTTTGGCAGTTGTTTTTCAATAAAATAAAGCAAGCCAATCCACTTTTTCATGTTGATAAGAGCATTAAAATGCAAAAAAAAAAAAATGCGATTAATCGCGATTAAAATTTTTAATCGTTTGACAGCACTAATATAAATAAATACTAGGGCTGGGCACGTTAACGCAGCAAACTATTAACGGCGTTAATTATTTGATCATGCGTTAACTCTTTTTTTTTTTTTTTTTGCATTGGGAGGGGTTAATGCTGCCGCACACAGGTGCTGCACTTTAAATCTCTCCCAGACGGCGTAGTTCACAACCTGGGCATCTTACGGCTCTCCCAGTCCGGCCCGCGTGAGGTCAATCAAAAAAGAAAAAGAAATAAATAAGATGCACGCCATAAATGCAATACAACGGCACTGCTTTTACTTTGAAGGCGATTTACGTATGTGCGTGCGCGTGCGCCTCAGCAACCGGCTTGTTGCCATCAGACTGAAGCACGTATTGTTATGTAGTTTCTGTCCTCAGCGAGCACAGAGCGCTCATCCAGATTGAACATTAATCGTGCATGAGCAAAGCCGCCGCTGAGATACCTGTCAGCTGTCCTTCACTATATATATATATATATATATATATATATATATATATATATAAATATATATATTTAACATCCGTCACGTGGCTGTATCCTCACCAGGCTTGGTCTTGCTGGGCTCCTCCAGCAGCCCGTTCACCACGAGCTTGTAGACCATGGCCTGCGCCCGCTCTAGGTCGGCCAGGCCCAAGGCCCGCTTGATGGGGGAGCGCATCACCGCCCGCTTCACCATGTGGCGCATGAGGAACTGCAGCGCCGCCCGCATCTCCACCTCCTCCTGGCACACCGGCGAGGTGGCGGCCGCGCTCCCGCCGGTGCCGGCGTTCAGATCGGCATTGTGGCCGCTGGGCGCCGCCTCCGGTATCACCTTGATGTCGAGAGGAGAGAACGGATTGGTTCGAGTCGGACGCTTCGACCCGGATCTGTTTCACGGATTACGTACGTTTGATCCATATTGAATATTCTAGTTATATAAAAGGAAAACATATATTTGTAAAAACAGGGAGGGGAGGTGAAAAACAATAAAGGAATAGTTTTCTATGCTCATAAATGCACTTATAATGTCATTACTATTCTCATATACTTCCACTGAATATAAAGTTTCTCCAATGTTTTCATTAGTGTATTAATTCATCTGCGAGGTACCTTCGGGATGAGCAGCAGCTCGGCGTACTTGCTGCAGCTCAGCAGGGCGCTGAGTGTCTTCATGGCTCCCAGGTAGAGGTAGGACATCTGCACGGCGTGGATCTCCGACTGCGTGGCGACGGAGGACGGTGAGGCCTCATGAGCGCGGGAGCCGTGCTCGTGGCCTTTCTTCCGGTTCCCCTCGGCGGGAGCGTGGGGCGCCGCGGCGAAGAAGAGGGTCTCTTTCCCGCCCACCACGGAGGAGATCTCGCTCTCCGACTTGGAGTTGGGCGCCGCGTGCGCCTTCACCTCGTCCAGGCTGTGGGACACTCGCAGGTCGGAGTTCGGCGGCGGCGGCGGCGCTCCGGCGTCGTCTCTCTGCTCGCGGCGGCCGTGCGGCGCCTCGCTCTCCGCCTTGTCCTCGTTCCCGGCTGGTTCCAGGCCGGTCGAGGCCGCGCAGCGATGCTTCTTTTCGTGGCGGCGCGCGCCGAGCTTGGCGGCGCTCTCCTCGTGGATGCTGGTGAGGTAGGTGAGGTCCAGCAGCAGCGAGGCGGTGAGACCGCGGAATCGCGCCACGTCGAAGGGCAGCGGCTCGCAGGGCTCCAGGTTGTAAAGCGGAGTGTCACTAGGCGACCAGAAAGTTGGGAAGCTTTAATAGAAGGGAGTGGAGAGGGAAAGGAGACAAGGGAAGGAAACACAACGTGAGGGAGAGGGCAGGAGAGAAAGAGCACGACATGCGAGACAAATAAAGAAATGGAGTGTGTGGGTACGGCGCAAACAAAAACATGCCGCTCTGTGAGTTGTGGATCGACGACGCAAACATGGAAACAGAGAATTAGAGCGAAACGGGAAAATGGAAGAAAACAAACGATGAAGAGGCTAATGCAGTGTCAGAGGGATGTGAACACAGGCGGTGGAGGAAGCTTCAAAATACATATTTATCAGCCGCGAGGTCAACCTGCCGAGGGCCGTGACCTTTGACCCCAGCGCTCAAGTCACATGAGAACGAGAGAGCGACGGGAATCTGCCGATCGGCATCAGATACGGACGATTCTGTGCACATTACACGCAGACAATAACCCGCACAAATAAGACTAACATCCGGTAAAAAACTGGAAATATATTCACAAATATCAAATTGTAATTTATTCCCACGCATGCTAAGTGAAGAAAACATGATGTAAATACTTCTACTTGTAAATAGATACGGATTCATGCGTCATTTTGTATAAATACAAACAAATATTTTAGACAGATGATAAATAGTGACTCCCTATAAACAGACCTAGATACATCGGTATAGAATTTCATATTTTCTATGAAATGTAAATTTGCAAATTACGTTCACAATTTATGAGCACCAAAAAAATTTAACCCCCACACACACACACACGTTTTTTTTGTGTGCAGTGACGGTGAAAATCTTCTCATGGCTTATATTGTCGAAAACAAAAATTCACAACTTGCTTATGATTTGGTATATCTGTAAAATATTCCAGGCCCCGCCCCCATCCCCGTACCTGATGGTGATCTCGGCCTCGTCCCACTGCACCTTGGCCGAGGTGCTGCCTTCCTTCACGACGCCCAGCAGCGTGGCGTGCCTCCCGGTCTGCTTGTGCACGCAGCGGCCACCGACGCGCAGGCCGGCGTCTGCGCCGCCGATCACCGACAGCACCGGCCACACCTCCGTGCAGAGCGTCCTCAGGTGGTGCTCCGGCAGCTCCGCCAGGCCGTGCTGCCGCCCGTGGCGCCCGCGCTCCTCCTCCGTCCTCGCGGGCGTCTCCTGGCTTTCCTTCTCGGCGTCGTGCTCCTCGCGGCTTTGCACCGAGCGACTCTTTTTCAACCTCTGGCCGCCGGACCCGCCGCCGCCGGACTCCCTGAAGCACGGCTTGATCTTGTGCAGCCGCTCGGTCATGGTCTTGTTGATGCGCTGGGTCCAGTGCTCGGTGCGATGCAGGATGCGGATCAGCTGCGTGGTGGCCTCGGCCAGCACGGTGGCCATGGGGCTGCAGACCGGGTCGCCGGGCAGGAGGTCTCGAGGCGTCCCCCTCATCTGCATGTCACAGATCTTAACCTGGAAACAGGAAGCAGAATATACACGTCTCAATGCCACAAAGCGGCACGCCACTGGAACTGCGTGTGCTGATCTTGCAACGAGGCTCATTAACATAAAAAGAGGGCCACATTTCTGCATACGAACTAATTTAAATATGCAGGATTCATACACATTTTGACCAATGGATTTCCATGACCTTTAAACCAAATTTCCATGACCAAAAAAGTGAGAAAACTTAGTATTTAAACTAACAATGAGAATACAAAGCATACAGTAAACCTTAGATGACACAAATGAATGAGACAATAGTTTGATTAAAGAATAAACATTTATATAGATGCCTGTATGTATGCCTGCTTATATTTTGAGCGTCTTTCTTTTAAAAGCATATTAATTATTTCAAACTCAGAGTAAATGAACATCATGAACACATGAATATAACACATTTCCATGACTTTTCAGAAACTTTTGGGATTTTATTATTATTATTATTATTATTATTATTATTATTATTATAAGAACCCTGAACATAAAAAGAGGGCCACATTTCTGTATACAAACTAATTTAAATATGTGCAAATGACACAGGAGGAGGGGCTTATTAGTTGCTTTAAGGAACGCACAGGGTTTTCTTTTATTTGTGCAGGTTTAGCGGCTACAAAAGCTGAGCTATCCTTCTGTAGCTCCACCCTCAGAGATCACGACAGAGAGCTTAAAGGTGTGGACTCTCACGTCACTGTAAGCGGATGAAATAACTCCCGCAGGTGGAGCAGACGGCGGAGGTGTGTGCACGCTACCTTCTCTCCTGGGTTACTGCTGTAGAACATCACACAGGGGTAGAGCTCCGTGGCGTCAACGTCCTCGAAGGCCAACTTTGGCTCCTGTTGAATCACAAGTCGGCGGTTAGCAGGGTTCATACACATTTAGACCAGTGGATTTCCATGACTTTTAACCAAATTTCCATGACCAAACATTTTGTGAAATCTCTGTGTAAACATGAAAAAGTGAGTAAATGTAGTATTTAATCTAACAATGAGAATACAAAGCATACAGTAAACCTTAAATGACTCAAATGAATGAGAGACAATAGTTTGATTAAAAGAATAAACATTTATATAGATGCCTGTATGTATGCCTGCTTATATTTTGAGCGTCTTTCTTTTAAAAGCATATTCAATATTTCAAACTCGGCGTAAATGAATGACATGAACATATGAATATAACATATTACCATGAATCTTCCCCCAACAATTTGGATTTTTTTTCTTTTTTTCTTCAAGGACTTTTCCAGGCCTTAAAATAACCATTTAAAAATTCCATGACTTTTTCAGGTTTTCCATGACCGCAAGAACCCTGGGTTAGGGACGAACACAGAACACGCAGCTTTTCTTTGGTGTTTCTTCTTCGTTGGTGCACTGTGTGTGCGAGTGACGGAATGTGCATGTGTTTTCTTGCCCAGGCGAGGCATTAATAGTCTGTAGTCAGGGGGATATTCGAGGAGGGTCTAGCAATGATCGAGACGGTTTGTGATACGTTACATTACTTTTGAAAAACTTCTAAAATAAAACTTCCAAAGCGCCCCTCACCTCTCCATTCTTGCCGAAGGAGATGGTCCTGGCCTCCATGTCCAGCACGCAGGTGATGAAGTCTCCCTGGGTGAAGCTGCTCAGCGTCAGCGTCTGCTCCCCGTTGTGGTAGAGGTTTCCGCTGTACGCCCGGTACAGCCACATGTCCGACGTGGTGCGGTGGTTGAAGTCGTGCACGGGCCACCGGGAGACGCCCACGCACGTGCCCTCGTTGCCTCGGTTCTCCTTCACGATGTAAAACTGCAGAGGACGCGAAACGGGGGGGAAACAACAACAACAACAAAATGAGATAGTTTATACGTTTGTTGTATGTCTTCAAATGTTCCCAACATGTGCAAAAGGAACACCGACGATAACGCATTCTAACTAATGGATGCTGCGTTCATGTGCCGTCTGAATAATCAGACAAATGACAAAAAAAGTAAACGTGTTGATGAGAAACGTTTTCATAATATATATATATATATATATATATATATATATATATATATATATATATATATAATATTGCATGTAATTTGTAAGAGGGTATAAGGTTGCCGTGACATTGATATCGAGAAATACTCGCCTGCTAATATTTTGCATTAAAACTATTCACACTGGCAGCGATGCACATTTGTCACAGTTGCAACACGTAAATGGTTTGGGCATGTGACCCTGAGCAGTGTCTGACAGGCTGTCTGAGCTAAACTGTCGTACAGCCCGAGACACTGCGAGATATTTCCTTTTTTTGCTAAATCCTCCGAGTGAATTTGAGGGCTTTTATTGCGAAAGGTAAGAACAGGAGGAGTGGATCGGGTGATAAAGTTTGCCCTCTTGGTTCAGACTGCGCAGCCTGTCTAATATACACATTATATTCAAGTATTCGTGACAAAAACAACAGTTCTAAAGAAAAAAAAGTCAGGTGAACCAATATTTTGTTAATACAGTGTTTTTTTGTCGGAAGAACGACTTCCACGCCTCGGGGTGCGAGGGCACCCGTGGGGAGCTATGGTAACGCAGTACCTTCCACTGGTAGCACCCGGAGGAGACGCCCGTGGAGGCCAGGCCGTAGCCTTTGCCCCCGCTGCCGTGCGTCAGACCCTGGCCGTTCTCCACTACGCAGCACTGAGCCTTCTCCGGGTCGAAGGACACTTCCTGGATGGGAAGGTTCTCGTCCTCCTCCTCGGCATCGCCCTGCGGAGCGGAGAAACCAGTCAGCCGCTCGAACAAATAACAATAACGATGATGATGATGATACGTACGAGAGGAAGGAGAACGATTACGACACCTGCAGTTTGAGTTCCTGGACTCGTTCTTTGATCTGGATCGAGTGTTTGGCTTGAGCGACGGGAGCTTCCCACATGCAGTCGGACAAAAGGGCGAAGAGACGCTCGACGACCTGGAGGAGAACACACGCCGTCAGCTGGTGGAGGACTCGAGCACATGAAAAAAGAAAGGAAAGCGGCATACCTGTGTCATCTGGTCGTCCTCCATGTTGGCCTCACAGGCCGGCAGGACGGCCTCCAGCACGTGAAGAGCCAGGAGCCGAGTCCTCAGGTTCCCCACCAGAGGGACCCCTAGAGCCAAAGCAGCCGGCGAGGGTTAATTAATACCTCTGCTTCGTCACACACACACACACACACACACGCACACACACACACACACACCAGTTGTAACTCCACGTACCTGAGCAGCATTTTTGCGCGGCGATGTTGAGCAGCACTTCGGTCCATTTCGGGGAGGCCATCTTGGACTGGATGGCCTGCGAGGACACGACTCTCCGGAGGAAGACAAGGAAGTCCCCGAGGTGAAGCTCAGCGGTGTGCTGCTTACGGACCAACGCTGGAGACGAGGAGGGAACACGATCACACATGGGAAACCAACACTCCCTAAGTGAAGTAACTACTGCTCTTAAAGGGACGGTTACTATCCATGTACTATCCATGTACTAGCTGTGTACTTCCCGTACTATCCATGTACTACCTGTGTACTATCCGTGCACTACCCATACTATCCGTGTACTACCCGTGTACTACCCGTGTACTACCCGTGTACTACCCGTGTACTACTTGTGTACTACCTGTGTACTTTCTGTGTACTACCCGTACCATCCAAGTACTACCCGTGTACCATCCATGTACTATCTATGTACTCTTGCGGTCCCTGAAACCTTTCCTTCCCATGACAGAGTACCGAGACCGCGCCCTCATCACCTCTGAAGTCCTTCTTCTCGGCGTCGGCTCCGTCCTCCTGTTTGCCGTCTTCCTGGTCTTTTCCGGCGGCGAGCAGACTGACTCCGGCCTGAGACAGCAGGTTCTTCAGCTGACTGCAGAGCAGGTCCAGCAGCGACTGGACCACCTTGGGACTCAACTTGTCCGCGTACGTCCTGCGAATCCAAGGACAAGACGCAGTTTGTTGACACTTGGTAAACCCATTTCTTTCCTGCGTTTAGTTTTAACCCTCCTGAAGCTCTTACCCGGTGCTGATGGCCAGTATCTGCAGCAGGCGGGTGGAGGCCACCTTGAGGGCGGTGCTGAGCTGAGACACTCCGGGTTTCTGCAGCAGCTGGAGCGGCTGGCCCAGCATCGTCTCCGTGCCGCAGAGCTGCGACAGCACGCTGAGCAGCCCGCTGGAGATGGCCAGCGACACGTCCACCGGCTGGTAGCGGACGCTCAGCGCAAAGACGGTGACCAGCAGGAGGCGCTGCTGGGCTTCTGGGACGGAGAAGGGAAGGAGACAAGGAGACAAAAGCATCGGACAAATATTATGATGGCACAATCCACAGAAATAAATAAATACATTAAAAAACTACTAGTTTTGGAAAAAAATTCTAAGCGGAGTAACTTATCTACGTAGTTAAATGGTTTATTTGTTTGTGTTTGTTGTTACTTTTTCCTTCTTTGTTGGCTACAGACAAAGTTAATATTCCGTTATACGTCCAGTTGTGAACGACGTGGATCAAAGATTTGTGGGTGTGTTTCAGTAAAACAATTAAAATGTTGTGTCTGTTTCACAGACCGTGTCTGTCAGCAGGAGAACGCTCACACTTCTTCTTCTACTAAAGAGACCAAAGAGGTCAGTTGTTACCTATGTGGTGCTTGTTTGCCTGCAGTGCTCTCTCCAGGGTGACGGACAGTTGCTGGTAGATCTTATGAACAGCTGTCTGGATTTCCATCTGGAGGCTCCTCTTCGCTGCTTTTACACCATCCTGCAAACGAGAAAGATGTAAACACCGTTAATATGGTCATTACTAAGGCTGCACGACACGTTCTGAAAACCAGGCGGCAGACTCCGGTTGAAGCCGATGCTTCACGTGTTAAACATTCTCTCTCCTGACCACCAGGGGGCGACTCCTCTGGTTGTATAGAAGTCTATGCTTCATGTGTTAAAGATGCATTTTCTACTGACCACCAGGGGGCGACTCCTCTGTTGTATAGAAGTCTATGCTTCATGTGTTAAAGCTGCATTCTCTCTCCTGTCCACCAGGGGGCGACTCCTCTGGTTGTATAGAAGTCTATGCTTCATGTGTTAAAGATGCATTTTCTACTGACCACCAGGGGGCGACTCCTCTGGTTGTATAGAAGTCTATATACATTACTCTACTTCTTCAATACAGCATGATGTTCATTTAGTAAATTATGGTAATTTAGAGTCAAACAGACCATAAAGCAGGGGACGCTTTAGGGGCGGGGCTTTTTTGACAGGTCTCTACGTCACTCCACATTTTAACTATGGCAACTTCCATTCTTTGGCTGCAAAAAAATCCAAGACGGCGACGGTCGAAATCGTCAAACTGGAGGCTGTACCTGGTAGTGATGCAGCTGCACGCTCTCCCTCTTCAGCGCTCCGGCGCCCACGGTGCCGAGGCCAAAGCAACCCGCCAGGAACTGCAGCCGCACGGAGGTGAGCAGGGAGGAGGACTGGAAGGCGCCGCCGGAGCGGTCGCCGTTCCCGGGCTGGCTGCCCTTCTCCTCCATGCCGGAGATCAACACCACGATCTGGTGCAGCGCCTCCAACCGCAGCTGGAGAGGAGACGAGCGTCAAGAGGAGGATTCTAACGGCATCACACGTGTTTTATACAATTGTTTTGCTGCACTAATATCAATAACATGTTAATCTGCCTCGTTTGTTTCACACTACATATTTTTAAGGAGGAATCTGGTTATATTCGATCATTTTATTACAGAAAAATCCAATAAAAAGATTACAAAAAACTCAACAGTGATTGTATCCAATAAAAAGTAGTGTGAGCTCTTCTTCCACTTGTTAAGAAAAATAAAAAACACATCGATAGAGAGGAGGGGTAGTTATTATCTGTAAACTCATATCTCATATTCATAAACTACTTTATTACATTTATACAAAACCCATAAAGAAAGAAGTAAAGTATTAAATGTATGATAAAGAAAATAAGGTTGAATATCCTGTAAAATATTAGATTTGGCTGCTAAATATTTACTCTACACCGCGTTCCACATTATTATGCAAATTACACTTTGCTCAGATTTTCCTAAATAGTAATGCACAGTCAGTCAGTATCATTTTCAAGTCATCAACTGTTAGAGTATAAGTCAAATTCTATTGAACAAACCTCCTAATGATAACAGTATTTTTTTCAAAAATTAAAAACTCAAAATGCAGTGTTCCAAATTATTATGCAGAATTTCAGAGTTTCAAGATATTTTATAGGTTGTAAAGAACAAAAAATTGTCATTTGTTGAATTTGCAGCATTAGGAGGTCATATTTACTGAAATCAAGAAAAGTTTGAATCACAAACATCTTAACAGGTCAAGTTACATGTTAACATAGGACCCCTTCTTTGATATCAACTTCACAATTCTTGCATCCATTGAACTTGTGAGTTCTTTGATAGTTTCTGCTTTAATGTCTTTGCAGGATGCCATAATAGCCTCCCAGAGCACCTGCTTGGATGTGAACTGCCTTCCACCCACATAGATCTTTTGCTTGATGATGCTCCAAAGGTTCTCAATAGGGTTAAGGTCAGGGGAAGATGGGGGCCACACCATGAGTTTCTCTCCTTTTATGCCCATAGCAGCCAATGCCCCAGAGGTATTCTTTGCAGCATGACATGGTGCATTGTCATGCATGAATATGATTTTGCTACGGAAGGCACGGTTCTTCTTTTTGTACCACAGAAGAAAGTGGTCAGTCAGAAACTCTACATACTTTGCCGAGGTCATTTTCACACCGTCGGGGACCCTGAAGGGGCCTACCAGCTCTCTCCCCATGATTCCGGCCCAAAACATGACTCCGCCACCTCCTTGTTGACGTCTCAGCCTTGTTGGGACATGGTGGCCATTCACCAACCATCCACTACTCCATCCATCAGGACCATCAAGGGTTGCACGGCACTCATCCGTAAACAAAACAGTTTGAAAGTTAGTCTTCATGTAGTCCTGAGCCCACTGCAACCTTTTTTGCTTGTGAGCTTGGTTTAGGGGTGGCCGAATAACAGGTTTAAGGACACTTGCAAACCTCTTGAGCATCCTACATCTTGAAGTTCGCGAGACTCCAGAGGCACCAGCGGCTTCAAACACCTGTTTGCTGCTATTCAATGGCATTTTAGTGGCTGCTCTCTTAACCCTACGCATTTGTTTGGCAGAAATCTTCCTTATTTTGCCTTTGTCTGAACGAACCCGCTTGTGCTGTGAATCGGTGACAAATTTCTTCACCGTCCGATGATCACGCGCAATTCTTTTGGAAATATCCAATGTTGTGATACCTTGACCAAGGTATTGCACTATTTGCCGCTTTTCAGCAGCAGAGAGATCCTTTTTCTTCCCCATTTTGCCTGAAACATGTAGCTTGCTTAATAATGTGGAACATCCTTCTTAAGTAGTTTTCCTTTGATTGGGCTCACCTGGCAAACTAATTATTATTATTACTATTTGGATGATTTCAATCATCCAAATAGCCCTGAGACACAATACCATCCATGAGTTTCATTGAAAAACCAAAAAATGAATGTTTATGACCCTTAAATACAATTTGCCTAATAATGTGGAACGCGGTGTAATGTAGGTTATTAAGACTTCCTGTTTCTAAAACATTTAAAGGTGAATCGTCCCTGAACATATAAATAATGTTTTTAATCAGTGAACTATTTGTGACCGTCGCGCCGGCTTTGCGACGAGGAAAAACTCGGCTTAAGTTTTTGTGTTTGTATGGGACTTGTTGACAAGAAGATAATAAAAATACAGAATATCCCCAGAATAAAAAGTACAAAAGGGTTTTAGCAATCCTCTGCTGAAGCATGCAGTTCCTCACGTGCCGTAAACGCAACCATAGATAGTGTCTTCTTCGTTGGTTTCGTGGCTCACCTCCGCTCTGCTCTGCTGCTGCTCCATGGCCAGGATGGTGGCCTGCGGGCCGGTGGACATGCTCTCCTCGGGCTCCTTGAAGGCCGGAGCGAGGCCCACGTCACCGCTGATGAAGCTGAACATGTTGTCGATGAGGGCGTGGACGCCCAGCGAGCGGCTCAGGTCCAGCTCCGCCTCCTCGAAGAAGAGGGCGGAGCCGTAGCTCCGCTGGCGGCTCAGCTTGGCCCGGAACCAGGACTCGGCCAGGGAGTCCGGGGAGCTGTGGAGCAAGCCTGCAGACGGGGAGGAGAGACAGGGGAGCCTTTCAGAAGCATCGACGCACACAGCGGATCTCTTATCGGTGGCTTTAAAGCTCTTAGGAGCTCCGTGAGAGCTCGTCGAATGGAGAAATGCTGAATCTTCATGCGGGCGCAAGCCTTCATCAGCCATTATGGATTCTTCTAGAATGGGCGCGCAGAGTTTCCTAACACCCACCGAGGTAAAACATGAATAAATGCTGCAGTTGAGACGTGAAATGGCAACCGGAGCGATGTTTCCATATTCCGACTGAAAGCGCGAAGTTAAAGTATCAGCGCCGATGATTTCTTTTAAAGGGACAGTAGCGACGTTTATGAGTGTGTTTGTACGAGCTTCTTCTTCTACGAGTTTTACTGCAGTAGATGGAGCAAAGTAACGTTCTGCTGTGGACGTACTTTAGACTCTAAAAGAATCTATATCAGTTTAAGTGAAGTCTATATAGAGCATCGTCTCTTTATGTCAGATAGAACCTTCTGACGGGAACTGAAGCCATTATCGATGCTCTCTTCAAAGACAACATCAATCTGTTGGTTAGTTTGGGTCATTGTGTAACAGATTCACCAAAGTCACACAATAACACAAACTAACAGGTGGATTCAGCAGTAGACCAGCAGCTCCTGTGTTCTGAGAGGTTAAACTACTGTTTCTGTCAATGGAGAATAAAGATAACGGCTTCAGTTTCCCGTCAAAAAGGTAAAGAGGTGAAAATACTTTAAATAAAGTGTTCATTTAAATTTCTTTCATTTCATTCTTTCGTCTAAAATACGTCCATAACAGAACATTACTTTGCTCCATCTACTGCACTGAGGAGGAGAAGCTCATACAAACACACTTCATATCATCTAAACTGTCCCTTTGAAGTACAGTATCAGTATCAGTATCGGTACTGATGACTGTAATTCCATGAAAGCTCTCACAAATCACAATCTTCACGAGGAACGAGCCCTCATTGTGCAAAGTAACACACATTCCAAGCAGAAGAATGAACTGTTATTTGAACAATAGGCAACAATCTGCATGGTCTTTATTTGTATTGCTGTCTGTGCATCAGCACAGAAGGTAATCCAGTGGTTCTCAAACTTTTTTTGTCATGCACCACTTTGGAGGAAGAAAGATGTTCAAAGCCCCACGGCCCCAACAAAAAGCCGATCTCCGTGAGATAGGCTTTTCTGACGTTTTTGTTTTGGCAAAAAAAAAAAGAATCGGTGAGTCGACAATAATCTTGGCCGTCACGCATGCGCAAGAGTAACCTGTTAACGGAGTAACGTAAACATTTCCACGAAAGTACAGGCATTTCTCCATGTATACATTAATGACGTGTTATGTCCGTGTACTTTTGTACTACGTAAAGTTCTCATGTAACACGTGGGCCGTGGTCATCCTGAAAGGTAGCCGGTTCGATCCCCAGTCTCCCCATAGTTTCATGTTGAAGTGTCCTTGAGCAAGACACTGAAGCCCACTGCTCCTTATTTACTAAGGATGGGTAAAATGCAGAGAATAATTTCCCCACTGTGGGATTAATAAAGGATTTTTTTTTTTAAAGCATTAAAAATCTGCATTGCGCCCCACCTGTAATACCTCCGCGCCACACTAGAGGGCCTCACAGTTTGAGAACCACTGAGGTTGACGATGACAGAGTCTGGAAGTGCAGCTCAAGACAAGGCCCTCCTCGTGAGTGAATGGGGGTCATGGAGGAAGGGGCTAACAATAGGAAGAAACATGCCATCGTGTACTTGCTTGGAGCTCCTCTTGTCTTTGGGGTTCAACTGCCCCAAAAGAAGCAAATAAACTATCCACACAGGAGCAAAGAGACAGAGAGACAAGAGCAGCGTGTGATTGACGACCCGTCACCCTCCTCACTCGTCATCATCAGACACATCCGGCCACAAGTGATCGTTACCTCTCTTTTTGTGAGAGAACGCCAAGTCCGGGTCCACGTTCCTCCTTCCGCTCTGAGAACAGAGAAACAGACACACGGTGTTGAACATCTGTAGAAAGAGCTCATTAAACACAAAAACACCAACGCAGTGAGACCGACGAGTTTATATATATACACACATATATATAATATAAATATATATATACACACACACACACATATATATATGCATTCGACACCATTGACCATGACATCTTATTACAGAGACTAGACCAGTCGATTGGTATTAAAGGTACAGCATTAAGCTGGTTTAAGTCGTATTTATCAGATAGATCTCAGTTTGTATTTGTAAACGATGAGGCCTCGATGACCACCGCCGTTCGTCATGGAGTTCCACAAGGTTCTGTGCTTGGACCAATTTTATTCACCTTATATATGCTTCCTTTAGGCAATATTATCAGAAAACACGCCATAAACTTTCACTGTTATGCCGATGATACTCAACTCTATTTGTCGATCAAGCCAGATGAAATCCACCAAGTCGCTAAACTTCAAGCGTGTCTTAAAGACATCAAAACCTGGATGACCTGCAACTTCCTGCTGCTGAACTCGGACAAGACTGAAGTCATTCTACTCGGCCCAGAACACCTCAGAAATCAATTATCTGATGATATGGTTTCTCTGGATGGCATCGCTCTGGTATCCACCACCACTGTAAGGAATCTCAGAGTTATTTTTGACCAGGACCTATCCTTTGGCTCCCACGTGAAACAGATCTCAAGGACTGCCTTTTTTCACCTACGGAACATCTCAAAGATCCGGCACATCCTGTCTCAAAGCGATGCAGAAACATTGATCCACGCATTTGTTACTTCAAGACTGGATTACTGTAACTCCGTATTATCAGGCTGCTCCGGAAAGTCCCTTGGGTCTCTCCAGTTGATCCAGAATGCTGCAGCTCGTGTACTAATGAGGACTCGGAAGAGAGATCACATTACTCCTGTATTAGCTGCTCTCCACTGGCTTCCTGTAAGATCGAGAATCATATTTAAAATCCTCCTCCTCACCTAGAAAGCCTTAGCTGGTGATGCACCATCATATCTTAAAGAGCTTATAGTGCCATATTACCCCACCAGAGCGTTACGCTCACTGAATGCAGGGTTACTTGTGGTTCCCAGAGTCTTAAAAAGTAGGTTGGGGGCTAGAGCTTTCAGTTATTGGGCTCCTCTTCTGTGGAATCAGCTTCCACTTTCAGTCCGGGGGGCAGACACAGTCACCTCATTTAAGAGTAGACTTAAGACTTTCCTCTTTGATAGCGCTTATAATATAAATCGTTATATTCTGTAGATATTCTTCATTTCATTATTCTTATGTCTATTAGAGTTCAGGTTGTGCGATGTCAGTTTAACAAATACTGTCTGTGAGAAGTTTCTGTGAGAAACGTTCCTCAAGGTTCCACGCTTTGCACTACAACACTCACACCTGTTTATCAGTATATTGACATTAGGGAAGCAGACTGGTCGTTGCACGTTCCAGCCCTGTGAGAAAAGATGAGAACACGATTCTCCTCTTCTTAGAAACGTTAAAGCCAATAGAAATGTTAGATGTTCATGACGGAAAACCGTGTATTAAAGAGCTGAACTTCCGGCTGTTCGGTGTGTTGTTTTGGACGGTCAACCTGTGTGTTGACTGGACGACTCCCTGCTTTTGCAACTGCAGCGCCTATTACTTTACTTGTGATCACTTAGTAAATAAATTTAGAGAACGAGAGAAGTTGTTGAACTGAATTCTTCCGGAGGCTACACCAGGCATCCAATAATTAATACGCATTAACACTTAGGGCTGTTTCAGTCTTATACTTAGGGCTGTTTCAGGCTTATAGTTAGGGCTGGCTCAGGTTTGCCCTGGTCCAGCCCCTAGATATGCTGCTATAGGCTTAGACTGCTGGGGGACATCTTAGGATACACTGAGCTCCTCTTCTCTTCCTCTTTCGCTCCTCCTCTCCTCTTATCTTCTTCTTTCTCTCCTTCTGGATAAACTATTGTCTCTTCAATGCACATTACTAACTCTACTTTCTTTTTCCATGGATTCATGGCTGCCTGGAACCGGTCCTGCCTGCTGCCATGGCCCTGCTGATGCGCCCCCCTCCTCTCTACCTCCTTCTCCTTCATGGATCGTGGTTATCTGGATCATGGACCATGCCTAATACTCATTGTATTAATAATTTCTGTCATATTCATGTAATGTGCTGTAACTCCGTTATGTTATTCATTCTGGTCACATGACATCTATTGCTTCTGTCCATCCTCCTCTGTTGCTCTCCCTCAGGTTTCTTCCCCTTTTTTCCCTGTGAAAGGGTTTTTACTATCTTTATTGGGGGAGTTTTTCCTGATCCGATGTGAGGTCCCGGGACAGGATGTTATGTGTACAGATTGTAAAGCCCTCCGAGGCAAACTTGTATTTGTGATGTTGGGCTATATAAAATAAACTGAATTGAATTATATATATATATACACATTAACCTCATATATATATATATATATATATACACACACACATATATTTACATATATATACATATGTGTCTGTGTGTGTGAGAGAGACAGATAAGAGAAAAAGAGAGTGAGTGCGAGTGTGTGTGTGCGAGTGTGTGTGTGTGCAAGTGAGTGTGTGAGTGTGTGCGCGAGTGAGTGTGTGAGTGTATGTGTGCGAGTGAGTGAGTGCGAGTGTGAGTGTGTGAGCGTAAGTGTGAGTGTGTGTGAGTGACTGTGAGTGTGCGAGTGAGTGAGTCTTTGAGTGTGTGAGTGTGAGTGTGAGTGTGCGAGCGTGCGCGTGTGTCTGTGTGCATGTGTGCGTGTTTCCTACCAGCGTGCAGCCCTCCTCGTCAGACTCCGGCTGAGAGAGGTCCGACTCGCTCCTGGACTTCATGAGTCTGTAGCTCGGGCTGTTCTGCACCGACCGGCTCTCGGCGCTCAGACTCTCGCTCCTGCAGATGGAAACCAGCTCGTCATCTTCGTCACACACAACTAAACATGACGTTTAATTTAACTAACGACAAACTAAACACGACAACAAACTGAACCCCAGATGACTAGCCGTTGTATATAACTACTGTTTACTACGTCTCTGTGTACAGAATAGATTTATTACTTCTCATTACGTGTAAACATTTACTACATTCCTGTATTTTGCAATTACTGTACAACTGTTCACTAAAAAATATACAATTAATTTTTTTACATTCAAAGCTTCTATTCTGAAGTTTTCGGATTAATCTTGTGACTTGGGAGAGCACCCTGATTATTTAAAATATGACTTTTCATATCGATAGCATGAAAGCTACACATGATTACCATACAGTTTTGTATGGTAATCAAACTCATTTTAGTTAAGGGGCCGCATGCTGCCCATTTTGACCTCAAGTGGGCCGGACCAGTAAAATCACAGCGTAATAATGCATACATAATGACAATATTTCTCTATGTTTAAATCATTGGTGAAGGTTTTTGGATGATAAACCCTGTTTTAAGGTATTTCTTCAATAAACTAGAAACATAAAGACCAACAATTCAGACATCCGCCCACTGTTTACCTGCCTGGGCTCTCCTCATGCTTAGTAAAGTCAGTGCTTTAATGAAGTGTGTCTGTGGCTCAATGGTTAACATGCACATCTTACAATCAGAGCATCAGTGTTTCGAATCCTGACTGAGGTAGTTTTATTTTATTTTTTTAATTTTAATTTTTCATTATTATTATTTTTTCTTCAAATTTTAACAATTATCCCGCGGGCCGGACTGGACCCCCTGGCGGGCCGTATGTTTGACACCCCTGCCTTAGAGCCTACTGGATCCACCAATAACTCAACATCCTCTGAGAAACCAACCTTCGCTAAGGTACGCACAACATTGCCATTTATGTCCAGCATTTTTCTTTTAAATTGACTTACTTATGGCTGAAATATGATTAACCACGGCCTTCTTGGTCTCTATAGCTTCTTCTCACCCTGCAGCACAGTGAAGCGAGGAACGTTCAAAGACCAGGGAGGGAGTGGGAATTCTTAGTGTTGGCCGAGTTGACATGATCGCTCGAAAATCCTGAACTAAAATAATTTAAAAAAATACTTAACTCAATTTAACCCTATTAAAAGATATATAAAACACATATTTAAACCTATTCATCATGTTCATATCTGTCTCCTGTAACCTGATCCTCCATCTTACCAAAGACCAAAACATAAACATGCCTTCAGTTTTTACAAAGCCAAATCTTTTAAATGGTACATTTGAATCCTTTTATAAAGTGTGGGTACTAATTTAATGTTAAAATGCACAAACATCACACATTAACCTCATGTGACAGTCGAGGGGAGACTCTAGCCCCTCCCCTCGCGACTGGATCCAGGTGGGCGGGGCTCTCACCTGGTCATGAAGCTCAGACCCTCCTGGGTTCCCGTGGTGGACTGGGTCTGGTCCTCCTGGGTCTGGTCCTCGTCCTGGTTCTGCTTGCTCAGCTCGCCCAGCACAGGGCTGACCCCCAGCAGCAGCAGGGCACAGCGGTGGATCACGGAGTTACAGGCGGCGGTGTACAGGTCCTGACCTTCTGGGAGATCGGTGCTGCCCCTCCTCCCCTCCTGAGACAGGATGGTGTCTTCCTCTCCTCCTCCTCCTCCTCCTCCTCCTCCCCCGCTCCTGGAGCCGGAGCCGGAGCCGAATCCCGTGCTGCTGCTGGTCCGCTCTCTGTCTCGACTGCGAGCCACCTCCCGCGCTGAGAGGAAACATTGAAAGATTTCTGTGTGGTGCAAGATGCACATACACAAATAAAACACACACACACACACACAAACACAAACACAAACACAAACAAACACACAAGATGCTGGGTTAGAGGACAAGCAGCAGCAGCAGCCGCACAATAAACTCAACGTTTACTAGCTGCAAAGATCATAACCAAAGCCCATGCCAACGCCGAGCACATAGCCACTGGCGAGATGGAAAAGCATGTTTTTCTCTATAACTACACCATTTATCACAGCCAGAAGCTGTAAGAACGGTCGTAATCGTCAGAGTTTCATCTTTTCAACGGTCCTCGAACACATCGTGTGTGACAAACGCTTCAGCCAGAAAAAGCAGTTAAAATGAAGCTTACTGTACATTTCTGATATTCTTATTATGTCTCATTTAAAGTCTCACTACAAATAAACTGTTTGTGCAAAAACTGTTTGTGCAAAAACAACAACAACATAACATTCTGTGCTCTTCAGCAACAAGGAAGCCATGATTTAATCCCCTAAAACCAACAGTCACGTGACTAAAACTCCATAAAACTTCGACTGAACTGCTGCTGAACCCAGAATTGAGAAGAGGAAAAATCTAAATAGTTCCATTTATATAGTAATTGGAGCCTCCATTTTCCCCCCAACATTGGTAACACTTGTGGAGACGGCAAACTCTTTATTGCTTCCACTATTAAAACGGGGGCAGCAGCGATGGCGGATCACAGCTTCACAGCTTCACACACACACACACACACACACACACACACACACACACACACACACACACACACACACACACTGCCTATGAGAGGATACTCAAATTCATTTAAAGTATTTTCTCCAAACTAACATTCTATTCCAATAACTAATACAGCATTTTTTTTCGGGGAATGTCGCCAAAGTGTTTCCTCCATTAAATAAATATCCAATGTGATTGGAAAAGTTGAATTTCACCCAAAACAACAAAACATCAACACCATACAGTGCCAAGCTAATTCAGCAAAAACTAATTGTTTTGCAGTTTCACCAGTTTAATAACGAAGTACTCACTTCCAGCCGTCATTACTTCGTGTTCCCGGTCCTCGTCTTCGTCGTCTTGTTCCTGATGGCCCTCCTCTCTCTCGCGGTCGGCTCGCTCCTCCAGCTCCGCCTCCTCGTCGATGGTGCGCGTGAACGAGTGCTCCTGAGGGTCCATGTCCAGAGAGTCCTGATTGTCCGAAATCTTACAACAGAAATGTTACAAAACAACGTGAGTGTGTTTGAAAGGTGTTTGTTTCATGCACAAATCAAAGGAGGCATTTGATACGGTACATTACGGTGCGTTACGGCACAATACTGTACGGTACAGTAAATTACGGTACGGTAAAATTACGGTAAATTAATGTACGGTAAGGTACAGTACGTAACGGTGCAGTGCATTACGGTACAATACTGTACGGTACGGTAAATTACGGTACGTTACGTAATGGTACGTTACGGTGTGGTGCGGTACTTTACATTACGGTAAGTTACGGTACGGTACGGTACTGTACGTTACGGTGTGGTGCGGTACGTTACGATATGGTAAGTTACGGTGTGGTGCGGTACTTTACATTACGGTACGTTACGGTGTGGTGCGTTACGGTGTGGTGCGTTACGGTGTGGTGCGTTACGGTAAGTTACGTACGGTAAGTTATGTACGGTAAGTTACGGTGTGGTGCGGTACTTTACATTACGGTACGGTGCGTTACGGTAAGGTACATTGCGCTAAGTTATGGTACGGTGCGGTATGGTACGTTCCGTTACGGTACGATATGGTACATTACGATATAATACTATAAAGATACAAAACGATATGGTACAAAACAATACCCAAAAATATTTCAACTGTCCTGAAGAGGTTCTATTTCATCCTTACTGACCGCCAGAGGCAGTGTTTCACACTGGATATGTTCAATATCGCGCTTGCGCAGTTCGAGTAATTATAACAACAAAGTCACGTGTGACCTCGGGTGACTTCCAGCCGGGTATAACATCCGCCGTCATCCCGGGATCTGTTCTTATTCATCTTCTCGCTGCGCAGGCTAACTAGTTGTTAGCATCAGCTTTGGCTGAACTTGTGTAGAAGAAAGCTCGTCGCCTGTAGCCTTGTGACCTCCGGTCGGAGTTGCGGGTCTCTCGCCCTCCAAAGGCTGCGACAGCTAGAACCTCCTAGGAGGAGACGGTGCGCTTCTACATCTGGACCATCGAGCCGGACGGCGTACCTATCTTCGGTCATCACCAGGTCGGCTATCTTCACACCGTGAAGCAACACCGGGTGAGATCGACTAATATTGTTTCTGCAACAGCAGATTCCACGGGCGCTCTCGCTCCCGCTGACTAGGTGGAGCACTAACGGAAGTGCGCCGCTCGGCGTGGCTACATCGCTACTGTCGCGGCCGGCTTTCAGTGAGCAGCGTCCCGTTCAGGCTGACTGAGGGGACGCTAACGAGAGCGTAAACATTTCGGCTGTTATAGGTAGCGTAGTGTTGCCACTCAGGCTAACCGAGACCACGCTAATTCCCACCAGGCTAACTGGTGGGACGCTTCCGTGGTTACGTCGATGACAGTACTAACAGCGATGAGCGGTACTGACAGCGTGTGTGGCCAGAGGGCCTTCTTTATGCTTTCCCCCATTTCCTCTGATCTGCCAAAGCTCCTCAGTGTTATTCAACGGGGCCACAGACTGGTGCTGGTTGCCCCCTTATGGCCAGCCAGGACTTGGTTTCCCCTGTTGCACAGACTCTGCAGCGGGACGCCATGGCGCCTCACTCATAGGGGAAACCTCCTATTGCAGCTAGGTGGTCGGATCTAGCGTTCCGATCCTAGCCGCCGTCAGCTAGGGGCCCGCCGATCGCCGGGCTCGAGCGGCTGCACCGAGCCAGTCAGGATGACTATTCTGAAGGCCAGAGCGCCATCTACCCGTCTACAGGATGAGGACTCAGTACAGTGCCCCGTGCCTACTGTACTAGAGTTTCTGCAGTCCCTCCTAGAGGAGGGACAGTCTCCCTCTACCCTGAGGAGGTACATAGCTGCTATTTCAGGGCAGCATGCTGAGGTCGACAATGACGGGGTATTGAGCCACAAGCTGGTGTCCCTCTCCTTAGACGGGGCTCAGCGGCTGCACCCTTCGAGCGCCCCGAAGGCTCCTCAGGGGACTTGTCCGTGGTAATGGACGCCCTATGTTCGCCTCTTGAAACAGAGGCAGAGGCTGAGATGTCTGTCGGCAAGGACTGCTTTTTTTCTCTCCTCCTTGCCATCACTTCGGCAGGCGAGTAGGCGAGCTACACGCCCTGTTGGTGAGTGAAGCCTGTCTGAGGTGGAACTCAAGACAGGCCTGATGTGGCCTAAATGTGGCCTAATGCAGCGTTCACCCCCAGGGGTGTGGGAACGCTTGTATCTCAACCAGCCTATCCAGCTGGCACAGTCAGAGCATCTGTGCCCGGTGCGGGTCCTCGAAACCTAGGTCAAGGCCACCGCATGCATACGGCGGTCGGGCCAGTTGTGTTGTCCTAGGAGAGACCTAAGAAGGGCTGTGCCCTTTCTAAACAGCGCCTGTCCCACTGGATAGTGGAGACTGAGGCCTGTGCATACAGAGCGAACGGCCATGCTCTGACATCCAGGGTAGGGTGCCATTCTACCAGGATTGTCTCCACATCAGGGGCAACCTTGAGAGGTGTGCCCGTGCAGGATACATGTGCTGCAGCCTTAGGGGCGCCAGAGTTCTTGGTCACTCGGAATCTCGTGAGAAGATTCCGCAGAAAAGATCCCGGGATGACGCCGGATGTTATACCCGGCTGGAAGTCACCCGAGGTCACCCGTGACTTTGTTGTTATAATTACTCGAACTGCGCAAGCGCGATATTGAACATATCCAGTGTGAAACACTGCCTCTGGCGGTCATCCAGGATTCATAGAACCGTAGTTACCTTCGTAACTTTCGTTGTAAACTGTCAAAAGTTCTAATAAAAAAAAAAAAAAATATATATTTTTACAAGATTACATTTGAACACATCATGATAACGTCATAATGTAACTAAAGGGAACCTCTGTTCGTTAGCCGTTATCTGTGCTGCTAACGTAACTAGCTCTCCTCCTGCTGATTTAAACACAGTGCAGCGCTGTCCGTACGGATCAACCACGGCCCGTTACACCACTATTGTGAGTGGTATCTTTCATAACACGCAACTATTTGTCTGAGAAAACTGGTTTAATCTTCTAATTAGAAAAAGGAAAACATTGAGGAAAAGCAGTTGGTGAGAGTTTAAATGCAAACTCACCCTCCTCTCACGTGAAGAGGATCTCGTCTGGATGAAGTCCATATTCTTACAGGCCAGCAGGCGGTTCCGTACCTTATAAACACTGCGATAGACCTCCGCCAGGGTCTTAGATGGTTGGTACCTGACGGGAAAATAAAAATATACTTGTGCCAAGTGATGTTTGATATATTCTGGCACTGTGGGACAATGCAAATACCTTTTAACACATCGTAAATATCATGTTACGGTACCTGCCCTCTCCACAGGCTTGGCTCAGCAGCCCTGTGTGCTTCAATAAGGCTGCCAACACAAACCTGGACACAGTGTCCAACAGGGACTCGTTACTGAGAGACGCATTGTCCCAGTCTGCAACAGAACACACAGAACAGTCAGGCCACTGTCAAGACTGACGCCTCTGGCCCAGAGACAAGGGACTTCATGAAGTGCCAAGTCCAAAAAAAAGGGGGTACCTTTGCTCATGCCGTAGTCCTGCATGTTTATCCAGAGGCTGTTGGCAGGTTCTTTAGAGGAACACAGCGCCAAGTCCACCAAGACACTCAAGTCGGGACGCAGTGTGGAGTCAAAGGGCTTCTGCTCTTCATTACCGGACAGCGCTGCCTCCAGTAATGAGCTGATGCAGGAGTCTGGAGCAGACAAGTGGACAAACATTCATCGTCTCAAACAGTCACAGAGAAAAAAAAGAAAAAAAAGGAGAAACAGCTGTCCGCTCCCTACCGAGCTGTGGCATGTCCATCTCCAAGCCGTTGCTGAAGAGGGGCGTTTTGAGCCAGTAGCCGGTGTCTTGCTCCTCCGGCGAGGTCGGCGCCCCCTGCAGCATCCCACCGAGGCAGCGGCCCACGAGGAGGGCGACCGTCCTCTCCAGGTCCACCAGCCACACCCAGGACAGCGCCGGCTGAGGCAGGGACGTCCCCGAGGCCGGCTCGGCAAAGTCCGACGTACCTGGACAGAGAAGGTTATGAAGGATACCAAGAAGAGTTTCAGGGACAATAAGGTCTTGAGGACAAAATGAGCCTGATGCTAAACTGGACCCCAAATGGATTCAGTACAGAACAAAGACCGACAACAAGAATCTAAAAAAATACATTCAACCAAAGAGAAAAACATGAATGTGTATTTAGGGAGTTTCTGATAGCCGTCTCTCGTGATACTACAAATACACCGGGCCTAAAACTGTTACACAATACGGTTGTACTGTAAGAATAGGTTACAGTTATTATCGCATGACTAAAAATGTTTACCCTGTTACCCATTAGTTTATATCCAATTTTAGTGTTTAACATTCCAGGAAGGTTTTCTTAGTTTTTTTCCCTATTGCATTGCAAAAGCCTGTTTTCAAGTGCTCACATGCCAAACGGCTGATCACCGCTGATCCTGTATGCTAATGCTGCGTTCACACCAAAAGCGTTGCAAATTTTTCACGCGAGCAGATTGCATGCAAAGTCAATGCACAGACGCGAATGGTTGCGAACAACGCAAATTTGCGGCGGGCGCGAGTTGAAATATTTCAATTTGGGCGGAAAATTTGCGTGACGCTGAGTTGCGAAAGCCAATCAGCGCTGAGAAGCTCCGCCCATGATCATTGCCGTCTTGCCGTTGCTGAAGCAAACTGCTGCGGGTCCGCTGAAGGAGCGCTGGAAGCGGCTTCATTCAGACACTCGTCCTGGAGGAGTCGGAGCTGTGTGTGACTACAGATAATATTATGAACCCAGACACAGGGGCGTTTGATGTTCCGACGTTCGTGGGACTTCCACAACAAGTATAAAGCAGAATTAGTGGTTATTTTCAATGGTGGATGGTGGAAATAGTAACTGTTTTTACGGAGTTAAGCCGCGCCCCCTTTCCGCCGCGAAAAGAAGCGATTGAAGCAAATTAACCACATAAAGTCGAGCGAGTAAACCTATGCAAAAAAGCGCTGCAAAAATTCGCAACGCTTTTGGTGTGAACGCAGCATAAGAGATGAAGCCGTGGTGACACAGGACATGCTTTGCTCGTTATATAAAGACGATGTAGATCACAAAGCAAACTGGAAAGCTCGGGAGAAAACTATCTTTCATTTAAGACGCGTTCCCGTGACCTGATGCATGCGAGGGGTTTCCTCCGCTTTCCGCTCACCATGCAGGGGCCACTGCAGCTCCTGGTCCTCCAGAGGGCCGGCGGCGGGCAGCAGCCGGTTGAGGCGGTCCAGAGGAGGCAGCAGGTCCAGCAGCTGGCTCAGCAGAGGCCTCGCCACCGACACCGGCAGCAGCAGCAAGGAGTTGACGATCTGGCACAGCATGCTGCCGGCCGCCGACACGTAGATCACATCTGGAGGGGATGGAGACACAGAGTTTTAAAAAGGATCACAAACTAAAAAGGAATATTGGGGTCAGAAGGGCAATAAAGATAAAAAAATAAATCCCAAAGGAAATTATTGTGCCAGAGTTTGATCAAAGATTACAACAAAAGAATATGAAAAAAAAACTATAGAGGAAGAATATAAACATATATAAACAATAGAGTAAGTGTTACATAAAAAAAAAAACAACAACGTGTATAAGAAGTAATACTAACACCAGTACCAAAGAGAAGCTACAATATAAAAAGTTATATTGTATCAGTAATAATGATATAAGAAAGTTAAATTATCATATCAAAACATATAACAGAAATTATTTTTATGTTGTTTAATGTTTAACCTGCGCGGCCTCTGAGTGAGTAGAATGAGAAGAACAAAAAGAAATATATATATATATATATATCTCTAAATTAAAGCTGCTCGCAGCTGTGACTGGGCCCTCGACATATATATATATATATATATATATGTCCGGCCGAGAACATCCGCCTGGCAGGCGAACGTTCTCGGACGGACGAGCCGGCGACCCTTCGGCTTACCCCGACGTGCTGGAGCGAGGGCCCAGTCACAGCTGCGAGCAGCTTTAATTTAGAGATATATATATATATATATATATATATATACACACACACACACACACACACACATATATATACACACACACATATACATATACATATATATATACACACACACACACACACACACACACACACACACACACACACACACACACACACACACACACACACACACACACATATGTTATATATATATATATATATATATATTTTATATTTGTATATATATTTTGTATATATGTATATATATATTATATATGTAAATATGTATATAATTATATATACAGAACGGCGTGGCAGTGGTGTTGCGACTATTTCATATGGTTCTTGATCATACAGCAAGCTGTTGTAACTCAACTGTACTTTGTCAAAACTGTTCCAAAGTTAACATGCTTTATGAGTCATGGCTTGAAGACTTCTGCATGCCAATATTAACTCATAGTCATAGCGCCACCTACTGGGCAACTATGGCAATTTGAACTAGAAATTAACAAAGAAAATGAAATTGGCCAACTTCCGGTGCGGTTTAGAGCATCGTCCCAAGACAGTTATTTTTAAGTGTATATGTGGTACATACGCCTATGAAATGTTGTATATCTATGTTGAACGTACTGCGAGGGCTGCTTTGTTGAATTTAGTTGAATTTTCCCCTCAGAAGTTCAGTGGTCCTTGTGGTGGCAGGGGCGTGGTTAGCTCAGCTGGAGAGGGGGGAGGGGAGAAGCGACTCAGGGAACAGGTGTCTGGATGAGACCTAATTGGCCTCAGCTGGAGCAGATTGTGTGTGTGTTGTGTGTCTTGGCTATATAAACCATAAGATGGTCAGAGGAGGAAGAGAGGGGCGAGGAACGCAGGTCCCAATAAAGACATTGCCAAACAGCATCACGGTCTGCGTGTGTCATTTGGGCTGGGGGAGACTCGGAGGTAACGAATCTTGTTACACTGGAGCCCAACGTGGGGCTCCCCTTAGAAGAGCACAAATGACACATGCAGACCGTGATGCTGTTTGGCAATGTCTTTATTGGGACCTGCGTTCCTCGCCCCTCTCTTCCTCCTCTGACCATCTTATGGTTTATATAGCCAAGACACACAACACACACACAATCTGCTCCAGCTGAGGCCAATTAGGTCTCATCCCGACACCTGTTCCCTGAGTTGCTTCTCCCCTCCCCCCTCTCCAGCTGAGCTAACCACACCCCTGCCACCACAGTCCTTTTCTTCTGAACACAATGAGATATACGTAAACAAGCTTTTGATAAGTTTTGATGACATTGAACCAATAATGATCCTCAGAGAATTTTGTAAAAATCAAACCCAGCATTTAGTAAGATTTGAGGAAAAAAATGTTTTTCACAAAATTCAAAATGGCGGAAATTCTAAGTAGATGGAGCTTAATGCGCCCAATTACTTTTTTGTAGAGCAGACACAACCGGACATGTGTGCCAAATCATAGGTCAATCGGTCATAGGTGACGGAAACTGTGTGCTTTCACAACTCATGGGTTGTCAAAAAAAAGAGTTTTTTTAGGGGACGCTATCTGACTTCCTGTACGGTTTAGAGCATGGTCCCAATATACTTTCTTTTCAGTTTGCATGTGTTACATATGCCTACCAAGTTTCATACATGTAGGTCAACCGTAGCGCTAGGGCTGCTTAAATGAGTATTTGTAGGGGGCGCTATCGAGCCAAAGTGCCATTTTGAAGCATTCAAATCATATAAGGTAACTAAATCTTTGCCTTTAAATGTGTGAGCCAAGTTTAGTTACGTCTCGAGCATGCTTAGTCCCTCAAAAGTACCTTCGTTGTTGACCGTGAAGGATGGGTCGCCACGGCAACAGTGTTACACGAAACATCAAAAGCTTTGGGGGCTGGCATCATGAAAGTCTTATGTTTGTCTAGAAGTAATTTGGATGTCGATCTAATCGGCCTACTGAGAGAAGCATGCCAAAGTATATACACTTTTACTTCCTGTTGCCATTAGGTGGCGCTACGACTCTAATAAAAAATTAGACATCACAGGTCTTCAGGCCTGGAGTCTCATCAAACATGTGAACCCTGGAAAGGATCTTTTTATGTGGAGTCGAGTTACATCGGTT